>JASUAD010000024.1:0-2400000 GCA_037013555.1 Sextonia rubra | reverse complement strand
GTCTTCATGGGCTTGAGCATAGTCGCCTCAGTCTAGGCTCGCTCGAGCGCTTAAGCATACCCGCTAGAGCACATGCACTGTATTCTTCAATTCAACATTCTTGTGATGCTAACCACAAGACGTACTAAATAATATAAAATACAAATCAATGGAACAATTAGTTTTGTCCTATACAAAAATCTTAACATGTTAGATACATATAAACTAGATATCTCTAGTCTTTGCAAAATGTTACTAATTGAGACACTAGTAAGATAACACTAGGGTGGAAAAACATTAGACAGGTTTTCCCTTAACTAGACAGTAGTAGAAATGATGTTAGAAAAGTAACCCTCCATGGGTGTCGCCCCCAATTCTTGCCCACTCACTAATCCCATTTAAATAATTTCCTTAAATGATATGATGGGCCGAGTAGCTGGAGAAAATTCACATTTCACTTTTATATAATCCAAGTTAATAAATAGGGAAGTAAGTTTACGCTGTTGCTAGTGAATTGCTTGGTTTCAATTGATCTATGCATTTGATAATCTCACATGGTAGTGATATGGTGTAAGTATGTTACAATGTCGTACCTGGTGCTTAAAATTGTTTTGGAACGGTTCAAAATCGTTCCTAATTGCAATTTTTGGTGTAGTGTACATATAGGTTTATGATATTAATCCCAAGACTATTCAAGTTCACATTTTAGTCCTACCATGGTTTAGGTGCGGCTAGGTTTTTTTTTAATTCTTTAACCATCATTTTTCAGCAATATCAAAAATAATATTGACATAATGAGGACATTTCCATATTATTGTAAGATTATTAGAAATGTATACTATTACTTTTCTATCAACTGAAAAAATTAAAATATAATTTCTCAAAAGATATTGCCATTTTTTATAAAATATTTTTTTTATAGATAAACATTCACCCGTGCACTCGGTATTTGGACCATACTAGATGCGAGACCCGCCTCAGAGTTTCACATTCTGGGTAACTAGTGGGCTGAGGGTTTTCATTTCAAGGGGCGGAACCAATTAGATAGTTGGGTTTTGGGGGCAAACATAGTATTTTCATGTGGAATTAAAAAACTTTATCATTATTATAAATTTTTATTAAAAAAATTCATTTATTCCTGATGGCATTCTCTTGGGGGCGATGTCATGAATAAAACTTCAAATTAAAAAAAATTGAATATATTTCAGCTGTGATTAAACTTTTTAACATGGCTATAAATTTTTTTGTTTTATAATTGATTTTACATTTTCCTTTATTTAAAAGTGGTTGCTAGGCCGTGGGGCACTAAAGTACTCCCTAACATCTTCAAAAAAGGATTTCTTGATTTTGAACGAGGCAGAGAGACGAACCGCTATTTGAATTGTTTTTTTGTTTTATTTTTATTTTTCTTTGATAGAAAAACCTGGTTGATGTTAGGGTCCCAATCATTCATTTGCGGGTTCCATGTGCCAAGCACTCTTGTGCAATACCAACTTCCGAAGACCATAGATTTTCTTTAGCCCACCGAATTCCCTTTCTTCTAGTTGTCATTCTTTCATCTATTTATTGGCTCAGATTTAATTTTTCTATTTATTGTTTGAAGTTAGGGTTGTAAATGGGTCTCCCATTCTCTGATTACACAGAGGTTTCAACTCATTAATAATTGGATTTGGGTTCTTATTTAGGTCTCGATAAAGAAAGGGTCCGAGTATGGAGCCTATTTTTGAACCCGTAACCTAAATGGTTCCAAGTCTGGTTCCACCCTTATTCTGGCTTGTGGATTTGAGACCTGACATATACCCGTCAAGTTGGTAGCTCAAATGGTTTCAAACTTGGGTTTGCTCCCTAAAGTCTCAAGTTCAACTCCGGCCTAGGGAATAGTCCTTACTCATTAGAATAGATTAACCCTCGGGACAGAGGCCAAAGGTTTGAAAGCTGGGTTGACGCAAATCATAAAAAAAAATGGAAAAACATATTACCTCATTTTTTGAGAATTGTTTTCTCTGAAAATTAGTTTTTTTCTGCAAAACATTCTCTACACTTAGACCCGAATGTGTCCTATACATGGTTCTGATTTCGGTTTCAATTCCATCTTCTAATTAACGGTTATGTTGATCAAAACAAAGTCGAAACTTGGATAATATGAGCATCAAGAGAAACGAACCTCCCAAGGACCAATTATGATGTTCTTTTATGTTAAAAAAAAAAAGTACCCCACGATCACCATTTCACCAGTGTGGCCTATAAAGTGAATTTTGGGTGGGTTTTGGACAAAAAAAAAGTTAAAAAAAAAGCTTCTCATAATGTTGTTTTTTTTTTTCTCACTTTTAGTTGTTTTTATTTTACGGAGAGGACTCTCATATCGTTTGTTTATTTGAGCGAATATAGTCTATTGGACAGAACGAGCACATTACATAAGCATAACCACTTGATAAAGGCCGGAACGAGTGCATTATATAAACATAAAACATAAGACCTTGCGCACAGGAAGACAAGGATTGAATAGACGGTGACACCACTACCTCCTCAGTTGTTACACTCCTCTTTTTTCGCCGCCGTTATTGATCCCAAAATTAACGTTATCGTCCTTGTTGACATATTGGGGGAAAGTTGAGTCAGTCGGCAGCTCCCGCTGCAATTTAAAAGATAAAACGATAAGAAAGATGGCTAGAAATTTCAAGTTTTGAGTGGTTAATTAAATCCAACTAGAAAGTGTCCCACTGCCACTAAACTTCCGCCTATGACAGAGCAGATTAAATCTAATCATGACCACTAGTCAGATCATTTGCATGGTAATGACTGTGTCTGTGACCAGACTAGACTGTTCATGAAAATTGCTAGATTCTCGTGAGCAGTATCAAAGGAGAGTCTGTTTGGACGTCGGATTGTGCAGGGTAATCTTCACACCCACGGATTGCTCTTCTTTCACCTTTTTCTAACTGTAATTGATGGTCATTTCACCATGCCTGGTTTTAGAAGGGGGATTATTAGGTCCAATAACGTTGATCTTGTTGGCTTGGATATGTGGATTGGGCTGGCTCCTACCAGTCTTTGTGTCGGCGGTGGGAGGTGCACTGCTCTGTAATTTAAAAGTTGAAAAGAAAGAGCCAAATATGGTCAGAAATTTCAAATTTTGAGTGGTTAAACCTACTTGTGAGTGTCCAACTGTCCCAAAAAGTCCGCCCAGCTACTTATTAGACAGAGCAAATAAATCTAATCATGGCTCAAACTATTCATGAAATATCTATAATTTTGGGAGCACTGTCTGAGCGAAGTGTGTTTGGGTGTAGAAAAATGGTGGGACAATATTATCCAAATGCCTCTTTGATAAGTAGAAAGAGAAACTTGAGATTACCAGAAAGTACCATGGCTACAGGAGATTAAAGTGAGATGGAGTAGAAGGCAGTAGGATCACCAAGTTGGAAATTTGCCTTGATGTTTGCGCATGCACACCAACCCTCCTTAAATAGAAGCTCAGGAGAGCACTGAGTCATGAATTTGCCATGTGACCGAGTATTCGAAAATGGGACTTGGCCTATTTGCTTACATGTGTGGAGGAGTAAAAATAAAGTTGGTTCAAACCATGAATATAGTAAAATGGGGATTTTATTCGAAAAAATCCAATAGATGGGTCTCACACCGAAGAAGACCTTTTAGTTCTGACAGCACTAAATTGATCTTGTGGTAGCGATATGGTTAGAATTTTGGAGAAAGCAGAAAAGTGATGTTAACATCCCCAGAGACGTTAACATCGCTCTTTTATATATTGCTCAAGATTCACATTAACGTCCATCCATTTATATGTTATTAAAGAGCGACGTTAATGTCTCTTAAAAGTAACCTTTATATATATATATTAAAGCTACAAAAATAGAGGCCTGTGGAGGGTCCCGCATTAGCACTCTCTTTTTTTCTTTTTTTCTAGAGCGCCACATCACTATCCTAAAAAATTACGTGGCATTGACTTCTTAAAATCTCTCCTTTGCCAGCTACCCATATAACCTAATTTCACTCCATTTTAAATTATTCCCTACAATCTCTACTCAGTTTTAATTTTTTTCCTAAAACATCTGCCTCATCAATAACTTCACTAAAATCTCTCCTTCTCAGATGATCCAGCATGGTCTGACTTTGGATTGATGAGAATCAGTTGGATTGCATTCCATGATTGCTTCCTAAAATCTCTCCCCAAATAACCATAAATTCTTTCTATATAGCCTCTACTTCACACAATCATACCGATCTTGATAATGCCTTTTTTTGTCTTTAAGTTGTAGAGCTGGTTTGAGAAAAAGATTGCAGGTTTTGGATAAGTGAAGATTTATTATACTTCGGTTGAGGATAAGATTGTGGAAGAGAAGGAAAAGACTAAAAAAGCGAAGTTTGCCAATGTGAATAAGCTGAAGCACAGTGCTCCTCACAAGATTACTGCAATGAAGAAGAAAGAGATGGAGATGCAAAAAAGTATAGTTGTGTGGGCTTTTTTTTTTTTTTTTTTTGGTAGTTGTTGTGGTGAGGTGGGGTGGGGTGGGGTGGGGGAGGGGGGGGGGGGGGGGGGGGGGGGGGGGGGGGTGGTGTGGGGGGTGTGGGGTGTGCATAGTCAGTGAATTTATTCAATTTTGAGCAGTGTTTGTTTACCCCATTTGCCCATTTCACGAGAATACTAATAATTAGATGCTTTTCTTTTTTCTCAATGTAAATGATAATTATGTGTTATATGATTATTATACTATTTCCAAATAAATTCTACAGCTATATACACTGACGAAAATGAAGAAAGTTTTTGTTTTATTTTTTTTCTACATTAAAGAATCAAACTCACACTCTATGTCTCATGCACTTATGTTACTAACCTGCTACTAAGCAACTACTAGGATACCAATGAAAAAAGTTCTTTCACAATAGGCTACATTATGGGCTGTCATATATGTAAGGTTTATTGGTCGGATTTTGGTGACGTATGATGAGAGTTGCATATTCGAGTCATGTTACAATTTAAAAATAATAATAAAAATAATAATAATCATGCAAGTGCTTAGGATGGTCATTCCAACTTCACAAGTTCTTGACAGAAAGAATTAAATTTCTTCACATGTTCTGGAATAGATAAGAATGGCATAAATGATTAGTAGCTGCCCAGTCTCTAATGGACTCGTGAGCCTGGGCCATCCGCATCTAAGGCTAAAACTCATATCAAACTCAAGTTTTGCAAGCTTTCTAATACACACGTGAAACTAGGTCGGGGCTCAAGGGCCGGTCCATTCTCAAAAACAGTCCACCATGGACGATCAGGGCTGTGTTTTTAAGTTGGGGCCAAGCATGATAAATTAATGGGTTAGGTACTTGGATGGTCTCTAATGGTAGAGACACTGGGCATCGGTTTTCCATTTTTATTGCTTGAATTGATTTAGATTAGGCATCAAAAGTCCATCGGGTCAACAACATATATAAGATTATTTATAATACTGTATATTGCAAGGAAATGTGAAGCAAAATAACTTCTTAAACACATGGGCTATAAAAATGCAGGCCATCAATAGATGATGGTGCTTCTATATTTGGCATCAAGTAATTTTTTTGTGAGACTTTCTATTAGTTTTCTAATCACGTTTGGATTGTTAGGCATGAAAGTGCAACTATCCAAAGAAGATCACCACTTCTTCCAACCATTACCTTGCTACTAAAGGCAATTTTGTTTCCATATTTAAAATATTTTACATTTATAGATTTTTCTTTTAGTACTTCCTTTTAAATTCAATTTATTTCTTATAATATCTATAAAAACTTTAATATATTTTTTGTTTTTGGACCCGGGCTTAGCACGGGCGTTGGTGCTAGTTCAAGTTTAAAAGAAATCATTCAAGGGAAAGAGAGAATTTTGTATCTGCAAACCCTTATTTTTGTGCAACTTTTTAGTTGCAGCTGCTATCTTCTTCTCCACGGTGGTTGCTGAGCTCCTCATCTTTCTTAGATTTCCACCTTTCCAATCTCTTCGATATATTCTAATCCAACTCATCTTTGTGTTTTCTTATATAAATAGCTAATGTGGATGTGTTTACTTCTTCTTTGTTTAACCTTTGCATGCATGTACGTACGTGGTTGTTTAGCCTTCTAATGTACTTGGTTGTTTAGGCTTCTCATATACTTCTTCGTTTATCCTTCTCATCCAACTCATCTTGTATGTTCATTGTTGTTTAGACATCTAATGAACATGTATTTTGATGTATGGTGAACCTGTTGAATGTTGAACGTTTAGTCATGTATATATAGATTATGTTGTAGGACAACTTTATTTCGATATCGCATACTTTTGTAAACATTAAACTCTGATGAAGCAGCCAATAGTATGTTGCTTTGGATGCTTAAACACAACCATATTATTTATATACCAAATCCTTATGCTGACTTGCTTAAACAATTATCCATTGTAAGCAAGTTGAAGTGAATTTAATTACATGTTGTTTAGGTTTAAGGTTGAATTACATTCATTTTATTATATGAAGTTGACTTCTGATGTGAATTACATATAATTTACCCTTGTATATTATTTGAATTCATCAAATTTATAGATGGCTCAAAACACCTCCAAGATTGCTGAATCTTCATAGAATGAATTGCTTTTGCTATATAAAGACAACCATGTTAGTAGAGCAATTGGTAAGGAACTTATAGAATCTTAAATACCAATCTGGATAGAGAAATATAGGCCCTTTCAAATTAGTAGAAAGAATGTGTGGCTCAATGCAGACTAGAACATGTTTCTAAGATAGATTACATGAGGATTGATCATTCTCTCATCATGGGTTTAGTGGAGAGATGGCAGCCGAAGACGAACACCTTTCATCTCCCTTCTAGCGAGGCAATGATTAAGCTAGAAGATGTTGGATACTTATATGGGATGTCCATCGATGGTCCCATTGTAACGGGAACCACTTTCTCAAAGCATAGGTTTGTGCAAACATGTGAAGAGTTATAGGGTATGGCTCTAAGGCCCAATAGATATACAATTGGAGTATCCATAAAATTCAAATGGTTAGAGGACAACTCCAGCCCTGAGGTTGAAAAGGATGAGATATTGAAGACTAGGGATTACTTATTTTTCTTAGCTAACACCCAAATAGTAATGAATGCTAATGGTTTGAGGGGCCAACTATGGTACTTGAATTGTTTAGAGAGTTCAAACCCTATGTGTGGGCCCAATATGTCTTGCAAACTTATAAAGAATGCTTTTAAGGGCAGTTACATTGCTAAGGAAAAATAATTTAAATCAATGGATGTGGATGTTGATTTTGATGTGGGTGTCATTATGGGAAAGGAAATGAAAGAAAAGAAAATTATGGTGATTCATACAATATTAGGTCCTATTCAATTGTTATCGGTGATTAAAAGACATTCTCATTTTCTTGTTTCATAATGTTTCTTACCTTTACACTTATTGTAAAATAATCTGTTTCATAAATTATATAGATATTAGTCTACTCAAGAATGACAATCAAAAGATGCCCCTCGCTAAACCCAAAAGACATTCAATTGCTTTTGTTCAAGATGTGAAAGTCACGTCTTACAGGGATGCTCAAAGTCCCCTTTCTTAGACAAATTAGAAAGGAACTCAATGATTTTACTGAGGATATGGTAATCTAATAACTACTTTGACTTATTTGCTATAAATTCATTTCATTTTATGTATTAGTTGGTATCCTTATACAACTTAACTTTTGAAATGCAATTTATTTGGAAACCTTACGCCTATTATGGGAAAAGATTTTTACAGCATGTGCTAATTAAATTTCAGTGAACCATTACTACCTAAAGCTCGAGGTGTAAGTAGAGTTAGTAGAAATACTTTTCAACATTCCCTTTCTAGTGGAGCCCACTCCTCAATACTCCCCCGCATGTGAAACCCGGTTGGTGCACTTTTGGTGACATTCATTATTATTATTTTTAGCGTAGTGTTGTTCATTGGGAATTTGAACTAACTACTGGTTGGCTCGATATCATATTAAATTTCATTAGCTAACCATTGCTACCAAACCTCGAGGTGTTGAAAAGACAACGAAAATACTTTCTAATATTCCCCATCGGGTGGTGCCCACTCCTCAATGGTGCCAAGGGATAAGCATGACTTGTTGACATGAAGCACCATCTTATATTATTATTCGATTATTGAAAGGCATCCCACAGGTTGTGTTATGAAATAATTTGGCTATAGACAAGTCATGCCTTCTTCAACTTACCCACCAATAAGTTGTGTAGAGCGGGTTGAGCAGACGACATTTAATTATAAGAATTTATGTGTTGAACTTCAAAAGATATAAGATCAACAGAGAGATTTAGTGCAAACATACCCGAAGAAAGATAATTCCAAAGGACATAGCCAAGCATACTTAGAGTGGTATTGAGCCAATACTTCATTTATCATTCGAGGAATAAGGAGAGAGGATTTTCCCCATCAAACTCCAAAAAAAATAATAAGTGAGGATAATAAGGAATAAGAAGAAAAGAGAAAAAGGGAAGAAGAAAGAAAAGAGATTGAAATAGAGGAAGAAGGGAAAAAAAGACAAGAAGAGGGAGAAGGGAACTAAAGAAAAATGATTCAAGGAAAAGGGAGTCCAAGTTGACAATTATTATGATATTCATGTATGTATTTGTTTATTTAGCATATGAAGATACTGTTTAATGTTTTCATTTATTTTTTTACATATTATTGAATTTTTTGAGAGTATCTTGAGATTTTCGATTTGTTCGAAGAAGTGAAATGTTCCATTTTGATGTGTTTGAAGATTGTTTGCAAGTGAAAATATACAGATTCAAATATACACTAATATCTTCATTTGTTCATTATGAAATGGAAAAATTAGAGAGTTCTCAATCAATTGTTGAGAATATTTATGCATCTCCCTCACCAAATGTGAATAAAGAGTATTCTATAGAGAAGGCCAAAAAACAACGTATCAAGCGGAAGACTTTTGAAGTTGCTAAACCTCTAGCAGAATGCTCAACTTTTGAAGGAGAAGAAAAACTTGTATGTAGTCCCACTATGGTGGCATCTCCCCATATATTGATTGCCTCTCCAAAAAACCCACCTTGATGTTTTGAATTATCTGATTGACGTATCGAGTGCTAGTAAGCCTACTCATGTATAGGGTTCCCTTGTCAGACATCAACATCTTAATTGAAAGAATAAAATGTTGACAAAGGGAGAAAAAGATCCAAAGCCAACTTAATATACTCGTACTGGGGCTCAAGTGTTATAAGCTATAACTAACCGAGGATGAATGCACTCTTCTTGATGGCTCTTAGGATTTCTCATTTCAAAGAATTACCATGCCAAACTCCTGGTGTACTGTGAGGTTAAACCCCAACATATGAGGGATATGCTGAAAGAAAGGGATTGGCTTAACACTAACATCATTTACTGGTTGTTTGAACTAGAGAAATAATGATGTCCAGACGCACATTTTTTCAATCTTGGTGCTTCTGTAAATTTTCATCCCCTCATTGTGTTTAGGTTTTGTTTTTATGATTAAATTATGCTTTCTTATTTGATGTGTTTCATGATAGGAGTGGTTTACCCACGATAATAAGGAAAGTTTTGTAGACTATGTTTTTGGAGGTGGAAAAAGGTTGGCTGAGATTAGAAATTCAAAGACCATGATTTTTGTGCTCTGGAAGTTAGACCACTTTATGCTTTTAGTGGGCTACGATGATTTGAAATCATGTGAGTTTTCTAATAACCTCGAGACCAGCCCAGACACATTTCAATTGTTCAATGATTTTGCAAGTTTATATTCATTAGTAATGTAATCAATGATCATATTTTTTATGTGAATGTTTCCTTGACATCATCTAATGGGTTGTGTCTCCTTGACAGATAAATTTTTGTGAAGAATGTTATGAATTTTTTAGATGGACACATATAAAAAATTCGCAGAAGATTGTAGTTGATGATATGCCCTGTTAATTAAATGGTTCCGACTGAGATGTATTTGCGATTGCATTTGCAACTTTGCATTGTTCGGAATAGTAATAAATAACATTTAATTCTAAAGATATTGCATATTATAGGTGTAAACTTGTTGTAGTTATATATACATTGAGTTGGATAAAAAATGGTTAAAATTAAGCTATATATTGATCCAATGAGAGAGTGAGAGCAATGTTGTTATTGTTACTGTAGAGGTTATGTAATTTATTTGTTGTAACATTGAATTTATAATAAATAACATTATTTACTGTATGGAATGTGAATTGCTGGTATGTTGTTGTGAGGATGCTGGGACTGTATTTGTGTGGTTCAAATTGTGAATGATTGGTATGAATTGTGTTTACGAATGTAGAAAGAGAATGAATGTTTTCATTATATGAATATTGACTGTTGGTATGGATTGTGATTTATTTTATTGTGATTTTTGTTTATTATAGGAATGTGCTGAGGGGGAAGAAGATACTGAACAATGAATCTTTTATGAGTGTTCCAGATAAGCGACGTTGACGTCGCTTGTCTATAATGTTAAACTTAAGAGACGTTGAAGCACCTTAAATTTATTTATACAAACAAGCGACGTTAACATTGCTTAAACTATTGTAGCAACTATAAGTTTTTTTTAGGCTCAAGTGCACAAAGAACCAGCTTAAGCGCATGTGCTTTTGTATGGAACATAACAATATTGTCAGATTAAAGTTTTCAATAACAATTATGTGACAATTCTGGGAGCTTTTTTTATTATAATACATTATACAAATGTTAAGTCCTTAAAAATGCATCACTTTACGCAAATTTTAGGAAAATTTTAAGGACTTATTTATTAGAAATTTCTTCACTTAGGTGAAAACATGTTTTTATAGTTTTGAGCATCATTATTGTGTTTTCATGCAAAAACCATTGAAAATCATCAATTTTTCATAAAATCATAAAACTTTCCATTTTTGAGATTTCATTTTTAAAAGGTTTTTCAAATTCAAATTTTCACATAAAAATGACAAAGGTTTTTTTCATCATTAGTTATTTAAAGATAAATCATGATCAATGATGGGAATTTATTGTGTCAATTTATGTGAATTGCGCCCACATTATCACAATTGTGACTTTAGGTCATAATTATTATTTTTAATAAAATTCAATTTTATGTGTAGGAAATTGATGGAAGGGACCTACACTGAAGATTTGAAGCCAATGAATTATTTGTGAGAAATTCAAGAAAGAAGGAAAGTTGGAAAGTTTTGAAGTCCAAACCAAACGAGGAAAGAAACTTTGATGATGCTTACATGTCAAGATGAAGGCCCAAGATTTAAAAGCAAAGAAAGAGAGAAAGAATCAGGTAGTGCAATGACTAGCTGGAAACATGAAATGAGATACAAGTTTGGATTATGCTCACATGTTACACTAAAAAAAAACAATAAGGCAACTGAATGCATGTGGCTTTCTAAAAACCAGACAAAATGTATGCTACTCTCTACCTCTCCTTTATGGCCCACCTAAATTAGAAAGTATGATATAATGAAAGGAAAGTAAGGGGCTGCCATCTTTAAAAAAGACAACCTTAACGAGAGAAAACCTTACACCCTCCCTATCACGTCCCAAAACTCTTCTACCCATTCCCATCTTTATGTCCCACACTAACTCCATTCTTAGAACCATCACACGTCCACCCTTAGGTGGGAATGGCCAGCCCATCTTTGGTTCATTCACACCATTCATTCCATCATCGTCTCTTCATATACTCCTCCCTTGGTAATGCATGAAGATTGAAGCCCAGATTATGCGCAAATCTAGTCTTTTTCCTTAATGTCTTGTATTTAGGGCAAGGAGAGATCTCTTTTTCTAGTTTTAATTGTTGTGGGGAATTATTGGTTGTATTGGTCCATTTTAATTTAAAAGATGCAATTAGTGAGGTCAAGGTGTCCCACCTTGGATTGGCATCGTGTGTTTGTGTGTGGTGACAGTACACACTTAGTGCGGTGTTTTTGTGGTCTATTTATTAATTCCGCCAATATGATGTTCTAATTTCTAATAATAAAAGAAAATATGAATTTTTTATTTTATTCATTATCCTTTATATTTGAATGATTTTATTTCTAATTTTTAGTTTAATGCATGGTTTATTTATTTTTCTACAATTAGTGGTTTGATGAATTTTATGGTTTTGCAATTTAGTAGTTTATGTTACTTTTTAGTTTAGGATTTTCAAATTAGGTTTTATTTTTGATTTGTTATTTAATTTTCACATTGTGATTTTAATTTGAATTTAATTTTCAAATTTGGTAGTTGTGTATTTTTATAGATTTTACTAGGCCAGCACTAGCTTTTCAATTAGGACAGGTTTTTTTATGAAAACTAGCTCCTTGTGGATTTGATCCCAGACTCACCGAGTAAAACTACAGTCGTCAACCTTGCACTTGGGGTCCAGATCGATCGACTTTTTGGCTCCGTTGCTGGGGAGCGCCATCACAAAGGTAACATTTCAAACTTTCCTTATTTACTGCTTTGTGGGTGTGATTTAATTTCTAATCATCATACTAGCCTATGGGTAGCATTCGTGGAATGAATGACCACCCATGGACATTTAATTAAAAATTTTTGTTTCTGTTTATTCATTAAAACTAGTTGGTTAAAGATCTAAAATATTTATTTGCTGAATTTTTCAGAAGACACAATTTTTTGGAAAGTTGCCTACAAAACTAGTCCTTTTTATAACTAGTTTAGATGGCTCATTTTGTTGCTGATTAGGACTTTTTTTAATTAGTTTAAATTCTGTTTTTAATCACTTTTCGGTTAGATAAGTTACCAAAAAAATTCTGGAACTCACCTTCAAAAGGCAATTCAAGAACGCATTCCGATTCGGATTTTTCACCAAGATAAGTGCTAGGGTTCAAAAGTTTTAGAACTTTCAATGAAACCTTATCTTTTCCATTAGCTTTTGATTTAGAAATTTTTTTTCTTAGGATATTAGCTTAGTAAAAAAATTCAAAAAAATAAAAAAGGAAAAAATTAGAAACCCATACCCGCACTCTTGATTCAATCCTTGTATGCATAAGAAACCCAAATTCAAGAGGTTAAGTGAAATTTACAATCAATCTAGATCTCTTGGTCCTCCTAGTAGTTCGGAAACAATGGCTGATGCACACAATGGTCATGGCAATAAAGACTAATTGATAAATCCCAATGGCAATGGAGATGGACCTAGGAGTGGAAATGGAAATGGGCCCAATCCTAATAATAATGAGGTGAACCAACCACTTAGGAGTCTACATGATTACCTCCAACCAACATGTCAAGCCATGCCTTCATGTATGGTCATAGCCGTGGGTGCGGGTCAATTTGATATTAAACCAAGGGTCATCCAACCTCTTCCTAAATTCCATGGACTCAAAACAAAAAGTGCATACTTGCACATAAAAGGAATTTGAAGAAGTGTAGACAACACTTTAACAATGTGAGGGGGGACATCATAAAATTTCGATTATTCCCATTCTCCCCCAAAGATATAGCAAAAGCAAGGCATCACTCCTTACAGCCCAATTTAATTGCTTTATGGGCGACATGATCCGCGAATTCTTGAAAAAATTCTTCCCACCTAATAAGACCAACACCTTAAGAAGGCTCATGATGAATTTCAAACAAACAGAAAGAGAGCCCTACTATAGATATTGGGAATGTTTTAATGAACTTCTCCTTGCATGTCCACATCATGGATTTAAATAACATCACACAATTGGCCACTTTTATGACGAATTGAGTCCGAAAACATGCCATTTTGTTGAGATGATGCGCAATGGGCAAATGAGGCATGGACATACTTTTCATTTCTGCGGACAGTGCTCAAAATTGGGACACATCTAAAGTAATTGAACCTGTAAAGCATTCGAATTAGGCCAAAGGAGGGGAGTTATATTTACTTAGAAAAGATGATGATATTCAAGTTAAAATTGCCTATCTTATAAGAGAAGTTGAATCCTTGAAATTTATGAAGAAAAAGGAGCTTGCAATTGTTTGTGGCATTTGCTTTTGCAGTATCCACACAGACGGAGTGCCCCACACCCCCTACATTTCAAGAGGCATTTCATGGGCAAGCAAATATCACAAATACATACAACCGGCTATTCAACAACTCTTTGAGTAACATGTACAACCTTAACTGGCAGAATCACCCTCACTTCAGTTGGAGGAATGGACCCACTGTTACTTAACCAAATTTCTCTTAAAGGTTAAACCTGTATGGTGGTACTTCGGGACAATTTAATCAAAATGCAAAACAAATGCCACCGCCTATTAGTAAGAATCAAACTCAGCCTCTACAAGAAATGCTGGCTAAATTTCATTTGACTCAAAATAGGAGATGCAAGAATTCAAGAATGAAATTAGAAATTTCATTCAATCTTAAAATAAGGGGGCTTTTCTGGCCCAACCTCAACTAAATCGAAAAGGACAGTATGAAGTTAGTCATGCTGGGCCTGTGAACCCCCTAGGACCTGGTTCAAACTGTTACTACTCTAAAAAGTGATAAAGAGATTCAAAAACCTGATCTAAAAAAAAGTTAAACAATCTACTTCCATAGATCAGAAAGCAGAGCCAAAAAAGGAAAAAGGAAATCTTACAATTCCTGTAAAAGAGAAAACCCCAATTCCTCCAAGGTTCAAACCATTGCCACATTTCCAAATCATTTAACTTCATCTATGTCATCCACACAGAATTAGGAGATTGTAGATGTCCGTAAAGAAGTCAAAATTAACATTCCATTGTTGGATGCAATTAAGTAAGTCCCATCTTATCCAAAATTTCTCAAGGAGTCGTGCACCATGAAGCGTAAGACACATTTCCAAAAGAAAGCGTTTCTCACTAAGAAGGGAAGTGCTATCTTGAAGCACGACACTCCTCCCAAATATAATGATCTAGGATGCCCCACAATCTCGTGCATTATTGGAAACTACCAGATCGTACAAGCATTGTTTAATCTAGGGGCTAATGTAAACTTACTATCCTACTTAGTCAATAGAAAACTAGGGCTAGGTGAGTTGAAACCTACTCAGGTTACCCTGAGGGGTAGTAGAGGATGTGTTTATGTAAGTTGACAAATTCTACTTTTCAATAGACTTCATTGCGTTAGACACTCAACCTGTGGCAAACCTCAAAGCTCAGATTTTGTTAATTCTTGGGGGACCATTCTTAGACACATCAAATGAGCTGATTAATTGTTAGAATGGAAAGATAACACTATCTTTTGGAAATATGACACTAGAACCCAATATTTTTTACCTGCGCAAACAACCACAGGATGAAAATGATGACTATGAAGAGATTGATTTCATAAACACCTTGATAGTGGAGACTTTCACAGAGTCGGTCCATTCTAACTAATAAAAATGATTGAATTAAATGAGGACATGGCTGACCCTAGGGATATGAAAGATGACACTGTTAAAATGGCCAATGCAGCATGGAAATCATCTTTTAAAGAGCTCATACCAATTGGAACTCTTAACTCTTTCCTCTCAGGTGAGGCCTCCCAAACTTGAGTTGAAAACTATGCCCCAAACCTTAAGGTATGCTTACCTCGGGATGAAGACACATTTCTAGTTGTCATTTCTATGCACCTTGAGAAGGACCTAGAGGTCCAGCTACTTCATTGTTCAAACAACATAAAGGTGCAATTGCTTAGAACGTGGCTAACATAAAAGGAATTAATCCCCTTGTATGCATCATCATATTTATTTAGAGGAAAATGCAAAACCCTCTAGATAGATGCAACACTAGCTTAACCCCACCATTTAGGAAGTGGTTAGGGTAGAAGTGATGAAACTCCTAGATTTGGGTATCATTTATTCAATTTCGGATAGTCCATGGGTGATTAGCCTACTCAAGACTTAAAAAAAGAAAAAAAACACCAGTGCCACTATAGTTTGAAACTCAAACAATGTACTCATTCAAACCCGAGTACCCATATGTTGGCGAGTCTGTATTAACTATAGAAAACTTAATCCCATCACACGAAAGGATCATTTCCCTTTGCCCTTTTTGGATAAAATTTTAGAAAGGGTCACTGGTCATGATTATTATTGTTTCATTGATGGATACTCTAGATACAATCAAATAGAAATAACACTGGAAGACCAAGGAAAAATAACTTTCACATGCCCCTTTGGTACCATTGATTATCGAAGGATGCCATTTGGGTTCTGCAATGGTCCTGCAACCTTTTAAAGATGTATGTTGAGTATCTTTAGTGATATGGTGGAGCATTTTCTCGAGGTATTCATGGACGATTTCTTAGTTTTTGGAGATTCATTTGAGAATTGTTTGAGCAATTTAGAGAAACTCCATTCTCGCTGTGAAGAAAAGAACCTAGTTTTGAATTAGGAAAAGTGTTATTTTATGGTTCAACAGGGTGTTGTCCTTGGGCACATTGTATCATCTAAAGGATTAGAAGTAGATAAGGCCAAAATAGATTTGATTGCGAACTTGCCCATCCCAAAAACTAAGGATATGTGATCTTTCTTAGGGCATGTCAAATTCTATAGAAGGTTTATAAAGGACTTTAGTTCCATATCTAGACCATCATGTAACCTTCTATTAAAGGAAGTAGATTTTGAGTGCACCAAGGCTTGTCAGGAAGCTTTTACTAACCTAAAAAACATGCTGACATCTGCTCCAATAATGCAACCTCTGGATTGGAACTTACCCTTCGAGATCATGTGTGATGCTAGCAATTATGCGGTTGGGGCAGCTCTTAGGCAACGTAGGACAAGAAACCATATGTGATACATTATGCTAGTCAAACTTTAAACAGTGCACAAATAAACTATTCCACAATTGAGAAGAAACTACTGGGCATTGTCTATGCACTGGAAAAATTCTATCCCTACCTTCTTGGATTCAAAACTGTGATCTTTACCAACCACTCTGCGCTGAAGTACCTTCTTTCTAAGAAGGATGCTAAGCCTAGATTGATTAGATGGATCCTTCTATTAAAAAATTTGACATGGAAATTAAAGACAAGAAAGGAGTAGAAAATGTGGTGGCCGATCATTTATCATGGCTTGTTCTCTTTGGAAATTTAGAGTCTTTACCAATTTGAGATAATTTCCCTTATGAACAACTATTTCTCACCAATTTCCAATCCTCATGGTATGCAAACATTGCCAATTATTTTGCTTGGGCAAAATACCAAAAGATTGGATACAGCAAGATAAAAATAAATTTTTCACAGAAGTCAAGTAGTTTTTCTAGGATGATCCATAACTGATTAAATATTGCCTATATTAGATCATTAGGAGATATGTACCTGATCATAAAATTAGCAGTGTCATCTCTTTCATCATTCTATGGAATGTGGGGGGCATTTTTCAACTAAAAAGACTGCTTACAAGATCCTACAATCTGGATTTTATTGGCTTAAGTTGTTCAAAAATGTATTTGATTATTGTAAATCTTGTGCGCGATGTCAAAATTTTGGTTCTATTTCCAAAAGAAACATGATGCCATTGAGCCGAATTTTAATTATAAACCTTTTTTATGCATGGGGGATAGATTTCATGGGACCTTTTCCCCTAGTTATGGCTTCAGTAAATTTTATTTGCAGTTGATTATATGTCCAAATGAATAAAAGCCATCCCATGCCAAACGAATGATGTAAAAATGGTTAAAAATTTTCTTGTGGGACATATATCCTCTTGTTTTTTAACTCCTAGGGCCATCATCAATGATGGGGGCGCCTGCTTTTGTAACTGCATTATTGAGACATTGTTCAAACAATATGGAGTTACTCACAAAGTGGCTATCCCTGATCGCCTGCAAACAAGTGGCCAAGTAGGGTTTCAAATAGAGAAATAAAATGAATATTAGGACAACTGTGAGATCGAATAAAAAAGATTTGTCCATGAGATTAAACAATGCATTATGTGCTTATTACATTGCATATAAGACCCTGATTGGTATGTCCCCATACCAGCTTGTATATGGGAAAGCCTGTTACCTTCTGGTGGAACTGAAACACAAAGCATATTGGGCTGTAAAGCAATTGAACTTTGACTTAGAATAGGTAGGAGAGAAAAGAAAATTGGATTTGAAGGAACTGAAAGAGTTAAGAAATGAAGCCTATGTGAATTCTAAAATTTACAAAAACAGGACCAAGGTTTTTTGTGATAAGAGGATTTTGAGAAAATCCTTTCACCATTCTCAAAAGGTCCTTTTATATAATTCTAAACTACACCTATTTCTTGGAAATTTAGGATCTCGTTCGACGGGAACATATCTTGTCAAAAAAGTTTTTCCATATGGGATGGTGACTATTTTGGACCTAAAGAATGGTTCAACTTTCAAAGTGAATGGGCAACACTTAAAACCATTCTTAGAGACTATTCCTATAGAAGACGATGAGCTTTTTCTAACTGATCCTGTTTATCAGGATTGATGACACCGGATCTGACAGTGACCCTTCTTCTTTGTACCATATGTACATTGTTGCTTTTTTTTTTGTTTGTCTAATTATGGACAGGACAAGAAAAAGCTATACACTTAGGTGACTTCTTCCACTTTACCTCCATTAATTTATTTCCTCATGTCACCATTTTCATTTATATGCTTCATTTCATGCATAACATCGAGGATGATGTTCATCTTAAGTTGGGGGGTGGGAACAAGCACAGTTGTCCACTTCATTTTTAGACAAAATTTTCACATTTTTTTTGTTTTATCTATAGGTTTTTAGGAAATTTTTGAATTTTTAGTATTCTTGTTTTGGTTTTAGGAATTCTTGCGATCACATTTTTTATTTTTAGAAAAGAAAGTCTTCAAAAGAATTGAGACAATTTGAAGTTATATAGGAATCAAGAATTTTCAAAACTTTTGGAGGGAAGTAAAAAAGAAAGTTTATTGTCTCTAAAGGAGGAAATCTATCAGAGAATTACCAAAACTTCTTTCTCACATACACACATGCAAACATTTTTTTGACATTTTGGATAGGAAACTTTAATGTTGTTTGTGGAATTTTTCGGGAGAATACAATGAGAACCTAAGATTTAGTTTGTAAAATATTTTTGTTTCTTGGTACATTTTTAGTGGGTTGTATATACTGGATCCAAAATAAATTAATTCGAGCGAAACAGAAAAGGCCACTTAATGTTTACTTTCTATTTTTTAATTTTTTTTTCTTATTATTAAAAAAGTGAAAAAAAGAAAAAAATAGTTTGTGACTAGTTTGGGTTCGTAGCCTTGTTAACTCAAGCTAGTAAGTTTGTAGAGGTAGGTCCATACCTAGTGCCCTGAAGCCATCTGGTTTGAGAGTCATTAGTCTAACGCTCATTACATGGGTTAATTAGAAAGCTTAAGGGACCTAGAGATTGTACAGTCAGATGTAATTAAAAATTAAAAAAGATGTATCTGTGTGTGTTAAAAAAAATAAAAAAATTTATGGTTTTGGCCCAACCTTGAGTGTCCATAGAAATTGTCAACGGATATATGCAGAAATGTGTAAAGACTAGGTTTGCTCCCTAGATCCCAACTCTTTTAATATCATATGAACTTGGGAATTTCTACAGTTGAAAAAATGAGTGAGTGAAGAGTGTTCACAGGAGTTTGAGGGGGAATATGTGCGGGGATGAACAAGGACTAGGTTTGCTCCTTGGATCCCAACTTTCCTTATAGCTTATAAACTCAAAAACTCTTATGTCGGAAAAAGAGTGTGAGAGAAAAGAGGCCCATCGAAGTAAACAGTAGTATGGCAGCCATCTTAGCAGCTTTGAGAGGAAATTTATTTTTGCTAAATTTCAGGGGATCGGACTACTTAAAGGAAAAATTCTATTTTTACAGATCATCGTAGAATATTTGAAGCTAGCTTTTTGATGTATACCTTTTTTCACCGTGCATGTAAGTATAACTTTAATTTGAGAAACTTTTCAAAAATAGAACTGTAAACCGGACTTTGAAAAATCTAAAATTTTGATTATTCACTACAAGAAAGTTGACATTTAGCTAGGAAATTTTTTTTAGCTAAAGGTATCAAAGTCGCCAATAAAAGTTTTAGTGGCAATATTTTTATTGCCATTGTGCTGTCACTAATTGTTTTAGCCTCAATTTTACAATGTTACTGTTAAAAGTTAAACCTTTAACTACGTCAAGAAAATTGCCACTAAAAGTCTAATATTTAGTCACAAGAGTTATTGCTGCTAATTATAAAAATACTTGCAACTAAAAATATAAAATCGCCACTAAAAATCATCACAAGCATATGGAATTGGAGTTTTAGTGGTGGCTTTTAGCTGCGGCTAAATGTATGACTTTTAGCCACAGCTATAAATTGCCATTAAAAGTATTAGAGTTCGTAGTTTTACTTACAACTTGTGGATACAACTAAATACTAAACCTTTAGCAACAGATATAGATTGCCACTAAAAATATTATTTATAGCGGTTTTATTAGTAATTTTAGTGGTTATTTGCAGTCGCAACTAAAAGTTGAACTATTAGCAACAACCATAAGTTGTCACTAAAAGTATTACATATAAGATTTTTACCAGCAACTTGTTATTGTTGCTAAAAGTTAAAATTAAAAATAAAATAAAATAATATTAATTTATTAAAAATTTTCCTTTTCATTTATTTGCTTGTCATGAACCTGCTTATATAAGATAAGAAAAATAAAAATTTCATCACCACCATGTATTGAAATATAACTTTAAATTTAAAAGAATTAATAATTTTCACAAAAGTATTTAAGTAAAAAAAGCTAAATTTACTTCACATAAAAAAAATAAAAGCTCATATAAAATTTAAAAGTCATGATCATCATGTCGTTTAGTAGTTATGCATTACATCAAAATTTGCCTAACTCTTTGAACTATTGGAGGAGGGTGGCGAATTAAGACTTGAGCATTGTTTGCACCTTAGCATGCATTTGTTCGTTCTGTGATGCTATCTAGGACTCTAGGGACTTTAGTCGCAAAGCCATCTCACTCTTTTCCATTTGTAACAACACTAGGAGCCTCCTATCCTCTTTAGCTAGCCTCTTATCCTCCTCAGCTTGCCTCTTGAGCTCCTCATTCTCCCTCTCTAGCTGCATACGGATTTGTTGCCCAGTTGCAGATGTCATGGGCTTTGGACCAGCCCCATGACCATGTATGTATCCTGATTGCTCTGGTTCGAGCACTGCCTCAAACCTCTGATCCTCAATCATGGGAGCAACGCCCTCTCCTATGATGGCTAAGACTCTAGCCTTTGAAGCTCCTTCTACATTTAAAAATCAATTATGATCATTTATCAATTTAGTAATATATATAATATAAAATTTTAATAGAAAAATAGAGAAGGGAGCAATAAGTTACATAGACTTTCTGTGAAGTTGGATCCACCCAAACATTTTCTTCAAGCAAAATCGAGTAGTGAACCACAAATTAGTCCAAGAGGACTGCTTCCCCGTCTCAAGACTATGCTGTCACTAGACAAGTTAACACATATAATATAAATTTAATAATAAATTGTTATAAACATCATAAGTGAAGTTTACACTATCATTGTTGATTTGAGAAAAAGCCTTCGTCCAAACAATATGGCAGATTTTCTACTTTTTTTCTAGTTCTCCTTGTTTCATTTGCTCATTTTCTACATTTAGGAACCATAAGTTATAAGTAATATAAGTATAAATGATAGATTTAAAGGGGTAAAGAACATAAGCCCAAAATTAACATGCATACCTTGAATTCTTCAGATCCAAAATACCTAACAAGATTAACCCAAACATCTTGCCTTACACCTAAGGGAGATTCTCTAGTCTCATTTCATTTATTTCGTACTTGGAATAGTGATCCTTATGAAGCATGTGTCGATAGTCCTTGTATTGGTGATTCAACTGCTGATATATAGCTTTTTGAATATGAGGTTACTATTGGGGAGAGAACTTTTGCTGCAAAATATTATATGAGTAAATTAGTAAACATAAATACAATGTAGTAACATCAAATGTAACTATGAGTTTATAATTTAACACACAACCTTCCTAATTTAAATGACTTGCCTTCATAGCTTGCCACATTTTGTTCTTGTCCTCATCTGGAATTGCCTTCCCATTTAGAAAACTGATTTCGGGTCATTTGTCTTACAGTAACACCCAATTTACTAATTAACACTTGAGTGTTGCTCCCTACGGCTTGCATCAGGTCTGGTGGAATATCCACAGGTAGCTTTTCCCCCTCATGCCTCCTTTTTGCAAGTATAATGCCCCTTGTTTTCCCTCGTCTATTCTTCCTGGATGTACATGGCCTTGTTCACTCAAAATACAATTAAAATTGTTAGATTCCATTAATAAATCTATATATTATTGTATAAACCATAAAAAGTACATGTATAATTTTAAGTTCTACTTTACATATCAGAACTACTGATGACAACCTCATTTCGAGAAAATGCCTCAACCTATATGGGGTTTTAGGGGTCTGTATCTAATGTAAGTTGCCCTAAATGTAAGGGCTGGCATGCTAAAACTCCTCCTTGTCTACCCCTACCTCAGCCTCTACTGACCATGTTGCTATCTATTTATAATACTTTGCGTTAAATTATTAACTTTTTTCATTGTCCATCGTTTTGGCTTTGATGTTCATCAATGTCCCAATAACATTATCACATGCATTTTTCTCTTTGTGCATGACATCTAACTTGTGGCGCAATTTGAGGGTTCTCCAATAAGGTAACTCAAAGAAAATACTATGCTTGTCCAATTTAAAGAATCATCGCACTTCCTTTTATTTGGTTGTGTTTTCCCAAATTTCACTGGTTGAACATGACTCAATTGCTTAAGGACATCTTCCCCAGACAATGATTTTGGTGCATTCCGAATTTCCTTTTTACCATCAAAAGAGCTTTTCCTATGTCACCATATATGATTTGTTGGTAAATAAAAAGATGACTCATGTAACAAATCTTTTTTCTATTATTCAACCTCATATGTGATGTCTCGCTATTGTAGGTAGGACAAGCCAAATGACCTTTTGTGCACCATCCTAATATGTTGTCGTATGTAGGGAAGTCATTAATAGTTCATATCACAGTAGCATGCAATTGAAAATTGGTACTTGTATAGGTATCATAAATTTGGATGCCATCTTCCCACAATTCTTCCAACTCATCTATCAAAGGTCACAAATATACATTAATGTTATTTCCTAGAGACTTGGGTCCAGGAATAAGCAAAGACATAATGAAAATGAGACTTTTCATACATTTCCATGGCAATAGGTTGTATGGCACAAAAACAGTAGGCCATGTGCTATGAGAAGTGCTCATGTTTGAAAACGGATTAAATCCATCACTTTTTAGCCCAAGCCTAAAATTAAGGGGGTCTTGGGAAAATGAGTTGTGCATTTTATCAAGTTCATCCCAAGCTTCAGAATCAGCAGAATGCCTCAACACCCCATCATTGACATGCTTCTCTTTGTGACACCTCATATCTGATGCTGTCTTTTTTGAAATAAAGAACCTTTATAGTCTCAGTTTTAGTGGAAAGTAGCACAAGATTTTTTGAGGAATCTTTTCACATTTGCCGTCGGTAATTTTATATATGGCCTCTTTGCATTATAGACACTCTTGTTTGTTTTCGTGCTTCTTTTAGAATAGTACGCAATCATTTTTGCAAGAATGGATCCTTACATAGTGAAGACCTAGGTCACAAATTATATTTTTAGCTTCGTAGTAGGAGTTGGGGAGTGTTCACCTGTAGGAAATGCCTCCTTCAATAATTCAAGTAACATGGTGAATGATTTATTACTCCAATGATTAAGTGTCTTAGATGCAATAGCTTAACAATGACAACTTGGAGAACTTTTTCACAACTTGGATATAGTTTCTTTTCAGCATCTTTCAACAGTTACATAAATTTATTTGCTTCCCAGTCGGAAACTGTATTACATTGCTACTAGAATCTTCCTAGCCTATGCATTTATAGTTGCTGTAGTGTAATGATCATGTATCATTTCTTCCATGTCATCATGATCATTTTCATCTTTGTTTGGCTCATCAGTGTCATCATCAACATCATCATCATCATCGGTGGTTAACTCAAACTCCTCCTCATGGAATATCCATGGAGTGTAACCCTTAACTATACCATAATAATATAAATCTGCCTCCACATCATCCCAAGTGTAAGGTTCCAAATCCCACTAATCCTAATCTACGTTAATTAATCACGTTCTATGTTAATTAAACCTTGTTAAGGTTAATCTAGTTTTAAAACGATTGGGTTTGGGTCTTAGATAGGTAGTTAAGCGAAGTTTGAACTTTACCTCAGTAGTTGAGGACCTTTTTGTAAATTGTTCTTGCATCTTATGGGCACCTTGTCAATCACTCCTTGTGTAATTTTTTATGTAGATCATCTTTCGTGTTGGACTTGATTTGATTTTGGGCCAACTGAGGTCCATTTGGCCTAAATTACAATTTCATGAAAAGGCTTGGACTTGCATGTGAAATGCAGGAAAACTTGAGTTTAAAAGGGAACTCAACGTCCCATTCTCTCTTCTTCCTTCTTTTGTTGCTGGAGCTCTTCCTCTCCTTCATAAATCCTTCATTTTCACTTCCAATTTGAAGGCTACTAAGGTTGGGAGTCTTGCATGTGCTAGGGATAGTCCTCACTCATCTTCCTCTTCTTCATAGGAGTATTTTCTTCTGTGGGGATTACCTCCTCTTCAAGCTATAGCTCACTAAGGTGAGGGCTTTACTCCCATTCCATATATTAAGGCTTGTTGGGGTCAAGAAGACTCAAATCTATGACATGCATGCCTTGATGCATCACATTCACCATTTATACGTTGCCATGTAGAGAACCCATTTCTCCTTGGAGGTTTTTCCCTAACAACACAACAAGAAGGACTTAGGAAGGGCAAACACTGTTTAGAGGTAAGTATTAGAGTTCATATGTGCTGCATAAGGCTTAAGTATTGATTATTGGGTTAGCTCTTTCAATTTTCAAATTCCAGCCATTTTTATGGTCTCAACTGTGTACAAATGTGGTATGAATTGAGTTAGGATGTAAACATGGAATAGGAGGGTGTGTGGGTAATGAACACCTTTAAGGACATTATAATTAAGCCATAAGAACTCCCCACAAATTAGGTTCTGTATGGATCCCATATTGAAACTGAGCTACAAATCCAACTTCAGGTTTTCTGAAGTGTACGGTAAAGCCACGGCTAAGCCATGAGTGTTTAGGGCTCAAAGTCTCGAGAACAATAAAATCGGATTTGTTATTGTGGCTTACCCATGGCTGCACCATGAAATGGACTACGGCTAAACTATATCTAGCCCGTGCCCAAGCCGTAAGCTTTCTTACGGCGGACTTTCCAGAGAGCTTGAAAACCCATTTCCTTCTACGGCTTGCACACGGCTACACCGTGAAATGCCTTATGGCTCAACCGTAACCCCACGGTAACCTAGCCATAGGCTTAGCACGGCTAAGCCGTAGGCTAATATACGGCTAAGCCGTAAATGCGCCTGAATTTTTAGAGGAAGCCTGAGCCACTCGGCTAAGCCGTAGCATTATACACGGCTAAGCCGTAAGAACCCAGTGAAATCCAGGATAGTAGAAACTTTCACTGACCTTGGAGGACCTTAGTATTGGCACCTTTCTTACCACCACATTGGCCAATGGTAAGTACTCGTTAAATAGAATGAGAATTTCCCAGATGATCTCCCAATGTCAAGTCATGGATGTTGGCATAAGAAGGGGTGTCCTTTATATACACAAGGTAATACCAAGATGCGGTAACACAATGGCACCGAACGTTTTATGAGTACATCGAGTTGAATGACCTTGGGATCATGGAATTATTTATTATAGGGGAGGCTAGTAATTCCTTTGACCCTTACTCAATCCAAATGCATTCATATTGTTAAATACCTTGCCTCAACATGATTGTCATGCATTCACTCTCTCTAGTCAAACCCTAAGGCAATTCAGACCTGAGCTTCTAATGAGTGCGTGTCTGATAAGACAGAGCTTCTAATGAGTGCGTGCTTGCTAGCCAAAAAGGGGTATAGCCAAGGTTTGAGCCTTCATAGCTCATATAAATATGCTTCATTTAATTGTCCATCTGTACTCATGATTGATATTCCTTATGTATGTTATGACGAGTATGATTGAAAGTATGAGAGAGGTGAATTCGAGTCGGCACCACTTAACTTGTGCCCTTTGGGGTATTATTATGTCACTACTGCAGTAGTTTACGGAGGAGTTGTCGACGCTCCTCGGGAAGCTAGCTTGATCTCCTAGCGACCCATATGTATGTATGCTCCCTTTTGGGAGAATAGAGCCTTGTGGATGCCAATTAGTGTGTACTACATCTTTATTTTGATTTTCACCTATTGTTACTCATGCACATCATGTCTAGTAGACTATTATTTCTCTCCTATCCAGTGTATAGTAATAAGTTCATTTGATATATTAGGTTAGTTTCATATGCTTAGTACTTGCTTAATCGTCGTGTTAACCGTGTTACCCTTGGTATTGTAGGTACAGAACCAAATCCCAACCCGGTTGTTGACGCGCCTCCGGAGGGTACCCCAACGGTACCTCGGGATATAGATGAATGGAAGGATGGCGATGTCTTTTATTAGTCATCCTACGGAGTGCATCAGTTCTGGAGATGTTACAGTCAAACTTTTAGTTTACCCTTGGGAATGCGCAAATTGAACCTTTTCTACCAATTTCTTTAAGTAGCAGTTTGGACTGTACAACTTGTATTGAAGTCTTAAGCACTGATAGATATATCTATATCTATCTATGAATATTTGAAGATATGTTTTTCTTGTTTTACTCTTGATCCTTACAGAGTATTTCGCAGGAGTTCGTTTATGATGAATTATATTCCTACGTGTGTTGGCATACCTCACACGTTCCTGTGGAATCTCCCTTGTAGGAATTCGTGCACAATTCATTAGGGCATGGATTACTACGGGATTACGTATCCACGCCCTAGGGGCCCACTTAAATCCCCAATTCCCGGGATCGGGGCGTGACACCAAGTTTGGAAATAGACATTGCATTTAACACACAGGCACTGGATTTTTTCCCCTATCTCAGTATTGATATACGTAAACTCTAAGAACTTTTTTATTCCATTTATGCACTCTTGTTGTCATCTATCTTCAATTTTCATCCAACTCTTATCCATATCAGTGTACCTACCATAAATTGAACATAGAAAATTATTTTTATCACCTAAAATGGTCCTCATCGTAGAATAAATATACAAAATATTTATTAATAAATCAAGGTGGTTAAAATTGAAGATCTAAGGTAAATATGCAAAATCAACTTTGACTAGGAGTTAAACCAAATAAAAAGTAACAAGCCTTTATTATTTACCCATAAAAACTAGAAGTCACATGTTACACCATAGCAGTTTGCAGCATAATTGTCACGACCCGAGCCCAGAAATCGGGGGTTAGCGAAAGCTAAACCAGTGACACACGTACTCCCGTGCACGTTCATCCAAACCCAGTCCAGATGCACACACACAAGGGATCTAACACGTGCGAACTAAACGTACGCGGAAGCTGTACATATCATAGCAAGCAACAAAGGAAAAGCGGAAGCCAAAACAAATGCGGAACGGAAAAGTCAAAGCTAAATACAATACACAAAAACCAGATATAAGTCTGGGCACACGACAAAATCAAGATGTACAAATATACAGAGTGATAAAGTCCGAAGTATAAAATACATAGCCACAAAAACCAAAATCAAAAGCCACTAAAGATATGCATGTACGCACTCGGCAGAGATGATCAGGCCCACTCTGCCAAACCAGAGGGAGCCTCTAAGCTCTGCCCTGCAGCCTCCTCGACCGCCGGGGAGCTGGGCAAGGGATCTGTGCCTGCAACACTACAGACAACACAGTGAATACAACGATCCAGCAAATACAAGTAATAGGGAGGAAACACTCATAGTATCAAATAGAATAATGACAGAAGATTCAATACAGAGTTCCATCTTAGTATGCTAAGCAAATCGTGCATAGAAGTAAAGCATGATAAGTGAATCAAAACATAGGAATACTGATCTAAGTGGCTACTACGTTAACCATATTCTCTCCAATAGAGAGCAGAGCAGAGCAAAGGAGAACACCACTGACCGGGCCAGGGTACAAGTGGGTCTCGGTTTCCTGGGTTCCGGGGTCCCAAGACAAAGCGACACTGCAGTGATACAGAGATACAGAGATCTAAGCCAGAGGTAACCCCGTCGGGCATCCTAGGGCTGAGGCTGAGTAGAGCCAGACTAACACCAATCAAATCAAATCCCAAAAAAAGGGAGATTATCCGCTTTGGGCTCACCGATGGCAAAGACTGGATCTTATCCTCACGTATTAATCTCTGGGCAGAGCCACCAGGGAATACCCAATAAATCAGAGATATACAAAGCCAAGAAAGCATATATTAAGCCAAAGCACAGCATAGATCAAAGCTTAGTGCGGAACGAAGAATAGAACAGATATACAGGACGAAAGCAAATTGACCTCGTAATGCATAGACATAGATTTGCAGAACAGAGGGCAAAACTGTAAACAATATGCAATGCATCTCAGATTAAGACGGAATCAAGGTTAATTACAAGCCAATACTAATCTAGTTGTTCACTGTCACTAACCGTGCATGTTGATGTAGTTTTAAGTTATTCGATGCACCGTTGCCATCTTAGTGTTGCAATGTAATCCTCACGTGCACCGAAGTCCCTTAAACTAACACTCATGGGGAGGTGCTTAACAGTAAATCAACGCTCACATGAATACGTCACAGCCTAACAGACTACTCATGCGATCCAAAGAATCCATTGGGCCGGTTTACGTGTATGGTTCCTTGTATATAAGCCCTACAAAGTCACACCATTATCCTAGGTTTAATTCATATTTTACAGGTCTTACGGTTTAGCCATGGGTGACCTACGGCTTAGCTGTATACACTTCACGGCCTAACCGTAACTTGCACTACGGCTTAACCGTGGTTCCCTTCAATACACAGCTAAACTGGTCATCTTCCACCTCTGATCTAATACATGTTACGGCTGAGCTACGGTTCAGTATACGGCTTAGCCGTAGACCAATCCACGGCTTAGCCGTAGCCACACCGTAGGAGTACTGTATCGGAAAAGTTTTGACTGATCAGAGATTTAATTCACGGCTGGGTCACGGTTGGGTCACGGCTAGCTTATGGCTCAACCGTAGAACAAATTACGGTTCAGCCGTAGCCTAGCCGTAGAACAAAAGGTGAAATTCAAGTCTCTGGAGTTTGAGCCGTACAAAGTTATGGATTAGCTGTACAATACAGAGAGCCAATTCGAGTTGAGTACAGAAACTAGAATTTGGTACAGAAATGTCCCAAAACAAGCTCATCTGATCCTAACATCGTAGAAATTGGCTGTAAAACATTCTATACAAAGAATAAGAATGAATCAAAGCAATCAAACAAAACACCCATATGTGTTAAACAATCCTATACTTATACTTGCCTCAAAACTCTGTCAATCCACTGAATCAAGCTCCAAATCAACTAAAATCAAAGCAAATCAAAGAAACAACACATGCATGAGATGTATGAAGACATACAGAGCTTGGAGAAGGAATCCAATTGGAGAGGAAGAATTCAAAACCCACTTACCCAAAGCAAGGACAGAGAATTAGCACAGCACAGACAGAGATGAGAGGGAGAGAACCCAATCGATGGGCATCCAACACTAACCCAGAGATTTCAGAGAAGTGATGAAGAGAAGAGAAGAGAGAAATGAACGTGGCTTCTTCTGGAGTTTTTCTTGCATGCACCGATCAAGCAAATGAGCAGGGAGTTGGACATCTGGGAGCTGACTCATTATATAACTTTGGAGTTTAAATCAAGAGCCAAAGAGTTTAAGCTATTTACAGTTTAAGTCATACGAGGGTCTAACTTCTCCAATTGACTCCGAATGAGTCTGAGACAGTTACGGAATTTGACGAGCTCAACAAAATACACGTGCTGACACCAACATGATGCAAAGATGATGCACTCAAAGCAAAAGCAAAATTACGAAAAAGGGCTTAGAACTACCTAGCTCAGGTCAAAGGTTACTCAACTACCTATCCAAGACCCAAAACCAAGACCGAACGAATAAAACAACAGAAAAACACACTAATGAGCCACTAATCCGGCTCAAGGGGATCGGAGTGTTACAATAATAGATAATTAACTTGTCTTTATTGCTATTCTCTACAACTAAAATGGCAAAGGATTGAATTATGTAACTTAATATCAAGGATTACCATAATATTTACCATTAATAAATTTCACACAATGATTAACTCAGTTGATATCATCTTTCTCACCTAATCCCAACAATACATACTTATTAAAGGGGTCTAAATTAACTAATAACTAACTTAGGGCCTTTCTAGAATTTCCAAAAATTAAGACAAATCCTAGCAGACCCATCCATCTGATTTCTATGTATGTTTGGCAACCCTTATTGTAGTAATTAGATGGTTATGTCCATGGTTATGTCATTCTTCACATGTTCTTAAAGGAACAGTATGACAAGGGGTTGGCTCAATTTATCTAAAACTCTAGAGACTATTTTCTACGGTACAAAATCAATACTTCTACTTTAATGCAACACGGAACTGTGTGGGAGAAGTTGGTCTCACACCCAAAGTGTTTGAGGTTGTTGGATGTGGTCCACCAATGGATCAACCCACAAGTGGTCCCTTCCTCTAAGATCGCCCTTGGGTCCCCTACAAGATGCGTGGATCGGATCATGCATTAGGTGGCCCACTTGGCCCACAATCCGAGACGACCCATTATCCTTTTTGGACGACTAGAATTGGGAAAACACTAGTTTTATAGCCATTCAATCATTGTACCATGGCTCCTATCAATCATCTTCCATAAAAAAGATGCATGTATTGATGAAGAAGGATTCAAAAGCTATGAGGGATACACACTTGAACCTCTACTACTCCTCCTCTTTCCTTCCTATTCTTTCCTCTCCCTCATTTTCTTTGCAGTTTCCCTCATTTTCAGTTCCCTTATTTTTAATTTCCTCGTTTTCTCTCTTTTTTAAAAAGAAAAGTGAGGCAAATATGACTCTTATTAAGCCCTAATGCACGATCACAGGTATAGGCATATCTCACGTGAATTTGTGGTATCCATTAGGTGGGCATGCGTCCCATTTATTTTAAATCAAATTTGATTAGAATGGATGGTATGTACTATGTTTCATGTGATTGGCCAAATTTTACCAAAAAGACCCACTTGATAAATTAATGATGAAACTAATCAGATTCTATACAGTTTACTAAAAAAAGTGATAGACCAACTATTGAAAAAAATTGCACTTAAAAAATCTACATCAAAGAAAGCTAAACTCTAATGCGGCTTACTTATGAAATCTACAATAATCTACAATAATAATTAATTCCATTTTCACTGAGACCTTAATAAATTTTAGTCAAATTGAAGTGTGGCTAATTGTTACTGTAATCATTTATATAACATTTAAACAAAAATATAAACAAAACTCAAGCATTTTATAACTATATCAATTAGATGGTAAAACCAATTACTTGGAGTATCTATACGTTTGGATTTACTTGTACCCCTTCAATAGTTTCCAACTTTGATTGCGGTAAGAGTTTTGACAAAACAAATAAAAAGATAGTAATTATTTTTTTAGTAGTTTGGACTTTAGATATAAGTTATGTACATTGGTGAATTTATGAATTATAAGAGTGACCTAAACATCAAATCGTATGACCAATTCCACAATTTTTGTCTATACGGAGGGAGCTTCACACATGTTTTAATCATATGCATAGTTCCTCGTCACTGGTCCTCATGTTCACTCATTGATTTCTTTTTCTAAGTTCAAATTTCAACATGATTTTAAGACTCAATGAATATGCTAAAAGGCTTTGTCTGTAGATCAAGTATTGTGTGATTAATAGTTTAGTGGGACCCACTCCATTCAAGTAGAATTTGATAATACCCGATAAAAAATTATGGCTAAAAGTTGGACACCTTAGTAATAAGTATGAGTGTTCATGGGCAGGCCTAGGCAAGGCTAAGGAATATCCAAGCCCAGCCCAACTTCAAAACTGCAAATCTAGGCCTGGCCTAGGCCCAAATCTGGCCACAAGGAGCTGGGCCAAGCCCAATCCGTTTGGAACTTTGAAAGCCCGAGCCCAAACCTATTTTAATATATAACTAACAACGAGAGTAAGATTTCATAGTTGCAAGTGTGTATCAATTGGCTTGGTGGTGTATATACATGTAAATGTACTTGGGTTCAAATCTGCAACTCTAAACTTCTTTATTGAATTTTTTCTAATCTAGTTGAGGTAAGCTTTGGGCACTCTATAGCTGAGTCAAACCTGGCCTATTTATAAATTTGGCCAAAATAATACATTCGAGTCCAGCCTAAGTACTTAAACCAATGGCCTAAGCCCGACTCTAATTGGTTTAGGCCTGGTTTGGGATCGAGCTAGCCTGATCCATGAGCACCCCTACCAATCAGTGTTAAAAAAAAGTTAAAAATTGCAATTAAATCTCTTTCTTTCCAATGAGTTGGTACTAAATATAGCCACTATAATGCCTTTAGCATCTTTACTTTTTTCACTTAAAATGAATTTAAGTAGCAATAAAGAAATTGTGACTAAAATTATCACCACTAAAAGCCAAACTTTTTGTGGTAGGTCTTTAGCAACAATACAAAAGTTACCACAAAATGTAGCACATAAAGTGGGAAAAAAAGTACCGTGGCTAAATGTATGACACCTGGCAATTAGCCAGATAAATTAAATGTTGCCACAAAAACCTTGAACAAATAGTGGCAAACAATTGAAAATTGCTACTAAATTTATTTACCTCAAAAATGACATTTACCTGCTACATATAAGTTGCCACCAAATGTGACTACTATGATACCTTTAGTGCCAACATTATATTTCGCCAATAAAGGTAAATTTTGAATGACGACTATTAAGTTGAGGCAAAAATTGTTGCCACTAAAAACCAACTTTCCTGAGGTATATCTTTAGTGGAAATATAAAGTCGCCACAAAAAGCACACATATAGTGGTAAAAAATAAACCGTGGCTATATGTAAGATTTATAAGTTATTAGCAATGACACTAAAAAGTTGCTCCTAGAACCATAAAGCATTAGTGGTGGAAAAATAAAAATCACCACTACATATCTCTCCCTCAAAAATCCCACGGTGCCAAAATTTCCCGCCATGGAATTAGTTGTGAATCTTAGCCGCGACATTGAATTTTCACTAAATATGGCCATTATATTACATTTAGTAGCAAAATCATATAATTTTTTTTTCACAAAATATGTATTTTAAGTGGTGAAAAGTAAACTCCGGCTAAAAAAGTTGTCTCAAAAAGACAACTTTCTTTTAGTGATTCTAGATTTCGAAAATATCCAATATGAGTGGGTTTTCTTTTGGAGAATTTCTTTAACCTTTGTTTTAGTTTTTAAAAAACAGAAAAAAAGGAAACAAAAGAAGGAATTTTGTGGGTATATTCACTGCAAACACTTATGAGGCACAGCTCATCCCTAGGGGTTTAACAGTTCGCTACAAATGCTAAATGCAATCGACAGCACTAGTGACAGTGGCATTTTTCTTTTTGTTTTTTGTATTTTCTTCTGTTATTTTATGTTACTTTTCTACTCTAGATGACATATTTTGCTCGGGACTAGCAAAATGCTAGTTGAGGGGTATGATAAGTCCTTAAAACTGTATAATTTCATGTTCATTTTAGGAGATTTTAACGACTTATTCATTAAAAATCTCTTCATTTAGTTGAAAATCATGACTTTACGGAATTAAGCATCAGTGTAGTGTTTTCATGCATTGAAAAATCTTCAATTTTATATAAAATCACAAAAATGGCATTTTGGATTTTTAGTTTTATAAGTTTTTTTAAATTCTTATTTTTACATGAAATGATAAAATTTCTCATCATCATTAGTTTATTTGAAACAAAATCACGATCAATGATGTGAATTTATGGTGTCATTTTAAAATCACGATCAATGATGTGAATTTATGGTGTCATTTTATGTAAATTGGGACCACATCAGTGTATTTTTGACTTGTGGAGAAAATTATTAAATTAATTAAAAATACTTTTGTGTGTAGGAAAATTAAAGAAACGGACCCATAATCAAGATTTGGAGACAAAAAAAAAAGGTAATTACGAAGAGATCCAAAGGAAGGTTGAGAGAGAATGGAAAGTCATGATGGAAGAGTCTTTAAAAGAGAGAAAAGTGGGAGGACAAATTAAAAATGGAAAGTTCCCATGCATGGAACATCCACTTCATGAAGTTAAATTTGAAATGCTTGCCAACTTTTGCAAGATTCTTCTCTCTCTCTCTCTCTCTCTCATGACTTTCTAAGAGTCCAAATCCAAGTGGAAGATAAATCAAAAAAGCGAAGGTGCTTTGTACATAAGAAGAAACTGAAAAGAAAAAAATATTTCTCCCCAAACATGTAACGGTCCAGCCTAGCTCTACTTTGTGTTTCACGGCCAGCAAGGAATTTTGAATTCCACTTCAGATAACTCAAGAAGTTTAAGGTCCAAGTCATTCCACATCATGATGATCGAGATTAAAGATACAATTCACACTACTAGAAAACCTAGTTTTTGCGATGCACTCAACACGTCTGCCATTTGTAAATCTGCGTCGAGAAAGAGTTTGCCAATGCACTCAACTGCGTCGGTACAATGTCAGCTACCTAATGCGGGCAAATAAATTCCCGACGCAATAACGGTAAGCGTCGGAAATGAGAAGTCTTTTACTGACGCAATAGTGCGTAGGTCACAATGTCGACAATGCTAGTAGTGTCGACAAATCAGTAACGATAGGTCTCATTCACACCCCAGGGCCGACGCCTAGGAGCGTCGACTATTCATTTCCTGACGCCTAGGAGCGTCGAATATTCATCTCTTGACGCCATTAGTAGCGTCGATAAAAGAATTTAATGACGCATTTATGCATCAGATATTCTTTTGCAAACGCCATTAGTTGCGTCGATAAAAGTTTTAACGACGCACTTACGCATTGGGTATTTGTTACAGATGCCATTATTTGCGTTGGTAAAATTTTTTAACAATGCATTTACAGACCAGGTATTCTTTGCAGATGCCATTAGTTTCGTCGGTAAAACTTTTTAACGACGCAGTTATGCGTCGGGTATTCTTTTGCAGATGCCATTAGTTGCATCTGTAAAAGTGTTTAACGACGCACTTACGTGTCGAGATTTAAAATAAAATTTGTTATAATCTATTATCCTCCAATTCAATGACACTTAAAGAGCGTCGGTAATAAACATACCGCGTTGGGAAATCTCTTTATCGCAAGCATTTAGAAGCCAAAATTTCCTCCTTTTTTGTGATGCATATAGTGCGTCGGGAAGTAGGTTTTTTTATTAATTAAATATAGTGACTGTAAAATTAAAAAAAATTTATTTAAATCTAAATTTAACATTGGACAACCATAAACATTGATAAACTAAAAACAACCCCACATTCATCTTGCAACAATAAAAAACGAGTCATTCACCAATTAAAGCTAACCATAAACACATCTATACCACAGAAAATAACATCTTCTATCAAGAAAAGTAATGTAAAGTAAATCCTAAATAAAATCCTGTCATCATCAAACATCCAAAATACACCATGAAACATGGCCACTCAACAACAAATGTAAGGAAGAACCATGCCAATTTGTAGAACTAGAAATCTCTAGTTTTTAGAGGAGCCCAAACCATCCATACCGACCCGAGAGAGCAGCATCTTAATCTAATTCTGCATTTGAACTTGTGTAGCTGCTTGATCTTGCAATTGCTTCTGCGACTCTTCATGCTGTCGCAGCAACTCCTCTTGTGCTCTTAATGACTCGACTAATTGTTGCCGTAGACTAATCATCTCAGACCCCATTGAAATACTATAGGAAGATGATGATGGGCCCATCGAGCGGTACCTTTGCCTCCTTGTAACTCCTCTCCCTAGTATATCCTCAATCACTTGTTGCTCAGCCACTAGAGAGTTAATTTCAGACTGCGACAATGCTGCCTCCATTCTTCGTTGCATTCTTAAAGCATTCATATATGTCAGGTAATATATGTTAGGAAACCGAAATAAACAATGACATACAATATCGAATATTCAACAACTCACATGTGTCTCCTCAGCATGTTTTGTGATCCATTGGTCTTTCTTCGTGCTGTAGTGTTGATGCCGATATAAATCAAATTCAGAAAGAGGAGCCTGCTGCTCATCTGCATGTATAAGTGAGAACTGGGCTGCAAATGATCAAGAGCCAGATGTATGAGTGGTTTTCAATTTGCTCCGGCTTTCTGAATTCCTCTGTGATTTACGCTGAAAATTACAAATAATAGATAATATAATTAGCTTATTGAAGGTCTTTACAGCTTTCTACAATATATATGACCAAAAGAGATTAAACACATTGGTGTTTTTTCCATGAAATAGGCTTCATGTCTGATGGGCGAAACCATTTTGAATGCGTTGCCTGGGTTTATGTGTCTAAAGAATGTAGAGATCATGATATTTTAATGGACTGTATAAAATGCCTGAAGAGCATTAGCGACGATGATTTTAAAAGGATGAAAAACATGAGTGCACTTGAGCTGGGCAACATGCTCAAAAGTGTCTTGGAGGGGAAGAGATTTTTTATGGTAATTGATGATATTTGGAGCATTAAAGACTGGAATTCTTTACAAGTTTTTTTCCCAAAGGAGATGAAGTGGCGCAGAATAATGCTTACCACTCGAATTAGAATAGTAGCTAAGGAAGCAAATCCTGAGAGTGAACTCCATTTCAGTTACAGTGATCTGCCTTATTACTTGAAGTCATGCTTTCTCCATTTTGGTGTTTACCCCAAACACTTGACAATCCCTGCAATTGAGTTGGTTCGGATGTGGGTTGGGGAGGGCTTCATACAAGAAAGAGGAGATGAAACAATGGAGGAAGTTGCAGAGGACTGCTTGTGGGAGCTGACTCAGAGAAGTATGATTCAAGTGGCCCAATGGAATGTTAATGGCAGGATTAAAAAGTGTCATACAATGTCACCTGGAAGCAACATCAAACAGCTCTGGAAATAGCTCTGGCATGCTTTCCAACATCATCTTTGGAAACAACGCTGTAATATTTGGAAACAGCTCTGATAATGAGCAGGACCATTGATCTAAAAACAAGACTAGAACAGACTCTACTTGACTCAGCTCATGACAGGCATTGAGTCGAGTGAGTGTAGCAAGTCTAATAGGCATTGAGTCTGGTTGAGCTAATTACTCTGATCCAAAAGGATAAAAGGCTACAGGAAAATCTGTTTCAGGGCTCCATCAGATAAAACTATTTGGACTTCATAGAGTCTTGGCTACCAACTAAACCATGGAACTTTGTTGGGGCTCAGGAGCTAAGGAAAAAAAAACTGTAAAATCCCTTACTAGTTCTCTTTGCAATCTGTAAAATGTAAGACACTCTGTTCTAATAGAATGATGTGATCAATAAATGAATCAAGAAGGAAAACTGTCTTTGCAATCTTCACATGTCAGCCAAATTTCGAGCTTGGGAAGGAAATTTCCAAGACTCTAGTCATGGGTCAATTCTCTTACTAGTTCTCTTGCAATCTGTAAAATCTTCACATGTCAGCCAAGTTCTTAAAAACTTGTACTGACGTAACTGAATATACTTGAACCAATAAGAATGGAAGCAAAAATACATGAATAGAACGTTGATAATTTGTGTATGGGAGGTCAATTTGTTATAATAGAGTTCCTAACACTAGTTTATAAGTAGTTCTACTGCAAAAAATTTCGAATATTGTACAGGATTCAATACCAATCTACTTCAGCAATGAGAGTGGTTCTTGAGTACATTTACAGCTCCAGTCACATTCTCTCACTCATTTCAACTGATGAGTGAAATACAAAAGAACTTAGAATTCTCTCGAGAAGTTTTATGAAAAAGTTGAAGAACAAGGAAATAAGAGGCATTCCAACACAAGGTGTTTTGTGCAGTTTCTATGAAAGCTTGGCTGAAATGTGTTTCTAACTCTTGTATAGACTGAAATATCTCAGATCTCATCTACGAAGAATTTGTTTAAGATGTCTGATTTTCCATTCCTGCCATTGTAATCATATTAGGATTCAAGGCGCTAACAAAAAAGAGGAAAGGGGAGGGGGGGGGAATATGTTCCACTGATTCACAGTTCCTGCAAATTCATTTTTTGTAGCATTTCCCCCCTTTTAGCAATCAGTAGTCCTTTGCAGTGTGTTTCTTGAAGAAATATGGAACTTTGGGAATAAATCCCAACCATTTATGTATTTTGTATCATTCCTGAATGATTACTAGATTAGAGCGCAAGTAATATTGTGGGAATTATTGGAAGAGATTCTCAGTATAGAATTTTGGGTTACTTTGAGAAAGGTAATGGTTAAAAAAAACAAAAGGAAAGCATGGGTTTGAAACTTGGAATTAAAGGATTGGAATACAGCGAGTGTATCTTGAAATTTCAAAGATGATGGTTGTATGGATGGTGAACAGCTCTATAAAGGGGACACAAACTCATGGTCAACCTCAGAAGAAAATGAACAGATCTTTGTAGCTAGAGTTAGCTGGTTGCAGCTGTTTTCCTGTCTGTTGGGGATGGAGACTCACGCATGAAGGTAATGGATGCATGTCTCAGTGTTTTGTCATAACAAAATAGAAAACAGAAGGCACGTGCCTGGATAGTCTTGTAACATTATATCTAGCTTGCTTGTATACTAAACATTTCAAAAGCTTGTGATGGTTTACTTAAATTGGGTATTTAAACTTTTGAGTATAAAAATTGTTTCTGAGGCTTATAGTGATTCATTAAAAATTTTCAGAAGGACCCAGACGTTCGCAGATTGTAGGCATGATGGAGGTCAAAAGATGTTTTATAATGATTCTACAACAATTATGAGCCAATGAAGCTTCCATGCCCAACTAAACTATCTACTAACTGTTTTGATACAAACATAGTCCAAAAGCAGTTCAAAAGCAGCCAAAGAAACAAACACCCAACACACCCACACTTTATATAATTTAGTTACCTTCCACTCGGGTGTCTCCCATTTGTTCTCTATCAGCCATATCCACTGGGCAGCCCTTTGCATATCATATGGGCACTGCTTCGAATCATGCCCCTTTTCCAATAACTTCTTATATACCTTATATAGCTCGGCCCTGAACTCCTTATAAATATGCATCGCTAGTTTCCCGACAGTAGCTACCACATGTGCATCGGTCTTAAAGTCGTCGAAGTTATACTTTTACTGTCAATTTGAACCCATAAGTGGGATAAGTAAATAATAAAATCTCTGAATATAGATTAGGAAGTAAAAGATTGTTTTAGTACTGCCGCTGCAGTTATGATGGCCTTCTTGCACCCATATCAATGGCTCCCCATGTTTCTTTGTGCAAAGGTGCAAGCTTGTGATATGACTCCCTAGCTCGACTGCAAATGTAAAGGCATTTACACCCTCGAATGCCCCCGACAGTGCACCTAGTGGAACAGGTATCCTACTGCCCAGAATCCTCATCCTCCTCTCTGACTAATGGCCCACCACCCTGCCCCGCACACGTCAAGAGGATGATGCTACAACCACCAGAAATAAATATGAGTTATTTAATGACAAACAAATGAAATATATGATAAGTTTGGAAAAAACAATGGGGTCCAATATGTCTTACCAACACTACTGCCCGTAGTAGGCGGGCTAGGCATAACAAGTTGGTTGTCACCAATGTCAGGCTGACTGGTGCCATAATTTGGGACTGTGTTCTGAGTGTCTGCACTACATTGGATGCAGTCTCCCGGGCCCATGTGAGCGACCTGCATAACACAATAAGTGAGTATAATATCAAGAAATATCATAACTATCTCACATTTGATGTTAGATATAATAACCTCATCTTTGAACTCTTCTTCATCCGAGGAACTCAACTCTTCCTCGCTCCTGGATGGTCTATACTCCATGTTGTTGTCATCATCTTTGTCTTCATGTGATGGTATCCGTCGAGATGGAATATGAAGTGTTCGTTCCAAATGTCGTGCACCCTCCCCACTCGTTGGAGTTATATTCCTTTCAATATTCTTTTTTCTAGCTAACTTATAGGCATTCTTCTTCTGTACCATTGCTCCGGGTTTGACAAAAAATTTTCTGTTCTTTGGCATTTTTGGCCACTATGATCAATAAATTGGCAAAAAATACCACATATTAAAAAGTAAACACACAGTAGTTAGCCGATTGGAAGACAATTAATGATTGCATTGCATTAAGATACTTGTCCACACACATGAAAAAATAAAATTTACATATATAATTCCATATCAAAATCAATATCAGGGTCAGACTGATCAGTTTTCTCTTCATCTATATACTCTGCTAATGTTTCATCCTCGTTAGAACCATCATTGGCAATTGGTTCATCATCATTAGCCGTTGGTTCATTATCCTCAGGGATGATCTCTGGTTCAATGTCATCCCTAGTGTAACAAAAGAAAAAATCCTCTTGAACAGGGATTGAAATAGTTTCAGTGGCTTCTTCCTGTTGATATGGCTCGTTTATCACATTTTGTACTCTATCTTCATCTCGCTTTTGCACGTCCCAAACTCCTCGGTGCTCGACCTGTTCCACGACTTTCCAATTTGGGCCTAATTTAGTATCATTAACGTAGAAAGCTTGATTTACCTGATTTGGCAATAAAAGGGATCCTCCTCATACCACCAATTCTTAACGTAAATACTAGTCATATGTGCATCAATTTGTATTTTAGATTTATGACCAGTATTATACCATTCACATTTGAACAAAACCACTTCAGCACACGTGATGTATGACAATTTATAAATATTGGTCACGTAACCAAAAAAGTCATTTTTTTTGTCATGGTGGTCCCCCTCCATAACCAACCCGCTATTCTGGCTCTTGTGACGATTGTCGCGGTCTCTAGTGATGAACCGGATGCCATTAACCCTACAACCCGAATATTGATGTACTAGACGATTAGGACCATTTGCCAATGCCCACGTTCATCGGTTGCTTCTGGAGACCCTTGAGATCTTAGTTGATTCATCTGCATTAACATAAAAATTAGACATGCGAGTTCTTAATGTTTCGGATTGATAAAATTTTTTGTATAAATATTTTACGTACATGATCTTTGAACCATCCAGGAAATTCTTCTCATTGTATATTAGTGATGTTACGTCCCTCGGGCTCATTCATTTGCCTCTTATGCTCCCTACTCAAGGGGTTAGTGACACATAAATTAGTGTGATACATTGGAAGATCAGAAAGTCTACATGTAATGCATACAATTAGTTAAACTGAACCACTTACTCTAGATAAGGTATGACCTCTGGACTATTATACAACACAAACCAATGGGCCATGTGGCGTTCCCTATCGGACACATTGGGAGCCCTCGTGATAGGTGCAAAGGGACAAACGCGTTGCTTGAAGACATCTAACCCTGAACCCCGTTCGCCCCCATTTTCATTCCGTTCTTCAAGTACTTCTCCCTTTAGGTACATCTTGATAAAATTAACACTCTCTTTGGCAATGTATGCCTCCACGATCGAATCCTCTAGCCTATCTCGATTAGTGACATAACCCTTCAGGGTTCCCAGAAACCTTTAAATGCACAAAACAACAAGATAAAAAACTGAAATACGACACCAATCAACAATATAAAGATGGTAAACATAATCACCTCTCGATTGGATACATCCATCGATATTGCATGGGCCCAGCAAGTTTAGCCTCACACGGTAAATGAACTGCCAAATGAACCATCACATCAAAGAATGCCAGAGGGAAAATCCTCTCAACTTACACAGATGAGAACTATCTTCTTTTCAAGTTCTTCTAGGTGGCTCCATTTTAATGTCTTCGAGCAAATATCCTCTAAAAAGCTGCCCAGCTCAAACAGTGTTGTGCATATCTCTTTGTTCACATACCCACGCATACCAATCGGAAGAAGATGGTGCAGAAGAATATGACAATCATGGCTTTTTAGGCCCGCTAATCTCGCATTCTTTGACATTACACACTTAGAGAGGTTCGCAGCTTAGCCATCTGGGAACTTAATCGATTTCGGATATTAATAAAAACCATCTCTCTCCTTCGGTCCTAATGTGTAGAACGCACGGGGCTTCTCAAGGGTTCCATTACCTCTCTTGCGTAGATGCAATTCTGGCCTAATGTTCATATCTTCCAAATCCTGATGGGCATACTCTATGTCCTTGCTCTTCTTGTCTATGCCCACCATTGTGCAAAGGTGATTTTCACATATATTCTTCTCTACGTGCATTACATCAATGTTGTGTTGGAGCTTTAGTTTTTTAAAATACAGTAGCTCATAAAAAAGGTTTTTCTTCATCCAATTCAAGTCTTCAGGGTCACGGGGTCTTTTCTTATTGCTAGAGTGCTTCCCAAACTTTGTATCTGGCAACTGCTCCAATTGTGCTTGTACCTTTTCTACCTGTGGCAACTCCAATGACTTCATCCGATTCTCATACTTACCATTAAAGTCCTTACTACGTCGCCAACTATGCCGCTTAGGCAAGTAAGCCCTATGGCCCGTGTAAGCAAGCTTCCTTCTCAACTTGACTGCTAAGGAATCTTCATTACAAATGGGACAAGCCTTGTAGCCTTTAGTGGACCAGCCAAACAAATTAACATATGCAGGGAAGTCATTTATAGTCCACAACACAGCCGCGAGCATTATGAAGCTCAGCTTGATGGAGGCATTGTAAGTTTCGACCTCATTCTCCCATAACTCCTTCAACTCATCAATCAAGGGTTGAAGATAAACATCAATATCATCCCCAGGTTGATGTGGTCCAGGAATCAGCAATGACAACATGAAGAATGGCTCCTTCATGCACATCCAGGTGGCAAGTTGTATGGCATAAGTATGACAAGCCACATACTGTAGAACGTGTTCATGTCCCCGAAAGGGTTGAACCCATCAGAGGCTAGCCCCATCCTTATATTATGGGTCTCCCCTGCAAAATTAGGGTGCTCCTTATCAAAATCCTTCCATTCTTGACAATCGGCTGGATGCCTACCTAACCCGTCATCTTTGCGTTTATCACTGTGCCATCTCATGTGTGCGGCAGTCTTCCTGGACATGTAAAGTCTCCGCAACCTCGGTATCAACGGGAAGTAACGTAAAACCTTATGAGGGATCTTTTTACCCTTCCCATCATTTATCTTGTATCTACACTCCCCGCATACTTGGCATTTATCCAAATTTGCATTTTCCTTCCAAAACAACTGGCAATCATTTTGACAAGCATCAATGTGCTCATATCCCAGCCCTAAGTCATGCAGTATCTTCTTTGCTACATACATTGAATCAGGAACCAAATTACCATCTGGTAGGAGTGCCTTCTGTATCTGCATCATATTGTTAAGCGACTTGTTGCTCCACTTTCCCTCCACCTTTTGCTCTATCATCTTAACAACAAAATCTAGCAGAGTGTTATGTGGAGAGCAACCCGGGTACAGAGGGCGCTGAGAAGCATCCAACATCCTTTCAAAGTGATGCATCGCATTACTCTAGACTGCCTCAACGTCGGTGTAAGTTCCCATGTAATGGTCTTCCATCATTTCTGGATATTCATCCCGATCCTCATCATCACTCTCATCCCCATCTTCTGATTCGACCACTTCATCCATAGGAGGTGTTATTTCTCTGTGGTAGATCCAGGTCTTGTAGGATGCTTGCATCCCCCAATGGCAAATATGAAAGTTCACAGTTCCATTGTCAAACCTACGATTGTTCTTGCAAACCCTACATGGGCACCAAATCTCAATAACATCCCCTACATTTGCCTTTGCAAATTCAATAAATGACTTTACCCCGTCACGATACTCCCTACCAATTCTCACCATGGGATCTTCACTATCCAGTGTCATCCAAGTCTTGTCCATATCTTAACAATGGTTAACCAATAAGCTAATCAATTCACAGCCGAAATCTAAGAAAAACAAATGGAGGTCTTGATTCAATAACTGACCTTAGAGAGAATTAGAAAAAGAAGTGCAGTAGTAGTGTTGAACACCAAGTAGAGAGAGAAATTGCACCTACAAATTTGGGGCAAGGGTTAACAGACATTAGGGCTATAAATTTAGCAAATATATAGAGAGAATGAGAGTTACCAACTTCAACAGAGAGTAAAAGAAAAAAATTTTGAGCTACATTATTAGAAAAACCTAGCCAGATTCAAACACCAAAAAATTTTTTTATTACATCTGAGAAAACCACATACCCAATCATCTCTCCTTCAAAACACAACCAATGATGAAAATAAAAATACATGGAATAGAACCAAAAGGAAAACCCAATTCACTCAACTAAAACATCTACAAATAGTTGAAACTAACATTAATTTGAGGGTAACAACAAAAGCAAAAATGGTATTGTTTCAGGACAAGTCCAAGGACAAATTGTGATGAAATAATTACTGGGTGTCATATTTCTCATTTTATGATGCATGTGGAGTCCATGGTATAATCATACTGATTAGTACCATTGACAAGATGCTAACCTTTGGACTGTGGAACAATCTATGCTTCAACTGGGTTTCCTCATTTTCCATATTGTTGTCTTTCTCTTGCTCTCTCTTGGTATGACACATGAAAATCTATAATATTTTTCTTAGACCTCATGTAAGATTAGGACCCCTTGTCATGCAACTCATGCAGTTGAAACCCACTTGGTTAATGTTCCAACGGCCATTCAATGCATTAGAAATTTGAGGCTTTGAATTGGAAAAATCAAACAATCAAAATTTTTTTTCTTTTGACCTTGCCAAATCATTGGCACCACACATTATGAGGACAACAAATTTTGAACTCCATTGAAGGAAAAAAGGATTGCAAGGGACTTCCAAGGATGCATAGGCAAAAAAGAGAACCAAATACATCCTATCATATATGAGGAAAAATTATGTTTACATAATCATGGGTTTAAGTTCAGTTTTCAGGTTTTTAGTTTTGATAATCATGGGATTATTCTGAATATATTTTTGCGCATCAAAAATAGAAAAAATCAACATTAAAAAAATTCTACAAGAAGCATGTAAAACCCAATAATCAAAACACCCAAACACAAAGATGGAGAAAGAGAAAGAGAGATGGAACCCATACCTACAAGAGCAACGGAGGAGAGGAAGAAGAAGATGTCGTACAGGTAAGCTTTTGTAGTTTACTCCTTCTCTACTGCTTCACTATTCTTTGTCTTATTCTCCTTCTCTGTTGCTGCACAATTCTTCTTCTGCTTGGTGACAAAAACAGAGAGGGGAGTTTGGTGGTTGGTGATAGAAAACAGAGAGGGACGGTTAGTTGTCTGGGTTGGGGTTTTGGCAGTGTCGATTGGGGCTTGCAATGGGAAAAGAGGCTGGGGACTGTTTCATGTCACATGCTTGGATTGTTCATTGCAAAACCAAGAAACAAAACAAAATGATAGTAAGTGAGAAGAAGAGCAGCTGACCGATTTCCAGTGAGTTGATTCAAAGGTACTATTACAAAAATCAATGGCGGATTCGGCTGGGATTTTCGAAAATCAGGGTTCGAGAGAGGGAGAGAATAAGTAGTTAGGGAAAAGAGGGAAGGGCACCTCCAGCAGCATCACATCATCCCCCCTCGCAATTTATCTCTCCCAAAGGCCGGGCTCGCCGCAGAGGATCTCGATGAAGCTCTTGTACATGGGGTAGTGGCTAGAGCGGCTGAAGTCGGAGGAAAAGAGCGAGTGGTAGACAAAGCAGAAGGAGTGGAGGGGGACGCAATACTGGGAGAGGAGGGCGAAAAAGGCATTGGCTGGGTCGTTAAGGAGGGCAGCGGTGAGGAGGCAGCATGTGCCGGAGATGAGGGTGGCTGGGTGTGTTTTTTGGCAATGAAGCGGCCCTTCAAGATACCGATGGCGGGGTTAAGGCGGCTGGTGGGGTCAACGTGGATGTAGATGCTGAAGAGGAGGTCCTGGCCGTGGAAGAAGCACTCCTAAAGCGCTCGCAGAACTGAGGATGGTGGCAGGGGATGGGTCGTGTTTGAGCAGAGAAATGTGAGAAGAGCAAGCATCCAGCGGTATTTGTTATAACATATACCCTGACATGCAGCTCAAGCGTCGGCCATTATCTTCTCCGACGCATTACCAATGTCGGCAAATAAATTTTATAATCTCCAACGCATCCACTGTATCGTTTTTTCTTAAAATTATTTCCCGACACTATTATGCATCGATGAAACACCAATTCATGTCGGGAAAAATTTCCCTCCAAAATCCATATGGCGGCATTCTATCTCCCGACAAAATTTTCCGACGTGTACATGATAGCGTCGACTAATCCTTTTGCCAATGCTATAATGCGTTGGCTAAACAGTTTTTTACAACATGTTGGGACTGCGTCGGCAAATTTGGTCGCAAAAACGCAATTTCTTGTAGTGTCAAGTGGGCCCATTCCATGAAGATTTTCATGAAGACCAATTATGGATGGTGTGTGCAAAGAGAGTTGTAAGTAATTGTCAAACTTCATTATGTCATCAATTCCTAAAAGTTTGAATTTTTGGAGAAAATCTAGGGATTACTTGCCAAAAGAATTAAAGGAAACTTCCTAAGGATAAAATGTAATTTGTGTGGTAAAATCACAAATAGGGGCATTACAAGATTCAAGCAGCAGTTGGCTCACATTTCAGGCAATGTGGCAAGATGTACAATTGCACCAAAAGAACTTAGAGAAGAGAAGAAAATGTTTTTGAATAAAGAAAAAAGAAAAGAAAAGTAGAGATCAAAGAAAAAAGAAGTCAAGAAGTTGATGCCCGCTTTGAGGTCTTTAGGGAGCAAATTCTTTTTTATTTTGATGATGAGAGTGATGACCTAGAAATGGAAGCTGCAAGAAGAAAGTCACTTATGACGGCACAAATGGATGAAATGCGATGAGGTACTGGTAGACACTTTGAATCAAGGGGCTCATCTAGGGGCAGAGGTATGGATGGAGCAATGTGTCGAGCATTCAGCACTCGAAAACAAGAGGATGATATTGAGATTATTTCTTCTCGTAAAGAATTACGGACTCGTGGTAGTGCTATGTTCGGTCCAATTGATCCTCTAGCACATAGAAATGAGTTAGCTAAATAGCCTAAAATATCAAAGTTGTTTAAGGGTGCCTTGAAAAGTGCAAGAACATACCCCCTCAAGCTGTGGATTCTCCTTACTTTCAAACTATACTAGATGTTGCAACTACTATTGGTCCAGGTATAACAGCGCCTTCTGTTTATGATGTGGAGACCAAGTATTTAGAAATTGGGTTTGAAGACATAAAGAGCCGGGCAGCTACTTTTAAAGGTATATAAAAGGAGAGGGGAGTCACAATTATGTGTGACGGATGGACGAGCAGCACACAAACACAATTAATAAATTTTTTAGTGTACTCTGCCACTGGGACCGTCTTTATTAAGCCCGTTGATACATCTAAACAGTTAAGCCTACAAAATATATTTACTGCCTCATGGATAAAGTTGTTGAAAGTATTGGTGAGGAAAATGTTGTACAAATTGTTACAGATAATGGTGCCAATTTCAAGAAAGCCGGGAAGTTGTTAATGGAAAAGAGAAATAACTTGTTTTGGACCCATGTGCGGCACATTGTATGGATTTAACGTTGGAGGACATCGGAAAGAGGAAAAATGTGAAAACTATCATCATATCTTGTAGAAGCATTACAAAATTTATCTATGATCACTTGTGGTTGTTGGCATTAATGAAGACATTCGCAAATGGAAGAGCCTTGGTGTGTCCAGCTACAACAAGGTTTGCCACCCACTTTATCGACATGGATAGCCTTGTGCAACATAGAAATGAGTTGATTCAGATATTTGCATTAGAATAATAACTTAATTCAAAATGGAGAACACCAACAAGTGGTCCTGGCTTTGATGTCCCCAATCTTGTTAGAGATAATAAATCTTAGTCCAAAGTTAGAAATATTTTAAAGGTCTTTGAGCTCTTAATGAAAGTGTTGCAGCTTGTAAATAATGATGATAAGCCGATAATGGGCTATTTTTATGAGGCAATGGATCGAGCAAACCTAGCAATACAAGAAAATTGCAAGTATTATCAAGAATTCTTGCAAATAAGTGATGCCTGATGGAATGATCAACTACACCATCCATTGCATGCATCAAGTGAAATAAAATTTTACACTATTGGTCTATGATTTTAAAAGAGTTTCACTTTTATTTTGTATTGTATAGAGTTGTACTTATGCAAATTTGACATTTGAATTGTAGGATATTTTTTAAACCCTCAATTCTACTATATGAACAAGAAACAACATACAAAAGCAATTGATACAGAGTTGCGAGTAGGATTGAAAGAGGTGTTGCAGAAAATAATTCCTAATTACAATGAACAAGTTTCAGCTATAAAAGAAGTGACATGTCATATATGATATAACGTTTATTATATTTTAGATGTATTGTAATTTTTACCTAAGTTGTGACAAATTTAAAATGATTTGTACTTTGCACATAGTAGATTTCTATATACACAATGAGACAATGGAGTTTTGCAGACCCATTGGCAATTAGATCAATAACTAGCCTATATCCTGATATAAATAGTTTTAACCTAGTCATGTACTAGTTTAAGTTTATCTATGTTATCTGTTGTGGAATGGGGATTGTGGATGACAATTTTTTTATGTTCATTTTTTTCCCAATTTCAACCGAGTGGTGAATCAATTTTGGAGAAAGTGCTCCACACTTGAGAATTGTTGCCATTCAGGTCCTTAGCCAAACAACATCTTCATCGAATTGTGAAAGAAATTGGAGTACTTTCTACTTAATTAACACAAAATTAAGAAATCGGATAGCAATGCAAAAGTTGAACAAGTTGTTGTATTGTCACTACAATTTGAAGTTAAGAGTCAAAAATAGACAAAGGAGGCAAAGAGATGATCCGAATTATTGCCCTATAAATTTGGATAATATCTTTCAAGAAGATGATCAATTACTTTCATAGTTAACTAATATAAAAGATCCATTGTTAGATGAAGATGAGAATTTACACCAGGATATACGAGGAATAATGAAAGAAGATGAAAGAGAAGGATGAAAGAGAAGGAGAAAGTGAGCCTTAGCCACCTATAGAAACTGGAACATCAAGGGGCATTGAACTTGAGCCCTCTCATGTAGTATCTACAGTGAGCTCTGATAGTTCGAGTTCAAGCATCACTCCAAGTAGTGACTCTCCATATGAAGGAGGTAGCGGGGCCGAGCCAAGTGGTTCTTACCATGACGATGAAGTAAATGCTCCCATCCATACTGTGGATTGTATGTCCCACTGAACTACGCACATAGTCAAGCGGAATCATCCTCACAACAATATTCAGAATCAAGGTTGTTTGATCAATATTCTCATCCAAATCCAAGTCCATCCCATTTCTTTGTGTTTGAGGATCCCAATGCCCACCAATATGGAGGGGAGTTGCAATATGTTGGTACCCGTAGGACTGGTGCCAATGATAGCAACTATGGCAATGGAGACAACAATGCCAGTGCCACATGTCACGCCCCGATCCCGGGAATTTGGGGATTTGAGTGGGCCCCCAGGGCGTGGATACGTAATTCCGTAGAAATCCGTGCCCTGAAGAATTATGCATGAATTCCTACAAGGGAGATTCCACAGGAACGTGTGAGGTATGCTGACACACGTACAAACATAACTTATCATAATAGAGAACCTGTGAAATACTCAATAATCATCAAAAGCACATAAGGTTCATAGTCTGTTAAAACATATTTACATACAATAGTGTTATAGTCTTTTAAGTACATTCCAAAAATCGGTTCCTTAAGGGTGATACAAAAGTCCTCAACATAATATTCCCAGAAGAGACGGTCTTCGTAGGATGGCTAGTAGTAAACGTCGCCATCCATCCATTCACCTATAACCCGAGGTACCGTTGGGGTACCCTCCGGGGCCACGTCATTGTTCGTGTCGGGAGCGGGTGCTAGATCTGCAATACCAAAGGTAACACTGTTAACACGACGGTGAAGCAAATACTACAACATATGAAACTAATACAACATAATGCAGCAACAAGAACAATCACTAAACATGATGCATGAGTGAGAAATTATAACTGAAACATCATACACACTGATTGGCAACCACAATGCTCTATTCTCCCAAAAAGGAGCATACATAACGTATGGGTCGCTAGAGGATCAAGCTAGCTTCCCGAAGAGCGTCGACAACCCCTACGTAAACCGACTGCAGTGGTGACATACATATACCCAAAAAGGGCAAAAGCTAAGTGGTGCCGACTCGGAGTCAAGCATACTAGTCATAACATACATGAGGAACAGTTAATCATGAAGCAACGAATGCTTAAACAAAACACATGCATATGGGCTACAAGGCCCGAGCCTCGGCTATACCCTGGGCTAGCAAGCACACACTCAATAGAAGCTCTGGCTTGTCAGAAAGGCACTCATTAGAAGCTCAGGTCTGAATTGCCTCGGGGTTTGCCAGAGGAAGTGAATCCAATAATAATTCATGTCAAAGGTAGTATAACGTAACAATATGAATGTATACAGACGAAGTAGTATCTCCGGATTCCCAAAGACATTCAACCCGATGTATTCATAAGACGTTCGGTGTCAAGGTGTTACCACTTCTTGGTATTGCCTTGTGTACGTAAAGAACACCCCTTCTTATGCCAACATCCATGACTTGTCTTTGAGGAATCATCCGGAATTCATTTATCCTCTTAATGTGTCCTTACCGTCGGGCCCGTGTAGAGGTAAGAGGGTGCCAATACAAGGTCCTACAAATCATTGAGGTTCCTAACATCCTACACATTCATTGGGCTCTTACGGCTTAGCCGTATACAAGGCTACGGCTTAGCCGAGGGGGGTCACTGTTCATCCGGATTTTCGGCGTATTTATGGTTCACCCGTATATTGGCCTACGGCTTAGCCGTGCTAAGCCTACGGCTAGGTCATGGGGAGGTTACGGCTTAGCCGTAGGGTATTTCATGGTGCAGCCATCTGCAAGCCGTAGAAGAAACTGGGTTCTGTGAGCTCTCTGGAAAGCTCGTCGTAGGAAGGCCTACGGCTTGGGTACGGGCTGGATACGGCTTAGCCATAGTGAAATCCACGGCTTAGCCGTATGTGAGCCGTCGTACAAAATCAGGTTTTGCTGCTCTCTGGACTTTGAGCCGTAAATGCTCATGGCTTAGCCGTGGCTTCGCCGTAAGCTTCAGAAACCTGAACATAGTCTGTAGCTCAAACTCGATTTCAGTCAATACAGAACCTATATTGGGAAGGGACTCCAGGACTCACTAGCAATATTCAATTAAGGTATCCTGTACTCCCACACCCTCTATTCCCATTTCCATCATTCCCACTTGATTCTCACACACACACATTAAGAAGAACTGGAATGGGAAACATTGGAAGATCTAAATTAACATGCAATGAACAATCACACATGCAGTGCATATAAGCTTAAGTACTTGCCTTTTCTAACAGTACTAACCCTCTCCCACTGTCTCTTGCTGTGAGGTTAGGGGAAACCTTCTAATCTGAGATGGGTTCTCTTAGATTTGTAGCTTAGAGAGAGAGAAAAATGCCCAAAGGAGGAAGGAGAGGATGAGATGAGACCACTCCCTATACATGCACACTCCCAAGATCCTTATATTCTGATTGCAAGGAGAAAGGAGAGAAAAGAAACCCAGAACTGGAAAGCTCGAACCAGCTGAACGAGAGAAGAAGAGGAGAATACGTGGGATTTCCTTTTTAAACATAACTTCCCTGGAGTTACATGCAAGCCCACTTGTTTTTCGGAAATTTCGGTTTAGTCCGGAAGGACCTCAATTGGCTCAAGATGAGTCCGGATTAACTCGGGCCCAACACAAAAGACGATCTACGCGATAAATTACACGTAAGGAAATGGATGGGGTATCCAAGAGGTGCAAAGACAATTTACGAAAAAGCCCTTAACTACCTAAGTGGGGTCCAAACCCAATAATTCACACTGAATTAACCCTCAACAAGGCTTAATCAATATAAACAAGATTCATTAACAAATCAAGATTAGTGGGATTCGGGTCCTTACACCCTTCCCCACTTAAGATCATTCGGTCCTCCGAATGCAACGTACCTGGGGTAGTAACTCTGGATATTTCGCATGAATTTGATCTTCAAGTTCCCAAGTAGCCTCTTCCTGTCCATGGTGCTCCCATAACACCTTAACCCATTTGATTGTTCCTGTACGTAGCACCTGTTCCTTAGTGTTAATGATCCGAAGGGGTCTCTCTTCATGGCTTACATCAGGCCTCACTTGCACGTCGTCCAACTCAAGGACATGTGAAGGATCTGGGAGGTACTTTCTGAGCATCGACACATGGAACACATTATGAACTCCCGCAAGCGGGGGTGGTAGTTCCAACCGATAAGCTAAGTCTCCCACTCTACTCTGTATCTCGAAAGGTCCTACGAACCGTGGAGCAAGCTTACCCTTTTGACCAAACCTGATAGTACCCTTCATTGGGGAAACTTTCAAGAAAACTTTGTCCCCCACTTGGAACTCAAGGGGCCGACGGCGGTTGTCTGCATAACTTTTCTGGCATGATCATGCAGTTTTCAACCTCTCTTGCACCTTTTGCACCTTTTCCGCCGTATCCGCCACTAGGGTGGGTCCATGGAAACTCCTAACTCCAACCTCTTCCCAACAGACAGGCGTACGACACTTACATCCATACAAGGCCTCAAATGGAGCCATACTGATGCTTGCGTGAAAGCTGTTATTATATGCAAACTCGCATAAGGAGAGGTGCTCATCCCACTCCTTTCCGAAGTCCATTACGTGTGCTCATAGCATATCTTCCAGGGTCTGTATCGTTCACTCCGATTGGCCATCTATTTGAGGATGGTAAACCATGCTGAAACTGAGTTTGGTGCCTAAGGACGTCTGAAAAGACTGCCAAAAGGAAGACATGAACCTACTGTCTCGATCGGACACAATTGAGACCGGAGTACCATGTAGCCGTACAATCTCATCAATGAAGATCTTAGCCATCTCCTGAAATTTCATCCCTTTCCTGACAGGAATAAAGTGGGCTGATTTCGTTAGTCGGTCAACAATCACCCACACTACATCATGGTGTTTACTTGTTCGGGGTAGTCCGGAAACGAAATCCATCGTCAGATTCTGCCACTTCCATTTAGGTATCTACAGGGGATGTAACAAACCAGGAGGCTTCCCATGTTCAGCCTTCACTCGTTGGCAGGTAAGGCATTTTGCCACAAAACCCGCTATGTCCCTTTTCATGTTATTCCACCAAAACCTGCCATGTAAATTCCGGTACATCTTTGTACTCCCGGGATGCATGGAATACCGAGCATGGTGTGCTTCAGTCATAATTGCCCTTTTTAGGTTATGATTTTGAACCGCTGAAACACAAAGCCGATCTCAAAAGTACAACACACCGTCTACAATCCTGAAATTCGGTTTCTCAGCTATGTGGTCACGGATCTTGACAAACTCCGGATCTTCAAACTGCCTCTCCTTAATTTGCTGAATTAAGGTGGGTTCGAAGACGGACATAGCCACTAACATGACCTTATGATCTACGAATTCAACTTCCACATCCAGATCTCGGAATTCCTCCACTAAAGCCCATTCACCACACAAGGCTGCCAACTCGGTGGTAGATTTCCTGCTCAAAGCATCGGCTACTACATTCCCTTTCTCGGGGAAGTATCTAATCGGGAAATCATAATCCTTTATGAATTCCAACCACCTGCGTTGTCTCATGTTAAGATCATGCTGCGAAAACAGATACTGGAGACTGCGATGATCACTATGGACTTCAAATTTCTCTCCATATAAATAATGTCTCCACATCTTCAGTGCAAAAACTACTGCAGCCAATTCTAAATCATGTGTGGCATAGCTCTTCTCATGTTCCTTCAATTGTCGAGATCCATATGCTATTACCTTCCCATTCTGCATGAGTACACACCCTAGCCCAATCCCTGAAGCATCTGTATAGATAACAAATCCGCCACTCCCTTCTGGTAAGGATAAGATCGGGGCTGAGGTTAATTTCTCCTTAAGGAGTTGGAAACTCGACTTACACTCTGCGGACCACACAAATGGTTCATTCTTTCGGGTCAACTTTGTCAAAGGGGCAACTATTTTGGAAAAGTCCTTCGCAAACCTTCTATAATAACCGACCAGGCCAACAAAGCTTCTAACTTCCGCAACGGTCTTGGGACTCTGCCAAGTAGTTATAGCCTCAATCTTAGCTGGGTCTACTGCAAGCCCATCCTTAGAAATTATATGCCCTAAAAAGGCAACTTGCTCCAACCAGAATTCACACTTGTCCAGTTTGGCATACAGTCGGTGGTCCCTTAGCAATTGCAGAGAAGTCCTCAAATGCTTCACATGCTCGTCTTTGGTCTTGGAGTAAACCAAAACATCGTCAATGAAAATCACCACGAACTGATCAAGATAGGGTGAAAAGATCTTGTTCATCAAAGCCATGAACACTGCAGGCACATTTGTCAATCCAAAAGGCATAACTAAGAATTCATAATGCCCATATCTTGTCCTGAAAGCTATTTTTGATGCATCTTGGTCCCTAACTCGCAGCTGATGATATCTAGACCTTAAATCAATCTTCAAAAAATGTGTTACACCCTGTAGCTGATCAAAAAATTCATCAATTCTAGGCAGTGGATATTTGTTTTTAATTGTCACCTGGTTCAACTGCCGGTAATCAATACACATCCTGAGGGTGCCACCCTTCTTCTTCACGAATAAAACTGGGGTTCCCCATGGTGATGTGCTAGGACGAATGAACCCCTTATACAATAAGTCCTGCAACTGTGCTTTTAGCTCACGTAACTCTGCCGAGGCCATTCTGTATGGAGCCTTAGAAATGGGAGCAGTACCGGGTACTAGCTCTATAGTAAAATCCACTTCCCTAATAGGAGGAGGCCGGGTACTTCATCCGGGAATACATCCGGGAACTCACAAACCACATGTATCTCTTCTAACTTCTTAGGTGATTTCTTTTCCACAATGAAGGCAATATAGCCCTCACAACCACTATGGATCAATCTTTTCACTCGAAGTGCTGAAATCAATCTGGCGATCGAGCTCTTCTTATCACCTTGGAACACGGCACTTAGGCCATCTTCACTCACTTTTACGGTGACCGTCTTACGGAAGCAATCTAAACAGGCCATATATTTGGTCAACCAATCCATGCGTAGGATTACATCGAGATCGTGCATGGGTAGTATAATAAGTTCCGCTGGGAGAAGAACTTCTCCAATGAGAACTCGACAACCAGGGTAATAGTCATCACAAGTTACCCTCTTACCATCTGGAGTAATAACGATTAACACATACGGCAATTGTGCTGGCGATTCCCATATCCTACTAGAAAATCGAGGTGAGATGAAGGAATGTGAAGATCCTGAATCAAACAATACTTTAGCTTCAATGCCACAAACAAAAACCTTACCTACAACCACATGTTCCGCCGCTTCAGCTTCTTCTTGTGTCAATGCATAAGCGCGGCCTTGCCTTTGAGGTCGGTGTCGCTGTCCTTGTCGTTGTTGTCCCTGACCTTGCCATGTCTGCCCTTGGCCTTGCCTCCCTTGTTGTTGCTGTCGGTTAGGTGCAGGAGGTGTCGCCCTAGAAGGCTGCGATACTACTGCTGCTGCGAGGTTTGACTAAGTTCCTTCCTTCTCGGGCACTCGGACAAGCGATGGTCCATGGAACCACAGCCAAAACAGGCTCCCATGGACCTCCAACATTTACTAGTCTCTTAGCCCTTCCCGCATGCACCGCAGACTGGTCGGGATGTGCTGCTAGCAACTCCCTTCTGTTTCTTAGAGTACTGCTGACCTTTCCCAGAAGGTGGAGCACTCTTCTTAGGCTCCCCCAAGAATAGGCTCTTCTCAATTTCTTCCGCTCCATATGCCCTGGCCACTGCATCGTCATATTGAACGGGACGCTGAAAGGCAGTCGCATGTCCCTTGATAGCAGGCCTTAACCCTTCCAGAAATCTTTCCACTCTCTTCTCCTCAGTATCAATCAAGTCTAGAGCAAACCGAGAGAGCTAGCTGAATACATGCATGTATTCTGCAACGGTCATGAGGTTCTGCTATAGGGAAAGGAACTCTGCCTTTTTCTTGCGAGTCACGTGGTCAGGTATGAACTTCTTCCGGAATTGCCTCTTAAAGGCTTCCCAAACAGTAGCATCCAGCATAGTCCTCATGTGGTCCCGGATACTCTTCCACCATGTATCCGCAATGTCCCTGAACATGGATGCCGCAAGGACCACTTGCTGCCTTGGTGTGCAAGTTAACGTATCAAAGACGTTCTCTGTGTGAACGAGCCATTCATCGGCCTGCAACGGATCCTCGTGTCCTATAAATTCAATTGCTCCCCTCTTTTGAAACTTCTCGTACAGGGAATTAGGGTCTCCATATTGATTTTGTCTGTCTAATAAAGCGGCTAGCTGCATCTGCATGGCGGCCTGATTGGCGTTGCTAGCGGTTAACTGGTGCATCATCATCATAAACCGCTCTTCAGTGCTGTATGTGGGACAAGGAGGAGGTGGTGGTGGAGGATCCGCGCCCTCCAACTCAATGTTATTACGGTCATTTCTCCGGAACTGTTGTTTGTGCCAGATCCAGATGCCATGTCTCTGCAACACAATGTTCATTAATCATATATGTCTACATATATATGCATACATACATACTACAGTCATACCATAAGTTATCATTATCATAGAACCCATCCAAACGGACCTATCGGAACCTCACCACGCTTCCTAATGTTGCTAAGTCTTTTAAGTGACTTCTTGAGGTGGCTTTGATACCATTACTTACGTATGTCACGCCCCGATCCCAGGAATTTGGGGATTTGAGTGGGCCATCAGGGCGTGGATACGTAATCCCGTAGAAATCCGTGTCCTGAAGAATTATGCACGAATTCCTACAAGGGAGATTCCACAGGAACATGTGAGGTATGCTGACACACGTACAAACATAACTTATCATAATCGAGAACCTGTGAAATACTCAATAATCATCAAGAGCACATAAGGTTCATAGTCTGTCAAAACATATTTACATACAATAGTGTTATAGTCTTTTAAGTACATTCAAAAAATCGGTTCCTTAAGGGTGATACAAAAGTCCTCAACATAATATTCCCAGAAGAGACGCTCTCCGTAGGATGGCTAGTAGTAAACGTCGCCATCCATCCATTCACCTATACCCCGAGGTACCGTTGGGGTACCCTCTGGGGCCGCATCATTGTTCGTGTCGGGAGCGGGTGCTGGATCTGCAATAGCAAAGGTAACACTGTTAACATGACGGTTAAGCAAGTACTACAGCATATGAAACTAATACAACATAATGCGGTAACAAGAACAATCACTAAACATGATGCATGAGTGAGGAATTATAACTGAAACATCATACATACTGATTGGCAACCACAATGCTCTATTCTCCCAAAAGGGAGCATACATAACATATGGGTCGCTAGAGGATCAAGCTAGCTTCCCGAGGAGCGTCGACAACCCCTACGTAAACCGACTGCAGTGGTGACATACATATACCCAAAAAGGGCAAAAGCTAAGTGGTGCCGACTCGGAGTCAAGCATACTAGTCATAACATACATGAGGAACAGTTAATCATGAAGCAATGAATGCTTAAACGAAACACATGCATATGGGCTACAAGGCCCGAGCCTCGGCTATACCCTGGGCTAGCAAGCACATACTCAATAGAAGCTCTGGCTTGTCAGACACGCACTCATTAGAAGCTCAGGTCTGAATTGCCTCGGGGTTTGCCAGAGGAAGTGAATCCAATAATAATTCATGTCAAAGGTAGTATAACGTAACAACATGAATGTATTCAGACGAAGTAGTATCTCCGGATTCCCAAGGACATTCAACCCGATGTATTCATAAGACGTTCGGTGTCAAGGTGTTGCCACTTCTTGGTATTGCCTTGTGTACGTAAAGAACACCCCTTCTTATGCCAACATCCATGACTTGTCTTTGAGGAATCATCCGGAATTCATTTATCCTCTTAATGTGTCTTTACTGTCGGGCCCGTGTAGAGGTAAGAGGGTGCCAATACAAGGTCCTACAAATCATTGAGGTTCCTAACATCCTACACATTCATTGGGCTCTTACGGCTTAGCCGTATACAAGGCTACGGCTTAGCCGAGGGGGGTCACTGTTCATCCGGATTTTCGGCGTATTTATGGTTCACCCGTATATTGGCCTACGGCTTAGCCGTGCTAAGCCTACGGCTAGGTCATGGGGAGGTTACGGCTTAGCCATAGGGTATTTCATGGTGCAGCCATCTGCAAGCCGTAGAAGAAACTGGGTTCTGTGAGCTCTCTGGAAAGCTCGTCGTAGGAAGGCCTACGGCTTGGGTACGGGCTGGATACGGCTTAGCCATAGTGAAATCCACGGCTTAGCCGTATGTGAGCCGTCGTACAAAATCAGGTTTTGCTGCTCTCTGGACTTTGAGCCGTAAATGCTCATGGCTTAGCCGTGGCTTCGCCGTAAGCTTCAGAAACCTGAACATAGTCTGTAGCTCAAACTCGATTTCAGTCAATACAGAACCTATATTGGGAAGGGACTCCAGGACTCACTAGCAATATTCAATTAAGGTATCCTGTACTCCCACACCCTCTATTCCCATTTCCATCATTCCCACTTGATTCTCACACACACACATTAAGAAGAACTGGAATGGGAAACATTGGAAGATCTAAATTAACATGCAATGAACAATCACACATGCAGTGCATATAAGCTTAAGTACTTGCCTTTTCTAACAGTACTAACCCTCTCCCACTGTCTCTTGCTGTGAGGTTAGGGGAAACCTTCTAATCTGAGATGGGTTCTCTTAGATCTGTAGCTTAGAGGGAGAGAAGAATGCCCAAAGGAGGAAGGAGAGGATGAGATGAGACCACTCCCTGTACATGCACACTCCCAAGATCCTTATATTCTGATTGCAAGGAGAAAGGAGAGAAAAGAAACCCAGAACTGGAAAGCTCGAACCAGTTGAACGAGAGAAGAAGAGGAGAATACATGGGATTTCCTTTTTAAACATAACTTCCCTAGAGTTACATGCAAGCCCACTTGTTTTCCGGAAATTTCGGTTTAGTCCGGAAGGACCTCAATTGGCTCAAGATGAGTCCGAATTAACTTGGGCCCAACACAAAAGATGATCTACGCGATAAATTACACGTAAGGAAATGGACGGGGTATCCAAGAGGTGCAAAGACAATTTACGAAAAAGCCCTTAACTACCTAAGTGGGGTCCAAACCCAATAATTCACACTGAATTAACCCTCAACAAGTCTTAATCAATATAAACAAGATTCATTAACGTAAATTAAGATTAGTGGGATTCGGGTCCTTACACCACATATCCTACTAGACATTCATTTGGTGATAGGGATATTCCTCTAATCATTTCTGAAATTTCAACTTTATATTAACTCTCATGTCTCAACTCTTTAAGTACAATTTTATTTATGAAGTTATTATTTATTGTGTCATTTACTATGTTGAATGTTGATTGTTGAGTCACTGACTTTAGTGACTAATCTCTCGAAGTCTTAAACTCTTGACTCTTGAGTCTTAACTTTGAGTCTTAAATCTTAATTCTTGATACCACGTGAAAAATAAGATTGATACTATTATTTTTTAATTATACAGTGATACAGGGCATTATGCATTTAGGAGACCACTACACACTCTTATTTTAGGCTTTTTTGCAAAACAAACACATCCTCTAACTCTTTAAAATTTTTTGGAATTTTCTAGAATTTTTTCAAAGTTTTTTAATAATTTTTTCGAATCACACCACTGTGCTGCTATGTAGTCCCGCTACCACTACGTAGCACCCGCTAGGTAACGTTTTGGCAACCGACTGCGACACTATCTACTACCGCTATTTTGATCTTTGAGTATGACAACACATACATAATTTACCAGCAATTGAATTTTGACAATTTTCTCTCATTTACATAACATAGTAGGGGGAGGACGGGGGTGAAAAGTAGAAGATAATTAGTAGTAAAGATTACCATCAAATTCTCTAGTTGTTACCAAATACACCTAAAATGCCTAGGTGTTAGATGTGCGGCAAATTAACTACTTAACACAACCCTCAGATGGGACACTGCCCAGACTCGCAGCATGTGCCCGCACAAGCTACTGTATAAGGCTTTTTTTTTTTTTTTTTTTTTTTGCCTTGCGCGGATTCAAACCCAAGACGTGTTGGCTTTGATACCATCTCAAGTTGCTACTAATATACAACCAAAATAACTAGACATTAGAGGTGCAGCAAATTAACTACTTAACACAAATGGTATTGGGTTTACTTTTACAGGGAAGGGGATGAGAAACTCCTAACATAAATGTGAGAAAATTGAAGGTCACTTCCACATAGTTATCTTTAATCCTTCACTTTTTATCCCTAACATAAATGTTATCTCCCATGTAAAACCATCGGAATGTACCCTTCAAGGCTACATCCACGCACAAACTAGCCAATAAAGAAGAATTCAAGCATTGAGGACTTAAATTTAGCTCAAACAAACCATAGAAAATTGACAAAAACTCTATCGACTATAGGATTTAGATCTCATCCTTTCCATGACCGGAATCACTTGCACTACAAGGGAATTTCTGAGCAACTTATCTATATGCTTGAAGATATCTCTAGACTATTTTTAGAAATTACCTTTAAAACAACCTCTCTTGGTATGGGACGAGCTTTCCTAAACAATAAACACTCTAATTTTCTGTTTCTTCTATTCAACCATCTTAAATAGCCCTGGAGTGAGACATGTCTAAGCTTTGAGAGCCATAAAACTTGCTTTAATGCATGCATTACCTATTGGAGTTTTACTGCACATTTGAGTATTTTACTCTGAGTTGTATAATAAAGTATAATAGGGTAGCAGATATGTGTCTACAAATATGCTAGGGTGTGTAACCATAAAAAAAAAAAAAAGGAAATGCTAGGGTGTAAGTAGACGATAAGTGTACATTGATAGCTGTAAAAACGCTCGTATGCATCTAAAACTTTGTATTTATGAGTGATTATTGATAAAATTGCTTGCTTTTGAATAGCCAAACCTAAAATATATAGTGATTCAAATCTGTTATATTCATGGGCAGGTAAAATGAGATATTACTTTGGATGAATCACACAGCCCAAAAATCAGAGAACTTAGATGGACAATGAATTTCACATTGTAGAAGATAGTGGTCGGTCTTCCACATTCACTGGGTGGGATGGGTCAATGAATTGTGTCATCCGATCAAATATACTATCTGGGGAATCCCCTATTCTCGGTGAGGCCAATAATTTGAAGAGTCCGGATTATGCATTTTTACCATGTGGAGGATGGATTATTTGGATTCTGGAAGACTGACAAAGGGTTATAGGGTTATAGCTCAATTGAAAATTTAAAGATAGATCATCAAGATTCATTGAGCAAAATAAATAATTAGCCCAATTGACAATAAGAAGACAAATTCATCAAGACACATTGAGCAAAATCAAAGAATATTAAACAAAGAATAAGATGAAGGTCAAAATTCCCTACCCAAACATTGGTATGTAGAGGTCCTATGTCAAGTGACCCATTTTGGTATGTTTGGAGATTCACCCTTGAGTGAATACCATCTATAAGGGGACCCAAGAAAAAACCTGAACCGAAGAGAAAGATGGAAATCGATGGCCAAATTTCTTTAAGACTTGCTCTACTCTCCCTTCTGAGACTGCAAATGGGTCTGGGGCCTTTAGGCAGAAAGTGATGGGGCCTTGGCCTGTGGAGTGAATAGACATGGAAAGAAGAGAGGGAAGACAAAGCAGCTTGTGATTTCTTCTGGGGTTGCACTGGAAACATTTAAAACTAGTGCCGACTCCCTTGGCCTCCTGAATTCCCAGGGAAGAATTTTAAATTTGCTGACTTAAAAGCCTCAGGAAATTCTAAATTTGATTGCACCCCAGACCCTTAAATATGCCTAACCTAAGACACCCAGGATCAGTAACGTTAGATGTTTGGAATCTCTCCATTGCCACTCAAAACGGTTTTATCCATGTTCGGATTTAATATTAAAGGAAACCTGCCATTTTCTTTTAGGCTTAAAAATGGCCCAGGGAAAAATTGTTTTTGTAAAAACGGTTCATAAAGATTAAAATTAATATTGCATAGGTCCCTTACTTTGAGGGAAAATTGATATAGCATAATTAAAATAAGGCTTTAATAATAAATTGACACTAAAATTATTTTTCTTAGAAGGTAAGGCACGGCTGAAGTTATTTGTCCAAACCTGAGTTTAAAATTGAGTTAGCTCCACCGTTTAAAATGCAAGGAATATTCCGATCTCAGGTGCGTAGCATTTCACACTCTAAGTATAGATGGTCTGAATCACGGCTGGATACAAGCCTGCCCCTTTGGGTAGCCTAGCTATGAAGCTAGAGACTCATTGAACACATGCTAGTAGATGAGCCATTGGGTGAGGTAAGAGGCCTTCAAATGCAGGCCCGGGTGAACCTAGAAAATTCTCCTTGAAGGAGCTCTATGTAAAAAAAAGAAAGGACATTAAAGTTTAGAATTTGTAGAGGGTTTTGAGAATTTTGAACTTTGGGTGTGGGCTATAGCCCCCAAACCCTTGTGCTTGGGTCTGTCCCTGGATGCAAGATGGTGGCCAAGAAAGCCCACAAAAAGTAAGAAGAGAGCTTGCACGCGGGAAGCTGTGACATATATAAGGTTCGAATCTTGCGCAGTCAATTAAAAACTAACACCTCTTACCACTAGGGTCGGAGGTTGTTATTAAATTGGAGCCAACTCATATTTGAGTGAAATTATAATTTGGTAATGTCTAAAAAAAAAAAGTTACATTGGAGCATTTGAAAATTTCAATAGCAAATCCCATTTAGACTTTCAATTTTACGTCGGGGATTGGATAGGAGGAAAAGATTATTTCTTTAAAGTAATAATGAAACGGGGTTTGGGTAAGAGTAAAAGGTGGTTTCTTTAAAATTCAATGAAATTAAAAAAAGGAAAATTTTCAAATAAAGCCTTAAGTTTTTGCCTTATTTCAAAAAATGACACAAGTTTCAAAAGTTTTCGAATTAATCCCTGAGTTTTTCAAGAAATTTCAGTTAAGGGCAGCTTTCATTTAAATCTATTTTTCCACAAGTTTTTAAAATACACAAATTACCCTTCATTAAAATAAAACCCTCCTTCACTTCCCCTATATTCTCCTTATTTACTTCACCAGTGCCCCTACAGTGATCAAGGACAACCATTGTCTCCACGACAGTTGATTGCATTTATTAGCTATTGGAACCATGTAATGGCTTTAAGTTGAGGGTAAATTGGATATTTTAAAAAATTGAGGGAAAAATTCACTAGAAAATACCTTTTAAATGGTTAGATGTCTTCAACGGAAAACTTATTAATTTGAAAAGCTTTTAAATTTGTGTCTTTTTTTGAAATAAGGCAAAACCTTAATGTCCTATTTGAAAATTTTCCAAAAAAAGAGTTTATTCCCAAAACAAAACAGAATCCTATCTCATTGTTTCTCTCACATTTGTACTTTCCTTTTTTTTGCTAGCACTACCTCCTCTTATTTTATATATATATATATATATAAACACACACACATACACACACACACACACTACGGTCAAGGCCACGTGTGTTGCACGTTTGCACACAACCCGTTGTGTGGGACTAGTTATATTGTGGGTTTGAGTAACAACGCAACATGTTCTATAATGTGGGGAGCTTTATTCCATATATTTATTGTAAGTAAAGTTTAGATGCCTTAGATGAAGATTATAAGGCTCTCAATGCCTTAGATGAAGAGTAGGAAGGATTGGGATGGTGTGAACTCTTTGGTGGCAATAGAGGGCAAGACTTTGATTTCATATTCCAATATCTACTTTTACATTGATTTGGCGAATGCATTTGCCATGGTCGAATTATATGATGAAGCAGGACTATATGTTCTTTTTCATGTAAATGAGAACATGAATCACCCCTTAAGGCCATATAGGATTTACTTATCTACATAGTAAGATAGACATACAAACTTCTATATGTTCAATAATCCTCTGCAAGCATTAATGTAACAATCTACTCTCTTTTCCTGTATCCCCATATGAATGAGCTAAATAGAACCTATTAAATTCTATGATAATTACATGAGATAGGCAAACCCTTTAATGGTCTAGTTTAGTGGTTGTCATGGCATGTGTTAGGAATCTATTTTTATTTATGAATGATTATAGGTTCATTAAACTCCTCTAAATTCAATCCCCAAAAGTCAAAATGAATTAATTTAAAAAATTTCATCAAATTCCAAGTTCTCCAAAAAAAGCATGTCATGTGTGGTTCATTAAAAAGATAATTTAATTTCCCTAGGAAAAAAAATAAAATTTAATTTCATGTAATTTTGCCTTTTACATAGAGTTGATCGGAGCCCCGACGTGGTTTTTAAGTAGTGGAACCCACTTTAAGCCATATAAGACCACGCACCTTTTCCCTTGTTCTTCTTCTCCTCCCTCTCTTTATTTCTTCCACCTGAAACGAAAGGGGCTTGTTGCAACGCCCTCTTCTCCTCCAAATCACTCACCATCATGCTCTTATTTTCATTCTTCCCTCTCCAAGGACGCCATTCTCAAGCAAAACGGCCTTGGGTAGCCCTTATAATTTCTGATTTGTTGCTGGTATAGTTGAAGAATCAATCTCTTTTCATCATAGCCTAAATCTACAACCTCTTATTAGTCTTTAATCTAGCACACACATAGTGGTTTTCTTCCACTCTTTTTTTTTCTTTTTCGGGTAATTTATTTGAACATATTTGGGGATTTCTCATGTAGGGAGTTTCGGCCAGGCAAGCGACTGAAATATAGCATTGGTATATTTCATTCATGCATGGCATCTCATCTCCATTTCATTCATGTCTCATGTAGGGTTAAGAAATTGGGACTTCCATCCCATTAGAGCCAAAGAAGATCTAAACAAGAGTAAAGCATTGGTATAAAGCAAGTATAAGCATGGATTTTGAGAATGCATGTTGGTAACACCTTTGCTTTTGATAAATCTGAATATGTAATGTTGTTTAATCCAGCCCCATGTTCTTATGTTTTTCTTTAAATGAATGCGTTCTCTTGTTAATATAAGCATGGATGTTGATAAGAGATGGAATTGGGGATCAGAGGTTGTAATCACTGAATTAAATGTACAACTTGAAGTGGAAATGAGTTTCAGCTACAGTTGTTTAGAACTGAAGGAGAACAGAGGCTTCAGAAATTTGAAAATTTCAAATTCTAAAGACCGCGCTCGAGCAGGCAGTGTATTTTATGAACTCGACTGAAACTGGAGACATTTAAACCATGTGTTTTAATGTATTTTATGAACTCGAGCAAGCCCTATCGCGTTCGAGTGCCCCCTGTAAACGGAAAAAGGGGTCTGTTTGACCCTTCTTCCTTTATGATGTTCATTCAGATTTTTCCCAAATGACATTTAAACCATCTGTTTTACAAAGGTTGATTTACATTTCGTGGATGAAAAACTTCAATAACCTATACGAGGCAGCACAGATCCAAAGTGCCCAATAAAACTTTGAGACAAATTGAGGACAGGCGATTTGAGATAACAAAACAGCATTGCAAAAATCCCAACACTAAGTTGATTCCTAACAATAATAGCAAAGAGGATCTTTTATCTGAAGCGTCACCTGCAAATTGCATTGCAAAGGAGCCACCGAATACAACATATTTTCTCAAGTACTACCTATGTAAATGCAAAGACCATAGTATATTCGAATCGCACTTGCATGTGGTCTAAGATCACTAACACATTAAATGAAACCCAATTCAAATGCCAAGAACGTGAAATTGGAGGTGAAAATATAATGACATTATATTTTTCACATACTGATTGTCATCCGTGCTTAATTGTTTGACGGAGAGTTGGTTAAATAAGAACAAAAGACCTTATTGGTTCGGTACTAATATAAAATGAAAAGAACCTTGATAATGCCCAAAAGCCAAACGATGAACATTGTTTTTTAAACCCTGTCATATATATTATAAGTAGTAGGAATACACACACACACACACATATATATATATATATATATGTATATGGGAATTCCTCCCCACTAGACACGTGCGGATCACACGTGTCCAGGCTTTTCCATTTGGCCAGCCCTTTTTTCGTTTTTGCCCGCCAAGTTGAAAACGAAAAAAAAAAAAAAAAAAGAGCCTGAGCGAGAACTTCCTTCCTCTTCGTTACCCTCTTTCTTGCAATGGCCCTCCGGATTTCTCAAGCACAAATCCATCCCACCCCTCAAGCCCAGCCTCTATGAAAGAAAAGAGCAGATCTATATGTCACGTAGGAAGAGAAGTCTTAATTTCAACTCAACTGTTCTCTCGATCGCGTCGTCCTTGGTCTCCTCCCTCACTGTGATCACCGATCTCCACCATCCTGACTTCTGCCCACTTTCTCGATCACCTCCCCATCTCTGCTCAGGAGATCAAGCCAAGCTTGATTAGGCCATCCGCCTACCCTCTTCAGGTAATCCTCTCTACTCACGGGGGTCTTGATAAAGGATTTTTCTATTTGGGATCTGGAGTTGGGTTTTCATTATCTGAATGCTTAGTTGTTTTTTTTTTCTATTCTCCAGAGTAGGTTCTTTTTTCTTTTTTTCAACTTTTTTTTTTGTGTGGTTTGCTAGGTTTGAGGTTTGGGTATTTGGGGGGTTTGGGTTTTCGTTATGTGAGTGTTTTTTCTCTCTCTGAATTTTTTTTTTCATTTGTTGGTATGTGAACAGCTTGTAGCTCTGTTTGGTTGGAGGGATAAGGTGATGGGAATGTAAATAGGGTAGCACGTCAGCGGTGATCTCCATCATGCTGTTTATGGTCATGACTGATTATGTCCACTTTTAGGGGTCTAATATGAGTCATTCTAGTAATGCTTGGCTAGGTTGAAAATAGATTAAAAGAGAGGAAGAGGGATCGGATGGTTTTAGGGCAACAGGCATACATGGTTTTGCAGAGAGGTTGGTTTTCTTGATCGTGTCTGGTTGGGAACAAGGATGAGAGAAATGGAAGGGAGATCTGAAAATGTGTGGTCTAATGAGTAGTATACTTGGGTTGAAGTGATGCCTAGCCAGCCTAGGTTTGTTGCAGAGGAATAAAGGCGGCAAGGAGAGATAGGATGATGGTTGTTAGGGGCAAGGATATATACCGTTTCCCTATCTATTCTGGAAGGTAAAATCTTTCACTTCCCTATCAATCCTTCTTTCCCTTTCTCTTTTCAATTTTATTGATGGCCTCTTCTCTCATTGGTAGCGTGAGGACTACCAAGACTTCTCATTTTTCAATTAGAAAATGATGTTCTTTATGAGAAAACAATGGATAAATGTAGTTGATAGAGTTAGAATTTTAATTTAGATTTGTTCATAGGAGATCAATATTTCATTTATGATTTGATTGGTTTTTGTTATGAGTTTTGTTTATTGAGTTAGGTTTCAGCTTTTTTGGATCTTGGATTAGGTTGTTTTATGTTATACTCTGTTGAAGGAGATAATGTAGATATATTGGTGTAAATGCAAAGTAGTTTTGGCAGGTGAGTATTGTGGATTGTGGATTGAAAATGTTATTTCCATTGTAAGACCCACCACTGAAATTGGTTGCATTTTTCTTTTTTTTTTGTTTTTTATTTGTCATCAGAATAGATTATCTAGTGAGTGAGATCTCTGTCCTTGGTGGTATCCATTTTGACTCCCATCACTAAATGGTGGAGATTGTGGATTTTTTTTTTATTTGACGACAATGCCACCGTATAAGGAAAGTGGTTCATTGTCTCTAAGGATTTGAGGCTAGTGGCAACCTCATGGCCCAATATTAGTAGATTTTACTACAATGAAAGTGTTTTGTGTATTTTTTTTCCTGACTAGAAATTCTATCATTTACTATTATATATATTTCAACTTTTTTCGGTTAATATGAGGATGGATATGGGACAAGGACTTTTTAATTCAATTCACCTGAACTTTGATGAAACAATGAGACCTGAATTACCATGGACGGGCAAATAAACAATCCTGAGTTTGACAGGATGTCTTCATCCATGGCAACAACTGCAAATATTGTAATTTCCTTTCTTACTCTTTTTTTTTTCCTGCCATTGCAGATCAATCAACAGAAGTTAAAGAAGACTGAGCAGCCCTGAAATCTTGCCAATACCGTCATTAATGCATGAGGAGTCAAACGATTTCGAATTCTTCTACATTTCATAGATTCTTTCCTATAGAAGGAAAGAAGAGGATGTTAATGGGATTAGGTTCATAGATAACTGGGTTTTTCCTTATATATTCTACAATTGATGTGTTAATGGTTTTGTAAATTTTGTTTCCTCTTTTAGGATTGGGATGTAACTGATACCTATTTTAATAGTTTAAAATTTATATAGATGGATGACTTTTCAGGTTGGTTGACTTCTTTATTAGATGGATGTATAGATGAATGTACAGGTTGAAGCATTTTTGGTTTGATGTTTGAAGAACTTTTTGGTTGATGTTGAAACACATTAGCAAATGGGTCACATCTAATCACTGTATTAAAACATGATCAGTCCTTCTATTTTATAGCCTTGCTATAGCTATAGCACTCAGTAGTCACAGCTGTTGGCTTCACTTCAAAAGTGGACCAGTTTGGGTCAGCCCACATGGGTGTATTCTTAAATCATATTTCACAATGACAAGTGATCATGTGAGAAATGACTATGAATCCTTGAAAACTACAAAGTAGTGAAGGAATTGTCAACTACGCACCATCAAAGACACAAGATTTCAACTCCTATATACAAGTTGCTTTCTTCGGGTAAAGCTTCCAAAATGAAGTGCTAGTTGTTGTGGTGCACATAACATAAAGATTTCAACCTTGTATATAGGCTTTGCTCAAAGAATGGTTCCAAGTTGAGGGTTTACTGTAAATTGCTACTATTCATAAAAAAAGAACAAGTAGCAACACCAAATTGTTGATGGGTATCAATTGGTCTAACTACAATCTCTTCTACGGCAATAATTACAAATATGACGTGATTTTGTGAACATTGCCCAAACATATATATCACTTGTTCTCATATTCATTTGTCAACTTTACGAGAGAAGAAAAGAAAAAACTATATAGCAGTTTTTTTGCATTGTCAAATGAGAGTGTTCCCGAATAGCTTCTAACCAGTCCTTAATTACAGATGAGGCATTTTCATGAAGATGAACTATAGGTTCTGGATGCATTAAGAAGTGTTCACACCTTCACACATCATTCAACTCCATATATTTACATACAAAGGCCAGTGTCACCTGAAAAGAGAGTTTCAAATTACAACCCAATTGAGAAAATATATGTACTGTCCATGTAAGAAAAAGAGTCATAGATTGATCTCATATTGTCACCTGATATGGAGCAAATTCAGCTGTAGTCTACGAAACACAAAATCATTCCAGACCCATTCAATATCATACTAATAAATGAGTTAAACCAATTGGGTGCCAAATGATAACACTAAGCTTCCATTACATGTGCAGCAACAAATCCATCCAATTGTAGATACCCTACTAGTCCAAGATGATGGAATTCTTTGAGCAGTTTAATTAATGATTTTCATACGACCATAAAAGGCCATGACAGTGTATCAAATTTCTAGATGGAAGCCACCAGTTTGAAGCAATCTCCTATTTGAGGATGGGTGACATTCATTCTTTGTCTCAACCAAGCTCAGAAAGGCTCATGAACCAAACTTTGTCTCAAATGATGATAAATTGAACTTCATGTATGAGGTCCAAGCATTTTCAACTTTGTAGCAAATGAGTACTCTGCAAAAAGAAAGAAAACACCATTAAAAGAACCATGCAAGATAGTTCATTTTCAGCCTTTACATCTAAATACAATTAATAGGAGCATGTACACTAAATGCTTAGTTCAACTTAGTTATTTTGCCCAACTTGGTGAGCTATCGAGTGGAGTCCAATCATGTAAGTAAAATTAGGTTTTAGAATATAGCAACTTCAAATTCCAGCCCATGATTTGATTAGCTGGGTTGTTGTAATGTAAGCAAAATGGGGTTGGAATTCATATATTGTCTCCTCAATCCTCATAACATTGCACAAAAAAAAATGCAAATAAAATTGGCTAGGAAAAGAAGGGAAAAGTACATGTCAGTTGAGGAAGAAAGAATCAATCAACCCTTTCATACTTCAATAGACACCCAAATTAAAAAATTAAGTCTCAGATCAACAACCATGATGCTCACTAATTGTCCGCATTAGAGTATTCTGAATTACTGCTTTTGTCAAGCATGGGGATTGGATTAGTGCTCCTATCTCCACCTATTAACCTGCATTATATAACAATTACATTATATATGTTAGTGAATGTCAAACTTTTAATGTCTAAAAAGCTACAATCAATAGTAGTAAATCATACCTCTTCAATAACACTGGGCAATTTCGCTTGTCATGTGATACACCACGTTTGTTGCAACCACGACAACAACACCCCTTTGTTGCTTTCTCCTTTGATGATTTTAGTCTCTTTACGCATCCTTTTGTAACAACATGCAACGATTCATGATACTCGACCACATTACTTGCAACTGTTTCTTTCTCATTGTGCATACTTGTCTCTGATCGATTATTTGATTTCATTTCCTGTATTTTCATTAATTCTTTATGAGTCATAATCAAATATTCGAACAATTCTCTTGATGAGCTAGCTTTATCAAAAAGCGGTGTAAAAATACATGCCAAATGACTATGTCTCGAAAGAAAAGGGTCCTCATAATGGGATCCAATTTCAACTCCATCTTTATCAACAAATGTTCCATGTCTGGCGTTCTTTGTCCACCGTTTCAAAATGTAACATTCAAGCAAATATTTTATACAAAATTGCCTTTAAACAGATAACAAGTGACGACATAGAATGCCTTCAAATTCAAACTTTTTACATGAACAATATGCAAGCATTTCCTCTTTCTTCCACAAAACCTCTCTATCAATTTCATCTTTATTCATTAAATTTCTAGTAATAAAGTACAACTGTCATCAACTTCATTCACAAGTATTGGAACGATATGTATCATCATGAATAGCTCATCTTGAAACTTATAAAATATGCTTCTTGTGTAGATATCAGCCATTTGCTTCTCCATAATAGAAAATATCTTCAATTTTGGCTGTCCATTGCTTAGCTCAAAATCTTCCTTACTTTCAACATATCGTAATCATTCAACGCCTGGCTCAAAACACAATATGAAATCAATTAATGAGTTCTTGTATTCTATGTAATGCTTCACAAATGAATTCATACTTTCACTTCTCTGAGTAGTTGACATGCTCGCAAAAAAAGTATGCTTCAAATATGCCGGTATCCACATATTGTCACGCCCTGATCCCGGGAAATTGGGGATTTCAGTGGGCCCCCAGGGCGTGGATAGGTAATCTCGTAAAAATCCGTGCCCTGAAGAATTATGCATGAATTCCTACAAGGGAGATTCCACAGGAACGTGTGAGGTATGCTGACACACGTACAAACATAACTTATCATAAGCGATATCCTGCGAAATACTCAATAATTATCAAGAGCACATGCTTTCATAAGTAAACCTATAAACATAGAAACATTCAGTAGGGTTAAAGTCTTTTAAGTACATTCCCCAATTGGTTCTTAAAAGTGTAATACAAAATCCCAGCATAGTATCCTTAGGATAGATGCTCTCCGTAGGATGGCTAGTAGTAGACGTCGCCATCCATCCATTCGCCTATTCCCCGAGGTACCGTTGGAGTACCCTCCGGGGCTGCGTCAGAGTTCGTGTCGGGAGCGGGTGCTGGATCTGCAATACCAAAGGTAACACTATTAACATGACGGTTAAGCAAGTACTAAGGCATAAGAAACTAATACAATATAACACGTTAACAAGGAAGGATCACTAAATATGATGCATGAGTGAGGAATTCACAACTTAAAAGGCACACATACTGATTGACAACCACGATGCTCTATTCTCCCGAAAGGGAGCATACATAAGTATGGGTTGCTAAGGGATCAAGCTAGCTTCCCGAGGAGCGTCGACAACCTCTCCGTAAACTTACTGCAGTGGTGACATACATATACCCAAAAGGGCAAAAGCGAAGTGGTGCCGACTCGGAGTCAAGCATACTAGTTATAACATACATGAGGAACAGTTAATCATGAAGCAACAAATGCTTAAACGAAACACATGCATATGGCTACAAGGCCCGAGCCTCGGCTATACCCTTGGCTAGCAAGCACACACTCAATAGAAGCTCTGGCTTGTCAGACACGCACTCATTAGAAGCTCAGGTTTGAATTGCCTCAGGGTTTGCTAGAGGAAGTGGATCCGATAACAATTCATGTCAAAGGTAGTATAGCGTAACAATATGAATGTATTCAGATGAAGTAGTATCTCTTGATCCCCAAGGAAGGACATTCAACACGATGTATTCATAAGACGTCCGGTGTCAATGTGTTGCCACTTCTTGGTATTGCCTTGTGTACGTAAAGAATACTCCTTCCTATGCCAACATCCATGACTTGTCTTTGGGGAATCATCCGGAATTCATTTATCCTCTTAATGTGTCCTTACCGTCGGGCCCGTGTAGAGGTAAGAGGGTGCCAATACAAGGTCCCACAAAATCATTGAGGTTACTAACATCCTACATTCATTGGTTCTTACGGCTTAGCTGTATACAAGACTACGGCTTAGCCGAGCGGGTCAGAAATTCATCCGCATTTTCGGCACAGTTACGGTTCACCCGTATGTTGGCCTACGGCTTAGCCGAGCTAAGCCTACGGCTAGGTCACGGTGTCGCCGTAGGGTATTCCACGGTGCAACCGTCTGCAAGCCATAGAAGAAATTGAGTTCCATGAGCTCTCTGGAAAGCTCACTGTAGGAAGACCTACGGTTAGGTTACGGGCTGGATACGGCTTAGCTGTAGTGAATTCCACGGCTTAGCCGTAGGTGAGTCGTAGTACAAAATCAGGTTTTACTGCTCTCTGGACTTTGAGCCGTAAATGCTCACAGCTTAGCCGTAGCTTCACCATAAGCTTTAAAAACCTGTATACAGTTCCGTAGCTCAATTCCGATTTCAGTCATTACAGAACTTACAGAACTTATATTAGAAGAACCAACTCAACATGTAAATGAAGAAATTAACATGCAGTGCACCTAAGCTCAAGTACTTGCCTTGTTACAGTGTTTAACACCCTTCTAATTCTTCTTGTCGTGTGGGTAGAGGGAAAACTCCAAATCGAATGGGTTCTCTACAATACAACATGAAAGTGCGGAATACGGGGTTTAGATCCACATGCAAGTCGTGTAGATTGATTCCTCATGACTCTCATAACTCCAATTATATGCAATGGAGGTGGGTCTTTACCTTAAACAATTAGTTTGGAGAAGAGAACCGTATAGAGAAGTGGCTCAGGGAGGAGACGGAGGAAGAAGAAGAAGAAGAAGACTCCCCCTTCAACTGTAATAGTACCCTCAAAAGGGATGGGGAATGCAGAAAATCTGAAGAGGAAACGAGCTCCAATAGGTGAGCGAGGGAAAGAAGGAGCAGGCATGTTGAGCTCCTATTTAAACATAATTTCTCTAGGAGTTACATGCAAGGACATATATTTTGAGAAATTCCAGTTTAGGCCAATTGCACCTCAATTGGACCAGGATAAGTCCGGATCAAGTCGGACCCAACACGAAAGACGATCTACGCGATAAATTACACGTAAGGAAATAGACGAGGTGTTCAAGAGTGCAAGGACAAATTACGAAAAAGCCCTTAACTACCAAAGTGGGGTCCAAAACTCTGCCCACTACCTATCTGAAGCCCAAACCCTCCAATTTTGGATTAAATTAGCCTTAATCGAGTTTAATTAATATAAAATGAACTTAATTAACATAAATCAATATTAGTGGGATTCTGGTCCTTACACATATCATGAATGTTGTATATAGATGTCAACCATTCATTGTCCTCGAGCTTAAGGTGCTTTATAATCCCAACCCATTTGCTCTCAAACTCAGTGGGAGAGTCAGATTTATGTATACATTTTTTAATTTCTTCAATCATATCATCATTGTGAATAGCAAGCCCTCCTAAATTTGATGGTAATTTATCCAAAATGTGCCATAGGCAATAACGATGGCATGTGGTTGGCATGACTTTTTGAATGGCCTTTGTCATGGCCGACTCTTGATCAGTTATTATTGCTTTTGGTGGACCAGCTGGCATAACTTCAAGCCACTTAGTAAACAACCACTCAAATGACTCAGTCTTTTCATTTGGTAAGAATGCACATCCAAATAATGTTGCTTGACCATGATGATTACAACCTACAAATGCACCAAAAATTAATCCATAACAATTTGTCTTATATATTGTATCAAATGTCACAACATCAACGAACACACGGTATTCCGATCTAAATGTCCCATTCACCTAGAATACATGTGTTATCTTGTTCTCTCCATCTCTCTTAATGTTATACATAAAGTCAGGACTCATTTCTTTGCAAATTTTAAAATATTGAAACAACATCTGCCCATCTTGTTCCTTTTTCTTTTCTTTTTAATTTCTACGGTGATTTTCAACATCTTTATCCGTAAATCCAATCTTGTCAAGCCCTTTTGATTGTTTGGAAAACACTAACATTTGCTGGCTACTTTGAATATTGGCAGAATCATATGTATTTATTTCTTGTTTCTTTGGTTCCGAGATTACACGTTGCGACCTCAATATGAATCTCTTACTGAGAGTGGTGGGTGTTAGATTTTGTGGACTCAATCCATCAGTTGATGTAATAAATTGATTAATTTCTTTATTTATCAATAAAATCATGCTTTACTTTCATGAGATGAATGTTATTTTACTACTTCATGCACATGACCAATACATATGACATAATGGTTCATGAGTTGAACCAGGTCCCATTAGTATATTAGATGTGATATATGTGTATGGATGAGATCCACACGCTGGAGATATATGTCACAAATCTTATACTTAAATAGCTTCACAACCAGTAATGAGACTGGGCATCTCATTTGATAAGGTTGCAGCACTTTAATTACTATGAGATAGTGTGATTTGTCTCAATTATCAGAATGTAAGATTCTGGATCATGATACTGGTACAATGGATGTATTGAAGGACCATGAGATGCACCTTATGGAATTCTGTCTCAATAATAAGGTATGCTCTCATAATTCCCTAGCAATAGGCTCTCAATCCTGAGATATTGATGAACTCAAGTTTCTATCTATTCATTTGATTTGAGTCACCAAGAAGTGAGGCCGACTGTAGGTTAACACCTCGGTGTCTTGGGTATGTGGTAGTAGAACTGGGGGAACGTTGAATGATCAAGATGGAATCTATCTCTATTATCCCCTTGTGCCAATTAATGGATTTGTCATTAGTAAGTGCGCACCCATCTCAATTAAGAGTTAATTGGATGGTACTGATGATTACTATGATTAATTGGGGCTCAAGGATAATAAGATGTGGAACTTAGATTGCAAGAGACAGATTTATTCCAATTGATCCACGGATATTGATAGAGGGGCCTACTTGTAGTAATTGGGAAGTTTAGAGTCTTCATTGAAATTTATTCCTAAGACTGGAGTGCAATTGCATTTATATAGTGGTGTTATTTGCAATTAACTGTGGGCCCGGATTGCACATGAGATGTGGGGTCGCGGTGTTCCAGTTGGAGCCAACTTTCTAAGGAATCCCTAGTGGTCCCCACGCTAGCCCAAGTTATTGGAAAATACTAATCCGACTTGAACTCTAGAAAAAAAGGATTAGAAAGGAAAAGTTGCTAATTGCTTTGGAAATAAAACTTCTATTTCAATTAGGCAAGGAAGAGATTTAAAAGTATATAAAATCTCTTGGACATCCAATAAGAGTTACTCTCACGCCCAAAACCCTGTTCGTGCAAGAGTTGCACGAGTTTCTCTCTCCTTCTCTCTTCTAGTTTCTTGGGGTTTTGAGTTAGGATTTCTCCTGGAGATTCCACCAATCTTCTTGAGAACAGAAATCCAATTCAGGTATAGCATGGAAGGCTAAGAGGTGTTGAAGATTCTCATCATCAAGTAGAGTCGCAACTTCTCCATTAAAGCACTACGGATCTCCAAAGGTATGATCTACTTTTTGCATGTCGTAGATTATTATGGATGTTTAGTGCTGTTTGATTCTATCTTTTAGATAAAATATTTACTGTACATGGTCACGAGATTGAGGGTAATGCATCTTGGATTGGGTTTTTGGTCTTATGGATAGTTGATCCCTGTGTCAAGTGGGTTAAAAGTCTTGAAGATTTATCCATGAGACCCACCTACTTCCAACAGTGGGGGCATGAGAATGTTCAGGAATAAACTTGGAAACTACATACTTGCCTGATTCAGCCTTTTTTACTTGCATTTGAGCCTTACAATTTTCTCTTGTTTCCATCCGATGTCTTTGAACAGTATCCATATCAACCCACCATTTCTCATCTGTTTTACCCTCTTTCGAACATAAATATCGTTTCCAGTATACTTCCCTGTTTTTAGTCACACTTGAATATTTCCTTACGCTAAACCCACAAGCTTTGCATATGCATTATAAAAATTGTATGCATCCGTTAAATTACCAAAATACATCCCCACTTTTGGTGTTATATTCTCTTCTACAACTGGATGATGTAAAAATGTTGTTGATGAGGAGGCCACATCCATCTTGAAACTATCTTTAACATGATTGAAAAGGAAAAGAAAAAGTTGTAAGGTATGAACTACTTGTGAAGTTAATCAAATTTACATGTATGAAGAACAAATCCAAATAAGAAACTGAACATTAAAAGGAAAGAGCTGAAATCAATAAGATGACAATATGCCTCAAATGATTGAGAGAATTGAACAGAGAAGATTAATCAGAATTGCAATAAGCTGAAAAGATAAAAAAGGAAAACAAATTAATTTACAATGAATTAGAATAGTGTACAAATTTTGCTCAAAAGAAGAAATAAAATTCAAATCCCTAAGAGGGCTTTTATTTGCCACTACCCCTGATATGGTACTTTTGTCTTCAACAAGAAGGAAGCATGACTAGTATTCAACTTTTATACACTTCCATCACGCTGAACCATTGCGATGGTTTTTCTAAATGAAGCCATTTTAATAACTTATGTAAAACCAATCTCCTATCTTAGCCAAAGAAAGAATTCCAAACCAAGGATAGACTAGTTGGAAAAAAACATAACAGGAAAAATCAATACCAATAACGGCATCTTTTCAGTTGTATTATAGTTCAATATTTAGAAGAGGATCCAATTTCACTTTAAAAAAACCTTCCTACAATGGAATGCTAATAAAGAATCCAACTAAAAAAACTTATCCTCATCAAAAAAACATTCTCCCAAATACTTTTCAAATTAAATTATATAACAATTTTCTCTAAATCATTCAAAGAAATTATCAGGTTTTCAATCAACTTATACACGATTCAAATTAGAAACTCCATCAAAACATGATGCCCCACATCAAATTTAGTCTTAACGAAACCTATTTCAACACAATCCAAATCCACCCACATTAGATCAGACAATGAACAATGTTAAAATTCCGAGTCTTAAGTCACATCAACTATCCAAAAGCATAAAACTAAAGACCCACCTAAAAATCCAACAGAAACCCAACATCCCAAATCTCAAACAACATCAATGGAGCTCAAAACACTCACAAATCGGAACTAACTAACAACCCATGTCCCAAATAGGTGGCATTACACTAATGGCCACACTGACATCGTGCTGGGCTTAAGCAAAGAAAAAGAAACAAAAAGATGGGAATGTATGGAAGAAGGGAGAGAGAGAGATGGAGGGAGGGAGGACACACCGATGTCGTGTTAGGCTTGAGCAAAGGGGAGGGATGACCATGACTTTGACTAGCAGTGAGATCGGTGATTGCAGGGCAGAGGCGAGAAACAGAAAGGGTAGAAAATGAGCGAGATTAGGGATCTTGAGCAGCAAAGAAGTACTCGCTCAAAGAGATGTTGGGTTGGGTGTCATAATAGAGAAGATCTCGCTCCTATTTCTTGATGTCGAGAGATAAAGGATCTTGAGTAGAGGCCTTGCAGAGGCTTCTTAATCATAGAGTCTTACAAGTGAGAGAGATGATAGAGATGAGCGCAAGCAGCAACGATTGCAGAGGTTCTTCCTCAGAGAGGGCTTTTTGCAGTTTTGTGTTTAAGAAAGGGAAGAGACGAGAGAGATTAGGAGGGCTAAGGGCTCGGTTGGCTTTTTGCAATTTTGCATTTGAGAAAAGGGAAGAGACCCCCCAAATACCCAAACCTCAAACCTAGCAAACCACACAAAAAAAAGTTGAAAAGAAAAAAGAACCTACTCTGGACAAGAGAAAAAAAAAAGGACTAAGCATTCAGATAATGAAAACCCAACCCTAGATCCCAAACAGAAAAACCCTCTATCAAAACCCCCATGAGTAGAGAGGATTACCTGAAGAGGGCAGATGGATGGCCAGATCAAGCTTGGCTTGATCTCCTGAGCAGAGGTGGGGAGGCGATCGAGAGAGCGGGCAAAAGTTGGGACAGTGGAGATCGGCGATCATAGTGAGGGAGGAGACCGGGGACGACGTGAGCGAGAGAACAGTCGAGTCGAAATTAAGGCTTCTCTTCCTACGTGACATATAGATCTGTTCCTTTCTTTCACAAAGGTTGGGCTTGAGGGGTGGGATGGATTTGTGCTTGAGAAATCCAAAAGACCATCGCAGGAAAGAGGGTAATGAAGAAGAAGGAAGTTCTCGCTCGGGCTCTTTTTTTTTTTCATTTTCAACTTAGCAGGCGAAACAAAAAAAGGGCGGGCCAAATGGAAAAGCCTGGACATGTGCGATCCACAGGTGTCTAGCGGAAATAGCTAAGGGGACGAATTTTCATATATATATATGGGGGATATTCATCTGCATATATCTCTCACCAAGGGATTGCGCATACTCCTCTGTGGGGCCCATGGTAAACCCCACCAAGGGATGAGACAGGAGGGGATGGAAAGATCCATGCGGGATCCGCCTAAATACCAAGTTTGGCCCCAATTACATGTCTCTGACCCCTTCATCCATGACCCACAAATTCATTCCATTCAAATGGGTGCATAGTCAATCCAACGATCCAATAAATTCAAATTTGACCAAAAATTGGTAAACGGGTTTAATTCAGGGGGGTCATGTGTGTGGTCAATTTGGATGGACCATACAGTGGGTCCCATCTAGAGTTCTTACAAAAAAAATGATGAGAGACATATGTACATAAATATCCCCCATATGGGCTATATATATAGATATGAAAAGTAGAGGTCAAAGTTGAGTTTCAGCTTTTACTGTGTTGGTCGATTTAGTAGGAGTCACAGTCACAGGAGGAGCAACATTTTAGAAGTACCTATCCCCACTTCCATCGGAAATAGTTCCTTACAAGCCTTCTTGAACTGTGGTGGAGTAGGGTCAGCTATTATCACTTGAGCAGAATTCTTTGGGGTTGTTGGAGAGGTTTCATCTATTGTGGAACGAGTAGCACTTTTTGAAAGACCTAGACTAGAGTATGAATCATTGAAGGAGTGGTTGTTGTTGAGCTACTTGTGCATTTCTTGGGAATTGCATTGACATTAAGTTTCAACCACGAAATCCTAGCATAATCAAATTGATATGCTTTATGTGGAAAATATATTAATCCATGGTTGCCAAACTATCCAGTGATTGCAGTTTCACAAGTCCATCCTTTTTTATGAAAGAAATAGGAGAGTTGTAATTATTATGTAAAACAAGTAATAATTGAATTGATATGCATTTGGGATTATAGTATGGCTGAGTATAATACCTCTCCTCCGTCTTCTACCGAATTCTTTTTTGAAGTAGAAAATAGAGTCTCTGCTTCTTCACAAAAAATTGTTGCAATTTTGTGTCCACTTTCATCCACAAGGTCAATGTCAAGCATACATCTGTAATGGATCAATTGCAATTCAATTCAAAGGTGACTAAATAAAAGAAATGTTAAGTAGTGTGAGCAATTGTAAGAATTTTTTACTTGATATCTAGTATAAATTTCTAATCACAGTGGTGACACTTAAACCATTCTTCGTACTTTGCATCAATTCCTCTCTTGTATTTTGGACAACAAGTGAAAATGAAGTCCTTATTCAAATTTGTGACTTCTGCCCGTGCCTTGATCTAATAATAAGTAGCCTATAATATAGAGGTTATAATTATTCTACTGAAAACATGTATAGAACATAATTCTTTGTATCAATTAGAAGAAGAAGATACATATTTGACAAAGGTTGGAAGTTGTATAATTTGCACCATCTTATTTTTAGTAGGTGGTGGTGATTGGATAAGACCGTTGCGTAGATATTGATTCAAATTGATTTCTTCAATGAAACTATCATTAGCACGACACTTGTAATACATGAGATGAATGTTATTATTAGGAAAAGAAGTAGAGTGATCTAACTATTTATCATTGCGCTTTAAAAAAAATTTGTGATCTAATAAGAGTTACCAAATCTATAGTTGTTCTTCTTCTGGAAGTGGAGGATTGACAAGTTGAGGATTTTGTAGATGAAGAGTCATCTAGATAAAAGGCAATGATATTTAGCTGTGGTTGAGGTTCATATGTACTCAGAATTGTTGTTTTTGCATTTTTGCATTTTTGCTTACCATTATATGGTGATGCTTTTAATCTCATGCCAATAATAATTGGGAAAGGACCACTCGGTTGAGTGATTGCTGCACCTTCATTGTTTACAAATTGGTCCCAAAGTGTTAACACTTTGAGCTTTAGACTGTAAAAAACATAGATTGTTAGATAGTGTGGAGAATAAAATAGAATTATTGATTTAGTATTTAAATAATTCACCTTTGATCGATAAGAAGAATATCTTGTAGTAATGAATCTCCATTACCAATTTTCTTAATTCTTGCTGCTGATACATGGAAATTAGCTACAATAACATTTTTTAGAAAAGAATAAATTCAATTAAGAAGTACTAATATATCATTAAAGGAGTTCTATATGCTAGCATGATGAAAGCATTGCTTATACCATTTTTTTTATTGGAAGTGTTTTATGTAGTTCATCAAGATGGATAAAATTAAACGATAAATTGCGAACTGTCAGCTTATTGTCTTGGGTATCCTCAATTGGAGTTCTGCCATGGAGAATCCACTGGTTTTCATTTGAGACAATGCAGTGTTCCTCTGGTGGTTTTTTAACATACGCATTTAAAATTGAGTAGATGTCAAATATTTTTAGCATCCTCTTTGGAACCTTTATGTTCTCATAATATATGGTGGCCTGAATCATTGTTTTCTGTTATCATAAACAATATGAAATAAAATTAGTAAATTTATATTCTGTATGAAAGAAATTAGAAAAGCATACAATTTTGATCATTTATTTCAAAGACATGAAGAAATATGTTAGTACCTCCCTATTAGTGAGAACAAGTTTTTAAAATCTAGTGTCACTTAGTTGACTTGTTCTTGCAAAACTTTTTTCCATAACCAAAACCGAATTGTCTATTTTTTGTACTCGGTTCAACACTTTTGATAGCTAGCAATTGATTTGGCATTTTCCTGGACTTGAAAAATGATGAGAATGTTATAATTTTATATAACAGATCATGGTATAAGTTTATGTGAAGTTGTATAGGATTGAATTGATTATTATTGGTTCAGGTAATGTATTTATATAAACGATTAATATGACATTGCGTGGGAAAAATTCAGCTGAATATTAAGATGTTTTCTAAGACTTGAGGTGTGTAAATTGATGAAGTAGAATTATGAAAGGTGAAGGCATTGGTAAAGCAAAACTAAGAAAAAGTGTACTTTCTTTTCTAGTGAAGTGTTTGATATATAATTAGAAAAAACAGATAAAAATCTATAACAATGCATATATGTATATATATAAATTTGTATAAACTACTTTAGAAATAGTTTAGTTCTTCAACAGGAAAGTTTAAAAGTATTCAAGGAGAAGATGTCTTCTTCACTTGAATGAGTTATAGTAAAAAGCTCATAACAAAAGGAATCATCATATATCAATTAGCTTGAACCATAGCTTATCATTCTTGGTACACAATATTTCTCATGCAATCTTGGTATTTGCCATTTTCATCCTTTGATTCAATCAAGACTCTGATAACAACCGTAGCTGTTGTGTGAGATAGAGCGACATATAATTGTCCATGCGAAAAAACTGGTTGTGGTAAGTAGACACTAATAGTTTCCAAAGTTTCACCTTGTACTTTGTTAATAGTCATCGTGAAACGTAATCTAATAGGGAATTGTCTCTTGCTAAATTGAACTAGATATTTTTGCTTATTTAAAGGCTGTAATGCGAAAGGAGGTAGGAAGACATTTTTGCCTTTATGATCACCAAACGCTATTTGAGCAACAAGGACATGGTTTCTAAATTCAAAACAAATCAATTTAGTTTCATTGCATAATACTTCTGATGGATCTATGTTACGTAGGAGAATGAAAGGACAATTTTTTTTCATCATCAATCTAGGAGGAGGCAGGCTTGTTGGAGAAAGAGTATTCAAAGAATCTCCATATTGCCCTTGATCATTTAAATCAATTGTTTCATTCATGCTAAGATATTTAGTGCTGTTGCTTGAAAATTGTGCTAGTAGGAGTTCATTGATTTCATCAATGCTTTCATTTTTTGGAGTCAAAATTGCACAATTTGTCATAAAGAGTGGATCAAGAGAATAAGCCTTACGAAGGTTTGGGAATACAAACTGAATAAGATCATCCAGGGGATTAGAATCTTTTCTTTGCTGCAGAATCATAGAAAGAGGAATTTGAATTCTATCATCAATAATGAACTCTTTAGTTCCATTCCTGACTTGAAGTAGAAATTCACTAAATCCTGGATCATTCCTTGTGCGCATATTCTAGGTAAGCTTTATCCTTTCTAATGACTTCCAGATATGAGATGTAGTTAAGCTTGTCTGAATATATTTAGTTTTAGGAGCTCTTGGCACAACAGGCAGTACTTGTTGAGAATCACCTCCAAATACAACCACTTTTCCTTCAAAGGGAAGATCTAAATTAGTTACATCTCTTAACAGTACATCCATTGCTTTAATGTTTTGGTAGTTTGCCATAGACACTTCATCGCAAATAATGAGCTCTACAGCTCAAAGTAGTTGTGCAAGTTCAGTCTGTTTGTTTACATTACAACAAATTTTACCAATGATGTTGATGGGGATTTTGAAGCGAGAATGAGATGTTCCACCTTTGGGCAAAAGAGATGGCGATACACCTAAACTGGTTTTAGCTAACGTAATAATGTGTTTTGATCTAACAGTAGCCAAGATAGCACGATAAAAAAAAATTTTCCATTTCCACCAGGTCCATCTACAAAGAAGCAGTATTAGATAGCACAACACAAATGACTCATGAAAGAACATATAATTGTTCCTTGTTCAATTTACTTATAGGCATCAATTCTGATTCAGAAATAGATATATTTCTTTCATCTTTAATTTCTCTACAGATGCCATCATTGTTAAAAATCTTCAGACATACATGCCTCAGATTTCTCAAATAATGCCTTAGGATTCTGTGGACTACAATAAACAAGAATTATAGCAAAGAGATGTTTAAGACAAGAAGGCATCTGGAAATTGATAGATTTTTCTAAGCATCTTTCACAACTATCATCATCCTCCAATGAACCCTGCCATAAGCAAGCTTCTCGAAATGATTTAGCTTATACTCCATTGACAATTCTTAAATATCTAAATGATGTAGGAGCTCTAATATGATTGAGAAGAAGCCGTAATTAATATTGCTCACATTCATTTGGGTTTGCAGTTATGATCCTACCAATAACAATTTTTTGTTTCCTTTCTATCCAAATACAATCTTTTTTTTACCACAAAATATTCTAGGAACTCCCTATATAATAAATTCAGAGCCTTTGGTTTCTCATTTGTGCAATCCGGTAACGCTCCCCTCCCACTTAAGCATGTTTAGCAACTAATTAAAAGAGTTCTTAGCCAATTACTTTAGAATTAGCCTAAAAAATGATGTTTAACATGCCTTTAGGATGGCTTTAACTTGTTTTGTCCTAGTGGGTCATGTTTAGGTCTTGGATATGTAGTTGGGTTAAGTTTAACTTTTATTAGGTAGATTAAAGCCTTTTTCGTAATTTTAGAGTACACGGTTTGATGTCATACATTCCTCATATTGATATCATTGTGCTTGTCTCATTGAGCTTGTCAATTTTTGTACTTGATTCAAACGTATTTGACCTTGTCTATGATAGTTGAAAACTCATTTGACTTATACTGAAATTACCACAAGGAATATGGACTTTCTTGTAAACCTCAAAAAATGTTTCATATAAATGAGCTCAACTATTGCAATCGAGCTTTTCCCTCCCTATACTCTCTTTGCTCCAGTCTTCTTTTTCCTTTTATCTTTTCTTCACCATTTCCCTCAACAACCGAAGGTTTTAGTGCTTGCATGTGTGATTTGAGGTTCTCACCTCTCATTCCCATCATCTTTTAGCTCTCCTCATTCCTTTGAAGTGAAGGACTTAGGCCCTTCTTTTTCTAATCAATCTCTAAGGTAAGATCACATTTCAGTCATTTATCTTTTGAGTTAATATAAGTAGGAGGACTCTCATCTTGAACATACACTCATTCTCTTTATCACTCTTATCATGCATGTCACTGTAGGTTTAGAAGTGGGTTGACTACTCCACAGAGTCAAAACAAGACTAGTGAATTGAATTCCTAAGCAAAGGCAAGTATAAGAAATTTTGGTTGAATGCTTGTTAGTACATCATGATTTTTGTAAATCCATTGATTTCTAATCCATTTTCAGCCCCTACTCAAATGTCTGTGTTCTACTTGCTTTGTATCATAAAATACCTCTCAAGTCAATGAAAAGCTAATTTTGAAATAAAAGTGTAGAATGACACTATAATGGAAACCCAGATGATATGGCTTAGAAGAAACTGAACCTATATTGATTTAGCTTTAGACAATTTGAAGCTTATGGCTAAGCCACAAATATTCTACGGCATGAGGTCCAGAAAGCAACAATTTTGTGAATTATTTTACGGCTAAGCTGTATGGTGAACTACGACTAAGCAATAACCAAGCCGTGGCCTAGCCGCAAACTAACTATGGCTAAGCCATAAGACAAAAGACGGTCCAACCATGACTATGGAGAAAACTTTGGGTAACCACAACTTAGCCGTAGTGCATTTTACGGCTAAGCCGTAAAGCTGTTGAAACTTAAGGTTAAGTACGGATTGTTATAAGACATTGTAGGGCCATAGCTCATGGATCCCTCTACCCTATTCATTGGTCCAATGGGAAAATAAAATGCCATGAAAAGTCTTAGGGGCTAAGATCCTTTCATAGGGCGTCGTCTATTTGTTAAGCACCTCCCCATGGGCGTTGTTTAAAGGACTTCAATATACTTTTTCGACAAAATGTGACACAAAAATAAAGACAACTGTGTATCGAATAACTTAAAACTACATCATCATGCACGGTTAGAAACAATGGATGACTAGATTAGGGTTGATTTGTAAACTACCTTGATTCTATTCAATTAAATTGCATAGCATATTGGGGTTAATATTATTTGCCTTCTATTATTCCAATAATGAGTTCAACTTGAAAAGATCATGTACGATTTGTTTCTATTTGCGTTGTTTCTTAATATGCATTGAGATTGAATCGAGTACAAATGAATGGAATGTACATTGCACAGTATTGTATTGTTCTTGCATTGCACACATTACTCAATGTTCAATTGAATGAAATCAAATTGGCCTAGCACTACTCAGCCTCAGCCTTATGATATTTGGCAGGGTTGATTTTGGTGTAGTAACAAACGATGGCCATGCAGTGTATTTTGGAGCTTTCGGACTCCATACATAAAAAGACCCACTTGTACCTTGGCCCGGTTGATGGTGTTTTTAACGTAAAGATCCCTAAAGGGAGGATATGGCAAATGTAGTAGCCAAATAACAAAGTATTTCATCTTATTGATTCTCATAGCATGTTTTATTCAATGCACAACATGCCTAGTGTACTGACTTGACTTTTATTGATCAATTGTCATTAATTCTTTTAGATATAATGCATACTATCTTAATTATGCTTATGTTTTGCTAAATAGTCTTATTTACTAGTTGTTTATGGTGTTACAGGCCCAAATCCCAATTCCAATATGAAGAAGATCGAGAAGATTTCAGAAGAGGCTTTTGAGAACCCCTCCGGCTTAGATGAGTGGATAGCGGATCATTTTTGATCGATCCACCCCGGAGAGCATCAAAGACCAAGTGTCACGCCCCGATCCCGGGAATTGGGGTTAGGATGGCCCCACGGGGTGTGCATACGTAATCCCGTAGTAATCTGTGCATGTAGACGTACACACACATATCACTACAAGGGAGATTGCATAGGAACGTGTAGAGAGGTTCCTCCAACACGTAATTTACATTCAACAGTGAACGGAAGCTTGTGTAATACATCTGTAATAATCATGAGTAATAATAAACGAATTATCAAATCATTCATAAATAAGTCTGTACTTAACCATTCTCATTTACAGGATAACAATTAATTAAGTATGAACAAAGTCTTAAAGTGTAAATAGGCCTATCTAAACTTAAACACTCAACAGTATTCCGTTGTTGCTCTTCGTACGATGACTAACAGAAGGCGTCATCTGCATTACCCGACCCCGAGGTTTTGGTACCTGTAACACCAAGGGTGGCACTGTTAACACAACGGTTAAGCAAGTATATAGAGGTACATAAGACCATCATGCCGTATCAAATGAATTAAGAATATATATCGATTAAAAGAAGGCAAAAATCATACACTAGACATGTCGTGCAAGAGTAAGCATGAGTAACGAATCATAAACAGATTTTCATACAAACTTATTGGCAACCACATGGTCATATTTTCCCAAGAGAGAGTATATCATCTAGAGGGAACGTGCATACATATACTAGGGGATCAGCCTAGCTTAACTTATTGAGAAGCGCCGACAACTCCTCCGAGGACTACTGCAGCAGCGACATATCGTATCATACCCAAACTGGTCCCGTCGAACCTAATAAAGGCGTAGTTAAGTGGTGCCGACTTAATGTATCAAGACCGACTCAAATGCATATCTTTTATTCGTCTTGGTTATACTTGTCATATCATACATACTAGGAGTTCGGTCTTGAGATTACATTCATGCATTCATTCATATCTGATAATCAATTCATGTATATTTAATAGAGCTACATATGTTGAGGGCATGGTTTCTTAACAATATGGATGCATTTAGATTGAGTAAGCATCAAGGATAATTACTAGCCAACCCTATGCTATATAATCCGTGATCCCGAAGGGGCATTCAACACGGTGTATTCATAAAATGTCCGGTGTCATTGTGTTACCAACCCTTGGCGCTATATTGTGTATGCAAAGGACACCTCTTCTTATGCCAACACGTATGACTTGACATCGGGAATTCGTCCGGAAAATCAAAAGGGATGAGTGATAGCTCTGCACTTGTCCACCTTTTAGTTGATCACCATTGGGCTAATTTGGTTAAGGAATAGGTGCCATATCTAGAGCCCTACAAAGTCACTGAAGGTTCCTCACATCCTACATTCACTGAGTTCTTACGGCTTAGCCGTATATTGACCTACAGCTTAGCCGTGCTAAGCCTATCGCTAGGGTTACGGCTTGGGTACGGCGTCGCCATAGCAGAGTTCACGGCGTAGCCGTGTATGAGCCCTAGCTAAATCCTGGGTTTGGGGGCTTTCTGGAAGGTTCACCATAGCATAGCCTACGGCTTGGTCACGGGGAGGTTACGGCTTAGCCGTAGTTCATTCATCGGCTTAACCGAGTGTAAGCAGTAGTGTAATTTGGCTTTCTGGATTCTGAGCCGTAGAGACTTATGGCTTAGCCGTGGGCTTCGCTGTAAGCTTCAGAATTCCTAAAACTAATTCTGCAGCTCGAGTTCAAGTGCAGAACTCTACCACTTGGGTTCCAAAGGGTTCTATATGCTTCCAAACTCCATCTTAGGTCTTAAATTGTTCAATATCATTACTATTGCCCGGTCATACTCATTATTACCTAATTCCATATCTGTGTGTGCTTATTTAAGAGGAAATGAGCTGTAAGTTGAACATTGAATGATCAATCCAAAATCAATCAAATTAAACATACATGCAGTACCATACATATTCTAATACTTGCCTTTTAAAAGTGTTAGCCTTTCTCACTCTTTCTTGTTGTGTAGCTAAGGACAACCTCCGAAACGAGAATGGGTTCTCTACAAGTGGAACATGCAAATGAGGATGGGGTTTAGATTCACATGCATGTCACGTAGTGGAGTCCTCATTACCCCAAGTACACCCAAATTGAACGAAATGGAAGCAATCCCTCACCTTATACTGCTGTAGTATTGGAGAAGGTTGTGATCTCTAAGAAGGAGATGCCCAAAGAGAGAAGAAGAGGTTAAATGGATGTTATTGCCACTGCATGCAAGCTCCAAATCTTAGTTTCCAGCTCTAAGATGAAGAGAAGATGAAAAATGCTGAAGAGAGGGGGTGGCTCCAACGAGTACAGAAGAAAACAGAGGAAGAAGACGTTGGTTTCCTTATAAACTCAATTTAGCTACAGCTTTTGCATGCAAGTCCACCCTTTTTGGAATATTTACAATTCAGTTCACATGGCCTCAATTGGGCTAAGACGAGTCCGAATAGAATTGAGCCCAACATGGAAGTTGGCCCATCAGATGAAATGCACATGATGCAACTGATGAGATGTCCATATGATGCAAGATTAATTACGAAAAGGTCCTTGACTACCTAAGTAAAGTTCGAACCCAACTATATATCCAACTGAAACCCACTAATAATTTAAAAACAAGGTGAATTAAGACTAATTATATATATTAATAGGAAAACCAAGCTTAATTAGTATAAATTATAATTAAGTCAGGTCGAGACCTTACACCAAGTTTAGGCCTCATTTTTTGGGTGTAACTGCATTAAGGGTGTCATGATTTGCATTAGTTTTATGTTGATATGTGTGGATCATGATCCCTTGTACTTTGAAACTATATAAATCCTTCCAACTGTTTCGAAACTTTTTTCCATTTTGTAAAGACAAACTTCGTTGTAACTCGTATACATATAGCTGTGTTTTAGTTGGTGTTATGACCTCTTATTTGATAAATGATATTAATAGGCTTCCGCGTTTGAATGCTTGTACAGATGTCAGTTAAAAGCATCTCACACGTGTAAGTAATGTGACTATCCCTTGTGTAATTCCACTTAGACTCGAGTCCATATATGAATTACGCAGGAGTACGTGTGTCACTTTCTAGTTTTTAATCCTAATCCCTGAATTCTTGGACTCAGGTTGTGATAAATTCATAACAAAGAATTCCGTGAGCATTGTATAGGAAAATAAGTCATTATCTGCTATTGATTGTAAGCTATCCATCTTCTTGAAAGTGATAGGTTGGCAATCCTCATGATGCAATTGTAAACTAACGACTATAGGATCCATGTCGTTAAGAGTGAATCTGTAAATTCTCCAAATTGCTTCTGGTGCTATTATCCATCTTGCTATTTGGAACTAGCTTATTTCATCTATATCTTCACCTTCTTGTTGACTAATGATATTGCACGCTACTCTGTCATGGCCTTTTCAAATATATTTGTAGGTATATTTCACGGCTTTGATAGTAGAGCAAACTTCTACATTCAAGTGGCAGTTAAACTTAGCAAGTAGATGGGGATTATAGGGCACAACCTAATAGTTATAAAAAAGATGGCCTCTTATATGAACTTTTCCATCATGACGACGTCTATAGATCGGGTAGGAATCATTAGTAACAGCTGTAGTAGGGCAAAAGCTCTTTGGATAATGATTCTTATAGAATCCATCTTTCATACTGTCACAACCCGAGCCCAAGAGATCAAGGGTTATAAAAACAAACAAACAAATGATACACGTACTCCCGTATATGTACCCCTAAACCTGGTCTAAGTGCACATATACAAGGGATCTATCACACGTGCACTCCATGTACGCGGAAGCTATATAGAGTATCAGTTCACAAAAGAGCATAAAAAAGGTACAATAAACATAACACTAGGAAAAATGAATGTCGCAAGAAAGACATGAGAGAGGGGTCAACAAATACATATACAAAGACATATGTACACATGAGAATGCAAGGCGCTCGCTGGAGAGGATCAATCACACCCACTCCCCGTCCCACTGGGGTCACTATGGTCTCCACCGAAGTTAGGATGATCTTCGAGGGATTGGGAACAACTCAGATCTGAACAAACCTGAAACACCAAGAACAACGAGTGAGTACAACGACTCAGCAAAGTATAAACAACATAAAGGTAACACGTGCTGTGTCTAACAGAAGCAGTAACAGGTGATCATATAAGATATCAAATCCACATACTAGGCAAATTGTGCAATGAATAAAGCGTGCCATACGAGTCAGTAACAAACATACTGTACTAGGTGGCTACTACATATGCCATATGCTCCCAAAAAGGAATCTTACATACATACTGAGAACACCATGGGCCAGATGAGTCTTGGGCTCCTGAGGTCCGAAATCCCCAAGACGTGAGCACACTGTAGCGGCAACATATAACTATGCCAAATTCAACCCCGTCGAGTATCCTAAGGCTGAGACTTAGTAGTGCCGGACCATATGGGGTCAATCATACAAGAATGTGAGTAGCTCATGCATGTCTTATCATATCAAACATATGTCACACGTGCATATAGTCAGTCATACATACCAAGCTCAAGCTCTTGAAACTTATCGAACAATGGAACCAACCGAACAAGTGAACCAATCAGACAGACTATATCGAACGGGCATACGAATAAGATGCAAACATACAATTATCCAGGCAAGATGTCATGTGAATGATCTCAAACAAATCATATCAAGGCACAATACTTAGACAAGTGTACCCGAATAGACAGGTATCTGTGTCAAGTCCATGTCAAGAGTAAGGTATCCGAATTACCAGAAAACATGTCAAGGTTAATCAACTCACATAAATCACACGGTTAACCTTGAACATGGATCCGCTATTTCCACCCAGGATTAACCATGGACAGAGCCGCGAGGAATATCCAATCGTTTGCCCCAGCACAGAATGTATACCATGTGAATAGGAGGGTAAAACTGTAGTCAATATGCAATGCAAGTCAGATTGTTTAGCAGGAGTCACGATCTTTTACTAGCCAACCTTAATTCGGTTATCCATCATCACTAACCGTACATGATGATGTAGTTTTAAGTTATCCGATACTCGGTTATTCTTATTTTGGTGTCTCACTGTATCATTCGGAGCATCGGAGCCCCTTAAACCAACACCCATGGGGAGGTGCTTAACAAATGGATAACATTCATGAATGTATCTCAACCCTCAAGACCATTCATGACATTCTTATATTCGGTCATTAGTGTAGTTCATCTATAGGTCTCCAAGTAACATAAACTGAGTCAAGAAAGTATACATTGAATTCCCTACAGGTCTGCAGGTGACTTACCCGACCGATCGGGTAAGTGTTCGACCAATCGAACCTATCCAGAATAAGAATCCGACCGATCGTGGTCCAGGACCCACCGGTCGGCCTTGAAACTCCCTGATACGCATAGGGTTGGTTCATAACTGACTCAAGGCTAGGGTAAAGGGAAGGAATCGAAGTCGTAAAGGCATACTTAGTTTGATATGGTTTGTAACATACAAGGGTGTGAGGTAATTACCCTATCTTCAGGCTTTACTGTATCAAATCCTATGGTGTAAGGCTAAGAGGAAATCACGGTCCTCTCATAACAAGACCGTAAGGGTTTCTTTAATCTATTATGTAGCCTAACGATTAGGCCACTAGTAGGTCCATGGAAGGCCTTTGGTTAAGCTCAAAAACAGTTATACGAAGTACCTACATGACCAAAATGGGCACGATATGTACACGATTCGACCGATCGGGTACAGGTCCGACCGATCGAACCTGTTCCCAGAACCTTAATTCGACCGGTCGGACTATCAAGATCGATTGGTCGGCCTTGATACGCCCAATCTCGTGCAGAAGCAGTTGCCAACGATTCCAAGGCCTACAAAACCTTCTATTCCTTTTCCTAACAATGAAAGGAGAAACAAGAGGGCTGTGGAACATGCATAAGCTAAGAGATTTGAAGTAATTCACAATCAACACAAGTTACCAGCATGTATTCAACCAATCGTTGTTTATACTTGCCTTAACTAACAGCAATTCAAGCTTCACTCGTTGCCAGACTCAAATTGGGGAAACCCAGCGCGAAGAATTAGAGCTTAACGCCGATCATGAGCTAAGATGGAAGAAGAATGAGAGAGAGACAAGGAAGAAGCTGAGAACGAAGAAGGAGAGAAAAGGATAAGAATGAACGAAAGAGGCGGTGGGTTTATATATATATATATTTTAGCCATTTACAAGCAGGTCCAAAAGTTATACAAATTACAATTCGAGCCAAATGAGTACTCATACATTTCAAATGACTCTAGATGATTCTAGGTCAGTTACAGAAAATAACAAGCATTACAAAAGACACACGATGACATCAAGATGATGCTGAAATGACAAACTCCATTAGAACCAAAAATTACGAAAAAGGGCACGAAGCTACCTAATCCAAGTAAAACTCAACCCAACTACCTAGCCATAACCCAGAACAAACAAAAACAAGGGCAAAACATAATTAGCAACCAATTCATCATTAATTAGTAGTTAAACCGGATTAAGTTGGGTTGGAGTGTTATACATACTTATATCATTAGGCTATAATTGATTACAAGGACCATGCATCATGTGGTTAATAACCATAGAATAGAGGTGTGGATGATCATTTCTATTTCGTAGCTCAGCTGAGACAAATGAGTCATACATCTCTAGAGAAGTAAGTTTGTATTTCTTTTTAAGGATTATCAACATATGAGACCTCTTTTTTGAAATGCAACGACATATGTGAAGGCTGCTATTGGATGAAAGAGTTTTTTTTTTAATCACATCTGTTTTCAAATGTTCAAACTTACTTCTGAAGACTTGAGTAATCAAATTAGGTTTGCTCTGCACTTATTGATTTGGCAAAAGATGTTCTTTAATTTTAGGCCAAGATGGATTATAGGTCATGGTCAAGAAAATATCCAGTTTCCCAAATAGTTGGACCAACGTTATTGCATCAATATAACGCTTTCTAAGATCTCTAGGTCCAACTATAAAATTTCCTGGCAACACTATTCTTTTATCAATTTTTGAGCCTCTAGTTTCTTCGACTGCAACATTACCAACTATACCTTGATATAGATCTGTTCGGGTTCCTTCCTGATTTGCTCTAAAATAGTCTAGCCTTGAAGTTTCAATTTTAATGTACATATCAACCACAAATTGCTGTAGAAGTTGTTCAGCATGAAGGAACATAGATCTCTTATTGTCTCTCATCTGAAATGTGTAGCAATAATATTCTTTTACTGAGTTCATTTCCCTTCTTGCTTTATTTTCTTGTAAAACTAAAAAGAGCAGTATATACTCTTGAGGATATACTAGCAAGTAATTAATTGAATAATGCATTAAGAATGTTATTAGTTGTTACCTTCCTCTTCTAATGTTAGATGATCATCAGCTATAGACACTTCATTTGGTAAGACTAAGTGTTGACCATCACAGGAACCTCTTTTTCTCTTACGGTTGATTTTTTTATGCCTTGATGCCCACTAGGTTCCCCAAGTGGAAAAAGGAGAGGGTACTATAGAGGATTGTAGCAACCATAATAATATCGAATTCTCTCACTATGCCCATGGTGTTTTTGAACAATAATATCTCGCTCTTTGTATTCGGCACTCCTTTTATTTTCACGCCATATGGTTGTAACTTGTGAAACTTGAGGAGGATTGTACGTGCATGGATCAAAAGGCAAATCAGCTTGTATAACAATTTCTTGAGTATCTAACTCTGGAACATCTCTTAGACTTTGAAAGAATTGAGAATATGGATTCGAATGCAAAATATCAATAAAAAGTGAGAGAGTACGGGGATCTAATCTATCTGAAATCTTCATCCTATTTTTGATTTCATGATTAGTGTCAAAGAAGTACAATTGCAGTTAGGAAGGCTGAATATCATATGGATATAAGTGATTCATATAATGGTGGACTTGACCCTGACCTCGAAAAGTATAGATGCCTTTGTTCCTTCTACACAATTGCTTATCAGTTATTTCTATGAAGGAAGTAAATGCAAGGAAATTATTATACATTTTGATTTTGAAGAAAGTGATTACAATCAGTTGACTGGTACGTGAATAGAGCATATAATCTTTCAGGAATAATATTAGAAAAGAGGTTGATTTGACCATTTGAATAACAGAAACCATCTGGTTCAAAATGAAAGCGTTTCGCAGCACAAAATATGCAAGATGGAACCAAAGGCAAAGTAAAAGGCTTAGGAGTAATAGTTTTTTGAAAACTCTTGTTCTTTCTTTTAGGAATTGCATTGTTCAATCCTATAAAAGAAGTGATATTTACTCATTTTTTTCTTATTTGTATGAATATTGAGATATGATGAAAGAAAAGAAACATTATCGAACCTCTCTGGTTAACAGTAAAAGGTTGATACCCTTGATTAGTACCTAAAATGAAGTAGAATTTGGAATGTTTTGATAATTGTAGAAGAAAAGAATCAATTGAAGTATAATCATAAAAAAGGAGAAGGAAATCATACATTGAGTAACTACTCCATTTCTTGGCGCAGATGATGTTGATCTTAATGGATTCAATTTCAGACTATAAGAAGAAATTTGATTGATAAAAACTTATATGTACAACTTAATAATAGTATACATATATATATAGTTTAAACTTCTAGTTTTGAATAATATAAGATCATACCTATTTCAAAATTGATAGGGTTATGAATAGATATCTGGCTAGGCAATGCATCCGTATCTTCTGTTCCTAGTTTAATGAATTAGCATTAGTATGTAAATAATATTGATATTGATATTACTGTTTATCTATAGATAGTTTTGAATAGTCTGAAATGTCAATTGTGAAAATTTTTTTATAGCATAAGATAAGATTTTGAGGACTAACCAAGTGTGAAGCAACGTAGGGAAAAAGAATAGTCAACGGGCTAATCTCTAAGCTAAAAGGTTTGAGGATAGGATGTTTAGGTGCCTCACCAAAGACAAACAATAACTCTCTCAATTGAGAATTGAACTCATATTCTTATATAATATCAATGTTTGTATTCCATAAAGGGATTACATCTTTATTTATCACTAGGATACTTTCTAACTAAGGAAACAACTAATTCAAATCAAATAAAAAGTCTTAAAACAACATAATTGAACTTTTTAAATATTAAACAATCATAGATAATTAAGAAAGCAACTAAAACAAAAGCAACTACTAATAGGATCTACTCTCCTTTACCGGGCCTTATTGGTTTTTGGTATAATGGGCTGGCCAATTATGGATCTAACCTGCATTAGTTCTCCCTTACTTGGAGGAGAACTCGTTCTCGAGTTTTGTAAATGTCGACTTGGGTGGAAAATTATTCGAACAAACTTCCGTGTTGTTGTTTAAGTGTTATGTTGAGGATATGCTTTGAAAGCAGTAGCGAATCTTCTATTTCACTCAGAAGTAGGTTGGAGGCGTTGTATCTTCGGATGGCTTCTTGTATCTTGACGGTGTGATCTAACCATTATATGCTTTAATTGTAGAGCCTGTAACAATATACCATAATTGCTAATTGTCATTGGTTGATCTTTGCAGATGAAATCAATGTGGTGCACTTCAATCTATGTGGACACATCTTCTTGTGAAACCACTGGAGTAAATGATTTGTTGCCCGATGATCCATTGGATAATTACTGTCAGCCTTGACATCATCTTGCTTTACTTCTTGCTCCTTACTGGAGGTTGCCATGAGATCATTCTGTCCTTGAACGGGTTTGTCAACATCACCATTGAATTTGTTTATTCTTTGTGTTCATATTTTGACTTTTCAATTGATGGTGATGAGGTAGATGAAGAGGTTGTTGGTTGTAATGGAACAAGGTTAACATATCATCCTTTCTAAAAGAAGGAATAAATATTTTTGTCTTTGTCATATTGCACTTTCCGATCAAGAAGCCATGGTTGTCTCAAAAGAATATGAGTAATATTTATAGGAGTTACATCACACCAAATTTTATCTTCATATACACCAATCTTGAAAGATACTAGTCATCTATGAGTTACAGAAATAACAGAAGCATTAGACCATACAACTTTGTAAGGCTTTGAAAGAGTCTCTGTAAGCCAATTGAGTTTGTCAATATTATGTTGTGCCACAAAATTCATAGCATTGTCATGATCAATAACCAGATTAGCTAACTTGTCTTCACACCTTACTCACTTTTGGTATATCATAGTCTGCTTCCGCTCTTTGTCTTCCCTTTCATTGGTGGTGAGAAGTCAATGAATGACAAGGGTGTGAGTATCTTTTCCTATAAAATTTGTTTCTATTAGATGATCTCTCGTTTGTCTCGGAGAATGTTCTTTCTCAAGCTTAATTTGTTATAGGTAGGATTGTTGAAGGGTATGCTCAATATGAATTGCTTCCTTATATGCTTTATGAACATTGTTACAAGGTTTCATCTTTTAAGAATGTCTAGTTTCAAAACTTTGATAAAGCGAGTCAAATCATGTAGTTCATTTTGTTCCAAGTTACAAACTTGGTGTAGTCTCGAAGATTAATTTAAATATTCATAAACTGTTGAATCAACCTGTTTGAAATTGAGGAACAGCTCAAAGTAAACTTTATTTGCAAAATACTAATCTCCATATTTATACTTGTACAGCATGCTTCGAAATTCATCAGATAGTTCAAAGATTTGTATATTGATTTTGATGTAAGAACACAAAATTTTCAAAAAGGGACTGACCTGATAGCTTGATCGATGGAATTATGCATGGGAAGATGGATTGTTGATCGAATATGAGATGGCCAATATATCGCCCGTCGGAGAATCAATAGATGAGATCAATTAACCTAATAAAATACTGGATGGTGTTTTTGTTATGCTCTGACTGGCTGTTGCATGGGCCCACTTATGAATTTTTTTCTTCTTCTGCTGCTTGCTACTGCTGCTTCTTCATTTTCTTCATTGTTTTGTTTTTCTTTTTTTTTTTTTAATGCTGATGGGTTATGCTTAGGATCAGCAAACTTGGCTGGCCCCCGTTTTTTTGGTTAAGGGCTCTGGTCTCGGGTCGAGACTGGCCTGCACTTTATCCCAGAATGTGGGTCAGTCTGCAGGCACGTGAAACGGGCTCGTGGAGCTCGAGCATAACCGGAGTAGAACTCGTTCGACTTCCTCTGGACTTGGCTTCTAGACTTAGGGAGGAAGTTCGGACTTGGAGGAAAAGGGGTGGTTTGTGCTGGCTTCCTGCTGGGGATGGCGAAGGCAGCGAGAAGGGAGGCTGAGGGCTGCGGTGATCGGCGATTGTGCAGGCGAACACCGGTGAACGGTACGTCTTCTAACTCTTGATCTCTCTTCTCTGATCTTCCTTTTTTTTGTCTGGGTTGGGGATTGGAAGGCGGAAGGAGGGAGTTGAATCGATTTGGCTTGGGGGTGGCGGATTCGTCTGGTATTGGGGCTCGAGGGGTTGATGTGAGTCGAATGGGTTTGGGGTGAAGAGGTATGAGCTGCGGAAGGGAGTGAGAGTGCTGGGAAGGGGATTTCTGTTCTGTGAGGAAGTTTTGGGAGGGGTGATGGGTTCTGGGATGCGATCGGTTAGGGTTCGAGTTCGAGTTCGAATGGGGCTCTGGCGAGAGGTTGAGGGTAGGGGTTTTCGGTGAAAGGGAATGGCTTTGGGGTCTTCGGTTTTGAGTTTTATGGTTTCGTGGAGATGGGCAGAGGGCGTTGGGGCTGCGGGGAAGGGTTCGGTTGGTGTGGCGCTCGGCGATTGGTTGGGGGGAGGTGTTCTGAGATGGGCGAAAGTTTTGGTATGGGGGTGGCTGTTGGGATTTGCAGTGAAGGGGTTTGGTGGGCTGCGATGGTGAGGGTGATGAACGAAGATGATGATGATGGGAAGATGGTGATGAACGATGGTGAAACAAGATGGGATATGTTATCTCGAATCGGGGAACAGTCTGGACAGCTATTTGAAATTGGATCTTTGCTTTGATACCAATTCAAGCATTGCAAGGAAGAAGTGTAACCGGCGGGCTAATCTCCAATCCAAAATACTTAAGGATAGGATGTTTAGAACTTTCTTAATTGAGAATTGAATTCAAATTCTTATTCAATATCAATGTCTGTATTCCAGGGAGGGATTTCATTTTTATTTATAACTGTGATACTTTCTAACTAAGGAAACAACTAATTCAAATCAAATAAGAAGTCCTAAACCAACATAATTGGACTTTCTAAATATTAAAAAACTCTAGATAATTAAGAAAGCAATTAAAGCAAAAGCAATTACTAATAGGAGCTACTCTCCTCTACGGGACCTTATTGGTCTTGGGTCAGTGGGCTGGCCAATCATAGATCTGGATCAAAGTAGGAAGATGTAATCGATTTATAGAATGAAGGAATTTATGGATGTGGTAATGCTCAATAAAGAGCTGCGATAGAAGTTTGAATTATATTGGTGAGCATTGTAAGGGAATTAACTAAACAATAATACAAATATAATTGGATAGGAAAGAGAAGTATGAGAAAGCTCTACGTATAGAACTCTCTCGATAATGAGAAGAATTAAGCATGCCACTTGCTTCAGCTACTAATAATTGTTCTGCGCTGAGAACATGACACTTTATTCAATCATATTTTATTCTTTCAGTATGATTTTCCATGGATAGATTGTTCTGTTCTTCTTTGCCTTGTCTATTACGAATTATTTGCTTCCCTTGAGCTCATATTGAATGACTTCTCTGATCATGGCTTTGTTCTTTTCCTTCTGTCATAACTCTTTTGTCAGATGCTTTCTTTTAAGCATGCAGTTCTCGCCGTCTCTGGTTTCTTTCATCTTTTACTTCATGTGGCAATCTCTCTATGGCACTTTCACTCTTTGCTTTTGTCAAGGCATTATACTATATTGTTTTTTTTTTCGTTAGGCAAAATTGTATGTAAATGGTAATTCATTTTGACAAGCAAATGAACAAGTGAGTAAAACTTAAAGGCATTGGCTCGATAGTTTTAAAGTTCTTTTAAAATTGTTACGCCAACATATTACTAAATAATATCATGGTAATCGTATTTAGCATAATCATGTATTATGTGTAATATCATGGTAATCATATTTTTTTAGCATAATCATGCATTATGTTTATTTGCAATATATATATATGTGGTTAGTGACTAACCGCTAAATGTATAAGAAAGAATTAGCCAATAGAAGTACATTTAGTAACCATACTATGTATGTACAGTAAAACTCTGAGTGCACGATTAATAATAAACTGAACTGTGTTCTACTTAAACATCCAGAAGAGAAAAATAAATTAGATGAAAAAAAATGATAACAACATATTAATAAGTTATAAGTTATAAAGGAAATTCTTCTTTAGCACCTAATTAGTAAGCAATCACTTGTGATAAATATTAAATTAATTATTTATTAGCTATGACTTATACAAATAGACTACATTCATAGTGGCGGAAGTAAAAATGAGTTTTATGATACATTAGTTATTAGAAAAAGATAATAAAATGAACATGCAAAAATATGATGAAATTATATTCATACCGACTAATTTCTAAGGAAGGAAAAAATAGAAAATTACTTGCAGAATAGAAGTCAAGCAAATAGAATGGAAGTCAAGCAAATATTAAGATAAAACATAGCAGATGGATATATTATATTAAGTAGACACTGAGAATATTTCGGAGAGAAAAAAAACATGTATGCTTAGACCATCACTGATAACTGAGTAGCTAGTACAAAATATGTGTATTAAGAGTGCATGACATGCAATGTTCACTATCTAACCAAACCAAATATAAGCAGAACACTGAAATAATTAAACTGAACAATAGACAAATAATTGATATATTTAATTTGCTTTATATTTAAACATAATTGATGCAATTTGGGCCCCACAAGTGGTCCCTCTTCAAGTTAAATTAGGATTATATTATCTTTATTAATAAATTTCTAATTATATTGTTATTACAAAAGCTTCTATTAATAGATTAGGCTTTGCTTAGGCATTAAATTTACTTTTATTATATATATGGCATTGTAGAGAAGAGATTCTCAGATTTTCATTGATTAATAGATTGTGGATTTTATCCTGGAGGTGTGTCCTTGTGCGTGAAGTTTTCTTGACGATTTGAAGTGTCCTCGGACACGTGTTTTGGCACCCTTACGCAAGCCCTAACCCTAGAGCTTGCATTAATAATGTGCATAAAAGCATTTTGTAAGATCATATACGAACAAGTGATATGAGAATCTAACTTCTATTTTTTGATGATCTTTGTTTTATGTTTGATCTATGTGCGCGTATTAAATGGAAGATAGTAATATATAGGGAAAAGAAAAGAAAACAGTTCTATCTAGATTAATGAAAGGAGACATGTAGAAGAGCAGAATTGTTTACCGAGGGGGATAGTCGCCCAACAAAACCAATTCAAGGGAAAGTTTCTTTCTCACAGTCGTAGACTTCAAACAGAGTTGAATTCATGAGTAGAAGAATGACAATGGTTATATTTTCCATTGTATGAATGCATATGAAGGAAGAAGAGAACTAACTAAAAGAAAGGGTAGCCTAGTGCATGAGGCTCTTGCATAGCGGGGTCTGAGGAGGGTAAGATGTACGCAGCTTTACCTTCATTTTGAAAAGGCTGTTTTCGTAACTTGAACCCATGTCCTGCAGGATGCTATCGGTAAGCCTTTATCGTTGGGCCAAGTAGCCCAAAAAAGAGAACTAACCCTAGTGTCAAAAAGAAGAAATTGTGCAAATTAAGTTTTTGAATGTTGATTTCTCTAATGAGAAATCTGTACAGCTAAGATTAATCCACGTTAAAAAATTTGCTATGATAAGCAGTGAATGTACGACCACGTTGATCAAGATACTCTGGCATTTAATGCATGAAAATGATAGTTTTGTGGAACTGGTTCATTTAAGGAAGAAACTAGAGGGTAAAATTGTCATTATATGCAGAAGGAAGTACCTTGCAAAGTGAATGGCGGTGATCTTTTGCTCTGGGATGAATTCCAAAGGAACATGCACTTTATTGATTCTTGAGTAATAAATGCAGAATCTTATTTTTTGCACCGAGAAGCTTTGAACAAGGTGCAACGCAATAATGGCCATGAAATTCCAAATCAGCCCCTAGACCAACCCATACTGGCAGAACAGTCAGAAATGGGCAAAATGACCATTTGATTGAGATTCCAAATCAGCCCCAAGACCAACCGATATTGTGTACACAGCCAAACGATAGCACAGGCTGAAATTGGCAAAATGACCTTCTGATTGAGATTCCAAATCAGCTCCTAGACCAACCCATACCCTGTACAAAGCCTAAGGGAAGAACAGTCCGAATTTGGAAATTGAGCATCCAAAAAAATGAATAGTAACTGCAACTTGTTCTTATTATATATTGTATAGATATAGATATAGATATAGTTCCACCTGCTTCTAATAAACGGTTGTCAATTGTTCTGAAGGTTTTGCCATGGAGGATATGAAGAAGAGGAAGAAACAAAAAGGAAGTGCAGTAGTTGGTGTGGATTTGATCAGCAATCTACTTGAGGATGTGATCAATTTGATCCGCGTGCTTCTGCCAATAAGAGATGCGGTTAGGACGAGCATATTGTCAAAAGAATGGAGGTACAAGTGGGTCACCATCCCTCATGTAGCTTTCCACAAGTATTGCTTGAAGCATCCAAGTGCATCGTATGGTTCTTTTGAAACTGAAATGGCATGTGCCCATATTGTGGACCAACTTCTCCCGCAACTCATTGGCCCTATTTCTAAGGTTTCTATCAACTACTTTTGTGGCCTAAGCTCCCATCACATGGATCACTGGATCATGTCCCTGTCAAAAAGGAATTGGAATTCAAATGGGAAGAATGGGATTAAAGAATTCATCTTCGAAAATAGAAGAAGGATGAGTTGCTATCCTGTGCATTCTAGTATCTTCTGCTATCAAGAGTTGTGTTGTTTGGTGTTGGTGAATTGCATTTTGGAAGTACCTCCAACGTTCAAAGGTTTCCACATGCTCTTGGTCCTCAGTCTTGTTGCTCGCATTTCAGGAGATGATATTGAACGTCTAATTTCGGGATGCCCTCTGCTAAAGTCCCTAATATTTAGAGCCTATGATTTTTTTCAGCATCTTAACATCCATGCTCCAAATCTCCATTACATGTATCTCGAAAGGAGAATTTCGACTTCTTTTGATGCAAAAAACTAGTCCACTCTTGACTAATGTGACTTTGCATTCCGACATCCCATCCCCCCCCCCCCCCCCCCCCCCCCATTGGTACATCGGAGGAGGTGAACCTTGCAGCTCAATCCGGTTTATTGGGTGCTTGTGTGGGATTAAAAGACTTGCAGTGGAGAAGTTTTTTCTACAGGTAAAAATAAATAACGCTTTTACTTGTAGGTTTTCATGATCCAATCTAATATGACCTTTTTCTTTATTTAGTGATTCATTAATATTTTTTGTAGTACAATTACAAAAGCTATTCTAATTCATAAATACTGTGCATTTTGGGCATAAGGTCTTGTTCATAGGCCCCTTTGCGTCATGAATCTCTAGCTATGTTAGTTCCACCACTCTATCGAATTTATTGAGATCATCAAGGGCATCAAGACCTATTAGTTGCACTAGTTTTTGTACAACTGTCCATTTTTATTTGCAACCTCATGATGACAGGCAATAGTTTTATCACAAAAACTTGATAAACTGGGAAGCAATCTCTAGACCCAAGGTCTACCATGACCATCAAAGAGATCCCAAAACATTGGATGTGGCCTGTTCATTGTTTGAAATTTGATTCATTCGATGCATGCTAACAGAAGTTGGTTTGACTTAAGAGTCTTATGGTAAACTGGAATGCATTTACTTTTGGTGTACCTTAAACTCATTGATAATCATTAAACTCATTGATAATCAAGAATGCATAGGACACTTTTGCAAGGTTTGAAACAAGTTCTCTTCAGTGCATTGCTCCTTATAAAATCATTTTAATCTGTTCTCTCTTTGCCAGTATTTATGCATCGGCATTGTACCAGAGAAGCTTTCTGCAACCCTTGATCACCTAGAGTATCTTGAAGCTGACATATCCTTCAATTCAAAGGAGATTTTGGCCATTCTATGCATATTGAGAGGCTCGCCAAACTTGAAAGAACTTAAAATCAAGGTGAGTTACATTTTATGTGTGATTATCATGGGTTTTGATCTTGTTATGGTCTGAAATGCTCGATAATAATATGATTTCTTGGGTCTGAGTTTGTTATTTGAATCTAGTATTTTGTAGATGGAGAAGGGAAAAGAGTTGGTCTATTGGGAGAGAAGGATGATATATCTGGAGAACTGGCTAACTCTGGGGGTGTAAAAACACAGTTTGATCATTTTTTAAATTACCTCCATGATGTGGAGATGATTGGACTGGCCATGTTATCAGATTTGGAATTCATAAGATGTATCCTCTCCAATGCCCCTGTGCTTGAAACAATGAAAATTTATACCAACAGATATGTTGAAGATGAAAAAGTTTTAATGATTTAGAAGGAGTTGTTGCGCGCTTCCACGTGGGCTGAAATTATTTACTTGGGTCATTATGAAGGAAGTTAATGCGGTCTTACGGTAATTTTTCTTCCCCCTTTTCATTTTCTGTACTGTTTTTGGTGTCTTAAAGGGGAGTATGAACACAAGTTTACATTTTTGCATGTACTCTCATCAAATCATCATTTTTATCTTTATCTTTATCTTTATCCCATCGATCTCGGTGGGCTCAAAGTATCTTACTCAAATAAAGAAACAGGCTACCTTCTTATTTAGGATTATCACTGGGAGCTCGCCCTTTTGCCACTTGATCCTATTTAAGGAAATGCTCTTTCGTTTCATCCTATAATGTCTTTCCTCACTGCATCCAATGTCTCATTTTTTTCTTTTTTGCTCTTCCTTCTATTAGTTCTTTTAACCAGCAGTACTTTGACTTATTGTAGTCTGTGCACAAATTTTAAAAATTGGATTGAACTTGCGAGCACAATGTGGTTGAATTGAAATTGCTCCATGTTGTGGTTTAGTCCTACTAAAACTAGTTGCCATTATTTGAGTTGTGTTTAATTAGGAGGCTAAGCCACTTAACCATTACAATCATCCATTTTTCATGAATCAATCATTGAGTAAAATTTGAAAAAAAAAAGGAAAAAAGAAAAAAGACAAGAAAAAAAAAAGAAACTGAAACACACACATATAAATAATGTTCAACGATGAGGGTGGGCCTTGGTGCAATGATAAGGTTGCTCCATTGCGGCTTGGGTGTTATGGGTTCGAAATATGGAAACAATCCACTTGTGGGGATAAGGCTGTGTACATCTGACCCTCCCTAGACCCCGCAGTGGTGGGAGCCTCGTGCATTGGGCTTCCCTTTTTATATAATGTTCAACGATGAAGAGGTTTTACCCTTTTCTTTAAATAAGCGTAATGGTAAATTTTTAGTGTGTTGTCATATGAGTGTGTTGATTGTGTTCTTTGCAATCATACATCATTATTTTATTTTTATTTTCTTCATGTTGTGAATTAAAATATGCCGACCCCAACATGGTTGGAATAAGGCTTTGATGATGATGATGATAATGATGTTGTGAATTAAAATATCATGAGTTTCAAATAATGTGTAATATATATATATACACGTAGCATCATCACAACCTTGCCCCCTATATGTATATATGTATGTAAATAACACTTTGGGATTTTTACCAAAAACATTATATTGAATCCCACTAACTGCTTATTAATGATAAGGATTAGATTTTTTGCCAAAATGAAATAATCAATGGTCAGAATTTTTTTGAACCATAGTACCCATAGGTCTCCATAGCAACTTGCGTTATTCTTTTCCCTTAAAGCGGCCCATAGATCTTATATAAGTGTTTTAATCTTGACCATTAATGTGTTTCTGTGGTTAAGAACTGAGATTAATCATAAGTTTTTTTATTGTGTAAATAAGGATATGTAATACCTCTTTTGAGAAATAAATGATCAATAAAAAAGAATATTTTAGTGCTTTTGCTCTCTCTCCTGGAATGGTGTGATGCCACTAGGTGTAAAGCCTAGCAACATTGGGCATGAAGCCTCGTGGTTCTTCCCCTGCCCTCTCTGCATCAATAAATTGGTAAAAATATGGGTGCTAGTAAAAGGGGTGTTTGTAGGGCCAGCATTAGTAATACTGATCTTTGAAATGATACGTTACTAACTATAACTAACATCAAGCTTTGGTGGGTAAAATGTTTAAGTTTTTTCTTCAAGAGCTTGAGTTTGGGGCTTTGGGCCTAGACAGATTCATTTCTTAATATTTTGAAGTCCAAAAATTGGCACCAGCTGCCATCAGTGATGCGTTTTGAAGGCTAATTGTTGGAATTGGCTAATATCAATTATGTCTCAGTCAATGATATATTGATATGTATCGATTTATTTTTTCTATTATTTTTATTTGGGCCTTGAAAAGGACAACTTTCTTAACAAAGGCAAGAGATATAATCAGGAGAAAATGATCCAAAATTAAAATTCATGACAATTCATGACAAGAGATACAACAAGGAGAGAATGATATGTTGATAGGATCTACACATTCCGTTAATGTATCGAATTGGTTCCACATGTGGCCAACTGGAAAAATCAGTACAATCAGCACAGATGACTAACTACAGGGTGGATTGATGCATTAAGTGCCAGTTGCCCACTGTGTGAGCTGCATTTGGGACTCCTACTATTCAAGGCTTGGCCAAAAAGATAGGAAAAAGATTGTTGTTAGCTCGTGATAGCTATCAATTTGTGGGCCGCTTTAAGGGTTCAAGCTTTAGAATTGAATCTGGTAGTGAATGCAATGCTTTGAATTAAGTTTAGGTTTGTGCTAAAATATGGCATATGAGTTTAATGAGCTTGAGTCGGGCTTAAGTGGGCCCAAAATTCTGAGTAAGATTTAATTATGATTCTACATTATTTTTGTGTATAATCTGGATCCCTGAGTGTCATCTACATGCTTCCCACAAGTGGGACATGTGGAATTCTATTGTGGGGCCAACCCATTGATAATTCTAACCATTTGAAATGAGTGCTAATCCATCCAAGGATATATTCTCAAATCTACTTTAGTAGGATGTGTCTCTTTGTAAGATTGGGTACAGGATTGATAATGTGATCCATTCGTAATATTTTATGTGATTGACACAAAAAACTAGTTTGTATTTGAATAAAATTAGGCTTGAATCTTAGTAAAAGTTGATTTTGAATAAGAGGTTACATTAGGTCTACGAACTTAACTGCACCGATAATAGAGGAATGTCTTAAGTCGTTTTATAGTAAGTAGTTTATTGCTTGCTATTGAGAGTTGATGCAGGACAAACCTGTGATCTGTGGGTTGAGCAACCCACAGCCTTTAGGACCAGCCCATTCATGTTTCTTGTTTCATTTATTTTAATTATTTGGTGTTTTTGGTGAGTTATGCAAGTAAGGTCTGAAAACTTTGCAGATGCAGAAGGCAGAGAAAGAGAAGAGAAAGAAGAATTAGAGAAGATTGTTTCATTGTAAAGATGATTCTCGGATAGATTACAGAAGGCTCTCCCTGTTTTTTATACACAAGACAAGGATTAGTCATGACCCAGCTAACTAATTACAGTTAAATCCAACAGTCAGCAACGGACAACAGATGAGAAGGTCATGACACGGAGTCAGTTAAATTCATTATAGCCTACTATTACTCAACACAGGGAGTCAGTAATTCTGCCTCAGCTCAATATGACTCAGATACTGCTTTCCAACTCTGTAGGCTTCAAATGGTGTTTGTTGTCAGGCCCCCTCAATCTAGGGGGACAACCAGTCACCATGAGCTTGTGTTGAGGAAGACGAAAACTCTGAGGGTGAAGCCCTTTTGTAAAGATATCTGCTACCTGGTCCTGAGTGGAAGCATGCTTAGGTTTGATATCTTTCTGTAGGACTTTTTCTCTAGTAAAGTGATAATCCACCTCTAGGAATGACGGGACTGCCCAGTCGTAAGAGCGTCCCACCTCACACGCTCAGTGCCTCACTACGTTTGTCCCACTCACCCATCCAAAAACCAAAAAAGAAAGAAAAAAAGAGAGGTGATAATCCACTTCTACATGCTTAGATGCTTAGTTCTAGAATGGAACAGTGGATTAGATGCAGGGGCAGTGGCGGAGAGGTTTTCAGCTATTCACTCCTCACAACCAGACGGATAGGAAGGCATATATGCTGGTCTTTTAATAAGGTGCGAAGCCAAGAGATCTCTGCTGCCATATGAGCTAGAGATCTATACTCAGCTTCAGTTGAAGATCTGGCCACAGTTGCCTGGTTTTTTGCACTCCAAGAGACTGGAGAATGACCAAGAAAGGTGTGGTATCCTGAGGTGGAGCGGTGATCTATTGGATCTCCTGCCAGTTGTTATTGGAATAAGCAGTGATTTGAAGGTTTCATCATTGGAGATGAATCCCAAATGCCAAAGGACCTTTCAGATATCTTAGAATTCATTTCGGTGCAGTGAAATGGATAGCAGCCGGTTGATGCATATGTTGACATGCTTGGTTCATGATAAAGGCTAGATCTGGAATTGTTGAAGTAAGGTACTGTAAAGCACCTACAATGCTTCTATTTTTTTTTTTTTTTATGACCACCTACAATGCTTCTATATAGTGTAATATCTTTAAATGGTGCAGCGTACATATTAGAGATGGGAGCTTTGTAATTATATGGTGAACCAACAGGTTTAGAATCCAACATAGATTTTTGTGTGAGGAGATCCTTGGCATACTTGGTTTGAGATAAAAATGGCCCATGTAGTGTCTTGTTAACCTCAACCCCTAGAAAATGATGTAAAGGACTCATATTCTTCCTTTCAAACACTGTGGAAGTTGTGAAATAAGCAAAGTGGTGTATCGATTGTCATTTCCAGTAATCACATGATCATCAACATACAAGAGAAGAATAGTGATGGAGCCTCTATAAAAATGAATAAAGAGAGAAGAGTTTGCATAGTTCCGTTGAAAACCAATCCCAGTGAGATAATTTGAAAATCTTTCATACTAGGCATGAGGTGCCCATTGAAGACCATAAAGGGATTTATTTAACTTGCACAAATGTCTTGGAAAACATGGATCTACAAAGCCCTGGGGTTGAGTCATGTATATGCGTTCTTGGAGAAGACAATGGAGGAAGGCGTTACTTACATCCAACTGATGAAGTTGCCAATGAAAATGAACTGCTGAGGCTAAGACGACTATGATAGTGGTATGTTTCACAGCTGGGCTGAAGGTCTCATTATGGCCGACTCCTTGGGCTTTATGAAAGCCTTTTGCTACAAGACGCACTTTGTGTCTAGCAAAGGAGCCATTTGAATTGTTGATGGGGACATCAGATTTGATCCTTCTCGTTTTTATAAGGTTTACCAAAGAAAAGGGCGCAGAATGAGGGATCAAGCTCTAATCTGGATGGATGAACAATGCCCAAGGTTTGATCGCGAAGAAATGGAAAATCCACTGTTGATCCATCATGGCGAAGACATCCAATGGCTAGATCTTGCAAGATCTCATTGAGAAGGCCCATGTGTGCTACTGTCTTGAAAGGCCCACATTGGGAGGTGCCACATGGGAGGAATAAAAGAGTTTTGTCTTTTTTTTTTTAGTTTGTTTAGAGGGGCCCAAGTCATTAAAAGTATCTTAGAATATAAAAAGGGACCCATGTTTTAATGATTTATGTAATAGAGAGGGGGGGGACTACACCTTAAAGCACTAAAGGACGTGCATTGGGTTTCATGCGCACATTCCATTTGCACGAATCCCAAGGTTGGTGAAAAGTTGTTTTTTTTTTCTTTTTCTTTTTTTTTTTTTTTTTTTGTTTTCTTAGTTGGGTTATGTTCTCATAGGGTTTATATATAAGAACTCTCTTGCATTCTCATGGTATGTCATGTTATTCAAAGATTGAATGAAAAGAAGCTTTCTCTTCTTCTTCCAAGAGCCTCTTGAGCAACCTTTCTCTTGAGATCTCTTCTTCTAATGCCTCCGGATCGAAGTTTGGTGAGAGCCCAATAAAGGTAACGATATTTTTTCCACTTTCTTTTTCTCTCCTAGAGCATTTTGGTTATTCCCATTCAGATCTAAAGCCCTTCTAGTATTGTTTCAGATCTTAACCACCCAGATATGAACCTTGCAGATCTAGAATCCCTTAGTTACCACACTTTAGATCTGAACCGTAAACCATCCCAAATCTGAAACCTATTTCAGATCTGAATTATTGTTAGATCTAAATCTCTTTCAGATCTGAAAATACTAGATCTAATTTGTGCCATCATAGATCTTCTGTACAGACCCTTACCAAAACATTAGATGAGTATTACTAGCCCTAAGTAATCTGGAAGTTCTATCTTCCATTGAGATCCTATCATTTTCTATACCAAGAACCTATCATTTTCTATACCAAGAAAAGGGGATTATTGCGGGATCTGTGAGATCATCCTAGATCATGGATCTGACATTTACTTGAAATCCATTATTTGTTTACTTGGGCTGCATATAACTGAATTTTAATTGTTCATTCAGATCTGCTCTCTTCATGTTAGGCTAGATTTCATATTGTCCTGCATCAGTTTTGGTATCAGAGACTTGGTTTGCTTAGGGAGTTATTTAGAGTCATCATACGCATTATTCATTACTGCATTGCATTTATAGTTTTGTTCATTATAGTTGTCCATCTTGCATGCCCACACGGAGTGGTAGAGAGATCCAACCAGAACATCTCAAGATGACCCCAGAACAGGTTTCTAAAATTGTCCAGGACATGTTGGGGCCCATCATGACCCAACTGACCGCTCTCCGGCAGAGTCACAAGCTCTAGAGGAGGTGATCAATACCCGACTTGAAAATATTGAGAGATCACAACGGGGTGAAAATGTACATTGTTGAGGTCCTAATAGGAACCATGAGAGGAACCATGAGAGGCATAAGAGACCTGAGCGTGATGACGACACCGATCTCGAATCTGAGATTGGAAACAATCATAGGGCCCGTGGTAGAGGACGAAACCCGGAAGATTGGGTTTTGATGAGTGTTAAGGTAGAGGCCCTATCCTTTGACGGTTGGATCTACCCAAGAGCCTATTCGGATTGGGAATCAGACATGGACCACTACTTTGAGTGGTATGAAATGTCTGAAGAGAGAAGGGTCCGATTCGCCAAAATGAAATTGGTGAGTCAGGCATGATTGTATTGGGTCGATGTTGAGCGCGGTTTGCAAAACCGACGAGAGTCACCCGTTGTGACTTGGGATGAGATGAAGTTGCATTTGTGGGTTAAGTACCTACCTTAGTCCTATCAGGATAGACTTTTAGATCAAAGGTCTAACCTCTGGCAGGGTAGTATGACTGTTACAAAATACATTAACAAATTTGAAGAACTTAACCTACGATGTAATGTTCAAGAAGACCTTCCAAGCAGGATATCTAAATTCCAAACAGGTCTTCGTCAAGAGTTCCAAAGAAAGTTAATCACTGTTAAAACGGCTAGCCTAGAGAACATTTATGAGGTAGTGCTCAACCTTGAGGCTACCATGAAAAGCAAACAGGCTAAGCGTAGTGATTACCGGGGAACAGATTCTAAGCCTTATCCTCCAAGCGGTAAACCAAATTCGGTGGGTCAACCTCCTAGAAATCCTGCTAATTTACCGCCCGCCTTTAAGGATAATAAAGGCAAGGGAATCATTGGTGAAAACTCTGAATGGAGTAACTCCGTTACCTGCTATAATTGCAACGGTCGTGGGCACCTTGCTCGTGACTGCCCTTCTCGAAATCTCTGCGTTGATGATGTGGAGGATGAGAGTGATCCAACAGTAGATGCCTATTTTCCGGATTTTGTGCCTAGTGATGATGAATGTGGTGATTCGGAGGATCGAGTATCTTTTCTTAGATTTGCTCCCTCTTATCATGGAGATCAGCATGCACAAGATAAATTGGAAGGTGAACTACCATGAGTGATGGTAGATGTGCATTGACACTCCAAGAAAATGAGGATTGGCGTAGAACATCTATCTTTCACACCTACGTCAAATGCAATGATAAGAGCTGTAAGATCATCATTGATAGTGGGAGTTGCACCAATGTAGTTTCTGCCAATAATTTGTCCCGCTTAGGCTTGACCCCAGTACCTCATCCTAAGCCATATCGTTTGTCATAGGTAGATTCCACATCTATTCCCGTCACTCAGCGTTGCCTGGTCCCACTGCACATGTCCTCTTATCAGGATCAACTGTGGTGTGATGTAGTTCCTATGGATGTGGGACATATTATCTTAGGGAGGCCTTGGATTTATGATTTGGATGTCACCAACTTTGGACGCACCAACATCTGCGTCTTTAATTTCAAAGATAAGAAGGTGAAATTACATCCATTACCCCGTAAAGATAAGATTGGCAAAAAAAAAAGAGTAACAAGAAAACCAGCACGAGTGCCCTAAATGCTAAAACTAAAGGTTTACATATCTTGAATGTCAATGAATTCCAGGCTGATTTGGAGGAAAGAACTAGCAAGAGCTTGAAGGAGGATCCCATTGTCTACGCTGTAGTAGCTACGGAAATTCCGAAAGAGCCCATTGCTAGCATCCCTCATGAGGTGGAACCTGTCTTTTGGGAGTTTCAGGATGTCTTTCCTGAAGAGTTACCAAATGAACTCCCACCAATGTATGACATCCAACACGCAATTGACCTTGTTCCAGGGGCAACATTGCCAAATTTACCACATTATCGAATGAACTCATTGGAACATGCTGAGTTGAAAAGACATGTGGATGAACTCCTCGATAAGGGATTCATTAGAGAAAGCCTAAGTCCGTGTGCTATTCCCGCACTTCTTACCCCAAAGAAGGATCGGACTTGGAGAATGTGTGTGGATAGTCGAGCGATCAATAAGATCACAGTCAAGTATCAGTTCCCGATACCTCGCTTAGATGATATGCTCGATATGATGGCTGGTGCCACTATCTTTTCAAAGATAGACCTTAAAAGTGGCAACCATCAGATTCGTATCCGTCCTGGGGATGAGTGGAAAACTGCATTTAAGACAAAGGATGGATTGTATGAATGGCTAGTGATGCCATTTGGGTTGTCCAACGCCCCAAGTACTTTTATGCATGTCATGACACAAGTGTTGAGGCCCTTCATAGGGAAATTCCTAGTTGTTTACTTTAATGATATTCTCATCTATAGTATTACAAAGGAACAACACTTCAACCATTTGTGGCAAGTTTGTAGTATTTTGCGTAAGGAACAACTGTACGCAAACCTAAAGAAGTGCACTTTCATGACAGAAAGTGTAATTTTCTTGGGTTTCGTTGTTTCTGCTGCAGGGATGTTTGCAGATTCCGAAAAGGTTAGGGCAATTGTTGAATGGAAAACTCTATCCAACATTCATGAGGTACGAAGCTTCCATGGCTTAGCCACATTTTATCGTCGATTTATTAAGGGGTTTAGTTCCATTATGCTCTAATTACTGATTGCATGAAAAGGGGAGAGTTTAATTAGAGCCCAGCTGCCACTAAAGCCTTTCAAGAAATCAAGGCCAAAATGACTGAAGCACCTGTCATGTGCTTACCTGACTTTTCCAAGGTGTTTGAGGTGGCCTGTGACGCGTCTGGCGTTGGGATAGGAGGTGTTTTGAGTCAAAAGGGGCACCCAGTTGCTTATTTCAGTGAGAAACTGAATGAGGCAAAACGGAGAAAGTACTCAAACTATGAGCGAGAGTTTTATGCAGTAGTTCAATCATTGAAACATTGGCGCCATTATTTGTTACCGAAGGAATTTGTTTTGTACTCAGATCATGAGGCCTTACGGTACTTGAACTCTGAATCTAAGTTGAAAGGAATACATGCCAAATGGGTTAAACTATTACAAGAGTACACTTTCGTTTTGAAACACAAGGTAGGAGTGGAAAACAAACCAGCTGATGCGTTAAGTCGCAAAGTCAATTTAATTCACTCCATGAATGTCGAAGTCATTGGGTTTGAGCGTTTGAGAGATGATTACCCCTCTTGTCCATATTTCGGGGATATGTTTGCTTCACTTTCTGATAATCCTCTGCGAAGCATTGGTCATTTACATTGAAAGATGGTTATATCTTTTGGAGAAATCAAATTTGTATTCCCCGCACTTCTATGAGAGAGTTTTTGATTTGGGAGCTCCACGCTGGTGGAGTGGGCTATCACTTTGGTCGTGATAAGACCATCCTTCTTGTAGAGGACCGTTTTTATTAGCCGAGTCTTAAGCGTGATGTAGCCTGTACCATTGAACGCTGTCGCACTTGCCAACTGGCAAAGCAGCGTAAGCAAAACACTGGGCTATACACTCCATTGCCAATGCCTCATGCACTGTGGCAAGACCTTAGTATGGATTTTGTGCTTGGGCTTCCCAAGACAAGTAAACAGCATGACTCCATACTAGTTGTCGTGGACCGCTTCTCTAAGAAGGCCTACTTTGTTCCTTGCTCCAAGACTTCAGATGCTTCGCATGTTGTGAAACTTTTTATGGAGCGCATTGTTAGCTTGCATGGTGTTCCAAAAACCATCGTGTCTGACCAGGATGTTAAATTTACCAGCTATTTTTGGAAGACACTGTGGAAAATCTTAGAAACAAAATTGCAATTCTCGTCTGCATACCATCCACAGACTGATGGTCAGACAGAAGTTGTTAATCGCAGCCTGGGAAATCTTTTAAGGTGTTTAGTTGGTGAGCATTTTAGGTCATGGGAGTCTGTCTTACTAATAGCAGAGTTTGCATACACCAGTTCAGTTAATAGATCCATAGGCATGAGTCCTTTTGAAGTAGTAACAGGGTACAAACCTAGAATGCCTGTAGATCTCATTCCCATGTCCTCCATTCATCGTCCGTCTGAGTCAGCCGATGCATTCATTCAGCACGTTCATTCATTGCATAATGAGATCAACGAATTAACATGCAAAATGATAGTTATAAATCATCTGCTGATTCACTAGCAAGTAGTTGGATAAATCTTAAAAGCAACAACTTTAGCCTAAAAATGGTTGGATGGTCACTAGCAAATAGTAGATGAATCCCACAAAATCATGAATCTATTTAACAACGGTCTTGAAACAATAGTCATAACTCATTTGCACACTCCCACGTTAGAGAGGAAGTCCCATCACTTCCCAAACAAAGTAGCCAGAAGTTGATGATATCATCAAGTAGTTGATGATATCATCAAGTAGTTGATGATATTAACTCTAGTTTTCTTTGTCCAGCTCGTTGTAATACAGAAGTTGACGAAATCAAGGGACAAAATGGATTCTACAAATGTCTAGTAAGAGATATAACATTTGATTGAAGATATCCCATCTCCAGCAAACGCTGCCTAAGGGAAAGAAAAAAGAAAAAAAAAAGTAGAAAAGAGGAAAGAAAGAGGGTTAAGACATGTACCTCTCCTTGTGCCTTTTCATTTGGAAGAAAGCATGAGAAGTTGAGTGTGAGATGTGTACCGGTGGTGGTGAGGGGAGGAGAAGACTGGTGGTGAGGAGAAAAGGAGATGAAGAACCAACTATTGTGACTGTTGCTGCAGGTGTGGAAGAGAGGATATGACCAGTGATGGTGAGGATGAGAGATCTTCTTGAGTTAGAATTAAGGACATCCCCATTAGTTGATCATATCATCAACAGGGCTAAAATAATCTAAAAGAAATGTATGAACAACAAAATGGACATTTTCTTAAAAATCTTCATAAAATTGATTAATGGTAATATAACCTTAATTATTTGGTAAAAATCCCTAAAAATAAAGACATTGGAAACGATGAAGGGAGAGGAGGAGAGAACTGGAGAAAAGGGTTGCGAACACGGAAGCGATGAAATGACCTTGAATGCTGCGATGGTGTCGTCTGATGAAGGAGCTGCTGCTTGCTTGGATTTCTTACTACGATGGTGTCCTAGTACACTATTGTTATTGTTGTTGTGCTTTTTTTCTTTATTGCAATGAAAAAAAACCTGGGTTCATAAAAATCTAGGGTTCGTACAATCTAGTTTGTTTTCAAGCCAGGGATCATTGATCATCTCTTAAGCTAGATTCGTGATAAATGAAAATAAAAATCCAAAAAAGCAAGGGTTCATGAGAAATTATTGGGTGTGTGTGTAATAGTGACAAAGGCAGACAGAGAAGAGGATGAGAGACAGCGAGAAATGAAGTGATCATACCTAGGATGATCGGCGGCTTGTGGTCGATGATGAATCAAAGAAGAGAGATCATAAAAGAACGAGAGTGGAGGCTGCCTTCAATAGTGACTGGGCAAAAGGGTTAGTGGAGATTTGTTTGATTTGTTTAAGGGGGCACTTTTGGTCTCAAGAAAAAATTATAAAGGAATAGAATGGCCATTCCTCAACCCCGCCCCCTCCCCCCCCCCCCCCCCCCCCCCCCCCCCAAGTGGAATGGTGATTCTTCTATATAAAGGAATGGTGATTCATGAAGTAATGGTCATTTCACCACTTTTTCGCGAACCAAACGCAGGAATAGTCACTTCAAGGGAATGACAATTCTATTTTGACCTTTATTCCTGCAAATCAAATGCCACCTTAGATGTTCAGAATCTCTCCTTCATCACTAGTAATGGTTTTATAAATGATATGATTTGATATTAAAAGAAACCTGCCTTTTTGGTCTAGTGTTAAAAATGTCCCAAGGAAAAGTTATTCTTATAAAAAAAGATCATAAAGATTAAATTAATATTATATAGGTCCTTCATGCTTCAATTAATAGGAAACCGACGGGATAAGGCTTTGATGATAATAAAAATGGATATTTGCAAATGTGAGGACACAGACACAAGTCACACATGCGAGGTAATGGGGACCCACACATGTGAGGAAACAGGACACTTACTGTCACAACCCGAGCCTAGAAATCGGGGGTTAGCGAAAAGCCAAACTAGTAGCACGTACTCCCGTGCACGTGCATCCAAACTCAGTCTAAATACACACACAAGGGATCTAACACGTGCGAACTAAGCGTACGCGGAAGCTGTAGATATCATAGCAAGCAAAACAAAGAGAACGAGTGGAAAATCAGGATACAAAATAGGAAAAGACGTACATAGCATACACAGCTATAAAAACCAAGTACAAGTCCGAATACACACCAAAATAATACAAGAGAGGTGAAGTCAAAGCTTAAAGTACAAGATCTCCAAAACTCAAAACAACTAGACTCCAGATGATATGCAGATACGCACTCAGCAGAAGTGATCAAGCCCACTCTGCCAGACCAGAGGAAGTCTCTAAGTCCTGCCCTGCAGTCTCCTCGACCGCCGGGGAGCCGGACAAGGGATCTGAGCCTGCAACACCACAGACAACTCCATGAATACAACGATCCAGCAATTATAAGTAACAGGGACGTAACACTCATAGTATTGATTTGAATATTGACAGAAGATTAAATACAGAGTTTTATATTAGTATGCTAAGCAAATCGTGCATAGAAGTAAAGCATGATAAATGAATCAAAGCATAGAAATACTGAACTAGGTGGCTACTACATTGACCATATTCTCTCACATAGAGAGCAGACAGAGCAGACAGATAAGAACACCACTGACCTGGCCAAGGGTACAAGTGAGTCTCGGTTTCCTGGGTTCCGGGGTCCCTAGATAGAATACACTGCAGCGATATAGAGATACAGAGAACCAGGCCGGAGGCAACCCCGTGGGGTATCCTAGGGCTGAGGCTGAGTAGAGCTAGACTGATACCAATCAAATCAAATCCAAGGAGAAGGGAGATTATCCGCTTCGGACTCACCGACGGTAAGGGCTGAATCTTATCCTCATGTATTAATCTCTGGGCAGAGCCACTTGGGAATACCCAATGAACCAGAGATTTACAAAGCCAGAGATATACAGAGCATATCATAAATAAGTCAAAGCATAGCATAGATCAAACCGAAGAATAAAACAAATATACAGAACGAAAGCAAAATGACTTCGTAATGCATAAACATAGATCAGCAGAACAGAGGGCAAAACTGTAAGCAATATGCAATGCTTCTCAGATTAATGCGGAATCAAGGTTAATTACAAGCCAACTCTAATCTAATTGTTCATTGTCACTAATCGTGCATGTTGGTATAGTTTTAAGTTATTCGATGCACCGTTGCCATCAAAGTGTTACAATGTAATCCTTACGTGCACTGAAGTCCCTTAAACCAATACCCATGGGGAGGTGCTTAACAGTGAATCAACGCTCACATGAATAAGTCACAGCCTAACAGACTATTCATGCGGTCTAAAGAATCCATTGAGCCGGTTTACATGTGTGGTTAACCTGTGTGAAAGCCCTACAAGGTCACACCATTATCCTAAGTTTAATTTCAGGTTTTCCAGGTCTTACGGCTTAGCCGTGGGTGACCTACGGCTTAGCCGTATACATCTTACGGCCTAACCATAACATGCACTACGGCTTAACCGTGGTTTCCTTTAAAACACGGCTAAACTGGTCATCTTCCACATCTGATCTGACATTTTTATGGCTGAGCTACGGTTGAGTATACGGTTTAGCTGTAGACCAATCCACGGCTTAGCCGTAGCCATACCGTAGGAGTACTGTGTCCGGAAAGTTTCGACTGATCGGAGTGTTAATTCACAGCTGGGTCACGGCTAGCTTACGGCTAAACCGTAGAACGATTTACGGCTTAGCCGTAGCCTAGCCGTAGAACAAAATTAAAAAATAGAGGCTCTGGAAACTGAGCCGTACGAAGTTACGGCTTAGCCGTACAGTACAGAAAACAAAATCGAGTTGAGTACAGAAACTGGAAATTTGTACAAAAACTTAGCCCAACAAGCTCAATAGATCCCAACACCTTAGAATTAGGCTGTAAAACATCCCATACATGCAAGATGGAAGAAATCAAAGCAATCAATCAATATACCCATATGTGTTATCAAATCCTGTACTTATACTTGCCTCAAAAGCTTTGTCAAACCACTGAAGTCAAGCTCAAATCCAACTAAAACCCAAGCAAAACAGAGAAACGACATATGCAAGCATGAGAACACAGCAAGCGAGATGGAGAAATCCAAATTGGAGAAGAAGAAATGAAGAACCCACTTACTTCAAAGCATAGACAGAGAAGAGGGAAGAGAACCCAATCGAATTGGATGGAAAACCCAACACCAATCAAGAGCGAGGAAGAGAAATGAAGAGGAGAGAAAAAAATGGATGTGGAGCTCTCCCTGGAGTTTGTTGCATGCACCGACTAAGGAAATGAGACATCTGGACTGATGACTCATATATATAGATTTGGAGTTTAAATCAAAGTCCGATGGGTTTACACTATTTACAATTCAAGTCACACAAGGGTCCAATTTCTCCAATTGACTCCGAATGGTTCTGAGACAGTTATGGAAAATAACGAGCTCAACAAAATACGTGCTGACACCAAGATGATGCAAATATGATGCACTCAAAGCAAATGCAAAATTACGAAAAAGGGCTTAGAACTATCTATCCCAGGTCAAAGGCTACCCAACTACCTATCCATGACCCGAAACCAAGTCCAAAAGAAATAAACAACACAAAAGCACAGTAATGAGCCACTAAACCGGCTCAAAGGGGATCGGAGTGTTACATCCTCCTCCACTAGGAAATCATTCCGTCCTCGGAATGACCACCTTCCTGAGCGAAGAGCTAGGGGTACTGGCGCACTAGCTGCTCCTCTAGCTCCCATGTAGCCTCATTTGGACCGTGATACTCCCACAACACCTTAACCCATCTGATAGTCCTGATGCGGAGAATCTGCTCTCGTGTATCAACAATGCGAAACGGACGCTCAATGTAAGTCGCGTTAGGCTGAATCTGAATGTCATCGTATCGAATCACGTGGCTCGGATCTGGCACGTACTTACGGAGCATCGACACATGAAATACATCGTGGACTCCGGAGAACTCAACTGGAAGTGTCAAACGATAGGCTAAATCTCGAACTCGACTCTTGACTTCAAATTGTCCCACATATTTCGGAGCTAACTTGCCCTTATGACCAAACCGCACAGTGCCTTTCATCGGGGAAACTATAAGGAACACCCAATCTCCGACTTGGAATGCCAAAGATCTTCTCCGAGTATCTGCGTAGCTCTTTTGCCTGGACCGAGCAACCTTCAGATTCTCTATCACTTTCTGCACTTTTTCTGTCGTCTCAGCAATGATCGTCGGACCATGGAAACTCCTCGTTCCTACCTCCTCCTAGCACACTGGGGTCCTACACTTGTGTCCGTATAGAGCCTCATAGGGTGCCATCCCAATGCTCTCCTACTGAGTGCATCTGCCACCACATTCCCCTTGCCTGGATGGTGTTTGATCGGGAAGTCGTAGTCTTTGATGAACTCCAACCATCTCCGCTGCCTCATATTCAGGTCATGCTGAGTTAACAAGTACTGCAGACTGTGATGATCATAGTGGACCTCGAACTTCACATCGTACAAGTAATGTCGCCACAACTTCAGCGCGAACACAATGGCTGCTAACTCCAAATCATGGGTGGCATAGTTCTTCTCGTGCTCTTTCAGCTGTCTGGATCCATAGGCAATCACTCTCTGATTCTGCATCAGTACACAGCCTAGTCCAACTCGAGAGGCATCTGAATAAATCACGAATCCCTCGCTACCATCAGGAACAGTCAACACTGGCGCTGTAGTGAGCTTTTCTTTCAACGTCTGGAAACTATGTTCACACTTCTCTGTCTACTCATACGGAACCTTCTTCCGAGCCAACTGAGTCAGCGGGATTGAAATCTTCGTGAAGTCATGCACAAACCTGCGGTAATATCCTGCCAATCCCAGAAAACTCCGAATCTCTGTCACTGATCTAGGACGGGGCCAATGGACTACTGCCTCAACCTTAGCCGGATCCACCATCAATCCATCTCGAGAAATCACGTGACCCAGAAATGCAACTTGCTCTAGCCAGAAATCACACTTGGACAGCATTGCATACAACTGGTGATCTCTAAGCAGCTACAATGCCTTCCGCAGATGGTCTGTATGCTCCTCAGCAGTCTTCGAATAGACCAATATATCATCTATGAATACAACAACAAACTGGTCCAAAAAGAAGCAAACACCTTATTCATCAATGCCATGAAAGCTGCGGGTGCATTCGTCAAACCGAAAGGCATGACAAGGAACTCGTAGTGTCTGTACCGAGTCCTGAAAGCTGTCTTAGGAACATCCTCATCCTTCACCTGGAGCTGGTGATACTCTGACCTCAAATCAATCTTTGAGAAGTAAGCTGCACCCTGAAGCTGATCGAACAACTCATCAATCCTAGGCAATGGATATTTGTTCTTGATGGTCACTTTGTTCAACTGCCTGTAGTCAATGCACATCCAGAAATTGCCATCCTTCTTCTTTACGAACAATACAGGAGCCCCCCAAGGTGAAACAGTTGGGCGTATAAACCCTTTATCCAACAGATCCTGCAACTGTTTCTTCAATTCCAATAACTCTGTAGGTGCCATACGATACGGAGTTCTACTGATGGGTGCTGTACCTGGCATCAAATCAATCGAGAACTCTACCTCTTGAACCGGTGGCAGCTCTGGCACATTGATGAGTCTTTAAAAATGCATATTTTCATACACATTTTGAACCATTTTAAAGACTTATTAACTTGAAAGAGCTTCATTTAGTGTGATATCATGGGTTAATTCATTTTAAATTCCTTTTTATATTTTTCTACATAAATTGCTTAAAAATCACACTTTTTGCATAAATTCATGGAACCTACTATTTTTGGAAAGTCTATTTTTGGAAAGTTTTGTGAAAATAATTTTTCTCATGAATTAAATTCAATTTTAATCATCATTAGTTTATTCACATAAAATCATGAAGAATGGTGTACATTTTTATTATCATTTCATGAGAGATGGATCCACAGTATGCATTTGTGATCTAGGGGTAAAATTATCTTTTCACATGAATTTACATTTGTTTTGTAGGAAATTGATTATATGGGTCCCATTTGTAAAAAATTGAGGCAAGAAATTGATTTTAAGAGAAAGGAGAGCAGAATTGAAGAAAAAAAAGGAAATTGGAAGAAAATTGCAAAAAGTTGGCTTCATAGTCCCACACACACATGCACATGTGTGGGGCACACTTGTAAAAAATCCAAGATGGGGTCCATTTATTTTTGCACATTTTCAAGAGATTTTGAAGAGAATTTGAAGAATATATCATCAAAGATGGATAAGGAAAGCCACATAGGAGTTTTTTTTTAGAAGGAGAAGATTTAATTGAAAAAAAAAAATCCAAGCAAGCTATTCCACGTCCAAAAGAGGATTTTGGATTAGATTTTGGTTGAAAAAGAAAAGGAAAAAAAATCAAGAGGGTTATCTTCAAAGATCTCTTCAAGTTAGGAGCCAACAAGGAGAATTTTCCAAAAAAGGAAAGTTGACGATGCAAAGAGATAAAAGGGGAAGTTCTACACCTCATGTGGGCCAAGTTTGATTCTAAGAGAGGATTCTTATCCCTATTTCATCTCTCAAAAGATCTCAATGCAAGGTGGGACATACAAAGAAAGGAAAGAAGCATCCAAGAGGGACTTCCAATCAATACAAGCAAGGAAAGAAGAGAAAAATAAAAAGAAAAAAAATCCCCAAGGATATTGCACGTCCAAAGCATAGGTTGGAGCCCTTTTTCTTTCAATTTTTTTTACTATTTTTAAGATTTTAAGGTTTGAGAAAGAGTAGGGCTTGAAAAAATATAAATAGGGCACTCTTCTCCCATATTCTTCATGGAAGAATTACCCACCTCCCACCTCTAGATTTCTACACTCCACCTCTCCCTCTTGTCTCTACATCTCAAGTCATCAAGGAGGCTTAGTCCTAAAGCCACACCACCAACCTTGAAGATCAACTAGAAGGAGGAATTTTTTTCCATCCTAGTATGTATAATCTTTTGGTTTAATTTTTTTCATCTAATGTAAAGGATTGTCATACTAGTTCAATAATATTCATCTTCTTATTCTTCTTATTCTTATGGTTGTATGATTGCTTAATTTGTGTTTTTTTTTTTTGTTTGGATTGACGACCCAAATAGAAGAGCATATTTTAAGAAATTATTAGGCCTAGACTAATGGATAATTTTGAGTGAATATACCGCCTTTAACTTCTATTGTTTACCGCCTTTGACTTCAGTTATACCGCCTTTGACTTCCTACAATTTTTATTTTCTTTCATTGCACTTTTAATTTTAAATTTCTACATTTTTATTTTCCTACACTTTTATTTTATTTTCTGTACTTTTGTTATTTTCTTGCTATGTTCACATTGATTTTAAGTTTTGTTTTTGCATAATTTGATGGTTGGATTAGGAATCATTGCATCTATTTTTATGTCATAAGATTTTGTGCAAATTTAAGTTGATAAAAATTAAGCCTTCAAATCTGAATCTAATGATTAAATTCGGACTCAATTTATAAACAGCATAACTTAAAACAGTTTCAGCAAACTGCAAAAACAGTTTTTGGCAAAAAAGTTCGAAGTGGGTAGACCAATCAAATCACAATATTTTTCTTTGAAACTTGGCAATATTAAAGTTTAGGATGTGGTCTTTCATTCTCCAAAATTTCAGATCAAAATAATTTTGGAAGGTTTGTGAAGCAGAAGCTTAAACTTTGCCAATCAGTCAACCTGAATCAGAATTTCTGCACAGAATTTTGCAAAGTTGTCATATTTATGCATTCATAATTTTTTTGTTTTAGATCTTTTTTTACTTCCGTTTTTTTTTTTTTAGTTTCTTGCATTAGTAGAGCATAAATTCTAGCAATTAAATTTAGATTTAGGATGCATTAGAATAGTTCAAATCATGCATAAAATTAGCATCAGCATACTAGTTTTTCACACTTAGAAATTTTCAGCATCTCCTGGCATGCATTGCATTACTAATTTTACTTACTTTCTAATTTTAATTTTGTTCCTAGTTTTATGTTTGTGATTGTTTTAGTTAATTTCCAGAATTAAAATATCTTTCTAAACTTGTTTTAATTGAAGATTTTAAATTGGAAAGTTTACTAGTTTTGGAAATTCTAACCTAGGAAACTTTCTAACTTTTGTTTATTCTGTTTCTAATGTTGCTTAGCTTAGTCAGTTTCTAATTTTAGATTTATTTTTTATTTTTGGAAGTTCTAACTTATGTTTTAGTTTTGCAGCAATTTTAGGTTTATTTTAGGAATTTTTAGATTTAGGTTTCTAGATTTAGAAAAGTTTCTTTCATTTGTTTGTAGTTAATTTAATTTTGATAAGTAGGATGCTTGTATTTGTTAGATTTTAAATTAAATTAGTTTTATATTTTCATTTAGGGCAGGTACAAGTTGAAAAAGGAACCTTGAAACGCATTGCTCTCTGTGGATCGACCTGGTCTCACCAGTTTTATTACTACATCGCGGTTTTGCACTTGGAACTCACGATCACACATCCTCCGGAAAAACATCCGGAAACTCACTGACTACTGAGATCTCACTGAGCTGTCGCTGATCCTTCTTCTCTGAAATGAATGCAAGAAATTCCTCACATCCTCTGCGAAGCATCCTGTCTGCCTTACAAGCAGATATCACGCGTCTCGGGCACTTTGTCTGGCTGCCCTCGAATCGAAATCCGCTGCCCATATCAAAGTAGATAGCCTTGCTGTAACAATTGATACAAGCATGATACCTCGCAAGCCAGTCCATACCAAGAATCACATCAAAAATCTAGCGTCGTGAGCAACACGAGGTCTACAGGGAGCTGATGACCAGCTATCCGCACATCGCACTAAGGGTAGAAAACACTACACTCCACCCGCTTATTAACTGGAGTGGATACTATCAACAAGTATGGGAGCGGTATGGGTTGCTGTCGTAGCTGCACAGCAAAATGGGGTGCTACGTATGAACGCGTAGACCTGGAGTCAAACAAGGCTAAAGCTTCAGCATCAGAAATTAAAATCTTACCTTCCACGACCGTAGCCTCCTCCGTGCCCTCATGCGTAGCAGCATAAGCTCGAGCTGTCTGGCGGTTCTGCTTCTGGGCTGGGCGAGCTGGCTGAGACTTGCCCTGCGCTGTAGATCTTGCGAACTTCATCCGTGGAAAGGACTGAAACTTCGGGCACTGGGCCCGCTTGTGGTCCATGGAGCCACAACCGAAGCAGCCCCCATTCTTCCTCTAGCATTTCTCTGTCGGATGATCTTTCCCACAGTGACCACAAACCACCTGAGCACTGCTCGAACTACCCTGCTTGCCTTTGAGCTTCTTTTGGAACAGTCCCCGACCACCAGAGACTGCCGCCCTCTTGGACTCAGTTCGCTCCTCCTCAGCTATGGCCTCTGCATCATAGGCCCGGTCAATAGCATCATCTAAGGTAGCCGGCCACATACATGCAACCACGTGGTGCTTATACTTCGGGTTCAGGCCGTTGACGAAGCAGGTCACCTTCTTACACTCAGTGTTTATCATATCCTCTGCGAAGTGAGACAACTCTGTAAACTTGTGTACATAATCTACAACTGATGCTGTCTCTGCTGGAGATTGAAGAATTCCACTTCCTTGGCTCACTGAACATGAAGAGGCTTCAACTTTCGACGGAACTGCTGCTTGAAGGTCTCCCAAACCATAGCACTGGGCATAGCATGGAATGAACTCTTAACACTCCTCCACCACGTCTTGGCTACACTCCTGAGCATAGAGGCTGTGAGAACTACTTTCTGTTTGTTAGTGCACACAATCGTATCAAAAAGTTCCTCTGTCTGCTCCAGCCACTGCTTAGCCTGCAATGCATCCTCAGTACCATGGAACTCAGTCGCCCCATGTTTACGGAACTTATCGAAAAGAGAATTTGGATCCGTTTCCTTGGGCTAGAAGATTACTTGCGGTTCTACTTGAGGAGATGCTGACGTAACCGGAGGTGCCTGACTCTGCCTATCCAATATAGATGCCACTTGAGCCTGCAGGGACTGCATCATCATCATCATATGATCCTCACTACTCATGGGTGCCGGTGGCGGTCTACTCTCGCCATTGTGGCCCTGTTGATTCTCATCCCTAGACCCTGATCTTGATGCCATGATGCACTGTCCTGCAAAAGGAAAAGGAACAAAATACAAATATAAAACACCCCCAGTTAGTTAACCCCCTAGAATCAACATATTAGACTCCAAGTCAAATAGTTGACATCGTCATCTCACCCCGATCTTAGATGTCTACATGCTTATAACTAGCACACTCTGATATCATACAATACGTATGTCACAACCCGAGCCCAAAAATCGGGGGTTAGCGAAAAGCCAAACCAGTGACACATGTACTCCCGTGCACGCGCATCCAAACCTAGTCTAAATACACGCACACAAGGGATCTAACACGTGCGAACTAAGCGTATACGGAAGCTGTAGATATCATAGCAAGCAAAACAAAGAGAATGAGCGGAAAATCAGGATACGAAATAGGAAAAGATGTAGATAGCATACACAGCTATAAAAACCAAATACAAGTCCGAATACACACCAAAATAATGATATACAAAATAATACAAGAGAGGTGAAGTCAAAGCCTAAAGTACAAGATCTCCAAAACTCAAAACAACTAGACTCCAGATGATATACAGATACGCACTCGGCAGAAGTGATCAAGCCTACTCTGCTAGACCAGAGGAATTCTCTAAGTCCTGCCCTGCAGTCTCCTCGACAGCCGGGGAGCCGGACAAGGGATCTGAGCCTGCAACACCACAGACAACTCCATGAATACAACGATCCAGCAATTATAAGTAACAGGGACGTAACACTCATAGTATTATTTGAATATTAACAGAAGATTAAATACCGAGTTTCATATTAGTATGCTAAGCAAATCGTGCATAGAAGTAAAGCATAATAAATGAATCAAAGCATAGAAATACTGAACTAGGTGGCTACTACATTGACCATATTCTCTCACATAGAGAGCAGACAGAGCAGACAGATAAGAACACCACTGACCTGGCCAAGGGTACAAGTAGGTCTCGGTTTCCTGGGTTCCGGGGTCCCTAGATAGAATACACTGCAGCGATACAGAGATACAGAGAACCAAGCCAGAAGCAACCCCGTCGGGTGTCCTAGGGTTGAGGCTGAGTAGAGCCAGACTGATACCAATCAAATCAAATCCAAGGAGAAGGGAGATTATCTGCTTTGGACTCACCGACGGCAAGGGCCGGATCTTATCCTCACGTATTAATCTCTGGACAGAGCCACTTGGGAATACCCAATGAACCAGAGATTTACAAAGCCAGAGATATACAGAGCATAGCGTAAAATAAGTCAAAGCATAGCATAGATCAAACTAAAGAATAAAACAAATATACAGAACGAAAGCAAAATGATCTCGTAATACATAAACATAGATCAGCAGAACAGAGGCAAAACTGTAAGCAATATGCAATGCATCTCAGATTAACGCGGAATCTAGGTTAATTACAAGCCAACTCTAATCTAATTGTTCAATGCCACTAACCGTGCATGTTGGTGTAGTTTTAAGTTATTCGATGCACCGTTGCCATCAAAGTGTTGCAATGTAATCCTCACGTACACTGAAGTCCCATAAACCAACACTCATGGGGAGGTGCTTAACAGTGAATCAACGCTCACATGAATAAGTCACAGCCTAACAGACTATTCATGCGGTCTAAAGAATCCATTGGGCCAGTTTACATGTGTCGTTAACCTGTGTGAAAGCCCTACAATGTCACACCATTATCCTAAGTTTAATTTCAGGTTTTCCAGGTCTTACGGTTTAGCCGTTGGTGACCTACAACTTAGTCGTTTACATCTTACGGCTTAGCCGTAACATGCACTACGGCTTAACCGTGATTCCCTTCAAAACACGGCTAAACTGGTCATCTTCCACATCTGATCTGACACTTTTATGCCTGAGCTACGGTTGAGTATACGGCTTAGCCGTAAACCAATCCACGGCTTAGCTGTAGCCACACTGTAGGAGTACTGTGTCCGGAAAGTTTCGACTGATCAGAGTGTTAATTCACGGCTGGGTCACGGCTAGCTTACGGCTCAGCCATAGAACGATTTACGGCTTAGCCGTAGCCTAGCCGTAGAACAAAATTAAAAAATAGAGGCTCTGGAAACTGAGCCGTACGGAGTTACGGCTTAGCCGTACAGTATAGAAAACAAAATCGAGTTGAGTACAGAAACTGGAAATTTGTACAAAAACTTAGCCCAACAAGCTCAATAGATCCCAACACCTTAGAATTAGGCTGTAAAACATCCCATACATGCAAGATGGAAGAAATCAAAGCAATCAATCAATATACCCATATGTGTTATCAAATCCTGTACTTATACTTGCCTCAAAAGCTTTGTCAAACCACTGAAGTCAAGCTCAAATCCAACTAAAACCCAAGCAAAACAGAGAAACAACATATGCAAGCATGAGAACACAGCAAGAGAGATGGAGAAATCCAAATTGGAGAAGAAGAAATGAAGAACCCACTTACCTCAAAGCATAGACAGAGAAGAGGGAAGAGAACCCAATCGAATTGGATGGAAAACCCAACACCAACCAAGAGCGAGGAAGAGAAATGAAGAGGAGAGAAAAGAATGGATGTGGAGCTCTCCCTGGAGTTTGTTGCATGCACCGACTAAGGAAATGAGACATCTAGACTGATGACTCATATATATAGATTTGGAGTTTAAATCAAAGTCCGATGGGTTTACTCTATTTACAATTCAAGTCACACGAGGGTCCAATTCCTCCAATTGACTCCGAATGGTTCTGATACAGTTACGGAAAATAACGAGCTCAACAAAATACTTGCTGACACCAAGATGATGCAAATATGATGCACTCAAAGCAAATGCAAAATTACGAAAAAGGGCTTAGAACTACCTATCCCAGGTCAAAGGCTTTCCAACTACCTATCCATGACCCGAAACAAGTTCAAAAGAAATAAACAACACAAAAACACACTAATGAGCCACTAAACCGGCTCAAAGGGGATCGGAGTATTACACTTACTCATGCGAGATAATGGGGACCCGCACATGTGAGGGGACAAGACACTCACACATGTGAAGTAATGTATGCCTACACATGTGAGGTGAAAAGGAAGGGGAGGTTAGGTTAAAATCAAAGATCAAAGGCATACCAAGGATTTTTGTTTGGGTGGTGCGAACAATTTGGGTTGGGGGGGGGGGGGTGTGAAATACTAAAATCAAATCTTTTAGAATTTAATTTAAATATTTTCTCGACTCACATAGGTGCAGTGACACCTACGTGATAACATCTAGGTCTGCCCTTGCCTACGACCATCCAATAAGAATGTGCACTCCTTACCACTAGGGTAATGAGCCATTCCTAATGATAATAATAAAAAGTTGATTGGAGAAATGTTACTTTTAGGAGGTAAGGATGTGATGATGTCATTTATCCAGACTTGAGATCACAATTGAGGATTGTGAGTTTGGGTCCCTGTTCAATATGAATATAAGGGCTCTGATCTGAGTCCATTCAATTTGAAAATGGGTCCTGACTCTAAGTTTGGTCCGACTTTGCCTTTGGGACCCATATGCATGTGCTGACGATCTGGATAAAACTTTAAGGTCTGACCCGAGCTAGATTCCAGCCCATTGATAGACTTAGTTGAGCACATATGCAATTAGGGATGTATAAAAGGCCCGGTTAAGCGTGTAACCATTGGATCCATTTTTATTGGATGGGTTCATCACAAAATTCAAATCCAACATGTATCTTATGTTTTAAAAATGGGTTTGGGCATCAATTATAAAACTATAGGTTTGACTCTGGATGTGGATTCAAACTAAATGTCGGAGGTATATAAGATCAATGGGGCTAAAAATAGACCCGCTAACCATACATGTCGGCTCTTAAAATTACAATACCATTCAAGTTGGGATGGCAACGGAACGGATTTGGTATTGATTGGGGTAAACCCTAATTTACCCCATCTCAAAATTTATCTCATCCAAAGTTGAACCCACCCCGTGGTGGATCACTAATATGTGATACCAAAACCGCCTCATTTGAATGAGTCATCGAATATTTAAAGCTTAAAACGTTTAAAATATGTAAAAATGCTTGAGAAGTGTGTAGTCAGTGGTGACTGCACATAGAGTCCTAACCACTCTAGATTGGAAAAAGTTATATAATTTTTTTTAATAATGCTAAAAAAGAATAGTGACCACCCTTAAAGGGCTAAGTATAATTTTTTCTAAACTTTAATTTAAGGTCATAGGCCCTAACACATTTTTTATTCTTCATCAAAGACATCGATTGGAACAGAGAAAGAAAGAAAGAAAAAAAGACAAAAAAAAAAAAAAAATAGAGAAGTGACAGTGAGAAGGAGGAGGAGGAGGAAGAGGCTACTAGCTGCACCGTCTTCATTTCCTTTTCCCTGTTTCAAGGAGGAACTCGTTTTATTTTCCCTTTCTAAGACATAGAAATCGGAAAAACTATTATTCCCTTTCGTGACTTCGTCGTCTTTCTCCAAGTCTCCCTCTCGTCTATCTGTGCCAATTGCCTGGCGCCGCCAAATCCATTCTAGGCATTCAAAAAGTCATCTAGGTGATACACATGTCTCTCTCAAAACCAAAACCAATTAAATCATGAAACTTTAAATCCCTAATATGAACCCCAACCGGCCAACTCTAAATCTCATATTCTTATGTGCTCAAATGTTTTGTTTGGTTAGTATCTTTGCATTTATTTGGTTTTATTGAAACATGTTCTTTTCATTTGTGAAATTTGATTAAATCTAAATTAACATGTAATGGCACACGAATTAGGTTTTGTTTAAAATACTACTTTGTTTTCGTCCATTTATATAAAAACCATTGAATTTCTTATGTAAGGATGAATTGCTTGCTTAGAACATTGGATTCTCAAATAGATGTATTTAATAGCATTGATAAGAAAGCTATTATGCAATGATTTCAAAACATGAAAACTCGTTGAGGGCAATTGTAATATTTTATCTATGTATTTAATTGCTTTTGTTAAGACATTAATATGAATATGCTAGATTTCCTTATATAAATGTTTTTTAAATGAACTTATAGAATTTACGTTTCTTTTTTTATTACCTTGATAAAAAAAATATTCTTGGAGTTGCCGCTATGTGTAATAGGGATTATTCACATTGCTTTCTCTTCCCATATGTCTTATGTTAAGGCCCAAAACCACCTACACTACATGAGTTTTGTTTATCACTTTAGTAATAAATATATAAGCAGGGACGGACCTATGTATAAGAGAGTGAGAGCTTCAGCACACAATACACCGGAGGAAAGCCCAATAGGGCTACCTAGGTTGGCTGGCCCAGCTCCTATTGTAGAAAACCTGTTACTCCCAAGACCAAAACTTGGTCTCTCTCTCTCTCTCTCTCTCGAGATCACAAATCGCCAACAGATAGTTACTATTCAGCTCTAGCGTGCAATCCGGTCGTTTTCTCTCCTCTGCTTATGTGTTTTAATTTATAAATAATTTTTAAGTGTGGCACTGCATGAGTTTTATATGTGGATGGTTTCAAAAGTATTCTTCAGAAATGGTGATATTAGAAATGGAAGATTTTCAAAAATTTTCCATCTTCTGAAAATCCACATTTTTTTAATGTGTTTTCTTGATTCATGAAAATTTTAAAGAAATGGGGGATTTTCCTAAAAATCTAACATTTCTAAAAATCCACATTACTGAAAATGAGTTCTCTTGTTGGAGTTGAATTTGATTTTAACAAAAAAAAAAGGACAAAAAGAGGAGACAAATGCATATGTCTTTATTGATTTTTAGATATTGATACATGTTATTGATTGTTAGCTAATTTTATTTAATTTGATGAAATATTTGGTTGTTTATGTTATAATTTGCATTAAGGTTTTAGAAAGGAGTCTTAGATTCGGTTGAAGAAGTGGTTTTCGTTTTGTTTTGAACAAATAAATAAATGAAGATTAGAGGATGTCTTGGTTCAAAGTTTGTTTCTAATAAAAAAGCCCAAACAGTAATGGATCAAATCCATGAAATCCATTGCTAGTTATGTTTTTAACATAATTTTTTAAGTTAAAAGGAGGACTTTTTGAAGTGTTCAATCTCCAATTTTTAGATGTGACAAATCGAAACACTTGATTAAATAAATGACAAGAACAGAAATATGTTTCTTACAATAGAATTGTGACACATTCAATTTGACTCAGCACTAAAGATCTTTTTCTATGTGGCATATGCTAAACAAGAGTCAATTAACAAATGAGACTTCATCATTTAGAAGATCTCAACCTCCATGTTCGTCTTGCTTTCAGTTAGAAGGAAAATTGCACTTCTTACTCTTTCCTGTTGATTCCCCACTAGATGACTCTCATATCACCCGAATGAATGCAAATACATAATTAACTTATTTGCACATCTCTTTACCCAATGTCTTGATTGATTATGCAGTTCCAACTATGATTTCAAATACATAATTGACTTGTTTTCTCTTTTATGTGAGTTATGTATAATAAAATATTAATTAACTATTTTTGTTGATCATTACCAACCTTAAATGAAAATCATGGGTCTGTCACTGTATATAAATATTATATATTTAAGGCAGGGCAGGTTTGGACAACAAAACCTAAACCCGCCCCATTTGTTAATTTCACATGTGATGTGAAAATGCTTTACATAAGTAAATGACTCATATGTGAGTAATTTACATATGCAAATGACTCACTTGTGAAAAAGAATTTTTGTTTGTTGTTTTCACATCTCTTTAAATATGAATCTAATTCCAATTAAAGATTCACATATTTTTCACAATTTTTGAAAAATCCATGCCAATTCAAGTGATTGGAAAAAAAAGGCCCACAAAGACCAGAATTAAATATCAAAAGGTCTGGACCTTTTTGCAATATTTTACAATCTATGAAGGATCAACGGTTGACATTTGATCTATTAGCCGTGTTTGGTGTTGTAAAGATATTCAATGGTTCAGATCTTTCATTTGTACCTTATGTGAACCCAAAATTTTAAAAACATGAACTACCTATTCAACCATTGAAATCTGCATAAGAATTTAATTAACGGTTTGAATGTTTTCTTAAATATCTCACAATCTGTGATGATTCAACGACTGAAATTTGATATTGTAGCCTTTTTCTGCCTTATTAATAAGTTTAACGGTTTGGATCAACATTTAGTAGCGTACAAGTATACAAAAAAAAAAAAAAAGAAAAAAGAAAAGAAAAAAGGCGTGATGGGGTTTTAGAGCGCTGTAGCTGCGCCTTTTTGGTGACAGGTGTGAATCCTTTTCACACCTCTTGAGGTGTGAAAATGTGATGGCCATTTTTCTCGTGATTTACATACCAAAAACACATGAAATTTACATACCACATGTGTAAATTTTGGAAACAAACATATATGTATACATAATCATTTCACATATGGGTTATTTACATATGTAAATAATGGGGTGAAACAAAAGACCCTTAAGAAAGCCATTACCAAATGATATGAACTTAATCAATCTATTTAAAACTGCAAGTGCATAGTTGTCTTGTTCAAACAGTGGCAAATACAGTGTCTTGTTCAAACAGTAGCAAATACAAGTCGATCCCACAGAAAGCATTTTTGAACTTTTTAATTAATATTTTAAAGTTTTTCAAAAATAATAATAATAAAAGAGATGTGTGGTATACAAATAAGAAACTAAATAAATTAATAACGATGATAAGAAATATATCAGAGCAACCATAATCCACTAAGTTATTTAAAAATCCAATTTATGCAATTAATTTACCCTTTTTGTTTCACTTAGTACTCAGATCATAACCAAATCAATGTTTTTGATCTGGATGATTTGACTATTGCAAAGACCAATTTTTAATTGAGAACAAAGTCAAGACTGAAGACCTCCTTCACCTCATAAAAGAATGAACATTCTAAGCATCATCTATCAAACTAAGCATAGACTATCAAAGATAACCAAAGATCTAAGCATAATCTATTAAAGTAAGTATAAATAATCAAAATTTATGCATTAAAAACATAAATCAGAGGTTTGCCCTTGGCATGAAGACAGACCTATTATTATCTTTCAACAACACATAATTAACAAAAAATAATCAAAAAAGAGTAAAATAATAAATTTAAACTAGAACATTCAAATACTTAGCTTTATCTTTTGCTTCAATCAGAAACTCAGCCCACCATTGTAAAGAATTTAAAAAATAACTTCATCGATATCTTCTTCTTATACAGTGGTCTCTCAAAATTCTCTCTTCTAGATCCTAATTTCTAGAACAAGGCTCCAAAATACCTTTAAAATAAAAACACAAATTAATGGAGGGGATAGGGGGAGAAGAGAGATAGAGAGATCTGGGATTTCTAGATCTGGCTGGGAATGAGGAGGAGCCTCCCATAGTGGCCTCCTTTTATAGTTTTCTGACTCCTTAAATTCATTGAATTTGGACCTCTTTTGGTGAATTAAGAGATAAGATCTGCTGCTTGTTGATTGAGTTTATCTCCTTAGATAAGAGAAATTTTGGAGATAAAATGAGGTGGAAGCTTTTGGCATTCTTATTTGATCTTCATATGGGGTCCACAGAGGAATGTGTAACAATTATACTTCAACGGTGTAGATGCAATTGCAATTTCGCCTAAAAATATCCATGAAACTGTCCAGGCCCATAACTTTTTCATTTTAGCTCTGATTTCTGCAACCTTAGGCTCCACAAACATCTACTCTCAAAGTTCAATAGTGGGTCATTTACATCGATTTGACGTCCGGATTGAAAGTTGTAGTCATTTTAAGATTGGCTATTATGAGAAAAGCGATATTGAATTTTGAATTCTAATTTGCAATGGACTCTATCTCTGCAGTAGTTGTGATTTGTCAGCCAAGTCAGAAGAAAATTTCTTGGCACAGTAGAATGAGATAAGATTTTTTTGAAGTCTTACTGGTCTTCGAGTGGGGTCCGCGGGCAGATAAACTCTAAGTGTGTGGATCTTCAAGCAGTGGAACCTAAATCATCCCAAAGTTCTGTGGGTCTTACAAATTTCATTTTCTGTACATTCTAATTAAACCCATCAAATACTGAAGAGCACACATTGAAGCGGGATCCGTCCGGACAGAGTTCAAATTCAACTGGGACTCTTCGGAGAAAATTTTCAAATATTCTTAATTAATGCATAAAATGTGCAAAAAATGTACAAATTTTAATTTTTAGGTGAAAATATATTGCATGATGAAATTGAATGAATAATGATGCATTTAACCTAATTAAGTCCCTAATCTAATTGAAAATGATGCTAAAATCATGCAAATTCATGAACTTAACAGCAAACCTGCCCCTAATAGAAATAAGTTGGGGTGAGTCCCCATTTATACCGCCACGCTTTAATCACTACAACTGATCTCTCCCATTTTGCAGAAAGGGCTCACTATATTTGGGAGCTTAGGATATAGTCTCATTTGAAACCAAGAAAGCAAGACTTACGATGGGTGCTTACTTTTGTTTTTTCTTTCTTTCTCTCTTCCCAAATCACCATTTAATATTGTGCCCATTGAAAAACTTGATAGCCCAAAATGCATTTCCTACTCTTTTAGGAGACTATGGCCAAATTTTATTTCATTGGAGCCTACCTATTTAACATCTAAACTATTCAAATGATTTTTTTAGTAAGGCCAAATCTTACTAAATATAATTTCACCCCATCATAAGATTGAACTTGTATAAAATATATGAATAATATATGCTAAATTCATGTATTTTTACATATGAGAGGCCCCACTTTCCTGCATACGTAAATAGAATATAATCCATTTCAATCTAAAACATTAAATTCAAGGAGCCCAATTTTTTTCATGCTTTTATATATGCACATAATTTGGTGGGACCAACTGTTGAAGTAAATTTTCACTTTCCATGAGACGGTTTTCATAATTTTGAATGTTTTAAGATTTCCAAATCAGCTTCATTCTCTAGCGTATAAAAACTCTGAAAGACAAAAAATAAAAATCTCAACTTCATAAAGAGAGTAAGAAGAGCAGCCGTAGCAGTCGATCTACGGCACAACGTCAGGTAGCACTCGTCGTCTCTCTCCATATATGCCAATGTCCCAATGCCAGCATCCCTGAACAGGCTCATGATGCAGTTGACACAAGGGCAAAGTAAGAGGCTGGGGGAGGGAGCTATATGTGGGAGTTTTTGGCTAATGATTTTCAATTTAGGTGGGGCTTCTTAAAAGAACCCAGATTTTGTTGGGGAAAAGGGCAAAGCCATTATCATTGATTAAATTATTATGATTGAATTACTTAGTATTGTGAAATTAAGCAATTTTTTAATATTATTTATAAATTTATTGTTTTTCCTCTAATTTACAACGAAAGAATCATTCCCAGATTGGGTGTCACAGGAAATTTGATTTTTTTTTTCTTTTAGGTTGAAAAAGTTGAGCCACAAGTCACTCAATCTCTAAGAGTGGGGTTTTCTCTCAGCTAATAGTCTCTGAAGGGGCCATCTTGTACACCATGATGAAGGTGTATCTCCACACTGTAGTTCTTTCATCACATGAGAGGTAAAAGATCCGAGCCATTCATCATGTGGGCCCACGCAATGTTAAGTTGACATGAGCTGGCTCAGGGTGTCAAGTTGATTTGAAAAAGGATGATTTGAGATGAAAAGAAACGGCCAATTGCTTAGTGTTCAATTTACATAACCAATATTCCTGACTAAAAAACCTTGATTTTTTTTATTCGTAACATTAACTTTTATTAAAAAAAGGAAAACATATGATAAGCATATGGAGAACAAATTAAAAATGATCCTAACCCTTTATTTAAGGTCCTCATAGTTAATGACTATATGATGACCAAATTAGTTGGAATGAAATGTAACAATTACTTTTCAATATTAGGTGCAAACTAGGAATGATGCCACTTCAAACCGGATTGTTGTTTCTTAAGAGCCTGTTTGTTTGCATTAAAATACATAGATTCAGTTCACAGTAACTTTTTAAGTGGTTAAAAACAAAGACCAAAGGCTAGGCATTTATTCCTATCTTCCTTTGTTTTGCCTTTTTTTTTATCGGTAACAAAAATTTGCATTAAAGAAAAGGAGAATACAAGAAACAAAAAACTAAAAGGAAAAAGGTATAAAAGCATTGTACCCAAACCCACACTACAATTACATGACAAAACCCTTTGAAGGAAAGACCTCTAAATCCCCCACTTAGCTAAAGCATTAATTATAGAGTTGGCTGACCTAAGATCATGGTGAAAAAAAATGTTAATAAAAAAACCCAAATCTCATTAAAGAGATTGAAATTTCGATGGGTTCGCCTTCCACTTAGATACCCAAGTAGTGGCATTAGAGGAATCACTTTCAAAGGTCACCAACATAATACCTCGAGAAACAGCTGAGAGCTTCCAAGATAGCAAGATCCTCCATTTCATTAGAATTGCAAACACCCATTGTTACAACCCAAGCCCAAGAATTCTCGGATTAGGGTTAATCTTTAAGCGTAACGCGCGTACTCCCATGCAATCCACACTAGACCAGAGTCTAAGTGGAATTACATAAGGGATATTCACATTACTTACACATGTGAGATGTCTTTAACAGGCATCTATCCAAGCATTTGTCATGCGGAAGCCTATCAATATCACCTAAAAATTTCTTTTCTTCTCTCCAACAGATAATATTTCCAATGTATCATTCATGAGACTGTATACACAAAAATACCCCATAAAAGAAGGAACGGACTTATATGATATAACATGTACAAGAGTTTGAACAAGAGTAGGTAAACATGTCTTTACAAAAAGGAAATAATGTTTTTGGACAATAATAAAGATCTATATTGTCCAAAAAGGAGGGGATCATGAACTATGCATGATAAAATAGAAAATATTGACATACCATGAGACCCTAATGCATCCAAAAACCCAAAATAAGAAAGCCAAAAGATAAAAGTGCCGCGCTTCATAGGAGGGATCATTCAGGGGGTCGTTACGTCTACTCATTGATGCCGGAAGGGACCCCGTAGGCCTCCTCCTGAGTCTCCTCGACCTTTGCAAGATCGGGACTGGGATCTAAGCTTGTAACACTATTAAACAACGTATAAATAAGACTATTCAGCAAAGTATAAGCATAATTAAAGTAATACATATTGTATATAAAAGAATAGTTAACAAGTGATCATAGAAGTCAATTTAGTATATTAGGCATGTTATACATTATTAAATAAAGCATGATATGAGAATTAAGAATGCATTAACTGCTTTCTTATTATAATTAGAGGCATACTTCTCTTCTTTACTTCATTGAAACTTAGGTTTATGAACAAAATTTCTTTCAGTCACAATAATAGGTTTGGTATAACTTTCCTCAACAACATCCCGGACAATAGAATTAATGGACTTCAAATAGCCAATCATTCGAAATTTCCAATAGCCATAGTTAGATCCATCTAGCAATGGGCGCTTGTTAGTAGATGTGCCTTTGCGGTTGTTGAATTCCATTCTAGAAATCACTATAGATTAATTCATAATAGATTTGTATACCCACTCTAATACCAATTGAAGGATCATTTCAAATCTAATTTTTAAGATTGCAGCTTAATCAATATGCATTAGAAGAAATAAACTAACTGGCTAAAAAATCATGAATCAAACAAGGATCGACTATAGAGCAATAGCGAATAGTTACAAGAAATACTTATAACCCTTATCCAGTCACTTCTTTGACCTAAGGACTAAGTTCTTCTTGCACAGCTCCTTGTTACGACTTTCATTCGCCCTGCACTACTCTTCGCTTGATCGCACCACACCTTGAATGTACAAAATGCTCTTCCTCTTCTACAAAGATGTAGAGGCAATATTCTCTAGCACAAAACTTTAGTACAATCTTTTTGATGGAAGTCTTAGAGAAGTAGGGTGAAGTTTTAAAGAAGTAGGGTGATCTCCAATGTATAATCTCCACTTACAAAATAAGATCTGTCTCTTAGGGTTGAAAAAGGAACCCTTTAATTAACTTACAATTCATGCCTTAAAAGAATTCTCCTTGTAGAATAAGAACTACCAATTTTAACATAAACCCGAAATAAGAAAGTGGGTTTCTATTCGTTATACGATCAATTGGATGAATGCTCGATTGATCGGGTAGCCATTCTGTCTTGCCAATTTTTCTGCATACCCTGTTTAACTGTAGCCTTCTCTAGGTCTGATTGATCCTAGTCTTACACGATCCATCAAATAGCCCTTTTGCTTTGATTATTATCTTAAGCTCGTTCGTCGACACGAACTCAATCTATTCTAAAACAAATATAAAATACAATTCAATGAACCCAATATTTTGTCTTAATGAGGAATTAACATGGATGAAAATTGCAGTATCAGTCGGTCCCAAAAACCGATACGGTATCAGTATCGGTCGCGGTTCGCAGTCTATCGCGGTCGTTGCGGTGTGAATTTTTTTTTTCAATCCAAAAAAAATTTGAAAAAATATCCAAAAAATCCAAAATATTAGAAAAGGCTAGAAAACAATATATTTTTTTTCATTAGTAACAAGTATAAATCAAAATATCGATCCCCCTAAGTTATGATATTCTGTATCGCTGTTCTGTCTGAAATTATGAGTTTTTTTTATAAGAACAATAATTATAACTTATGAATTAATTTTAAGACACTTTGCCAGTTGGCCTTACCTATAAGCTAAGCTCCAAAAAATAATAGAAATTAAGACAAATCATTTTAGCATTTGAAATCTCAAAATGGCACATTTAAATGATGCATTAATTTTTTTTCTAAGACCATATTTTAATAATCCAAAAATAAATTCACAAATACAAAAAATATTGACATAATCACATAAATGATAAAACAACCATAAAAAATTAGCATATATGAACTATATAATGATTATATAAAACTAAGAAATGACATTTATAGCGAAAACCTAAATATATAATAGTTTAATATTAAATTATTAGAAAATACGAAAATGAATTTTAAAATATAAAACAAATTACATAAAGGAACAATGAAAAAAATTATCAAACATGAAGCATATAATGATTATGCTTATTTTAAAAAATAAATTAGTGATGAAATCCTCAAAAATCTAATTTTAATATTAGATTATTAAAAAATCTGACAATAAATTTGAGAATATAAAAATAATTACATGAAAAAATAATAAGAAGTTATCATACATGAAGTATGCAATAATCATATTTACTTAAAAAAATAAATTTATGGTGAAATCCTCAAAATATCCTATTTTAATATTAAAGTTCTAAAAAATCTAAAAATAAATAAATAGTCAAATATAACCGATATTTTCAAAATATCGGCCGATATATCGGTCGATATTTCAAAATATCAGCCGATATATTCCCATATTTTGGGGATATTTTGGCTGGGCGGTACCGATACCAATTCTCAGCCAAATATCGGTTCAGTAACGGTCTATAACGGCATGTATCGACCAATATTTTCATCCGTCGAAATTAACTAATTATAAAATCCTTACTGACCTATCTGGCCATGGGGGTTTTCTTCATAAAATCTCAATTCTCCTCTTCTAGGGCCTAATTGAATCATGCAGTAGTGTAGATCTTATCTAGGGCATGTTTGGATGAGAGTGAAGTAAAGTGGAGTAAAGTAGAACCTCCATTTCACAAGCCTTAATTGTTGTGCAGGTTAAATTAAAAGTACAAAAATATAAAATTTCTTTCCTTTTTTAAAAAAAATTCAAGAAGCAACCACTAACTAACAAAAAATTATTTATTTTTTACATAAAAAGTCAAAAAATTTCTTCTTAAGTCACTAAAAATAAAAAATTATAATAATTTTATTATATTTTTTTTCCTCTTAATTTGAAGTTTTATCTCACCACTTCAATATTCCACTCTGTATCCAACACGACCTAGTACCCTTCTCGGTTCTTCTAGAAGTTTTACGGGTCCCATGCAGGGCATGGAGGTTCCATACCGTCGACACTGGCGGCCGAAACTTTTTGGCGGCCGAGCCTGCGGCAGAAAAGCCAGGCTTTTTGTTTCTTTTGACCTTTTCTTTGAAAGAAATGGTCATGTTGCAATTTTTTTTTAATTTAATACCCTCAGGGCCCGACTTTCAATGTTTTTGTTTGACCGCCTCACTTGCTGGGAAATTAGGTCTCAGACCTTGGGGAAGTGGAATCAAACACGGAAAGACTAAAAAACGTGAATGCCTATGCCAGTGTACGTTGGCCTAATTTCAAGTTTTACAGGGGTGTTGTACTGAGCCTTGATATGAAATGCGCCGACTTTGGATCGTCCGATTAAAAGTCTACAATCACGTGGGAGCACACTATTAGTGGCCCAGCTGGCATGCACTCTAATTGAGGATTTCTTCGTATAACACTGACGAGCACAACTGCCGTATTTAGCACAGATATTCTCACGCAAATAAAAAGTTTTTATATTGAAAAAGTTATATAAATACCTATTTTTGGATAGAAGGGAAATAAAAAAAAGATAAAATAGTGAGATGATTTTTGTAGTTAGAAAGATGTAGAATTTTTTAAAAAAATAAAAGGTAAAGATGAATAATTTGATAAGATAAAAGTAATAAAGTAATTGCAAGAGATAAATAGTACAGAAAAAGTGAAATTAATTGATTAACAGTGGAGAAAAAATAAAATTAACTTACAATTAAAATCATAACTAACTCACAAAATTGATTAAAAACCTTTGAGCATGGTATAGGATAATTTATTGCACTGTTGTCAATTTTTTCAAAAGAAATGGTCATTTCCTTTTTTCAATTTAATATTCGGTGGGCTCTAATTCCAATCATTTGAAAGGGAGTCTTCCCGTCAACCACTCTAGCCAGTCTATTTTTTTAATAAAAATGTGTTGGTTGCTTCGTTTCTTTAAGGGACATCCAACATATATACGGATTTATCGTTTTCTGTTGACTGACCGCTAGTACTCGCCTTAACCACATGTTGTGATAAATGCGTGGCCAATTATAAAATCCTTAGCGACATATCCGGCTGTGGGGGTTTTCCTCATAAAATCTCAATTCCCCTCTTCTAGGGCCTGATTGAATCATGCAGTAGTGTAGATCTTATCTAGGGCATGTTTGGATGAGAGTGAAGTAAATGGAGTAAAGTAGAGCTTCCATTTCACACTTCAATTGTTGCGCGGGTCAAATTAAAAGTAGAAAATTTTAAAATTTCTTTCCTCTTTTTTTTAAAAAAAGTCAAGAAGCAACCACCAACTGATAAAAAATTATTTATTTTCTACATAAAAAGTTAAAAAATTTTTTCTTAAGCCACTAAAAATAAAAACTAATAATAATTTTATTATATTTTATTTTCTCTTAATTTAAAGTTTTACATTACAGCAATTCATTCCACTCAATATCAAACACAACCCAGTACCGTCCCTGGTTCTTCCGCCGGTTTTTGCAGGATCCCATGCAGGGTATGGAGGTTCCAAACCGTCAACACTGGCGGCCGAAACTTTTTGGGGGAAAAGAAACGAGGCTAGGCCGAGCCTGCGGAAGAAAAGCCAGGCTTTTTTTTCTTTTGACCTTTTCTTAGAAAGAAATGATCATGTTCCAATTTTTTTTTTAATTTAATATCCTCAGGGCCCGAATTTTCAATGTTTTTGTCTGATCCGCTCACTTGCTGGGAAATTAAGTCACAGACCTTAGGGGAGTGGAGTCAAACACGGAAAGACTAAAAAAAGTGAATGCCTATGCCAGTGTACGTTGGCCTAATTTCAACTTTTACAAAGGGGGTTGTACTAAGCCTTGATATGCAATACACTGAGTCCAAATCCTCTGAATAAAAACGTACAATCACGTGAGGGCACATTATTAGTAGCTAGCTGGCATGCCCTATAACTGAGGATTTCTTCGTATAACACCGACGAGCACAACAGCCCATATTTAGCACAGATATTCTCATGCAAATAAAAAATTTTTATATTGAAAAAGTTATATGAATACCGGTTTTTGGATAGAAGGGAAATAAAAAAAGATAACATAGTGAGATGAATTTTGTAGTTAGAAAGATGTAGAATTTTTTAAAAAAATAAAAGGTAAAAGATGAGTAATTTGATAAGATAAAATTACTAAGGTAGTTGCAAGAGACAAATAATACAGAAAAAGTGAAATTAATTGATTAACAGTGGAGAAAAAATAAAAATAACTTACAATTAAAATCATAACTAACTCACAAAATTGATTAAAAACCTCTGAGCATGGTATAGGATAATTTATTGCACTGTTGTCACTTTTTTCAAAAGAAATGGTCATTTCCTTTTTCCAATTTAATATTCGGTGGGCTCTAATTTCAATCATTTGAAAGGGAGTCTTCCCGTCAACCACTCTAGCCAGTCTATTTTTTTAATAAAAATGTGTTGGTTGCTTCGTTTCTTTAAGGGACATCCAACATATATACGGATTTATCTTTTTCTGTTGACTGACCGCTAGTACTCGCCTTAACCACATGTTGTGATAAACACGTGGCCGACGGTTGGTGAGGAGGTAGAAAACAAAAATGGTACCTTTAAGACGTGATCTCACACCTTCACGAATGTTTCTCGTCTTTTTCAGGAGTTTGGATCCTCCAAGGGCAGGCGTGTACTGAGGAAATTCAGTCCGGGGGCTTCATGTGATAGAAATAATTGACTAAGGGGCAAACGTTGGAAAACAAATATAATAATTTTCAAATCTTAAAAGTGTTTTTAATAACTTTGAACATTATTTAGGAAATGCGCAAGTGTTTGGGTCTGCCCTTTTTCAGCGGTGACAGTGGTTGAACCACTCATATTGATTAGCGAAACTAGTTACTAGGCCTTCCCTAGAAATTGTAGACAACCTCTATAAATTTTTGCAAAATCCTATAATTTATAGAAATTTTATAGGTTTTTTTTTTACTTATAGGGCCCCCTAAAATTTACGTTTTTACATAATGGTCCCCCAAGGGGATTGTCCTGGTTATGCCCCTTGATGGTCCGCGACGTTTACCATCAGTCAACACCTCATATAATCTCAATTCCTTTTTCGAATGAGAGGGAAGGAGCAAATAGTTTAATTTTTACTGGCCTTGGCCTTTGAAGTTATATTGAATCATAACATAATATATTACCAAAAAGGCACCCTACACTTCTGATGCACCAAAAAAGCTATTAAATCTATATCTATATATATAGAGAGAGAGAGAGAGAGAGAGAAATATTAGTATGCGTACATGGCTTTTTTTTTTTTTTTTGGTACATGAGCATTCTTCTTTTTTATATATCTTTTTGCATTTTGCACATGAATATTACCAATTGTGTAAATGTCCCTCACCAAAAGGTAACGGATGGAAGCGTACTAATATTATCCAATACACTTTAAGGTGAGGGATGAATGCATATTAACATTATTCAATATATATACATACATTTATATTTGAATTCTCAAAAACTTTTCATTTTAAAAAGCAGATTGTTTGCCTCTTTTTGACATGTTCAATGAAAATCTGCTCCGTTATAAATGTAAAGCAAAAAAAAAAAAAAAAAAGGGAGGGGTGGGGGGGATAACTAATTTTAAGGAGATTTGATGACATGTGTTAAAATCTTACAAGCTAAAAAATGAGCCTTTTTTTAAATAAAAAAACACCTAGATAGTTTTCTAGCGTGATTCATATATATATATATATATTTTATATGCACATAAATATTATCCAAACATATATATGCAATGAGGGAAACTTGCATAATTGAAAATATTCATATATAAAAGAGGAAAAGCTATATATGATAATATGCAAAAGAGGAATATTTATGTGTAAAAAAGGAAAGCTATAAAGTGTCCCATCACCTTATGGTAAGGGATGGATGCACATGAACATTCCCCTCTGAAGCATATGAACATTCTCCTCTCGCTCTATATATATAGAAGAAAATAATTCTATAAGAACTAGTTCTTACTATTTTGTAAGAAGTTTAGGTGGGTTCCATCTATTACTTAATCCAAATCTTATAATACACATGTATCCCTTACTAGTTACATGCTCCAAGTTTCGGTCAAAACAGAATTTACTAGACTGTTGGATCAAGTGTGCACTAATCCAAATGGACTAGGTTTATGAGCCACGGATGAAGGGATTACGAACATGTGATTGGGGCCAAACTTGATATTTAGGGTGGTCCCACATAGATCTTTTCATCCTCTCTGATTTTATCTCCAAATGAGACCCACAAGTAGGCCCTACAAAAGTTTTCACTGTAGGTGTGTGAGAATATTTCTTATAGGATTAAAACCCCTATATATATATATAGAGAGAGAGAGAAAGAAATTGCTCTATCCAAAAAAGGGCCTTTTTGCCCCTACATAATATCTAATAAAACAAGGAATAGTTCCATACTCTTTATTACTGTCCTTTTTAGGAGTTTTTGTTAGATATAAAAGAGAAGGAGAGATTTAAATTTGAGAGAGAGTTATATACATTCATTTTATATGAACCATTTACTTCTGTTTATGGTAGGTCCCATTGGTCCAATGGTATTTAAAAATTTTGGACTTATTGCTCCATCTCATCCCTTCATTTTTAATAAAGATTTGAATGGATACTTTGACTTTGGCATGAGTTGTCATTAATCGGAGAAGGTTTCATTGGAATTTGGAAGAGAAATTTGAATGTCCTTTTAATAAGGAGAATAGGTAGGAAAATTAAATTAGTGATCCTATCAAAGGTAGACTAAATAGATAAAAGATAATTAGTGGATAATCCTTGTAAAGTTTTGAGAGAGAAACAATAGGAGCATTTAAACCTTGCATTGTGATCTTGCTATCTTTGTAGAGGGAGAGATAGAAAATATAGGAACTCTAAATGCTTCTTTCATTTTGGTTTTCTTTTATTTTTTTTGTCAATTGATAGGGGCATTTTTCTTTTTTAAACACCACTGGTGCCATGTACCATTACTCACATGGGTCCCACTTGGGAATGAGACTTAGTGGGGAGGGGGGATTAAAAGATCTCCTCACCACCAATCCTTCCATGGTGATGGAGGTTCAAATCATCATTATAAGCATTTGATCAATGGCTAGCAAGTTTTTACTGTTCAAAATGAATGCAATCCAATCCATTTGCATAAGTGCCAAACTTGGTATCGGCGATTATCATGAAGGTACTTGTGTTATAGTCCACTTGGATGGATTATAAGCTGGGCCCTATTAATGTTTTAACACATGGTGCTCATCTTATCGTAAGCACTAGGTGATCGGCGGAGGTTTTCTCTATATATATTTATGGGAGCTCCTCTACTAAGCACATTACTTTCTAGTAATGCCCACTAGGGTGCCCACTTGTGGATAGGACTGGAGGGGATCGAAAGATCTCCCTTCCACCTAACATAAATTGTGATTGAGGCTCAAATCATCATTCTAATCACTTGATCAATTGCTGATAATTTTTCACAATCCAAAATGAGTACAAGTTGATCCAACGATATAATTAAATTGGACGGATGCTAAACTTGGGGTTGGTGATTATCACGGGGGTAGTTGTTTTATGGTTCACTTAGATAGATCATAAGTTAGGCCTCAGTAGGCATTTTGGAAAATGGTGCTCACTTTATCATGAGCACCAGTGCTCGGCGGAAGTTTTTCCAATATATATATGGGAGAGCATCACTTCAGCTCACGCGGATGAGAGAAATCCCTTTTGTTCTAGCATGTGGGCCCACCTGTGGCTGATCCAAAGGGACCACACATAGGGCCCTCCTAAATTCCACTGGCCCATCAATTATTGGCCTGATCTGAATGAACTAGACCATCGGATCTACCGCACACCAATCTGAATGGATTGTGTACCATTAAAATTGTGGGGCTTAGATGGAGATGATAGATATTAAGGATGAGGCTGATTTTTTTGTAGAGAGGAGGGCCTCTATGTGTCATTAAAAGTTCCTTCATCCTCATCCCCAGGTGGGCCTTACACCCTTATGCGAACCACCCCTATCTATGGTTGAGTGCAGGAGAGAAGCCCCTATATATATAATGTTAGTATATATCCTTCATTCATTTCTCATATATATTGGAAATATATTCATGTGTAAAAAGAGAAAAAGCTATCTATGGTTAAATACAGAAAAGGAATGTTCAAGTACAAATAGAGAAAGCCATGTAAGCATCTCTTACCCTATGGTGAGAAAAAAAGACGTATTAATATTCCTCGTATATATATGGGGAGTGCTAGATAGTGCCTGATCGTTTTTAAAAGTGAAAGCACCTCTTTTACAATGAATAGGAGATTAGGAATGTAGAGAAGCAATTAATTTTATTTTTAAAAAAGAGAAAAAGTCACCATATGACTTGTCCTTTATTGGATGGCAGAAAAAGAGCAGAATTACTTTTTTTTAAATAGGACATTCTTGAAAAATCTTCTCTCTGTATATATATAAAATAATAAAAGCTCTCACACCACTTTTCACGTGTGCTTGAATGACAAATTCCGTCGCTTGTTTCATTTAAGGAAGAAGAGTAGACACATCAATAATATCGGTGTCGTCAGTCAAAATAAAAGTAAAACTCCGTAGGACTTTAGCTATTTTAGAAAAATTTGAGGGTTTTGTTGTTGGTGCACGGCAAGTCTAAGATTGAACCTGCTTTGGAGATACTCTAAGATGTGTTTTTATTTTTTGTGATTTCCTTGTCACCACTTGCTCGCAACTCAATGCAAATTGCTATATTATTAAAAAAAATCTTATATTTCAGAGATTAAGGGGTTTGCTCAATAAAATAATAAAAATAATAAATACAGGCAGACAGATGGGTCCTACTCTTTATTTTTTGTTTTTTTTGTTTTTGTATTTGTTAATGATAGTGATACTACCAACCGCCTAACGCGTGGGTGAGATGGATTGGTTAAAAGCGCTGATAGCACGTCTAACCTGGTTGAACACAAGATGAAGATGGTGATTAAAACTAGGTCAGCAATGATGACCACCAATGCTCAGTCTTGCTTTTGTCAAACACGCAATCAAGTGGTCTCAAACTTGAGGATCTAGATGTAAAGCAGATGAGATTGTCTTCAATGGTCTAAATTTTATCTAACCGGGCACCACCATGGAGCTATGAGACACCGAAGATTTGGAATTCATTCAATTCGATCTATAATCATCATTAATTATTTCCCTTGCCTACTTTATCCCTTGTCCATTTGAATAATTGAAGTGGTGGGTCCAACTCAAATGGAAAACCGTCCAGTATTTTCAAATATCTGTCATGGCTTGCGAATAAGGATGACTTAACAAGTGTGACGTCATGAGGAGACTGCTCACCCAATCTTTGTTTAGTATTCTTCATTTTTTTATCTAAAGTGCTGAAATTTTAGAATTTGAAAAACGGTTTTAATTTTATGAGTAGTGTTTTCACACATCAACTGTGAGAACTTTTTATGAGACCCACTTGTGGGCTTATTTGGGGATGGGACTAGGAGGATGAGAAGATCTATGTGAAACAACCCTAAATATTAAGTTTGGCCCCAATCACATGTCTCCAATTCCTTCATCCATGACTTACAAATCCAATTTATTCAGATTTGTGCACAGCCGATCAAACAGTCCAGTAAATTCAAATTTGACCAAAACATGGGGTGTGTAGCTATCAGGGGGTTCCTTATATATTTCAAGATTTGGATTGAGTAATAGATGAGCACCACCTACATTTCTTATAAAAAAGTGATGAGAATTAGTTCTCATAAAATTATTTATCTTTAAAAAAATTGGCTGCAACATCCATTAGAATAAAAGAAGTTCTCTTTTTAAATGGTATTAAAGAACTCCAGTGATAGAGCTTCTACAAGAACCAATAAAAGATTTAAAATCATTGGATTTTCTTATATGGTCATCATTATCTATCAAAATGCCTAGAGACAAAAGTTCAGAAAATTTCCTATAGACATTTTCAATACTGTTACTTTTTTTTTTTCAATATTGAAAAAGTCTAGTTAGATTATGTATTATCTCGCAAAACTCCCTTTGTTAAAAAAGTCAGTGGAGCATTTTTTTTCCCTACGTTTCAATTGAAGTTTTTATACACAATATCACATAATCAAAATAAAATTTTTTTATGTCTCAAAGGAAAATTAGCAGTACAAAGAATGTTTGGGATATTTCTTCAACTTTTTATCACCAAGCATGGATTTTTAAGGCTAACGGGGATCATATAATAAAAATCCCTAAAGTTTTCATATTGAACTCTTAAATATTTAGCAGGTAGGGTCATCATTAAAAGTGGGAGAAGAAAAGAAAGATAAAAACAAACAAAGATGAATTCCTGGTTGTAACGTTAATGGTAAGGGGAATAGGATAGAGTTTGGGCATGTACTTAAGTATTAAAAATAATAAAAAATAATAAAAATATCACATGCCCTTTAGATTATCTCCTTCATGCCATCATATTTAATGGAGTATCTACCTTTTCTAAGAAGTAAATTTGAAGGTTGAAATCTACCAGCTCCATGGAAAGCCAACTTGACAATAGATAAGATAAAAGAAGCTCTGTGGAGTTCAGAATAGGAAAGGCATGTTGGGAACAGGAGACCAATTCATATGAGCCACACACAAGGCTACCCGTGAATGTACCACCACCACAACAGGCTCTTGCAACTGACTGACATTTCATGATGCGCACATGAGATATCACTATCGCAATGAGAAATTCATGACATATTGGGATGGCTTATCTTGTATTTACAAATGTCATGTTTTTGTTCGCTAGAATTCTAAAATTTAAACTATTTAAAAGGGCCATTTCTAGATGTCCCTTTGATTTCAAATGTGATGTTTCTTTAATAGAATTTTAATTAAGAGACATGACATTTCTAGCGAAAAAACGTGACATTTTAAATTGCATTTCAAATGACCATTGGAATTCTTGGACTTAGTGGCTCTGCTTTTTTGTAGAATTTTTGAATTTTCAAGTATAGAGGAAGATTTAGATGTTCTGTTGATAATTTCATAATTTCTAACTAGAATTTATGATAAGAGAATAAGGTATTGGAATTTTTTGAACATGATGGTTTGTCCCTGTGCATTTTTCAAATGTCATGTTTCTTTTCAACAATATTGTTAAAATTCTGATCAACTAAAATGTCTCAATTGCACTGTCACAATTTTAGAATTTCAGCCTTTAGCTTTTTTGAAGAACAAAGGAGATTCCACTCTTTCTGGGGCATTTTAAAATTCTGGGAATAGGAACCAAGTCACATAGGAAGTTTCCCGGCTTCTCTATAAAGAGGGGTGGAATAAATGTGTGAACATGAAGGTAAATCTCCAACAAGTTGATCCTACTACCTTCGATTCCATTTCACTTTAGTCTACTGTAGCCATGGTATGCTTTGTTAATCTAAAGTTTCTTTTTCTTCTAATCTAAGTAGAGTTTGTGTAATATTTTCCCAACATTTTTCCAGATCCAAACGTACTCCACTAAATTTTCTGGCTTTGTCTAATAAGCACCTGGCAGGGAATTTTGTGACAGTGGGACACTTTGAAGTGGGTTTAACCACTGAAGATTAGAAATTTCTAACCATCTTTCTTTCTTTCTTTTTATCTTTTAATGGCAGAGCGAGCGAGGGAAGGAGTCATCTCACAAGACTTTCAACCAGACTGGTGGGCGCATTTTCAATCCCCAAATCCAGGCCGAGAAGTTCAACAACGCGGGCAATTTTAATATGGGGAACAACGTCGGTGGTATGACTAGCAACACCACTAAAATGGAGAAGCAGAAAGATGTGCTTCCCGTAGGTGTGAACGGTGAGCAATCCCAGGACAGTCCTCGGGATTACGCGGAGAAGACAGATTCATCTTGGAAATGTAGTATTTTATGAGATGGTGCTGTCAGTGTGTCATGTACATGGAAGAGGAGTAGTTATTCCTTTCCTTTGAATAAGTCATGGTTCTAAAAGTCCTGAGGCAGAGTTTGTTGCTTAGTCAGAGTATGTTGTGCTTAGTCAGACTCTGTTATTACAGGACTTACTAATCGTTTGGAATAGATCAGGGTTTGTTTCGTTGTTTTTTTTGAGAGGTACTCTTTAGGAATAGTTTTTTCTTCTTCCACGCTATTGTTGTGAGCCTATAGAAGGCTGTAATTTGCACTAATAAAGGGTCTTTTGGCAACAGTTCCCTCAGCATTTCAAGTAGATCATGATTTTTTGTCATAAGGGTAAATATCTTTTTTCAAATTTAAGCACTTAAAAGGTTCAAAATATACTACTAGTAGATTTAAGCTGACTTTCATCTCCGTCTTCCTCTTCTATTCTGGTTTGCAACCAGAAAAAGGGCAATAGCCGGCAGCAGCTCTTCTTCTCAAGTACTGCAATTGGTGCAGCAGCCAGCATAGGCGGCTGGACAAAGTCCGTCTGATATCAGAGCGGGTTGCCTTTGTGTTTGACGGTTCAAATTTTGGGATAGTTTTGCGGATTTACGAAATCCAAACATTCTTCTTCATGTTTATTTTCTCTCTCAGTTTTACTGCTTTTTTCTTTGCTGCAACTTCAGGCAATGAAGAAAAAGACCATTGGATGTTCATTTTTCTGCATGGAGACCGAGGAAAAGGGGCCTTTCTCATCAGAGTTGTAAAGAGAAACAAGCACATCATGTGCTTTCTCTTTGTCTTCTTTTAGATTACATCAGGTAGCTTGCAGAGAGAGAAAAAAAAAAATTGCTAGCACAAACAGCCCCATCGTCCAAATTAATCCAAGGACACCGACAGTTCTTCTCTTCCGATCGGATCCAAACCCAACTCCAACTCCAATGTTATGTTCTTCAAACAGAACCAAAAATTGAGTACCCCTCTCTTCTTGTCTTTCGATCAAGGTAGAACTTGATTCGTGGCCCAGCATAGATCAAAACAGAAAAGGCATGTTTCTCTATTCTGCGATGAAACTAGAAACCCCAAGCCTGTGCCCTCTTTGTCTCTCTATTCTCCGGAGACTCCTACTGCTTTCTGCAATCACAGTGAACTTCTCTTAGTTTTGATTGAATTTATATGAGTTTGAATGAATTTATATAAGTTTTATCAAAATTTATCTGAATTTGATCAGAATTTATATAAGTTTGTAGAGAACTTTTCTGAGTTTGTAGAAACCTTATATAAGTTTTGCCTAGAATTTATATGAATTTTCAAAGAATTTTTTTGAGTTTGTAGGAACTTATATGAGTTTTACAAAGAATTTATATAAGTTTTGCAGAAAACTTTTTTATTATAGAATTATATGAGTTTGCAGAGAATTTATTTGAGTTTTGCAGAAGTTTTTTTTTTATACAAAATTTCATAAGCAGCATGGGTATTGATTGAAAGGTCTCGATGAGTAGGTTCCAAATATATCATTTAAAAAAAAAACAGATATCATGAACAAAAGTTATAGATTTTTAAAGTTTTGAATCACAAAAACAAAAGTAATTGCAAAAAGGGCAAATCAGTTATAAAAAAAATGAGTTGATCACTTTAGGGACCTTCGCCTGGAATACGTTCATGCGGTAGTGACCATAAGCCTTAACTGATTTGTGAGTGGACCGCGCCTTTGATTTGTGTCATGGGGGGGGGGGGGGGGGGGGGGGGGGGGGTGACTTTTGAGTAATTATCTCTTAAATAAAGGCATGAAATTAAATACTTAATTCTTTGGACACTTCGGAGGTTGGTTTTCCATCCAAGCAAAACCACTATCCTTTCTTGTGTACCCATTTCATATTTCCATTCCTTTTCTTCAAAAAATTGCTAGAAGAAGAAGAGGAAAGGTTTGAGGAACCCACACTGTCATTGAGGATCCTCCACATTTTTGCAAATTTTTAATTAATTGAACCCTTTTGAACAATTAGTGCTGTAACGTCGAACCCCAAGGATCAATCTGGTGCTGTCAAAACTAAAATATTTTTTTCGATCTAGTACCCCATCAAGGAGTTTTTTTTTGGATAAAATCCACTATAAACTATTTAATAAGTTGCAACTTTTTATGCTAGGGCCCATCAATTAATGGATCATAGTTTGAATTTGACATTTTGGATGTGCACAAATGGCCCTCGCCCCTCAGTGTACAAGAACCTTGAGTTTAATAAGATTCAGATGTGGTGCGGCCGATATTTTGTGGGCCCCTAATCAACACCCCATTTCTGTATCCCTGAGGCTAATTTTATTGACTCCAAAAAGGTGCACATATCATAGAGTTCACTTGCAATAAAATTAGTCTTATATTTATATAAACTACTTTTACCTAGGAAAGAACTAAAACATACTATATATAGTATTTTGATTTTTTGGATAAAAATAGAAAAAAAAAAGTATTGCGGTGAGGTAACCGTTTTGCTTTGTTACTTTTTCCATATAAAAGGAGGGAAAAGTAAACATCAATGTGAAGTGAAGTGTGGTGAGGTAAAATTTCAAATCAAGAGAGAATAAAATATGATGGAATTATGATGGTTTTCTTTTTTTGTTTTTAGTGGCTTGATAAGAAATCTTTTTGAATTTTTGTATGAAAATTAGATCATTTTCATTAGTTAGTGGTTGTTTTTTACCTTTTTTTAAAGGAAGGAATTTTGAATTTTTGTCCGTTTGATATGATAGGCACATCAAAGCATGTCCAAAAAATAGAGGCTAACTTTACTACACTTTACTGTATTGCACATCCAAACACCCTCTATTAGATGCATAATGAACTATATTCTAGTCATTTTTATTCAAATTGCTTACGAAAATTGGGGAAATGTTGTGAGTAGTTCTAGTGTAGTGTGTTTGGAAGTGCGAAACTAGAAAGGCTTGTATGTGAGAGACTTTTTTCAACCCAAGAGACTTTAAATTATAAGAGAGTACCACGGTTATAGTGAAATTGAGTGGAAGGTAGTAGAATACAGTAGTTGGGCCTTGCAGGATCCCCCATGTAAGTGAAGGTTTTTAAACCCTAATTCGGGTTAAGGTTCCAAATCAAAATATAATATGAATTTCAAATAAACCAACTTTTTAACCTAATCTAGAATCAAACAATGAAATAAAAGAGAAGGAGGCACGATTTTTATAAGAAAACCCTACTTGGGAAAAACCAAGAGTCCTATCATCTGGACCAAGACAAACCAAACACTATATTAATGAAAGTTACAAGAAGTACTCATGGACCCTTCCTTAGTTGAAACTCAACCGAAGGATTGTGGCGATTTTGCCGACACCTTGCCGTACACCTTTACCATGTTTGAAGTAACTGTCTTGAATCCCTTTCCAAGACGAATCTACTGCGAGAGAGAGAGAGAGAGTACATGAGATTGGTTTTTAGAAACTTTGCAGAAAGGTTGCTCTAGAGAATAAGATGGATCTCCAAAGGATGCTAGGGTTTATCAAGGGAGATGGATGGCCTAAGGGAGAGAGAACAAGAGACTATATAGGCACAAATTCATGGGTGCACTTAAGGTAGCAAAGAATAAGAGTTTGGAAAGGATTGGCAACCAACAAGAAATTTTTTCTAAGTTTGAATTTTGAAACCGCGTTATGTGCTCGAGCCTATGTGAGGCTGCACTTGAGAGCCTGAAAAAAATCTTACAATTAATTTTGAATTCTGCATGCTCTGTAAAACTGGCTTGAGCGCATAAAGCCTCAGCTTGAGCGCATATACTTCAGTTTGGAGTCTTGAAAACTACATGAGCACATGCTCGAGCTTGTGTGAGCATGCTACATCTTCTGATTTTCTTCTGATTCTTCAAATCGTGTAGCCCAACCATGAAATACAAGTATAAATCATTGAATCCTAGTTTTATCTATATCCCAATGAATTTGCTAACACTCAAGTACCTTACAATCTCTCCCTTTGGCAATTCATAGACAAAACACCTAATTACATGAAAATCTACCCACGCAAAATTCCAAATGACAATAACAAAAAGAACTCAACTTCAGTTTTGTCATCTTGCAAAGCCTGTAAAACCTGCCACGAAAACTTGATAGAAAATTAAGTGAAAATATCATGTTATGAAATTAAATCCATCATTCATTCATACTCCTCCTTGTTGTTCAGGATTAACCAAGTAAAAACAAAAGGAGAAATATGCTAAAACAAAGACATGGATTTCATTAATTAAAAAGCAACTATAGTAGAGGAAATGCTAAAATAGTACTAACAAGTTCCAGCATCAGCATCATAAAGCATCTAAATAGAAACTAAACATAGACAAGCAAGAGATAGAGGCATGCAAAATGAGGTCCATCGTAGTGACTGTGGATCATGCCATGAAGATTAATCAGTGCAGACCCAGATCGTCAAGCAATGAGTTCAATAAGCCGCTAATCGACTGATACTGCTCCTGCAGTTCTTGAAAACCACTAGTGACCTGAAGTTCCAAACGAGATAGATGCTCATACACTGAAAGCTACCTCAACTGGCTTCTCAGCCTCATGTTCAGCTTCTTCTTCAACATTCTCTACCCTGTGAATGTGTGTTCACGATTGGTCCAACGTTTGCTTATTAATAGGATTTTTGATCTTCGAATGTATCTTCATGAGCTTGTCGACGAACACCTTTGACAAACAAAAATTGAGTGAGAAAGATGCCATAGGGAAGAGATGCATTTTTTCTGCATTCAGAGTCTTCATCATTCTTATAACACCCCGACCCGATTTGATCTGGATTAGCTGCTAATTCTTGATGCTTTGGTTGCTAATGGTGTTTTGTTCTTGTGTTTGTTTGGTTTCAGGTTCTGGATAGGTAGTTGGGTTGAGTTTGACCTGGTTCAGGTAGACATAAGCCCTTTTTCGTAATATTGCATTTTGTTTGATGTCGTCATTCATGCATCATCCTGGTATTGACGTGTGTCTTTCGTTACGCTTGTTGATTCCCGTAACTACGTCGGTTGCCAAATATGTCACATGCTTCCGTTAGACCCGCAATTGACTCGAACTGGAAATTAATTGGAACAGTTGGACTTTCTTGCAAAATGGTCTTTATATTGATAACCACCGACCCTTTCTTCTCCTTCATTCATTGTTCTGTCTCTTTATCTCTCTCTCTCGAGTCTTCTTCTCCTCCTCGTTCTTCCTTGCTTCTGTCGATCGATCAAGTCAGGGGGAGCATCGGTGCATGTCCACGTTTGAGCATCACTCGCGTGATTGGAGGTGAGCTTTAGTTCTTGTTGTGCTTCCTTCCTTCTTCTTCCTCTTGTTCTCATTATTGATGGGTATGGATCCTCACGGTTCTTTTTTTCTTCTTTCCTTGCATGCATGGCGATTCGAAGCTTGTTGGCAGATTGATTGAGCCCAAGGACAACAAGATCGTGTGTTAGACTCCATTTGAGGCAAGTATAAGCATAACTTGGTTTAACCATGTGGGTATGCATTTGATTAAGATTCCATCATTTATTCTTGAGTATGAATGATGTTTACAGCCCATTTTGTGATCATTCCCTTCTATTTCATGTGATTTCATCAGTTTGTACGTATTTCGTTGATTCTATCATCAGTTCAGAATATGTTTCGTGTGTACCACAGCTAAGCCGTAACCCACCTTCGGCTTAGAGTCCAGAGAGGGGAAAAACCCAGTTTTCCTCTACGGCCAGGACACGGCTAAGCCGTATATTGTCCTACGGTTAAGCCATAGCTCAGCCGTGACCCAGCCGTAGATCAATACAGGGTACCGGTTTCTGGATTAACTGCAAGTAAGCAATTTGACAGACCTTCTACGGCCCAGCCACGGCTAAGCCGTAGAACAGGACACGGCTAAGTCGTAGAACAAAATACGGGTGAACTGTAATTGTGGATGAACAGTAAAGGGAACCGCGGTGGAGCCGCAGTGCAGATTACGGCTACGCCGTAAGATGCCTACGGCTAAGCCGTATGTTCACCTACAGCTAAGCCGAGCGACCCCTGATAAATGAATGAAATGATAGGATTAAGAAAGAGACTGATATGGCCTTCATGATAGAATGTAGATCACCTAGACTTGTCCAATGGTATGAATGTATGACATGAATGATCTCGAGGGCTGCGAATCATTCATGCACGTTATCCAGTTGTTTAGCACCTTTCCATGGGTGTTGGTTTAAGGGACTTCGGTGCACATTCCAGATACACTACAACACTAGACAATGGTGCATCGGATAACTTAAAACTACATCATCATGCACGGTTAGAAGCACTGGATAATTAGAATAGGATTGGCTAGTAACAGATCGTGATTCCTGCAAGAACATCTGATTGCATGGCATATTGACTTCGGTTCTTGTCCTCTTATTCGCATTCTACGCTGGGGCACACGATTGGATATTTCTAGCTCTGTCCATGGTTAATCCCGGGTGGAACAGCGGTCTTGCATGTTCGATCTTACTATTTGATATACATGAGTTGAGATGCTTTTACTTCGTTATCATCCAGTATCTTGTTGGTTTGATCTGTTCAGTTGGATATGGTTGTTGATATATGCTTAACAAGACATGCACGTCACGTTCTGATAAGATACATGTTCAGCTATGCACGTTATGATATGCACGGTATGATATGCATGTTCTTATATTGATTGACTCGATATGGTCTGGCACTATTGAGCCTCAGCCTTAGGATTCCGACGGGGTGACTTTGGTAAAGTTTGTATTGCCTTACTGCAGAAGGACATGTCTTAGGGAATCCGGACCCCAGGAAACTGAGACCCATCTGGCCTATGGTGTTCTCATCGTGTTTATAAGATCCCTACTTTGGGAGCATATGGCGTACGTAATGGCCAACTAGTATGTACATGTTATGTTACTTATATTGATTCATAGAGCATATGTTAATTTGAATGCACAACTGCCTAGACTACTACATTGACATGTTATGATTATTTATGTCTTTTATTCGATTAGAGACCATACGTGTTAACTTGTTACTGCTTATACTTTGCTGAATCGTTGTATTCGTAAGTTGTCCTTGGTGTTGCAGGTTCAGGTACCCTCGACCGTGTTCTTGTCGGTCGTCAGTTTGCTTGGGAGACTCCAGCTGTCTCTTCAGGTTCGCGGAGTGGGTGTTATCCCTCCATCAGAGCGCGACTGTTCTCTGCATGCATGTATATTGTTTTCTTTTCATGTCATCGATTGTACTCATGTTCTATACATTGTGATTGGATCCAGCTTTGTATGTTCAGACTTTTGTATCAGCCTTTGGATATTATGTCTTTGTTCTTGTGTGCCTCGTGTCTCTTGTTGATATTTTTAGCTTCCGCATACATGTTTTGCATGTGTGTTTTTCCTTGTGCGTGTGCATCTAGACCGGGTCTAAGTGCATATGCACGGGAGTACGTGTGTCGCTGGTTAGGTTTTTGCTAACCCCCGATCTCCTGGGCTCGGGTTGTGACAATTCCTTTGAACAAAACCAAAGGCAAGTCAATGTGTTCCCGGTGCCAATAGCGTAGAGAAAGTAGCCATGATGAAAGTTCACATCTGAAGTGTGCCCCCTTGGCTCTCCACATTTGAACTTACAAAGAGATTCATAACTCTATAACTTTCAGTCAGCTCACCATGTGGGATTTTTCCTCTAGGCTACATATGGTCTTTTCCAAAAAGAATAGAGGCCATGCGATTGTAATCAATATCTGGCACTAAGTCCTCATCATCATAATCAAAACGACACTCAGAATTCTCAGTTCTCGGAATGACCAAAAAGTCACTAATGACGTCAGGTGACATTTCAAGACACTTGCTCCGAACATGCTTATTGAAAAAGTTAAGGGAAATGCCATGAATATTGCAATAAAGCTCCCTAACCCAGTCCACCATTATTTCAGTCTATTCATAGGTATAAAGTGCATTCCGACCTTGCCTTCGCAATCTTTTGGACATTATCTTCCAGTTGGCTGAGGAACATTCAAACAATTGAGCTTTTTTCAATGAAAGAAAATGATTAGAAACATGGCATAAGGAAGAGGAAGATCTTGGGTGTGAACATTTTTTAGATTCCATTCTCACAAATCAAACTTCTCATAGGTCCACAAACAGTTGGGGTGTTATAAATCAAAGTGATAATAATGTCACATCCCCACCACACTTTGCAAGCAAACACACCCCACGAATGGATACTCCAAGAGCTTCTCAAAGCAACCAAAAATCAAAACAAATCCACAATCAACAATGTGTCCACCAACACAGCCAACGATAACCCAATCTCCAATCCACCATAATCAAAGTATCACCAAACAAAAGTCTACCAAACTAAAATGCATTCATACTTCAATATAATGCAAACAAAAAGAAATCCAAGCAACAGTAGGGGCTAGGAAACTTCGATTTCCAGAGAGATTTTGGGGAAAAATTTTGTCCTTAAAGCATGAATAAAATACACAAATGCAAAAACTCAAGCAGGCGAACATTCTAAAAATCCTCGATGATCAAACTCAAAATTTTGCGAAATCTAAAAGACCGATAAAATAGGGCAACACAAATTTTAGGAATTCTACTTATGTGTGAGGGACAATCGCAAATGAAAAAACATGAAGAAATCATTGATCAAACGAAAATAAACTTTCATCATGTACAAAAGGAAATTCATACCAATCAAAAATAAAATGACCCGATCAAAAATTAACGTAAGAAGCTTCCCTTAATGTTGCATTTTTTTATATTGAAAATTATGCCAATCAAAACAGCATAGGAGGCTTTCATAATGATGAACATGACAGCTCTCTCCGAAGAATTTTTACGGCAGATTGCAACTTTTTAGCTCATTTTCCCTTTTTTTTTTTTTTTTTGCTTTTTCTCTTTTTTTAAAAATTTTTTATTATATATCACAAAGAAGGGAGAATATGGAATTGAGGAAAATCAAGATTGATGCTTCAAAAAATTGCAAACTCAGTAAGATGATGAATTTGGTCAATCCTACTATCACACCAACCCTAAGTGAGTGTCCAAGTGAGTCATTGTGTATGTAAGGACATAATAAAAAACCATTAACCGTGTACCAAGATAATCAATGCAAAAATATGCAAATTAAAGTGCATCACATGCTAAATAATCATTAAAGCAACCTGAAAAAGCAGGCATGTGTAAATCAAAACTTGAATTGAGATAAAATTTATGGCTACAGGCAAATGCCTAGGGACTAATGGAGGGAGTTGAATTTAGGAGAATCAAGAGGCTTGGTAAAAACTTCTACTAGTTGATGCTCAGTGACAATGTGCTCCTAGGTAAAGACTTTCTCTTCAACCAAATCTCGAATGAAATGGTGTCGGACATCGATGTGCTTAGTCCTTGAGTGTTGTATAGGGTTCTTGGAAATGTCTATTGAGCTCTTGTTGTCACTGTATATCACCATGGTCTCCTGGTCAATCCCATAATCCAATATTATCTGTCTCATCCATAATAGCTCAATGCAGCAACTTCCTACAACTATGTATTCTGCCACAGTTGTCAATAACGAAGTTGAAGTTTACTTCTTACTATGCCATGCAACAAGATTGTTGCCAACAAAAAAACAACCTCCTTAAGTGCTCTCTCTATCATCCACTCAATCTACCTAGTCAGCGCCAGAATAACCAACGTTGTTCGTGTTGGTGTCCCGCGTAAGCCATTTATCATACTCAGTTGTCCCACTAACATATTTCATTATCCTTTTGATAGCATTGACGTGAGACTCTTTTGGATTTGACTGATATATATCATAGACACCTACGTTGAATGTAATATCAGGCCTACTAGTAGTGAGGTACAACAGGTTGTCTATCATACTCATGTAAAGTGTCTCATCAACATCTTTCCCGGCTGAATCTAAACTCAGTTTAATTGTGGAACTCATGGGAGTAATAGAGCACTTAGAAGTGTTCATCCCAAACTTTTACAAAAGATTATGGGCATACTTAGTCTAGGAGATAAAAATGCCATGTTCACTTTGTTTAATTTGAAGACATAAGAAAAAAGACAATTGTCCTACCATGCTCATTTCAAATTCCTTTGACATACTGTTCAAGATTTTTTTAGCCAAAACTTTGAAAGTTAACCCAAAAACAATATCATCAACGGAAACTTGGGCCATCAAGATGTGCTTCTTTTCCCTTCTAATAAACAAAATCTTGTCCACAATGCCCTTTATGAAATCATTCTCAATAAAAAAAACATGGTCAACCTTTCATACCATGCAAGAGGGGCGTGTTTCAAACCATAGAGTGCTTTTTTGAGTTTGTACACATGATCAGGGCAATGAAGATCTTTGAATCCTTTCAGTTATTCGACATATGCTTCATCATTTAGATACCCATTCAGAAAAGTACTCTTAACATCTATCTGGAATAATTGAATCTTTAGATTATAAGCAATTGTAAGCAGTATCTGGATGGATTCAAGATGAGCAACAGGGGTAAATGTTTGATCAAAATCATTACCCTGAACCTCAGTATAGTCCTATGCTACCAATGGAGCCTTGTTCCTAATACTTGACCAAGCTCATCGGTTTTATTGTTGAAGATCCAATTGGTAACATTGGCATGAGAGGGGTGAGGAACAAGATCCCACACATTATTTCTCTCAAATTGCTATAATTCTTCATGCATTACATAGATCCATGAGTCATCATTTAATGCCTCATTTACATTTTTAGGTTTGAGGAAAAAAACAACATAACAAATGAAATGTACCTTGTCATGTACTTGCTTATGTGTTTTCACAGGCTTGTGTATGTCCCCAATGGCTTTATCAAGAGGGCGATCTTTCAAGACTTGACCTTTTTGGAATCTAGGATGCACAATAGATTTGACCTTTTGTTCCTCAAGTTTGTTGTCGGATGCTAAATCCATATCTAAAGACGTTGGCAAGCTTTGTTTGTCTACTTCATGTTTCAATTTTGGATCTTTTTCTTTAGCCTCATCCTTCTTGACTTCGTTAGAATCGTCCACCTGTTTAAAAATAGGAGAAAAGATCATTCCTTCATCATCATCAGAAAAACAATCAGAGGTGCCTGCATCATCCACCACAACATTAATTGACTCCTTAATTGTAGAGTTCTTAAGATGGTAAACTTTATAAGCCTTGTTGTTCAGTGAGCGCCAAGGAAGATTCCTTCATCACTTTTTTCAAATCCCTTAGGATGTAAATGTCTAAAAGTACTTGATAGTGGGTTTCATACCAATCCATATCTCGTATGGATTGTTGTTTGTTCCAAGCTTGAGGTACAAACGATTGATAATATGCACTGCAGTATTTACTCCCTCAGCCCAAAACCATTAAGGGAATTTCTTGCTATGAAGCATAACACTTACCATCTCCTGGACAACACGGCTCTTCCTCTCAATCACTTCATTCTACCATAATGTTTTTGGTGCAGAAAACTCATGTTTTATTCCATGTTTAGTGCAAAAGGAGTTGAATTCAAAATTCTCAAACTCAATAATGTGGTCTGAACAAATTTGAGAAACACCACTAAATTCTTGACCTTTATATGCAATGAGTACAGTCTACAAGTCACCAAACACCTCAAAAGTTTATGAAGTTTTCCTAAAAATCTCACCCATGTAAGTCGTAAAAAGTCATAAATAGTGAGAAAAATATATTTCTTGCCGCAAATGCTTTAAGTCTGTGTTGAACCCATAAGATCCATGTGGAGTAATTCCAACAGCTACTTTGTGGTGTGTGAATCAACCTTCTTATGTGATGACCTGATTTGTTTACCGATTTGACAAAGGCTATACACACTGCTCGGGGCTTTCCGAAGTTTAGGGAGCCAGCAACCAACTCAGTCTTTGCTAGTCTTTCTAAGTCAGAATGATTAACGTGCCCCAACTATTGATGCTACAATTCAGTGCCACTTACTTTTGCAGAGTGACATGATGGATCATTGTTAGTGGCAACAATGTAACATTTGTCAGATGTTCTTTTTTTGTGAAGTACATTGTTACTTTTCTTGTCATCTATTGTGCATTCATTTAAGGAAAAGTGTACTTCATGCTGGGTGTCACAAAATTGTCTAATTCTCAATAAATTCACTTTAAGTCCATCTAACAATAAAACATTACATAGTTTAGATATATCTAGAAATGCATCGGTTCCCTTACTAATAATTTCGGACTTATTGCCATCCCCTAATTTCACACTACCACCATTGTACCTCTCAAGAAAGGTGAAAAGAGATCTATCACCTGTCGTGCATCTCGAGTAGCCACTATCCAAATACTACACATGTGACTTTTGTGGATTGAGTATAGTGAGAACCACATTATAGCGAAAATCAAACTTATAAACCCAAACAGACTTAGTCTTGACTTATTGAGGAGAATAGTGCTTCTTTTGCCACTGATATCTCAATTGATTACCCATTTTGTTAGAATGTGTTCGAATGTGCCCTTTAATCCAACAGAAATGATAGATGGGGATGAATCTAGGCTTTGGCACATTTCTTCTGGGTATAGTGTTCACATGTGCAGTATTGAGATATGTGGGTTCCATGGAATACATCATGGATCGTTGAACATATACAGATTTACCTTTGATTTTAGATGTTAAAGCTCCATGCTCAAGCCAATGCTAGTATTTGGGGAATCTTTCTTTTGGCTATCCAGTATTTCATCAAACTTCATGGACCTAGTGCTCATTCGCTTAATCGTGAGTTTGGCATATTCAAGTTCAATGTGGACCATTTTCAATTTGCCATTTAGATCATCCTTTTCAACATTGCAAGTGTTCAATTCTTCATGCGATGCTTCCATGTCCTTCTCAACTTTTTTAACTTGAACAATCAGCAACTCATTCTTTTTCCATTTAGACTTGCCCTTTGGATTTGCTAAATTTCTTTGTGGATTTTTTGCATGTCAATAAAAAAACAACAAGGGGAGGCTAGGGCAGTTGATTCTTCAATTTTATAAAGGTTGTATTTCTAGAGGCACCACTGCTTCACACCCGTATACCAAGGAGTATAGCATGGATTTAGTGGGGCCACGCACAGTAGTCCTATAGGCCCACAATGCTTTGGGTAACTTTGTGCTCCATTACTTTTTTGTTGCCTGAGACCATTTTTTTTTTAGTATTTTGCAAATCACCTTGTTGAAAGCTTCTGCCAAGCCATTTGCTACAAGGTTATAGGCTATGGATGGGCAACATTGAATCCTTGTTATGTACTCGAGTTGTTTTCTCCTTTTTGTGAGTTAAGTATAATAAAATATTAATTAACTATTTTAGTTGATCATTACCAACTTTAAATGAAAATCATGGGTCTGCCACTGTATATAAATATTATATATTCAAGGCAGGGCAGGTTTGGATAATAAAACCCAAACCCGCCCCATTTGTTAATTTTACATGTGATGTAAAAATGCTTTACATAAGTAAATAACTTATATGTGAGTCATTTACATATGCAAATGACTCACATGTGAAAAAAAAATTTTTGTTTGTTGTTTTCACATCTCTTCAAATATGAATCTAATTCCAACTAAAGATTCACATATTTTTCACAATTTTTGAAAAATCCATGCCGAATCAAGTGATTGGAAAAAAAGGCCCACAAAAATCAGAATTAAATATCAAATGGTCTAGACCTTTTTGCAATATTCTACAATCTATGAAAGATCAACGGTTGACATTTGATCTATTAGTCGTGTTTGGCGTTATAAAGATATTCAATGGTTTAGATCTTTCATTTGAACCTCATATGAACCCAGAATTTTAAAAATGCGGACTACCTATTCAACCATTACTTCCTGCATAAGAAGTTAATTAATGGTTTGAATGTTTTCTTAAATATCTCATAATCTGCGATGATCTAATGGCTTAAATTTGGTATTGTAGCATTTTTCTGCCTTATTAATAAGTTTAACGGTTTGGATCAACGTTTGGTAACATACAAATATACAAAAAAAAAAAAAAAGAGAAAAAAGGCGTGATGGGGTTTTAGAGCAATGTAGCTCTACCTTTTTGGTGACAAGTGTGAATCCTTTTCACACCTCTTGAGGTGTGAAAATGTGATGGCCATTTTTCTAATGATTTACATACAAAAAACACTTGAAATTTACATACCACATGTGTAAATTTTGGAAACAAACATAAATGAATACATAATCATTTCACATATGGGTTATTTACATATGTAAATAATGAGGTGAAACAAAAGACCCTTAAGAAAGCCATTACCAAATGATGTGAACTTAATCAATCTACTTAAAACTACAGGTGCACAGTTGTCTTGTTGAGATAGTGGCAAATACAGGTTGATTCCACAGAGAGCACTTTTGAACTTTTTAATTAAAAATTTGAATTTTTTCTAAAAGAAAATAACAATAGAAGAGAAGTGTGGTATATAAATAAGAAACTAAATAAATTAATAACAATCATAAGAAATAGATCACCGCAGCCAGAATCCACTAAGTTATTTAAAAATCCAATTTATGCAATTAATTTACCTTTTTTGTTCCAATTATTACTCAGATAAAAAACAAGTCAATGTTTATGATCCGGATGATTTGACTATTGCAAATACCAATTTTTAATCAAGAACAAAATCAAGACTCAAGATTTCCTTTACCTCATAAAAGAATGAACGTCCTATGCATCATCTATCAAACTAAGTATGGACTATCAAAGATAACCAAAGATCAAAGCATAATCTATTAAAATAAGTATAAATTATCAAAATTTAGGCATTAAGAACATAAATCAGAGGTTTGCCCTTGGCATGAAGATAGACCTATTATTATCTTTCAACAACACATAATTAACAGGAAACAATCAGAAAAGAGTAAAATAATAAATATAAATTAGAACATTAAGATACTTAACTTCATCTTTCATTCCAATCAAAAACTCAGCTCACCATTGTAAAGAACCTAAAAAATAACTTCATTGATATCTTCTTCTTCTTATATAGTGGTTTCTTAGAATTTTCTCTTCTTGATCTTAGTTTCTGGAACAAGGCTCCAAAATACCTTTAAAATAAAAACAAAAATTAATGGAGGGGATAGGGGAGAAGAAAGATAGAGAGATCTGGGATTTTTAGATCTAACTGGGAATGAGGAGGAGCTTTGCATAGTGGCCTCCTTTTATAGTTTTCTGGCTTTTTAAGTTCATTGAATTTGGACCGCTTTTTCGTGGATTAAGAGATAAGATCTGCTGCTTGTTAATTGGTTTATCTCCTTAGATGAGAGAGGTCTTGGAGATAAGACGAGGTGAAAGCTTTTGGCATTCTTATTTGATCTTCATATGGGGTCCACAGAAAAATGTGTTTCAACGGTGTAGATGCAATTGCAATCCCGCTTAAAAATATACATGAAACTTTCCAGGCCCATAACTTTTTCATTTTAGCTCCAATTTCTGCAATCTTAGGCTCCATGGACATCTACTCTGAAATTCCAACAGTGGGTCATTTACTTCGATCCGACGTCTGGATTGAGAGATATAGTTATTTTAAGATAGGCTATTATGAGAAAAGCGGGATTGAATTTTGAATTTTAATTTGCAATGGACTCTATCTCTGCAGTAGTTGTGATCTGTTAGCCAAGTCAGAAGAATATTTCTTGGCACAATAGAATGAGATAAGATCTTTTGGAAGTCTTAGTTAGTCGTCAAGTGGGATCCATGGGCAGATGAACTCTAAATGTGTGGATCTTCAAGCAGTGGGACCCAAATCATCTTAGGGTTCTATGGGTCTTACAAATTTTATTTTTTACATATTCTAATTAAACCCATCAAATACTGAAGAGCTCACATTGAAGTGGAACCCGTCCAGACAAAGTTCGACTTCAACTAGGACTTTTCGGAGAAAAATTTCAAATATTCTTAATTAATGCATAAAATGTGCAAAAAATGTACAAATTTCAATTTTTAGGTGAAAATGTATAACATAATGAAATTGAATGAATAATGATGCATTTAACCTAATTAAGTCCTTAATTTAATTTAAAATATTGCTTAAATCATGCAAATTCATGAACTTAACACCAAACCTGGCCCTAATAGAAATAAGTTAGGGCAAGTCCCCATTTATACCCGCCACATTGTAATCACTACAACTGATCTGTCCCATTTTGCAAAAAGGACTCACTATAATTGGGAGCTTAGGACATAGTCTCATTTGAAACCAAGAACCCAAGACTTACGATGGGTGCTTACTTTTCTTTTTTCTTTCTTTCTTTCTTCCCAAATCACCATTTAATATTGTGCCCATTGAAAAACTTGATAGCCCAAAATGCATTTCCCACTCTTTTAGGAGACTATGGCCAAATTTTATTTCATTGGAGCCTACCTATTGAACATCTAAACTATTCAAATGATTTGTTTTTTAGTAACACCAAATCTTCCTAAATATAATTTCGCCCCATCATAAGATTGAACTAGTATAAAATATATGAATAATATATGCTAAATTCATGTATTTTTACATATGAGAGGCCCTACTTTCCTGCATATGCAAATAGAATATAGTCCATTTCAATCTAAAACATTAAATTCATGGAGCCCAATTTTTTTTCATGCTTTTATATATGCACAGAATTTGGTGGGACCAACTGTTGAACTTCGTAAAGAGAGTAGAAAGCTCATCCGTAGTAGTCGATCTACGGCACAACGTCAGGTAGCTCTCATCAACTATCTCCATATATATGCCAATGTCCCAGTGCTAGCAACCCAGAACATGCCCATGACGCAATTGACACAATGGCAAAGTAAGAGGCTGGGGGAGGGAACTATATGTGGGAGTTTTTGGCTAATGATTTTCAATTTAGGTGGGCCTTCTTAAAAGAACCCAGATTTTGTTGGGGAAAAAGGCAAAGTCATTATCATTGATTAAATTATTATGATTGAATTACTTAGTATTGTGAAATAAACCAATTTTTAATATTATTTATTAATTTATTGTTTTTTTTCTCTAATTTACAGCGATAGAATCATACCCAGATTGGGTGTCACTGGAAATTTGATATTTTTTGTTTTTTCGGTTGAAAAAGTTGAGCCGCAAGCCCCTCAATCTCTGATAGTGGGGTTTTCTCTCAGCTAATAGTCTTTGAGCGGCCATCTTGTACACCATGATGAAGGTGTTTCTCTACATTGTAGTTGTTTCATCACATGAGAGGTAAAAGATCCGAGCCATTCATCATGTGGGCCCACGCAATGTTAAGTTGACATGAGCTGTTCCAGGTGTCAAGTTGATTTGAAAAAGGATGATTTGAGATGAAAAGAAATGGCCAATTGCTCAGTGTTCAATGTACATAACCAATATTCCTGACAAAAAAACCTTGATTTTTTTTCTTTGTAACATTAACTTTTATTAAAAGAAGGAAAACATATGAAGAACAAATTAACAATGATCCTAACCCTTTATTTAAGGTCCTTAAAGTTAATGACCATATGATAAGCAAATTAGTTGGAATGACATGTAACAATTACTTTTCTATATTATGAGCACACTAGGACTGATGTCAGTTAAAAGAGGATTGTTCTTTCTTAGGGCCCTGTTTGTTTGCATTAAAATACATAGATTCTATTCACAGTAACTTTTTAAGTGGTTAAAAACAAAGAATAAAGGCTAGGCATTTATTCCTATCTTCCTTTGTTTTTCCTTTTTTTTATTTTTATCGGTAACAAAAATTTGCATTAAAGGAAAGGAGAATAGAAGAAACAGAACACTAAAAGGAAAAAGGTATAAGAGCATTGTGCCCAAACCCATACTACATTTACATGACAAAACCCTATGAAGGAAAGACCTCTCAATCCCACACTTAGCTAAAGCATTAATTATAGAGTTGGCTGACCTAAGATCATGGTGAAAGAAAATGTTAATAAAAGAAAACAATCCCAAATCTCATTAAAGAAATTGAAATTTCCATGGGTTCGCCTTCCACTTAGAAACCCAAGTAGTGGCATTAGAGGAATCACTTTCAAAGGTCACAAACATAATATCTCGAGAAGCACATAATACCTCGAGAAGCACCTGAGAGCTTCCAAGATAGCAAGATCCTCCATTTCATTAGAATCGCAAACACCCATTGTCACAATCCGAGGCCAAGAATCCTCGGATTAGGGTTAATCTCTGAGCGTTACGCATGTACTCCCGTGTAATCTAATTGGACTAGAATTTAAGCGGAATTACACAAAGGATTTTCACATTACTTACACATGTGAGATGTCTTTAACGGATATCTGTCCAAGCATTTGTCACGTGAAAGCCTAGCAATATCACCCAAAACTTTCTTCTTTTCTCTCCAACAGATAATATTTCCAATGTATCATTCATGAGACTATATACACAAAAATACCCTATAAAAGATGGAACATACTTATATGATATAACACGTACAAGAGTTTGAACAAGAGTGAGTAAACATATCTTTACAAGAAGGAAATAATGTTTTTGGATAATAATAAAGATCTATATTATCTCAAAAGGAGAGGGGATTATGAACTATGCATGACAAAGTAGAAAATAATGACATGCCATGAGACCCTAATGCATCCAAAAATCCAAAATAAGAAAGCCAAAAGATAATCGTGCCATGCTCTGTAGGAGGGATTATTTAGGGGGTAGCTACTGTCTACTCAAGGATGCTAGAAGGGACCCGATAGGCCACCTCCTGAGTCTCTCGATCTTTGCAATATCGGAATTGGGATCTAAGCTTGTAATACCATTAGACAACTATGAATAAGACTATTCAGTAAGCTATAAGCATAATTAAAGTAACACATGTTGTATCTAAGAGAATAGTTAAAAAGCGATCATAGAAGTCAATTTAGTATATTAGGCATGTTGTGCATTAAATAAAGCATGATATAAGAATTAAGAATACATTAATTGCCTTCTTATTGCAATTGGAGGCATACTTCTCTTCTTTACTCCATCGAGACTTAGGTTTATGAACAAAATTTCCTTCAGTCAAAATAATAGGTCTGGTATAACCTTCCTCAATAATATCCCAGACAACATAATAAATGGACTTCAAATAGCCAATCATTCTAAACTTCCAATAGCTATAGTTAGATCCATCTAGCAATGGGGGCTTGTTAGTAGATGTGCCTTCGTGGTTGTTGAATTTCATTCTAGAAATCACTGTAGATCAATATATAAAAAATTTGTATACCCGCTCTGATATCAATTGAAGGATCACTTCAAATCTAATTTTTAAGATTGCGGTTTAATTAATATGCATTGGAAGAAAAAAACTAACCGGGTAAAAAATCATGAATCAAACAAGGATCAACTATAAAGCAGTAGTGAATAGTTTTAAGATATACTTATAACCTTTATCCAGTCACTCCTTTGACCTAAGGACCGAGTTCTTCTTGCACAGCTCCTTGTTACGACTCTCATTCGCCCTGCACTGCTCTTCGCTTGATTGCACTACACCTTGAACGTATAAAATGCTCTCACTCTTCTACAAAGATGTAAAAGCAATATTCTCTACCTCAAAGCTTCAGCACAATCTTTCTGATCGAAGTCTTAGAGAAGTAGGGTGAAGTTTTAAAGAAGTAAGGTGATCTTCAATGTATAATCTCCACTTAGAAAATAAGACATCCAAATAAGCCTCAAATATATTCAAATATCCAAAAATAAGAAAATAATGTTCAACAAGTCCAAATGCTTGTGATAAAAGAGAAAACAAGAGAAAAGGCCATCTAGTTATCAAATTGAAGACGTCATCCATCATCAACCTGCACAAAAAAATATAAAAGATTATTCCCATTTTATCAATAAACTGACTTCAAACCTAATTATATGCTTGTGCTCTCGTCACCCTTTAAGTTGATTAGAAATTTAAAAGTTAGCAAATTACATCAACCACGCCCTTTGAAAATAAAGGAGCAACATCTCCCCCCTGAAAATAATACCCATAATGTGTTTCAAATCCACAACAATGTTCTAAGGGCCTCGCAGTTTCCATATTCTCAAAATGAATCATCACAAAGTTAGTTAAAAATATGTTGGCTTAAACAAATGAAATAATTTATTTATTAATTCTAGATGCCTCCTTAAACTCAACCTTTAAGTCCAAACCACTCTCTAGAATTGAAATTTTTTTTTTTAATTTACTTACCAAGGGAAGCTATGTCCTGCCCTCCACTTGATGTGCCATCTTCACCACCATTCTCTAAAGCTAAACTCGGAACGCTGGCTGGATCAACTAACCTAAGTACATTGGCAGGATTTATCCCAATTTTTATTGCCATCACTTGTAGTAAGCCCCGCCATGCAGCCAAGGTCTTATCTTGGTCAGCTATCTTCCACTGCGGAGCGATCACCTCAGGATTAGGTTCCTGAGACTATGTGGAAGATGAACTGATGCTGCAGATCCCAAATCCCCTTGAGAAACCTAATCTTTTTCCAAGTACATGATGGAAACTTGTACCTCAGTTTGCAGATTCTTAACACTCGGCTCCGACTATGTGAGAATCTTCTCCTTTAACATAGCCTGTCATTTTTTATTATGTAAATCCATAGCATATGAAAAAAATCTACATTTGATGATATAAACAGATAAATTAGCTAGTACTTACATGATGTTTAGCATGGTCATTTTTCCACATCCCACCATGTCGACCACATCTGTGAGTTTGCTCAAAAATATCGGAGGTAGACAGTCGAACACCACCATTCTTCGATGCCTGTTGTTTATTAGATATTCCGGTCAGATTAACTAAATATTGAAATTTTATTAAAAGTGTAAAAATTTACAATCCTAGACTTACATCGATAGATGCTCGTGATGCATACGATCTTGAGCCACTCGTATGATTGTATTTTTGGACAGCTTGTTCCTTTTTCTCACTTTCAGACTTTTTCTATGAGGACAAAATTAAAAAAGAAAGCAGCAAAATAAGCTTAATTATCCCACATGTGGTTAGTTTATTTCAATCTAGTAGAAGCCCAAACATCATATATATAAATATGTATAAAAGAGCAATAAGGAATGCCTTAAAGCCATCAATTTCCCACACAATTGAGAGAAGCTTGAGTTGGATTGGGCCTGAGTTGTGGCTGACCCACTTAACCCATTTACATATAATTGATCCGATGAATATGGTTTTCGGCCCAAATGAAGTCCAAACCTCATAAAATTTGGAGGGATGGACTATGACATCATTTTAGGCATGCCATAAAATTTTCATCTGCTTTTGAATTCAAAAAGTGGGTCACATCATCTGTTGACTTTTGGTCAAAGTGGGCCCATGCTTCAATTGTTTGGAGCCCAAATGATCTCAAATGGCCACAAAATTTTGAGGGTTCGATGAAGAACCTGTTTTGAGGTCTCTATCCAATTTCCAACTGATTTGGCCTTAGGGAAGTCAGGCTTGTATTCAGTGCCCCATGGCTCAGTGGGTATGTTGACTTTGGGTCAACAACTTCCAATCGACCCGAAATTTTGCAGAACTACTCCAGAGCATTACTGAGGCCTTCCATATAAATTTCACCCAATTTGGTATTTAGGAGGTGGAGTTTCACATAGTGTCCCCGAAACTTTAGAATGGGGCTCCTTGAATTTTAACTTGCATCTAATGGTGTTTGAAAATTCTAAAACTTCGAAGGAATGACCCAAAACATGTTTTAAGCCTTCATTGTGAATTTTAGCTAATTTTATCATCGGGAAGTATGAGTTGCTTTAGCCTGGGGTGCCCCCCGGGAACACTGACAAGAGTCATTTATGCTTTATTTTACACCAAGTTAGAACAGAAACTCATTAAATTCAGTTTTTATTTCTTGCTGGAAACAATGCAGAAAACTGATTTGAAATAGGATACGGCATGGCCGAACCATGTATGAAACTGTGTGATAATTTTGTGGGCTGTTTGAACTAATTGTAAACATGATTTTCTGCACTTAAACAGAGAAGATTCAGGTATGAAAATCAACTGAATTAGTAGCATTTAAAACTGATTTCTGAGTTTATTTGTCATTCATATAGTTTATGCATCTTACTCATGCACGTCTAGGAATTAGTAGGCATACAGAACTCTGTTTTAAGCATTGTTTTAGTGGATGTTTTAGCAATGTTTCATGCATCAATTGCTACTGATTTCAGCAATAAACATTAGATTAGGACTATTTAGTTTCCAGGTGCTATGTTGCATACAGTAAGTATAAAATTCCTGCACTAGTTTTTAGATCGCACGTCACATACATTGCATGGAAGTACTGAGAATTATGCCAGCCAAAAATAACATTGAAGAGGGAGGACTTCACGACGCCAACCATTCAAACATGGAGTTTAGAATTCTGAAGGTTCAAAAGCTGTCAATGCTTTAAGAATTTCCAGAATAAGAATTTTCATCTCAAATACCTTCAAACAACTAGGCCCTTATCCAGATCTTGATTCATTAATTTAGATTCATAAAATATACTTATCCACATAAAACAGGCTAGGCCAAACTGGTTGCTACTGAAGTGGCCTTCTTAACAATAGACCTTAGTTTGGTTAGGTGACATCATATGGGCTATGGACTTAGGAATGTCAAAGAATGGGCCCAATGGACAAGCCACCCCACTGACAGCCTTACTTGTAAAGCAATCCTTTAGTGCTAAGGCAGACTTTGGTGCATCTCAATCATAGTTTTATTAACTTTGGGAGCTATAACTTACATCCCATCATTCTGATCAAATGTATTTTAAGTGTAAAGCAATTTTGAAAAAAAAAACATTCATTAACATTTGTAGGCTGTTTATAAGTCAGAATGAATCTAACAAGTGTACAAAAAAATTGTGATACGTTAACTATCTGATTGTGTGTTTTCAGAATAATGCCTCACCTTCCCTGATGATGGCTACCTCCTGTCCTTTTGAACCATGGTGCATGACATGAGATATACTAGGAAGTGGTTGTTCCAAATTTGGTGCTATCTATTGGATTAAACACAAGTTATACACAAGATTATTTCCAATTAAAATTTGGAAGTCAATAGCAATTCATTTGTTTGTTTTCAGTCCAATCCAATGGTCAATATCTCAATAGTTACAATGATATTTTGGTAGATGCATGTCATGGTAATTCTCATAAATTGACATCGAAGATACTACTATACAAGAATTGCCTACTGTACTAAGCTTTGATTGAGTTGAGGTAGAAACTACTTAAATACAAGAACTGCGGAACAGAGGCATCACTGAGTTTAGACAAAAACTACTTGCTACACTTGTAGTTCGATGGATGTTGTGTAAGGACTTAGTCCAGTTATCATACCATCATGCTATCAATAAGAAGATACAAGTTCTCACTAACAATGGTTATCAAGAAATAGTTAAATTCCATGAATATTTTTTACTAATCATATGAAGTGGGGTTTTTTAAATATGCTTTGGGGTTGAAGTGCTATGTTTTTTTTTATTCAACAAAAGTTCTTTTTATTGGTTTCTGATTTGGTTTTCTAACATTATTGGTTTTTGATTTGGTTTTCTAACATTATATAACCAATCAAAATACAAAATCTTAAAAAGGAAAACACCCTTAAACAGAAGTTGCTATAGTTTTTTTTATTGGTTTCTGATTTTGTTTTTCAACCATTTCATACTACATTGCTTTGTCTTTTTTTAACTGATCTTTTTCTCTTTTTTTTTTCTTTCAATACATTTATGTTTTGATTTGTTTTTTGATGTTGAATGTGAGTTTTTCTTATTTCTGTAGCCTTTTCTTATTGGGTCCTGTATTGTTAATTTTCATATTTTTAAAAGAAGATGTTTTCATTTAGGTTTTTGTTCAAACACATTGTCTACGAATTTGAACCAACTTATATAGAAAAATGAGCAGAGGTTTAAGACAAACAGCTTCATACCAAAAGGAAAAATAAAAACAATCTCCAATATCTACTTTGCAAATAACAAACAAGAAAGAAACCGATCATGAACTTACACAAGAGATAACCAAAAGAAAAGGTCATGTTTTGGGAACAGTTCCTGTCACCAATCATTCACTAATTCAAACTACATAGCATCAAAACCGATCAACATTTGGTAACACCCATTAAACCCTATTTATCCATTAACCTAAAATAACAATATATATTTCACAAATAGAAAATCAAATCAAATTGCTAGTTATTAGAAAGAGGAAAAGAAACAGCAGTCAAAGTACTAAGAATCCAATCCCCTTGAGTCTTTGGCAAACATAAAAACAGAGAAAGAGAGAGACAGATAAGAAAAATAACTAGAATAAATTGTACCTGCGATGGTGATGAGAAAGAACCCTGTGATGCCGGTGTGCCGATGTGTAGTTGGACAAGACGAGGAGATGATTGATTTTGGGCTCAATGAGGGAGAGGTTTTACCCAAAAAAAAAAAAAAACAGAGAGAGAGAGATATATATATATATAGGTAGGCGTGGGGTTAGGATTTGCAAAAACAAAGGCGCGAAAGGAAAGAGTGATTTAACAAAAATAGATCTAGTGTGTTTTTTCTTTTAAAGTTTTAGGTTAAAAAAAACCAATAGCCTAGGACAATGGTTTTAACATAATTAATAAGTGCTTAAAATCATTATTTTTATTAATAATTTTTCCCACATAATAATATGTGGTTTTTATTTTAATAAGAGTTAAAAACTGTGGGATATAAGCAAGTGCTTAGATCTATAGTTTTTCACTCCAAATTAGTATGGGATTTAACTCTAAATTAAAAAAATAATAAAAGAATGGAAACGAAAATATTTGGATTCGCCCATGGAAAACAATGCGTGGTCGAAAGTCTTGGCCTTTCCCTATATAAAAATATGAGTGGCCAAAGGGTTTTCACTTTGCCTACAAAATACTGCGTCACCGAAGGATATTGCCCATGGAAAACCATGCGTGGCCGAGAGTCTTGGCCATTCCCTACGGAAATATATGTGTGGCAAAAGGTTTTTCACTTTGCCTACAAAAATATTGTGTCGCCAAAGGATATTGCCTACGGAAAACCATGCGTGGCTGAAAGTCTTGGCCTTTTCCTACGGAAATATATGCGTGGCCAAAGGTTTTTTACTTTGCCTACAAAATACCTCATTGCCAAAGGATATTTCCCACGGAAAACTATGCGTAGCCAAAAGTCTTGGCCTTTCCCTACCCAAATATATGCTAGCCAAGGGTTTTTCACTTTGCCTACAAAATAATAGGTTGCCAAAGGATATTACCCACAGAAAACTATACGTGGCCGAAAGTCTTGGCTTTTCCCTATGCAAATATATGCGTGGCCAATAGTTTGTCACTTTACCTACAAAATACTACGTCACTAAATGATATTTGTTTCTTAGGTAAAACTTTGCCTCTTAGTTTGAAGAGAATCCAGACTACTTTTGCCCACGCAAATATCTTATATCACAAAAAACATGAGATAATTGTGGCTTTTGCCTAGTAGATTCATTTTCGTGGGCAAAAGATAACTTTTAGCCATGCAAAATGGGCTTGTGTAGGCAAAGCCGTTGCCAATAATGCACTTTGTTGTAGTGTGTTATATTCTAAAAGATAGAGAGTAGCTAAGTAAATTTGACTCAAAAAGTGATGAATGAGTATTCTTAGGTTATTCGGCAAGGAGTCAGGCCTATCGAGTTCTAAATTTGAGAACTGGAATCATCCAAGAGTTAACAAATCTAATCATAGATGATGAATCCTCAGTATCTGATGATGTTGATGATGTGGAAGCTCCTTTGGTGACTGAACCCATACAATCCATGGTAAAATCTAATACACCTACTTTCATTGAAAATTTGGTTAATATAAAGGATCATCCTATAGACCATATTATTGGTGATCCCTTATCAGGTATAAATACTAGGAAACAATTGGAGAATATTATGAGTCATCCATGTTTCACCTCTGTTGACCTATAAAAAATTACAAATATAGCAGTGAAGACATTATAAGCAAATTCCAAACCAAGGATACATAAACCTTGCGATTGTGGAAAGGCAAGTCAAGTACTACATCCAAATGTTTAGAGCTGGTGTAATCCATTCAGAAGACTTCAGATGAGCTCAGAATGAAGCATTTCAAACTTCAGAGTTAGGGGACTTCGTCTCATCACTCAACTCACCAAATACCAGATTTAGGCTTCATTGACTCAAAAACTAGGGATCACTAGACCACTAAATACCAAATTTAGGGTTCATTAACTCAAAAACTAGGGATCACTAAACACACTCAGGGTTCTGGATCACCAAAGTGGATAAAAGTCACATGGCAACTCTAAGGCATGCTTGGAAATGATGTTTCAAAGTTTCAAAGCATTTGGACTTCATCTCAGCTCAAACCAAGTTTTAGTGACTATTTGTCATCTCCTTAGGAGTCATTGTAGGACCTAGCACTGCTACATGTGAAAGCAAGCTCAAATTTAGTGGAATGGTTTCAAGTACATTTAAAGACTATCCTTTAAAGATTTAGAGCATTTGGACATCATTTGGACCCAACTCAGTTTAAATGGTCATCTACTAAGCTCTGTGGGGTCAATGTGCAAAGTGACATCTCATGAAGATCAAATTAATTGAAACTCCTAGAGAAAGCTCAAATTATGTTCAAAGGAAGCTTTGTAAAATTTCAGATCAAAAAGACTTCATTTGACCTAAAGTCTGCAAGCATGTCAACTTTGGGTTAGTGACCCCTAAGCCATGGGGTCACCGACCAAAGTCCTATTTCTTGATGTCTAAAATTGATGAAATTTGGGCACAAAGCTTCAATCATTCTCAAAAGATATTTTTCAAATTTTCAAGTCAAAAGGACCTTGTTTGGTTTGACTTCCATTGCATGTCAACTTAGAAGACAATGACCTCCGAGCCATGGAGGTCACTAGCCAAAATCCTACTTCAGGAGGCCAAAGCTGATGAAATTTTGAAAAAAATACTAAAAATATGTTCAAAGTTACTTTCGCAAAATTTCAAGTCAATTGAACATCGTTCGGATAGAAAACAAGCTAACTACCTACAATGTGAAGTGAATAGTGACTTCGAACATGCAACAAATAAGTCACTATTCGAAATCCTACTTCCCCTAACTCAAACTACATGAAATTTGGACGAACCCTCCAAGATGTCCCTGACATTAGTCCCTCCAAGTTTTAAACCAAAATGAGGTCATTTGGGCCTAAAACACAGAAACAAGGGCCCCTTTTCATAAAAAGTGAATGAGGAAGTTGACCAACTTTAGAAAGTCAAAACTGGCTGAAACTTCTATGACAAGTCAAAATAGTGTCAAGAAGCATCCCTCCAAGTTTTGTGAAGATCGGACATTGTTTGGGCCCCAAATAGATGAAAACAAGTTGCATACACAAAAGTTCGAAAATAGGCCTTAGGAGTGACCGCAGCTGCGGTCACAGACTTCCACGAAGTAGTTCTTGCAGTTTTGGGTAGTTTTTTCCACCTCTTTCCGAAGTTCAACTTCCTATAACTCCTCTTTAACCTCCTGGAACTCCCAAAACCACCTGGGTAGTCTATAAAAAGGGTGACATTTGAAAAGAAAGCATAAAAAAGATGGGGGAGAGAAAAGCACAAGAAAAGGAGCAATTTCTAAAGGTTCCAAACAAGGCATCTTCTAGCACTCCAGCCACTTCTTCTTTTCTTCTCAGTCACTCAAGGTGAGGGATGGTTTAGAGAAGGAAAAGAAGTATGACCATTATTTAAAAGGGAACTACGTTCAAGTACTGGCGAGTTTTCAAAGGATGACATCGTTTCCTTTATTTTTCTCATTCGGAGGGTTTTCTAGCCATCATAGGAGTTATGAACAAGCCTCTTTAGGCTTCATTTTGTCCCCTGAAAATCATAAGTTCAGAATAACACAACTTTGGCTTCATACAGTACCCTTTTCGGACATGTACCAAAGATGGTCCGTAAACAACAATGATGATCAACAAAGGTTTCAATCAATTTCATGGTTGAATTTGTTCTTCCTAATGTGTCACAACCCGAGCCTAGGAGATCAAGGGTTAAGACTAACCCTAACCAGTGACATATGTATTCCCGTGCATATATACTTAGACTCTGTCTAAATGCACACGCACAAGGGAATTTCACACGTGTCAATATATGTACGCGAAAGCTATAGGTATCATTGCATAACAAAGGAAGGCATACTAAAACAAAATCAGATATATGTACAAAAGAGTACAAATGATTACATGAAGTTCAAAGTTAAACAAAATGAGCCATAATACATTTGCTACAGATTACAATTCAACACCAAAACCAAAAGGGATCCCTCATCAAGGAAGACTTATGCATGGATGACAATATTGCGCTCCGGCGGAGTGATTACATCCACTCCTCTAGCCCTGTGGGGCATCTGGGGTCTCCCGTGGAGTTTGATTCACTAATGAAGGTTCGGTTAAGGGATTTGAGCCTGCAACACTAAGGACAAGTCATAAATATAATGATTCAGTAAAGTATAAGCAACAACAAGTTAACGCATGTTGTGTCTAGCAGAATAAATAACAATGGATAATCCTAGAGTTTCAAATTCGTACATGAGATGCACATAACTAGGTGGCTACTACATTTGTCATATACTCCCTTTTGGGATCTTACGTACTGAGAACACTATTGACCGGGCCAGCGTACGAATGGGTCTCAAGTTCTTGGGGTCCAGAAGCCCCAAGAAATAAACTCACTGCAATAGTGCTATACATACTACACCAAATTCAACCCCTATCCCAAGGTTGAGGCTGAGTAGTGCCTGACCATATGTAGTCAATGATATACTAGAACTTGAGTACATCATGCATATCATAGCGAGCATATGTCATATATTCCGAATCATACGTTCAACTCATACATACAATACTTAAGTTAAAGGAAACATATTGAACAAATCAAACAAATTGAACTTACCTTATCAAAAGGGCATAACGAAAACTATGCAAACCATACGGAAGAGCAGAGGTCAATATTTGTTATTTAAGATGTCATGCAATGCAATTTAGCTCGATTCAAGAGAATTTACTAGCCAACCCTAATCTAATCATCCAGTGTTTCTAACCGTACATGATGATGTAGTTTTAAGTTATCCGATACATAGTTGTCTTTCACAAGTGCTGCATTGTATCAGGAAAGTGTATCGAAATCCCTTAAACCAACACTCATGGGGAGGTGCTTAACACTAAACAACACACATGAATGCGTCACAGCCCTCAAGACCATTCATGCGATGCTCGTATTCCATTGGGCAAGTTCAGGGTGACCAACATCCTAATGTGAAGGCCCTATAAGGTCCATTTCATACCTACCAATACTTCTTTACATAATTTGCGAGCCACGGGGCCCGGCAATATAGTCTAAAAAGTTCCTTTGTTTGTGTTAGAGGTGGGAGAATAGGAATGAGTTCTAAGAGGTTTCAATTACATGCTTAATTTCTTGAAGCAGAGTGCTTCAGGGCTGATCGGTCGGTTGTGAAGCCCGATCAGTTAGATTTCGGTTCTGGATGTGTCCAATTTGTCGGCCCCTATGCCCGATCAGTCAGGTAGTCCGTTCTGTTACAGAATGACTAAAGTGAAACCTATGGTGCACAACGAAAATCACCCCATACAATTACAAACACAAGGGCTGTAAATTACGACATACTTGTGAGATTGAGGGAAACTAATAACAATCACGGTGTACCAATATGTGTTCATCCAAATCATGCTTATACTTGCCTCAAATAAGCTTTAACACATAAACAGTTGTCCTTGGGCTCAAATCACATGTCTAAACACCTTCTTATCACCATGCATGCAAGAGGAAAGAGAGACATGAGTGCACGTGCAGTAGCTGACATGAAGAAGAAAAGAAAATCTAGAACCCAAAGCTCAGCTTAAACCACACAAGAGAGGAATTGAGAGCTTGAGTGTACAAATCCCCTTTCTTAGACTTGTTCTAAAAGAAAAGAACAATAAGAGAAGAAACGAAGAAGGAAGATAACGAATGGAATGAAGAAGAAGGTCGATGAATGTCGGTTTATATAAGGATAAGGATTAAATAAGTATAAGAAAGTCCAATAGTTTACAGTAATTACAGTTCGAGTCAAATAAGGGTTCAACGGAAACAAATGACGCCTATTACATACAAGGTAGTTACAGAAGTTGACGAGCTCAATGAAAGACACGTGTTGACACCAAGATGATGCATGAATGACAACATCTACCAAAATCTAAAATTATGGAAAAAGGCTCATGCCTACCTAATCCATGTTAAACTCAACTCAACTACCTATCCATGACCCGGAACGAAACCAAAACAAAGTCAAAACACAATTAACAACTAATTTGTTATTAATTAGTCACTAGACCGAATTAAGTTGGGTCGGAGTGTTACATCCTCCGCCACTTAAGTATCATTTCGTTCTCGGAATGAATGCGTACCTGCGTGAAAGGGTAGGGATACTGTCGTGCCATTTGCTTTTCCAATTCCCAAGTGGCTTTATCAAGATTGTGATGTTCCCATAGCACCTTGACCCGTCAAATTGTTCTGGTGCGCAGGATTTGCTCTCTAGTTCCCATGATATGAAGCGGATGCTCAACGTAGGTTGCATTTGGCCGTATTTGGACATCGTCATACCTAATGACGTGGGTAGGGTCTCGAACATATTTGCAAAGCATCGATAAATGGAATACGTCATGTACTCTAGAAAATTCCACAGGAAGAGCTAACCTATATGCCAAATCACCGATCCTGCTCTTGATCTCGAATGGACCAATGTATTTCGGAGTTAACTTGCCTTTTTGGCTGAAGCGTGTAGTACCCTTCATCGGCGAGACTTTCAAAAATACCCAATCTCTTACCTGAAACTCCAAAGCTTTCCTGCGATTATCTGCGTAACTCTTCTGTCTCGACCAAGCAACCTTCAAATTCTCTATAGCCTTCTGAACTTTCTTAATAGTTTTGGCGATAATCGTCAGTCCATGAAAACTTCACGTCCTTACTTCTTCCCAGCATACCGGACTTTGGCATTTGCGCCCATATAAGGTTTCATATGGAGCCATTCCATTACTCTCATGGGAACTGTTATTATAGGCGAATTCACACAACAAGAGATGTGCATCCCATTCCTTCTCAACGCTCAACACACTGGCCCGTAACATGTCCTCTACAGTCTGAATCATTTGTTCCGATTATCCATCTGTCTGCGAGTGATACGTTGTGCTGAAACTCAACTTGGTGCCCATAGCATCTTGAAATGCTTTCCAGAACGATGAAACGAAGCGATTGTCATGATCAGACAATCGATATGGGCTTGCCATGAGTTTAACGATCTCATCCACAAACTTCTTCGCCATTTCTGAAAAAGTCATACCTTTCTTGAATGGGATGAAATGTGCTGACTTCATGAGTCAATCAACCATCACCAAAATAGCATCATTCTTCTTACTTGTCGGAGGTAACCCTGAAACAAAGTCCATGGTAATATGTTCCCACTTCGACTGTGGTATGTGCAATGGGTGTAACGAACCTGGAGGGCTCTGATGATCTGCTTTCACCTTCTGACAAGTTAAGCACCTAGCGACGAACCTTGCAATCTTTTTTTTTCATATTGTTCCACCAAAATCGATCCTTTAGGTTTTGGTACATCTTCATACTTCCTGGATGCATCGTATATTGCGCATAGTGTGCTTCTATCATCAAACTCTTCTTCAAGTCATTGACTACTGGGACACACAATCTGTTTCAGAAATACAGTACTCCGTCCTCTAGTCGGAAGTCGGGTCGATCTCCGATGTGATCACGGATTCTCTTCAATGTCAAATCTTCAAATTGCTGGTCTTTAATTTGCTGAATCACTTCAGGTTGGAAGACCAGAGTACTTACTAACATCTCATAGTTGTCTACCATGTTCACCTCGACAGGATGATTGTGCATCACTAAAAGGAAATTGTCCAACACATTTAATGTTCCCGATTTCCTGCTAAGTGCATCAGCTACCACATTGCCTTTCCTTGGTTGGTATTTGATTAGAAAATCATAATCCTTAATGAATTCAAGCCAACAGTGTTGCCTCATGTTTAACTCCTGTTGTGTCAACAAGTACTGTAAGTTGTGATGATCTGAATGTACCTCAGATTTTACACCATATAGATAATGTCTCTAAAGCTTCAAAACAAACACGATCACTGCCAATTCCAAGTCATGTGTGGCATAGTTCTTCTCATGCTCCCGGAGTTGCCTTGATCCATACGCAATCACTTTACCATGTTGCATCAACACACATCCCAATCCAACTCTAGAAGCATTAGAATAAATTACGAATCCTTCACCACCATCCGGTCGAGTCAAACTGGAGCGGTCGTTAACTTTTCTTTTAAATTGTGGAAACTAGCTTCACACTCCTCAGTCCAATTAAACGACACATTCTTTCGAGTCAGCCTGGTTAAAGAAGCAGATATCTTAGCAAAGCCTAGGCTTACTTTTTACAAAGACATCATGGGTTCCCTAATCATCACTTTTGATGAGGCCAAGGAGAGGCTCTTTAAAATTTCCATGGCCTAAAACAAACCAACTGCAAGAACACCAAAAAAGGCTCGAATGGACTCTACTACCCCCACGTTGAGAGTTTCAGTCTTCCAAAAACTCTCTACTCCAACGGGCTCCATGACTTCAACTAATCCAAATGGGTCATCAGTGACCCTTAAATCCATCAAGAAGACTGTGACTACCAAATCTTGGGTTTCCAAATACACCCAGAATCCATTTGGAGTTTTCAACAAGGTTCAGGAGGAACCAAATCACAAGCTGAAATTAGAAGGCAGCAATCTTCATATCACCAAGCCTCGTCTAGGGGCAAGGCAGGTCCGGTTCACAGGTCATAAGTCAGTGACACTTGGCAAGTCACATTCAGTGACTGCTCAATGCTTAAAGTCATCACCTACTCGGCCCAAATAGCGGGTCATTACCAAGCAAGCACCAGAGGACCACCAGCAGTTCCTTACTCGCAAGAAAGCCCAGAAGGGTGCATCCAACCCAAGATACATCATGTGGTCACCTCAACCACGCACTCCAAAATCCAATGAGGCTGAGAACAAACCTTTGGCCTCACTTGAAGAGAATACCATTTACCCTTTGACTCAAAAAGAGGGACGGAAGTTTGGTAGGAGGCGTCTACCCTCAATCATTGTGGCACCATCCCTGCCATCTTCACCCTAGCGCTTATCACATGGTGCTAAAGACAAAAAGCAAGCTAAGCGATTGGTCATCAATAATTCGACCGATCTCGCTTGTTTTAAGGATTCGCTCCAACAGGAGGAGCAAAAGAAAAAGAACAAGAGGGGTGCTATTGACATCCTTTCACTTCCCAGTTCTGATTCCATGGATTAGGAGCGAATTGCTAGCACCTCAGAGCCATTGGTCGTAAGATTTAGAGATCGGACTTTGGCAGCTAGATTTGCTAATCAGATAAAAAAAAGGCTTTGGCCCGCTATAAGGATCAAACCCAAAAGCTACCACAGCGCAAAATCACTCGAAAATGGGTGGTTAAAGAAGATGATCCAGACTTGACCATGTCTTGCATGGTCGGGCCAGGCTTAACTCGAAGAGTTACTCAGAGTATGGCTCAGACTCAATTACAAGGGTCTAATTCAAACTCCCGTTCAAGTAACACTTCTGAAGGTCATATCGAAATTGATTTTGACAATGATCCTATTATTATCTTGAATGCAAAAGATAGTCAATCACTCCTCAGGCATTAACATTATCCTATCCCCGTTAGTACACTGTGTTTATGGCTGAGGGGAGTGGAACTAGCAAAGATGGAAATGACGATGCTAGTGAAAGTAAAGATGCCAACGAAGAAGATGCTGGTAAAAATGAAAATGACAATGTCAGTGATGTTGTCAAATAATAAGGAGCTATGATTGACCATTTGACTACCCAATTGAAAATCTTAACAGATAAGCTAGATGGTTCAGTTAAAGCTCAAATAAATCCTCTGTTTGCCAACAGAAGAGAATAAGCAATGATCATGAAGAATGCCACCAAAATTGACCTTCTCACAGCTCAATTTAAGTCCCCAACAGACAAGGTGATAGCTGCAAGTTTTACTAATGGTGATCATTCATCAATCATTGGTCTTCATGTAGATCCTGAAAAACATGTAACCTTTAAAGAAGTTGAAGAGATATTAACAAAATCAAAAGTGGAGACCAGGATGAAAAAGAAAGGTATTACACCTAAGTATTCTTCGGAATTTGATCTGGTTCAATTTCTACCAAATTATAAACTTCCGACTTTCCAACCATACCCTAGGAAAGGGTTAGCATATCAGCATATTGTGCATTTCAAATCACTCCTTGGAAGCCTGCTAGAGTTAGATGCACTAAAAATAAGACTATTTGTCAGCACATTGAAAGGAGTTACCTTTGATTGGTACAAGCAGTTACTAGAACTTTCCTTCATGATATGGCCAATCACAGAAGAGAAGTTCTTGCTCCATTTTCAAGAGGAGGATCGGATAGTTACCTTTACTATGCTCAGCAATGTAAGGCAGGAAGACAATGAAACTACAAAGGCCTTTATCAATAGATGGAGAGCATTATCCTACAAATGCTTGGAATAACCATCTTAGAGGGCAAAGATCGAAATGTACGAAACCAATTTGCAACCAAAAATCAAGGCTATCATACTGAGTAATAAAACTAAGTCTTTGGCCGGATTGGTTGAAGTTGCCACTGATACAGAATTGACCCTCAAAGAGATCAGTCAAAGTCAAAGCTATATTAAAGATGCCTTCTCTGAAAACTCTTAAATAACTCAAGGGATTATAACGTAGACTTGCTAACATTTGCTGCTTCATCTCAAACTTACCTGGGAAGTGTAGAGCATTATCTAGACTCACGAAGAAAGGAATTGAATTCATAGGGGATAAAGCTTGTGAAGATGTCAAATGGCGTCTCATAAACCCACTAATCCTCTTAGCTCCAATTCCAGGCAAACCTCTCATCCTCTACATTCGAGCTCTTGATCACTCTCTGGGGGTATTGCTAGCTCAAAAGAACAAAGAGGAAACTATGTCACTATATTCTTTCCAATGTAGTGTATTTGGTTTCCAACACCAACCCATTGAAGGCACTTATGACAAAGGCTGGTGCACTGAGTGATCATCTAGCCAAATAGTCTATTATTATCTCTCAATATAACATTAGATACACTCCTGCAAAGGCAATGAAAGGACAAGTTCTCGCTAACTTCCTAGCAAAACATTCACTCTCGGAGAATTCTAAATTCAGAGAAAATCTCCCTGATGAGCCAGTCTTCTTCATTGACCAAATATGGAAATCCACTATTGATCCAGACTTATATTAGATCATGCACTTTGTTGGAGCTTCCAGGAAAAATGAATTTGGAGATCCAGTTTCTATGGTTGGGATCATTTTCTGCAGCCCATGTCCCTCAGTCCTTCTCATTAATCATGACATGTTCAAATAATGTGGTGGAATTTATAGCATTGATAATAGGTCTCGAGCTAGCCTTGGAATCGGGTATCACTATATGGAGATTCGCAACTTGTGAAGAAACAAATGAATCTCGTATATGAAGTGAAGAAACCAAATAAGCTTCCTTTCTTCAACAAAGCTTGTGAAATCAATGAGAGATTTGTGCTAATCAAATTTCACCACATTCAAAGACATTAAAATGTCAAAACAGATACAGTCCTCTACTTCTTGAGGACTCACATGATCTGTCGTTTTGGGGTACCTAAATGTCTACATCATGACAATGGTCCTCATTTCAACAACGACAAATTCTACAGATACTGTGATAAATGCGAAATCCAATGCTGTCCCTCCACGGCATATAACACTGTAACTAATGGACTTGTTGAAGCTTTCAATAAGATCATTTGCAAAATTCTAAAGAAAATGAAAAATGGTCTTTAACAATAAAAAGAGTTGGAGTACTAAACTTCCCGAAACATTGTGGGCATACAGAACTACTATTTGTGGTCCGGCCAAATCAATACCATATTCCTTGGTTTATGGCTATGAAGCTGTGATACCCTTAGAAATTCAACTTCCTTCTCTTTGGGTAGCTGTGATGAACAAATACACTGGAGAAAAGAATGCCAAGTTCAAACTTCAAGAGTTGGAAAACCTTGATGAAAAAAGGTTTGTTGCTTGACAAAGCATCGAGCTTTATCAAGCTTGTATGAGTGGATCTTTCGACAAGAAGGTCAAAATACAGAGCTTACAAAAAAGGAGACTTAGTCCTTTCAGTCAAAAAGCCAATGTTCTCCATACACATGTCAAAAGGTAAATTTGAATTCAAATAGGAAGGACCTTTTGTTATTGATAAGGTTTACTCCAATGGTGCACATGCACTCCTCACACTCGAAGGAAACAGATGTATGATGCTTATCAATGGAAAACTTCTCAAGAAATACTGTACTTGAATGTCATTGGTATACCCAAACCATGTACAATGTACCCAAACCATGTACAGTGTACATTCTCACTTCTAACCAAAATCAAAATCCTCTGGTTTTGAGCCTCACAACCTATGACTCCTAACCAAAATCAAAATCCTCTGGTTTCGAGCCTCACGACCCATGACTCCTAACTAAACTCAAAATCCTTTGGTTTCGAGCCTCACAACCATGACTCCTAACCAAAATACCCCTGAGACTTGTATAAAATGACTGTGAGGAGCAAGTCCTTTAATGCCACTAGTTAAACTTTCATTACTTGGATAACGTCCTTACAAGACCCCTTTAACATCCTACTATATAGATTAAGTCTTTTTCTAGACCCTGTCTAGCAAAACTCAGCTGTGTGGAATAAGTCTTTTTATAGACCCCATATAACTAATCCTTAGTTGTATAGAATAACTCTTTTTGTAGACCCTATAAGACTACCTTTAGTTATATAAAACAAGTCTTTTTGTAGACCCTATATAACCAGAATCTAAATAAAAATCAAAACCAAATCTTTGTCCTAAGGAATAAGTCAAGGAATCAGGGGAAAGCCTCACACATGGGTTCCGGATAACATCCACTTTGTTTGACCCCTTTCGACACCAAAAGGATCAAGTCATGGACCTTGGAGAAAGCCTCACACATGGGCACCGGATAACGTCCACCTATATGACTCCCTTATTTTCGATTTGTGGATCCAAAAGAGAACAATTCATACCCTTATACGAGTTTGAGAAAACCAAACCAAACAAACCATCCACATAAACCACATTAAACATCCACAAAAAAAAAAAAAAAAAACCAAACACCCATACCAATGACAAAATGGAGGAAAAGAAAAGTTTTTCCATTGATATTCATTTGAAGCTTAAGTACGAAGAATGAAGTCAATGTATACATGGCCACCCAGGCTAATCAAGATAAAAAAGTCAAACAAAAAGTTGCAACAATGAAACCTACTCCAAGAACTTCTCAAGTTGCCTCCTTGCATTCAGAATTTCTTCCTTCAGGATATGCCCTTTATAGCTTAGATAAGCTGGCACAACAGCATCAATGTCAATTTCATTCACTTTGATATTCATTTCACTTTGAGGGATTGAACAAAGTCATTTAAGGTTGTCTATTTTGCCTTGGTGAGAATGCACTCTTTGTAGGCTTGGTTCTTTAAGCTAAACTCTTCTAAGCCATCTGTGGTGCCTCAAAGCTTCAGAACATCATCTTTCAAGGATGAAAGTTGTTGCTATAATGTGATGATCTATGGCTGTAATGTTCCTCATAGCCAAAGTTTTGGTTCTATCTCAAGACACAGCATGGTGAACCCATTTTGGGCATTTTGCTTTAAACAAAAATGTGTGTTTTCTTAAAAGACAACCTAATCTAAATTTTAAGTTCATCTTGGGACAAACCCAATTTTGAGCCAAATTTGTCATCTCAAATTGCTTTGGATCAAAATCCACAAAAGCCAATCTCCTTCAAAATTACATCTCATTTCGACTCATATCAAGGAAAGTCAAAACCTAAACTTCGATTTTTGAAGATAAACCAAAAAACTCTGATTTTTCTCAAAGCCTCAGGGATTTCTTTTGTGGGTGTTCCCCACAGTCCTCACAAAAATGCCACTTTGGATATCTGTGATAAATAGGTCATGAGAAAATCAAATCCATTTCTAAAATCCAAACAAAAATTCATAAACTTCTGAACTTTCTAAATACCTTAGGGATTCTTTTATGGGTGTTCCCCACAGTCCCCATAGAGATGCTAATTTTGATATCTATGAAATAGGGCAAAGAAATTCAGAATTCTGATGTTTTTGCCAAATTCCATCATCAAACCCTTCATGTTTTATCAAACTTTTCAAAATCCCAAGTTTAGGCCAACAACCTATCTTGACAAACTGTATTTCCATCAAGCCATTCATCATTCCCACATATTGACTATTTCGAGGCACAATGATTATTACATTATAATCATTACACCTCGAGGGGGCATTTGTTGACTCATAAAAAAGTACAAATATTGCAGCGAAGACATTACAAGCAAATTCAAAACCAAGGATACATAAACCTTGGGATTGTGGAATGGCAAGTCAAGTACCGTATCCAGATGTTAAGAGTTGGTGTAATCCATTCAGAAGATTCAGATGAGCTTAGAATGCGGCAATTCAAATTTTAGAGTCAGTGGACTTTGTTTTGTCACTCAACTCACCAAATACTGAATTCAGGTTCATTGACTCAATAACTAGGGATCACTGAACCACCAAATACAAAATTCAGGGTTCATTGACTCAAAAGCTAGGGATCACTGAACACACTCAGGATTTTGGATCACCAAAGTGGATGAAAATCACATGGCAACTCTAAGGCATGCTTGGGAATGATGTTTCAAAGTTTCAAAGCATTTGGAGTTCATCTGAGCTCAAACCAAGCTTCAGTGACTGTTTGCCAGCACCTTGGGAGTCACTGTGGGACCTGGTACTTCTACATATCAAAGCAAGCTCAAATTCAGTGGAATGCTTTCAAGTACATTTAAAGACTATCCTTCAAAGATTCAAAGCATTTAGGCATCATTTGGACCCAATTCAGTTCAAATGGTCATCCACTAAGCTCTATGGGGTCATTGTGCAAAGTGACATCTCATGAAGATCAAATCAGTTGAAACTCCTAGAGAAAGTTCAAATTATGTTCAAAGGAATTTTGCAAAATTTCAGAGATGTCAACGTTGGGTCAGTGACTTCATTTGACCCAAAGTCTACGTACATGTCAACTTTGGGTCAGTGACCCCTAAACCATGGGGTCACTGACCAAAGTCCTACTTCCCATCGTCCAAAATTGATGAAATTTGGGTACAAAACTTCAATTATGCTCAAAAGATATTCTAAAAATTTTCAAATCAAAAGGACCTCGTTTGGTCTGACTTCCATTGCATGTCAACTTAGAAGATAGTGACCCCCGAACCATGGAGGTCACTAGCCAAAATCCTACTTCCAAGAGGCCAAAGCTGATGAAATTAAAAAAAAAATACTCAAAATATGTTCAAAGTTATTTTTCCAAAATTTCAAGTCAATTGAACATCTTTCGGGTAGAAAACAAGCTAACTACCTACAATGTGAAGTGAATAGTGACTTAGAACATGCAACAAATATGTCACTGTTCGAAATCCTACTTCCCCTAACTCAAAAATTGCATGAAATTTGGATGAACCATCTAAGATGCCCCTGACATTAGTCCCTCCAAGTTTCAAACCAAAACGAGGTATTTGGGCCTCAAACACAGAAACAAGGGCCCATTTTCATGAAAAGTCAATGAGGAAGTTGATCAACTTTAGAAAGTCAAAACTGGCTGAAACTTCTATGGCACACTCAAAATAATGTTAAAAAACATCCCTCCAAGTTTTGTGAAGATTAGACATCATTCGGGTCCCAAACAGGTAAAAATAGATTGTATACACAAAAGTCCAAAAACAAGCCCTGGGAGTGACCGCGGCTGTTATCGCGGACTTCAACAGAGCAATTCCTATGGTTTTGGGCGGTTTTTTCCACTTCTTTTTGAAGTTCAACTTCCCATAACTCCTTTTTAACCTCCTAGAACTCCCAAAACCACCTAGGTAGTCAATAAAAAGGGTGACATTTGAAAAGAAAGCATAAGAAAGATGGGGAGAGAAAAGCACAAGAAAAGGAGCAATTTCTGAAGGTTTCAAACAAGGCATCTTCCAACACTCTAGCCACTTCTTCTTTTCTTCTCAGTCACTCAAGGTAAGGGATGGTTCAGAGAAGGAAAAGAAGTATAACCATTATTTAAAAGGGAACTACGTTCAAGTACTAGCGAGTCTTCAAAGGATGACATCGTTTTCTTTGTTTTTCTCATTTGGAGGGTTTTCTAGCCATCATAGGAGTTGTGAACAAGCCTCTTTAGGCTTAATTCTATCCCTTGAAAATCATAGGTTCAGAATGACACAACTTTAGCTTCATATAGTACCCTTTTTGGACTTGTATAAAAGGTGGTCTGTAAACAACAATGATGATCAACAAAGGTTTTAATCGATTCCATGGTTGAATTTGATCTTCTTGATGGTCATTCAATGCCCTAAAGATCATAAAAGAGAGTTCCAGCACCTTAAAGAAATTATAGAGAGGAAACAGTGCAAAAAGATTGGCAAAATAGTGACTTTTCAGTCACTGTCTGCCAATAACCGTGGGCCACGGTCACTGGAAGGAAGCTAGTGACCATGAGCCACGGTCACTGGCAGACTCCACGGTCACTGGTAGGGGGATAGTGACCATGGGTCACGGTCACTCCCTAATTTTTTTCTTTTTGCAATTTTTTTCATTTTGTGTACATTTTTTTGTATTTTCCAAATTGAGATCACATCTGAGACTTAAGGGAGGGGTTGTAAACTTTTCAAAACTATGTAAACAACCTGCATCCCCGTGGAATCCATGTAAATAAAAGGAAAACTTTTCAAAACTATGTAAACAACCTACATCCTCATTTTGTGTGTGGGCCTGCATTAACTTCTGTAGCAAGATTTTCATTACATCTTGTATTTTGTCCCTAAGCCACTGATTTCTCATTTTTTCTTGTACTTTCTGTAATTAATGTATTCCTTACAGTTATTGTGCCTATTTGTGTATTCTCTTGTCATGCAATGATGCCTACAACTTTCGCATACACCATCTTGCACGTGTGAATGTCCCTTGTGTGTGTACACTTAAACGAGGTCTACGTGTGCGTACACGGGAGTACGTGTCACTGGTTAGGTTTTAACTAACCCTGAATTTTTGGGCTCGGGTCGTGACATACGTATTGTATGGTATTAGAGCATTGCTTGTTTTAGTTCCTAAACATGTAGGCATATAGGACGTGGTGAGGTTCGCGTTCAAATATTTGACCTTCTAGTTTAATATTTGATTTGTTTGGATTTTGTAGTGGGGAAATGTTTTGTGGTTGCAGATTAACTCTTGAGTTTTGCAGGCGATGGCATCTGGTTCCAATACCAACAATAACAATCATGGAGACAATGAGAGTGGTTTAGCAGCTCCACAGCAGCCTCCTACTGAGGATGATCGCTTCCTCACGATGTTGCAGTCGATCCATTCTCTTTAAGCACAGGTAGTCTTCCTTGTAGACAGGTAAAGTCAAGCATCAGTTCCACCGCATGTAGAGCAACGGTGGTTTTCCAACTGAAAGAAAGCTACCTAATACGTTATACGATAAATTTCAGAAACGCGGAGCCGATGAATTTTATGAGAACGAAGAAGCTTTGAAGGCTGAGCAATGGTTGGAACATACTGGGGATCTTTTTGACTCAATTGTTTACACCAACAGACAGAAGGTGGTGCTCACAACTTCAATGTTTCAGGACGTGGCCAAAACATGGTGGAAGAGCGTGAGTGATTCCTATAAGGATATGCCCAATGCAACTGTGTGGGAGACATTTAAAAAATAGTTCAGAAGGAAGTTTATTCCAGCCCATGTGTAGAGAGCAAAGGAAGTGGAGTTCTTGTCCCTACAGCAGCAGCAAATGACGGTAGCCAAATATGTCCATTAGTTCACGCAGCTGTCTCATTTTACAGAGGATATGGTGAATGCAGAGGAGAAGAAGGTCAATCAATTTATCAATGGCCTGAACCCTAAGTACAAGAACCATGTGATGGCTTTTCAGAGACCTGCTACCTTCGATGATGCTGTGGACAGGGCCTATTCTGCAGAGGCCAATAGTTAGGAAGAATGAGCTGCGGACTCAAAAAGACACACATCGTTTGGGTCCAAGGGCGAAGTGCAAAAGAAGCTGAAGGGAAGACAAGGAACTCCCAATTCAACTAGAGTCAAATGTGATCATTGTGGTAGAGGACACTAGGCAGAGCAATGCTGGAGGAAATTAGGAGCCTGTCTAGGTTGTGGTTCTGTGGAGCATAAAGTGGCTCAATATCTGAAGTCCAAGTTTTCGCAGCAATCCAGGCCTACTGCTTCCACAACCCAAAGTAAACCCCAGCAACCTCGCTAAGGCCAGAAACCGCAGCGCCAGACCATATGTGTTTATGTTGCCACCCATGATAGCACAAACGATGCAAATGTGGTGGAAGGTAAGATTTTGATTGCCAAGCAGAAGTTTCGCATTGTTTGATTTAGGGTCTACGCGCTCATATGTAGCACCTCATTTTGCTGAACAGATATGACAGCCACCTAAGCTGCTACCGTATGTATTGGTGGTGTCCACTTCTATTAGCAAAAGAGTGGAGTGTAGTATATACAACCCCCAATGTGATTTGCGGATCGAAGGGCGTCATCTCCCAGTTGATCTAATCTTGTTATCAATGTTGGACTTCGACATGATCCTTGGAATGGATTGGTTGGTGCGGTATCGTGCCTGCATGAAATGTTATAACCGAACAATCTATTTTGATCTAGGGAACGGGTTTCATTTCGAGGGCTGTCAGAAAAAATACCCCAGGCATGTTATCTTAGCATTTAAGGCAGATCAATTGATACGCAAGGGTTGTGAAGGCTTTTTTGCCTTTGTTTCGGAGAAAAAAGGTTCGAAACAACTGGAAGAGATTTCGGTAGTGCATGATTTTCCAGATGTGTTTCCAGAGGACATACCCAAGTTACCTCCTGGTAGAGAAGTAGAATTCCCCATTGATCTTGTGCCAAGTACAACACCGATTAGTAAAGCCCCATATCATATAGCCCTCGCTGAATAATTGGAATTGAAGAAGCAATTACAGGATCTTTTGGATAAGGGTTTCATACGCCAGAGTGTGTCACCGTGGGGAGCTCCGTGTTGTTTCTCAAGAAGAAGGATGGCACTTTTCGAATGTGTATCGATTATCGGCAGTTGAATAAGGTCACCATAAAGAATAAATATCTTCTGCCGTGCATTAATAAATTGTTTGATCAGCTTAAAGGGGTAGCGTATTTCTTTAAAATTGATTTGAGGTCTAGATATCATCAATTAAGGGAAAAAGAGGACGACATCCCCAAAACTGCCTTCAGGACACGGTATGGTCATTATGAATTTCTCTTAATGCCTTTTGGAATGACTAATGCACCTGTTGCTTTTATAACCCTGATGAATCAGATTTTTCCTCCTTTTTTGGATTAGTTTGTTGTTGTTTTCATTGATGACATTTTAGTTTACTCTAAAACTATAAAGGAGCATACAGATCATTTGAGAAAAGCCTTACAATTATTGAGAGAACATCGGTTATATGCCAAGTTGTCGAAATGTGATTTCTGGCTAAAGCAAGTGGCCTTTCTTAGTCATATCATTTCACGAGATGGATTGGCGGTTGATCCCATGAAAGTTGAGGCAGTTGTTAATTGGCCCCATCCGAAATCGGTGACAGAAATTAGGAGTTTTCTTGGACTTGTGGGATATTATTGACGATTTGCTTAGGACTTCGCCAAGATATCCTCTCCTTTGACTAAGCTGACTTGGAAGAATGTCTCTTTTAATTGGACCAAGGAATGTGAAACTAGTTTCTAGACGCTGAAGGAAAAGCTCACTACTGCACTGGTACTGACTCTACCTGATGGAAGCGAAGGGTTTGTAATTTATTCTGATGCTTCCAAAATTAGTTTGATATGTGTCCTAATACAGCACGGTAAAGTAATTGCTTATGGTTCGAGGAAACTCAAGGAGCATGAGAAGAACTACACCACCCATGATTTGGATTGGCAGCCATCGTATTTGCTTTGAAACTGTGGAGACACTATTTGTATGATGTGAAGTTCGACGTGCACTCTGATCATCACAGTTTACAATACTTGTTCATGCAACATGAGTTGAATATGAGGCAGCGCAGGTGGCTTGAGTTTATTAAGGATCATGATTTTCCCATCAAGTACCATCCAGGGAAAGGCAATGTTGTAGCAGTTGCACTGAGTAGAAATTCAGAGACGCTTCATGCTTTAGACGGTCTCCATTTTGTGCTACAGATCAGCCTGTCGAAGTGCGATTAGTGGATAATTCTATGATGTTAGTAAGTACTATGATTTTCCAGCCTGAGGTGATTCAGTAAATAAAGGACCGGTAACATGAAGACTCGACATTGAAGCAAATCCGAGACAATATCGGAGAGTGATCAAACTTTCGTATGGAGGATGGAGTATTGTATTTTCGGAACAAGATATGCATACTAGCTATAGATGACTTGAAGGAGAGCTTGATGACTGAAGCACATTATGCCCGCTATACGATGCACCCTGGGAGTACTAAGATGTATCGAGCCTTAAAGGACCAGTTTTGGTGAAATAACATGAAGAGAGAAATTGCAGGTATCGTTGCCAGATGCTTGACTTGTTAGAAAGTGAAAGTCGACCACCAGAGGGCCCCAGGTTCGTTGCATTCATTACATATCCCTCAGTGGAAATGGGAACAAATTACCATGGATTTTATTTTAGGGTTACCTTCGACGAGTAAGAAGAATAATGCCATTTGGGTGATCGTGGACAGACTAACGAAATCCGCCCATTTCATTCCCTTCAGAAAGGGCATGACATTCTCAGAGATGGCGAAGAAGTTCATTGATGAGATTGTTAGGTTGTATGGTATGCCAGTGTCAATTGTGTTCAATCGTGATAGTTGTTTTGTCTCGTCCTTCTGGAAGGCATTTCAAGAAGTCATGGGAACTAAGTTAAGTTTCAACATGGCGTATCACCCGCAAATAGATGGGCAGTCAAAACGAACAATTTAGACGTTAGAAGATATGTTACGGGCCAGTGTTCTCAGTTTTGAAAAGGAATGGGACTTACACCTCTTGTTGTGCGAATTCACCTATAATAACAATTTGCACGTTTGGCATGACACCCTATGAAGCCTTGTATGGACGTAAATGTAGGAGTCCTGTTTGTTGGAAAGAAGTTGGGTGAAAAGTTTCCACGGACCAATGATCATCGCCGAAACGATGAAGAAGGTAAAGAAATCAATCGAGAATTTGAAGATTGCTCGGTCAAGATAGAAAAGCTATGCAGATACCCAAAAAAGAGCCTTAGAGTTCCAGGTGAGAGATTGGGTCTTTCTGAAAGTCTCACCGATGAAGGGTACGATACGTTTTGGTCAGAAAAGCAAGTTGGCTTTAAGATACGTTGGCCCATTTGAGATTAAAAGCCGCATCCGTGATTTAACGTACAGGTTGGCGCTTCCAGTAGAGTTCTCCGGAGTACATGATGTGTTCCATGTGTTGATGCTTCGCAAGTATGTTCGAAAGCCAACTCATGTTATTCGATACGATGATGTGCAAATCCAACCGAATGTGTCGTACATCAAGCATCCGCTCCGTATCGTGGGAACCAAAGAACAGATATTATGGACCAGAACTATACGATGGATCAAGGTGCTTTGGGAACATCATGGACCTGATGAAGCCACGTGGGAAGTGGAGGAGCAGATGGGGCGATAGTATCCACATCTCTTCGCACAGGTATGCGTTCATTCCGAGGACGGAATGATTCTTAAGCGAGGGAGGATGTAACACTTAGGCCCAGCTTAACCTGGTTTAACATCTAATTAACCCTCTTTGTGGTTATTTTTCAGTGGATTAGTTTTGTGAATATTGTTTTATTGTTTTGACTTCTGTTTCGGGTCATGTATAGGTAGTTAGGTTGAGTGTGACTTGGTTTAGGTAGATATGAGCCCATTTTCGTAATTTTGGGTTTTGTAGGACATTGTCATTCATGTATCATCTTGGCGTCAACATGTGTATATCGTCGAGCTCGTTAATTTCCGTAACTGACTTGCATGCAAACGACTTTGTTTGTCTCCGTTGGATAGTTGTTTGACTCAACTCATAATTAACCGAAACTTGCGGACTTTCTTCTAATTTGGTTTAATCCTTATCTTATATAAGTCAATGCATGCACCGCCCTTCCCACCTCAATGTGTTCTTCTTCTCTTCCTCTCTTTGTTCATCGTCTTTTCCTTTCCTTTTTCTTTCTTCTTCTTCATGCTAAGTCAAAAAGGGGAGAATTGGTCATATCTAGCCCATCTCTTCATCTCTTAGGAGTGATAAGGTAGGGTTGAGACCCGATACTCTTCATCTAGGGCACTTGCACTCTTCTTCCCTTTCTCACTCAACGTTTCTCTTTCTTTTCTTGCATGCATGACGAGTAGAATCGCATTTAGACAACGGATTTGAGCCGAGGATAACTGTTCACGTGTTAAAACTCATTTAAGGCAAATATAAGCACCAGAGGGATGAACACTTGTTAATTATGATTTGATTGTTTTTATTCTTATTACTCTTGCACGGTTTGATGGTTTTACAGCCCTCGTGTGTCAGTTTGCAGCTCCTGTTTTCTTATTTTTATTTTGTAACCAAATTCCCATTTTTCTATAACAAGTTAGATGTGCAGTTTCTAGAACTTACGGCTAAGCCATAACGTGTTATGGCTCAATCTCTAGAGAGCTGCAAAACCGGGTTTTTACCCTACGGTACACCTACAACTAAGCCGTACAACCACTGAGAACTAAATAAAAAGGATAGGTTCAATAAAGAGACCTGGTAGGGCCTTCTAGCTAGAATGTAGGTAACCTGAACTTGCCTAACAGAATGTAAGAATCTCATGAATGGTCTTTAGGGCTGTGACTCATTCATGTGTGTTGGCCAGTTGTTAAACACCTCCCCATGAGTGTTGGTTTAAGGGACTTCGATACACGTTTCTTAAGACAATGCAACATCCATAATACAAACAACTGTGTATCGAATAACTTAAAACTACATCATCATGCATGGTTAGAAACACTGGACAACTAGTTTAGGGTTGGCTAGTAAACAACCGTGATTCACAATAATAACTTGCTTTGCACTGTATCTTGATTTCGATTTCGATTATTGCATTCTATGCTTTTATTCTTGTTTTGCCTAGAATTGCTCGAATTTTATTAACTCTAATGTGATGCACGCACTGTTTTGCCTGCCTGTGAAATGATATTCTATATGCACTGCACTGCCTGACCAACTAATACTGACTTGACGTGCATTATATGACATAACTGATATTGTTTAGCCCTACTCAACCTCAGCCTCAGGATGCCTGATGGGGTTGACTTTGGCGTAGCCTACTTGTTGCCTCTGCAGAGTGCTCCTGTCCTTGGATTCTAGACCCCGGGAACTAGAGACCCATTCGTACCCTGGCCGAGTTGATGGTATCTTGTCTTGCTTACTCTCAATAGGGAGAATATGGCAAATGTAGTAGCCACCTATGAGTATACCTGTTTTATGATTCTGATCGCATGCTTATTTCTATGCATGACTTGCCTAGTATACGAACATGACTTCTATCCATTATTATCTGTTAATTACTCTGATAGATACAGCATGTGTTACCTTATTGTTTGCTTATGCTTTGCTGGATCGCTGTATTTATTAGTTGTTCTTGGTGTTGCAGGCTCAAATCCCTCTTCAAATCCCTCTACCGACCCCTCGTCGGCCAGACTCCAGGAGAGACCCAGGAGGCCTAGTCAGGGCTAGAGGAGTGGATTTGATCCCTCCCATGGAGAGCGATCTTGCATGGCATCAGTTCCTCATTTTGTGTGTATGGGGCCTGCATTAACTTCTGTACCAGGGTTTTTCATTACATCTTGTATTTTGTCCCTAAGCCACTGATTTCTCATTTTGTCTTGTACCTTCTGTAATTAGTGTAATCCATGCAGTTATTGTGCTTATTTGTGTATTCTCTTATCATGAAATGATGCCTACAGCTTCTGCATACACCATTTTGCATGTGTGAATATCCCTTGTATGTGTACACTTAGACAAGGTCTAGGTGTGCGTACACGGGAGTACATGTGTCACTGGTTAGGTTTTAACTAACCTTCGATTTCCGGGCTCGAGTCGTGACAGTGCTATGCAAGAAGAATTGAACAAATGTTTAAAAATTAACGTTTGGTACCTAGTTCCAAGACCAAAGAATAAAAATGTGATAGGCACTAAATGGATCTTCAAAAATAAACTTGATGACAATGGTGTCATTGTTACAAACAAAGCAAGATTGGTGGCACAACGATACTCTCAAACTGAAGGTATTGATTTTGATGAAACCTTTGCTCCAATTTCTCGTCTGGAATCTATTAGGATTTTGTTATCTATAGTTTATTTCTTAAAGTTCAGATTATATCAAATGGATGTCAAAAGTGCCTTCTTGAATGGAATTTTGAATGAAGAAGTCTATGTTGAACAACGCAAAGGTTTTGTGAACTCAAAACTCCCTCATCATGTGTTTAGATTAAAGAAAGCCCTTTGTGGTCTTAAGCAAACACCACGTGCTTAGTATTAAAGATTAATAAAGTTTTTGCTTGACAATGATTTTCAAAGAGGTAGTGTTGATAAAATATTATTCATCCAAAAGACAAGGGATTCCATCTTAATAGCTCAAAAATATGTCAATGATATCATATTTGGTTCTACTTGTGATGAATCAGCTGCTCAGTTTGCAAATCTAATGTAAGCTGAATTCGAAATGAGTATAGTTGGGGAGCTGAACTTCTTCTTAAGTCTTCAAGTTAAACAATTACATGATGGAATCTTCATTTCCCAATCTAAATATGCAAAGGAACTAGTAAAATGATTTGGTCTAATTTTTGGGAAACATGTCAATAGCCCTATGAATACAACAATCAAACTTACTAAGGATGCTAATGGTAAAGGGGTTGACTCAAGCTTATATACAAGTATGATTCATAGCTTGTTATACCTGATTGCGTAGAGCAGGTATAGCTTTTAGTGTGGAAACTTGTGTACGGTATCAATCTGACCCGAAAGAATCCCATCTCACTGTTGCAAAAACAATCATCAAATATATTGTAGATACAAGTGAATATGGTCTATGGTATCCTCATGACTCATCATCCTTCATTGCTGGGTACTCAAATGCAGATTAGGCAAGAAACTTAGATGATAAAAAATCCACAAGTGGTGATTGTTTTTATGTTGGAAGTTATCAAGTAGCTTAGCATGGTAAAAAGTAGAATTCCACATCTCTTTTCACTACAAAAGCTGACTATATTGGAGTCGAAAGTTACTGTTCTTAACTTCTATTGAAGCAGATGTTGATGGACTATGGTATTAAGCAAGGAACAATGAGCTTGTATTGTGATAACACTAGTGCCATACATATTTCTAAAAATCCGGTCCAGTACTCTCGCACAAAACATATTGATATTCAACATCATTTCATTAGGGAATTGGTAAAAAAAGAAACCATTGTGCTTGAATATATTCAAACTGAAAATCAACTTGCAGACATCTTGACCAAGCGCCTAGATGCCTTAAAATTTGAAAATTTGAGGAAATATATTGGTGTTTGCTGTTTGGAATAATTTGTTTATTGATTATTATTCTTGATTGAGTTTTGCGCACTGACTAGGACATACGGCTAAGCCATAGTTCATATTATAGTGGAGTCGTAACATTTCTTACGGTTAAACTACATCTGTGCACATTTTCTTCCTGCGGCTCAACTGTAAGGCCTTTACGGCTAAGCTGTACAGCGAAGTGTCTTCCCTCTTTTTGTGCACCGAATTCTTATTGAACCTACCGACTTCTTTTTATCATTTAGCGTTTGAAGCCATCTGCGTTTGCCTTAGTTTTTTTTTCCTTTTCCTCTTCCTTCTTTCCTCTAGCTCTCTGCATCAAGGTACTCCTCTCTTTCCTTGCTTTTAGCATGGTTATCTCTCCTTCCTTTTTGTTCTTCCTTGTTCATTTAACTTGTTCTCTTTTCACCTTTGCACTTCTTTTTTTTTAGGATGAAATCACCCTCACTGCTAATCAACGTGTAGGTATTTTGCTCATCTTTTTTGGCATTTTGGATTACTTTTTTGCTGTGTTTGTGATTCCCATTTCCTATACCTATTGATTAGGTTTATCATTATGCCTTTTAGGACCAAAAATGCATACCCCTTTGGTAAGAGGGTTTTGGTTCCAAGGGAACCTACTCGAGATATATCATTTGCTACTCATCTCATTAGTGCTGAGCGTACTGTAAATCTGCTTGTTGTTTAAAAGTATGAGGTCCATTCCCTTTTTTCCACGGTTGGATGAGAAAACATCCTCAAATGGGAGGGGGGTTCCGACTTACCCATCCATTGTTCGGACCATCTATGCATCTATCACGGAAGCATCTTTGGATAATCTCTCTTTTGAGGTTGATTTCACTAATGGTACCAATGTCATCACTCCTGCCATCCTTTCTGCACTTTTATGTATTCCTCTATCTGATGTGCCTCATTCTGTTATCAAGGACACCCTTTCAGAGGATGGAAAAAGAATTGTTACTATAGCTTTATGTAAACAGGAAAATCCTTGAAAAGAAAAGGATTTTCTCCCTTCAGCATCATTACTTCCCCCATACTAAATTTTGCATGTGATCTTCACATGTAATATCTATCCCCGCAAGGGAATTTCTCAGACTTGACCCCTTTTATGACTAACATGCTCTATTGTGTCCATATGGGTGTCAGAATCTATCTACCATCTCTCATTCGTGCCTCTATAATTCAATTTTGGCACTTTCCGGGTAGGAGCACGAATGCTTACCCTTTTGGGCATCTCATGACCCGTCTTGCCTCTCAATGTCGGTTCTCTTTACCCTCTGATGAAGCCCCTGAATCTCATCCGGTCTTTGGCACAATCAATATTCAAAACATATGGTTCTCCAAGCAGCCGGCAGCTGGTCCCAGTTATCATGAATCTAACGATGAAGACTCTCCAGAAGAACCTCCTCTCCCAGCTCACCCTCCTAAATCACATGACTAGCCTCCTCCTCTAGCTTCTTCCTCCGTCTCGCTTGAAGCTTGGTTGGCCACTCTTGAACAGCGGCAAACAAAGATGGAGAAACTCTTAAAGAAGTCCTTTCAGTACCTCTCCAAGATCTCCAAAAGGTACCGGAGAGATGATGTCGAGATCCCTTCCCCCTCTCCTCCTTCAAACTGATGTTCTGTTACTTATTTGCATTGAGTCACATCTTTTGTCTCTATAGGAGCTGCACTCTTTATGTGTTATGGCTGTGTTGTTGACTGTGTCTTCCACACATCACATATTTTCTTTACTGAGTAGTTGCCTAACTATGTGTGCATTATTCTTCTTGTATCTCTTTATGTGTTATGGTTGTGTTGTTTCTCTTATTTTACTACTCCTTTGTCAATTTTGTGCCAAAAAGGGGGAGATTCCTAAATTCCCACCTTTTAGTGCATTGTGCTTAAAGTTTTTTACAAGCAATTTCTTATATAAGATCAAGCAACATCTAAGGGGGAGCTTTAGACTTATTGAATTTTCAAAAAAATGTAGTACTGGGTTGTTTAGGGAGTGTTCAGTTTTGTAAAAGGGAAATTGTGTGTAGTGTATTGATTTAAAATGTTGTATTCTCTTCATTGTATATAATTTTGTCATGAAATTGACAAAAGGGAGATTGTTAGTGTCATAGTAAGAGTGTGTTGTCAATTCTGTGACTCGAGTGAAGTCTAGTTCAAGAAAGATCAAGTATCATCAATGAAGGTCAAGCAGATCAAGGAAGATCAAGTAACATCTATAAATCTCAAGCAAGATCAAGGAAAGGTCAATCAAGTCCATCATCTAGAAGATCTTCATTAAGTGCTAAGTGCTAAGGTAACATTGACCCTTAATGTCCTAAGAAATAGAATGGAAAAAGCTTTTCAAAATGTTTTTTGTATATATCTATGGTTTGGATCACGGCTAAGTCAATAAACTTACGATTTACTCTCCAGAGAACAGTTTTTGAAACTTTGATCTATGGCTAGTCTTACGGCTACATTGTAAAAGACCTATGGCTATGCCGTAGCATGATTTACGACTAAACCATAGAGTTTGCGGGACATCTTCCAGAGATAGACCTTTTGGCTATGTTGCCCACGGTTGATCTTATGGCTCAGCCGCAGAATGTTTTATGGCTAAGCCGTAAAGTTTATGAACCACTTTTTAGATAACATTATTGGTAAATTTTAGCTTACGGCTGACCTACGGCTAAGCCATAAAAGGATTTACTGCTAAGCCATAAGTTTAACTGTAAGAAGGAAAAATGGTGAATCTGGGTCAAACTAGCCATTGCATTTTGTCAGAGCAATTGGCTAAGAGATAGACTAACTTTTTCTTAGCTGTAGATCTGACCATTGGAATTTCTTTCTATTTAAGAGAAGTACTTTTTTCGTCTAATGACGGAGAACGAATTGAGTAAAATAACAACAGCATTGGAGCCCTTGCACCATTAGTAAAATCTATACTAAAGCTCCAACTACCATCTTCTCTTCCAAATTAAATTGATATTAATGTTCTGAGAAGAGTAGGAAAGCAAAGAGGAAAGCTTTAAATTCAATCTAGAAAAATCCTAGCTTTCCAAAACCCAAAAACCTCTTCCCTTGGCTGAGCACTCATTTGAAGATTTTCATCACCGAGGATAAAGCTCAAGAGGTCAAAACTTGAAGGTCTTCTTTCAAGCTTCAAGAACACCATTCAAAGCTAAGATGTTTAGTTATTTGTCTGGGTCTTTTTTTTTTTTTTTCATTTCTCTGTTGTACATAGTGGAAGATAAACCACCATATCAAAAAGTGTTGTAGTTGGTGGAAGAGATCTAGGATCAACCACCTAATCAAAACTCCTGTTGGTGGAAAACAAACCACCAAATTAAACAATTGTTGCAGGAGGTGTTCTTGTGTAACTATCTCATCTTCAGTGGAACCAAGAGAGATTGCTATTGAGAGTGGATGTAGGTCTGGGACCAAACCACTATAAAATTCTGTGTTTGCCCTTATTTTTGTGATGGATGTTTATAGTCATGTTCCCTTGTGTTGATTATCTTCTTTGTGCTATATTATGCTTGTTCACATAGTATATCTACATACATTAACCACACACAACTCTGGGCATTCTTCTTGACCATACTTGTGGATTTATAATATTGATTAAATCTTTATACTGCACTCCAAACTAGCCTATATCTGCAAAGAATTTTTAAAAGTCCTATTCACCCCCCTCTAGGACTTAGTGAGATCTAGCTGAAATACTTTCAGTAGCAAGTTTCTTTCCACCTTTGTAGCAAATTTAGCTAATTGTTCAAGGGTTTCAATCTTCATTCCAAACATCTTGGAATGAATGTAGCTTTGGAGCTCGTACCAGCACCAAATGTGACCAACTTGCTTTGATAAGGGGTCCTCACATCTTTTTGCCATATTTGCCCATCTATTGATGAAGTCAAGTAGTAGCTCATTGTCTTCTTGCTTGGCTCTGGCTAGTTAGGTGATGGAGATTGGCTTTTGTGATGTCGCCATCATCATTGGCTTGTTGTGCCTTTTGTTTTGAATCACGATGGTTTGATTTTGGAAGGCCTTTACGGCATGATCAATGGATTATCTTTATCTTTGATTGCAGTTGGTTGTTCTGCAAATCTGACCTTCATGGTTCACTTTTTAATTTCTTTTGAGGAGCATTTGTTGATTCTTCTGTTAGAGGTGCTTTGCCTCTATTTTTCTTGGATTTTGGATCTTCAGACTCTTCCTATACATGGTTGCATCAGTGAAGTACACTTCTTTTCCTTTGAAAGGTTGCTTGTTTGCAAAGACCCGATATACTTTACCATTGTCATCAATGTACTTGAGGCATTGATGTAGTGTGGAGGGAATGAAAGCATAATCCTGTAGCCATCATCTCCCCAAAAGATGTTTAGTAGGCTCTTGTCTTGATTGCATGCAATGTTGCTTTGGATTTTAGATCCCCTATTTGGAACTTGATGTAAATCTTTCCAATCGGGTTTTGTTCCTCCTCATCATATCCTTGTATTGATCTGTTTGTGCCGAACAGCTTGCTAGTTCGAATGTCCAACTCTTGTAAAACTATTATGGTGATAAGGTTGAGTGCTGACCTGGGGTCAATTTGCAGTCTTGTCATTGACATTTCCTTTACATATGCTGTGAAGTAAAGTGGTCGAGTGGGTTTTGTTTCTCCTAGCAACAAGTTTTCATTTGATAAGGAGACCATTACCTTGGCCGCATTTCGAATGGAAAGGCATCCTGGCTTCCTTTCGGCTTTTTGGTCTTTTGACTTTGAGATTCCTTTTCAATCCGGTGGACTTGCTCCACATGAGTTTGATTCTCATGATTGAATGCCTATAATTCCCATATTAGGTCACGGGTTTCCTTTGACATTTGCAATAGGTCAAGGATGTGCAAGCATGTCGGAACATGCTTCAAATGCTTTAAAACATAATATTTGAATGTGTTGATGGTTTTTCATTATTGCTTTCAAGTACATTTACATTAGTACCCCTTTGTCTAGTGTTTACATAAGAAGTGGAAGGTTGACTATAGTTAGCCTTATAGTTCCTTCTTGACTGGGTTCCTTTTTCTTGGACTAGGCTTTTTTTTTGCTCTTGAAGTCCTTCCGGTGGTGAAGACTTCTTCTGCTTTCAGCAAACTTGAGTTAGCTCCCTTATTTCCCTTATCTATGGAGTTCGAGGGTAAGCAAGGGTTGGCTAGCACCAAGCTTGGTGCTATTGGCACTTCCTTCTTGGTGTCCGAGTCCTGCCACTCACCTTCTCGAGTTTGAAGTTCATTACTGAGGTGAGCTTGGTTGAATTGTCGATCAGCTAAGTGATTAGGCAGAGATCAACATTCCAATGTGGTGAAGCTTCCATCCTTACTATCTGTAGGTGCATCAGGATCATAAAAGGAGACAATCACTCTTAGCATTTCGAGGTGGAAGATGTCGTCTTCGTTTAAGACCTCATCGGGCAGGTGTTCTTCATCCGTTGGATCATTCCATTAAGGTAGACTTCTTCTATCTTCATTTTAGGAGTTCGAGTGTTAATTAGCCCAAGATATCTGGTTGCAACTAGAGATTTGTGGGTCCTCCTTATTGCTGTCATGAATTGGAACCATGAAGTTTGCTAATGTGAAGGGTTTCCTTGCATTTGTAGAGGAATCCTCTTCTTCTAGAGTTGTTTCAAACTTTTTGATTGCTGGAGGTGTTTGGACTTCGCGGGATGCCTTTTTAGTCTTTCTTTTGCCTTTCTTCTTTTCTATTGAAGGCATCTTAATGACCAGTTCCCAATTCTTATCATTAACCAACGAACCCATAATTCCTCTTTGTAGTTGGTCTTGACGGGTATCAAGCCATTTTCGTACTGGACCCCGTTTATGACCTAAAACTCTACTGTTTTTTGTGCTGGAGGTACGAAAACTGCATTGGTTCAAACTGGCCAAAGGATATCAAGTTGACAGGCATTAGGTCATATTTTTTGTCAAAGGTGATGATCTCGTTCTACCACATTTCATTAATCTTTTCCTTGAGGATGAAATAGTCTTTTAAGGATTGTCAGGCCAACCTATGATATGCACAGTAGTTGGGATCATTATCTCTCCCCTCTTAATTTGGTCTTTTGGAGGGAGGAAGTTCGATCTTCCCTTTTTCAACTAAGGATCGAAAGGGTATTTTGCATTCTTCCTTTGTTTTATAATCCTCCTTGCAAGCTTGTACGTTTGTTGGGCTCTGAGTTTTGCGTGGTGATTTAGTGGTCTGAACATTGAACACCTCCTCCTTCTTTTTCTCACTTTTGGGCATCTTTGAAGCAGAGGTACTACTTCTTTTCCTTCTTTCTTGCTCAACTCTTTGCAAACATTTTTGGCCCTAACAGTTGCTTCGATGAGCCTAGAGAGTGATTTGGTTTTCAGGCCTACCATCATGGCACATATTTCAAGTTTGAGGTTATCCATGCACATATCAACATCTGATTTTTACGATAGCAGTTCCATTCATCTGTAGGAAAGTGCACTTAACCTATTGATGAAGGCCTGGGTAGACTCATCATCTTCCTGCTTGATGTTAATGAGGAAGCTGAAGATCACTACTCGATCCTCTTCTCATAAGTGCAGTAGGAATTTTTCTTCCAGCACAACCCATGAGGTAAGAGAGTAATTAGGCAGTTGCCTATGCTGTCAAAAGCAATCCTTTTAATGGTCCCAATGAATAGGTAGATCTTTAAGGTGTCTAAGTTTGGTAGACTTCCAAGTAAGGACTTGACGTGTACCAAATGTTAAAGAGCTGAACCTTTCCCTACACAGGCCTAGAATGTAGGCTATTTGTAGTTTTTAGCGAATGGGACCAAGTCAAACTTAGGAGGATATTTGGGTAACATCCTTTTCTTCTTCAACTGATTTCCTCCCTCTGATCTGTTCATGATTTCTGCTACCTTTTTGTCAATCATTGGCCTGTCAGGGTTGATTTATAGCAGTTAATGGAAGAGTGAATCCTAGAGACCCCAACTTCCAATGTTTTTCCAATCAAGGCCTTAATTTGGGCCATGATCTGGTTTATTGGTTCCTTGTCCTTGTGGATCACATTTTTGGGTGACTTGCACTGAGGACTAGAATCATATAATACCATTGTTCTTTCTACTAGGACTTGTAGTTGAGCAGTGACCTAGTTTATCCACTCACCTTGTTGCTAGACTTCACAACTAAGGTCAACCTCTTCATCTTCATCATTGTTAGACGCTCAATGATTTTATAAAACTTTCATTTCAGAGTCTTGTTTAGAAGAATCGATTACCTTTTATAAAACTTGCCAATCAACTACCCGGGGTAACACCTACGGTAGCCGAGAGGCAGTCGCTAGCCATTTTTTCCCTACATTTTGGATTTTTCAAATTTCAAGAGTCTAAAGCTTTTCCTGCTTGGTGTTCCCCTCCAAAATACTTTCGAGACAAATGGCTACTTGATTAGTTTCGACTTCATTTGGCCCTCTAAATCCCCGCTCATGTGAAATTAATCGATTTACTTAGGAATTTAAGGTGGACCATAGTTCACAGAAAAGTAATTTACTTGCTAATTCCAACCTTTTGATGGTCAAGAACCTCTTTTCTTGGGCAAGAAAAGTCTTCTCCATGCCCTTGATCAAAAGAAATCCTCAAAAACCCTCGGTCAAAACACCTCCCTTCATTAAAAAAACCCTTTCTTTTCACCAAAAGCACCTGAAACCCTCAATCAAACACCATGTCAAGGGAAACAAAAGCACACAAACCAACCCAAATTCCATTCAAAAAAACCTTACAAACCCTCTAGTAAGATGCTAAAACCTTGGGAAAAACTCTCACAATCCTTGTAAAAAATAGGATATAGGAGACAAAATCCACAAACCACCCATTTTTTCTAAACAAGATTCCCCTAGCCTCTTCAAAACCTTAAGAACCACAACAAATCAATTTCCACAAATTACAAATACATACAAAGTATCTGTGAAATACAATAGCTTTTAGAGGCACAACCATCACAGCAAAATCCTTCATCATTGCACCTTGTGGGTGCATTCGTTGACATGCAAAAATGTTTGGAAGAAATCCACAAACAAATTCAACAAATCAAAAGCGCAAGTCAAGACTCAAGCTTAGCTCAAATACAGCAAAACAAAGCATAAACAGCTTAAGGACCAAGCCTAAGAAGATACCTTGAAGTTTGAAGAAGAAAACAAATCAAAACACTCCAAAAAGTGGAAAAGGTCTATACTGGCTGACTGAACAAATTAGTGTCCAAATGTACACTGGCCAACTAAACAAATTAGTAGCCAAATGTACACTGGCCAACTGAACAAATTAGTAGCCAAATGTACACTGGCCGATTGAACAAAAACAGTGGCTGAATGTATACTGGTTGACTGAACAAGTTAGTGGCCTAGTGTACACTGGCTAATAGGGGAAAGTGACAGGCCGATAATTAAAAATCTGACAGTTCATTGAGTAGCTGATTGAGATTTAGTCAAATCATTCGAGCTAATTTCAAGCTGATTGGCATGATCCAAGGGCTAAGACACGGCTGCCACCATACAAAGCTGATTGTGGGAGGGTAACCAACCGTAGAAATATACAGTCAGCTACCTACCCACGAAATAAATTTTAGTCAATCTTCTCCGTATGACAAGTGACTAAAAAAGACCCTAGGAGGCTATAAATCCCCCCTTGGCTGCCCATTCCAAATAGGGAACAAAAAAAAAAAAAAACAAAGACAACACATTATACATAACACAAAGTGTAAACAATACAGTAAAGTCCTTCAGATTCTTTTCAAAAGAACTCCGGCACTTCGACTCCTTCAAAGTTCAAGCTTCAACTCTCAATACAAATTACTTGATCTTTTGAGAATAATCAAAAGGATAGTGCCTTTGTCGAAGAGAATCTCCGAAGAAGACAAGTCTTTCGAGACTTTTTTCATTCCCTTCACTTATGAGTTGAAGGAGATACGGGTATAACTATAACCAACCTACTAGTATAATGTGATAAGCGATTCATGGGAGCAACCATGACCATAAAACCTTCATTCTAAACTTCCTTTGGAATTCTACATCTAAGGAAAACGAGTGATAGGCTACGAAGATTGCTTGATCGACTTGAAATACAAGAAGGTAGCTTGTAGGATTGGTCTCATTTCCCTTTTTATGCAAATTATCATTGTTTTATTTTTTGATCTTGTAAGTGTTGATCATCCAAGACGAAGTGGGGAGGGGTGGACTGTGATAAAAAAAAATACAAGTAAATAGCCTGCACCTGGGAGGTCAGAATGTAAAAGAACCCACAAAATAAACTCAGAATTAAAAAGAGTTGAAAAGTTCGACATTCTTGTCAATTTTTATTCCGTGCCTTTTCCCCATCCAAAAAAAAGGGCGAAATAGAAGATTGGTAGTTTGTGGGAAGTCGCAAAAAAAAAATTTTGAGAGTTCTAGTTTAATCAACACTTGAAAGAAAAATGCATGGAGAGTAGCCGACCCATTCATGGATCGGCTATCCTCCAAAAAAAAAAAAGAAAGAAAGAAAGAAACAAGATCTTCCCTCGTGTTCATTAATTTCAATGCAACCCACAAAGGTGGTTGTGAACCACCTCAAAGTCTGACCAAGTGGAGTGGTGAACATTGATTCCATGTAGTCCTTGGAAAAGACAAGGTCCAGGGGCTAGTTGAAACTGATTGAGCTAAATGTCATACTTCGGTTAAACTATGTCAGATTTGATCTTTCTCTCCCATTTCGAGACTAATCCCTTCACATCCATAAAATGTGAAGAAGGTTGGGAAAAGAGAAGGAAATGAGTAATACCATTAGTCTCTCCAAATGGAGTGGTGAACATTGATTTGCTGTAGTTTTTGGAATAGATAGAGTCCACATGACTAGTTCAGGCCGGTTGTGTTAAGCTATTTCACTTTAGTCGAACCAAGTCAGACCTAACCCTTTCTCTACCCACTACGAGACCACTCCTTTCACGTTAAAACATGAATGAGTGGGATCAAAGAGGAGGAGGAAGTGTTAAAATACTCACTTAGTCAAGTTGCTTTACAAGACTAATGGCCACCTTCATCATCATCTTCGATGAGGCAAGGGAATACTTGGTCCGACTTTCCCTCACCCATACCCAATTTGCACCAAGCAAACCTGTTCAATCTAGGGACAACATGGCCAGGATACCGGTTACCACTGCAACCTGGGTCCCAACCACTAACTCAGCTAGGGTCCCAGTCTCTAGAGGACCTGCACCATTTGTAGCCAGCATGGTACCACTGAGACCCTATGTTCCAAGAAGCGCAATTCGATATCTACACCCTGGGTTTCCAAGTATGCCCAGAACCCTTTTGGAGTCCATGTCTGGCCCAAGATGTAGCTTGTTGGAAGACAAACAACCACAATGTTGACTCATAAAAAATCATAACTCATCATAAGTTTACTTAATTCCCTGAAGCACAGGTTTAGCTCAAAATTCCTCTAAACCTTAGAGCTTTGAGATTGAAGTGCAACTCCTAGATGAACAACCTCAATCAAATTCTTGCAACAAGCCATGAATTTGACATGCGTACACCATGTCAAGTTTCAAGATCAAAAAGTTTCATCAAGTTCAAAATCAAAGTTTAGGGATCAACATCAGTGGGCCCAGGGCAGAATTCATGATTGCACCAGTCAAAATTGAGCTACAAAGATCCTAAGTTGTGCTTAGGAACATTTTTTAAGATTTTTTTAGGGCAATTGGATCTCATTTTAGTTTAGATATAAAAGTCGCTCAAGCTTGACAGAGACAAAACTTACACCCAATGGTCACTGAGCAAATAAATGATTTGAAGGCCAATTAGCTAAAGTTCACACCGAAGCCTTAAAAAATGTTCGAGATCATCCTTGCTATCATACTTGCTTTCCAATAAACATAATTAATAGCACTTTTCAGTAATAGAGGTTTCACAGTAAAATAGCCTTCTTTTTTGTCGAATTTTATTCTAAAAAATCCCTTATATCAACACATAGTAATCTAGTGTGACCTGCTCTGATACCAATTAAAGGTTTTTAGTTCCTAAATTTATTCTACATTACAGTTCAATAATTACTTTTATGTAGTGGAAAATAAAATCAATCGACTACACAAAAGAAGGGACACAATATTTAAACTGGAAACCCAAACCGGAAAAAACTGGGAGTCCAAAGTAGATAAAATCAAATATTAACTTCCACAGTTACAATATATACTCACAATCCTAAGGTCAGTTCGTTGACACAAGATGATGTAGTTGTTCTTGCTAAAATCCTCGACACGCAGTCCCTCAGTGCCTTGCTATTAGCGTTTTGATCACCACCACGAACAAATCTCTTTAGTGAGAGAATAATCTCTTACAAAGACGGAGAACCCATAAATCTCCTATGTAGAAGTAGAAGCACCAATTCTAGAACTTGAAGCCTTCAACCTAATCTCTCATAAAAGTTCTAGATAGAATCTCCAATGGCTAATCTTAACTCAGAATATGGAGATGTATATATGTTGTGCTTATGGTTGAGAGAAACACCCTATTTATAGACCATAATTCGTGCTTTAGGGTTAAGTCCAATTATAATCAAAACAGGCAACTCTGACACAAATAGGAAAGAAATCCGTATAGGTCAGTGGACTTCTGCCACATGTGCACTTGAGCGCAATTGACCGCCCAATCGAGCGCATACTTCGTGCATCGAGTTATTTTTTATCTGTCTGTTAGGCTTAGTCTTCATGGGTTTGAGCAAAGTCGCCTCGGTCTAGGCCCGCTCAAGCACTTATGCATGCCTGCTAAAGCGCTTGCACTGTATTTTTCAATTCAACACTTCTTGCGGTGCTAACCGCAATCCATACTGAATAATATATAATACAGATCAATGGAACAAGTTTTATCCAATACAAAAATCCTAACATATTAAATACATATAAACTATATATCTCTAGTCTTTGCAAAATGTTGCTGATTGAGACACTAGTAACATAACATTTAAGTGGAAAAACATTAGACAGGTTTTCCCTTAACTAGACAATAGTAGAAATGATATTAGGAAAGTAACCCTCCATGGGTGTCACCCCCAATTCTTGCCCACTCACTAATCCCATTTAAATAATTTCCTTAAATGAAATGATGGGTGGAGTAGCTGGAGAAAATTCACATTTCACCACTTTTATATAATCCAAGTTAATAAATAGGGAAGTATGTTTATGCTATTGTCAATGAATTGCTTGGTTTCAATTGATCTATGCATTTGATAATCTCACATGGTAGTGATATGATGTTAGTATGCAACAATGTCATACATGGTGCTTAAAATTGTTTTGAGACAGTTCAAAATCATTCCTAATCGCAATTTTTTGTGTAGTGTACATATAGGTTTACGATATTAGTCCCAAAACTATTCAAGTTCACATTTTAGTCCTACCATGGTTTAGGTATGGCTAGCATTTTTTAATTGTTTAACCATCATTTTTCATCAATATCGAAAATAATATTGACATAATGAGGACATTTCAAGATTATTGCAAGATTATTAGAAATGTATACTATTCTTTTTCTATCGACTAAAAAATTAAAATATAATTTCTGAAGTGATATTGCAATTTTTTATAATATATTTTTTTATAGAGAAACATTCACTCGTGCACTCTTTATTTGGACCATACTAGATACAAGACCCACCTCAGAGTTTCACATTCCAAGTAATTGGCGCGCTAAGGGTTTTCATTTCAAGGGGCGGAACCAATCAGATAGTTGGGTTTGGGGGGCAAACATAGAATTATCATGTGGAATTAAGAAACTTTATCATTATTATTAATTTTTATTAAAAAAATTTATTTATTCCTAATGGCATTCTCTTGGGGGCGATGTCATGAATAACAGTTCAAATTAAAAAAATACTGAATACATTTCAACTATGATTAAACTTTTTAACATGGCTATAAATTTTTTTGTTTTAAAATTGATTTTACATTTTCCTTTATTTAAAAGTGGTCGCTGGGCCGTGCGGCACTAAAAGTACTCCCTAACATCTTAAAAAGAGGATTTATTGATTTTGAATGAGGCAAAGAGACGACCCCCTTATTTGTATTGGTTTTTTTTCCCTTTTCTTTTTCTTTGATAGAAAAACCTGTTTGATGTTGGGGTCCCAAACATTCATTTGCGGGTTCCATGTGCCAGGCACCGTTGCGCAATACCAACTTCCAATGCCCATAGATTTTCTTTAGCCCATCGAATTCCCTTTCTTCTAGTTGCTATTCTTTCATCCATTTATTAGCTCAGATTTAATATTTTTATATAATGTTTGAAGTTAGGGTTGTAAATGGGTCTCCCATTTTTTGATTACATAGAGGTTCTAACCCATTAATAACCGGGTTTGAGTTCTTATTTACGTCTCGATGAATAAAAGGGTCTGAGTATGGAGCCTATTTTGGAACCCATGACCTAAACAGTTCCAAGTCTGATTCCACCCTACGTTTAACTTGTGGATTTGAGACCCGACATATACCCATCAAGTCGGTAGCTCAATTAGTTTAAAACTTGGGTCTGCTCCCTAAGGTCTCAAGTTTGACTCCGGCCTAGGGAATAGCCTTTGCTCATCAGAATAGATTAACCTCCAGGCCGGAGGCCAAAGGTAAGAAACCTAGGTTGACCCTGAGTCATAAAAAAACACAAAAAAAAAAAAAAAAAAAAAACATGTCACCTTTTTTTTTTGAGAATTTTTTCCTAAAAATTAGTATTTTTTCTCCAAAACATTCTCTACACCCGGACCCGAACCTGCCTCATACAGGGTTCCGGTTCCAATTTCATTTCCATCTTCTAATTAATAGTTATGATGATTAAAATTAAGTTGAAACTTGGATCATATGAGAATCAAGAGAAAAGAACCACCCAAGGACCAATTATGATGTTCTTCTATGTTAAAAAAAAAAAATTACCTCACCATCAACATTTCACCAGTGTGGCCTATAAAGAGAATTTTGGGTGGGTTTTGGACAAAAAAAAAGTTCAAAAAAAAAAAAAAAAAGCTTCTCATAATGTTGTTTTTTTCTTCTCACTTTTAGTTGTTTTTATTTTGCAGAGAGGACTCTCATATCACTTGTTTGTGTGAGCGGAAATAGACTCTTGGACAGAACAAGCACATTACATAAACATAACCACTTGATATAAGCTAGAACGAGTGCATTATATAAACATAAAACATAAGACCTTGCACACAGGAAGACAAGGATTGAATAGACGGTGACACCACCTTCTCAGTTATTATACTCTACTCCTTTTTCGCCACCGGTATTGATCCCAAAATTAATGTTATCGTCGATGTTGACATATTGGGGGAAAGTTTAGTCAGTCGGCAGCTCCCTCTGCAATTTAAAAGATAAAACGATAAGAAAGATGGCTAGAAATTTCAAGTTTTGAGTGGTTAATTAAATCCAACTAGAAAGTGTCCCACTGCCACAAAACTTCCCCTATGACACAGCAAAAAAAATCTAATCATGACCACTAGTCAGATCATCAGAGCATGTTAGTGAGTCTGTCTGTGACCAGACTAGACTATTCATGAAAATTGTTAAATTTTCTTGAGCAGTGTCAAAGGAGAGTCTGTTTGGACGTCGGATTGTGCTGGGTAATCTTCAAACCCACGGATTGCTCTTGTTTCACCTTTTTCTTATTGTAATTGAAGACGCTGTTCATTTCATCATGTCTGGTTTTAGAACGGGGATTATGAGGTCCCTTAACGTAGATTATTGGCTTGGATATGTGGATTGGGCTGGCTCCTACCAGTCTTTGTGTTAGCGGTGGGAGGTGCATTGCTCTGTAATTTAAAAGCTGAAAAGAAAGAACCAAATATGGTTAGAAATTTCAAATTTTGTGTAATTAAACCTACTTATGAGTGTCCAACTGTCAAAAAAATTCCGCCCAGCTACTTATTAGATAGAGCAAATAAATCTAATCATGGCTCAAACTATTCATGAAATATCTATAATTTTGGGAGTAGTGTCTGAGCAAAGTGTGTTTGGGTGTAGAAAAATGGTGGGACAATATTATCCAAATGCCTCTTTGATTAGTAGAAAGAGAAACTTGAGATTAAGAGAGAGTACCATGGCTACAGGAGAATAAAGTGAGATGCAGAGATGGTAGTAGGATCAACAAGTTTGAAATTTGCCTTGATGTTTCCGCATGCACACCAACCCTCCTTAAATAGAAGCTCGGGAGAGCACTGTGAGTCGTGAATTTGCCATGTGACCAAGTACACGAAAAGCGGACTTGGCATGTTTGCTTACATGTGTGGAGTAAACATAAAGTTGGTTCAAACAATGAATTTAGTAAAATGGGGATTTTATTCGAAAAAATCCAATAGATGAGTCCCACACTAAAGAAGACCTTTTAGTTCTAACAACACTAGATTGATCCTATGGTAGCGATTTGGTTAAAATTTTGGAGATATTAACATCTCTTGAGACATTAACATCGCTCTTTTATATATTACTCAAGATCGACGTTAACGTCCCTCCATTTATATGTTATTAAAGAGCGACGTTAATGTCCCTTAAAAGTAACCTTTCAGGTTTAAAAGAAATCATTAGAGGGAAAGAGAGAATTTTGAATCTACATACCCTTTATTTTTGCGCGACTTTTAAGATGCAATTGCTGTCTTCTCCACAGTGGTCCCCAAGCTCCTCGTCTTTCTCAGATTTTCACCTTTCCAATCTCTCGCATATATTCTAATCCAATTCTTCTTTGTGTTTTCTTGTATATATAGCTACATGTGGAGGTATTTACTTCTTCGTTTAACATTTGCATGCATACATGGTTGTTTAGCCTTCTAATGTACTTGGTTGTTTAGCCTTTTCATATACTTCTTCTTCGTTTAATCTTCTCATCCAACTCATCTTGTATGTTCATTATTGTTTAGGCATCTAATGAACATGTATGTTGATGTATGGTTAACCTATTGAATGTTGAATGTTTAGTACTGTACATATGGATTATGTTGGAGAACAACTTTATTTCGATATCATATACTTTTGTAAACATTGAACTCTGATGAAGCAACCAATAGTATGTTGCTTTGGATGCTTGAACATTGCATATGATTTATATACCAAATCCTTACACTGACTTACATAAACAATTATCCATTGTAAGCAAGTAGAAGTGAATATAATTACATGTTATTTAGGTTTAGGGTTGAATTACATTCATTTTGTTATATGAAGTTGACTTCTAATGTGAATTACATGTAATTTAGCCTTGTGTATTATTTGAATTCATCAAAGTTTACAAATAGCTCAAAACACCTCTAAGATTGCTGAATCTTCATAGGATGAATTGCTTTTGCTGTATGAAGATGACCATATTAATACAGCAATTGGTAATCAAATTGATCACAGAACTTATAGAATCTTAAATACCAATTTGGATACAGAAATATAGGCCCTTTTAAATCGGCAAAAAGAATGCATGGCTCAATACAGACTAGCACATCTTTCTAAGATAGATTATATAAAGATTGACCACTCTCTCATCATGGGTTTAGTGGAAAGATGGCAGCTGGAGACAAACATCTTTCATCTCCCTTCTGGCAAGGTAATGATTAAGCTTGAAGACATTGCATACTTATATAGGTTGTCCATCGAGGGTCCCATTATAATGGGAACCACTTTCTCTAAGCATAGGGTTGTGCAGACATGTGAAGAGTTATTGGGTATGGCTCAAGGCCAAATAGATATGCAATTGGAGCATCCATAAAATTCAAATGGTTAGAGGACAACTCAAGGCCTGAAGTTGAAAAGGGTGAGATATTGAAGACTAGGGATTACTTATTTTTCTCAGTTAATACGCAAATAGCCATGTATGCTAATGGTTCGAAGGGCCAACTATGGGTACTTGAACTGTTTAGAGAGTTCAAACCCTATGTGTGGGGCCCAGTATGTCTTGCAAACTTATAAAGAATGCTTTTAAGGGCAGTTACATTACTAAGGAAAAATTATTTAAATCCAATGGATGCGGATGTGGATGTGGATGTGGATGTCACCATGAGAAAGAAAAAGAAAGAAAAGAAAATTACGGTGAGTCATACCATTTCAAGTCCTATTCGGTTGTTATTGGTAATTAAAAGACATTATCATTTTCTTGTTTCATAATGTTTCTTACCTTTACACTTATTATAAACTAATCTATTTAATAAATTATGCAGATATGAGTCTATTTAGGAATGACAATTAGAAGATGCCCCTCACTAAATCCAAAAGACATTTAATTTCTTTTATTCAAGACATGGGAGTCACATCTTACAGGGATGCTCAAGTCCCCTCTCTTAGACAGATAAGAGAGAAACTCAATGATTTTACTGGGGATATGGTAATTTAATAACTACCTTTACTCATTTACTATAAATTCATTTCATGTATATATTAGTTGTTTTGTTATACAAATTAAATTTTGAAATGCATTTTATTTGGCAACCTTACGGCCATTATGGGAAAAGATTTCTACAGCATGTGCCAATTAAATTTCAGCAAACCATTACTACCTAAACCTTGAGGTGTAATAGAGGCAGCAGAAATACTTTTCAATATTCCCTTTTTGGTGGAGCCCACTCCTTAATACTCCCCCACAGGTGAAACCCAGTCAGCGCACTTTTGGTGACATGTATTATTATTATTTTTAGCGTAGTGTTGTTCCTTGTGGGATTCAAACTGACGACCGGTTAACTCTGATATCATATTAAATTTCATCAACTAACCATTGCTACCAAACCTCAAGATGTTAGAAGAGACAGGAAAAATACTTCTCAATATTCCCCCTCTAGGAGAGCTCACTCCTCAACGGTGCCAAGGGATAATTGTGACTTGTTTACATGAAGCACCCTCTTATGTTATCATTAGATTGTTGAAAGGCATCCCATAGGTCATGTTATGAAACAATTTGTTTGTAGATAAGTCATTCCTCCTTCGATTTACCCTCCAATAAGTTGTGTAGAGTGGGTTGAGCACACAACATTTAATTCTGAAAATTTTTGTGTTAAACTTCAAAAGATATGAGATCGGAAGAGAGATTTTGTGCTAATATACTCAAAGAAAGATAATTCCAAAGGACATAGCTAAGAATACTGAGAGTGGTATTGAGCTAATACTTTTATCATTTGATGAATAAGGAGAGAGGGTTTTCCCCATTAAACTCCAAAAAAATCAGTAAGTGAGGATAATAAGGAATAAGGAGAAGAGAAACAAAGGAAAAAAAAAAGAAAAGAGATTGAAATAAAGGAAGAAGGAAAAAAAAGACAAGAAGCCGGAAAAGGGAATGAAAGAAAACGATTAAAGGATGAGGGAGTCCAAGTTGACGATCATGATATTCATGTATGTATTTGTTTATTTGAAGCGTTTGACATTTCAGTTTGAAGTTATCAAATCAATTGTTATGATTCTTCTTAAGCATATGAAGATAATGTTTAATGTTTTCTTTTCTTTTTTTACATATTATTAAATTTTTTGAGAGTATCTTGAGATTTTCAATTTGTTCGAAGAAGTGAAATGTTCCATTTGTGTGTTTGAAGATTGTTTGCAAGAGAAAATATACGGATTTAAATATGCACCAATGTCTTCATTTGTTCATTATGAAATGAAAGAATCAAAGAGTTCTCAATCAATTGTTGAGAATATTTATGCATCTCCCTCACCAAATGTGAATAAAGAGTATTCTACAAAGAAGGCCAAAAAACAACCCATCAAATGGAAGGCTTTTGAGTTACTAAGCATCCCGTAGGATGCTCAACTTATAAAGGAGAAGAAAGACCTGTATGTAGTCCATTATGGTGGCATCTCCCCATAAATTGATTGCCTCTCCAAAAACTACTCCTTGATGTTTTGAATTATCCGATTGACGTACCAAGTGCTTGTAACTACTCATGTGCAGGGTCCCTTGTTAGACATCAACATCTTAATTGAAAGAATAAAATGTCTACAAGGGGAGAAAAAAGATCTAAAGCCAACTTAATGTATTCGTACTGAGGATCCAGTGTTATAAGTTATAACTAATCGAGGATGAATGTGCTCTTCTTGATGGCCTCTTGGGATTTCTCATTTCAAAGAATTACCTTGCCGAACTCCTGGTGTACCGTGAGGTTAAACCCCAACATATGAGGGATATGCTTAAAGAAAGGGATTCGCTCGACACTAACTTCATTTATTGGTTGTTTGAAGTAAAGAAATAGCAATGTCTAGATGCACATTTTTTCGATCTTGGTGCTTCTGTAAAGTTTCATCCCCTCATTGTGTTTACATTTTGTTTTTGTGATTAAATTATACTCTCTTATTTGATGTGTTTGATGATAAGAGTGGTTTACCCACGATAGTAAGGAAAGTTTTGTAGATTTTTTTTTTAGAGGTAGAGAAAGGTTGGTCGAGATTAGAAATTTAAAGACCATGATTTTTGTGCTCTGGAAATTAGACTACTTTACACTTTTAGTGGGCTATGATGATTTGAAATTGTGTGAGTTTTATAATAACCTCGAGACCAGCTCAGACACATTTTAGTTGTTCAATGATTTTGTAAGTTTATATTCATTAGTAATGTAATCAATGTTCATATTTTTTTATGTAAATATTTCCTTGACATCATCTAATGGGTTGTGTTTCCTTGACAGGTAAATTTTTTTTAAGAATGTTGCAAATTTTTCAGATGGACATAGATCAAAAATTCACGAAAGATTATCGTTGATGATATGCCCGTTAATCAAATGGTTTTAACTGCGATGTATTTGTGATTGCATTTGCAACTTTGCATTGTGCGCAACAATAATAAATAACATTTAATTCTAAAGTTATTGCATATTATAGGTGTAAACTTATTGTAGTTATATATACATTGAGTTGGATAAAAAACCATTATAATTAAGCTATATATTGATCCAATGAGAGAGTAAGAGCAATGATGTCATTGTTACTGTAAGGGATATGTAATTCATTTGTTGTAACATTGAATTTGTGAATAATTGGTATGGACTGTATTTAAGAATGTAGAAAGAGAATGAATGTTAGCAATATATGAATGTTGATTGTTGGTATGGATTGATATGTATTTCATTGTGATTTTTGTTTATTATAGGAATGTGTTGAGGGGGAAGAAGGTACTGAACAATGAATCTTTTATAAGTGTTCTAGATAAGCGACGTCAACATCACTTGTCTTTAACGTTAAATTTAAGAGACGTCAACGTCACTTAAATTTATTTATACAAAAAAGCGACATTAACGTCGCTTGAATTATTGTAGCAATTGTAAGTTTTTTTTTAGACTTGAGTGCACAAAGAACCAGCTTAAGCGCATGTGCTTTTGTATAAAACATAACTATATTGTCATATTAAAGTTTTCAATGACAGTTATGCAACAATTCTAGGAGCTTTTTTTATTATAATACATTCTAGAAATGATAAGTCCTTAAAAATGTATCATTTTAGGAAAATTTTAAGAACTTATTTATTAGAAATTTCTTCATTTAGGTGAAAAACATGTTTTTATAGTTTTGAGCATCATTATTGTGTTTTCCTACAATCATTGAAAATCATCAATTTTTCATAAAATCATAAAACTTTCCATTTTTAGATTTTCATTTTTAGAGGGTTTTTCAAATTCAAATTCACATAAAAATGCCAAAGGTTTTTATCATGATCAATGATGAGAATTTATTGCGTCATTTTATGTAAATTAGGCCCACATTATCACAATTGTGACTTTAGGTCATAATTATTATTTTTAATAAAATTCAATTTTATGTGTAGGAAATTGATGGAAGGGACCTACATTGAAGATTTGAAGCCAATGAGTTATTTGTGAGAAATACAAGAAAGAAGGAAAGTTGGAAAGTTTTGAAGTCCAAACCAAACAAAGAGGAAAGAAGCTTGGATAATGCTTACATGTCAAGATGAAGGCCCAAGATTTAAAAGCAAAGAAAGAGAGGAAAGAATTAGGAAGTGCAATGGCTGGAAACATGGAATGAGATACAAGTTTGGATTATGCTCTCATGTTATACTATAAAAATAATAAGGCAACTGAATGCATGTGGCTTGCTAAAAACAAGATAAAATGTGTGCTACTCTTTACCTCTCCTTTATGGCCCACCTAACTTAGAAAGTATGATATGATGAAAGGAAAGTAAGAGGCTGCCATCTTTAAAATAAAAAATCAAGCTTAAAAAAAGAGAACCTTACACCCTCTCTATCACGTCCCAGAGCCCATCTACCCATTCCCATCTCTATGTCCCACACCAACTCCATTCCCAGATCCATCACACATCCACCCTTAGGTGGGAATGGCCACCCCACCTTTGGTTCATTCACTCCATCCATTCCATCGTCTTCTCTTCATCTACTCCTCCCTTGGTGACGCATAAAGATTGAAGCCTAGATTATGTGCAAATCTAGTCTTTTTCCTTGATGGCTTGTATCTACGGTAAGAAGAGATCTCTTTTTCTAATTTTAATTATTGTGAGGAATTATTGGTTGGTATTGGTTTGTTTTAATTTAAAAGATGTAATTAGTGAGGTCAAGGTGTCGCACCTTGGATTGGCATCATGTGTTTCAGTGTGGTGACAATACGCACTTAGTGCAATGTTTTTTTGGTCTTTTCATTAATTCCGCCAATATAATGTTCTAATTTCCTATGATAAAAGAAAATAGAAGTCTTTTTATTTTATTCATTATCCTTTATATTTGAATGATTTTATTTCTAATTTTTAGTTTAATGCATGGTTTATTTATTTTTCTATAATTAGTGGTTTGATGAATTTTATGGTTTTGCAGTTTAGTAGTTTGGGTTACTTTTTAGTTCAGGATTTTTAAATTAGGTTTAATTTCTGATTTGTTATTTAATTTTCAGATTTGTGATTGTAATTTGAATTTAATTTTCAGATTTGGTAGTTGTGCATTTTTAAAGATTTTACTAAGCTAGCACTAGTTTTTCAATTAGAACAGGTTTTCTGTGAAAACTAGCTCCCCATGAATTCGATTCTAGACTCACCAAGTAAAACAGTAGTTGTCGACCTTGCACTTAGGGTCCATGTCGATCAATTTTTTGGCTCCATTATTGGGGAGTGCCATCGCAACATTTCAAACTATCCTTATTTACTGCTTTGTAGGTGTGATTTAATTTCTAATCATCATACTAGCCTAGGGGTAGTATGCATGGAATGAATGACCCGCACATGGACATTTAATTAAGCATTTTTTTTTCTTTTTTTTCATTAAAATTGGTTGGTTACATATCTAAAATTTTTATTAGCTGAATTTTTCAAAACCCACAATTTTTTTGGAAAGTTGCCTACAAAACCAGTCCTTTTTTATAACTAGTTAAGATAGTTTATTTTGTTGCTGATAAGACTTTTTAAAATTATTTTAAATTCTATTTTAATCACTTTTTTGGTTAGATAAGTTACCAAAAAAATTATGAAACTCACCTTCAAAAGGCAATTCAAGAATGCATCCCAATTTGGAGTTTTTGCCAAGATAAGTGCCTAGGGTCCAAAAGTTTTAGAGCTTTCACTGGAACCTTATCTTTCCCATTAGCTTTTGATTTAGAAATTTTGTTTCTTAGGATATTAGTTTTGTAAAAAAATTCAAAAAAAAAAAAGAAAAAAATTGGAAACCCTTACCCTCCCTCTTGATTCAATCCTTATATGGATAAGAAACCCAAATTCAAGAGGTTAAATGAAATCTACAATCAATCTAGATCTTTAAGTCCTTCCAGTAGTTTGAAAACAATGGCAAATGCACACAGTGGTCATGGCAATAATGGCCAATTGATAAATCCCAATGGAAATGGAGATGGACCTAGGAATGGAAATAGAAATGGGCCCAATCTCAATAATAATGAGGTGAACCAACCACTTAGGAGTCTACATGATTACCTCCAACCAACATGTCAAGCCATGCCTTCATGTTGGTCATACACATGGGTGTAGGTCAATTTGATATTAAGTCGGAGGTCATCTAACTTCTTCCTAAATTCCATGGACTTGAAACAAAAAGTGCATACTTGCAGATAAAGGAATTTGAAAAAGTGTGTACAACACTTCACTTTTACAATGTGAGGGACGACATCATAAAATTTCGGTTATTCCCATTCTCCCTTAAAGATAAGGCAAAAGCATGGCTTCACTCTTTACAGCCCAATTTAATTGCTTTATGAGCCAACATGACCTGCGAATTTTTGAAAAAATTCTTCCCACCTCATAAGACCAACACCTTAAGAAGGCTCATGATGAATTTCAAACAAAAAGCAAGAGAGGCCCACAATAGATGTCAAAAACATTTTAATGAACTTCTCTTTGCATGTCCACATCATGGATTTGAACAACATCACACAACTGGCCACGTTTATGATGAATTGAGTCCAAAAACATGTCAATATGTTGAGGTGATATGCAATGGGGAGTTCATGGCCAAAAATCCAAATGAAGCATGGACCTACTTTCCATTTTTTATGGACAGTGCTCAAAATTGGCACACATCTGAAAGTATTAAACCTGTAAAGCGATCAAATCAGGCCAAAGGAGTAGGGTTATATTTACATAGAGAGGATGATGATATTCAAGCTAAAATTGCCTATATTCCAAGAGAAATTGAATCTTTGAAATTTGTGAAGAACAAGAAGCTTACAATTGTTTGTGGCATTTGCGCTTGTGATACCCACATATATACAGAGTGTCCCACACCCCCTGCATTTCAAGAGGCATTTCATGAGCAAGCAAATGTCACAAACATATAAAACTGGCCGTTCAACAACTCTTTGGATAATACATGCAACCTTAACTGGTGGAATCACCTCAACTTCAGTTGTAGGAATGGACCCATTATTACTCAACCAAATTTCTCCTAAAGGCTAAGCCAATATGGTAGTACTTCGGGACAATCTAAATCAAAATGCAAAACAAATGCCACATCCTGTTATTCAAAATCAGACTCATCCTTTGGAAGAAATGCTGGTTAAATTTCATTTGGCTCAAAATAGGAAATGCAAAAATTAAAGAATGAAATTAGAAAGTTTGTTCAATATCAAAATAACGGAGTTTTTCCAACCCAACCTAAACCAAATCGAACAAGAAAGTATAAAGTCAATCAAGCTAGACCTTCAAACCCCTAAAAACAGGTTCAAGCTGTTACCATTCTACAAAGTGGTAAAGAGATTCAAAAACTTGATCTGGAAAAAGATAAACAATCTACTTCCTCAGATCAGAACGTAAAGCCGGAAAAAGAAAAAGGAAATCTCATAACTCCTGTAATAAAGAAAACCCCAATTTCTCCAAGGTTTAAACCATTGCCACCCTTTCCAAACTATTTAATTTCACCTAAGTCATCCACACAGAATTAGGAGATCCTAGATGTCCTTAAAAAAGTCAAAATTAACATCCCATTGTTGGGTGCAATTAAGCAAGTCCCATCTTATGCAAAATTTCTCAAGGAGTTGTGCACTATGAAGCATAAGATGCATTTGTAAAAGCAAGTGTTTCTCACTAAGCAGACAAGTGCTATCTTGAACTATAACACTCCCCCCAAATACAATGATCCAAGATGCCCCACAATCTCATACATTATTGGAAACTACCAGATCGAACAAGCATTGCTTGATCTTGGGGCAAATATAAACTTATTATCCTACTCAGTCTATGACAGATTGGAGCGAAGTGAGCTGAAACCTACTCAGGTTACCCTTCTGCTCGCCGATCAATTAGTAAAAAGACCAAGTGAGGCAGTAAAGGATGTGCTTGTGCAAGTCAACAAATTTTTTTTTTCCAATAGACTTCATTGTGTTAGACACTCAACCTATGGCAAACCCCAAAGCTCAGATTCTGGTAATTCTAGGGAGACTATTCTTAGTCACATCAAACGCGCTGATTACTTGTCGAAATGGGAAGATGATACTATCTTTTGAAAACATGATACTAGAACTCAATGTTTTTAATCTGTGTAAACAAACAGTAGATGAAAATGATGATTATGAAGAGGTTGATTTCATAAACACCTTGGCAGCGGAGACTTTCGCAAAGTCGGTTCATTTTGACTCATATAATTTTATTGAATTAAGTGAGGACATGGCTGACCCTGGGGATATGAAAGATGACACTGTTGAAATGGCCAATGCAACATGGAAACCTTCTTTTGAAGAGCTCGTACCAATTGGTACCCCAACTCTTCCCTCTCAAGTGAGGCCACCTAAACCTGAGTTGAAACCCATGCTTCCAAACCTTAGTATGCTTACCTTGGGTATGATGACACATTTCCAGTTGTTATTTCTACGCACCTTGAGAAGGACCAAGAGGTCCAACTACGTCATATGTTCAAACAACATAAAGGTGCAATTACTTGGAACGTGGCTGATATAAAAAGAATTACTCCCCCCGTATGCACTCATCATATTTATTTAGAGTAAAATGCAAAACCCTCTAAATAGATACAATGCCAGCTTAACCCCACCATGCAGGAAGTAATTAGAGCTGAAGTGCTGAAATTTCTAGATGTGGGTATCATTTCCGATTTTATATAGTCCATGGGTAGTCAGCCCTATACAGGTCATACAAAAAAAAAAAAAAAAACTAGTGTCCCTATAGTCTAAAACTCAAACAATGAACTCATTCAAACTGAAGTATCCACAAGTTGGAAGGTCTATATTGACTATAGAAAACTTAATGTCGTCACACAAAAGGATCACTTCCCTTTGCCCCCTTTAGACTAAATTTTAGATAGGGTCAACGGTCACGAATATTATTGTTTCTTAGATGGATACTCTGGATATAATCAAATAGAAATAGCATTGGAAGACTAAGAGAAAACAACTCTCACATGCCCCTTTGGTACCTTTTCTTATTGAAGGATGCCTTTTTGGCTCTAAATTACTACTGCAACCTTTCAGAGATGTATGTTGAGTGTCTTTAGTGATTGCTGGAGCATTTTCTTAACGTATTTAGGGACGATTTCTTAGTTTTTGGAGATTTATTTGAGAGTTGTTTGAGAAATTTAAAGAAAGTCCTTTCTCGTTGTGAAGGAAAGAACATGGTTTTGAATTGAGAAAAGTGTCATTTCATGGTTCAACAGGGTATTGTCCTTGGGCACATTGTATCATCTAAAGGATTAAAAGTAGATAAGGCCAAAATAAATTTGATTACCAACTTGCCCATCCTAAAAACCATAGGGATGTGAGATCTTTCTTAGGGAATGCCAAATTCTATAAAAAGTTCATGAAGGACTTCAGTTCCATATCTAGACCATTATGTAACCTTCTGTTAAAGGAAGCAGAATTTGAGTGGACCAAGGTATGTTAAGAAGCTTTTATCAAGCTGAAAAACATGCTAACATTTGCTCCAATAATGCAACCTCCGGACTGGAGCCTGCCCTTTGAGATCATGTGTGATGTTTACGATTCCATGGTTGGGGCAGTTCTTGGGCAACATAGGGACAAGAAACCATATGTGATATAATATGTTAGCCAGACTTTAAACAGTGCATAGATAAACTATTCCACAATTGAGTAGGAACTACTGGCTGTTGTTTATGCACTAGATAAATTATGTCACTACCCATTTGGATCCAAAATTATGATCTTTACCAACCATTCTGCGCTAAAGTATCTTCTTTCTAAGAAGGATACTGTACCAAATTGATTAGATGGATCCGTCTACCTAATAATTTGACATAGAAATTAAAGACAAGAAAGGAGTAGAAAATGTAGTGGCTGATCATTTACCATGGCTTGTTCTATCTAAAAATTTAGAGTCTTTACCAATTTAAGACAATTTCCGTAAGGAATAACTATTTCTCACCAATTTCCAATCCCCATGGTATGCAGACATTGCCAATTATCTTACTTCGGCTGAAATATAGAAAGATTGGACACAGCAAGATAAAAATAAATTTTTCATAGAAGTCAAGCAATTTTTCTAGAATGATCCATAACTGATTAAATATTGCCTAGATCAGATTATTAGGATATATGTACCTGACCATGTAATTAGCAGTGTCATCTCTTTTATCATTCTATGGAATGTGGGGGGCATTTTTCAGCTAAAAAGACCACTTACAAGATCTTGCAATCTAGATTTTATTGGCCTAACTTATTCAAAGATGCATTTGATTATTGTAAATATTATGAGCGATGTCAAGAATTAGGTTCTATTTCCAAAAGAAACATGATGCCATTGAACCCAATTTTAATTATAGACTTTTTTTTTATGTATGTGGGATAGATTTCATGAGACCATTCCTCTTAGTTATGGCTTCAATACATTTTAGTTACAGTTGATTATGTGTCCAAAATGGATAAAAGTCATCCATGCTGAATGAATGATGCAAAAAAGGTTAAAAATCTTCTTATGGGACATATATTCTCTCGTTTTAGAACTCCTAGGGCCATCATCAATGATGGGGGTACCCACTTTTGTAACTGCATTATTAAGATATTGTTCAAACAATATGGAGTTACTACCCCTGATCACCCGCAAACAAGTGGCCAGGTTGGCTTTCAAATAAAGAAATAAAAAGAATATTAGGACAACTATGAGATTGAATAAAAAAGATTGGTTCACGAAATTGAACAATGCATTATGGGCTTATTGTATTACAATAAGACCCCAATTGGCATGTCTCCATACCGGCTTGTATATGGGAAAGCTTGCACCTTCTAATGGAGAACTAAAACACAAAACATATTGGGCCATAAAGCAACTAAACTTTGACTTAGAATAGGTTGGGGAAATATGGAAATTGGATTTGAATGAACTAGAAGAGTTAAGAAACGAGGCCTATGTCATCATCATCATCATCATCATCATCATCATTAAAGCCTTATCCCAACCATGTTGGGGTTGGCTACATGAATTTTACTTCTCTATTCCATTCTATTTTGAGCCAGATCCTACAATAAGTTAAACTTCTTCAAATATGAATCAATGACCTCCATCAATATTTTCTTCAGCCTACCCCTACCTCTTAATGGGTCATCCACTTGTATAGCCAAACTTTTTCTCATCGGTGCCATTACCGGCCTACGCTCAACATGCCCAAACCATCTTAAACGGGTTTCTCAAATCTTATCCCTTATTGGTGTTACCTTTAAATGCTCTCAAAAGCACTCATTTCTAATTTTGTCTTTCTTAGTTTTACCACGCATTCACCTAAGCATTCTCATTTCCACTACATCCATCTTATGAATATACGTCTTCTTAATTGACCAGCATTCTGCTCCATATGTCATAGCTGGGCTAACCACTGTCCTGTAAAATTTGCCCTTCAATTTCATTGACAATCGTCTGTCACAAAGCACTCCAGAAGCTAGTCTCCACTTCAGCCATCCAACTTTTATCCTATGTTCCACATCTTCATCAATCTCCCCATTCTTACTAATCATTGAACCTAGGTACTGAAAAGAATCTCCACGTGGTATCTCATAGGTTTCAATTTTGAAAGTGGTTTCAACACTTTGCATATGTCCACTGAAGTTACAATCCATATATTCTGTCTTTGTACGACTTATTTTAAAGCCTCTAAATTCTAATGCCTCCAGTTATCTCTCAAGTTTTGCATCTACACCATCTCTCAATTCTTCCACCAATACTATATCATCTGTAAACAATATACACCATGGTACTTCTTCTTGAATATGTACAGTTAACTCATCCATAATTAATGCAAGAGATAAGGACTTAAGGTTGATCTCTAATGTAAACCTATAGTCACGGGGAATCCACTTGTTTCTCCACATGTGGTTCTCACATTTGTTACTGCTCCTTCATACATATCTTTAAAATTTTCAATATAACCTCTGGGACATTCCTTTTCTTTAAAACCTACCACATTAAATTTCTCAGTACTCCATCATAGGCTTTTTCCATATCGATAAAGACCATGTGTAGATTTTTTTCTCTTTGCTCGATATTTTTCCATTAATTGCCTAAGTGAAAAGATAGCTTCCATAGTTGATCTCCCCAGCATAAAACCAATTTGATTTTCAGTGATCTTAGTTTCCGTTTCAGTCTTTGCTCCAGTATTCTCTCCCATAACTTTATAATATGACTCATAAATTTAATCCCTCCATAGTTAGTATAATTTTGTATATCTCTCTTATTCTTACATATAAGTACTACAATGCTTCTTCTCTATTCATCCAGCATTTTCTTTGTCACAAGTATCTTATTGAATAGTCTACATAACCAACTCACCCTAACCTCTCCTAAGCATTTCCATATCTCTATTGGAATACCATTTGGGCCTATTGCCTTTCCTATCTTCATTTGCTTCAATGCTTCCTTCACTTTCATCCCTCTAATTCTACGGAGAAAAGTATGCTCTAGTGATGAAATATCCCCCTTAACTCTTGTATCAACCAAATGTTCTTCATTTAGAAGTTTGCTAAAATATTCCTTCCAACTTTCTTTAATATCATTGTCCTTCACCAGAATATTTTCCTTATTATCCTTGATACATTTAACATAATCTAAGTCCCTACTTTTCTTTTCTCTTATTTTTGTGAGCTTAAAAATATCTTTTTCTTCTTCTCTTGCTCCCAACCTATTATAGAGGTCATCGTATGCTTTGTACTTTGCACTACTTACTACTCTCTTAGCTTATTTCTTTGCCTTCTTATATAGCTCAAAATTTTTCATACCCTTAGCCTCCTGCCAAACTTTGTAGGAATGTTTATTCTGTCGAATTCATCTACAAACAACATACACCATGGTAGTTCTTCTTGAATATGCACAGTTAACTCATCCATAATTACTGCAAAGAGATAAGGACTTAAGGTTGATCCCCGATGTAAACCTATAGTCACGGGGAATCCAACTGTTTCTCCACATGTGGTTCTCATATTTGTTATTGCTCCTTTGTACATATCCTTAAAAATTTCAATGTAACCTCTGGGGACATTTCTTTTCTTTAATACTCACCAAATTAAATTCCTCAGTACCCTATTATAGGCTTTTTCCAAATTGATAAAGAACATATGTAGATTTTTCCTCTTTGCTCGGTATTTTTCCATTAATTGCCTAAGTGAAAAGATAGCTTCGATAGTTGATCTCCCTAACATAAAACCAAATTGATTTTTAGAAATCTTGGTCTTCTTTCTCAGTCTTTACTCCATTATTCTCTCCCATGACTTCATAGTATGACTCATAAGTTTAATCCCTCGATAGTTGGTACAATTTTGTATATCTCCTTTATTCTTATATATAGGTACTACAATGTTTCTTCTCCATTCATCCGGCATTTTCTTTGTCACAAGTATCTTATTAAATAGTTTACATAACCAACTTACCCCAACTTCTCATAAACATTTCCGTACCTCTGTCGGAATACCATCTGGACCTGTTACCTTTCCTGTCTTCATTCGCTTCAATACTTCTTTCAATTCCACCCCTCTAATTCTACGAAGAAAAGTATGCTCTTGTGATGAAGTATCCTCCTCAACGATTGTCATTTTCATATTTCTCAATAAAAACAAAAAGGAAGAAGAAGAATGGAGACAGATCAAAAAGTTCCATATGCGGGTACGAGTCAACGACATAGTTGCTAATTTGATTATTGACAATGGTAGCGCAATGAATTTTGTCGCACAAGAGGTTATTGACAACCTTTAATTGCCAACTGAGAAGCTTTGTAAGCCCTACCAAGTTACATGGTCTAATGGTTAGGTCATTCCAGTCACTGGTATAGTTCAAGATTGTCAATTATGAAGACAAAATTTTGCGTGATGTGATCCAGATGAATATTGCTCATATTATTTTTGGAAAACCATGGCTTTTTCATTGGAAAATGCATAATGATAAAAAGATGAACACCCATACAATTGTGTAGGAAGGAAAACAAATTATGCTCATTCCATTACCATCAACAACTCCGTTGTCCTCTACATCCTCACCTCTAATTGAAACTCCAATTGAAGAACCACAAAGAGAGTGTAACACCCGGACCCGATTTGATCCGAATTAGCTGCTAATTCTTGATGATTTGGTTGCTAATTGTGTTTTGTTCTTGTTTTCGTTTGGTTTCAGGTTCTGGATAGGCAGTTGGGTTGAGTTTGACCTGGTTCAGGTAGACATAAGCCCTTTTTCATAATATTATATTTTGTGAGATGTCGTCATTCATGCATCATCTTGGTATTAACGCATGTCTTTTGTTACGCTTGTTGATTTCCGTAACTATGTCGTTGCCAAATATATCATTTGTTTCCGTTAGACCCGTAATTGACTCAAACTGGAATTCATTGGAACAATTGGACTTTATTGCAAGTGGCCTTGATATTTATAAGCCACTGACCTTTTCTTCTCCTTCATTCACTGTTCTGTCTCTCTCTCGTTCTCGAGTCTTTTTCTCATTCCTTCTTGCTTTCTGTCGATCAAGTCAGGGAGAGCATCGGTGCATGTCCACGTCGAGTATCACTCATGTGATTGGAGGTGAGCTTGAGTTTCTTGCTGTGCTTCTTCTCTTCCTTCTTCCTCTTGTTCTCATGATCGCTTGGTACTGTACTCACGGTTCTCTTTTCTTCTTTCCTTGCATGCATGGCGATTAGAAGCTTGTTGGTAGTGTGAGAAGTGAGCCCAAGGACAACAAGATCGTGTTTGAACTCATTTGAGGCAAGTATAAGCATAACTTGGCTAAACCATGTGGGTATGTGTTTGATTAAGATTAAATCGTGTATTCTTGCTTATGAATGATGTTGACAGCCCATCTTGTGATCATTTCCCTCTATTACATGTGATTTCGTCAATTTGGATGTGTTTCAGTGATTTTGTAATCAGTTCAGAAAATGCTTCCGTGTGTACCACGGTTAAGCCGTAAGTCACCTTCAACTTAAAGTCCAGAGAGGGAAAAACCCAGTTTTCTTCTACGGCCAGGACACGGCTAAGCCGTATATTGTCCTACGGTTAAGCCATATCTCAGCCGTGACCCAACCGTAAATCAGTACAGGGTGCCTTTTTCTAGATCAACTGAAAACAAGACATTGACATACCTTCCACAGCCCAGCCACGGCTAAGCCGTAGAACAACACTCGATTAAGCTATAGAACAAAATACGGGTGAACCGCACTTGCGGATGAACAGTAATGGGAACCACGGTGGAGCCGCAGTGCATATTATGGCTAAGTCGTATGTTCACCTACAGCTAAGTCGTATCACCCCTAAAAAATGAATAACAAGGATAGGCATAAGGAAGAGACTGATATGGCCTTCATGATAGAATGTAGATCACCTAGACTTACCCAATGGTATGAATGTATGACATGAATGATCTCGAGGGCTGCGAATCATTCATGCACGTTATCCGGTTGTTTAGCACCTCCCCATGGGTGTTGGTTTAAGGGACTTCGGTGCACATTCCAGACACTGCAACACTAGACAACGGTGTATCGGACAACTTAAAACTACATCATCATGCACGGTTAAAAACACTGGATAACTAGAATAGGATTGGCTAGTAAAAGCTTGTGATCCTTACAAGAAAATCTGATTGCATGACATATTGACTTCGGTTCTTGCCTTCTTATACGCGTTCTCCGCTGGGGCAAACGATTGGATATATCCTGGCTCTATCCATGGTTAATCCTGGGTGGAATAGCGGTCTTGCATGTTCGATATTACTATTGGATACTCATGACTGGTTAATCTAATGCCTTCTACTTTGTTGGTCATCATTATATTGTTGATCTACTAAAGTTGATGTGGTTGTTGCTTAATTAAACTCGTATGATCTCTTGCATCTGCTTGATATATGCTTAACAAGACATGCACGTCACATTTTGATAAGCTATACATGTTAAGCTATGCACGTAATGATATGCACGTTATGATATGCATGTTCTTATATTGATTGACTCGATATGATCCGGCACTACTGAGCCTCAGCCTTAGGATCCCGGCGGGGTGACTTTGGTATAGTTTGTATTGCCTTACTATAGAAGGACATGTCTTGGGAAATCCGGACCCCAGGAAACCGAGACCCATCTGGCCCATGGTGTTCTCATCACGGATATAAGATCTTTACTTTGGGAGCATATGGCCTACGTAGTTGCCAACTAGTATGTACCTGTTATGTTACGTATACATTGATTCAAAGAGCATATGTAATTTGAATGCATAACTGCCTAGACTACTACATTGACATGTTATGATTATTTATGTCTTTTATTCTATTAGAGACCACACGTGTTAACTCGTTACTGTTTATACTTTGCTGAATCGTTGTATTCACAGATTGTCCTTGGTGTTGCAGACTCAGGTACCCTGACCATGTTCTGGTCGGTCATCTGTTTGCGGGGGAGACTCCAGCTGTCTCTTCAGGTTCGCGGAGTGTGTGTTAACAGTCCACCAGAGCGCGACTGTTCTCTGCATGCATGCATATTGCTTTCTTTTCATGTCATTGATTGTACTCTTGTTCTATACATCATGATTGGATCCAAATTGCATGTTCCGACCTTTATGTCAGTCTTTGGATATCATTTCCTTTGTTTCTTGTGTGTCTCATGTCACATGTTGATAATTGCAGCTTCCGCATACTTGTGTTGTACGTGTGTTTCCCTTGTGCGTGTGCATTTAGACCAAGTCTAAGTGCATATGCACGGGAGTGAGTGTGTCGCAGGTTAGGTTTTTGCTAACCCCCGATCTCCTGGGCTCTGATTGTGACAGAAAGCAAACAGAAGAACCAAAAAAATAGCACAAAGAAGAAATGTAAGAAATGATTGCATCGAAAGCATTACCAGAAGACATCAAGGATGCAACAAATGAGCAAACTCAAGGCAAAGCTGATCTCATCAAAAATTTCAAACATGATAGTGACAATCAAGAGCTACAAAACATTGAAGAAAAACAAGAATAAGGAGCCATTATAGAACTTAATCAAGTTAGCAAGGACATTACACATCCTGAAGATCCGATTATAACTCCACTTCCAATGAATCACATTAGGTCATCAGATATCAAATTAGTTGTTCTGGTGGTTTTATAAGAAGATCAAATTATTAAAGTCTCCCACTTTGACTTCATCTTTGGGGATCACACATGGATATCTAAAAGCCAACAATTGAAGCATCTACTGGTCCATGCACATATCCGAGTTAAATCCATTCCTTATAAGAAGAGACACTTCAACGTACTTATATATGGAGCAAAAGACCACATCAAGCTTCCAAGACATGTCATGCAAATGCAGGTCTAAAGCACCATCATAAATGAATAAATAACTAAAAAAAAGCCTGCTTCCAATCCAACCTTTCACAAGTCTTCAGTCCAGCCCATTTATCTTAATAATTTGCACAATTTCAAGCAGCCTTATTTAAATCTCCAAGTAAGTCAATTCTTCCAGGGCAATTCAATTTTAATATCCTTGCATCTGACATCATCATGAAGATTTTTGGAACCTCCAATGCAATTCAAGATATTTGGTATAAATTTGTGTATCACGATTAGTATTTTGTGAATGAGTTCTATTTTGAGAAATTTCTTAATGTGAAGCAAGAACAGTTGACAGTTGATGACTATACCCGCCAGTTTTGGGAGTTGCACAATACATGTGCATTCAGGAGAATAATATACATAATTTTGCTCGTTATATCATGCAAAAAATTGGAAACAACATGGGAACAATGTCAAATAGGGCTGCGGCCTTATTTGGTAGGTATATTCTTTTTCTTCTAGACCTTCCAAAATAAAGCCATTAAAACAAGAGTTATGAGAAAAAGATGCTATAATGAAAACATGTGTTTGGTAATGCAATGGTCTATTTTAAAAAGACTTTTTTAAATCGATGGTTAAAAGTTTTTTACAAATTTCTCAAGATTTACAATGTATCAAGTTTTACAATTTGACCCCATCGACATGTTCATCCTTTCAAAGAGATCAAATGGTTTGGATTTTGTGTTTGAGGGATCTCATAGTGAACAATGACCTGATAAACATTTTAAATGATTTGGATCATGATTTGTTGTCCCATAAATAATAATAATAATAATAAAGAAAAAAGGGACTGAATGTGCACTAATATAAAATTGAGCATATTACATCAATGGTTGATGGTTTTTTATAAATTTCACCAAACCCAAAAGGAATAAAGCCTTGAAAATTGACCACCAAGCCAAGTTCAGCCTTTCAAACATTTACAATGGTTTGGATCCTGTGATTGTGGTCCACAGAATTTAGAAACTGATATCCAATGGTTCGCTTTTTTTACACATCTCGAGATTAAGGATGATCCAATGGCTAAATTTGGTGTCATAGCCATGTTTGAGCTACCAAATATTTTTAACAGTTTGGATCTTGATTTATTCTCATGGATTTCAAGAAAGAAAAAAGACAACCCTATCTTGGAATGATCCACTATAAATCATTTTAGCTCTGCCTCTTTTTTTTAGCCTCTACTTTTCATATCCAAACTAAGGTGGGCTGTAGGAAATAGAAGTAAAGACTCTACATATCTAAATTGGGCAAAGCACATGCCAAACTCATATTTTTAAAAACTCTTTCAAGTTTAGACATTTAAACAAATAGTGCAAAAAAATAATGATGTCAAACATGCACTTAGGGGTTTTTTTTATAGTCATTTACGTATATAAATGACTCACGTGTAATGGTTCCGCACCTTTATGTTTGTTTGATTTCATTTATACATGAGATGTATAAATTCCATATGAAAATGATATGTAAATTAACTCATTTTCACATGAATATTTTCACACCTCGTGTGATGGTAAAAGGTTACATACGTAGACACATATGGAATGGTTTCATATAAAAAAGGCGAACGGTGTGTGGTATTTACTTTTTGTCATGAAGAAAGCTAGGTTCGAGACTCCCCAAATTTTGTACTTTATTTATTCTTCCTTTCTTTCCAATAGCCAAAGAACGAAATTCTATTGAGCTCTCACCTCCCATTTCTCTCCCAAGCGCAAGAAAATGAGCAAGCATTTGGGGCATCTTCTCTCTCTTCTTTTCTATCTCGCTCTCCCTCTCCCTCTTTGCTCCTCTCTCTACTTTCTCTGTTTCCCCCTCTCTATCTCCCGCTCCTCTCCCTCTCCCTCTCTTTTTCTCTCTCTGGCCCTTCCACTCGCACTGTCTCTCAATCTCTCCTCTCCCTCTCCCACTCTACTTCTCTTTCCACAGCTTCCATCTCACCATCTCACCATCTCACTATCTGTCTTAATCTCTCCTCTCCCTTCCCCTCTCTGCCCTTTCTGTGTCACCTTCTCACTGTCTCTCTCAATCTCTGTCTCCCTTGCCCTCTGATATATCTCTCCTCCTCCTTTGGTTTCTCTCACTCTTTAAAACGTCACCTATTTATATACAAGACATGCCATTCTGTAGGGTTCTTTGTGTCATTATGTCTGGCATTCATATGGTCTCGATGTAGAGATATTATATTATCAATTGAAAATTTCATTGTAGGATTTCTATCTTGCTTGCCCAATCACCATTGGCTCCAAAATGCAATTGTTTTTTTCATTTGTTCTTCATAAGTTCTTTTGTTCATAGCTCAAGTTCTATTTAGATCATTATTGGCTATTTTCAGAATTTTACATTTGCTATTTGCTTAATGTTCATTTGCCATTTTCATTTGTTCTTCCATGACAACAACGATGATTGTGAGGATGATGTTGTTAATGAAGAATTTGACAGCTAATATGCTATTAGAGAGGTGAAATGCTACAACAAAAAGAAGAACTCCCGGATGTAAATGGAGAATGTTTATTTTTTTTGTAGGTGAGGAGACATTCTTTTGGGAAATGTAAAGTGTATTTATATATATATATATATTTGCGGGTATGCGCATGTTTCTTTCGATGAACTTGAAATATAGAAGAATTCATTAAAAGGGTTTGTTTGTTTGTATTGATTTAAAACACAATTTTTTATTTTTATTTTTTTTTTGTTTTTTTTTTTTGTAGAAAGAGTTGATGTATGTTTATTTGTATGGAATTGAAATTCATGGAATGGACTATATTGTTTTCATGGAAATGAAAAACATTGAATTCATGGAATAAGCATATTGGTTTCCTTGGAATACAAATGCATAGGCTTGCATTAATGGGGAGGGCCTATATGTTTCAATAAAATTTGTAAAAAAAGCAACATGTTTGTTTCCATGAAATTGAAATATATACGAATTTATTTTCAAATGACCTTTTCATTAGCATGGAACATATGAAGTTGAAAACATCCCTATATATACATATAATTTATAAAATGAGTTTCTAACATTTCTACATAGAGTTTAAACGAATGTGGTAAAATGAATTATATGTGTAAATAATGTGGAATCAATGTCTAGAAGCAAACATTGTAAATTGAAACCCATGTGTGAAGCATACATAGTGAAATTTGCTTATGCAACATTTACATTTACATATGTAAACGCATATGTGAGATGCATAACAAGCAAATGCCCCAGTGGGCCGAGTAAGGCCTAAGTTTTAATGCAATGAAACCACTTTTCAAGAGTTCATCATCAATCGATAGTGAAAAAAAAAGAAAAAAAAAGCTTCTTTTCAGAACTAGTAATATAAATACAGGACTACTATAAAATAGGAATAAACACAAAACTAGTAATAAGGTCAAGATTAAGTAAACTTACTTTTATTCAAACAATTAAAACCTTAGTACAATTCACGACCTAAGCACACAACTAGATGTCACGCCCCGATCCAAGGAATTGGAGTTAGAATGGGCCTCACAGGGTGTGCATATGTAATCCCGTAGCAATCTGTGCATGTAAAGACATACACAAATCACTACAAGGGAGATTCCATAGGAACGTATAGAGAAATTTCTCCAACACGTAAATTACGTTCGATAATAAGCGGAAGCTTGTGTAATACACTTGTAATGATCAAAAGCAACAATAAAGAAACATTATCCAATACATAGATAAGTCTGAAGTCTGTACTTAACCATCTGCATCAGTATGGTAACAGTTACTTAAATATATACAAAATCTAAAATCATGTTTGTGTCTATCAAATTGTTAGGTGCAAGAACATCCATAGTCCAGCAAGTATAAGCTAAACAACTCAGCAAGATAACCCATTGATGCTCTTCATAGGACGACTAATAGAAAATGTTGTCTACATTGCACTCATCTACTCCCCGAGGTTCCATTGAGGTTCCTACCGGGGCGCATTGTACGCCGTACTGGGTTGAGTTAGTACCTGTAACACCAAAGATAGCACTGTTAATACGACGGTTAAGCAAATATAGATATATATAAAACCATCATGATGTTTCAAACGAATTAAAGTATATATTAATTAAAAAAAAAAGCAATAGCGGAAAAGTAGGCAAATTATGCATGAGTAAACATGAATAAAGAATCAATATAGATATCAAACATACTAATTTGCATCCACGAGACCATATTCTCCCAAAAGAGAGCGTATCATCTAAAAAGAGCATGCATATGGGACACTAGGGGATCAGGCTATCTTCCTGAGGACGCTGATAACTCCTTCGAGGTCTACTGCAACAGCGATACAAGAGATACCCAAATTGGTCCCGTCGAACCTAATAAGGGTGCAAGCTAAGTGGTGCCTTCTCAACGTATTAAGATCGACTCGAATTTATATCTTTCATACATTCTGTATTTTACACAGGGAGTTTCGATCTCAAGATGACATTCAATCATAGAAATTGAAATTAACAAGTATATGAAAATCAATTAATGCATACTTAATTAAGCTACATCATGTTAAGAGCATGGTTTCTTAACAATATGAATGCATTTAGATTGAGTAAGTATCAAGGATAATTACTAGCCAACCCTATGCTAGATAATTAGTGATCTCGAGGGCATTTAACATGATGTCTTCATAAAACGTCCGGTGTCATTATGTTACCAAAATCTCGGTGATATATTGTGTCTGCAAATAACAGCTCTTCTTATGCCAACACATATGACCTGACATCAGGAATTCATCCGGAAAATCAAAAGGGATAAGTGACAGCTCTACACTTGTCCTCCTTATCATTTGATCACCATTGGGCTAATTTAATTGGAGAGAAGGTGCCATATCTAAGGCCCTATGAAGTCATTTAAAATCCCTAATATCTTAAATTCACAGTGTTCTTACGGCTTAACCATATGCATGTTACAGTTTAGCAGAGTGGCTCAAATTTCTTCCTAATTCCATGCGCATTTATGGCTCAGCCGTATATTGGCCTACGGCTAGGCTACAACTGGGATACGGCTTAGCCATAGCACGATTCACAGCTTTGCCATGGGTGAGCTGCAGAGTAATTCTTGATTTTGGGGTTCTCGGGGAAAGTTCACAGTAGAATAGCTTATGGCTTGGTCAAAGGAGGGTTATGGCTTAGCCGTAGTTTAGTTTACAGCTTAGTTGTGGGTTAGCCATAGTTCAATTGTGGATTTTGAGCTCTTTGGATTCTAAGCTGTAGGACACTTAAGCTTCAGAAATTCTAGAAACTATTCTTGAAGCTCGAGTTCAGTACAGAACTCTCAGTGAATGGTTCTAATGGAGTTCCTTATGCTTTCAAATTTCCATAATAGGTCTTATATTGCCCAATATCATTAATGTTGCATAATTATACTCATTATCACCTAATTCAACATATATGTGTGCTTAATGAAGGGTTAGTAAGCTGTAACTTACATTTAGAAGGATCACTTTGAGAATCAACAAATTTAAACATATATGTAGTAATATATACTCTAATACTGTGCTTGATCCTACCAACTTCTTCTTGGTGTGTAGTTAGGGAAAGCTTAAATAAGAAGATGGGTTCTCTACATAAAAGACATACAAAATGGTGATTCTCATATAAAATGCATGCATGTTGTATTTTTTAGTCTCCTTGACTCTATTAAACCCAAAGAAATGAAATAGGAGTGGTCCCTTACCTTAGAGACTTGTGGATTGTGAGAAAGAAGATCAATTGGTGAGTTCCTTGGAAGAAGATGCATAAAGATGTAGGAAGAGGGGAATGGAAGTTAGTAGAATCACATGCAGCTCTTAGAATCCAATTTCTACTTGAAGTTTGAAGAGGAAATGAGCGAAGAGTGAAGATGGAAGATGAGCTCCAGCAAGAGAAGAGAAAGATGCAATAAAAGGAACGATGGAGTCTCTTTTAAACTTAATTGTTTCTGAAATTTGCATGTAAGTCCAATTCTTTTAGGAAATTATAGTTTAAGGCAATTGGGCTTCAACTAGGCCAAGATGGATCCGAATTAAGCCGAGCCAAGCATGGAAATTGACCTACAAGATGAAATGCTCATAATGCAAATGATGGGGTGCCAAAATGATGCAAACCACGAGACTTTAAATTACAAGAAGACCCTTAACTACCTAGGTAAAGTTCGAACCCAACTACCCACCCAATTGAAACCCACAAAGAATTAAGAACAATATAAATTCAGGCCAAAATATATTAATTAATTAGAAGATCAAGCTTAATTAATATAAATTACAATTAAGTCAGGTTGAGACCTTATACTAGATTAGCACACAACTGGAATACACAGGAGATTTTGGAGAAAACTTACACAACCCCTCCGATTATCCCAAGGGCCTACAAAGTGTAGAATGATAGTTTGAACTAATGTATAAACAGCGTCTTCAATTAGACCTTGCTGTTAGGTAATTTCATCTTTAATTATCTTCTTTATAGTTAAAATTTCTAAACATTGTTGTTTAGTGAGGATATTATCCCACCATCCTTTCAGTACACCTGTAAAACTAGTGGTAATAAGTTTGCAAATATTTGCATCGGTATTACCATTTTGTTTACAAATAGTGCTATACATCATCATCTTGTGGATTATTTCAAATATCTGATATTCAGATTTATCATCTATATTCCATTCATAGATGGTTTTTCAATGGTAAGAATTTTGGCTATTAAGCCAATCTTCTTTATAAAGATTGTCTTGTGGAGTAGGCCAGGGATAATAATACCTACTGCCTCGGACATCCCAATTCCTTTAAGAATTTTTGGTAAAATTTACATTATTGATTTCATTTTGTAAAGCTTGTAATGAAGCTTCTGCCTCTAAAAGATTGTCCTGATTAATTTCAAGATCAGATTCTATATTAGAATCATGTGATAATATATGCAACTTTAATTCGCATTTCAGGATCAGATTTTATATTAGAATCATGGGGTAATATATGCAACTTTAAGTCCCTCATGCAACTTAATAATTGCATTATAAATTCATCATCTCTCTCTTTCTTATATGGAGAGCTTAAATCCCTTTATTGGGATAGGAGGTTTAATAGGAATTTTCTGTACAATTGTTGGTTTAGCGCTTAATTTACTAACCTCCATGTCATATTGGATGGACTAAACTTGGTTTCCAATCCTTGTCAATTGCTGACCAATTGTTTGGAGATGCAGATTGGTATAATTATTTTGTTTATATAATTTGCTCAAAGTAGAGCTTTCTTCTGCCTTCACATAAGCAAAGGCCTCCAGTGTAACTGGGGATTGATTTGACGAGGTAGCAATTCTAGCTTTAAAAGTTCTGTTGGTGGGTAAAGAGATTTAATAATTATTCCATCTACCTTCTGCCATTTTTTATGACATTCGGAAATCATCATTAATTTCATATCTTCATCCAAATAAGGATATCTGGAAGCATAAAACCATTTGATAAAAAGGGATAATAATTTTGCATGTTTCTACATAATTGTAAAAATCATGTTTAAATTCTGCTTTCTGTTTTGCATCAAATTTTGCAAAAAACCATTTTCTAAAAGCCTTATATTTTGGCTATTGAAATTCAGCATTTATTGCTTTTCTATCAATAATAAATAATGTTTCCATTAAGGTAATGTAAAATTTCCTTCACTAGCAGTTGGAGAATTTTGATCATTAGACTGCCTGCTGTAGATTCCATGTGTAATCTAATTATTAGAAATGTGAAGTCCTTCCAAACTATCAGAAATAGGATTAGAAGAATTTGGAGGAACTATTATTGTTTCTGGTATATTACTAGTTCCAGATTCTAATGCCGAGACAACCAAGGTGTAGCAGAAAAGGAGTGCCTTGAGAAAGGAGGTAAGGACACCCTATAAGGAGGTGTGCTCCTAGAAGTACTAGCTCTAGAAGATTAAGATCTAATTGGTCTCTGAAATTTAATGGATATATCTCCATCAAAAGTCTCAATTATTTCATCAATATTATGATGCATGATTGGTCTTAGTGGGATTGCTTATTGGATAGTTCAACTCTCAGGAAATTGAACTTCTTCCTAGGAGATCATTTTGAGAGTTGCTACATTTGAAGTCATCACATTTGACACTATAAGTACAGTCTTTCTTGGATGACTAATTTGATGGACATTAGGAGCTAAGGTATTCATTACCTTATAATATATTCTATATAGTACTGCAATTATTTCAAAACTAGAAAGAAAATTATATCCCTTGGTCTGAGTCCTAAGAGTTGCGGCTTCACAAATATTTTTGTCTGAAAGAGACAAGGTTAGTTTGGGATAAACATTAAAATAAACCGATCCATGACAAAGGCTGGTTTCAACTATGCCCATAAGTGAGGATTGCCGATGAGACACCTTGCCTCCCTTAATTGAGTTTGAAGGCAAGCATCCATGCCCAAAGGGGTCAAAGGTTTGAATGCAACCTGAATACATCCAATATGCAAGAATTTATGGTTATTAATATGCCTAACGATATCCTTAGGCTCAAAAAGGTGAATTGTAGCATTAGCTTCCTCAATGCTAATGGTTTGTTCTTTAGTTTTGATTGCCATACTAATATTAAATTTGAACAAACCAACTTTATAAATAGTATTTTGTTTTACAGATGGAATTGTGCATTTATTCAGTTGTTCTTGAATATTATTATATTCAATTAACTTTGAGTTTTTAATATTAGGATTTTATAAAAATCTTGAAAGCATAATTTGAATTTGGATATCATACATCTATGATATACTTAAAACTAATTACTAGACTATATGAGTATAAAGCTTCTACTAATACATTGTAGTAATTGTATTAGGTGTATACGACAGTCAACGACTGATTACGGGGACATTGCCATGAACACCTACTCCGGCTTGAATTGGTAGGAATCCCAATGTGACTAGATCACGCAACACACACCATCATAACATAACAATCAACATATTAATAGAATACTATGCCTCATCATAGTGCATAGTAAATAGAATCAAGTATTCAACGATGAATGCATATCCAAGAAGGATTTAAGCCAAACTTGGCTTTGATACCATTTTAATCACATAACTAGTAATATAATATAAACACAAAACTAATAATATAAACGCAAGACTACTATAAAACAAGAAAAAACACAGAACTAGTAATAAGGTCAAGATTAAGTAAACTTACTTTCATTCAAAGGATTAAAACCTTAGTACAATTTATAGCCTTAGCACATAACTAAATTGGCACGCAACTGGAATACACAAGAGATTTTGGAGAAAACTTACACAACACCTATCCTCAACAAACGAGAGGATGCCCCATTTAAAGACAATAGCGGACTTAAGACATTTGAAGTCAGCGGATTCTAGTGGCTATTGAATCCATAGAAGGCACTGGAAGAATGCGCAGGAGGATAAGGATGCACTGGTTTTTTATTTGCTAGCGTCAGCTTAGGATAATGACGCTGACATTGTCGACTACTGTGGCCAAAAGATACCTTCTTTGACTACTGTTGGTAGATTATTTTTGTAGTATTGTGGCTATGAATTCAAATTAGGCAGCCTTTTCATGATGACCTTTTTGACACTTTGTTGGCCATGAGAGCGATGAGAGAATCCCAATAATCTTCAACAGTAACATCTTCATTGGGGTCTTGAGATTCACCAGCAAGGCAGGAGAATGGATTAGCAGCCTCTTGACTCTGAGAAGATGCGATGGATGCATCATCTTTTACCGAAAAGGATTGAACAAATGAGTTTTTCACATATTCCATATATTTAATCACCAATTCCTAATGAGTCATATTAGGAAATTGGGATTGAAGCTGGAGCTTCATTGTTTTAAATGGATAATAGGATGAGGAGCATGATCCTTCAATTACAGTGGTGATTTTAGAGCTTTGATATTGCTCTATGCTTTTTTAAATTTCTTGGACTTTGTCTTTAATATTGGTGTACTTATTCCACCAATGGTACCAAAATGTCCTTTGGAGAATTGGGATATTTTCTGAATTGAAATTGATTTGAAGATCCCACTTCCATATCCATGGGATCCCAAATTGGGTAAAAAATAATAAAGACGGTAGTCCCCTGGGGTAGGTTTCCCTTACTTGAGGATGAATCTACTGCCATTACGGAAATAATTGAACAATGGGTTCTGATAAAATATGAAATGAGGGTCCTAATTGTCCCTACCATTCAAAAAAGCAATTTGGAAAACCAAATTTGGTTAAGTCAAGGAAAAGCTGGATAAACCAGGAGTGTTTATATTGTATATTTTGATAGTATAAGGTATTTTTCCACGCCTATATATAATCCCAATAATTGTAGGAATGGCTTTTATCGAGTCGATGAGCTTTATTCAAGTTGAATCTCCATTCATTAGGACTGATTATCCTTTTAATGATACATTTACTATAGCCAATTGGGCTATTTGTCTTATGAGTATTTTGTAAATTGTGTATAATTTCCATAGAGCCTGATTCTTGAAGCATTACTTCATAATCATATCTAAATTTGTCTTTGGGAGTTGGATAACCGTGAATATTAAGATATTTATTCTTAATCTCCCATGGATCATTCATCCATTGAATATCGTCTTGGTTAATTACCAAGATGGTTTCAGAATTTGGGTTTTTTAAGAATTGTGGTTCTTTTACTAGAACCTCTTTGGTAGATTTTATTGCTGCTGCTTCATTAGGAGAAGGATTAGTTTCAAGTCCTTTATTGAACCTTGACTTGGATTTATTCTAAACTAACTTCCAGAAGTCTGGATGATCTGGAGAGGTTTTGGGGAATTGTCCCCGACCTCGACCTCTACCCTAGCTTGGGGAGGAAAAGCTCATGGATACTACGAATGGAATGTAATGCCATTTGGGTTAAAAAGCACTCCTTCTGAATTCCAAAATATCATGGATGAAAAATTCAACCCTTATACAAAATTTTCTATTGTCTATACAGATGATATTTTGATCTTTTCAAAATCAATTGCTCAACATTTTAAACATCTTAGAATTTTTTAAGATGTAATGAAAGAAATGGTTTAGTAATCTCTCTACCAAAAATGAAACTCTTTCAAACCTCTATCCGATTCTTAGGACACAATATTAATCAAGGAATAATTATCCCTATTGACAGAAGTATTGAATTTGCACCAAAATTCCCTGATGAAATTCTTGATAAAACACAGTTGCAAAGGTTTCTCGGTAGTCTAAATTATATTTTAGACTATTATTCTAAATTGGCCTAGGATACTGTAATTCTTTATGAAAGATTGAAAAAACAACCTTCTCGATGGATTTCATATCTCAAGTTCTATTTAGATCATTATTGGCCATTTTTAGAATTTTTTCATTTGCTATTTGCTTAATGTTCATTTGCCATTTTCATTTGTTCTTGCCATGACAACAACGATGATGATTGTGAGGATAATGTTGTTAATGAAGAATTCGACAGCTAATATGCTATTAGAGAGGTGAAATGCTACAACAAAAAGAACTCCTGGATGTACATGGAGAATGCTTTTTCTTTTTGCAGGTGGGGAGACATTCTTTTGGGAAATGTAAAGTTATATATATATATTTGCAGATAGGCATGTTTCTTTCAATGAACTTGGAATATACAAGAATTCTTTGTTTGTATCAATTTAAAATGCATTGATTTATTTTTATTTTTATTTTTTTGTTTTGTAGAAGGAGTTGATGCATGTTTATTTACATGGAATTGAATTTCATGGAATGGACTAAATTGTTTTCATGGGAATGAAAAACGTTGAATTAATGGAATAAGCATATTTGTTTCCTTGGAATACAAATCCATAGGCTTGCATTGATTGGGAGGGCCTACATGTTTCAATAAAAATTGTACAAAAAGCAATATGTTTGCTTCCATGAAATTGAAATATATACAAATTTATTTTCAAATGACCTTTTCATTAGCATGGAACATATGAAGTTGAAAACATCCCTACAAATATACATATAATTATAAAATGAGTTTCTAACATTTCTACGTATATGTGGTAAAATGAATTATATGCGTGAATAACGTGGAATCGGTGTCCATAAGCAAACATTGTAAACTGAAACCCATGTATGAAGCGTACATATGTGAAATTTGCTTTTGCAACATTTACATTTGCATATGTAAACGCATGTGTGAGATGCAAGCGCCCCAGTGGGCCGAGTAAGGTCCAAGTATTAATGCAATGAAACCATTTTTCAAGAGTTCATGATCAATCGATCATGAAAAAAAAAAAGAATGAATGAAAAAAAAAAAAAAAAACTTCTTGTCAATCAACGTGATAATGACCGTTGGATTAAAAAATCATGATTTGCATGATTCCTATAAAACATATGTGAGATGACCAAGGCAGAAGCTCTTCTTTTATCTGTTTCCCTGAGGTACAACTAGCGTGCTTTCCTGCGGTTTAGGGTTTTGAGGGGCTTGCGAAATCTTAGGGGTTTTGGGTTTGTTTAGGGTTTAGGGTTTCGACGTTTGTGTGGGGTTTAGTACCCTTCTGATTTTGATTTTGATCTTGATTTGATTTGCAGAAGAACCGGAAATGCCGCTGGGATTGATCCTGGGGTTAGGAAGGGCAATGCGGAGAAAACGAACGTCGTCGCTCGACATTCTCTCTTCTAAAAGAGGCCCTAGGGACTATTACAAGGGGAAGAACTGCAAACCCACTGGTTTCCATACCCGCAAAGGTCTTATTATTATTTTTTTTTACCAACATAACATTCCATGGATTTGTTTACTTGCCTGATCTTGAGCTCATTTACATGGCATCCATTTGTTTCTTTGAAATCACCCCCCACTCCCTTTTTAGCTGTGTGTTTTTGGATTTTGAAAAGTTTCTCCCAGGCCCAGGGCAGGGAATTTGGTAGGGTTGTGTTGAATTGATAATAATTCATGGTGAGGAGGCTTTTCTGCAAGGGGTGTTGAAGGGGTGAGGAGTGAATTATTGGGGATGGGATCTTTGGGGATACTTGTCACAAATAGGGTTTTTGGGAAGTTATTTTTCTAATGAAGATTTTGAGGTATTATCTAATTTGTGTTTTAATTTTTTATAATTGTGATCAGAAATGTTGTGGAAAAGTAAATTGAATTTTTGAGTGATTAAAAATAATAAATGAGTGAAAATATATTGAATGCTTTTAATAAAAGATTTTGTAGAATTTTCCCATATCCCCATTTTCTTCTGTTATTATCTTGATTTTCACCTGAGATTTTCAGTTTTGTTAATATTTTGAAAATATTTAGATATTATTGGGAGAATACAATTTCAGGTAAATATTTATAGTGATGTTTTCAAAACAATACTGAGACTTGTTGTGGTGGAGGGCACCATCAAAACAAATCTAGGACTTAAATTTTTACAGTAAGGGTGGGAAATCATTTTGCATTGAAGGGGTATGTTTTGATAATGCCCTCTGATCTTTACAATCTTTGTCCGTTTGGCAGAAGGCCATTGCTTTAGAGAATCCGTTGACTTCAATAGGTATTATATGAAGGGTCCTCTTATTGTAAATGAAATGTTCGATGGTTTGTTCGTCTCTTATTCAGTGAAGGTCCAAATGAAAGGTACTCCATCTATAGAAAAGTTGAACATAGGCCTTTAAGCAGTTTTTTTTATTATTATTTATGGTAAAACTCTCGGGTGCCATGGGTGAGAATGCAGGTTTGAGACCTGCGAACCAGCCACTTTGTGCAAAATTGTCAAGGCTCAGGTCTGTCTCGTGTTTGGACCCTCCCAGAACCTGCTTCAGTGGGACCTGCACTGGGTAGCGACCTTTTTTTAAATAAATGGTAATTAATTTAATTAAGTCGTACTGGCTCTACTGCAATTGTAGCATAGCCTACCTTTTGGGCCCTCGATTAAGCCTACGTAATTGACAAAATGAACAGTTATACCATTATAGTTGTACGAGAAGGGCATTCAATTGATTCTATATTCCTCTTATTTTGCCTTGATCACAATACAAAATTCATAATTATCTCACAAGGGCCGCCAGTATAGATTGACAAACCAATTTGGTTGAACTCTTTTATTTTTCGTCACCCTGATTCAATAATTCATCATCATCAGGAGAGTCATGTCCCACCTATTTTGGGTCAACTAAATGAATTCCTTATTTCTCCATTAAGTCTATCTTAGGCAAAATCCTCGGGGAGGTTACACTTCTTCTGATATATCCTTTCTACTTCCATCGATGTCTTCGGTGTACGCCTTTCCTTAGGGTCCATCAAACTGCATAGAAAAACTTCTCCTTACCGATTATGACCATCGAAACCAAAATCATGTTTAGATAATTTGTAAACTATGAAATGCCTTTTGTATCCTGCCATGAATCACACATGCATGATAGAAAAACTTCTCCTCACTGGTAGTGGCCATCGAAATCAAATTCAAGTTTTCATCTTTTGTAAAAATGCCCTTTCAATCTAACCATTAATCGAAGATGCATGCAAGCGGCTGAAGTCGGCCCCAGAACAAAGGTTACTGGACTTGATAGTTTCTCTTTATCTATAATCACTTCAGTTCTAAGAAGAAGACATAAGAAGTAGGGGTCACAGTATGAGCCCTGAAAAAGGCAAAATTGCATTTTCCTTTCTTCGAAGCCTTGCCTTCCATCTCCAAAGGCATCGTCTTGATTGGTGTTGCTTATTTATTTATTTATTTAGGATTTGAGTTGAAAGCATAAATGCCTAGGTAGAATCAACAAAAAAGAGTCCCATGATCTGCCTATTGGTGTGGTTAGGAAAATTTTACTAGCATTCAACGGATGCTATCACTGACATCCAATTTAACTAGATGACAAGTGATTTAGACATCTTTGTGTACATCAGTTGCCATGTGCTTAGGCTAGAGTTGGAAGTTGCCTATGGGCTATTTGTTCCAGCAGGATGGAAAATTGTTTACCCAAGGATACCTAATGCATCTTTGGCTAGTTCACATAAAGTTTATGTCTAGCTTGTGGTAACTTAGCTAGCCTTGTTATGTTTTATAATTAATATCCAACAGACCATTGTTAGCCATGATGTCTAGTCCACACATTTTTCTTAGTGTTTGAAGGTTTGTAAAGAATTTAATGTAGTTTCTTTTAATTATAAGATAATGATGGCTGGCAATAATTGGGAAGTGCTTTATCATCCAAATTGATGATGATGAATGAATAATTAGAGATGTATTAATCTTAATGAATAATTAGAGATGTATTATTCTGAATGAATAATTAGAGATGCATTAAATGTATTATACAGCACTAAGCAGGTTGTCACTAGAAGGGCAATTTTGAATTGACCTATAAAAGAGGCAAGAAAGATATGAAAGTAATTTCTGGTACAAATACCTTTTCTCATTATACTTGGTGGGTATGGGTCCATGATACAAAGTGATTTGCAATTACGTGTTATCCCTGAATATTCTTTCGTTATCCTTTGTCATTTCGATCATTTAGAACTCCACATTGCTCGATGACAGCACTTCATAATTTGTCTACCCTTTTTTTTGGTTGCCGGTAATGTTTTTCTTCCCCTTTCAGCCATCAGTGCAATGTCAAAATCCCTTTGCTTCCCTTGTTGATTGTTTCTTTTGATAATGTAGTATACATCTTTCCTTTTGTGTTTTCTATTGTCACAAGCAAAATACAGGATATCAAGTTTACTTAGGCTTGCCATATGGACTAGTATGTCTTGGTTTCTTTTGAAGTTAATAGGTAGATGGATATGCTAATCCATCTCGTTCCTTCACCCTTATTTTCAATCTGATTCAATATATCATTTTGCCTTAGGTGGATATGTTGTGGTGAATGAGAAGTTACCAAACTATGTTGTCCCTGATTTGACTGATTTCAAGGTACTTACTTCTTTACTTTTTATTTGTTTATTTTTGAAGGGTTACTTCATTCTTTACTTTGTATCATAGCTTTGTATTTGGTTGTGGTTTGCTAATGATTGTGTCACTATATTATTGCACCTATGACAACATGTGTGGCTGTGCACCTAAGGTTATTAATTATCGCATGTAAGGACAAATAGAGGCAATTTAAATAGAAAAGGAGAGAAACAAAGAATGGGTGGGGGTGGGGGTGGGGGGTTATTTTAAGCAATATATGTTACGATGTATTTGTGTGTTTGATTGATGTAGCCCTAGGGTTAAGGCTTGCTTAGGGTGCGGGAGCACATGTCTCAGGATACTTCGAATCGTCAAAAAGACTTCAACACATAGGGTTGTAAACGTGTTGGTTCCGGTCTGGGTCCATAGTGGACCTGTTTAGTAAGAGGATGGACTTGAAACCGGTTCAGAATCAATTTTCTAGATTCGGAATCGGAATCGTTAAGGAGAGGATGAACCCAAAATGGGTACGGGAACCAAAACCATGTATGAAGCGGGTCCGGGTCCGGGTCCGGGTCCGGGTCCAGGTCCGACTTTATATAGAGAATGCTTTAGGGAAAAGCTAACTTTTAGTAAAACTTTTCAAAAATTGGGGTAATATGTCGGGTCTTGGGTCCACAAGTTGGAGCTAAGGTGGAACCGTGGTTCCGGGTCTAAAAATAGGATCTAGACCAGGATCCGTTTACTTATCAAGACTTAAATAAGGACCCAAACCTGGTTATTAACAAGTCGGATCCTTTGGGTAATATGAGAATTGGGGATCCATTTACAACCCTATCAACAAATTAGGACGCACCTTCAGGGATAAAACCCACAATTCTATTATTCAATCAAATTTGTGAATAATTATTCTCTACAATGCCATATAAATAAGAAAATAACTTAGAGCCCAAGAAATCTAATCAACTTAAGAAACTAAATAATATAGGAAACTAAATCCTAATTACAACTCATGAAATAAAATAAAATCTAATGACATATAATTACTAAATAAAAGCCTAAATCTATTTGAGCCCTACACATGTTGCCATTGAGGTCAATATTGCATCATTCTCTCCAGCTTGGAAAGAACTCGACTTCGAGTTTTGTAAGTGTCCGCCTGGACCAAATATTAATCAGATGAACTTTTGCTTTGTTGGTTGATTCCATGTATAACTTCATTGAATGGCGTGAGGTGGTGTGGATGTGAGAGTGAACCTGAAGTAGCGCAGAAAAGAAGAATAACCAATGGGCTAATCTTCAAGTCAAAAGGCTTAAGGATAGAATGTCTAGGTGCCTCACCAAAGACAAACAATAATTCTCTCGACTGAGAACCAAACTTAAATTCTTATTCAATATCAACATCTGTATCTCATGAAGGGATTACATCTTTATTTATAACTAAGATATTGTCTAATTAAGGAAACAACTAATTCAAATGAAATAAGAAGTCCTAAACCAAACATGGTTAGACTTTTCAAATATTAAAGAATCCTAGATAATTAAGAAAGCAATTAAAGTAACTACTAATAATAGGATCTACTCCATTCTATTGGCCTTATTGGTCTTGGGCCTGCGAGTATAAACTTTCAGACAGGGCCCATTAGTATAGCTTGCATCAGCTCTATCCAGCTTGGAAAAGCTCGACTTTGGCGAGTTATTAGCTTGGTACTGCTCATATAAATCTGGATTGATTCGCTGAAAATCTGTAGTCGTAATCCATGTAGCTTCAAAGAATTGTTTGCCTTTCCACTGACAAGAAGCTTGTGAAATTCGCCATTCTTGGTTGAAATGATCTGATCATTAAAAACATCTCCAATTTCGTCTGGAGGAAATTGATGGAGGGAGATGTGAAGAGCTTGTTCCTCAAAGGATTCATCGTTGTGATGTCCGTAATAAAATGCCAAATCTTCAACATTAAAAGTATAACTGATATTCATGTCTGAAGGAAGGTCGAGAACATACACATTGGAGCTGTTTTTTTCAGAATTTTGAAAGAACCTGCACTTTGTGGATGTAATTTCTTGTATTTACCTGCAGTAAATCGTTTGGGCTTTAAACGAACCATTACCATATCGCTTGTGGCAAATTCAACATGGCGTCTGCGAGAATCCGCATGCCTTTTATATACTTCATTGCTTGTAGCATTTTGCCGGCGAACTTCATCATAAACATCCTTATGTTATGTAAACTGTTTAGCTTCCTGACTTAACCTAGAGTCAACTGGTAACATGCTTAAGTTAAGAGGAAGATGTGGCTTGACACCAGTGAAAACTTCAAATGGTTTTCTCTTTGTTGTTCTGTTGACGGAATTATTGTAAGTGAACTCCGCCATGGGTAAAAGAAGATCCCATGAAGCCACATATTCTCCGATAAGACATCAAAAAAGGTTTCTCAAACTATGATTGATGACCTTTGTCTGGCCATCAGTTTGCAGATGATATGCACTTGAGTATTGGAGTTTTGTGCGCATCATGTGCCATAAAGTCTTCCAGAAGAAACTCATGAACTTCGTATCTTTGTCAGACACTATTATCTTAGGAAGGCCATGTAGACAAATAACTTCTTTAAAGAAAAGTGTTGCAATTTGCTTGGCATCTGCTGTGTGAGAATAAGGGATAAAATGTGCCATTTTTGAGAAACGATCAACAACAACAAATACAGAATCTACCTTTTTCGTTGTTTTAGGTAAGTCCAAGACAAAATCCATGCTTAAATCTTGCCAAGGTGCATGTGGAATAGAGAGGGGCTGATACAAACCTGTATTCTTCTTTTGACCTTTTGTAAGTTGGCATACTCTGCATAATTCACAAATTCGGACAATATCTGTTTTTAAGCGTGGCCAAAAGAAACGGTCTTCCACAATAGCTAATGTTTTATCACATCCAAAATGTCCACTACATCCGCCACCATGTAATTCATGTATCACAGAATCATAGATAGATATAACTGGCAAACATAAATGATTTCCACGAAAGAGATATCCATCATAAATGGAAAACTTTGGATGTTCAGAAAGCTTACCAGTTAGAAGATCTGTGTAAATGCGACTAAAGTCATGGTCAGTAGCCTATTCTCTGTGTATTTCTTCAAAGCCGAGGACATTGACGGAAATTGTCATAAGAATTAAAAGGCACGCAAAATTTTATATTTACCTTTGCATCTCACGCGTGTCCTGAAGATTGAAGTACGTTGCCAATCTTCTTCTTCTTGCTCACTGGTGAGGAGAAGTCTATGTATAATGAGGATAGGACCACCTTCTTCTGCAGTGGTGGCGGTGTGAAGAGGAGGATCAGATTGAGCCTCTTGCTGTGGATCAGGTTGAGCTTTTGATTGGACGTGGTCAAGAGGAGACTCCATCTCAAGATGCTCGTCGTATTCTTCTGACGAATAAGCATCTACATCACAATAATTAAGGTTACAAAACTGAGGGCATTCATTAGCAAAGTGCCCTTGTTGACCACATTGGTAACAATCATTAGTCCGTCGATCCTGTTGAGGAGGTCTACGATTCTGTGTGTTCCTATGGCACTGTCCCCCTTTGATTTTGAACAAAAGGACACTGGTTGTGGTGGTTGTGCTGCTGTTTTGGAAGTGGACGATAACCCACTGGTGGAGCACGGTTATATTGAAAATTATTCTGATTTGGTGGAGCACGATTATTATTCTGAAAGGTTGGGGCTCAAGGAGTCGTTGACTCCTCTGCTTGAGTGCCGAAGCCTCTTAAAGTAGATGATCGTAATTCTAGCTCACCCCGTTTTGCCTTGTTATGGATGTCATCTATAGTTTCAAAATCATGCATAAGGACCTCACATCTAATTTCTTCCCGCAAACCAGTTCTGTACTGGTTGACAAGCGTGAAGTCATCATCTTAATCTTTACACCGAATAACATAATCATTGAATTTCTCTATATACTCATCCAGTAATAATGTGCCTTGCTTGAAAATAAAATATTCTTGCTGAAGGAGACTCAAATAATTGAATGGCAGGTATTTGCCTTCAAGCTTTTCCCACATATCATCCTACTTGGTAATAGCTAGGCATCCCATGACAAGATTGTTATGCTCAATGCTGTGCCACCAAATGCATGCTGAACCCTTAAGTTTGACTTTGACGAAAGCAACATGTTGTACATCATCCATATGATACCAAGAGAAATAATCTTCAAGAGAATTGAGCTTGTCAATAAAAGCCTTTGGATTGAGATGACCGGGGAAATCGGCGATATCAATTTTGACTCGCTTGGTGATATCATCAAACTTGGACGCAATAGGCGTGTCTGCAGGATCTTTCTCAATAAAAAGATGCTAAATAAAATCATGGATAGATTCCTGAGGGCCTATTTCTGCTTGTCTGACGGGAATTTATTGGTTTTCAACACTAGATGAAGCTTTTGCAGCAGGAGGCAGGAGGCCTCTGTGAACTTGACATGATTTCCAACGCATGTACTCTTTCAGATAGCTCCATTGTCATAGCATCGCATTAGTGATCTGAGAATTTGCTCGATATGATTGACCATTTCGGGTAGACATTGCTTGCAGAGGAAAAGTAAGAAAGGAATGCTGGGGTTTTTTTTTTTTTTTTTTTTTTTTTTTTTTTTTTTTTTTTTGGTGCACTTGCTTTGGGTCTAGCTTGGGTTCAGGTCAGGCCAAAATGTGGCGTAAAGAGGACTCGGGTCAGATCTAAACTTGGGTCAACTGACAATGAAAAGATTGAAAATGAATGGGGAAGGGAGTCTAAGTAACAAAACGAAGGGAAAAGTAGAAAGGGGTTCTTATCTGCGCAACAAGAGAGGTGGAGTTGAGGGTGGGTGGGGGAGTGTACTCCTTTTGACGATGACGTTGCAGGGAGGGACAATGCTCCTAGGAGATGTAGCCATTGGCTGCAGCGACGATTGGAGGTGGTGGTGGTGCTGGGTGAACGACGACAACGACTTTGGTTGACGACGAAGCTGAAGACGAAGGCGAAGGCGCTCGGCGACTGGCATAGGTACATCTTCGATCTCTCTCTTCCCTTCTGTTTCTTCTTTGGTCTCCTTCGTCTTCATCTCTTCTGCTGGGATGGGCGACTGATGACAGAAGTTGAGGAGAGCGAAATGGGTTCGACAAAGGCTTGGCAAGAAGATTGGGAGATGGGCAGTTTGAGTGGCAGGTGGCTCAAGAGTGGATTTGGGGTCTGGGGAAATAATTTTTTTGGGTTAATTGGGGTTTGGCGGCTATGGTGGGTTGTGGTGGAATGAGCCAGGGAAGGTAGTTTTGGGTTTGGTGGTAAAAGGGGTGATTGCTGGTGGTGAAGGTGGGAGAGGGTTTCAGTTCAGAGGCAGGGCGGTCAGGGTTGAAGAGGGGTTCCGTGAAGCGGTTGGGTTTGATTAGGGTTTAGGGATCTTTGTGGTTAGTAAGGGGTCGGAAAGGGTGTCAACTTTAGGGTTTTTGGAATTGGGTTTTAGGGTTTCGTGGAGATGGGTTCAGTTGAAGGGGAGGGGAGGCGATTGTTTGGATCACTGGAATGGAAAGGCTGTTGAGGGTTTCGATTGTGAGGGTTCGGAATTATTGCTGGAGGTGAGGGATGGGTGTCGGAAAGGGGTTTGGTGTTGGTGGTAATGGCTGTGACGATGATGGGAGATGTTACCTCAGAACGGCGATTAAGATGGCGATCCGAGATTGGATCTTTGCTCTAATACTAATTGAAGCAGCGCAGGGAAGAAGAATAGCCAACGGGTTGATCTCCAAGCCAAAAGGCTTAAGGATAGAATGTCTAGGTGCCTCACCAAAAACAAACAATAATTCTCTCAATTGAGAACCAAACTCAAATTCTTATTCAATATCAATGTTTGTATTATATGAAGGGATTACATCTTTATTTATAACTAAAATATTGTCTAATTAAGGAAACAACTTATTCAAATGAAATAAGAAGTCCTAAACTAAACATGATTGGATTTTCCAAATATTAAAAAATCCTAGATAATTAAGAAAGCAACTGAAGCAACTACTAATAATAGGATCTACTCTACTCTACTCTACTGGGCCTTATTGGTCTTTGGCCTGCGGGTATAGACTTTCAGACAGGGCCCATTGAAAGTGCAATAACTAGATCTCACCAAGTCCTAGAGGGGGGGTGAATAGGACTATTAAAAATTTCTTTTCAAGAATTAGGTTTATTAGTGGGCAATCTGAATGATTATTTAAAATTGAGAATCCCCAAGAAGATTAAAGAGAGATATTCTGAGTTGTGAGTGTTTTCAGTATGTAGAAATGCAACTAGAGTAACAAAGATGTAGCTTACAAAAGATCATCAACTCAAGTGACAAGAATGCAAGGCAACATCCACACACAACAAACAATAAACACAGTAATTTATAGTGGTTCGGTCCTAGACCTACATCCACTCTCAAGAGCAATCTCTCTTGGTTCCACTAAATAAGAGGTACTTCCATAACATACACCTCTTGCAACAGTTTTTGATTTGGTAGTTTGTCTTCCACCAACTAGGGTTTTTGATCAGGTGGTTGATCCTTGATCTAGTCCACCAACTACAACAATTTTTGATGCGGTGGTTTGTCTTCCACCAAATACAGCAATGAGAATTGAAATATTAAAGAACACCTAAACAAGGAATTGTATACCTTGGTTTTGAGTGGTGCTCTTGATGCTTGAAGACTACCTCCAAGCTTTGGCCTCTTGTTCTTGCTCCTTGGTGATGAAGATCTTCAGATGAGTGCTCAGCCAAGGGAAGAGGTGTTAAGAGGGTTTGGAAGGCTAAGGTATTCTCTCAAATTTAATGGAGCCTTTCCTAAATCACCAACTACTCTACTTGTAACAATAATGGCACTATTTGGTGTTGGAGAGTAGGTGGTTGAGGGAGCTTTGAAGAAGATTTTAATGGAGGTGCAAAGGCTCAGCTATACTAGTGTTTTTCACAGCAATAAATTCAGTAGTTGGAGCAAGGGAGAGGTCCTCTTTAAATACAGATAAGCTCCAACGGACAGATCTACGGCTAAGAACAGAATGGTCTACGGCTTAGCCGTAAGTTCTGACAACATCCAACGGCTAGTTTGACCAGATTCAACAAAAATTCCTTCTTACGGTTAAGCTTACGGCTTAACCGTAAATCCTTATACGGCTTAGCCGTGAGCACCTTTCGGCCTAGCCGTGGGTCAGCCGTAGACTGAAATCTCCCAAAAACTGCTCTTTAGATAGTGGCCCGTAATCTTTACGGCTTAGCCGTGAATTACATTACGGCTTAGCCGTGAAGGCCTTTCGGCTTGGCCGCAAGGTCAACCGTAGGCATTATATGGCCAAATGCACTCTCTGGATTGTGGCCCGTAGATTTTATGGCTTAGCCGTGAAACACACTACGGCTTAGCCGTAACATTTTTCGGTGTAGCCGTAGGGTCAGCCGTAGACCAAAAAGTTTCAAAAAATACTCTCTGGAGAGTAAGCCGTAGGATCTACGGCTTAGCCGTGGTCCAAGCCGTAGAACAAAACAGGGTGTTTGAAAAACCTAGTTTCCTATTTTATTTCTGTGGACACTTAGGGATCACAGTTACCTTATCCCTTGGCACTCACAGATGATCTTCTTTGAATGATCTTGAACTTCTTTGCTTAGTCTTCATTGATAGGTCTTTCTTGAATGATCTTGAACTTGCTTGAACTTCTTTGAACTTGGCTTGATCTTCAATGAACTTCCGAGGTGAACTAGGTCGTTCTAGAACCGAACTACACTTTGGTCACGTAATTGACAACACACTCTTACAATGACACTAACACCCATTAGTATAGCCTACATTAGAACCCTTAAGCACATCATGTTTAGAAGTTGCACCATCAAATCACAATGTTTTACTAGCAGTTCTTCTTCTCCTAGTTTCCATTGTTGATCCCTGATGACAAAAGCAATGCGAGAATGTGTGTGGGGGGGGACAACAACTTGTTATTCTTGCCTCGGTGTATGCACTTCTTGATCATCATTACTCATAGGAGAAATTTTGAGGCCAAGTGTAGATGTGGAATCTTCTGTATCTTGCTTTGGCCTTTTAGACTTTATGTCCTCTGTCATTGGTTCGCCAACATGGTTTTCCATTATTTATGGTGACTGATTTACCTAAGGCGTAACTTTCATCAAATGATACCCTTTAAGCATCCATTCCACACGAATATGCTTCCGAATATGCTTCATGGATGTTCTTGCAATCATTCATTTTCTCCCCTATTTCCTATTTTAAGCCTCTGATGAAACTAATCAAGTCACATTCTTTCTCATCTTCGAATCCATACTTGTCTTAAAGCCATAAAAACATATCACCATAATCAAGAACAAACATGTCTCCTTGTTTCAAATTAAGAAATGACTGAAAATAGACTTCATTTTCAAAATACCACAAGCCATATTTATCTTCATATTTGTATCTTTGAGGTATGTTGAAGATTGTAGTATCATGGAATTTCATCGCAAATTAAAGAATGGACAAACCTGATGTGTAGATCTGTACTCCACAAACACGCTGGCGAAGATGGATCTGAAATTTGATGTCAAAGGACTCCGAGACCTTAGAAATAAATTTTGATTGTTAAATCTGATCAACTCTATCCTGTGGATTGTGTGGTGCTGATGCTATGACGATGGCAATAAGACTTCTGCTTCTAGGCCTCTTTGTAAACAGGTCAATGTTCTTGACAGGTTGGTGTGACTTGAGCTACAAGACCAAGTCACTTGACCTAGAGTGTACCTGGGCCTTGCTTGATCCAAAATTTGGTCCAACTGACGGTTGTTAAAGAAACAAGAAATCTTTTTGGTTTTTTTTTCTTTGGATACGGGGCCTTGGAATGCAAGTCAGATAAGAGTCAAGCCCTTTTTTTTTCCTGTGACCAAAAGATGAAGAGAGGAAAAGGGGGAGATGAGTGGAGAGGGTGAAGGGGAGATGATGCGATGGTGGAGATGACGTCTGGCGACGTCACACGTGATACGATGGTGGCGGCTTCGCTAGGTGAGTGGAAATGATGATGCGGAAACCGGCTGTGGAGACTATGGAAGTCAAGGTGACGATGATGGTCTCTTCCTCTACTCTCCTTTTCTTCTTCTTCTTCCTTTCTTCTATTTTTCCTGCTACTGCCGAGGTTGGGGAACTGACGACATAGATTTTTTTTTGGTTTTGGGGATTTGACAAAGGATTTGGGTGGATGGAAATTGGAATGTGGGCTTGAAGTTCTGTGAGGTTGGAAGAGTGAAGGATGGGGCTTTTTTTTTTCTTTTTATTTTGGGGTTGTTTGTGTGTGTGGGTGGGGGTGGGGGTGGGGGTGATTTGGGATCGGTAGTGATGGCGAGGCTCTGGCAAAGGATGAGATGGGATTTTCGTTAGGGGTTGATTGGAGCCTAGGGTTGAAATCTGGGAAGGCTTGGGTTGGTTTTATGGATTCAGTGGATAGGGATTTAGATGATCTAGTGAGGTCAAGATGGGTTTGGGGAGTCGGCAGTAGAGATGATGATGATGGGGAGGGTTGGTATTTTTTTTTTTTCTGGGGTATCAATGATGGCGGGGAAGTTGGGTTTTGGTTTTGAGTAAGGGTGGAAGATGATGAACAGGGATGGAGATGGGAAGATAGAGGTAATCACACCAATCTATTGGAGGACTAGCTTTGACTATGGGATAGGGGTAATCACGTCGAGGCAATCGAGGATCGGTCGGCTCACCTCACCTCAAGGGATAAAACCCATAATTCTATTAATTAATTAAACCTATGAATAATTGTTCTCTACAATGTCATATAAATAAGAAAAATAACTAGAGCCTAAGAAATCTAATCAACCTTGGAAACTAAATAATATAGGAAACAAAATTCTAATTACAACTCATGAAATAAAATAACATCTAATGACATATACTTACTAAATAAAATCCTAAATCTATTTGGGCCCTGCACATGTGGCCATTGAGGTCAATATTGCATTACTGATTCGTAGGCACAGATATGGATTCTAAGATCTAGGATGTGAATTTGGCTATTCTGTCCATGATATGAAATCTCATATTTCATTTTATGATTTTATCTAACCATTCAGTTTTTCTTTTAAATTTTCTAAATTAATGAAATATTATCAAATAATCATTACTTATGTTCATTTGTAACAATTTTTCTTTGCTGTTGAGAACTTGGAAATGCATGAAATAATGGACTTGTAGGGTACATTAGACTTGTACCCTACAAGTTTTGGTGCAGTATTTAGTATCTAGTGACAGTGCCTATGCTTTGGATGTAGGTATGATAATCATGTACATATACCCAGGCATCTAGGTTCGTGTAGTATTGAGAAGGAGCTGAGGATGATGAACTCTCCCTTGCTGAAAAGAGGATTTTTTACTTATGCCGGACTTGCATGTGTGTGTATAATATAGATTTCTTGTGAGCGGCTTGTAATCAGTTTTTCCTGTCCTTCCTATTGCGGGTGAAACTTGGAGAGGAACTGCAGGTGGGCTAGGTTGTGATGGTAAAAGTGATTTGATAACTTACGAGTAATGAGTTTTTCTGTGTTTGGTATCCATGCCTTGCAAAACAATGCAAGAGAACAGATCCTTGTCAATGAAGCAGCCTTCCTTGACATCTATTTGAAGATGAGATATTTGAAGATGTTTCTGTTATGTAGCAAGTCATGGGGAGACCGGACTCAAAGCATTCAGCTTGTGGGAGGCAACATTTTGCATGCTGAGAGTTGGTGTGCATGCTGAGAGTCAGTGATTTTGATGATAAATGTCAAGAAAGATGCTGCTGGTGGGAGCTGTATGGTAGATTAGTGAGATGAGCGGAAACCAGCAACGAGTATGAAATGAACTCCTAGGATCTTTTGGAAAGAAATTTACTACTGGTCACTGCAGACTGAAATAGGCTGAACATTGAAGATGAATTCTAAACAGATGTTTCTGTATGTGGCCCATGTGTTGGTAATTGCTTTGATCTTTCCGACTTAATATGGAGATTTTTGGACAAAGAACTAATAAAGGGTAGTAATTAAAACTTGATAAGTCTTATTTCGAAGGAAGAGAAATCTTATTGAAAGCGGATAAGAAGAATGTTAGTTATTTTCCCCCTTGAATGGTGAAACATAGAGCTCTTCGGCCTTGAAATCTGTCTGACTGAGTTTTCTCGCTCACTGATTTTTTAATGTATATCATTGTTCCACCAATGCCCTCATCGCCCCCACAAGCACCGACATATCTTTTTAAAGAAACGAGAAGGGGAGACCACTGTGTTAATTGATCAGTGTGAAGTGACATGCACGCTAAAACACTGTTGGAGGGATTACATGTGAACTCGTTATGGGCCACTTGCCATAGTCCAAGACAATCATTTCCATGGCCTGTAGGCAATACATTCAACTGAATCCAAGTGGAACTCAAAAGTAATGCTTTTATGACAGTGCATCTGTCAAGTTGTCTGAACTCTGAAATATAACCCATGGCCACTGTATTAGGTATCTATGGTAATTGGGCAGCTAATTACTGCATGTAAGACCATAATTCCATGTTATTTATCTTGTGAGAATTCAGTTGACAATAATTTTATTATTCTTTCTGAGGAAGATAATCATAACTATAATTGTTAATTACCACTATATATTTGCATCTTTTTGCTTGGGATAGGGGGGTGATTAGTAGCATTTAGTGAAGATTTTCATGGACACACAACTATCATTGAAGATGCTTTCCGGAAGTACAAGATTGTGTTCGGTGAAGGTCATGTTTGGCCCTGTCCGAAATTCATGATGTTCTTGAAGTTGGAAACATATTTTTGGTTTTAGGGGAGATATATTTTGGAAGTGGCATTTAGATCTTATATTTTCCCAAAATTATGGTGGCTCAAAAACACCATTATACCTGAAGATCTGATGATACCTCTTGGTGCCTCTTCAAAAAAAAAAAAAAAAAAACGAAAAAGAAGTCATGTTGTTCTCTTCTGCATATTATATTGAATCTATTTTCTCTCCACTATGATGCATATTTATTTAATTTGGGGAAATGCGTTCAGGCTGGTTCCATTATCTCTTTTCAGTGTATCAACTTGCCTTCATTTGGAATCTTATTCTTACCTTCCATGTTTTGTAGGAATTTCTCCCTAATTAGGGGTGATGTTTGACTTTACAGATTCATATCACGAGTTATTTTTATAATCTATTATTGCAGACATGCATGCATATCTAAAAGATACTGATTTATTATCGCTCCTTGTTTTTATGTGCAGCTGAAGCCGTATGTAGCACAGTGCCCTAGAGAAGCAACCACTAACGAAGCTAATCAAGCAAGTTGAGCATGATATGATGACGCAAGTAGGAAACCCAAGTTACTTTTTTTTGCATGGAGATTGAAAAGAAACAGAGCTGTGTGTGTGTGTGCGCAGCCGCATGTGCACACTTGTGTTATATTTAATTGGTCCTGATGGTGAACGATAGACTTTGTACAATGCAAGTTGAGCCCCTACGATGCAAAAAGTTGGGTTGAAGTGTGGTCTTCAGTAAAGCTTTACATTAGTATTTTTTAGTATGTCCTAACTGGCTAAGCCAATTATCAGGTTGAACTGGGTCTTGTTTGCTTTTCTCAGGTGTGCCTTATCTTTGCTTGACTCATTCTGTAGTTCATAAAAGCATTGCCTTTGAAACACTCTTTTTGGTGTTCGGAGAAATATTACCAGGAGAAATAAAGCCTTAAGTAGTTTGGTTCAACTACGCAAAATTAACTTTGTAATGCCATGTTGACATTGAATTCCAATTCCATTCCAAAATTTTTGAGAACTTGTAGGATGAGTAGAGAAATAGAACTTGCAAATAGAATGGATGAGAATCTGATTTTAGAATGACAATTAAGGAGAGTGAGAAAGTAAACTGGGGAGATATTTGTAAGATTTCGAGTAAAGAAGCCGTATTGTTGCCAATATGGAACAATGCTACTGATGGTGTTGTGGAGTTTGTTAATTAGAAGGATCACAGTGATAACAACAATAACAACAGTAATAATGATACAGCAATTGCAGTAATAATAATGAGGTTTGAATGAGAAAGGGATATGAAGCAATTTAACATTTGGGTTGGCGATGTACCTACTGTCTAGAACTTTTTAAGCTTGGCCTATTGTCGCGATAGTTTCAATGCAAAATAAACCAGCACCTAAATTTGGTTGCAAGTTTAGGTTGTGGCTAACTCATATCTAACACAGCTTGTTTGGATGTCATTGGAAAGGATTCTTGCAGGTGTTGGAAATTCTTGTTTGGTTTGAAAATTTTAGATATGGCAGGAGAATCCTCACCGAGGACCAATATATTTTTTTGTTGAATGATTTTTCATAGTTTTTAAAAAATTAAAAACATAGTCATGACATCCATAAGAGGAGTTGTTGTCAGTAATCTTTTTCCTTCCCTCCACTGCAACTACAATTTGCCAGAGTGTTGGAATTGGGTGGGTCTTGGGTGGGCTTGGGCTCAAAATTTGGCCCTCAAACCTCAGCAAGACCTAATCTGACCACTTGGGATGCGATAATATCAACTTGGAATTGGGCTCTGGTAGGTACAGATTGAGGTTGAGGTGTCTGTTGTGTTCAGATTTGTGTTGGCTGTTCTAGAGACTAGAGTTAGCTACGGCTTGGGCTCACTGAGAAAAAAACATTCAAATAAAACAGTTAAAGTGGACATGACAGACTCTAATGTAATAAAAGAAAAGTCCGAAATAGAAATGAGTATAGCTCGCCAAAATGACTCCAGGATATGGATTAAGGCTTCATTGATGAAGAATATTCCAAATCGATGTAGGCTTTTTATTTTTTTCCCTCCTGATGAATTTGACATTTCACTATTCCAGATAAATTCATCATTCTGTATGAACAAGAAACATCAGTGGAACAACTCATTTGGATGCAAGCAAGGTCAATGGAAACTCTAGTCTAGCCTTGGATCCTCTGATGCAATTCCGAGCACAAAATTCCATTCGCTACTAAAAATGGACTATGTGCGATGTCTTCAGGGCTGATCCAATCCTGCCAGATAAAAGAGGCCTCTCTAAATTGAACATCTAACAAGGTCAACACTCAAACCTCACACCAGAAGCCACTCCTCTAATAAATCTGACTTTTGGTATATGTCTAATCTAAAAACATATATAATCATCATTATCAATCACCATATTAGGTCCAACTTGGTGAATTTTGTTTCTCCATGCCCTTTTCTTTAATTGGAGTTGTGACAAACTGGTAGTTACAAAACTAACAAAGTTTAACCTATAAACATATATTACAATGACCCAAATTCACCCCGTCCCAGATTTATATAATCCACACCTGATCGACCCTAAGGCAAGTCAATGGAATGTGATGTCAAACCCGCCCTATTTACCCACCCCTTCTCAAATTTATATTATCCACACCCAATGTCACCCTGTGGCAGGTCACTAGAATGTGATGCCAAACCCGCCCCATTTGGTGGGGGTCAAATCAAATCTAAAGCTTAAAATTTTTAAAATATATATTATAAAATGCATTAAAATGAATGTAGTAGAGATTGAACATGCCACATTTTCTTCTAAGCCTCAAAACCACTTGCACGTCATGGGTTTTGTCTATCACTTTAGTAATGAGTTTTTTTTTTTTTTTTTTTTATGACTTAGGGTATCCCTTGTAAGCCCAACATTTGGACCTTTAGCCTCTGGCTTGAGGGTTACCTAATTCTGATAAGAAAGGACTGTTCCTTAAGGGGTACATATATGGCTGCACATAGTAATGAATATAAATATATATTATACATTCTGGGTGGGTGTGGGTTGAGACAACAAAATCCAAATATGCCCCACACCAAGAAAACTATTACCAAACCCACCCTTAATAAGAGCGGGTCATCTCTTTGGAGACATACGATAAAATAAGAGCAGGTTGGAGTAGGCCCCCCTTATGTCCGACCCATTGTCATCCATTATCACATGCAAATGCATTAATGCAGGGATTAGAGGAAAGTTTTGTTCTCTTTGCATTGACATCATTGCATGTTTCTTTAATTACCCAAGGGAAAAAGTAAACCCTGGTTGTCCTTCTTTCATGGGAGAGAACACACAATTTTCTTCTTCAAAGCCTAAAGAAATTTTCTATCCTACTTCTTTATAAGGATTTTAGTATGTTTGCAAAATTCATAGATTGGATAAAACTCTAATTCTAGTCAAAGTTATATTTCTATTTATTTTAGACTAGGAGTTTAAAGAGGTTAAATAGTTTCAAAAGAGTTCGAATTAAAGTATTTGGATTAAAAAGATCATATTTCACAAACTGAACTTCATATATGGGCAAGCGACCTACCATTAGAGAGCTCATTTTAAGTAGATATTTGCATGTTCCAAGATTGCATCAATCGGGGATAAAATGACAAAAGTATAACATCGGGAAGTTAGCAAAAATTGTGCTATCCAAAATTACGAAGCTGTCATTATGTGAATTTCTATTTCTATTTTAAGTGGGACGTTCCTGTTTTGTGCCAATTCCTATTCTGGCTGAATTACCATTATGAGGCATGAAATTGGGACTATAAAAAGGGGTTCTCACTCAAACCTAAGATTGGAATCTCATTGTGCTAAGTAGAAATTACTTCTTGGAGATCATAAGCTCTAGAGTTCTTGTCTCCTACATCTCTTGTAGAAAATCATCTTCTAAACATAGAAGATTTGAGAAGTTAAGCGATACAGCTAGAGGGAATCTAGTTGAGTAGATTTGTAGCAGGTAGTGGCAGGTTGTTGTTATAGAGTGATTCTTTATAGGAGTATTATGTTACAGAGATTATCTGTAAGTGACTTATAACTGCATGATAATTTATAGTGCTTTATTATTAGTTCAGGTTGGACTCATGGTTTTTGCTCGACTAAGGTTTTTCATGTAAAAATCATGTTTTCGTGTAGTGTGATAAGTCCATAAAAGTGCACTTTTTCAAGGTTATTTTTAGAAGTTTCAAAGACTCATTAAGCCAAGGGAACCCCATTTATTTTGAAATCATGAATTTTTGCATTTTTACATTATTGTAGTGAATTCATACATAATTTGCTCAAAAATCATAATTTTTGCTAAAATTCATAAAACCTGCATTTTGAAGATTCCATTTTTAGAAAGTTTTATAAAAATTGTTTTTCTCATGAAATGAAGTAATTTTCCATTACCATTAGTTTATTAAGTAAAATCATGCAAAGAGATGTGCATATATACCATCATTTCTTGAGAAGTGGGGGCTGCATTCATGCATTTGTAATTTAAGAGTAAAATTGTCTTTTTATATGAAATTTATGTTTGTTTTGTAGAAAATTAATGACAAGGGGCCTACAATCTTTGAAAGATTTATTTCACATTATCTATAAAGATAATTCAAGATTATTGAAGAAAACCCCCAAGGAAGCACAAAAAAAAAAAAAAAAGAAAGACCAAATGGAAGAATCTTTGCAAGAAGGACAAGATGTAAATTTGGAATGTGTAAGCACATAGCTTGGATGCCCATTTTAGCTTGAAATATGGGCTAGGAAAAACTCTCTCTTGAATTATCTCTCAAAAGATCAAGTTAAAAGGAGATTTCTTTCCTCACATTGGAAACATATATGGCATGAAAATGTAATTTGAGAAAATATCCCAGGCCAGCAAGGTGTTGCACGGCTATGATGATTTTTTTTGTGGCCCCACTCATACATTTTGAAGGAAAGATAAACGCAAAAAGTGTGGGGCACACTTTGCATATGCATGCCTAAACAAATGGGGCCAAGGCATGAAGAGTTGTTTGTTTTTTAAGAGAAAAATTACAAACCATATCAGCTCATCAAAAATAGCTCACGGCCATGGTGTTTAAGCGCGGTCCATCTCTCGCTAAGTGTTCCACAAAGAAATTCAATTGTGTGCCTAATCAAAGTGATTTGCATTGGATTGTAAATTTAGAAAGTGTGTTGACAAGATTTTTTTTTCTTACAAACTTGGAGGTTAAGAAAGATGTCTCTACTTAAAAGAATTGTTGCAAATGAGGAATAATGGAAGAGAAGATGGAAAGTTTGTTGAAGAAAAAATATAAATAGGGCACCTAGGGGACATTCCAAGGTATGGTTGGATTGACCACCTCCCCCTTTAGACTAAGATCATTCCATCTCTTCATCTCTTCTTTTCTCTATTCAAGTCATAAGGGAGGCTTAGCCCTAAAGTCACACCACCAACTTTGAATGCTCAACTGGAAGGATGAATCCATCTCATCCTAGTATGTTTTTGTGAATTTTAATATCTTGTCTTATATAACCAATTAGATGCTAGTAATAAAAGTTTGTTTCTTTTCAATTTTTCTTGTCTTTGATTTTGTAGTGTTCTTAATATTAGTCTTCTAAGCCATACCATAGGGTTATTTTATTTCTTGGTTAAATAGTTGGTCAAGTTTGGAATAAAAACTATCAACATATCTTAGTAACCTTGTAAAAGTACCTTATTTTCCATGAATCTGGGGTATTTATTGAGGCAATACAAGGTGTAGTTGCAAAGATTTTTGAGTGGGAAAGATTATAATTCCAGGTTTCAAATTATATATATTAAAACTCTAAAAACTGAGGCCTACGAGGGGTGCCACATCAGCAACTTTTTTTTAGAGCACCACCTCAGCATCCCAATTTTCCTAAGTTTCCATCTTTTTCGATATCTTTTCTTATCACATATCCTCCTAAGTTTTCATCTTTTTTGATATATTTTTTTATCACATATCCTATAAATCCTTTTTTAATCACACCACTGAGGACTAGATAGATGGGTGGAGCCCACCGTCGCTATTAGGTAGTAGATAAAATCTTAGAAACTAGAGGAGGAGAAAAAACCACGAAACTGATGGTTTTTTTTTCTCCATCCTGCCGATTGTCTACGGCTGTGAATATTTGCTGAGAATCTCCTCTCTCTCTCTCTCTCTCTCATAATTTCTCTTCTATAGTTGATAATATCAGAGGGCCCCACAAAACTTTGGTGGTCACTTAGATATATGATATCCACATGGAATGAACCCCATTCTATCATCATAATACTTGTGTCAGCAATTTATCTTTAAGAGATCTGATCCAACTCAGCATGACATGGATCATTGACCAAATCAGATTCGTTCAAATCACAAAGGATTTTAACTCCTATAATGTTGGATCTTTGTCTCATGTAAACTGCTGTAGGTGCCATCTTTTAGAGATAGTCTATCATTTTATTAATAGACAAATGTGTCTATAAATGTAAAAAACCACAAAGTACAGATCATTGATTCACAACTTCATCTATTCATCGTGCTTCTTCATGATATCATAGCACCAGATCGGTTGGTAATCCTTCAATTCATCGTTTCTTCCCTCATCTATCTTTGTGGCCTCTTTCAACACTTCCTCTCTCCAACCCACTGTCCCAAACATCACACACGTTGCCATCAAACTTGATAGGTCCAAATACATTTTATGGAAGAGTCAACTCCTCCAATCCTTCATGTCTAAACCTGTCCTTTCCCAATATATAGAGCTTGGAAGAATAACCAACGCGGCGAGAACTCTGCCCATCTGACACGTGTCCTAAATGGAGGAGCAATAATGAGTACGAAGGCGTCATTGATGGTAGTAACTATATCCCCTTTTCTTTCATTAGAATTTTATATCTCTTCTTATCGTATCTATGAAGATCTCTTATACCCATTTCCATAACAACTGTAATTGGATTTGTGTATACCACTATAGTGAACATTTCAAATTATCATTAAGCTATTGGTTTATGTTTATGGTGGACCTCCCCATTTCATCATCGTAAATATTGTTCTACTTTTATAAGTATAATATACACATTAATAAATAAAAATCATGTTCTAGATAATTTTTAATTTCACTTCTTACTTGTATTCTTGACATCTTTGTGGTAGTTGACATCACACTCACATAGGACAAGATCACACTTGAAAAATAAATAATAAATAAATAATAATAATAATAATAGTTGGTATCTGTTTAATTGTTTTATGCTTTATTTCTTTTGCATTTGTTGACGACGCCTCTCATACAAGAAGGATTTTTACCACTCTATGGGACCCTTTGTGATTGATCCTAGCCCCAATCTAAGTGGGTCCCACATGGGATTAGAATTTTGTCTCTCATGCAAGCGGTAAGAGATACTCTCATGAGAGCATGGCCCTATTTTATTTAGTTGTTGATTATGCAACATTTTGTGTGTTTTCCAATTAACATTATATCTACAATTGAATTTGAGAAGAGTGGCAAGTATCTTGCTACTAGAGATAATTGTGGAAGCATAGTGCTTTTTGAATAGACAAATAAAAAAGATGTAATGGTTTATCTACTTATTAGTCATTTAATTCCTTTCATTTCTCTTTATAATATATTTATATTTGGATTTATTTTTATTAATTATACTTAAAAGTTTAAATTTTCAATTTAGACATAGATGCTTTTCCACATTGAGTTAGAGGTTTTATTAACCAAGAGGTATAATTTTATTTTATTTTGCACTTTATCGTACTGTTTTTTTTTATTTTACTTTTCTCTTTTGTTCTATGTTTTTTTTCTTTTCTTTTTTTTTTTTTTTTTTTTGTAGTCAATACACCAATTGTTGTAGATCCAAGAGGGGATATAGTAGAGGTATGATTTTCTTTTCAATTGTATTTTGTAATAGATTTTTTTTATAGTTTTTCCAATTTAATTTTATTATTTTTTTTGTAGCACATATTTACGCTTGAAATTTCTTTTTTCTTTGGTCTTTTTTGATGATTCATGGATTTCTTTTTCTTAAATTATAAATTAAAAAATGAGAATTATAAACTAGAATTTTATTGTAGATTGTTTAAGTTTCATTTTTCGTCTTTTTTAGGTTTTGTTTAATAATTTAAGAATGATTAATAGCATAATCATTTTCATTTTAATATTATCCTTCTCAATAACATGCATAAAATCTAATATATTGTAACTTCTGGGCACGGACTTAGCACGGGCCTTTGTTGCTAGTTATATATATTAAAGCTCTAAGAAACGAGGCCTCTGGAGAGTGTCACATCAGCACCCCTTATTTTCCTTTTTTCTAGAGCGCCACATCAGTATCCCAGAAAATTTAAAATCTCTTCCTCATTTTCTTCCTAAAATCTCTCTTTTACCATTTTCATATCCACCGATCCAATCTCAATTTCAGGCCTGCCTGTGAGATTCAAGTACGAGGAGCTAGAATCACCAACCAATAATTTCGGTACGCAGATCGGACGGGGTGGCTTTGGATCAGTATATAAAGGAATAGCAAGAAGACTAGCCTAATCTCTTCCTCATTCCCCTCATAAAATCTCTCTTCTACCATTATCATATCCAACGATCCAATCTCAATTCCAGGCCTGCCTGCGAGATTCAAGTATGAGGAGCTAGAATCAGCAACCAACAATTTCGGTACTCAGATCGGATCAGACAGCTTTGGATCAGTCTATAAGGGAACAGCAAGAGGACTAGCCTACTTGCATGGCGGGTGCAACCACAAGATCATCCATTGCTACATCAAGCCAGAAAACATTCTCCTACATGATCATTCCCAGGTGAAGGTATCTGATTTCGTGGGTATCTCGTGCCCAAATGGTAACCAATTCGGTTATTTCTGACCAGACCGATGTGTACAGCTATGGAATGGTTCTGCTGGAGATTGTACGTGGAAGGAAGAACTGTTCTCTCCAAGGGTAGACAAGAAGCCATGGAGAGGAGAGTGGTGGGTCATCTTCTTCTTCTGTGTCTGAGACTGATTACTTCCCTTTGTTTGCTTTGGAGATGCCCGAGCAAGGGAAGTATTTGGAGCTGGCAGATCCAAGGTTGGAAGGTCGGGTGGTGACCCAGGAAGTGGAGAAGTTGGTGTGAACCGCGCTTTGTTGCGTCCATGAGGAGCCAATGCTTAGACCGAGTATGGCTACTATGATGGCAATGTTAAAAGGTGGGTTCCCTTTGGGTCAGCCCAGGTCGAGTCTTTGAACTTTTTGAGGTTTTATGGGAGGACGTTTAGTGAGCCGGCAATGGGTGAGGGTGGGGAGGAGGATGGGTTCTTGTTTAGGATTGGTAATGGTGCTACTTCTTTGACGAGTTCTTCGAGTGGGACGCATGCAGCCATGTCCTACTTGTCTTCGAAGGTGGTCTTTGGGCCAAGGTAGTAGTCCTTTGTAGCGAGGCTTGATTGTTGGTATTGTTTGGGGAATGTAGTTAAAATTTTCATTCATTGTTGTAAACATTATTATTATTATTATTATTATTTATATTAAAACTATAAGAATGGAGGCTTCTAGAGAGTGCCACATCATCATCTTTATTTTTCTTTTCTTTCTAAAGCGTCATGTGAGCATCCCAAAAAATTTAAAATCACTTCCTCATTCCCCTCCTAAAATCTCTCCATTGATAAATTATTTATTATTAAAGTGGACCATTGTACATTGTATTCTCATTAAATTTAAAGTATTCAAAAATAAATTTTATAAAAACATTGGGATTAGAACGTTAATTAATTAATTTATTGATTATTATCAAGTGTTGATGATTATTACGAGATACTATTAAAATAAAAGAAAAGGAGTCAACTATTACCATTCAAGTGTTTCTCAAATCAGGTATGATTTATAATTTTGTATTTTTAAGCATACAATTCTGTGCAAATGAAGATGTACCCCGGCCATTGTCGCTATGAATATCATTATTTATACTGAACAATAATAATCAAATTTCTATTTTGTAATAAATATATTTTCTCCAAAGAATTGCTATCTAATACTTTGGATGTGATTTTCAAGATTCTTTCATATGTAGAACTATTTCGGTAAACTCTTAATTGATTTTTCAAAGTTATGAATAAACTAAAATAGGCTATAGGCCAGTGATGTTACTTGCATTTTTGTAGGGTTTTTTTATATGTCTTTTTATAGTAAATTTCAAATTTTACCATAATTTATTTTTTGGCCCCAGCCTAGCACGGCCTTGGTTGCTAGTTGTTTATTAAAGAAAGAAGATTTGTCATTCTTGACTTGGATTAACAACTTAAGTTGAAGAATGAGACCCTACAACGGCAATTATAATCTTTTTAAGTCTAAGTTGAGATGAGGAATTGAAAGAACAACTTGCCACTTTTATTTTCTATCACCTTTGATTTTAGTTTTACCACTTTTAATTTCAAGTCCACCACTTTTGATTTATGCACACTACCTTTATTTTCAGCACTTTTATTTAAAATCCTGCACACTTAGTGTCTACAATTTTGCTTTGGACAATTTACTGTTGAAAATTGCTCTAGTTTCAAGCATATTTTAAATTCTTAGGAACATGATCAGGTGAGTGTTTATGCTAATCTCAAAGATTTATGGATGTGAAGGTCGCATTGTTTATGTGATGAAAAAAAAAAAACAGTTTATAAATCAAGCCAAATCTGAAACTGTTTTAGTAAAAACTTATAAGCATATTGTGCTCGTGTTCACATCTCATGCACTAAATGTTTGGACTAATTAAGAAACCAAAAGAAACAATCAGACCTGAAACTTACTGAATTCAGTCCATATCCCATGCTGTAAACAGTGCAGAGAACAAATTTCCATAATGACCGAACCATGTGCATAATTGTCTGATAAATTGAAGACTGATTTGAGCTAGTTGAAAACTGATTTTCTGCACTAAAAATTGAATAATTTTTAATTCTGAAACTGAATTGAATCAGCCCATTGAAACTGATTTCTGAAGTTACATTAGCTGTCCATTCATCTCATTCATCATAATCTTGCATGCCCTATTCAATTCATGTATGTAGTTCACAAGCTGTTTATTATTTTTAGTTATTTTTCCATTTAAATTCATGCATACTAGGTTGGTTAGAATTCAGCAGTATTTATTAAAGCATGTATTAGTCATAGGTTTCATGCATTAAGAAATAAAATTCTCCATTTACGATACACGTCACAAGCCTTGCACGACTTGAAAATTCTGTGTAATCATAGATTTTTGCGTCAAAAGTCGGAAAGGAAAGTTTATATGCTTATCTGTAGTTATTTTAGAAAGTTTATCATGCATGTTCATTTAGGAATAGATTCATTCATATTTTAGGAAAATTAAATTCTTTTGCAAATTTTGGATTTACTGCATTGTTCACTTTTTAGATTGTCTAAAATTTAGGAAGTTTTAATTGTGTTTTAGATTCTAACCTTATTTGGTTTGGTAAATGAGGAAAGTTTCCAACTTTGCATTTTTAGTTTTTAACTTTATTAGTTTTATTTTTAGTAAATTTCCATTATTAGAAGTTCTAACATGTGTATTATTTTGCAATAACTTAGTTAGATGTTTTTAGATTTAGTTTTTCTTTAGATTAGGAAGTATTCTTTTTTGATTGGTTTGTAATTAATTTTAATTAGGAATTTCTGTAATTTTTAGTTTTTAAATTAGGCTAGTTTTAAATTTTTATTTAAGGCATCTTACAAGTTGGAAGTACCTTAAACACATTGATCCCTGAGGACCTGTAACATTCTAACCCAAGCTTAACTTGATTAGTGAGTAATCTATTGTGATTACCAATTAATTAACATGGTTGTATTTTAAATAAGTCTATTTTAGTCTTGTGGAGTTCAGTGGGTCAAGTTCAGGTCATAGATAAGTAGTTGGGTTGGGTTTGACCTTAATTAGGTAGATGAAGCTCTTTTTCGTAATTTTAGATTTCATGGTTCTATATCGTACATACATCATATTAATACCATCACGTTTGTCTTGTTGAGCTCATCAACCTTCATACTTGACTTGAATGCGTTCGATGTCATTTGAATTAGCTGGACCCTCATGTGACTTACATTGAAAATATAATAACTTAAATGGGTTTTCTTATAAGCTTCAAAAGTTTTTCTGTATAAAAGAGGCCACCTACTTATTCGAGCTCCTCTCCTCTTCAACTATAACAGCAAGCCTTCTCCCTCAGCGTTCTTCTTCCCTTTTGTCACTGTGAGTAAGATGGTTCCTACATGCATGATCTCAAGCACCCATTTCTTCATCCCATCCCTCTTTTTCTTTCCTTCCTTCTTGGAATAGAAGATGGTGGCTTGCACCTCTCCCTACAGGTCCCTAGTTGTTCTCTTAGTAAGATATCTTACTCATTCACATAGTTCCTTGGTTTAGTAGAATTAATGAAATCAACAGACTCTTAGTCTCAAGCATGCACTCAACTTTATAATCATTTCTGACATGCATGCCATTTTAGGATTAAGAATCGGGTGTTCCTTTTCAAACTGAGCCAAGAGGAGGATTAGTGATTTGAATTCGAACATAAGGCAAGTATAAGCTAATTTTGGTTGAATGCATGTTGATATTTCATGACTTTAGCAAATCTATTCATCTATAAGTGCATTCAGCTCACATCCCCTCATTCTCTTAATCTTCTACTGTAAGATGAAGTTCAGTAATAGATGAGAAACTATGAATAAAAATGTGAGCTTAAGAAGGAAAAATGAATGAGAATGATAAAACTATTGTAGCAATAGAGGTACAAGGATTTTGTACCGAACTGTATACCAGTACAGAAATAGCTTCAGCAACCATGAAGCTTATGGCTAAGCCGAAACACTACGGCTAACTTTCCATAGAGTTAAAAAAAATACTGATTTCTTCTATGGCTAAGTTGTAGAATGTGCTATAGCTAAGCCATAGTCTAGCCGTGACTTAGCTGTAGACACCATACAGCTATGCCATAGGCTATTCTACGGTACAACCGTAGGTGTGAGTGAACATGAATGAATTTACGACTCAGCTATAGTATAATCCACGGCTAAGCCATAGGTAACCCACGCCTAAGCCGTAGGCAACTCACGGTTAGGCTGTGAGAACCTAGAACTCCAAGTTAATTAGGAATTGTTCCAAGACCTTGTAGGGCCTTAGTTCTTGAATCTCTTTACCCTATTCATTAGCCCAATGGAACAATTAAACACTATAAAAGCTCTTGAGGGCTGAGATTCTTTCATGGAGTGTTGTCCATTAGTTTATCACCTCCCCATGGGTGTTAGTTTAAGGGACTTCGATACACATTCTTTATACAATGTGACACCAGAGAGAGACAACCGTGTATTGGTTAACTTAAAATCAAATCATCATACACGGTTAGAAACAATGGATGACCAGATTAGGGTTGGTTTGTAAATTACTTTGATTATATTAAATTGAATTGCATAACATATTGGATAACTGTTATCACTTTCTATTATTCCAATAGCAATTTGAATTGAAATGATCATAGTATGTATTAAATCTATTTGAAATGTTTATTGATATACGTTTTATATTGACATTGACATTGAACTGAGTAAGAATGAATTAAATGTATACCGTATTGTATTGTTCTCAATGAACGAACTGCACAAATTACTCAAGTTCATTTATATGAATGAATCACATTGGTCTACCTCTACTCAGCCTTAGCCTTATGATACTCGGCTGGGTTGACTTTGGAGTAGCACGAACGGTGTCACTGCAGTGTGCCTTTGGAGCTTCCGGACTCCATGTATGAAGAGACCCATTCATATTATAGTCCGGTCGATGGTGTCCTCAATGCATAGATCCCTAAAGAGAGGATATGGCAAATGTAATAGCCAAATAGTATGTATTCTCACTTATTGATCCTTATAACATGCTTATTTCAAATGCACAACATGCCTAGTGTATTGAATTGACCTCTATTGGTCACTTGTCATAAATCCTTTTAGATACAACGCGTATTACCGTAATTATGCTTATACTTTACTGAATAGTCTTATTCACCAGTTGTCTAATGGTGTTACAAGACCAGATCCCGATCTCGGTCTGGCAAAAAACCAAGGAGTCAGAAAAGAAGACCGCAGTGGTTCCTTCAGGGTGTAACAAATGAACAGCAAAAGCTTACTACCTGATCCATATGCCAAGAGCAACACACTGTTATCTTAGAAATGTGTATTTTGGGTATTTTAGGACTTTTAGCATATGCATATGTTTGCATCCATATAGTTTGTTACCTGTATAATCTTACCTTTTTACGAATGTCCTTTGGTTCTTTGTACTTCATTAGTCTACTGTCTCTACATAGAATGCTTATCATTCGTATAGATGCATACATGTGCATATCATGTTTGGGTTGTATAGGTGATGAGTATAATTAATATAATAATCTTATGTTATCTAAATGTTAAGATTTGAACTATTTCATGGTTGTAATGATATTTGAACTGTTCAATAAAAAATGAAGAAAAATTATAGGCAATATTGACAGGCTTTCGCGTATTGAACGCTTGGACAGATGTACATTCAGCACCTCACATGTGTAAGTATGTGAATATCCCTTATGTAAATTGGAATATCTTTTTTTTTTATATGAACAACTTTACAAAAATATTTAAACTTGGACTATCCAAGGGACAAATGGTAGGTCTACGGGAAGCCATACAATAAAAATCCAAATTTCTAAAACCAAATCATAACTTTGTGGTTACCTAAAGAATTCTATTTCTAGTCCAGCTTAATATCAAGGGAATTTTTTCCACCCTTCCAACTATATATGTCCACCCCATTTGGCATTTGCTACTCCTACATCTCACTTCGTATCACAAGAGTAAAAACAGGCCACACTACGAAGAGATGTCTCTAGTCACAGAAGAGGTGAGGGCCAAAGCTGAGATTTACCATAGAAATGACATTTTCCAAGAGAAGTCCAAATTCTTGTTCCAAGAAATGGGTTTCCCAAGGGGACTCCTCCCCTTGAAAGATCTTGTTGAGTGTGGATATGTGGAAGAAACTGGCTTTGTATGGTTCAAACAAAAGAGCAAGTCAGAACACTACTTTGAGAAGATAGGAAAGAATGTCTCTTATGCCCCTGAGGTTACTTTATATGTTGAGAAACTTGAGATCAAGAAGGTAACTGGGGTTAAGGCAAAGGAGCTTTTGATTTGGGTCATAGTGAATGAGATTCATACAAATGGCCTGGCCGACGGGAAAGTGGTGTTCAAGACCACGACTGGCTTGTCGAGGTCATTCCCTGCCTCTGTGTTTGATGAAGAGAAGCATGAAGAGAAGAAAGAAGAGAAGTAGAAGCAGGAGAGGAGTGTTGTGTTAAGCTTGATTAGTTGATTCTTAATCTTCTTCTGATCTGTTGTTGTGTGATGTTTTTTCATATGCTATTGTTCGGTCCCTTCTATAAAAGTACAATATAGTTATCATTTAAAGATGAGTTTTAGTCATAAATTACCATTGGAGTTGTTCTTTCTTGGCATAGTAGAGAAATGGTTTATAAAAGGCATTTGCCGCTTTATTAGATAGATGATACTACAGTTAGCGATATGAGGAATAAGTTATAGATATTTGAATTTGGTTTAAGTTTTTAATAACATTAATTTGAATTTCTAAGGGATATTCACATACTTACACGTGTAAATTGGAATCTTTCTCTTTTTTATTTTTATTTTATTTTTGGTATTCAAGCCAAGAAGACTAGAGCCCAAGAGAGAGCCTACACATGTAGGGGAGAGGTGAAAAATCCCACATGCCGAAAGACGTAGCTCACATATGTTGGAAAGAGAGTCCACACATATGTAAAAGTAGCATAACCACGGTTCAATCCTTATGCAGTATAGTGAGAGGTTAAATCTTAATAAAAATACAGTGAATTCAACGAAAATGTGGCCATAAAGAACATGTATAGCTTGACAATGAGTTGGTACTGCATGTGTAGTAACACCGCATCATGCCAAGACATTTTGGACAAAAGAACGCCGCTGTTTTTTGACGAATGAAGATCCTCAGTCATTCTTCCTCTGCCCTACTTTTTAGGCGGAAAAAGTCAAAAACTTACACATCTATCCCTCTAGAGTAATTACTCACTTTATTTTTCCCTATTTTTCCTCTTCCTTTCGCTCCAAAAGCAAGATAAAATCTGCTTTTAAGGGCTTTCTACTTTGAAGGAAAGCAGTCTAATGGTTAGGAAGCTAGCTTTATTGTCGCCAATTTTTTCCTATTTTTGCTTCTCCTTCCCTCTAGCAAATAAGATAAGAATTGCTCTAAAACCTTCTTATTTTCAAAGAGATAAGTATAATGGTTTCGAAAATTCCTAAGTGCACAATTGAGAGGAATAAATCTCCTTTTGCTTTTGAAATACAAATCTCCTATTTAATAGCTTGATATCATAACATGCCTTATTTTAGAGACATTGACTTGTAGCTCACTTATATACATGGATTTTCTCTCCACCTTTTCAAAGTTTAAATATTTCCCCACACCTACAATTACAGTGTTTTATTAGAACTAAAATGTGCTCCAGTCATCTTATCTCCCTCCTAGTACCTACTTCATATTCTCCCCCGTGAATTGCCGCAACAACATGGTAGCATGGGATTCCAAGCATTTAACAAACAGTTTAAATACAAGTTTCATCTCACATTAAATTCAATATTTCAAATATATAACTTCAATTTTCTTACATTTTACATTTATCAAATTGAAAAATCACACTTAATATTACATCTAATGTTGAACATGGAGGCCACGGAGTTAATCAAGTCAGCATTCTAAAAGCTCTGTCATAAACATATCCACTAATACTGAAAAAACCCACTCAATTGCTGCCCCAAGACATGATTTATATATATATATACATATATATATATATTAAAATGCATGTCAAAATCTTGAAGGTCAAAATGCACAAAGATCAAAGGTTTCTTCTTCTTTTTCCTTTTCTTTTGGGCATCCTAGTTATATAAGGGGCTGGGACCTCCCTCATGTGACGGTAGTAGACCTCAAAGAGGTATTAAACCCCTTAAGTGAGCGAGGTGGATAAACCTCGGCAAGGTGACAAGCCTTTCAAGCGAGGAAAAGGTGGTCGCCTAGGGTTAAACCCTAGGCAACTAGGTGAGAATTACTGTCTTTTACCAATGAGGTAAGAGGCCATTCTCCAAAGATCAAAGTTATTAACTTCAAATCCATTGTACTGTTTCTTCTTTTGATGACAATAACAATAGCATCTAATTTAATTCATACCTATTACAATTGGGTCCCTTCATAATCTAACATTGCACTTTGTTTACTATTGATGCCAATAGTAATAGCATCTAACAAGATTCTAATGAGCAAAGACTATTCCTTGGAGTTATTAATGGAGCATGTCTTAAAAAATGAAATCCATTTCTTCCTCGTGTTAGCTCTAAAATGCTCATTTTTTGCCACTTCCATCTTTTCTATCTTAGTACTTTTTTTTCCTAATTGGGTTCGTTCAAAGATGGCACAACGAGGTGTCAATAACAAAATAATTTTTGAATGAAATACATGTGAAATCCAAATGAGTTTGTCTTTTGGCCACCAATTTCTGCGACTAGCAAGAACAACCTATGCGAAGAAATTTTCACAACTCATCTTTTTAGGTCACAATTGTAGGACATGTTCATAATGATCTAAAAACCTATTTATAGTGGGCTAGTCTAGAGGTTATTGAATTCGACATAAACAAGTTTATAGCTTTGTATTACAAATCAGATGGCTCGTAATTGCATTTACAGTAAGAAAATAGGTCCATTTTTACTACTAAACCTAGCATCCCACATCCATAAATCGACGTAAGAGGGAAAAAATGGTTTGATGAGAGGGAGAGAGTATCTATAGTATTGCTTATTCACCTTCCTCTTCTTGCTTCTCTTTCATTTCATTTCTTCTCTCTGTCTATCTATTATCTGTACATGAAAAGAAGAAGATGGGAAGGATCGTTTTGTTAGAGTCCTTTTTAATCAAATCTAAGCAATTTTGTCATTTCCCTTATATGGAGAAGGTAAGTGGAATTTTATTATGAGAGCTGCCATTTCAACACCACTTTTGACTCAATTTAGACATATATTTAAATATATATATTTCAATTTTGCCCACGCATAAAAAGACCAAAAAGCCTATTGTCCCTTGAAAACTCAAATTCCTAATTTTTTGTATACACACATATCCATCTTCTCCTTCCATCTTCCCTTTTAGAAAGCATCCCCCCTTCCCACAAACAATAAAGACTATCTTCTTCCTTGAATGCCCTTCGTCCAATTTGAGCAAGTAACCCTCACACTCATTGTGCAAGTGACCATCTTCTTCCCTTTTCATTTCTTTTTGTCTCATCAAACATCATAGTTTATAATGCTTTTGAATCAAATAATGCAATAGATGAGGAGATGAACACTAAAAAATAGTTTCACAGTTGTCGCCCTGTTCAACCTTGCGAGACCGAACAGTGCGATGATTGTGAAATAAAAAAGAAGAAAAAGTACAAAAAAAAAAAAAGAACCCTTAAAAAATCAAACTTATGGAAGCTAAACATTCATAAAATCAAATGGAGATGAGCTCTCAGTATTTGGATGGGTTAAATGTGAAGAGAAAGTGATAATGGAGGAAGAAAAGAGAAAAGATTAAAAAAAAAAGTGCAGAAAAAGAAAGTGAAATCTGTGTTTGGATGGGTGGGGCCCATGGGGGTATATTGGGTAAATTGGTGACTGTAGAGAATAAAAAACCAATGTGACTAATTTAATTACATTTGTATAAAAAGAACATGTCTGAACTGAGTCAAAAGTGATGTTAAAATAGCAACTTTTTTTTATAATTTTTGACAGGGGACAGAGAAAGGGAAAACCCAACTTTAGAGGTAGGCTATGGGTAAAAATCCCCTTATTTTATCCCTTTCTCTCTCACACTTCTCAGACGACGGGTAAATAAAAATGCACGGAGTGGATGGGGCAGTTAACGTATGTGCCATTGCTAAATGACGTGTCTCGCTCCTTTTGGCAATTAAAAGAGGGGTAAAGAGCCTTTCAAGCAAAGGCATTCTGTAGAATTTCTCTATGAATTTATTACACATTTTACATTTCCAGATGGTTTCTTCGGGGCTTGTCTGCATCATTGCAAGTTGAGTGAAAGTAACTCGATTTATTTGAAAAATGAAAGATACAGGTGTTTGTATGATCTGAGTTTCCTGTAGCAGACAACCCTTTGTGGCTTACAAGTAACTCATGTTGTCCAAATGCCTGAACCTTCATTTACGCGGACTGCACTTGGTTCATGAAGATCCATAAAACCATCCATTCCATGATTTGATTTCCATGATCTCTCACAGCCGCGTCCAAGCATAGTCCACAAACAAAAAAACCAAACTCGATGTCCAACTGAGTTGGTAAGCAGTAAGCACAAAGGCTCGGTCGGATAGACTCAAAGATATGACTATGTTTTAAACAATAACTGGAAATTGATATAAGATAATTCATGAATAGTGCAAGAATGTGACCAAAATGACATTCATAATAAGTAGATGATTGCAAAATGATATAATCTTATGATATTGAAGACCACCCAGTAAATACAAAGTTCATCTGCAGCAATCTGTGGCGATGTAAGAGAACTTTAGAGCTGCTTTGGAAGCCTTGAAACAGTGTATCAAGAATCAAGATAAAGGAGTCCATTCTTGTAGCCAAGTAATGAATGGCAGAGGAACATGTCTACATGATTTCCATACCATTGAGTTTTTATGTTCATGCTGTTGGGAACTTCTTGTGCATTTTCAACCTGGTTTCAGCAAAACATGCAGTGAGAAGTTCATGGTGGGAGTAGCACACCCATGCCATGGTAAAATATGGAATGAGTGGCCAGTGTCATGCAGAAAATAAATCTCCACCCTCCAATGAGAATGAATCATACCCATCTAGATATCCACTCCTGAACCTTTAACTCTCTCCCTTAATCAAAGCTTCGATCTCTCCCTTTCACAGACCAGTCAGAAACACATGAACATGCCATTGGTCATTCTATGGAAATAGGGAAAGGAAGCCGCATATGATTTCTCTGAAGTTTAACTGATCTCAAATGTGTTGAGAGTTCTGCTTCAAAACCATTAGGTTTCTAATGTAGTTTAACTACACATGGAAGAATTTTGTGAATTTCCATGGTAAATCTATAAGACAAGGATCCACGTTCCATTGAAGTTGTGGTTAATCTAACGCCATGTCTTAAGTGAAAAAGTAACCTTAAAGGTTTACATGAGAACAGTTGCACAGGCTAAAGTGCACAGAAATAAGATGTCCTCATCCTATGTTGGACTGCCTGGATCGAGAAATCATCGCCCCTCAACAGCTTTGAGACAATCTGTTCAAAACCTTTAGTGACACTTGATGATAGAGTTGTTCTAAGACTTCTTTTCTTATTTTGAACACTTTATGTTTCTGAGCTACCAAAGAAGTGAATGTAAATTATGGTAATAGAAGTCAATTCAGAATTTATTTCACCTTTTCAAAATAAAGGTCTGCTCAGAATTTTTTAAAAATGACCATATTATTATTATCAGTCCTGGCCCCCACCGTTTCTTCAAATTCATACTGAAAACCAAGCCCAGATCCAAAGCATGGGCCTAGAGTCAAAACCGAACCCAACAAATGGGGGAAGTTCTAAAGGCAGAATGGGATCTTCTGGTTTAGCTTTGTATCTGTAAGCAAGCTGTTTTATTTTCTCTCTTGTCTACATCTTAGCTGATGTGTTCCAATGGTTAGGAGCTGTTACAATCTTCATAATCCTGAGTGCAGGTTGTGTGCAGTTACCCATAAATGAAGGTTCAAGCACTGGAATAACCAGAGTTACATATAACTGATGGTGGTCTTCCTCTTTGCCATTAACAGTTACGGGTGAACAAAGTTAAAAGTAGACTGCTTTTCAGGGATCCAAATAGAGCATTAGGATCTTCGAAATCTGGAATACCTTCGTAGCTTTCCATCCAAGAGCAGAGTGATATAAACCTAAATGGTTTATTTTAGTAAGTAGCAAACTCCTTTTTAACAGTGTCTTAACTGTTATTGGACATCCATGTTTCCTTCTATGCTCTGATTTACCATATGCAGGAAATCCACCACCCCATGTGAAAACATTATTGTATGTTGGCTAATTCATGGGTTGGACAAAACTCTGGGTCTATTAAGTTGTATTTTATATTTCTTTTACTATAGAAAATTGGTATGAGTAGCCGGATACACTGAAGCGAAGAAATTGAAGAAAAAATGACAAATTAAAGTGTTTTGAAGCATTTTTCTGACGAAAACATGGATAAAAAATGTCATATCTCATAAACCGAGTGTCAAATATGGGTAAGCTACCTACCGTTGGAAAGTTCATTTTGGATAGATATCTGTAAAGCCCAGGATTGCATCAATCGGAACTAAAACGAAAAAGTTATGACCTCGGGTAGTTTGCAGAAATTAGTGCTGAAATTCGAAAAAAGTACACAGACAAAACAAGTACCCGATCAATCGAATTGGTACCCAATAGATTAGATTAGGTAACCAATTGATCGGATGACGGAAATTTCCCCACCAACTTGGCTAGATTTTGTTTCCTTTCTGAAGTGAGAGTTTCCTGTTTGAGCTAATTAATGTTAACAAGGAATGCCATTATGAGGCACAAAATTGGGCTTATTTAAAGGAATTATCTCTCAACCCTAAGCAATCAATCTCCTTATTCTAAGTAGAGATTACTCATTGGAGATTTCCTTCTCCAAGACATTTATTGGAGAGAAAAGTGCTGAAGTTTTGTTCTAGTAATTCTAACCTTCTACATCTCTTTGTAGAAGATCATTGAGGAGTCAAGCAAAACAACTGTAAGGCGTCTAGTTGATTTGAATCTGTTGCAATATGCGGCAAGCGGCCATGATAGTGCGTATCTTTGCAAAAAGAATCATAGTCTTTAGGTTGTGCGAGAACCAGATAAAGTTGTGAGTATAAATTTTTATACTGCGAGATTCATAATGCTTGATTATTGGTCCAGTCATGACGTAGTTTTTTCCCAGGACGGGTTGCCACGGAAAAATCATGTCTTCTTATGGTGATTGCCTATTTGCTTTATTTTATTTCTGTTGCATATTGTGTGTTTGCTTACAATCTAGAAAACCACATACTTGGGAGCACCCCCAAAACTTTCACCATGTAACTGTTTTCCCATTTATGCAACCAAGCTACCATCCCATGTCCTAGCTCAAGTAACAAGCAAATTATCTAACCTTAAAACCATAACACCATGTGCAGCACATGCCCATTTATAAAATGTAAGGGTGCAAGTGGGTTAGGTAGGTCTCGGAGCAACAACCTGAATCCTGTCTTAGTTTAAATTTTAGGGGTTATGATCTGGAGCCTGGCCTATTTTCTAACCCAATAAGTTTATGAGCCCAGCTTGATTTCATTGTCTCTAAAAATCCCAATTAGATGGATCATACAAGTCCAACATATAAAACTGATATATTGATCCTTCTAATTGGAGTAGTTCAGGCCAAAGGTGAGATTCACCATGGAAATGAGATATGCCAAGGTTGTACCCCTTGGGATAATCCTTTGCCATGTGACATGTGCTGGTCCAAAGCCCAAAAGGGTTAAATCAAACAAGCAGTTTGCCATAAAAACTTGCTGAACCAGCTTTTTAAGTCTACTTTGAACAAAAGTAGTGCTCAGCCTACCCTACATTAAGAGGGTAAAAAGGTTACAGCGATATGATATAATGAGTTTGCCAAGATCTTTGACCTTGCACCAAGAGTTAGGTTTCCAAGGAGTTCTATTCTGTTTATAAAACCAGATAGGGTTTGTGTAATTTAAAGGAAGTTTGCATGGTTCAAAAGAAGAAAAAAAGGCAGACCACAACTTTGAGAAGATGGGAAGAGTTTCTCATATGCTCCATCTCAGAAAACTAGAAAATGTTGTGCTATGGATGGAACACCATCCTCTGTGCTCTCTACAAAGGACAAACCATGGAACATGAATGGGGCATATCACAGTATCATCCAAGAACATTCAACCACTGTGAATCCTCCACAAATTTATGGGATATTCATTATTTTCCTGGGGTTTCAATAAGGAAAATAACATGAACCTAAGGAGTGCAGAGTGAAAGATAACTAATAAATAATAATATACGAATATGACTATCATATTTCTCAAGTTTGATGGAATATAGTTTCTTCTTCTCTATCATATGGGCGATACTCTTTTGCCATTTATCTAGCTTTCACCCCTCCAACCCTAGAGTTTTGCATATAAATGATATGAAAACTTCAAAAATGTCCCCTAAAGGCCAAAAAATCTGCCATGGCCACATTAAATCAAATGAACTATTGGATACTATCCTCTTTTGAACTCCTAGCCTTTCACTATAACCCCATATAGGATGATTGAAACCATCCAACCACCAAGAACCTCCAAAATAGTCAGTTGTACGAAAATGAATATGTTAACGGCCATTTCTCATTCTTCTGATAGACATTAGATTAGGATCATCAATATGGAGGAATATATATTTTTTTGAACGGTAACACAAAAAGTTTCATTAAAAGCAAAAAATACAAGAAGAGACAATGAGCAAAAGAAAGAAATTAGGGGTAAAAGGGCATTGTACTCCTAAGCAATTACTCAACAGTACCCACCCAAGGAAACCTCCTTTTAAACCCCTACTTAGCTAAAACGCCTGCCATAGAATTAGTTGTTCTAATCTCGTGATGAAAAATAACATTAATACGAGAAGATAACTCTCTAACCTCATTAAAAAGAAAGTGAAACCTCAAAGGGAAAACCTTCCAATTGCACATCCAGGCTGTCGCATTAGATGAGTCACTTTGCACAATAAGCGCCCCAATAGATATGGTCAAAAAAAAACCTAAGTGCTTCTAAGATAGCTACAGCTTCATTAGAATCACAAACTCCAGTGTGCTAAGAAAACATAATTAACATTTCCCCTTACAATCACCTAACACTCCTCCAATACCCGCACTGGCCATGGTTTGCCTTTCGAAGCTTCATTCATGTTAAACTTAAACACCCCTTTTGGAGAAGGAGACCAAGGAATAGATCTCCTCACCTTAGGAGTCCTGCACCCTAGGCATGCTTCCCAATTGTAAAGAATATCACTATGATTGAAATTGGAGAACTCCTTTCTAACCGTAGCCCAATTCGTGATCCTCCAAGTGAACTTAGAGATAAATTCTGAAGACGACAAAGAGGAGCTCTAAAAATCCTGTCATTTATTTCTTTCCAAATAGGCCACAACACTGCATATGGGACAATCCTCCAAAGGATTTGTCCCCATCTAGTGAAACATCCACCCATCCAAGCCTCTACAGCCTTTGCAATATCTCTTGGGCAACACCATGAAATCCCGCACCACCCTAAAACGTCACAACAAACACTAGCCACCACCTCACAATGAAGAAAGAGATGGTTAATGGACTCGTTCTCCTTGGCACACATCATAGATGTCTGAGAAATTCGTAGAAGCCAACCATGTCCTTCTTAAATTGTCTACTTTGGAGATCTTTCTAGCAATAGCTAGCCAACAAAAAACTTCAACCCTCAGAGGAACCAACCCTAACCACTTAAGGGAAAAGAAGCCAAAGAATGAGGAGTCCCCTCCATCTTCAAATAGAAAGCTTTTGATGAGAACTCACTGGATGTGGAAAGTTTCCATATCCGAGAGTCATTAGAATTCCTACAAAGGAACACGTTAGAGAGAATACTCAACAACTCCCAGTAAAGGACCTCCTCGAAAGGACGAAGAGTCCTCTTGAAAGGCACATCCCAAAATACAGTATGTGCATCCCCATCTCAAGACAAGGGAATATAAGATGGTGTGTGTTGTACATGGCAGGCCTTCTTATCCAACAACACTTGCTACCAAAGGTGGGCCTTCCTTGTTATGCTAAGATGTGTTTCCTTGGGGTCTATGTTGGAGACTAGGTGAAGGGCACCCGCTTTTTGTTAATGATCATTTTATTAACTTGTAATCCATCAGTTCTATTAGTTGTGGATCTACTATTAACAAACTCGGTCATTAAAAGTAAAGAACTCCTTCATTATACATATCATTTTCTCCAATTTTATACATCTCATTTTCAGTGACCCATGTTACTCTAGAAAAATAGATGTGCAAAATATATGAAAAAAGGTCATAAAGTTATCACAAGAATTTTAAGGAATAGAAGTATGACAACATATATACGTCATTTACCAGTAAGTGAATTTTGACAATTTTCTCTCATTTACATAAGATAGTAGGGGGAGGAGCAGGGTGAAAGGTAGAAGATAATTAGTACTAGCCATTACCATCAGATTCTCAAGTTGTTACCAAATACACCTAAAATGCCTAGGTGTTAGATGTGCGGCAAATTAACTACTTAACACAACCCTCAGGTGGGACACTGCCTAGACTCGCAGCACGTGCCCACACAAGCTGCCGTTTAAGGCTTTTTTTTTTTTTTTTGCCTTGCACGGATTTAAACCCAAGACGTGTTGGCTTTGATACCATCTCAAGTTGCTACCTAATATACAACCAAAATGTCTAGACGTTACAGGTGCAGCAAATTAACTACTTAACACAAATGGCAGTGGGTTTACTTTTACAGGGAAGGGGATGAGAAACTCCTACCATAAATGTCAGAAAATTGAAGGTCACTTCCACAAACTTATCTTTAATCCTTCACTTTTTATCCCTAACATAAATGTTATCTCCCACGTAAAACCCTAGGAATATACCCTTCAGGGTTACAGCCATGCACAAACTACCCAATAAAGAAGAATTCAAGCATTGAGGACTTAAATTTAGCTCAGACGGACCATAGAAAATTGACAAAAGTCACAAAACTCTATCGACTATAGGATTTAGATCTCATCCTTTCCATGACCCAAATCACTTGCACTATAGGAGAATTTCTGAGCACCTTATCTATATGCTTGAAGTTATCTCTAGACTATTTATAGAAATTACATTTAAAACAACCTATCTTGGAAAGGGACGAGCTTTCCTAAACAATAAAGACTCTAATTTTCTGTTTCTCCTATTCAACCATCTCAAATAGCCCTGAAGTGAGACATGTCTAAGCTTTGAGACTCATAAAACTAGCTTTAATGCATGCATTACCTATTGGAGTTTTACTGCACATTTGAGTATTTTACTCTGAGTTGTATAATAAAGTATAATAGGGTAGCAGATATGTGTCCACAACTATGCTAGGGTGTGCAACCATAAAAAAAAAAAAAAGGGAAATGCTAGGGTGTAAGTAGAGGATAAGTGCACATTGATAGCTGTAAAAATGCTCATATGCATCTAAAACTTTGTATTTATGAGTGATTATTGATAAAATTGCTTGCTTTTGAATAGCCAAACCTAATATATATATAGTGATTCAAATCTGTTATATTCATGGGCAGGTAAAATGAGAAATTACTTTTCATCACCTTATCACTTATAAAAACATTATGTCCTACTGAAAGGAGAGGAACAAAAACTTTTCTCTTTCTCCTGATTTTGCATTTGTCTTTCTTCTGTTTCCCACGTTATGATATATAAAAAATCGGCCTCCAATCTCTTGTTTGTCTAAGAATATTGAAAGAACCAACTAGGTCCAAAGTTAATAACAAATAACTTTCTTGCATCGATGAGACAGAATTAATGTGATATCTCCCGAATTAAAATATCAGATTACAAACGTTGCTCAACATTATATATGGAATATTATAATAATCTCTAGAATCGTCTGGTTTTTTTTGTCTTTTTTTTTTCCTTTGAACCATAGATAATCTTGTGTTTGCCTGATAGAGTTTACAGAAGTAACACCCTTGTCTAAGAGGATTTGAGAACCAACTAGGTTCCACAGTCAACAATACATTCGAAAATGACTAGAAACGGAAACACCATATCCAAGTAAGCATGTAGACAATCATTGGCCTAATCTGGAAACTTACCTGTTTCTAATTGGTCTTGTGATGGGGCTGAATCAGATTGACTCAAGAAAGCCTTTTGATTTGAAGTTTGAATTGAAAATTTCATCACTGGGATGCTGTCTTGTCATTAGCAGCAGTCATGTTTGATTTCAGCCAACGCGATAAACTGATCAAAAATGGCATGTAAACAAAATAACAAGTACATGTCCAACTGATCAATCCCTGCAAAAAGGAAAAAACAAAAAAAAAAGGGACAACATTAATATTGTTCTTCTTCTTTTAAATGTCAACTGCCTTTGAAGCTATTTACAGTTCCCTTGTTAAATATCTAGTTACCTCACCAAAAACATTGATATCTGCATGTGGATAGTACCAAAGGTGAAAGAACCTGAATATAACAAGTCCTCAAAAGATTACTCCAGGAAGATATAACCCTCACAAGATTAAATATCTCTTTTTTTTTTGTTGATTTATTGTTCTTAAAACTGATAAAGAAGCCTTACTTGATCAATGGAACTTCAGCTAATGGGCAGCCAAAACCAACCAGGCAAGCGATGGTGAACCCCAGCCATGTGCTATCCAAGAATAGCCATATGCACTCTGCCAGTGCAAATAGTGTGTAGGCTTCTATGTTGTCCGGCACACCAGCTTTGTACATTTCAGCACTCAATTCAATGAATAGGACCAATGTTCTGATTCAACAAATAACATGAAAATAACCCATCATGAAAATTTTCTTACCCCTCTCTCTCCTCCAAAAAAATGCACCCACTTAATAAATGAAAAAACAAAGATAAATTAGCAAATTATCATGTATATGGATGTACACATCTATATAGTCTGTACGATGCATGTTGACACATTCATTTTTAAATAACGTGAAGATTATTTATTAAATAAAGAGATACATACATTATCAAATCTAGCAAAGTTTTTTGAGATGGTTTGGACTTTTGACTTCTGCACACATGTATTGAAGGTTTACATGCTGTTATCCTACCCTGGATTTATGAAGTTCAATGTTGATAGTTCAACAGGCTTGAATTTGGGGAGTGCCAACGATGATAAAGGGAGTTTTTGTTATCTTTATTGTCTCAAGTTGCTAACCAATATACCCAAAATGACTAGGCATTAAAGGTGCAGCAAACTAACTCCTTAACACCCTTCTTGGGCGGGACACCACTCGGACTCGAAGCACACCCCCGCACAAGGTGCAGCATGGAGCCTCTTTGCCCTACGCACATACACTTGCACACAAAACGCGGCATGTGACCTTTTTTGCCCCTTGCGAACTTGGGAGGCTGGGACATGTTCGCTCTAGTACCATCTCAAGTTGCTAACCAATACACCCAAAATGCCAAGGCATCAATGGAGTGGAAAACTAACTATTTAACACATTGGAACCGGTTGGATTTAAAGATTTTATTAAGACTGAAATTTGGGTGACGAACCTAAGGAGGTTTTCAAAGAAATTGTGTTCAAGTGAATTGATTATTTAAGATGACTCCATAAATGTGACCAACTGGACTCAAAGGAAGGAGCCATGAAGTATGCTGATTCATTGATTGGCAGTTGGCACCAATATTAAGAGAGAGATGGGAATTAGTGAATCTATGTCCATGACTCCACGTCATTTGCTCATATATCAAACTGCAATGAGGTAGTGGATGATTTAGCAAAACAAGGTTGGGAAAAAATGCCATAGCAATGGTCGGATATCTCATATTGTGGTCTCGATGGAGAGTTGCTCTTATTCAGATCTTCTTTTGGGTAGTTTGCCACTATAGAATCTCTCTATTATACTAGGCTTTGTATTTTTCTGTTTCTTTTACACACATTCTCTAATTTAGTGAAATTCATGTTACCAATACAAAGGTTGCAGGATTAAAAATTAGAAATTCATGTTACCAATAAAAAGGTTGAAGGATTACGAGTCAAAGGAACTAGAAGGGGAAACTAACAAAGACAAAAAAGACATGCTAGATTGTGGAGCTCCAGAGATCATGACTTTATATATCGTTGAGGATCCCATCAATCTACACTAAATATGACCAACAAAAGACATAAAATGAAGTCAAGGAAAAGTATGATATATTGTGGATCTCCAAAGAACACAGCTTTAGATATGATTAACTGCAGAAGTAAAAGTCACAAAACTGACCACAGATACAAGTAAAGCCTCAAATATGATTGGTGTTCAGAATGATAAGGAATACACACACACAAAACATAAGGAAATCAAGAAAATAAAAAATGACAGCATGAAAATGAGATTCCACGGAAATGCCTCCACATATTTAATTAATTGAGCAGCTCACATGAGTGAAATTAGAGTCTTCTCCAAGCTGCCTTTTGGAACCTTAGACTTGGAAGATGCCCTTTCATCCAAAAGGAGTTGCAACATCCCAACAGTGCAGTAAAATGCTCCAAGCAAGGGAGGAACCTATAAACAGGAACTACAATTCAACAGAAACTGAAAATTCCTTGCAACTCATCCGCAACACATCAGGTGTACATTTACAACAATCCAGCCAGTTCAAATTATGCCCCCCCACTTTGGATGAATCACAGAGCCCAAAAATCAGAGAACTTAGATGGACAGTGAATTTCACATTGTAGAAGATAGTGGTCGGTCTTCCACATTCACTGGGTGGGATGGGTCAATGAATTGTGTCATCCGCTCAAATATACTATCTGGGGTATCCGCTATTCTCGGTGGGGCCAGTAATTTGAAGAGTCCGGATTATGCATTTTTACCATGAAGAGGATGGATTATTTGGATTCTGGAAGATTGACAAAGGGTTATAGGGCTATAGCTCAACTGAAATTTTAAAGATAGATCATCAAGATTCATTGAGCAAAATAAATAATTAGCCCAATTGACAATAAAAAGATAAATTCATCAAGACACATTGAGCAAAATCAAAGAATATTAAACAAAGAATAAGATGAAGGTCAAAATTCCCTACCCAAACATTGGTATGTAGAGGTCCTATGTCAAGTGACCCATTTTGGTATGTTTGGAGATTCACCCTTGAGTGAATACCATCTATAAGGGGACCCAAGAAAAAACCTGAACCAAAGAGAGAGATGGAAATCGATGGCCAAATTTCTTTAAGACTTGCTCTGCTCTCCCTTCTGAGACTGCAAATAGGTCTGGGGCCTTTAGGCAGAAAGTGATGGGGCCTTGGCCTGTGGAGTGAATAGACATGGAAAGAAGAGAGGGAAGACAAAGCAGCTTGTGATTTCATTTCTCAGGTTGCACTGGAAGCATGTAAAGCTAGTGCGACTCCCTTGGCCTCCCGAATTCCCAGGGAGGAATTTTAAATTTGCTGACTTAAGAGCCGCAGGAAATTCTAAATTTGATTGCATCCCAGACCCTTAAAATTCCTAATCTAAAACACCCAGGATCAGTAACGTTAGATGTTTGGAATCTCTCCTCTGCCACTCAAAACGGTTTTATCCATGTTTGTAGCGTTCCGCACCTTAATTATATTATTATTATTATAGATTAAGCTGTATTATAGTTAAATAAGCCGTTAGAGTCTAAGCGTGTCCGTTTTAGCTTAGGATCGTGTGTGCGCAGCTTTATTAGTTTTTGAGTTTGTCTAAGCTTAGTAGGGGGTAACTAGCAATTTTAGGAAGTGTAGAGGCCTTTTTCGTAGCTTTTGCGAATTGTGAGGTTTGAGCTCATAGGGTAGCTCTCCTAATTCAATTAACTTTATCCTTTTATCTCAACTGATCCAGACCCATCTTGTCTACCAAATACCTTATTTTCTAAAATTAAGCCTTTTATGGAAAATGCTCAAAAACCTATTAAGATAGGCCAAAATTTTTCTTCCTCGAAACCATGCCAATAGTATAGTCATTGGAAAGCTTATTTTATTTCATAAATAGTGGCGCTGACGGTGACTCAATCCGACTTATGGTCCACAAGTTATGGACAAAACAAGTTTTAGCCAAATTATTGTATGAGTAGCACTTTTGTAATTCTTCTTAAATCCCAACCTTTTCCTCTCTCCCCTCACTCTCTCTCCTCACTCCCTCACTCGTTTCACTCTCCCATCTAGAGGCGAGTCTCTCTCTTCCCATCTCTTTTCTTTTCTTTTTATTCTTCTTTCTCTCTTCACTCTCATTTCTCGTCTCTCATTTCCCTCTTACCAAACAGAGATAGCCCTCTCCACTCTCGATCGATCACCCACCCAATCGGCAGCTGCGATCCAAGATCCGGACTCCCCTTTGTCCGGTAACCACCACTGCTACCCATTCCCTCTTCCTTTCTTTCCTTCTTTTTCTATTTTCCTTATTTCCCCTTTTCCCATTTCCTTCCTTCTTGCTGCCACCACTGGAATCCACGCCTACCGCCACCACCGGAGTTTCTTCTTCTCCTTCCATCTTCATCCTCAAGCTTTCATCTTCCCAAGGAACCCATTTTTCAAGTTTTCCCCCAAACCAAACAACTCTAAGTAAGGTTTTCCTCCCCCATAAACTAGGTCATTTAGAGTTTTAACTAAAATAGATTTTTGGCATGCTCATTAGCTTCTCTTAACTGTTTTTGAATGTATGATTTGTGTTTGGTTCGAATTTTCTTGAGTTTGAGCTTCTTTGGGGTTTCTTTGGTGAGCTAGGCATATCGTATTTTACCCTCTTCATCTAAGGCAAGTGGATTAACATATTTCATTGATGATGTGCATGTATATTTGATTGATTCTAACATTCTATTTGTCATTTGTACACCCTTTTGCTCATTTTGGGTTTTATGTTAAAAATGCTAGATTTAGGTGTGGTAATGTATGTGATGGATTGGTATGTTGAAGTTGATTTAAATGTGCTAAATGAAGGGGTGGGATATCCATTTTCTGCAGGTTAAGAAGTGTGAGAAGAATGAAGGGATTGAAATCCCATTTTATTGGGATTGTTCTATGGTGATGGAGGCCCGGGTGTGGGCTAATTGTGAGACTGATTATAGATCCTTTTTACATGCATAGTGGGGGGTATTTTGAGGACTTATTATGAGGGTCATTGGGGAGCAAATGTACCTCTCATCGATGGTTTGATTTGTGTACAATGTACAAATTAACCGAACCTGGTTGATGTTGGACCTGGGCTATGCATCCTTATAACTTAAATGAAATTAATTACCCAACCATACATCACCCGGAGTTCGAGTAGAGCTGTCGAGTACACAAGTTGGCATCATCGACCTAGGGATGGCTTGTAATTCTTCCTTGGCCTTCGGGTTTGCATACTTTGCAGGGTTATTACATTGTTTATGACTTTTTAGTGACTGCACCCTGTCTTGGTATTGTATGGACCGTGTTGAGGCTTGGCTTGGTGTTTGGGATATGGGAGGATTACTCATTATAGGTATGGATTTATGGTTGTGGACCGAATTATGTTGTGGAATAGTTCCTCAATATTTGTATGATATGTTTGGATTTAGCCAGCCCTTCACATTTGACTTAGGAGCCTTTGTCCACGCACCACTGAGTCGGCCTATGTGTGGTTGTGTTGGATCGGGGTCTTCTGGACGACTGCAGATCGATATTAGTATGGTACAGATGTACCCTCTGATTCTGGACTAGGTGTGATGCACCCTATGGCGACTTGACCAACCGTTCTGGATGGGGCCTTGTGCTCTATGACTCTGGACTGGGTGTGATGCACCCTATGGCGGACTGATCCACCATTCTGGATAGGATGCCCAGCATCCGAAGACGGTTTAGGCCACCGTATTCTGGGCCGGGTTTTACTCGGATATTGGCTTATGTGGTTGTGTGTATTTGTATAGCTATGGATTAGGATTCCATTCTTTTGTTATGGCCTTGTGGTTTATCACTCTTATGATCATATATGTCTTTATTCCATTTTGACATTGTATATTATTATGGATTATGTTTATTCACTTGTCATCTACTGTTGTAGACTGATGTTGTAGTATTTGGTGCATAGGTATCGAGTCCTACCACCCCGAGGCGACAGAGGAGGGTGAAGCGCTACAAGCGCTTGAGCCAGGTGCTGAGTTCGAGTGAGGTGCAAACGATGGATACTGATCCATCTAGACCTGCATGCGAGTGACTGACATATTTTGAGATCTTAATACTTTTCATTATTATTCTTTTGGCAACCCAAGTTTTTGGTGGGCTTGCATTTAACATATTTTGTATAAGCTTTTAAACTTTGAACTCAAACTCTAAACTTTACACCCCTTCTGATGTGCAATACTCTGATTATTTTGATAATGCCAAGTACTAGATATTGCTTCCGCAGGTATTTGTGTTGGTATGAAATGTTAAATTCACCGCGGACTAAAGATCCTGTGGGAAATTGATTAGGAGCCACGTGTCATAATGATTACAAAAAAAAAAATTTAATTGGCCCTAATCTTAATCTCACGAAACCCCAGGTTTAATTTTGTGGGGGGGGGGGGGGGGGGGGGGGGGGGTGGGGTCGTAACAATGTTAGGATTTAATATTAAAAGAAACCTGCCATTTTCTTTCAGGCTTAAAAATGGCTCGGGGAAAAATTGTTTTTGTAAAAACGGATCATGATGATTAAACTAATATTGCATAGCTTTAAGGGAAAATTGATCTAGCATAATTGAAATAAGGCTTTAATGATAAATTGACACAATTTATTTTTCTTAGAGGGTATATTGTTCAAACCTGAGTTTATAATTGAGTTAGCTCCACCGTTTAAAACACAAGGTATATTCCGATCTCAGGTGCCTAGGGTTTCACACTCTAAATATAGATGGTCTGAACCATGGTTGGATGCAAGCCTGCCCCTTTGGGTAGCCCAGCTATGAAGCTAGAGACTCATTGAACACATGCTAGTAGGCAAGCCATTAGATGAGGTAAGAGGCCTTCAGATGCTGGGCAGGGTGAGCCCAGAAAATTCTCCTTGAAGGAGCTCTATGTAAAAAAAAATGGACATTAATTTTTAGAATTTGCAGAGGGTTTTGAGAATTTTGAACTTTGGGTGTGAGCTATAGCCCCCAAACCCTTGTGCTTGGGTCTGTACTTGGATGCAAGAGGGTGGCCAAGAAAGCCCACAAAAAGTAGGAAGAGAGCTTGCACACGGGAAGTCATGACATACATAAGGTTTGAATCCTGTGCACTCAATTAAAAACTAATACCTCTTACTACTAGAGTCAGACGTTGTCATTAAATTGGAGCCAACTCATATCTGAGTGAAATTATAATTTGGTAATCTCTAAAAAAAAAAGTTGCATTGGAGCATTTGAAAATTTCAATAGCAAATTCGATTTAGACTTCAATTTTATGTCAAGATTTGGGTAGGAGGAAAAGATTATTTCTTTAAAGTAATAATGAAACGAGGTTTGAGTAAGAGTAAAAGGTGATTTCTTTAAAATTCAATGAAATTTAAAAAAAAGAGGAAAATTTTCAAATAAGACCTTAAGTTTTTGCCTTATTTCAAAAATTGACACAAGTTTTAAAAGTTTTTGAATTAGTCCCTAAGTTTTTCAAGAAATTTTCAATTAAGGGCAACCTTTCATTTAAATTTATTTTTCAGCAACTTGTTTCCTCAAGGTTTTAAAACACACAAATTACCCTTTATTGAAATAAAATCCTCCTTCACTTCCCTTATATTCTCCTTATTTACTTCACCAATCCCCCCACAATGATCAAGGACAACGATTGTCTCCACGATAGTTGGTTGCATATATTAGCTATTGGAACCATGTAATGGCTTTAAGTCGAGGGCAAATTGGGTATTTTAAGCAATTGATGGAAAAAATCACCAGAAAATACCTTTTAAATGGTTAGATGTCTTTAACTGAAAACTTATTAATTTGAAAAGCTTTTAAATTTATGTCTTTTTTTTGAAATAAGGCAAAACTTTGAGGCCCTATTTGAAATTTTCCTTAAAAAAGAGTTTATTCTCAAAACAAAACAGAATCCTATCTCGTTGTTTCTTTCCCATTTGTGCTTTCCTTTTTTTTGCTAGCACTACCTCCTCTTATCTTATACACACACACACACACACTAAGGTCAGGGCCACGTGTGTTGCACGTTTGCACACAACCTGATGTGTAAGAGTAGTTATATTGTGGACTTGAGTAACAATGCAACATGTTTTATAATGTGAGGGACTTTATTCCATATATTTATTGTAAGTAAAGTTTAGATGCCTTAGATGAAGATTATGAGGCTCTTGATGCCTTAGATGAAGAGTAGGAAGGATTGGGATGGTGTGAACTCCTTGGTGGCAATAGAGGGCAAGACTTTGATTTCATAGTCCAATAGCTACTTTTACACTGCTTTGATGAATATATTTGCCGTGGTCGAAGTATATGATAAAGCAGGATTATGTGTTCTTTTCCATGTAAATGAGAACATGAATCACCCCTTAAGGCCATATAAGATTTACTTATCTATATAGTAAGATAAACATACAAACTTCTATATACTCAATACGTCTCTGCAAGCATTAGAGTAACAATCTACTCTCTTTTCCTGCATCCCCGTATGAATGAGCTAAATAGAACCTATTAAATTCTATGATAATTACGTGAGACAAATAAGCCCTTTAATGGTCTAGTTTAGTGGTTTTCATAGCATATGTTAGGAATCTATTTTTATTTATGCATGATTATGGGTTCATTAAACTCCTCTAAATTCAGTCCCCAAAAGTCAAAATGAATTAATTTAAAAAATTCCACCAAATTTTAAGTTCTCCAAAAAAACATGTCATATGTGGTTCATTAAAAAGATAATTTAACTTCCCTAGGGAAAAAAAACAAAATTTAATTTCATGCAATTTTGCCTTTTACACAGAGTTAATCGGAGCCCTACATCTCAAGATAGAGCCCCGACGAGGTTTTTAAGTAGTGGAACCCACTTTTAGCCATATAAGACCATGCAGCTTTCTCTCTCTTCTTCTCCCTCTCGTTATTTCTTCCACCTGAAACGAAAAGGGCTTGTTGCAGCGCCCTCTTCTCCTCCAAATCGCTCACCAACTTTGTTGCAGCGAATTCCATCATTCTCTTCCTTTCATCCTCCCCTCTCCAAGGATGCCATTCTCAAGCAAAACGGCCGAGGGAAGCCCTTATAATTTCTGATTTGTTGCTGGTATAGTTGAGGAATCAATCTCTTTCCATCATAGCCTGAATCTACAACCTCTTATGAGTCTTTATTCCAAGACACATAGTGGTTTTCTTCCACTCTCTTTTTTTCCGAGCAATTTATTTGAGCATATTTGGGGATTTCTCATATAGGGAGTTTCGGCCAGGCAAGCGACTGAAATATGTAGCTAATCGGTTGCATGCATGGCATCTCATCTCCATTTCTTTCATGTCTCATGTAGGGTTAAGAAATTGGGTCTTCCATGCCATTAGAGCCAAGGAAGATCTAAACAAGAGTAAAGCATTGGTATAAAGCAAGTATAAGCATGGATTTTGAGAATGCATGTTGGTAACAGCTTTGATTTTGATAAATCTGAATGTGTAATGTTGTCTAATCCAGCCCCATGTTCGTATTTTTTCTTTAAATGAATGCGTCCTCTTGTTTATATAAGCATGGATGTTGATATGAGATGGAATTGGGGATCAGAGGTTGTAATCGCTGAATTAAATGTACAACTTGAAGTGGAAATGAGTTTCAGCTACAGTTGTTTAAAACTGACTGAGAACAGAGGCTTCAGAAATTCGAAAATTTCAAGCTCTGAAGATCGCACTCGAGCACGCGGTGTATTTTATGAACTCGACTGAAACCAGAGACGTTTAGACCATGTGTCTTAATGTTTTTTATGAACTCGAGCAGGCCCTATCGCGCTCGAGTGCCCCCTGTGAGCAGTAAAAGGGGTCTGTTTGACCCCTCTTCCCTTATGATGTTCATTCAGATTCTTCCCAAATGACATTTAAACCATCTGCTTTACAAAGGGTGATTTACATTTCGTGGATGAAAAACTTCAATAACCTATACGAGGCAACACAGATCCAAAGTGTCCAATAAAACTTTGAGACAAATTGAGGACAGGCGATTTGAGATAAGAAAACAGCATTGCAAAAACCCCAACACTAAGTTAATTCCGAAAAAAAATCGCAAAGAGGATCTTTTATCTGAAGCGTCACCTGCAAATTGCATTGCAAAGGAGCCACCGAATACAACATATTTTCTCAAGAACTATCTATGTAAATGCAAAGACTATAGTATATTCGAATTGCACTTGCATGTGGTCTAAGATCACTAACATATTGAATGAAACCCAATTCAAATGCCAAGAACGTGAAATCGGAAGTGAAAATATTACAATATATTTTTCACATACTGATTGTCATCCATGCTTAAGTGTTTGACAGAGAGTTGGTGATATAAGAACAGAAGACCTTATTGGTTCGGTACTTACATAAAATGAAAAGAACCTTGATAATGTCCAAAAGCCAAACGATAAACATTGTTTTTTCAACCCTGTCATATATATTATAAGTAGGGGGAATATTTATATGCATATGTCCCTCACTAAGGGATCGTGCTTACTCCTTTATGGGGCCCATGGTGAACCCCACCAAAGGATGAGATTGGAGGGACGGAAAGATCCATGTGAGACTACCCTACATACCAAGTTTGGCTCAATCACATGTCCCTAATCCCTTCATCTGTGACCTACAAATTTATTTTATTCGAATGGGTGCATAGTTGATCCGACGGTCTAATAAATTTGGATTTGAGTAAAAATTGGTAAACAGGTTCAATTCAAGGGAGTCGTACGTGTGATCCATTTGGATAAACCATATAGTGGATTCTATTTAGAGTTTTCACAAAAAAATGGTGAAAAACATGTGCACATTAATATTTCCCTATAAGTAATAGGAATACATATATATATATATATATGAGGAATGCTCCTGTGAAAGTGACTTTCACCAGTGAGAGTAACTTTCACCTTATATGAGAGCAAAAGATCTCATCCCTTGGTTTCCACCTCAGATCCAACGGCCAACAAATAATGTCAAATGGCATTGAATTATAGTTTATAAAAGGCCCTCCCAGACTCTCGAATTTTTGTTTCCCGCCCAAACTAAAATTTCAGAATGGATGTCAAATAAGAAAAACCAACTCTCCTGTGCCGTCTCTTTCCTCATCTTCACTCGATCTCTCTCGTCATCTCCTCACTCCTATCCTCAGAATCACCTCATCCCCTATCTCTCCACTCGCTCCCATCCTCTTTCGTGTTACTCCCACATGGCTTGAACAGAACAGAATCTGCCATGCCTTGGTGCAACAAATGTGAGATTGTCTCTCCTCTCCTTGGTTCTTTCTGTGATGATGCTGGAGCAGCGAAGGATCCGAGCTTCTCTTTGCTCTGTATGAATCCGGTGGAGCAGCATAGGATTGGATCCCTTCTTTGCAAGCCCGGGCTCCTCTCAGCAATTGATCCCGTCTGCAACCGTTCATCTTCATCTATCTGACTCTAATGGTAACTCTTTCTTTCTCCATTAAATGATGTGAGAGAGAGAGAGAGAGATTTGGATTTGGAACTGGAGAGTTGATAGATGGAAGAAAAAGATAGGGAAGGGATATGGATTTCATGTGATTTTGGAAAAACCTTCTGATCAAGTTTTCATTTTCCTTCTATCTTTCTTCCTTCAACTGGAGAGTTGATAGATGGAAGAAAAAGAAAGGGAAGGGATATGGATTTCGTGTGATTCTGGAAAAACCTTCTGATCAAGTTTTCATTTTCCTTCTTTCTTTCTTCCTTCTTCTTCTGGTGTTATTTTGAGATGAGATGATGTGAGAGTCTTTTGTGTGTGTATATTTGGGGGAGGGAAGGAGAAAGAGAATGTGGAGAGGGAGAGTATGTGTGTGTGTATAGAAGGGGGGCGGGCGGGGGGGGGGGGGGGGGTGTTGTGACAGTATGGATGCGTGAATAAATGAAAGGGCATGGCTATATTTTCCTTGTAATTTGTTGTACTTTAAGTAGCGTTTGGTTCGCTGGAATGATTGCTGAGAGGAATGGAATGGAGGCTGGAATGAGCCTGGAATGGAATGAGGCAGGAATGGTAATTTTCATTCCAATGTTTGGTTAAACAGAGGAATCATTCCAATAATAGGACTCTCATTCCGATTCCTGTGTTTTGTATGATGGAATGATACCAGGAATAGAATAAAATTTATATTAAACTGACAAAAATGTCCCAGTGATAATATACCTAAAAAATGACCTCCGTCTGTTTCTCTCGCCCAACCCAACTGTCACTATCCCTCTCTCTCTCTCTGTATCCCAACTGTCCAGCCGCTTCCCCTCCCTCTGTTTTTCTCGCCCAACCCGCTCTCACTCTCCCTCTCTCTCTTTATGTATCCCAACTGTCCAGCCCCTCCCCCTCCCCTGTTTCTCTCGCCCAACCCCACTCTCACTCTCCCTCTCTCTCTATATCCCCACTGACGATACCCCCCCAACTCCCTGTGTTTCTCTCGCCCAACCCACTCTCACTCTCCCTCTCTCTCTATCCCCACTATCCCAGGCTCCCTCCATCCCTCTATCCCTATGTCCTTTCTCGTCCAGCCCCCTCCATCCCTCTATCTCTCTGTCTGTCTAGCCTAGTCCCAAAAGCTAGGGTTCGGAATGTCTTCGAGAAATCCTGCATCCGTAACAGTGAAGAAGAGAGAAAGAGAAGAGAATGACAGAGAGAGAGAGAGGAGAGTGATCAGTACCTGCTGACGGAGCTTACTCGGATTTGGCAATCGATCAGAGAGAGATGATGTAGAGACGAGCGAGACGCAGAGATGAGGAGAGGCGCAGAGAAGGTTCGAAGATGGGTTCCCAATTGCGTCGAGTGATTTTCATGCGTCTTGGGTAAGGGTGGGCAATTTCGTCAAAAATAAAATTGGGAAAGGAATGGAATGGCCATTCCTGTACCCCCCCCGGTGGAATGGTGATTCCTGAAGTAATGGTCATTCCGCCGCTTTTTCATGAACCAAACGTGGGAATGGTCACTCCAATGGAATGGCCATTCCATTCCAGCCTTCATTACAGCGAACCAAACGCTACCTTAGTTTACATGTTCTGGGCATGACTGTTCTTAGGGAAAATTGTAATAAGATTTTAATGTGAATGTCAGTGGTGAACAGTAATGCTTCGTGTGAAGATTGTGGATGAATGTTGAATGGTTTTGGTTATTATGAATGTAAGTGATGAAAATCATATCTTTGCATGCAGCTCAAGCCTTTACTCTGTTTCTCAAAAGATTACTTGCTTGGATCAGGATGTAAAATGCTTGCTTGGATATGGATTCATTTTCACCCTTTTGCGCCTTGAATCTTGATTCACCCTATAAAAACCTTACATAGAACATGGTTGAATCTTATTTCTAATTCTAACTAATTTAAGGTTTATTAGACATCATAGTTGAACATGTTTATGTTGGAAACCCAGGTGGTGGTCCATATGACCATCGCCGTCTCACCGTTTCAACTTTCACTCCCATATTTTTGGATCACATTATCTTCTCTTATTTCAGTTTCTTTTGTTGAATTTAAAACGATGATTATCCTAATCTAAGGGATGGGTTTAGTTGAAGATAGAAATATCTTCCATTCTCTTAGTTTTCTGTTGATGGAGGAAAGCTATAAAGGATGTTCCGGGTGACTCCTCTGGGCCATAGGCATTCCCACTTGATCTCCATCATTCATCAAGTATCAAAGTAAGGCACAGGGGAGTCATACATCTAGTATTTACTGCCAGCCATCAGTCGTGCTTTTTTTCATTGCATATTTGAGTTGGAATTGCTATGGATCCAGGTATGCCCATATCATTTGGAAATCCGTTTATGATTAATATATTCGTAAAATGCAAAATGTAATCCGTTAAAACACTGCATTTAGGGCAATTTTAGCTTACAATGTAGATACAAGTAAAGCTGCCCATTGATTCCATTCGTCTTTGGGTTCTGAAAACATCATTGCAGACAGAAATCAACCCAAATAGACATCCTTAGTGGACTAAGCTCCCTGCCATCCAATCCAATTGTCTCCCTTCTCTTTTCTTCTTTTCTTTTCCTGTACTGCTCTTGCTTTTTATCTCTCTACTTTTCTTATCTTAATCATCAGAATTGGACCTCTATCCAGATTTCGGGTCCATCTATATGCATGATTAATTAAGTTAAAAGGTGCACAACCGTATCCATGACTTAAATGTAAAAGCCATGAACTTCATGTATTTGGCAATCATAAGGAGTGCCACATTGCCTATAGAGAGGAAAGAAAATAGAACTTTACCTATCCTTGACTGTTCCACAAGGTTCCATGGACTTGAGCCACATGACTAATATAATGGAATTTTTTCAATAGTTAATCAATTCATTCAGCAAAAATTCCAAAATTTCTAATTCTGTAACGTCCTCGAGTGCCACATCACCTATAGAGAAGAAAGTGAATGAGTTTATATATAGAGTTTACATCCTTATCTTGCATGAAGCCTTTTGATTGGTTGAGACCTACTAGAAGCAAAACTGTGAGGCCCAGGGCTAAAGCGGACAATATCATATATGTGAGTAGAGATGGGGCATTACAGATTCTCTCAAAGACAATGTGAGTGAAAACAGAATATATAAAAAAAAAGCCCTTAGTGGTCAATGATCCTGTCCATAGGAAGTTCAGCCTTATGTATCCGGTCAGGTCAGGATATTTCTAAATTCTAAGGCATCATTTTTTTTCCCCTAATTTCTTTTCAATGCTTTCACAGTTCCATTCTTCCAAGTCTTCATCAGATACTGAATTATGAAATTATCATTCAATCCCGACAATGGAATTTTCAGACTCATCATACAACAGTTGAAATCTGAGAATCATCATTCATCCATGATCTAGACTCTAATCCTATTACTTTGAAGTTGAACACTTAGAGAATATTAATTGAAAGATAGCAAGCTAAACATGCATCCAGTGTCATTCAATACCAAGAAAAAAAAAATACATCTTCAACTATTTTAAAACATCCACTGTCATTCAAAAAAATAAAAATAAATTACAGTATGTAGGGCTGCTTCAACCTGTCACCCAAATAAATTGTGGTACCACAAATGACCGCCAAAACACAAAATGATTTCTCCTCTTCAATTCATTAAAAAAAAACCAAAAAAGTTCTGTTCTTCATTTGATGCAAGCAGTGGATTGTTTTGCCTATCCAATGATTTTTGTAACTTCTTGATCACCACTGTTGCCTGTCTGATTCTGCATTTATCCACTGTTGAGTTCTCGATCGCCGCTAATGGTTTTTCCTGAGCATATGCCAGCCTACCTGTGGTAATTCAACCACAAAAATTCAAGGCTACCTTCACATACCCATTCAATATTTAGAATAGATATCATACGCATACCAATAACAATCCATCAACATGCAATGAATTTACATACATACATACTCTTGGGTCTAGTATGTATGAGGAGCCCATACTTTGATCGTCTAGAACATATGACTTGATAAGCAACATCAATGTATTAGGACAAAAACTATGAGAGAGCACATAAGATGAGACTTATACCCACTGTGGTGCAGAAAATACCATTCAAAAGGAGAAAAAAACCAAAAAAAAAAAAATGGTAGTGGAGAAAATAAGGAAAACATACCAATCAGATAGCCAAAGGAGATCATTTGAAAAGTATAAGTGCGAAAATAATTTTGAATGATAATCACAATTATAGATTTTAAGAAAAATGAAATAGGGAGTTGGGATTTGGGGTTTGGTGATTTAGGGTATTAATTGAAGATAAGGATTTAAGGATTAGCTAAAGGGGATTATTCGGTATTTAGGGACTTGAAGATTGATTTTGGGCTCAATTGGGATCGACAGAGGAAGAAATTGGGAAAAAGGAAAATAGGGTTTTCAGTTGGGTTAGTCTTAGACGAGAGAGTGAGACGACAAGGGAGAGAGGGGGCGATATCGTCTTGCCTGAGAGAGAGAGAGAGAGAGAGAGAGAGAGAGAGAGAGAGAGAGAGAGAGAGGAGAAGGGTCATTTTTCCCTTCGTAAAGCCACATGAAAAGTGGCGATGTTCTTCTTCCTATGCAGAGTTGAGGTCCACTGTTAGTTTGGGCGGCGGGAAGCCAAAAAAAATGAAAAGAGGGGGGGGGGGGGGTGGGGGGGTGACAGTCATGCGGTTTCTTTTGCTTTGTTTTGAATCCCTAGCCATTGGATCTAAGATTCAATGGATGGTAGGGATTTCTTACTCTCATATAAGGTGAGAGTTACTCTTACAGGAGTATTCTTGTGTGCGTGTGTATATATGGATATATATATGTATAGATATATATATATATGGAGAATCTTCATACGCATCCGTCTTTTACCATTTTTTTCGTGAGAACTCTAGGTGGAGCCCATCTATTACTCAATCCAAACCTTGCAACACACATAGGACCCCATGATAGCAACTCACCCCAACTTTTGGTCGGATCCGAATTTATTGGACCGTTGGATTGACTATACACCAATCCGAACGGAATGAATTTGTGAGCCATGGATGAAGGGGTTATGGATATGTGATTGGGACTAAATTTGATATGTAAGGTGCTTTCACATAGATCTTTCTAACCCCCCCAGTCTCATCCCTTGGTGGGGTCCACAGTGGCCCTACCAAAGAGTGTGCACGAAAAGTCCACGAGGGACGTATGCATATGAAAAGGCCCCTATATATAGTGAATAGATATGAGAAGTAGAGGTCAAAGTTGACCTTTAAGTTTTTACTGTGGCGGTGGATTTAGTAGGAATTGCAGTCACAGATGGAGTAACATGTTTAGAAATACCTGTCCTACTTCCATCAGAAATAGTTCTTTATGAGCCTTTTTTAACTGTGGTAGAGTACGGTTAGCTATTATCACTTGAGCATAATTTTTCGGGGTTGTTGGAGAGGTTTCATCTGCCGTGGAAGGAGTAGCACTTTTTGGAAGACCTAGATTGGAGTACGAACTGTTGAAGGAGTCGTTGTTGTTAAGCTACTTGCTACTTGCGCATTTCTTGTGAATTGCATTGACATTAAGTTTCAATCACAAAATCCCAGCATAGTCAAATTGATATGCTTTATGTGGAAAATATACTCATCTATGGTTGCCAAACTATCCAGTGATTGTAGTTTCATAAGTCTATCCTTTTTTATGAAAGAAACAGGAGAGTTGCAAGTATTCTGTAAAACAAGTAATAATTGAATTGATATGCATTTGGGATTATAGTAACACTGAGAATAATACCTCTCCTCCGTCTTTTGCCAGATTCTTTGTTGAAATAGAAAATAGAATCTCTGCTTCTTCACAAAAACTTGTTGCAGTTATATGTCCACTTTCATCCACAAGTTCAATGTCAAGCATACATTTCTAATGGATCAATTGTAATTCAGTTCAAAGGTGACAAAATAAAAGAAATGTTAAGTAGTGTGAGCAATTGTAAGAATTTTTTACTTGATATCTGTTATAAATTTCTAATCACAGTGGTGACACTTAAACCATTTTTTGTACCTTTGCATCAGTTCCTCTTTTGTATTTTGGACAACAAGTGAAAATGAAGTCCTTATTTAAATTTGTGACGAATGTCCGTGCCTTGATCCAATAATAAGTAGCCTACAATATAAAGGTTATAATTATTCTACTGAAAACATGTATAGAACATAACTCTTTGTATCAATTAGAAGAAGAAGGGGAATATATATTTGACAAAGGCTGGAAGCTGTATAATCTGCACCATCTTATTTTCAGTAGGTGGTGGTGATTGTATAGGACTGCTGCGCAGATATTGATTCAAATTGATCCCTTTAATGAAATTGTCATTGGCATGACACTTGTAATTCATGAGATGAATGTCATTATTAGGAAAAGAAGTTGAGGGATCTAACTATTTATCATTGCACTTTAAAAAAAAATTTTGTGATCTAATAAGATTTACCAAATCTATAGTTGTTCTTCTTCTGGAAGTGGAAGATTGAAAATGAAGGTGGTTGAGGACTTTGTAGATAAAGAGCCATCTAGATAAAAGGCAATGATATTTAGTTGTGGTAGAAGTTCATATGTACTTAGGATTGCTGTTTTTGCATTTTTGCATTTTTGCTTACCATTGTATGGTGACGGTTTTAATCTCATGCCAATATTAATTGGGAAAGGACCACTTAGTTGAGTGATTGCTGCACCTTCATGGTTTACAAATTGGTCCCAAGGTGTTAATACTCTGGACTTTAGACTGTATAGAATATAGATTGTTACAGTGCAGAGAATAAAATAGAATTATTGATTTAGTATTTAAATAATTCACCTTTGATCGATAAGAAGAATATCTTGTAGCAATGAATGTCCATTACCAATTTTCTTAGTTCTTGGTGTTGATACATGGAAAATAGCTGCAATAACATTTTTAAGAAAAGAATAAATTCAGTTAAGAAGTACTAACATATCATTAAAAGAATTATATATGCTAGCATGATGAAAGCATTGCTTATGCCTTTTTTTTTATTGGAAGTGTTTATGCAGTTCATCAAGATGGATAAAATTAAATGATAAATTGCGAACTGTCAGCTTTTTATCTTAGGCATCCTCAATTGGAGTTTTGCCATAGAGAATCTATTGGTTTTCACTTGAGACAATGCGGTGTTCCTTTGGTGGTTTTTTAACATACGCGTTTAAAATTGAGTAGATGTCAAATATTTTTAGCATCCTCTTTAGAACCTTTATGTTCTCATAATATATGGTGGCCCGAATCATTGTTTTCTGTTATTATAAACAATATGAAATAAAATTAGTAAATTTATATTTGTACTGAAAGAAATTAGAAAAGCATACAGTTTTGATTATTTATTGCAAAGACATGAAGAAATATGTTAGTACCTCCCTATCAGTGAGAACAAGTTTTTAAAATCTAGTGTCACTTAATTGACTTATTCTTGCAAAACTTTTTTCCATAACCATAACTCGAATTGTTTATCTATTTGTACTCAGTTCAACATTTTTAATAGCTAGCAATTGATTTGGCATTTTCTTGGACTTGAAAAATGATGAGAATGTTATAGTTTGCTGTAACAGATCATGGTATAATTTTATGGGAAGTTGTATAGGAATGAATAAATTATTATTGGTTTAGGTAATGTATTTATATAAATGATTAATATGACATTGCGGGGGAAAAATTCAGCTGAATATTAAGCTATTTTCTAAGACTTGAGGTTTCTAAATTGATGAAGTAGAATTATGAAAGGTGGAAGGCATTGGTAAAGCTAAACTAAGAAAAAGTGTACTTTCGTTTCTAGTGAAGTGTTTGATATATACTTAGAAAAAACAGATAAAAATCTATAACAATACATATATGTATGTATATATATATAAATTTGTGCAAACTACTTCAGAAATAGTTTAGTTCTTCAATAAGGAAGTTTAAAAAGTATTCAAGGAGAAGATGTCTTCTTCAATGAATGAGTTATATAGTAAAAAGCTCTTAACAAAAGGAATCATCATATATCAATTAGCTTGAGCCATAATTAATCATTCTTGGTACACAGCATTTCTTGTGCAATCTTGGTATTTGCCATTTTGATCATTTGATTCAATCAAGACTCTGATAGCAACTGTAGTTGCTATGTGAGATAGAGCGATATGTAATTATTTATGTGAAAAAACTGGTTGTGGTAAGCAGACACCAATAGTTTCTAGATTTTGACCTTGTGCTTTGTTAATAGTCATCGCGAAACATAATCTAACAGGGAATTGCCACCTGCTAAATTAAATTAGATAGTTTTGCTTATTTGAAGGCTGTAATGCGAAAGGAGACAAGAAGACAATTTTGCCTTTATGATCACCAAACGCTATTTGAGCAACAAGGACATAGTTTCTAAATTCAAAACAAATCAATTTAGTTCCATTGCATAATCCTTCTTATGGAACTATGTTACGTAGGAGAATGATAGGGCAATTTTTTTTTTTCAGCATTAATCTAGGAGGAGGTAGGCTTGTTGGAGAAAGAGTATTCAAGTAATCTCTACACTGCCCTTGATCATTTGAATCAATTGTTTCATTTATGATAAGATATTTAGCACTGTTGCCTGGAAATTGTGCTAGTAGGAGTTCATTGATTTCATCAACACTTTCATTTTTTGGAGTCAAAATTGCACGATTTGTCATAGAGAGTGGATCAAGAGAATAAGCCTCAAGGTTTGGGAAAACAAACTGAATAAGATCATCCATAGGATTAGAATCTTTTCTTTTCATAGAAAGAGGAATTTGAATTCTATCATCAATAATGAACTCTTCAGTTCCATTTTTGACTCGAAGTAGAAATTCACTAAATCCTAGACCATGCCTTGTGCACATATTTTGAGTAAGCTTTATCTTTTGTAATGACTTCTAGATATGAGATGTAATTAGGCTTTTCTGAATGTATTCAAGTTTAGTAGCTCTTGGCACAACAGGCAGCACTTGTCGAAAATCACCTCCAAATACAACCACTTTTCCTCCAAAGGGAAGATCTAAATTAGTTTCATCTCTCAACATTTCATCCATAGCTTCAATGTTTTCGTTGTTTGCCATAGACGCTTCATCCCAAATAATGAGCTTTACAGCTCAAATTAGTTGTGCAAGTCCAGTCTGTTTGCTTACATTGCAACAAATTTTACCAATGATGTTGATGGGGATTTTGAAACGAGAATGAGATGTTCAACCTTTGGGCAAGAGAGATGGCGATACACCTGAACCAGTTGTAGCTAATGTAATAATGTGTTTTGATCTAACAGTAGCCAAGATAGCACGGTATAAAAAAGTTTTCCAGTTCCACTAGGTCCATTTACAAAGAAGCATTACGGTGTATTAGATAGCACATCAAAAATGATTCATGAATTAACATATAATTGTTCCCTGTTCAATCTACTTATAGACATCAATTTTGATTCAGAAATAGATATATTTTTTCATCTTCAATTTCTCTACAGATGCCATCATTGTTAAAAATCTTCAGACATACATGCCTCAGATTTCTCAAATAATGCTTTCGATTATGTGGACTGTAATAAACAGGAATTGTAGCAAATAGATATCTAAGACAAGAAGGCATCTAGAAATTGATAGATTTTTCAAGCATCTTTCACAACTATCATCATCTTCCAATGAACCCCACCACAAGCAAGCTTCTCGAAATGATTTAGCTTTTACTCCATTGACAATTCTCAAATATCTAAATGATGTAGGAGCTCCAACATTATTGAGAAGAAACCGTAAATAATATTGCTCACCTTCATTCAGGTTTGCAATTATGATCCTGCCAATAACAATTTGTTTATTTCCTTTCTGTCCAAGTAGATCTCTTTTTGACCACACAAAATATTCTGGGAACTCCCTGTATAATAAATTCAGAGCCTTTGGTTTCTCATTTGTGCAATTTTGTAATGCTCTGCTCCCACTTAAGCATGTTTAGCAAGTAATTAGAAGAGTTCTTAGCTAATTATCTTAGAATTAGCCTAAACAATGATGTTTAACATGCCTTTAGGATGGCTTTAACTTGTTTTGTCCTAGTGGATCATATTTAGGTTCTGGATAGATAGTTGGGTTGAGTTTAACTTTTATTAGGTAGATTAAAGCCTTTTTTTTGTAATTTTAAAATACATGGTTTGACGTCATACATTCCTCATATTGATGTCATTGTGCTTGTCTCGTTGAGCTTATTAATTTCTGTACTTTACTCAAATGTATTTGACCTTGTCTCTGACAGTTGAAACCTCATTTGACTTAAATTGAAATTACCCCAAGGAATATGGATTTTCTTATAAACTTCAGAAAATGTTTCATATAAAAGAGCTCAACTGTTGCAATCGAGCTTTTCCCTCCCTGTACTCTCTTTGCTCCAGTCTTCTTCTTCATTTTATCTCTTCTTCACCATTTCCCTCAACAACCGAAGGTTTTTGTGCATGCATGCGTGATTTGAGGTTTTCACCTCTCATTCCTATCATCTTTTAGCTCTCCTCATTCCTTTGAAGTGAAGGACTTAGGTCCTTCTCTTTCTTACCAATTTCTAAGTTAAGATCACCTTTCAGTCATTGATCTTTTGGGTTAATATAAGTAGGACTCTCATTCTTGAATATGCACTCATCCTGTTCTTCACTTATATCATGCATGTCACTATAGGTTTAGAAGTAGGTTGACTACTCCACAGAGTCAAAACAAGACTAGTGAATTGAATTCTTAAGCAAAGGCAAGTATATGCAAATTTTGATTGAATGCTTGTTGGTACATCATGATTTTTGTAAATCCACTAATCTCTAATCCATTTTCAGCCCGTACTCAAATGTCTATGTTCTACTTACTTTGTATGATAAAATACCTCTCAAGTTGATGAAAAGCTAATTTTGAAATAAAAGTGTAGAATGGCACTATAGTGGAAACCCAGATGATCTGGCTCAGAAGAAATTGAACCTGTATTGATTCAGCTTCAGACAATCTAAAGCTTATGGCTAAGTCATAAATATTCTACGGCTTAAGGTCCAAAGAGCAACAATTTTGTGAATTATTCTACGGCCAAGCCACGGCTAAGCCGTAGGATGTACTACTGTAACACTCCGCCTCAGCTTAACCCCATTTAGTGATTAATTAATGACAAATTAGTAGTTAATGATGTTTTGCCATCGTTTTGTTTTGATCCGGGTTATGGATAGATAGTTGGGTGAAGTTTGACTTGGTTTAGGTAGGCCAAGCCCTTTTTCGTAATTTTAGACTTTATAAGACGTCGTCATTTACGCATTATCTTGTCGTCAACACGTGTCTTTTGTTGAGTCCGTTAACTTCCGTAACTATGTTGTTTGCAAAAGATGTCGTTTGTTTCCATTTGACCCGTAATTGACTCGAACTGTAAATTGGGTAAAGGATTGGACTTTCTTACAATTTGGCTAATCCTTATCCTTATATAAGTCTCCACTGACCTTTTTCTTCTCCTCAACGTTTTCTCTTCTCTCTTTGTTCTTCCTTTCTGTTTCTTTTTTTCTTCTTTCTTGATCAAGCCAAAGAGAATGGATTCTGTGCATCTATACTCTAGAAATTGTTCTCGTGTGGCTTAAGGTATACGTTGGATTCTGAGTTTTCTTCTTCCTCCTTTCTTTTTCCACGTCAGTTATGGACTTGCACTCATGCCTCTTTCTTTCTCTCATGCATGGTGGTTAGAATTGTGTTTGGATGGTGAATTTGAGCCCAAGGACAACAGTTTGCGTGTTTGAACTTATTTGAGGCAAGTATAAGCATGATGTGTATGAACCCATGTTGGTATATGTGTGAATGGGATGGATTTCTTACTCTTGCATATGATTTTGGTGTCATACAGCCCATTTTAATGAGACTTGATGTGTTTGTTCGTTTGATTTCCATTTTGAGCAGTTTCAGATGATTCTGTAACAGGTTTAGGAAAACAACCTTGTGCAGTCACGGCTACGTTGTAATTGTACTACGGCTCAGAGTCCAGAAACCTGTAAGACCCAGTTTTCTTCTACGGTTAGGTCATGGCTAAGCCGTATACTATACTACGGCTAAGCCGTAGCTCAGTTGTGACCCAGTTATAGATCAGTATAGGGTGGAATTTTCTGGATTAACTGAGAGTTAGCATTTTCACAGACCTTCTACGGCCCAGCTATGTCTAAGCCGTCAAATATGCTACAGCTAAGCTGTAGAACAGAACACGGTTGAGCCATAGAACAAAATACGGTTGAATCGTAAACGCAGATGAACAATAAAGGGAACCGCGGTTGAGCCGCAGTGCATATTAGGGCTAAGCCATAAGATGCCTATGGCTAAGCCGTATGTTCACCTACGGCTAAGCCATACCAACCCTGAGAAATGAATAAAAAGGATAGGATTTGAGGAAGATACCTGATATGGCCTTCACACTAGAATGTAGATAACTTGAACTTGCCCAATGGAATGTAAGAATGGCATGAATGATCTCGAGGGCTGCGAATTATTCATGTACGTTATCCAGATGTTAAGCACCTCCCCATGGGTGTTGGTTTAAGGAACTTCGATGCACATTCATGAGACAATGCAACACTAGACAACTGTGCATCGAATAACTTAAAACTACATCATCATGCATGGTTAAAAACACTAGATAACTAGATTAGGGTTGGCTTGTAAATGATCTTGATTTGATTGCATGTTATTTGCATGGCATTTTTATGATCGAGCATTGACCTCCACTCTTTTGTACTATTTGTAGTATCCTGGTTATATCCTCCAATATATCTATTCGATTGGTATAAGTTTGATCTGTATGTTCGATTTATATGATTGTCGATATGTATGAGATGTGTCTGATAAGATATGTACGTTTGATAAGATATGCACAATTTGATAAGATATGCACGTTTATCTCAAGTCCTTATATTTGCTTGATTCCATATAGTCTAGCACTACTCAACCTCCGCCTTAGGATACCCGACGGGGTTGAATTTGGCTTAGTTTATATGGCCTTGCTACAGTGAGTATATGTCTTGGGGCTTTTGGACCCCAGGAACCCGAGACCTATTCGTACCCTGGCCTGGTCATTGGCGTTCTCAGTAAGTATGTAAGATCTCTCTTTTGGAAGCACATGGCAAAATGTAGTAGCCACCTAGTGTGTATATGTTACGTACGTATTGACTCTGAAAGCATATTTCTTTTGAATGCACATTTGCCTAGCATACGAAATTGTAATGTTATGATTTACTCATTGTTATTTGTTCTGTAGATACAACATGAGTTAATTTGTTATTGCTTATGCTTTGCTGAATCGTTGTATTTACTAGTTGTCCTTGGTGTTGCAGGCTCAGATACCCCAACCGACCTCTTGTCGGTCAATCAGACTCCAGGGGAGACCCCCGATGTCCCATCTGGACTAGAGGAGTGGATGTAGTCACTCCATCGGAGAGCGACATGGACACTTTGGCATATAGGTCTTCCTTATTTTGAGTTTTGTTATGCTGGATCCACTCATGTTGATTTGTTTTGTATAACTTTGACCTTTCTGTAATCTCTGTCAATAGATTATTTTGTTCTCGTATATTGTTTTTGCTATGCATGATACCTACAACTTCTGCGTACATGTTGGCACGTGTGAATCTTCCCTTGCGCATGTGCATTTAGACTGGGTCTAAGTGTATAAGTACGGGAGTACGAGTGTCATCGGTTAGGCTTTTATTAACCCCCGATTTCCTGGACTCGGGTTGTGAAAACTATGGCTAAGCCATAACCAAGTCCTGCCCTAGCCGCAGACCAACTATGGCTAAGCCATAAGACAAAAGACGGTCCAACCATGACTGCGGAGAAAACTTTGAGTAACCACAACTCAGCCGTAGTGCATTTTACGGCTAACCCCGAGGGTGCCTACAACTAAGCTGTAAGTCACCCACGGCTAAGTCGTAAAGCTATTGAAACTTAAGGTTAAGTAGGGATTATTACAAGACCTTGTAGGGCTGTAGCTCATGGATCCCTCTATCTTATTCATTGGCCCAATGGGAAAATTAAATACCGTGAAAAGTTTTGAAGGCTGAGATCTTTTCATTGGGCGTTATCCATTTGTTAATCACCTTTATATGGGTCTTGGTTTAAGAGACTTCGATACACTTTTTCGACATAATGTGACACCAAAATAAAAAAAACTGTGTATTTGATAACTTGAAACTACTTCATCTGCATGGTTAGAAACAATGGATGACAAGATTATGGTTGGTTTATAAACTACCTTAATTCTATTCAATTGAATTGCATATCATATTGGGGTTACTATTATTTGCTTTCTATTATTCTAATAATGAGTTCAACTTGAAATGATCATGTACAATTTGTTTCTATTTGCATTGTTTTTTAATATGCATTGAGATTGAATTGAGTACAAATGAAAGGAATGTACATTGTACAATATTGTACTGTTCTTGAATTACATATATTATTCAAAGTTCAATTGAATGAGATCGAATGGGTCTAGCTCTACTCAGCCTTAGCCTTATAATACCCGGCGGGGTTGATTTTGGGTTACTTTGGAGCTTTCGGACTCCATACATGAAAAGACCCACTGGTACCTTATTCGGTTGATGGTGTTCTTAAGTAAAGATCCTTATAGGGAAGATTTGACAAACGTAGTAGCCAAATAGTAAAGTATTTCATCTTATTGATTCTTATAGCATTCTTTATTTAATGTACAATATACCTATTGTACTGACTTGACTTCTATTGATCAATTGTCATTAATTCTTTTAAATACAATGCGCATTACTTAATTATGCTTATACTTTGCTGAATAGTCTTATTCGCTAGTTGTTTATGGTGTGATAGGACCAGATCCCAATTCCGATCTTGAGAAGATTGAGAAGATTTTAGAGGAGGCTTTCGGGAATCCCTCCAGCTTAGATGAGTGGACGGCGGATCATTTTTGATCGATCCACCCTAGAGAGCATCAGAGATCAAGTTTAGGCCTTCTTTTTGCGGTGTAACTGCATTTGGGGTGTCATGATTTGCATTAGTTTTATGTTGATATGCGTGGATCATGATCCCTTGCATTTTGAAACCTGTATAAATCCTTTTAATTATTTCGAAACTTTTTTCCATTTCGTACCGACAAACTTCATTGTAACTTGTATATGCATAGCCGTGTTTTTGTTGGTGTTATGACCTCTTGTTTCATGAATGATATTAACAGGCTTCCGCATTTGAATGCTTGGATAGATGTTTGTTAAAAGCATCTTACATGTGTAAGTAATGTGACTATTAAGTAATGTGACTATCCCTTATATAATTCCACTTATACTCGAGTCCAGGTGTGAATTACACGGGAGTACGTATGTCACTTTTTAGGTTTTAATCATAATACCCGAATTCTTGGGCTTAGGTTGTAACAAATTCATAGCAAAGAATTCCATGAGCATTGTATTGAAAAAGAAGTCATTATTTGCTATATTGATTGTAGGCTATTCGTGTCATAACTATAGCCCGGACTTCTCTTGATTAGGTTAATATTTGAGGTGCGACACACGTACTCCCGTGAAATTCTTTTTCGACTCCCTGTCAGGTTAGAATTCACAGGGGATACTTACAAATCTTTGCCCATGTGAGGTCACTCAATGACAACTATTAAGGGTGTTCAATTTTGAAGTCTGTACTTATTACCTGTATAATTCAAATTCCATGTAGTATCACAGTATAAACAGTCCATAATTTAAGACACTTTAATTTTTATAAGACAATGGTTTCATTCATATAAATATAGAACCCCCAAAATACCCATACATGATATCTATGTAAATGCCATGATATACCTTATGAACTATAGTGTGTGTCCTGAAGTTATTGACTACGAGGTCCATGTACACAAATCTGTACAAGTCTATAATACACAAGCGACACCATCACTATATGTAAAGCAAGTAATGTGAGTGAGATGGTATGATGCAAATACTATTCCTAATATAAGCCCAAACTGTAAACTCATGTTACACTCTCCGAATCCAAAGACTAAGTGACATCCTCAATTGACCATGCTCTAAATCTGGAAAAACCTCTAGAGTTTTCCTCCTGCCCCTCGTTGGTTTCTACAAAACCGGTACCTACATCTGTGCCTATAACATCAATGAGATAGCTATGAATACGATGATTCAGCCAAGTGCAAGTAAAAGTAGAGCAATGCACATTGCATCTTTGAACATTTGAGAACATACTGATAAGAAACTATTCAATTAACCAAATACATTCCACCATAATTTAAATTATCCATCAGGTGATGATTATGGTTAGAAACTCATTAAGTAACTTAATTGTACTCTTGCAGAGAGCTTAAATAAATCATGTAAGATTTATTTATTAGGTGGCTTAATGGTGCTCTTCCATGAGAGCTTAAAAAAATCATGTGAGATATACTCAGTGTCCAAGCATAGGTACGATTGATTACCCAATAAGAGTTCTGGACACTCTTATTATCCACTACAGTTCTCAAACTTAATCTTTAGTTCTTATTTGCAAATCTTTATTTGATTCGTTTCCATTTTAATTTCTATTTTACAACTCAATTCAATGTAAATAAAGAAAAAGAATACGGATAGAGGAATGGAGATCAATATATAGTAGAACAAGCATTACCGCTATATCAATTCTTCCAAACACAAGCACTACTTTTATATAGATTCTTCCAAACACAAGCGCTACCACTATATCAATTTGTGGAAGGACAATAACATTACATTTTTCAATAAGCTAGCAAGATTTGGTTGAATTACTACCAATCCTAATCTGGGTTCCCGTTGTCTCTAATCGTCCATTTGATGTAGTTGTAGGTTATCCAACGTACGACTATCCTTAGTTGATGTTACATGGTGTATAAACTGGACGTTAAAGTCTCCTAAACCCACACCAATTGTTAGGTGCTATACTAAATAGGTAATACACATGAGGTGTCTTGATCTTCAAGATCACTCATGCGTTATAGGATTCCATTAGTCAATATTAACAGCTATGGTTCCTCAACTAGCGGCCTACAAGGTCTTCGATACCTAATTATCCTAGTTGGTTAAAGATTACAATATAATTAACTTTTAGGTTAATTAGAGAAGGTCTTTGGTAAAGAAAGTGGGTTAAACAGGCTGCAGGACCCTAAATATGACCCTACGCACAAAAGCCCAGTCGACCGATTGGTTTAATGTCCGATCGGTCGGACCTGGAGCCCGAGGACTAATTCGATGGATCGGTGTTAGGTCTGATCGGTCGGACCTGACACGAAATGAACTTAGTTTTCTGAAGTCATGTTTGTTTCCTTCTTTTTCTTTCACACTATACCTGTAGGGGACTTGATATTTACATAAAATTTCCATCAATCCACACTAGTTATTAGTATCCATTACCATTATTATCATTTCCTCACCAAAAAGCCAGTTATGAAAACCCATTTCTAAACTGGTAATAAAACATCAACGGGTTGATGAATCAATCAAAAGACAACAATCCAATCTATGAGATTACACTGTACAACATGCATTTAACAAAACCTTGCTTATACTTGCCTTGATTAAGTGCTTTAATCTCAATTGGCGTCTCTTGTATTTTTTGGTGAAGAATTTCCCAATTTGTTTAAGCCCTAGCATGTAAATGAAAATGAGGGATGAATATGAATGCATGCAATGGAGATGAATTTTCATGGCTCATCTGAAATCTAAAATTGAAAGGAAAAGAGGTTCTTACTTTAAGAGCTAACCCAGTGGGAAATACTACATCCAATTGATATATATGTGAGAATCAGTCATCAATATCATATGCACACAACACTTGTGCTAGACCGTTTGCATTCCAAGCTTCCAAATACCCTTTCTAAACTCTCCAAAGCTGCTAGAAAACCTGAAAATATAAAGCCCAAAATTCTGCCTATTAATCAAACCGAAAATGAAGTATGGAGAAAGAGATGGAGAAAGACCTTGTATGCGAGGATTTGGGTTCTCCATGGACTGTAGATTTGAAATATAGGAAAACAAGCGCGATTTCTTACTTGTAAGCAAGGTTTTCAAACTGATTTCAACGGTGGTTGGGGCTATGCCGAATTCTTGATAAAAATGGTGTCCTAAGGATGAGGAGAGTGAAAGGAGTGTGAAAAGCCATTCTTTAGGCGAATACAGGTTTGGCATTTGGAGGTGGAAGAATGAGAAGGAGGAAGAGATGGGGTGTTACTAGTATGAGAAGGGTTGCTTGTTGAGTGAGAGAGAAGGAAAGAAAAGGAAGGGTTGAGGTCTTTAAGTATGTGTACATGTGGGGCCCATCCTGATATAAACTTTTGAGGGATTAAAACTTGGTCTTCTGGGCCTCAAATCACTTCGGTGTAAGAGATAAATATGTTTGAAATTAAATCTAGTTTCTAATGAGTATAATCTTGGCACCCTTTTGGAATTTTAGAAATTTGACTCAGTTTAAGTGAAAAGACTGTTTTACCTTTATTTGTGCAAAACTAATAAAATATGCGATTTCAGGGCATCGAATGGTTATGAAGTGAATATGAAAGTTATACGAAGTGATTTTTCTCTATTCAATGGCTCAAGATTATACATGAATGGTGTGTCCAATGAAAGCATGGCTCATGACATACAAATCACCAAAATGGCCATAAATCCTACCTGTGTTTGATTAAACCCAGCCGAAACTGCCTATCAAAGATTTGAACTTGACCCACTAGAAATAATAAGACAAAACTAAAGTAATTTAATATAATTAGGTATCCAAACAAGATTAATTAAGATAAAGATAGGTTTGATTAGTAATAAACATGATTAAGTTGTGACAGGGTGTCACAATCCGTCTTTTTGAAAGTGATAGGTTGACAATCCTCAAGATGCAATTATAAGCTCACGACTGCAAGGTACATGTCATTAAGAGTGAATTTCTAAATTCTCCACATTGTTTCTGGTGTTGTAATCCATCTTGCTATTTGGAACTAGCTTATTTCATCTATATCTTCACCTTCTTGTTGACTAATGATATTGAACGCTACTCTATCATGGTCCTTGTAAATATATGTAACACTCCGATCCCCTTTGAGCCGGATTAGTGGCTCATTAGTGTGTGTTTTGTTTTGTTTATTTCTTTCGGATTTTGTTTTGGGCCTTGAATAGGTAGTTGAGTGACCTTTGACCTGGAATAGGTAGTTCTAAGCCCTTTTTCGTAATTTTGCTTTTGCTTTGCTCATATCATATTTGCATCATCTTGGTGTCAGCACGCGTATTTCGTTGAGCTCGACAATTTCCGTAACTGTCTCAGAATCATTTGGAGTCAATTGGAGAAGTTGGACCCTCGTGTGACTCGATTTGTAAATGACCGAAACTTCCCGGATTTTGACTTAAACTTCCAAAACATATATAAACAACTCAGCTCCAGATGTCTCTCATCTCTGCCCATTTGTTTCCACGTTGCATGCAAGAGAAAACTCCAGGGAAGCCTCTCGTTCTCTCTCCCTCTTCACTTCGGTTTCTTCTCTCTCTCTCTCTCTCTCTCTCTCTCTTTCGATTGGGGTTTTGCTACTCTTAGTGGATTGGGTTCTTCTCCATTCTCTCACCTTTGTGTATTGCTTGAGGTAAGTGGGTTCTTTCCCAACTCTTCTCTCTCCTTCTCCAATTGCACCTCCCATTCTATGATTGCTTTGTCTTCGTCTCATGCATGCGTGATTGCTTTGATTTGTTTTGGTTTTAGTTGCTTTGGAGCTTGATTCAGAGGATTTATCAGATTTGAGGCAAGTATAAGTAAAGGCTTGATAACACATATGGGTACTTTGGTTGATGGCTTTGATTTCTTCTTATTCTTTGTATAGATTGTTTTACAGCCACCTTTTGTGCATTTGGAACTTCTGTAACTCATTTTGTTCAGCTTCTGTACCGAATTTCAATTTCTGTACTCAGCCCGAATTCATCTCTGTATTGTACGGCTAAGCCGTGAACTTCTACGGCTTGATTTCCAGAGACTCGCAATTTGAGTTTTGTTCTACGGCTAGGCTACGGCTAAGCCGTAATTTGTCCTACGGCTGAGCCGTAAGCTAGCCGTGACCCAAACCGTACCCCAGCCGTGAATTAAATCTCTGATCAGTCGAAACTTTTCTGATATCAGTACTCCTACGGTGAGGCTACGGCTAAGCCGTGGAATGCTACGGCTAAGCCGTGGATTGGTCTACGGCTAAGCCGTATACTGACTGTAGCTCAGCCGAAAGAGGCATCAGATCAGAGGTGAAAGATGATCAGTTTAGCTGTGTTTTGAATGGAACCAAGGTTAAGCTGTAGTGCATAATACGTCGAGAGCGTAAGATGTCTTCGGCTCAACCATAGGTCCCCCATGGCTAAACCGTTAGGCATGGCAATTCTGAAACATAACTTAGGATAATGGTGAGACTTGTAGGGCTCAAACACGGGTTGACCACTCATGTGAACCGGCCCAATGGATTCTTGGAACGCATGAATAGTCTGTTAGGCTGTGACTTATTCATGTGAGTGTTGTGTTACTGTTAAGCACCTCCCCATGGGTGTTGGTTTAAGGGACGTCGGTGCACGCACGGATTACATTGCAACACTTTGATGGCAACGGTGCATTGACTAACTTAAAACTACATCAACATGCACGGTTAGTGACAGTGAACAACTAGCTTAGGATTTGCTTGTAATGAACCTTGACTCCGTATTAATCTGAGATGCATTGCATATTGTTTATGGTTTTGCCCTCTGCTCTGTTAATCTATGTTATGCATTCCGTAGTCGTTTTTGCTTTCGTGCTGTATATCCGTTTTATTCTTCGCTCTGTACTATGCTTTGATCTATGCTATGCTTTGTATATTCTCTGGCTTTGTATATTTTGGGTATTCCCTGGTGGCTCTGCCCAGAGGTTAATACGTGAGGATAAGATCCGGTCTTTGTCATCGGTGAGTCCAAAGCGGATAATCTCCCTTCTTTAGCTTTGATTTGATTGGTATTAGTCCGGCTCTACTCAGCCTCAGCCTTAGGATGCCCGACGGGGTTACCTTTGGCTTAGATCTCTGTATCTCTGTATAACTGCAGTGTTGCTTTGTCTTGGGACCCCGGAACCCAGGAAACCGAGACCCGCTTGTACCTTTGGCCTGGACAGCGGTGTTCTCCTCTGCTCTGCTCTGCTCTGCTCTCTATTGGAGAGAACATGGTTAACGTAGTAGCCAACTAGTTCAGTATTCTATGTTTTGATTCACATATCATGTTTTACTTCTATGCACGATTTGCTTAGTTTCCTAATATGGAACTCTGTATTTAATCTTCTGTCATTATTATATCCCCTTTGATACTATGCGTGTTTCACCCCTGTTACTTGTATTTGCTGGATCGTTGTATTCATCCGTGTTGTCTGTGGTGTTGCAGGCACAGATACCTTGCCCAGCTCCCCGGCGGTCGAGGAGGCTGCAGGGGCGAGTGTAGAGGCACCCTCAGGTTTGGCAGAGTGGGCCTGATCATCTCTGCCGAGTGCGTTCATACATACTTCCGGTGGCTTTTTGTTTTGGGATTTTGAGTTTTGGTTTCAGGGGATGTGTATTCAGACTTTGGACTTGGGACTTGTATTCTGCGGATTTTGTATATATTGGTTTTGGTGTGTATTCGGTTTTATATCAGTGTATTTGTCTTTGTCGTTTCCGTTTTGTATTTGATTTGGCTTCCGCTATTTTTTTTCTTTGTCGCTTGCTATGATATCTACAGCTTCCGCGTTCGTCTGTTTCGCACGTGTTAGATCCCTTGTGTGCGTGCATCTGGACTGGGTTTGGGTGCACGTGCACGGGAGTACGTGTGTCACCGGTTTGGCTTTTCGCTAACCCCCGATTTCTGGGCTCGGGTCGTGACATATATTTGTACATATATTTCACAGCTTTGATAGTAAAGCAACCCTCTACATTCAAGTGGTAGTTAAACTTAGTAAGTAGATAGGGATTATAGGGCACAACCCAATGGTTATCCAACAGATGGCCTCTTATATGAACTTTTCCATCATGACGATGTCTATTAGATCAAGTAGGAATCATTAGCAACAGTTGTAGTAGGGTAGAAGCTCTTTGGATAATGATTCTTACAGAATCCATCTTTCGTACATACGTTATTAGGCTACAATTGACCATAAGGACCATGCATCATGTGGTTAATAACCATAGAATAGAGGTGTGGATGATCATTTCTATTTAACAACTCAGCTGAGACAAAATGAGTCATACATGTTTAGAGAAGTAAGTTTGTATTTCTTTTTAAAGATTATCAACACATGAGCACGGGGCAGACCTCTTTTTTGAAATGCAACAACATATGTGAAGGCTGTTATTGGATGAAAGAGTTTTTTTTTTTTAATCACATCTGTTTTCAAATGTTCAAACTTACTTCTAAAGACTTGAGTAATCAAATCAAGTCTGCTCTGCACTTATTGATTTGGCAGAAGATGTTCTTTAATTTCAGGCCAAGATGGATTGCAGATCATGGTCAAGAAAATATCCAATTTCCAAAATCGTTGGAACAATGCCATTACATTAATATAACGCTTTCTAAGATCTCTAGGTCCACCTATAAAATCTCCTGGCAACGCTATTCTTTTATCAATTTTCAAGCCTCTAGTTTCTTCGGCTACAGCATTATCTACTATACCTTGATATAGATCTACTCGGATTCCTTCCTGATTTGCTATAAAATAGTCTAGCCTTGAAGTTTCAATTTTAATGCACATATCAACCACAAATTGCTGTGGAAGTTGTTTAGCATGAAGGAACATAGATCTCTTATTGTCTTTCATCTAAAATATATAGCAATAATATTCTCTTGCTGAGTTCATTTCCCTCCATGCTTTATTTTCTTGTAAAACTAAAAAGAGCTCTTGAGGATATCTTAGCAAGTAATTAATTGAATAACGCATTAAGAATGTTATTAGTTGTTACCTTCATCTTCTAATGTTAGATGATCATCAGCTGTAGACACTTCGTTTGGCGAGACTAAGTGTTGACCATCACAGGAGCCTCTTTTTCTCTTACGATTGATTTTTTTTATGCCTTGATGCCCACTAGGTTCCCCAAGTGGAAAAAGGAGAGGGTACTATAGAGGATTGTAGCAACCATAATAATACCGAATTCTCTCACTATGCCCATAGTGTTTTTGAACAATAATATCTTGCTCTTTGTATTCGGCACTCTCCTTTATTTTTACACCACATGGTTGTAACTTGTGAAACTTGAGGAGAATTATACGTGAGTGGATGAAAAGCCAAATCATCTTGGATAACAATTTCATGAGTATCTAACTCTAGAACATCTTTTAGACTTCAAAAGAATGAAGAATATGGATTTGAATGCAGAATAGCAATAAGAAGTGAGAGAATATGGGGATCTAATCTATCTGAAATCTTCATCCTATTTTTGATTTCATCATCAGTGTCAAAAAAGTACAATTGCAGTTAGGAAGGTTGACTATCATATGGATATAAGTGATTCATATAATGGTAGACTTGACCCTGAAATCAAAAAGTATAGATGCCGTTGTTTGTTCTACATAATTGCTTATCAGTTGGTACACTGAAGGAAGTAAATGCAAAGGAATTATTATACATTCTGATATATTGAAGAAAGTGATTCCATGAACAGAGCATATAATCTTTCAGGAATAGTATTAGGAAAGAGGTTGATTTGACCATTTGAACAACATAAACCATCCGTGTGAACATGAAAGCGTTCCGCAGCACAAAACATGCAAGATGGAACCAAAGGCAAAGTAAAAGGCTTAGGAGGAATAGTTTTCTGAAAACTCTTGTTCTTTCTTTTAGGAATTGTATTGCTCAATCCTACACAAGAAGTGGTATTTACTGAGTTTTTTTTCTTATTTGTATGAATATTGAGCTATGATGAAAGACATGAAACATTATCAAACCTCTCTGGTTAATAGTAGAAGCTTGATACTCTTGATCAGTACCTAAAATGAAGTGGAATTTGGAATGTTTTGATTAATTGTAGAAGAAAAGAATCAATTGATATATAATCATAAAAAAGGAAAAGGAAATCATACATTGAGTAACTGCTCTATTTATTGGCGCAGATGATGTTGATCCTAATGGATTCAATTTCAAACTATAAGAAGAAATTTGATTGAATAAAAACTTATGTGTACAACTTAATAATAATATACATATATATAGTTTAAACTTCTAGTTTTGAATAATATAAGATCATACCTATTTCAAATTTGATAGGGTTATGAATAAATATTTGGCCAGGCAATGCACTTGTATCTTTTGTTCCTAGTTTAATGAATTAGCATTAGTATATAAATAATATTGATATTGATATTATTATTTATCTGTGGATAGTGTTGAATAGTTTGAAATGTCAATTGTGAAAATTTTTCTTATAGCATAAGATAAGATTTTGAGGACAAGCCAAGTGTGAAGCAACGCAGGGAAGAAGAATAGTTAATGGGTTAATATTTAAGCTAAAAGGCTTGAGGGTAAGATGTCTAGGTGCCTCACCAAAGACAAACAATAACTCTCTCAATTGAGAATTGAACTTAAATTTTTATTCAATATCAATGTCTGTATTCTATGAAGGGATTACATATTTATTTATAACTAAGATATTTTCTAACTGAGGAAACAACTAATTCAAATCAAATAAGAAGTTCTAACACAACATAATTGAGAAAACAACTGAAGCAAAAACAATAGCAACTACTAATAGGATCTACTCTCCTCTATTGGGCCTTATTAGTTTTGGGTCTAATGGGCTGGCCAATCATAGATCTAATTTGCATCAATTCTCCCCCGCTTGGAGGAGAACTCATCCTCAAGTTCTGTAAATGTCCACTTCGGTTGAAAACCATTCAAACAAAATTCCGTGTTGCTGTTTGAGTGTGATGTTGAGGATATGCCTTAAAAGCAGGAGCGAATCTTCTATTCCACTTAGAAGTGTGTTGGAGGCATTGCGTTTGCGGATGGCTGCTTGTATCTTGACCGTGTAATCTGACCATTATATGCTTTAATTGTAAAGTCTGTAACAATATAGCATAATTGCTGATTGGCATTGGTTGAGATCTGAAGATGAAATTAATGTGGTGCACTTCAATCTATGTGGACATATCTTCTTATGAAACCACTAGAGCAAATGATTTGTCGCCCGATGTGGCAATTGGATCCATTGGATAATTACTGTCTGCCTTGACATCATCTTGTTTTACCTCTCACTCCTCACTGGAGGTTGTCATGAGATCATTTTGTCATTGAATGGGCTTGTCAAGATCACCATTGGAATTTGTTTCTTCTTTGTGCTCATCTTTTGACTCTTCAATTGATGGTGATGAGGTAGATGAAGAGGTTGCTGGTTGTAATGGAACAAGTTCAACATATGGTCATTTCTAAGAGAAGGAATAGATATTCTTTTCTTTGTTATATTGTACTTTCTGATCAAGAAGCCATGGTTGTCCCAAAAGAATATGAGTGATATTATAGGAGTTACATCACACCAAATTTTATCTTCATATACACCAATTTGGAGAGATACTAGACATCTGTGAGTTACAGTAATAACAGAAGTATGATAGAAGTATTAGACCATGCAACTTTGTAAGACTTTGAGAGAGTCTTTGTAGGCCAATTGAGTTTGTCAATAATATCTTGTGTCACAAAATTGATAGCACTGTAATGATTAATAATCAAATTGGCTAACTTGTCTTCACACCTTACTCGCGTCTGGCATATCATAGTCTACTTCCACTCTTTGTCTTCCCTTTTATTGGTGGTGAGAAATCGATGAATGATAAGGGTGTGAGTATCTTTTCCTATAAAATTTGTTTTCATCATATGATCTCTCGTTCGTCTCGGAGAATATTCTTTCTTAGGTTTAACTTGTTGTAGGTAGGATTGTTGAAGGATATGCTCAACATGAATTGCTTCCTTATATGTTTCATGAACATTGTTGTAAGGTTTCATCTTTCAAGAATGTTTGGATTTAAACCTCTGACAAAGCGAGTCAAATCATGCAGCTCATTTTGTTCCAAGTTACAAACTTGGTGTAGTCTAAAAAATTAATTTAAATATTCGTAAACTGTCAAATCTGCCTGTCTGAAATTGAGGAACTGCTTAAAGTAGACCTTATTAGCAAAATACCAATCTCCATATTTATACTCGAACAACATACTTTGAAATTCATCAGATGGTTCAAAGATTTGCATATTGACTTTGATGTAAGAACACAAAACTTTCAAAAAGGAACTGACTTGATAACATGATCGACAGAATTATGTTCGGGAAGATAGATTGTTGATCGGATATGAGATGGCCAAGATATTGCCCGTGGGAAAATCACCAGATGAGATCAATTAACTTAATAAAATCCTGGATGGTGTTCTTGTTATGCCTTGACTGGCTGTTGCATGGGCCCACTAATGTTTTTTATTTCTTCTTATGTAGCTTGCTGCTGCTTCTTCTTCTTTTTCTTCATTATCTTGTTTTTTGTTTTTTTTTAATGCTGATGGGTTAGGCTTGGGATCACCAAACTTGGCTACAGGCCCCCCCCCTTCCTTTTTTTTTTTTTTTTTTTTTTCTGTTGAGAGCTTTGATCTCGGGTAGAGACTGACCCGCACTTAATCCCAAACAATGGGTCAGTATGCAGGCACATGAAACGGGCCTGTGGAGCTCAAGCTTAACCCGAAAGAAAGAAAAAGGTTTTAGAACCCTATTCGACTTCTTCTGGACTGAGGGAGAAAGTTCGGACTTGGAGGTAAAGGGGTGGTTTGCGCTGGCTTCCTGCTGGCGATGGCGAAGGCAGCGAGAAGGGAGGCCGAGGGTTGCGGTGATCAGCGATTGTGCAGGCGAACTCCTGTGAACGGTACGTCCTCTAACTCTTGATCTCTCTTGTCTGATCTCCCTTTTTTTTTTTTTTGTCTGGGTTGGGTATTGGAAGGCGGAAGGAGGGAGTTGGAATCGATTTGGCTTGGGGGTGGCGGATTCGTCTGGGATTGGGGCTCGAGGGGGTGATGTGAGTCGAATGGGTTTGGGGTGAAGAGGTATGAGCTGCGGAAGGGAGTGAGAGTGCTGGGAAGGGGATTTCTGTTGTGTGAGGAAGTTTTGGGAGGGGTGATGGGTTCTGGGATGCGATCGGTTAGGGTTCGAGTTCGAATGGGGCTCTGGCGAGAGGTTGAGGGTTGGGGTTTTCGGTGAAAAGGGAATGGCTTTAGGGTCTTCGGTTTTGGGTTTTATGGTTTCGTGGAGATGGGCAGAGGGCATTGGGGTGCGGGGTTCGGTTGGAGTGGCGCTTGGCGATTGGTTGGGGGGAGGTGTTCTGAGATGGCCGAAAGTTTTGGTATGGGGGTGGCTATTGGGATTTGCAGTGAAGGGGTTTGGTGGGCTGCGATGGTGAGGGTGATGAACGAAGATGATGATGATGGGAAGATGATGATGAACGATGGTGATGGAACGGTGAAACAAGACGGGATACGTTACCTCGAATCGGGGAACAGTCTGGACAGCGATTTGAAATTGGATCTTTGCTTTGATACCAATTCAAGCATTGCAAGGAAGAAGTGTAACAGCGGGCTAATCTCCAATCCAAAATACTTAAGGATAGGATGTTTAGAACTTTCTCAATTGAGAATTGAATTCAAATTCTTATTCAATATCAATGTCTGTATTCCAGGGAGGGATTTCATCTTTACTTTCTAACTAAGGAAACAACTAATTCAAATCAAATAAGAAGTCCTAAACCAACATAATTGGACTTTCTAAATATTAAAAAACTCTAGATAATTAAGAAAGCAATTAAGGCAAAAGCAATTACTAATAGGAGCTACTCTCCTCTACGGGACCTTATTGGTCTTGGGTCAGTGGGCTGGCCAATCATAGATCTGGATCAAAGTAGGAAGATGTAATCGATTTATAGAATGAAGGAATTTATGGATGTGCTAATGCTCAATAAAGAGCTGCGATAGAAGTTTGAATTATATTGGTGAGTATTGTAAGGGAATTAACTAAACAATAATACAAATATAATTGGATAGGAAAGAGAAGTATGAGAAAGCTCTACGTATAGAACTCTCTCGATAATGAGAAGAATTAAGCATGCCACTTGCTTCAGCTACTAATAATTGTTCTGCGCTGAGAAAATGACACTTTATTCAATCATATTTTATTCTTTCAGTATGATTTTCCATGGATAGATTGTTCTGTTCTTCTTTGCCTTGTCTATTACGAATTATTTGCTTCCCCTGAGCTCATATTGAATGACTTCTCTGATCATGGCTTTGTTCTTTTCCTTCTGTCATAACTCTTTTGTCAGATGCTTTCTTTTGAGCATGCAGTTCTCGCCGTCTCTGGTTTCTTTCATCTTTTACTTCATGTGGCAATCTCTCTATGGCACTTTCACTCTTTGCTTTTGTCAAGGCATTATACTATATTGTTTTTTTTTCGTTAGGCAAAATTGTATGTAAATGGTAATTCATTTTGACAAGCAAATGAACAAGTGAGTAAAACTTAAAGGCATTGGCTGGATAGTTTTAAAGTTCTTTTAAAATTGTTACGCCAACATATTACTAAATAATATCATGGTAATCGTATTTAGCATAATCATGTATTATGTGTAATATCATGGTAATCATATTTTTTAGCATAATCATGCATTATGTTTATTTGCAATTTATATATATGTGGTTAGTGACTAACCGCTAAATGTATAAGAAAGAATTAGCCAATAGAAGTACATTTAGTAACCATACTATGTATGTACAGTAAAACTCTGAGTGCACGATTAATAATAAACTGAACTGTGTTCTACTTAAACATCCAGAAGAGAAAAATAAATTAGATGAAAAAAAATGATAACAACATATTAATAAGTTATAAGTTATAAAGGAAATTCTTCTTTAGCACCTAATTAGTAAGCAATCACTTGTGATAAATATTAAATTAATTATTTATTAGCTATGACTTATACAAATAGACTACATTCATAGTGGCGGAAGTAAAAATGAGTTTTATGATACATTAGTTATTAGAAAAAGATAATAAAATGAACATGCAAAAATATGATGAAATTATATTCATACCGACTAATTTCTGAGGAAGGAAAAAATAGAAATTACTTGCAGAATAGAAGTCAAGCAAATAGAATGGAAGTCAAGCAAATATTAAGATAAAACATAGCAGATGGATATATTATATTAAGTAGACACTGAGAATATTTCAGAGAGAAAAAAAACATGTATGCTTAGACCATCACTGATAACTGAGTAGCTAGTACAAAATATGTGTATTAAGAGTGCATGACATGCAATGTTCACTATCTAAGACAAGACCAAACCAAATATAAGCAGAACACTGAAATAATTAAACTGAACAATAGACAAATAATTGATATATTTAATTTGCTTTATATTTAAACATAATTGATGCAATATGGGCCCCACAAGTGGTCCCTCTTCAAGTTAGATTAGGATTATATTATCTTTATTAATAGATTTCTAATTATATTGTTATTACGAAAGCTTCTATTAATAGATTAGGCTTTGCTTAGGCATTAAGTTTACTTTTATTATATATATGGCATTGTAGAGAAGAGATTCTCAGACTTTCATTGATTAATAGATTGTGGATTTTATCCTGGAGGTGTGTCCTTGTGCATGAAGTTTTCTTGACGATTTGAAGTGTCCTCGGACACGTGTTTTGGCACCCTTACGCAAGCCTTAACCCTAGAGCTTGCATTAATAATGTGCATAAAAGCATTTTGTAAGATCATATACGAACAAGTGATATGAGAATCTAACTTCTATTTTTGATGATCTTTGTTTTATGTTTGATCTATGTGTGCGTATTAAATGGAAGATGGTAATATATAGGGAAAAGAAAAGAAAATAGTTCTATCTAGATTAATGAAAGGAGACATGTAGAAGAGCAGAATTGTTTACCAAGGGGGATAGTCGCCCAACAAAACCAATTCAAGGGAAAGTTTCTTTCTCACAGTCGTAGACTTCAAACAGAGTTGAATTCATGAGTAGAAGAGTGGCAGTGGTTATATTTTCCATTGTATGAATGCATATGAAGGAAGAAGAGAACTAACTAAAAGAAAGGGTAGCTTAGTGCATGAGGCTCTTGCATAGCGGGGTCTGGGGAGGGTAAGATGTACGCAGCTTTACCTTCATTTTGAAAAGGCTGTTTTCGTAACTTGAACCCATGTCCTGCAGGATGCTATCGGTAAGCCTTTATCGTTGGGCCAAGTAGCCCAAAAAAGAGAACTAACCCTAGTGTCAAAAAGAAGAAATTGTGCAAATTAAGTTTTTGAATGTTGATTTCTCTAATGAGGAATCTGTACAGCTAAGATTAATCCACGTTAAAAAATTTGCTATGATAAGCAGTGAATGTAAGATCACGTTGATCAAGATACTCTGGCATTTTAATGCATGAAAATGATAGTTTTGTGGAACTGGTTCATTTAAGGAAGAAACCAGAGGGTAAAATTGTCATTATATGCAGAAGGAAGTACCTTGCAAAGTGAATGGCGGTGATCTCAACGCAATAATGGCCATGAAATTCCAAATCAGCCCCAAGACGAACCCATACTGGCAGAACAGTCCGAAATGGGCAAAATGACCATTTGATTGAGATTCCAAATCGGCCCCAAGACCAACCGATATTGTGTACACAGCCAAACGATAGCACAGGCCGAAATTGGCAAAATGACCTTCTGATTGAGATTCCAAATCAGCTCCTAGACCAACCCATACCCTGTACAATGCCTAAGGGAAGAACAGTCCGAATTTGGAAAATGAGCATCCAAAAAAATGAATAGTAACTGCAACTTGTTCTTATTATATATTGTATAGATATAGATATAGATATAGTTCCACCTGCTTCTAATAAACGGTTGTCAATTGTTCTAAAGGTTTTGCCATGGAGGATATGAAGAAGAGGAAGAAACAAAAAGGAAGTGCAGTAGTTGGTGTGGATTTGATCAGCAATCTACTTGAGGATGTGATCAATTTGATCCGCGTGCTTCTGCCAATAAGAGATGCGGTTAGGACGAGCATATTGTCAAAAGAATGGAGGTACAAGTGGGTCACCATCCCTAATGTTGCTTTCCACAAGTATTGCTTGAAGCATCCAAGTGCATCGTATGGTTCTTTTGAAACTGAAATGGCATGTGCCCATATTGTGGACCAACTTCTCCCGCAACTCATTGGCCCTATTTCTAAGGTTTCTATCAACTACTTTTGTGGCCTAAGCTCCCATCACATGGATCACTGGATCATGTCCCTGTCAAAACGGAATTGGAATTCAAATGGGAAGAATGGGATTAAAGAATTCATCTTCGAAAATAGAAGAAGGATGAGTTGCTATCCTGTGCATTCTAGTATCTTCTGCTATCAAGAGTTGTGTTGTTTGGTGTTGGTGAATTGCATTTTGGAAGTACCTCCAACGTTCAAAGGTTTCCACAAGCTCTTGGTCCTCAGTCTTGTTGCTCGCATTTCAGGAGATGATATTGAACGTCTAATTTCGGGATGCCCTCTGCTAAAGTCCCTAATATTTAGAGCCTATGATTTTTTTCAGCATCTTAACATCCATGCTCCAAATCTCCATTACATGTATCTCGAAAGGAGAATTTCGACTTCTTTCGATGCAAAAAACAAGTCCACTCTTGACTAATGTGACTTTGTGTTCCGAACGGCCCACCCCCCCCCCCCCCCCCCCCCCCCCCCCCCCCCACAACAATATTGGTACATCGGAGGAGGTGAACCTTGCAGCTCAATCCGGTTTATTGGGTGCTTGCGTGGGATTAAAAGACTTGCAGTGGAGAAGTTTTTTCTACAGGTAAAAATAAATAACGCTTTTACTTGTAGGTTTTCATGATCCAATCTAATATGACCTTTTTCTTTATTTAGTGATTCATTAATATTTTTTGTAGTACAATTACAAAAGCTATTCTAATTCATAAATACTGTGCATTTTGGGCATAAGGTCTTGTTCATAGGCCCCTTTGCGTCATGAATCTCTAGCTATGTTAGTTCCACCACTCTATTGAATTTATTGAGATCATCAAGGGCATCAAGACCTATTAGTTGCACTAGTTTTTGTACAACTGTCCATTTTTATTTGCAACCTCATGATGACAGGCAATAGTTTTATCACAAAAACTTGATAAACTGGGAAGCAATCTCTAGACCCAAGGTCTACCATGACCATCAAAGAGATCCCAAAACATTGGATGTGGCCTGTTCATTGTTTGAAATTTGATTCATTTGATGCATGCTAACAGAAGTTGGTTTGACTTAAGAGTCTTATGGTAAACTGGAATGCATTTACTTTTGGTGTACCTTAAACTCATTGATAATCAAGAATGCATAGGACACTTTTGCAAGGTTTGAAACAAGTTCTCTTCAGTGCATTGCTCCTTATAAAATCATTTTAATCTGTTCTCTCTTTGCCAGTATTTATGCATCGGCATTGTACCAGAGAAGCTTTCTGCAACCCTTGATCACCTAGAGTATCTTGAAGCTGACATATCCTTCAATTCAAAGGAGATTTTGGCCATTCTATGCATATTGAGAGGCTCGCCAAACTTGAAAGAACTTAAAATCGAGGTGAGTTACATTTTATGTGTGATTATCATGGGTTTTGATCTTGTTATGGTCTGAAATGCTCGATAATAATATGATTTCTTGGGTCTGAGTTTGTTATTTGAATCTAGTATTTTGTAGATGGAGAAGGGAAAAGAGTTGGTCTATTGGGAGAGAAGGATGATATATCTGGAGAACAGGCTAACTCTGGGGGTGTAAAAACACAGTTTGATCATTTTTTAAATTACCTCCATGCTATGGAGATGATTGGACTGGCCATGTTATCAGATTTGGAATTCATAAGATGTATCCTCTCCAATGCCCCTGTGCTTGAAACAATGAAAATTTATACCAACAGATATGTTGAAGATGAAAAAGTTTTAATGATTTAGAAGGAGTTGTTGCGATCTCAACGCGCTTCCATGTGGGCTGAAATTATATACTTGGGTCATTATGAAGGAAGTTAATGCGGTCTTACGGTAATTTTTCTTCCCCCTTTTCATTTTCTGTACTGTTTTTGGTGTCTTAAAGGGGAGTATGAACACAAGTTTACATTTTTGCATGTACTCTCATCAAAGCATCATTTTTATCTTTATCTTTTTCTTTATCCCATCGATCTTGGTGGGCTCAAAGTATCTAACTCAAATAAAGAAACAGGCTACCTTCTTATTTAGGATTATCACTGGGAGCTCGCCCTTTTGCCACTTGATCCTATTTAAGGAAATGCTCTTTCGTTTCACCCTATAATGTCTTTCCTCATTGCATCCAATGTCTCATTTTTTTCTTTTTTGCTCTTCCTTCTATTAGTTCTTTTAACCAGCAGCACTTTGACTTAGTGTAGTCTGTGCACAAATTTTAAAAATTGGATTGAACTTGCGAGCACAATGTGGTTGAATTGAAATTGCTCCATGTTGTGGTTTAGTCCTACTAAAACTAGTTGCCATTATTTGAGTTGTGTTTAATTAGGAGGCTAAGCCACTTAACCATTACAATCATCCATTTTTCATGAATCAATCATTGAGTAAAATTTGAAAAAAAAAGGAAAAAAGAAAAAAGACAAGAAAAAAAAAAAAGAAACTGAAACACACACATATAAATAATGTTCAACGATGAGGGTGGGCCTTGGTGCAATGATAAGTTTGCTCCATTGCGGCTTGGGTGTTATGGGTTCGAAATATGGAAACAATCCACTTGTGGGGATAAGGCTGTGTACATCTGACCCTCCCTAGACCCCGCAGTGGTGGGAGCCTCGTGCATTGGGCTTCCCTTTTTATATAATGTTCAACGATGAAGAGGTTTTACCCTTTTCTTTAAATAAGCCAATGGTAAATTTTTAGTGTGTTGTCATATGAGTGTGTTGATTGTGTTCTTTGCAATCATACATCATTATTTTATTTTTATTTTCTTAATGTTGTGAATTAAAATATGCCGACCCCAACATGGTTGGGATAAGGCTTTGATGATGATGATAATGATGTTGTGAATTAAAATATCATAAGTTTCAAATAATTTGTAATATATATATATATTCGTAGCATCATCACAACCTTGCCCCCTATATGTATATATGTATGTAAATAACACTTTGGGATTTTTACCAAAAACATTATATTGAATCCCACTAACTGCTTATTAATGATAAGGATTAGATTTTTTGCCAAAATGAAATAATCAATGGTCAGAATTTTTTTGAACCATAGTACCCATAGGTCTCCATAGCAACTTGCGTTATTCTTTTCCCCCATAAGGCCCATAGATCTTATATAAGTGTTTTAATCTTGATCATTAATGTGTTTCTGTGGTCAAGAACTGAGATTAATTTTAGGTTTTTGTATTGCGTAAATAAGGATATGTAATACCTCTTTTGAGAAATAAATGATCAATAAAAAAGAATATTTTAGTGCTTTTGCTCTCTCTCCTGGAATGGTGTGATGCCACTAGGTGTGAAGCCTAGCAACATTGGGCATGAAGCCTCGTGGTTCTTCCCCTGCCCTCTCTGCATCAATAAATTGGTAAAAATATGGGTGCTAGTAAAAGGGGTGTTTGTAGGGCCAGCATTAGTAATACTGATCTTTGAAATGATACGTTACTAACTATAACTAACATCAAGCTTTGGTGGGTAAAATGTTTAAGTTTTTTCTTCAAGAGCTTGAGTTTGGGGCTTTGGGCCTAGACAGATTCATTTCTTAATATTTTGAAGTCCAAAAATTGGCACCAGCTGCCATCAGTGATGCGTTTTGCAGGCTAAATGTTGGAATTGGCTAATATCAATTATGTCTCAGTCAATGATATATTGATATGTATCGATTTATTTTTTCTATTATTTTTATTTGGGCCTTGAAAAGGACAACTTTCTTAACAAAGGCAAGAGATATAATCAGGAGAAAATGATCCAAAATTAAAATTCATGACAATTCATGACAAGAGATACAACAAGGAGAGAATGATATGTTGATAGTATCTACACATTCTGTTAATGTATCGAATTGGTTCCACATGTGGCCAACTGGAAAAATCAGTACAATCAGCACAGATGACTAACTACAAGGTGGATTGATGTATTAAGTGCCAGTTGCCCACTGTGTGAGCTGCATTTGGGACTCCTACTATTCAAGGTTTGGCCAAAAAGATAGGAAAAAGATTGTTGTTAGCTCGTGATAGCTATCAATTTGTGGGCCACTTTAAGGGTTCAAGCTTTAGAATTGAATCTGGTAGTGAATGCAATGCTTTGAATTAAGTTTAGGTTTGTGCTAAAATATGGCATATGAGTTTAATGAGCTTGAGTCGGGCTTAAGTGGGCCCAAAATTCTCAGTAAGATTTAATTATGATTCTACATTATTTTTGTGTATAATCTGGATCCCTGAGTGTTGTCTACATGCTTCCCACAAGTGGGACATGTGGAATTCTATTGTGGGGCCCACCCATTGATAATTCTAACCATTTGAAATGAGTGCTAATCCATCCAAGGATATATTCTCAAATCTACTTTAGTAGGATGTGTCTCATTGTAAGATTGGGTACATGATTGATAATGTGATCCATTCGTAATATTTTATGTGATTGACACAAAAAACTAGTTTGTATTTGAATAAAATTAGGCTTGAATCTTAGTAAAAGTTGATTTTGAATAAGAGGTTACATTAGGTCTACGAACTTAACTGCACCGATAATAGAGGAATGTCTTAAGTCGTTTTATAGTAAGTAGTTTATTGCTTGCTATTGAGAGTTGATGCAGGACAAACCTGTGATCTGTGGGTTGAGCAACCCACAGCCTTTAGGACCAGCCCATTCATGTGTCTTGTTTCATTTATTTTAATTATTTGGTGTTTTTGGTGAGTTATGCAAGTATGGTCTGAAAACTTTGTAGATGCAGAAGGCAGAGAAAGAGAAGAGAAAGAAGAATTAGAGAAGATTGTTTCATTGTAAAGATGATTCTCGGATAGATTACAGAAGGCTCTCCCTGTCTTTTATACACAAGACAAGGATTAATCATGACCCAGCTAACTAATTACAGTTAAATCCAACAGTCAGCAACGGACAACAGATGAGAAGGTCATGACACGGAGTCAGTTAAATTCATTATAGCCTACTATTACTCAACACAGGGAGTCAGTAATTCTGCCTCAGCTCAATATGACTCAGATACTGCTTTCCAACTCTGTAGGCTTCAAATGGTGTTTGTCGTCAGCCCCCCTCAATCTAGGGGGACAACCAGTCACCATGAGCTTGTGTTGAGGAAGATGAAAACTCTGAGGGTGAAGCCCTTTTGTAAAGATATCTGCTACCTGGTCCTGAGTGGAAGCATGCTTAGGTTCGATATCTTTCTGTAGGACTTTTTCTCTAGTAAAGTGATAATCCACCTCTAGGAATGACGGGACTGCCCAGTCGTAAGAGCGTCCCACCTCACACGCTCAGTGCCTCACTACGTTTGTCCCACTCACCCATCCAAAAACCAAAAAAGAAAGAAAAAAAGAGAGGTGATAATCCACTTCTACATGCTTAGATGCTTAGTTCTAGAATGGAACAGTGGATTAGATGCAGGGGCAGTGGCAGAGAGGTTTTCAGCTATTCACTCCTCACAACCAGACGGATAGGAAGGCATATATGCTGGTCTTTTAATAAGGTGCGAAGCCAAGAGATCTCTGCTGCCATATAAGCTAGAGATCTATACTCAGCTTCAGTTGAAGATCTGGCCACAGTTGCCTGGTTTTTTGCACTCCAAGAGACTGGAGAATGACCAAGAAAGGTGTGGTACCCTGAGGTGGAGCGGTGATCTATTGGATCTCCTGCCAGTTGTTATTGGAATAAGCAGTGATTTGAAGGTTTCATCGTTGGAGATGAATCCCAAATGCCAAAGGACCTTTCAGATATCTTAGAATTCATTTCGGTGCAGTGAAATGGATAGCAGCAGGTTGATGCATATGTTGACATGCTTGGTTCATGATAAAGGCTAGATCTGGAATTGTTGAAGTAAGGTACTGTAAAGCACCTACAATGCTTCTATTTTTTTTTATGACCACCTACAATGCTTCTATATAGTGTAATATCTTTAAATGGTGCAGCGTACATATTAGAGATGGAAGCGTTGTAATTATATGGTGAACCAACAGGTTTAGAATCCAACATAGATGTTTGTGTGAGGAGATCCTTGGCATACTTGGTTTGAGATAAAAATGGCCCATGTAGTGTCTTGTTAATCTCAACCCCTAGAAAATGATTTAAAGGACTCATATTCTTCCTTTCAAACACTGTGGAAGTTGTGAAATAAGCAAAGTGGTGTATCGATTGTCATTTCTAGTAATCACATGATCATCAACATACAAGAGAAGAATAGTGATGGAGCCTCTATAAAAATGAATAAAGAGAGAAGAGTTTGCATAGGTCCGTTGAAAACCAATCCCAGTGAGATAATTTGAAAATCTTTCATACTAGGCATGAGGTGCCCATTGAAGACCATATAGGGATTTATTTAACTCGCACAAATGTCTAGGAAAACATGGATCTACAAAGCCCTGGGGTTGAGTCATGTATATGCGTTCTTGGAGAAGACAATGGAGGAAGGCGTTACTTACATCCAACTGATGAAGTTGCCAATGAAAATGAACTGCTGAGGCTAAGACAACTATGATAGTGGTATGTTTCACAGCCGGGCTGAAGGTCTCATTATGGCCGACTCCTGGGGCTTTATGATAGCCTTTTGCTACAAGACGCACTTTGTGTCTAGCAAAGGAGCCATTTGAATTGTTGATGGGGACATCAGATCTGATCCTTTTCGTTCTTATAAGGTTTACCAAAGAAGAGGTCGCAGAATGAGGGATCAAGCTCTAATCTGGATGGATGAACAATGCCCAAGGTTTGATCGCGAAGAAATGGAAAATCCACCGTTGATCCATCATGGTGAAGACATCCAACGGCTAGATCTTGCAAGATCTCATTGAGAAGGCCCATGTGTGCTACTGTCTTGAAAGGCCCACATTGGGAGGCGCCACATGGGAGGAATAAAGGAGTTTTGTCTTTTTTTTTTTAGTTTGTTTAGAGGGGCTCAAGTCATTAAAAGAGTCTTAGAATATAAAAAGGGACCCATGTTTTAATGATTTATGTAATAAAGGGGGGGGGGGGGGGGGGGGGGGGGGGGGGGTACTACACCTTAAAGCACTAAAGGACTTGCATTGGGTTTCATGCGCACATTCCATGTGCACGAATCCCAAGGTTGGTGAAAAGTTGTTTTTTTTTTTTTTGTTTTCTTAGTTGGGTTATATTCTCATAGGGTTTATATATAAGAACTCTCTTGTATTTTCATGGTATGTCATGTTATTCAAAGATTGAATGAAAAGAAGCTTTCTCTTCTTCTTCTTCCAAGAGCCTCTTGAGTAACTTTTCTCTTGAGATCTCTTCTTCTAACGCCTCCGGATTGGAGTTTGGTGAGAGCCCAATAAAGGTAACGATATTTCTTCCACTTTCTTCTTCTCTCTTAGAGCATTTTGGTTATTCCCATTCAGATCTAAAGCCCTTCTAATATTGTTTCAGATCTTAACCACCCAGATCTGAACCCTGCAGATCTAGAATCCCTTAATTACCACACTTTAGACCTGAACCGTAAACCATCCCAAATCTGAAACCCATTTCAGATCTGAATTATTGTTAGATCTAGATCTCTTCCAGATCTGAAAATACTAGATCTGATTTGTGCCATCATAGATCTTCTGTACAGACCCTTACCAAAACATTAGATGAGTATTATTGGCCCTAAGCAATCTGGAAGTTCTATCTTCCATTGAAATCCTATCATTTTCTATACCAAGAACCTATCATTTTCTATACCAAGAAAAGGGGATTATTGTGGGATCTGTGAGATCATCCTAGATCATGGATCTGACATTTACTTGAAATCCATTATTTGTTTACTTGGGCTGCATATAACTGAATTTTAATTGTTCATTCAGATCTGATCTCTTCATGTTAGGCTAGATTTCATATTGTCCTGCATCAATGTTGGTATCAGAGACTTGGTTTGCTTAGGGAGTTATTTAGAGTCATCATACACATTATTCATTACTGCATTGCATTTATAGTTTTGTTCATTATAATTGTCCATCTTGCATGCCCACACGGAGTGGTAGAGAGATCCAACCAGAACATCTCAAGATGACCCCAGAACAGGTTTCTAAGATTGTCCAGGACATGTTGGGGCCCATCATGACCCAACTGACCGCTCTCCGGCAGAGTCACAAGCTCTAGAGGAGGTGATCAATACCTGACTTGAAAATATTTAGAGATCACAACGGAGTGAAAATGTACATTGTTGAGGTCCTAATAGGAACCATGAGAGGAACCATGAGAGGCATAGGAGACATGAGCGTGATGACGACACCGATCTCGAATCTGAGATTGGAAACAATCATAGGGCCCGTGGTAGAGGACGAAACCCGGAAGATTGGGTTTTGAAGAGTGTTAAGGTAGAGGCCCCATCCTTTGACGGTCGGATCTACCCAAGAGCCTATTTCAATTGGGAATCAGACATGGACCACTACTTTGAGTGGTATGAAATGTCTGAAGAGAGAAGGGTCCGATTCGCCAAAATGAAATTGGTGAGTCAGGCATGATTGTATTGGGTCGATGTTGAGCGCGATTTGCAAAACCGACGAGAGTCACCCATTGTGACTTGGGATGAGATGAAGTTGCATTTGTGGGTTAAGTACCTACCCCAGTCCTACCAGGATAGACTTTTAAATCAAAGGTCTAACCTTCGGTAGGGTAGTATGACTGTTACAGAATACATTAACAAATTTGAAGAACTTAACCTATGATGTAACGTTCAAGAAGACCTTCCAAGCAGGATATCTAAATTCCGAACAGGTCTTCGTCAAGAGTTCCAAAGAAAGTTAATCACTGTTAAAACGGCTAGCCTAGAGAACATTTATGAGGTAGTGCTCAACCTTGAGGCTGCCATGAAAAGCAAACAGGCTAAGCGTAGTGATTACCGGGGAACAGATTCTAAGCCTTATCCTCCGAGCGGTAAACTAAATTCGGTGGGTCAACCTCCTAGAAATCCTGCTAATTTACCGCCCGCCTTTAAGGATAATAAAGGCAAGGGAATCATTAGTGAAAACTCTAAATGGAGCAACTCCGTTACCTGCTATAATTGCAATGGTCGTGGGCACTTTGCTCGTGACTGCCCTTCTCAAAATCTCTGCATTGATGATGTGGAGGATGAGAGTGATCCAACAGTAGATGCCTATTTTCCGGATTTTGTGCCTAGTGATGATGAATGTGGTGATCCAGAGGATCGAGTATTTTTTCTTAGATTTGCTCCCTCTTATCATGGAGATCAGCATGCACAAGATAAATTGGAAGGTGAACTACCATGAGTGATGGTAGTATGATGTGCATTGACACTCCAAGAAAATGAGGATTGGCGTAGAATATCTATCTTTCACACCTACGTCAAATGCAATAATAAGAGCTGTAAGATCATCATTGATAGTGGGAGTTACACCAATGTAGTTTCTGCCAATAATTTGTCCCGCTTAGGCTTGATCCCAGTACCTCATCCTAAGCCATATCGTTTGTCATGGGTAGATTCCACATCTATTCCCGTCACTCAGCGTTGCCTGGTCCCACTGCACATGTCCTCTTATCAGGATCAACTGTGGTGTGATGTAGTTTCTATGGATGTGGGACATATTATCTTAGGGAGGCCTTGGATCTATGATTTGGATGTCACCAACTTTGGACGCACCAACATCTGCATCTTTAATTTCAAAGATAAGAAGGTGAAATTACATCCATTACCCCCTAAAGATAAGATTGGCAAGAAAGAGAGTAATGAGAAAGCCAGCACGAGTGCCCCAAATGCTAAAACTAAAGGTTTACATATCTTGAATGTCAATGAATTCCAGGCTGATTTGGAGGAAAGATCTAGCAAGAGCTCGAAGGAGGATACCATTGTCTACGCTGTAGTAGCTACGGAAATTCCCAAAGAGCCCATTGCTAGCATCCCTCATGAGGTGGAACCTGTCTTTCGGGAGTTTCAGGATGTCTTTCCTGAAGAGTTACCAAATGAACTCCCACCAATGCGTGACATCCAACACGCAATTGACCTTGTTCCTGGGGCAACATTGCCAAATTTACCACATTATCGAATGAACTCATTGGAACATGCTGAGTTGAAAAGACATGTGGATGAACTCCTCGATAAGGGATTCATTAGAGAAAGCCTAAGTCCGTGTGCTGTTCCCGCACTTCTTACCCCAAAGAAGGATGGGACTTGGAGAATGTGTGTGGATATTCGAGCGATCAATAAGATCATAGTCAAGTATCAGTTCCCGATACCTCGCTTAGATGATATGCTCGATATGATGGCTGGTGCCACTATCTTTTCAAAGATAGACCTTAAAAGTGGCAACCACCAGATTCGTATCCGTCTTGGGGATGAGTGGAAAACTGCATTTAAGACAAAGGATGGATTGTATGAATGGCTAGTGATGCCATTTGGGTTGTCCAACGCCCCAAGTACTTTTATGCGTGTCATGACACAAGTGTTGAGGTCCTTCATAGGGAAATTCCTAGTTGTTTACTTTGATGATATTCTCATCTATAGTATTACAAAGGAACAACACTTCAACCATTTGTGGCAAGTTTGTAGTACTTTGCGTAAGGAACAACTGTACGCAAACCTAAAGAAGTGCACTTTCATGACAGAAAGTGTAATTTTCTTGGGTTTCGTTGTTTCTGCTGCAGGGATGTCTGCAGATCCTGAAAAGGTTAGGGCAATTGTTGAATGGAAAACTCCATCCAACATTCATGAGGTACGAAGCTTCCATGGCTAAACATTTTATCGTCGATTTATTAAGGGGTTTAGTACCATTATGGCTCCAATTATTGATTGCATGAAAATGGGAGAGTTTAATTAGAGCCCAGCTGCCACTAAAGCCTTTCAAGAAATCAAGGCCAAAATGACTGAAGCACCTGTCATGTGCTTACCTGACTTTTCCAAGGTGTTTGAGGTGGCCTGTGACGCGTCTGGCGTTGGGATAGGAGGTGTTTTGAGTCAAGAGGGGCACCCAGTTGCTTATTTCAGTGAGAAACTGAATGAGGCAAAACGGAAAAAGTACTCAAACTATGAGCGAGAGTTTTATGCAGTAGTTCAATCATTGAAACATTGGCGCCATTATTTGTTACCGAAGGAATTTGTTTTGTACTCAGATCATGAGGCCTTACGGTACTTGAACTCTCAATCTAAGTTGAAAGGAATACATGCCAAATGGGTTGAACTATTACAAGAGTACACTTTCGTTTTGAAACACAAGGTAGGAGTGGAAAACAAACCAGCTGATGCGTTAAGTTGCAAAGTCAATTTAATTCACTCCATGAATGTCGAAGTCACTGGGTTTGAGCGTTTGAGAGATGATTACCCCTCTTGTCCATATTTCGGGGATATGTTTGCTTCACTTTCTGATAATCCTCTGCGAAGCATTGGTCGATTTACATTGAAAGATTGTTATATCTTTCGGGGAAATCAAATTTGCATTCCCCGCACTTCTATGAGAGAGTTTTTGATTTGGGAGCTCCACGCTGGTGGAGTGGGCTGTCACTTTGGTCATGATAAGACCATCCTTCTTGTAGATGACCGTTTTTATTGGCCGAGTCTTAAGCGTGATGTAGCCCGTACCATTGAACGCTGTCGCACTTGCCAACTGGCAAAGCAGCGTAAGCAAAACATTGGGCTATACACTCCATTGCCAATGCCTCATGCACTGTGGCAAGACCTTAGTATGGATTTTGTACTTGGGCTTCCCAAGACAAGTAAACAGCATGACTCCATACTAGTTGTCGTGGACCGTTTCTCTAAGATGGTCCACTTTGTTCCTGGCTCCAAGACTTCAGATGCTTCGCATGTTGCGAAACTTTGTATGGAGCGCATTGTTAGCTTGCATGGTGTTCCAAAAACCATCGTGTCTGACCGGGATGTTAAATTTACCAGCTATTTTTGGAAGACACTGTGGAAAATCTTAGGAACAAAATTTCAATTCTCATCTGCGTACCATCCACAAACTGATGGTCAGACATAAGTTGTTAACCGCAGCCTGGAAAATCTTTTGAGGTGTTTAGTTGGTGAGCATTTCAGGTCATGGGAGTTTGTCTTACTAATAGCAGAGTTTGCATACAACAGTTCAGTTAATAGATCCATAGGCATGAGTCCTTTTGAAGCAGTAATAGGGTACAAACCTAGAATGCCTGTAGATCTCATTCCCATGTCCTCCATTCATCGTCCGTCTGAGTCAGCCGATGCATTCATTTAGCACATTCATTCATTGCATAATGAGATCAGCGAATTAACATGCAAAATGATAGTTATAAATCATCTGCTGATTCACTAGCAAGTAGTTGGATAAATCTTAAAAGCAACAACTTTAGCCTAAAAATGGTTTGATGGTCACTAGCAAATAGTAGATGAATCCCACAAAATCATGAATCTATTTAACAACGGTCTTGAAACAATAGTCATAACTCATTTGCACACTCCCACATTAGAGAGGAAGTCCCATCACTTCCCAAACAAAGTAGCCAGAAGTTGATGATATCATCAAGTAGTTGATGATATTAACTCTAGTTTTCTCTGTCCAGTTCGTTGTAATACAGAAGTTGACGAAATCAAGGGACAAAATGGATTCTACAAATGTCTAGTAAGAGATAACATTTGATTGAAGATATCCCATCTCAAGCAAACGCTGCCTAAGGGAAAGAAAAAAGAAAAAAAAAGTAGAAAAGAGGAAAGAAAGAGGGGTAAGACATGTACCTTTCCTTGTGCCTTTTCATTTGAAAGAAAGCATGAGAAGTTGAGTGTGAGATGTGTACCGGGGGTGATGAGGGGAGGAGAAGACTGGTGGTGGGGAGAAAAGGAGATGAAGAACCAACTATTGTGACTGTTGCTGCAGGTGTGGAAGAAAGGACATGACCAGTGATGGTGAGGATGAGAGATTTTCTTGAGTTAGGATTAAGGACATCCCCATTAGTTGATTATATCATCAACAGGGCTAAAATAATCTAAAAAAAATGTATGAACAACAAAATGGACATTTTCTTAAAAATCTTCATAAAATTGATTAATGGCAATATAACCTTAATTATTTGGTAAAAATCCCTAAAAATAAAGACATTGGAAACGATGAAGGGAGAGGAGGAGAGAACTGGAGAGAAGGGCTGCGAACACGGAAGCGATGAAATGACCTTGAATGCTGCGATGGTGTCGTTTGATGAAGGAGCCGCTGCTTGCTTGGATTTCTTACTACGATGGTGTCCTAGTACACTATTGTTATTGTTGTTGTGCTTTTTTTCTTTATTGCAGTGAAAAAAAACCTGGGTTCATAAAAATCTAGGGTTCGTACAATCTAGTTTGTTTTCAAGCCAGGGATCATTGATCATCTCTTAAGCTAGATTTGTGGTAAATGAAAAAAAAAAATCCAAAAAAGCAAGGGTTCGTGAGAAATTATTGGGTGTGTGTGTAATAGTGACAAAAGGGAGACAGAGAAAAGGATGAGAGATAGCGAGAAATGAAGTGATCATACCTAGGATGATCGGCGGCTCGTGGTCGATGATGAATCAAAGAAGAGAGATCAGAAAAGAACGAAAGTGGAGGCTGCCTTCAATACTGATTGGGCAAAAGGGTTAGTGGAGATTTGTTTGATTTGTTTAAGGGGGCACTTTTGGTCTCAAGAAAAAATTATAAAGGAATGGAATGGCCATTCCTCAACCCCCCCCCCCTCCGGTGGAATGGTGATTCTCTTACATAAAGGAATGGTGATTTATGAAGTAATGGTCATTCCACCACTTTTTCGCGAACCAAACGCAGGAATAGTCACTTCAAGGGAATGACAATTCTATTTTGACCTTCATTCCTGCAAACCAAATGCCACCTTAGATGTTCAGAATCTCTCCTTCATCACTAGTAATGGTTTTATAAATGATATGATTTGATATTAAAAGAAACCTGCCTTTTTGGTCTAGTGTTAAAAATGTCCCAAGGAAAAGTTTCTCTTATAAAAAAAGATCATAAAGATTAAATTAATATTATATAGGTCCTTCATGCTTCAATTAATAGGAAATCGACGGGATAAGGCTTTGATGATAATAAAAATGGATATTTGCAAATGTGAGGACACAGACATAAGTCACACATGCGAGGTAATGGGGACCCACACATGTGAGGAAACAGGACACTTACTGTCACAACCCGAGCCCAGAAATCGGGGGTTAGTAAAAAGCCAAACTAGTGGCACGTACTCCCGTGCACGTGCATCCAAACTCAGTCTAAATACACGCACACAAGGGATCTAATACGTGCGAACTAAGCGTATGCGGAAGCTGTAGATATCATAGCAAGCAAAACAAAGAGAACGAGTGGAAAATCAGGATACGAAATAGGAAAAGACATAGATAGCATGCACAGCTATAAAAACCAAATACAAGTCCGAATACACACCAAAATAATGATATACAAAATAATACAAGAGAGGTGAAGTCAAAGCCTAAAGTACAAGATCTCCAAAACTCAAAACAACTAGACTCCAGATGATATGCAGATACGCACTCAGCAGAAGTGATCAAGCCCACTCTGCCAGACCAGAGGAAGTCTTTAAGTCCTGCCCTGCAGTCTCCTCGACCGCCGGGGAGCCGGACAAGGGATCTGAGCCTGCAATACCACAGACAACTCCATGAATACAACGATCCAGCAATTATAAGTAACAGGGACGTAACACTTATACTATCAATTTGAATATTGACAAAAGATTAAATACAGAGTTTCATATTAGTATGCTAAGCAAATTGTGCATAGAAGTAAAGCATGATAAATGAATCAAAGCATAGAAATACCAAACTAGGTGGCTACTACATTGACCATATTCTCTCAGAGAGCAGACAGAGCAGACAGATAAGAACACCACTGACCTGGCCAAGGGTACAAGTGAGTCTCGGTTTCCTGGGTTCCGGGGTCCTAAGACAGAATACACTGCAGCGATACAGAGATGTAGAGAACCAAGCCAGAGGCGACCCCGTCGGGTATCTTAGGGCTGAGGCTGAGTAGAGCCAGACTAATACCAATCAAATCAAATCTGATGCAGTCTAGGGCCTAGCCGCCTCTCAGCCCCTCTTCAAATTAGATTAGGATTATTATTATTATTATTAGGAAAGTTTCTATTTTTAGCCTAGGGTTTTCTTGCTTATTAAGATTGTTTTACTATATATATGGCTTTGTAGAGAAGAACTTCTCAGATTTGGTTGATTAATAGAATTGGGTTTTTTCCCAGAGGTGTTTCCTCGTGTGGTTTGAAGTCATCTTGACGGTTCGAAGTGTCTTGGACACGTGCTTAGGCACCTCCACGCAGCCCTAACCCTTGGGCTGCATCAGATTGCGATGCAGTCTAGGGCCCAGCCGCCTCTCAGCCCCTCTTCAAATTAGATTAGGATTATTATTATTATTATTATTAGGAAAGTTTTTATTTTTAGCCTAGGGTTTTCTTGCTTATTAAGATTGTTTTACTATATATATGGCTTTGTAGAGAAGAACTTCTCAGATTTGGTTGATTAATAGAATTGGGTTTTTTCCCAGAGGTGTTTCCTCGTGTGGTTTGAAGTCATCTTGACGGTTCGAAGTGTCTTGGACACGTGCTTAGGCACCTCCACGCAGCCCTAACCCTTGAGCTGCATCAGATTGGTATCAAAGCCCGTCGATCGGCGCGTGCTACCCTCTGTCGTTCCCCCCTTCTGTCGTTCTCCCCTTCCCGACCCCAGACTGTCCTCACCCTGCACCCCACACGACCACCACCCACATCTTCCCCGTCCCCCCATCTTCCCCGACTACCCCATCCGTTAACCCTCATCCGGCACCGACACAGATCCACTTCCAAAAAAACAAAAAAAAAAAAAAAAACCTAGATCCCATCATCCCAGACAACCCCCTTTCCAATCCACAAAATCCAGACCCCGGCCCCTTTCGAAAACCCTTCCTGACTGTTATCCTTTCGGCCGTCAGCGGAGCACAACCCTATCCCCAGCCCCGGCACCCAACTCCACAATATCCAACTTTCCTAAAACAGGCACCCCCAGCCGAAACCCTATTCCACCCTCACTCCCCCCCCCCCTGGCGTGACAAAAATAAAAAGGCAGAAGCAGAGGCGCGAGATCGGTTCTTGCTCTGCAATCACAACCCGCTGCCGTTTGCCCTCTGTGGAAATCATCGCTGCTGCAAGTCGCCGTTGCAAGGGCCTTCTTCTGTCTGCTATCGCCGATCGCAGCACGCCGCCACCTGCACCGGGACTCCACCCCTCGCTGCTACTTTTTTGCAGTCGTCGCCACCCACTGTCGTGCCGTTCGTTGTTCTCCGCTCGCTGTTGTCGTCAAATGCCATTCGCCAACGCAGTCGTCGCCATCTCTGCCGCCGGCGGTACCGCTCGACGATCACTGCCGACACCCTTCACGCATCGCTGCCGTCCACTGCTGCATACGCTTCGCCGGAGCCGCACCTAGCTACTGGACGCCATCAGCCGCTCGCTGCACCAGACCTCGTCCCCAGTGCAGCCGATCTCTCTTTCCCATCACTTCCTCTCTTCCGGTTCCTCCTCTGCTCTCCTCTTGCATCCACCGACGCAATCCTCCTCTGCTCTCCTCTTGCATCCACCGACGCAAGGCTAAGGTTTTCTTCTTATCCCCATCTTCTCGTCACGAAGACCGAGAGAAAAAAAAAACATCAGTTTTGGGCCGTGTTCTAAAGTCGGGTATACTTGACCTGCGTTCGGTGAGCCCATATACACAACGGCCCAGAAACGACATTCCTCTTAAAAGAGTTCTGGTCCATTTTTGTCTGCAAGATCAACATCAATTGTGCTCCGATTTCCGATCTGTTTTCACCAGCATACTTCTTCTGAAAAGTAGATCTACACATCAGGTCAGTCAGATTTAACTTTTGCATTAAAAAAAAATGCCTCCTAAGAAGCAAGTGGATGCTGAATCTTCATCTTCTTCACTTGAAGATTTGGCTAGTGCCATTAGAGAATTATCTGCAAAAGTTGATGGCATGCACACCACCCTGCACCAATTGGACATTCGAGTGACAAATTTGGAAAATCATCAACGTGTGCATCACCACCGTGATGATGGTGCAAATATTCGGAATCACCGGGATCCGCCAGTCACTAATCCTGATCGAGAATTCGGGATAAAAATTGTGATTCCTGAATATGATGGAAAATTACAGCCCGCTGAATTTATGAATTGGTTAGTATGTGTGGAAAATATTTTCGCACACAAGCCAATGACGGAGCATCATAAAGTCACACTGATTGCTACTAGATTTCGTAATTATGCTGCAACTTGGTGGGCTGAATTGCAAAGAAAACGAAGGAATCAGAACATGGACCCTGTTGATACATGGATTGAGATGAAAAATATTTTGAAACAAAAATTCCTCCCTGTCAACTATGCAAGAGATCTCCGTTCCAGTTTTTAAAACTTGAAACAACGGTCCAAGTCAGTTGTTGAATATTCTGAGGAATTTTTAACTCTACAAGCTCGTTGTGGTTTGAATGAAGATGATGATGTGGTAGTTGATAGATTTTTCAATGGATTGAGACTAGACATTCAGCATATCCTTGCCTTCCAACATTTTGATAATGTCGATGAACTCATCCAACATGCTATCAAGGCTGAGGGAATTGCAAATCATCAAGTACAAAAATCCAAATGGGCTCAGCCAAAGAATTCCCCTCTACAAGAAGCTAAATCGAATGGACAGATTTTTGCTAGGACTGAAGGTCAAAATAAGATGATTTGTTTTCATTGTCACCAGCACGGGCATCGCGCTGCAGATTGTCCAAAGCGAATACATCTAATTGAGATTGAAGGTACTGATAACAATATCCGAGATGATATTGACACTTATCCTAAGGATATTGACAATTCCAAGGATATTGACACTGCGGACATTGATTTCACCGATGCAGAGCCCCCAGATGATGCTCTTATTGTCCTCAAGGATGCTTCACCAATTGTTGAGCATAAGTGGTTGCGCAAAAATATTTTCCGTTCCACAGGAATGATTCAGGGACAAAATTGCACAGTTGTTATTGACAGTGGAAGTTGTGAAAATCTCATCTCTCAGGCTCTTGTTGATCGCCTTCAATTGAAAGTTTATAAGCATAACCGTCCTTATTTTGTCAAGTGGCTCAAGAATGGTGATCGAGTGCCTGTTCGACATACTTGCAAAGTTACGTTTGCTATTGGTGAGACTTACACAGATACAATCTGGTGTGATGTGCTACCTATGGATAGTGGTGATATCTTATTGGGCCGTCCATGGATGTATGACAAGAATGAGACTCATGGTATGCACGACAACACCTATACATTCATGCATGGTGGACAGCAAGTTACTCTTCATCCTGAGAAACCACAACCGCCAAAGAAGAATTCCTGGAAAGCTGCCACAAGGGATGTCCTTCATGTTCAACACATTTACATTGGCAATCCGAAGCAGCATCGAGTTCGAGGACGAACTCTTCTTTCAACCCGGGGAGGATGATGCAGTCTAGGGCCCAGCCGCCTCTTAGCCCATCTTCAAATTAGATTAGGATTATTATTATTACTATTAGGAAAGTTTCTATTTTTAACCTAGGGTTTTCTTGCTTATTAAGATTGTTTTACTATATATATGGCTTTGTAGAGAAGAACTTCTCAGATTTGGTTGATTAATAGAATTGGGTTTTTTCCCAGAGGTGTTTCCTCGTGTGGTTTGAAGTCATCTTGACGGTTCGAAGTGTCTTGGACACGTGCTTAGGCACCTCCATGCAGCCTTAACCCTTGGGCTGCATCAAAATCCAAGGAGAAGGGAGATTATCTGCTTCGGACTCACCGACGGCAAGGGTTGGATCTTATCCTCACGTATTAATCTCTGGGCAGAGCCACTTGGGAATACCCAATGAACCAAAGATTTACAAAGCCAGAGATATACAGAGCATAGCATAAAATAAGTCAAAGCATAGCATAGATCAAACTGAAGAATAAAACAAATATCCAGAACGAAAGCAAAATGACCTCGTAATGCATAAACATAGATCAGCAGAACAGAGGGCAAAACTGTAAGCAATATGCAATGCATCTCAGATTAACGCGTAATCAAGGTTAATTACAAGCCAACTCTAATCTAATTGTTCACTGTCACTAACCGTGCATGTTGGTGTAGTTTTAAGTTATTCGATGCACCGTTGCCATCAAAGTGTTACAATGTAATCCTCACGTGCACTGAAGTCCCTGAAACCAACACCCATGGGGAGGTGTTTAACAGTGAATCAACGCTCACATGAATAAGTCACAGCCTAACAGACTATTCATGCGGTCTAAAGAATCCATTGAGCCGGTTTACATGTGTGGTTAACCTGTGTGAAAGCCCTACAAGGTCACACCATTAACGTAAGTTTAATTTCAGGTTTTCCAGGTCTTACGGCTTAGCCGTGGGTGACCTACGGCTTAGATGTATACATCTTACGGCCTAGCCGTAACATGCACTACGGCTTAACCGTGGTTCCCTTCAAAACACGGCTAAACTGGTCATTTTCCACATCTGATCTGACACTTTTATGGCTGAGGTACGGTTGAGTATACGGCTTAGCTGTAGACCAATCCACGGCTTAGCCGTAGCCACACCGTAGGAGTACTGTGTCCGGAAAGTTTCAACTGATCGGAGTGTTAATTCACAGCTGGGTCACGGCTAGCTTACGGCTCAGCCGTAGAACGATTTACGGCTTAGCCGTAGCCTAGCCGTAGAACAAAATTCAAAAATAGAGGCTCTGGAAATTGAGCCGTACGGAGTTACGGCTTAGCCGTACAATACAGAAAACAAAATCGAGTTGAGTACAGAAATTGGAAATTTGTACAAAAACTTAGCTAACAAGCTCAATAGATCCCAACACCTTAGAATTAGGCTGTAAAACATCCCATACATGCAAGATGGAAGAAATCAAAGCAATCAATCAATATACCCATATGTGTTATCAAATCCTGTACTTATACTTGCTTCAAAAGCTTTGTCAAACCACTGAAGTTAAGCTCAAATCCAACTAAAACCCAAGCAAAACAGAGAAACAACATATGCAAGCATGAGAACACAGCAAGAGAGATGGAGAAATCCAAATTGGAGAAGAAGAAATGAAGAACCCACTTACCTCAAAGCATAGACAGAGAAGAGGGAAGAGAACCCAATCGAATTGGATGGAAAACCCAACACCAACCAAGAGCGAGGAAGAGAAATGAAGAGGAGAGATAAGAATGGATGTGGAGCTCTCCCTGGAGTTTGTTGCATGCACCGACTAAGGAAATGAGACATCTGGATTGATGACTCATATATATAGATTTGGAGTTTAAATCAAAGTCCGATGGGTTTACACTATTTACAATTCAAGTCACACGAGGGTCCAATTCCTCCAATTGACTCCGAATGGTTCTGAGACAGTTACGGAAAGTAACGAGCTCAACAAAATGCACATGTTGACACTAAGATGATGCAAGTATGATGCACTCAAAGCAAATGCAAAATTACGAAAAAGGGCTTAGAACGACCTATCCCAGGTCAAAGGCTATCCAACTACCTATCCATGATCCGAAACCAAGTCCAAAAGAAATAAACAACACAAAAGCACACTAATGAGCCACTAAACCAGCTCAAAGGGGATCGGAGTGTTACATCATCCCCCACTAGAAAATCATTCCGTCATCGGAATGACCACCTACCTGAGCGAAGAGCTAGGGGTACTGGCGCGCTAGCTGCTCCTCTAGCTCCCATGTAGCCTCATCTGGACCGTGATGCTCCCACAACACCTTAATCCATCTGATAGTCCTGGTGCGGAGAATTTGCTTTCGTGTACCAACGATGCGAAGCGGACGCTCAATGTTAGTCGCGTTAGGCTGAATCTGAATGTCATCGTATCGAATCACATGGCTCGGATCTGGCACGTACTTACGGAGCATCGACACATGAAATACATCGTGGACTTCGGAGAACTCAACTGGAAGCGTCAAACGATAGGCTAAATCTTCAACTCGACTCTTGACTTCAAATGGTCCCACATATCTCGGAGCTAACTTGCCCTTCTGACCAAACCGCACAGTGCCTTGGAATGCCCAATCTCTGACTTGGAATGCCAAAGGTCTTCTCCGAGTATCTGCGTAGCTCTTCTGCCTGGACCGAGCAACCTTCAGATTCTCTATCACTTTCTGCACTTTCTCTGTCGTCTCAGCAATGATCGTCGGACCATGGAAACTCCTCGTTCCTACCTCCTCCCAGCACACTGGGGTCCTGCACTTGCGTCCGTATAGAGCCTCATAGGGTGCCATCCCAATGCTCTCCTACTGAGTGCATCTGCCATCACATTCCCCTTGCCTGGATGGTATTTGATCGGGAAGTCGTGTCTTTGATGAACTCCAACCATCTTTGCTGTCTCATATTCAGGTCATGCTGAGTTAACAAGTACTGCAGACTGTGATGATCAGAATGGACCTCGAACTTCATATCGTATAAGTAATGTCGCCACTACTTCAGCACGAACACAATGGCTACTAACTCCAGATCATGGGTGGCATAGTTCTTCTCGTACTCTTTCAGCTGTCTGGATCCATAGGCAATCACTCTCTGATTCTGCATCAGTACACAGCCTAGTCCAACTCGAGAGGCATCTGAATAAATCACGAATCCCTCGCTACCATCAGGGAGAGTCAACACTGGCGCCGTAGTGAGCTTTTCTTTCAACGTCTGGAAACTATGCTCACACTTCTCTGTCCACTCATACGGAACCTTTTTCCGAGTCAACTGAGTCAGCGGGACTGAAATCTTCGCGAAGTCCTGCACGAACCTGCGGTAATATCCTGCCAATCCCAGAAAACTTCGAATCTTTGTCACTGATCTAGGACGGGGCTAATGGACTACTGCCTCAACCTTAGCCGGATCCACCATCTATCCATCTCGAGAAATCACGTGACCCAGAAATGGAACTTGCTCTAGCCAGAAATCACACTTGGACAGCTTTGCATACAACTGGTGATCTCTAAGCAGCTACAACGCCTTCCGCAGATGGTCTGTATGCTCCTCACCAGTCTTTGAATAGACCAATATATCATCTATGAATACAACAACAAACTGGTCCAAAAAAGAAGCAAACACCCTATTCATCAATGCCATGAAAGCTGCGGGTGCATTCGTCAAACCGAAAGGCATGACAAGGAACTCGTAGTGTCCATACCGAGTCCTGAAAGCTGTCTTAGGAACATCCTCATCTTTCACTTGGAGCTGGTGATACCTTGACCTCAAATCGATCTTTGAGAAGTAAGCTGCACCCTGAAGCTGATCGAACAACTCATCAATCCTAGGCAATGGATATTTGTTCTTGATGGTCACTTTGTTCAACTGCCTGTAGTCAATACACATCCAGAAATTGCTATCCTTCTTCTTTACGAACAATACAGGAGCCCCCCAAGGTGAAACAGTTGGGCGTATGAACCCTTTATCCAACAGATCTTGCAACTGTTTCTTCAATTCCAACAACTCTGTAGGTGTCATACGATACGGAGCTCTACTGATGGGTGCTGTACCTGGCATCAAATCAATCGAGAACTCTACCTCTCGAACTGGTGGCAACTCTGGCACATTGATGAGTCTTTAAAAATGCATATTTTCATACACATTTTGAACCATTTTAAAGACTTATTAACTTGAAAGAGCTTCATTTAGTGTGATATCATGGGTTAATTCATTTTAAATTCCTTTTTATATTTTTCTGCATAAATTGCTTAAAAATCACACTTTTTGCATAAATTCATGGAACCTACTATTTTTGGAAAGTCTATTTTTGAAAAGTTTTGTGAAAATAATTTTTCTCATGAATTAAATTCAATTTTAATCATAATTAGTTTATTCACATAAAATCATAAAGAATGGTGTACATTTTTATTATCATTTCATGAGAGATGGATCCATAGTATGCATTTGTGATCTAGGGGTAAAATTATTTTTTAACATGAATTTACATTTGTTTTGTAGGAAATTGATTATATGGGTCCCATTTGTAAAAAATTGAGGCAAGAAATTGATTTTAAGAGAAAGGAGAGCAGAATTGAAGAAAAAAAGGAAATTGGAAGAAAATTGCAAAAAGTCGGCTTCATGGTCCCAGACATACATGCACATGTGTGGGGCACACTTGTAAAAAATCCAAAATGGGGTCCATTTATTTTTGCACATTTTCAAGAGATTTTGAAGAGAATTTGAAGAATATATTATCAAAGATGGATAAGGAAAGCCACATAGGAGTTTTTTTTAGAAGGAGAAGATTTAATTGAAAAAAAAAATCCAAGCAAGCTATTCCACGTCCAAAAGAGGATTTTGGATCAGACTTGGTTGAAAAAAGAAAAGGAAAAAAATCAAGAGGGTTATCTTTAAAGATCTCTTCAAGTTAGGAGCCAACATGGAGAATTTTTCAAAAAAGGAAAGTTGACGATGCAAAGAGATAAAAGGGGAAGTTCTACACCTCATGTGGGCCAAGTTTGATTCTAAGAGAGGATTCTTATCCCTATTTCATCTCTCAAAAGATTTCAATGCAAGGTGGGACATACAAAGAAAGGAAAGAAGCATCCAAGAGGGACTTCCAATTAATACAAGCAAGGAAAGAAGAGAAAATAAAAAGAAAAAAAATCTCCAAGGATATTGCACGTCCAAAGCATTGGTTGGAGCCCTTTTTCTTTCAATTTTTTTACTGTTTTTAAGATTTTAAAGTTTGAGAAGGAGTAGGGCTTGAAAAAGTATAAATAGGGCACCCTTCTCCCATATTCTTCATGGAAGAATTACCTACCTCCTACCTCTAGATTTCTACACTCCACCTCTCCCTCTCTTGTCTCTACATCTCAAGTCATCAAGGAGGCTTAGCCCTAAAGCCACACCACCAACCTTGAAGATCAACTAGAAGGAGGAATTCTTTTCCATCCTAGTATGTATAATCTTTTGGTTTAATTTTTTTCATCTAATGTAAAGGATTGTCATACTAGTTCAATAATATTCATCTTCTTATTCTTCTTATTCTTATGGTTGTATGATTGCTTAATTTGTGTTTTTTTTGTTTGGATTGACGACCCAAATAGAAGAGCATATTTTAAGAAATTATTAGGCCTAGACTAATGGAGAATTTTGAGTGAATATACCGCCTTTAACTTCTATTGTTTACCGCCTTTGACTTCAGTTATACCGCCTTTGACTTCCTACAATTTTTATTTTCTTTCATTGTACTTTTAATTTTAAATTTCTACATTTTTATTTTCCTGTACTTTTATTTTATTTTCTGCACTTTTGTTATTTTCTTGCTATGTTCACATTGATTTTAAGTTTTGTTTTTGCATAGTTTGATGGTTGGATTAGGAATCATTGCATCTATTTTTATGTCATAAGATTTTGTGCAAATTTAAGTTGATAAAAATTAAGCCTTCAAATCTGAATCTAATGATTAAATTCGGACTCAATTTATAAACAGCACAACTAAAAACAGTTTCAGCAAACTGCAAAAACAGTTTTTGGCAAAAAAGTTCGAAGTGAGTAGACCAATCAAATCACAATATTTTTCTTTGAAACTTGGCAATATTAAAGTTTAGGATGTGGTCTTTCATTCCACAAAATTTCAGATCAAAATAATTTTGGAAGGTTTGTGAACCAGAGGCTTAAACTTTGCCAATCAGTCAACCTGAATCAGAATTTCTGCACAGAATTTTGTATAGTTGTCATATTTATGCATGCATAATTTTTTTGTTTTAAATCTTTTTTTTATTTCCGTTTTTTTTTTTGTTAGTTTCTTGCATTAGTAGAGCATAAATTCTAGCAATTAAATTTAGATTTAGGATGCACTAAAATAGTTCAAATCATGCATAAAATTAGCATCAGCATACTAGTTTTTCATACTTAGAAATTTTCAGCATCTCCTGGCATGCATTGCATTACTAATTTTACTTACTTTCTAATTTTAATTTTGTTCCTAGTTTTATGTTTGTGATTGTTTTAGTTAATTTCCAGAATTAAAATATCTTTCTAAACTTGTTTTAATTGAAGATTTTAAATTGGAAAGTTTGCTAGTTTTGGAAATTCTAACCTAGGAAAGTTTCTAACTTTTGTTTATTCTATTTCTAATGTTGCTTAGCTTAGTCAGTTTCTAATTTTAGATTTATTTTTTATTTTTGGAAGTTCTAACTTGTGTTTTAGTTTTGCAGCAATTTTAGGTTTATTTTAGGAATTTTTAGATTTAGGTTTTTAGATTTAGAAAAGTTTCTTTCATTTGTTTGTAGTTAATTTAATTTTGATAAGTAGGATGCTTGTATTTGTTAGATTTTAAATTAGGCTAGTTTTATATTTTCATTTAGGGCAGGTACAAGTTGAAAAAAGAACCTTGAAACGCATTGCTCCCTGTGGATCGACTTGGTCTCACCAGTTTTATTACTACATCGCGGTTCTGCACTTGGAACTTACGATCACACATCCTCCGGAAAAACATCCGGAAACTCATTGACTACTGGGATCTCACTGAGCTGTCGCTGATCCTTGTTCTCTGAAATGAATGCAAGAAATTCCTCACATCCTCTGCGAAGCATCTTGTCTGCCTTACAAGCAGATATCACGCGTCTCGGGCACTTTGTCTGGCTGCCCTCGAATCGAAATCCGTTGCCCAGATCAAAGTAGAGAGCCTTGCTGTAACAATTGATACAAACATGATACCTCGCAAGTCAGTCCATACTAAGAATCACATCAAAAATCCAGCGTCGTGAGCAACACGAGGTCTACAGGGAGCTGATGACCAGCTATCCGCACATCGCACTAAAGGTAGAAAACACTACACTCCACCCGCTTACCAATCGGAGTGGATACTATCAACAAGTATGGGAGCGGTATGGGTTGCTGTCGTAGCTGCACAGCAAAATGGGGTGCTACGTATGAACGCGTAGACCCGGAGTCAAATAAGGCTAAAGCTTCAGTATCAGAAATTAAAATCTTACCTTCCAGGACCGTAGCCTCCTCCATGCCCTCATGCGTAGCAGCATAAGCTCGAGTTGTCTGGCGGTTCTGCTTCTGGGCTGGACGAGCTGGCTGAGACTTACCCTGCGCTGTAGATCCTGCGAATTTCGTCTGTGGAGAGGACTGAAACTTCGGGCACTGGGCCCTCTTGTGATCCATGGAGCCACAACCGAAGCAGGCCCCATTCTTCCTCTAGCATTTCTTTGTCGGATGATCCTTCCCACAGTGACCACAAACCACCTGAGCACTGCTCGAACTACCCTGCTTGCCTTTGAGCTTCTTCTGGAACTGTCCCCGACCACCAGAGACTGCCGCCCTCTTGGACTCAATTCGCTCCTCCTCAGCTATGGCCTATGCATCATAGGCCCGGTCAATAGCATCATCTAAAGTAGCCGGCCACATACATGCAACCACGTGGTGCTTATGCTTCGGGTTCAGGCCGTTGACGAAGCGGGTCACCTTCTTACACTCAGTGTTCATCATATCCTCTGCGAAGTGAGACAACTCTGTAAACTTGTGTACATAATCTGCAACCGATGTCTGTCTCTGCTGGAGATTGAAGAATTCCACTTCCTTGGCTCACTGAACATGAGGAGGCTTGAACTTTCGACGGAACTGCTGCTTGAAGGTCTCCTAAACCATAGCACTGGGCTTAGCATGGAATGAACTGTTAACACTCTTCTACCACGTCTTGGCTACACTCCTGAGCATAGAAGCTGTGAGAACTACTTTCTGTTTGTTAGTGCACACAATCGTATCAAAAAGTTCCTGTCTGCTCCAGCCACTGCTCAGCCTGCAATGCATCCTCAGTACCATGGAACTCAGTCGCCCCATGTTTACGGAACTTATCGAAAAGAGAATTTGGATCCGTTTCCTTGGGCTAGAAGATTACTTGCTGTTCTACTCGAGGAGATGCTAACGCAACCGGAGGTGCCTGACTCTGCCTATCCAATATAGATGCCACTTGAGCCTGCTGGGACTGCATCATCATCATCATACGATCCTCACTACTCATGGGTGCGGGTGGCGGTCTACTCTCGCCATTGTGGCCCTGCTGATTCTCATCCCTAGACCCTGATCTTGATGCCATGATGCACTGTCCTGCAAAAGGAAAAGGAACAAAATACAAATATAAAACACCCCGAGTTAGTCAACTCCCAAGAATCAACATATTAGACTCTAAGTCAAATAGTTGACATTGTCATCTCACCCCGATCTTAGATGTCTACATGCTTATAACTAGCATACTCTGATACCATACAATACATATGTCACAACCCGAGCCCAAAAATCAAGGGTTAGCGAAAGCCAAACCAGTGATACATGTACTCCCGTGCACGTGCATCCAAACCCAGTCCAAATACATGCACACAAGGGATCTAACACGTGCGAACTAAGCGTACGCGGAAGCTGTAGATATCATAGCAAGCAAAACAAAGAGAACGAGCGGAAAATCATGATACGAAATAGGAAAAGACGTAGATAGCATACACAACTATAAAAACCAAATACAAGTCCGAATACACACCAAAATAATGATATACAAAATAATACAAGAGAGGTGAAGTCAAAACCTAAAGTACAAGATCTCCAAAACTCAAAACAACTAGACTCTAGATGATATACAGATACGCACTCGGTAGAAGTGATCAAGCCCACTCTGCCAGACCAGAGGAAGTCTCTAAGTCCTGCCCTGCAGTCTCCTCGATTGCCGGGGAGCCGGACAAGGGATTTGAGCCTGCAATACCACAGACAACTCCATGAATACAACCATCCAGCAATTATAAGTAACAAGGACGTAACACTCATAGTATTAATTTGAATATTGACAGAAGATTAAATACCGAGTTTCATATTAGTATGCTAAGCAAATCGTGCATAGAAGTAAAGCATGATAAATGAATCAAAGCATAGAAATACTGAACTAGGTGGCTACTATATTGACCATATTCTCTCACATAGAGAGCAGACAGAGTAGACAGATAAGAACACCACTAACCTGGCTAAGGGTACAAGTGGGTCTCGGTTTCCTGGGTTCCGGGGTCCCTAGACAGAATACACTGTAGCGATACATAGATACAGAGAACCAAGCCAGAGGCAACCCCGTCGGGTATCCTAGGGCTGAGGCTGAGTAGAGCCAGACTGATACCAATCAAATCAAATCTAAGGAGAAGGGAGATTATCTGCTTTGGACTCACCGACGACAAGGGCCGGATCTTATCCTCACGTATTAATCTCTGGGCAGAGCCACTTAGGAATACCCAATGAACCGGAGATTTATAAAGCCAGAGATATACAGAGCATAGTGTAAAATAAGTCAAAGCATAGCATAGATCAAACCAAAGAATAAAACAAATATACAGAATGAAAGCAAAATGATTTCGTAATGCATAAACATAGATCAGCAGAACAGAGGGCAAAACTGTAAGCAATATGCAATGCATCTCAGATTAACGCGGAATCAAGGTTAATTACAAGTCAACTCTAATCTAATTGTTCAATGCCACTAACCGTGCATGTTGGTGTAGTTTTAAGTTATTCGATGCACCGTTGCCATCAAAGTGTTGCAATGTATTCCTCACGTGCACTGAAGTCTCTTAAACCAACACTCATGGGGAGGTGCTTAACAGTGAATCAATGCTCACATGAATAAGTCACAGCCTAACAGACTATTCATGCGGTCTAAAGAACCCATTGGGCCGGTTTACATGTATGGTTAACCTGTGTGAAAGCCCTACAAGGTCACACCATTATCCTAAGTTTAATTTCAGGTTTTCCAGGTCTTACGGCTTAGCCGTGGGTGACCTACAGCTTAGCCGTTTACATCTTACGGCCTAGCCGTAACATGCACTACGGCTTAACCGTGGTTCCCTTCAAAACACGGCTAAACTGGTCATCTTCCACATCTGATCTGACACTTTTATGGCTGAGCTACGGTTGAGTATACGGCTTAGCCGTAGACCAATCCACGGCTTAGCCGTAGCCACACCGTAGGAGTACTGTGTCCGGAAAGTTTCGACTGATCAGAGTGTTAATTCACGGCTGGGTCACGGCTAGCTTACGGCTCAACCATAGAACGATTTACGGCTTAGCCGTAGCCTAGCTGTAGAACAAAATTAAAAAACAGAGGCTCTGGAAACTGAGCCGTACGGAGTTACGGCTTAGCCGTACAATACAGAAAACGAAATCGAGTTGAGTACAGAAACTGGAAATTTGTACAAAAACTTAGCCCAACAAGCTCAATAGATCCTAACACCTTAGAATTAGGCTGTAAAACATCCCATACATGCAAGATGGAAGAAATCAAAGCAATCAGTCAATATACCCATATGTGTTATCAAATCCTGTACTTATACTTGCCTCAAAAGTTTTGTCAAATCACTGAAGTCAAGCTCAAATCCAACTAAAACCCAAGCAAAACAGAGAAACAACATATGCAAGCATGAGAACACAGCAAGAGAGATGGAGAAATCCAAATTGGAGAAGAAGAAATGAAGAACCCACGTACCTCAAAGCATAGACAGAGAAGAGGGAAGAGAACCCAATCGAATTGGATGGAAAACCCAACACCAACCAAGAGCGAGGAAGAGAAATGAAGAGGAGAGATAAGAATGGACGTGGAGCTCTCCCTGGAGTTTGTTGCATGCACCGACTAAGGAAATAAGACATCTGGATTGATGACTCATATATATAGATTTGGAGTTTAAATCAAAGTCCGATGGGTTTACACTATTTACAATTCAAGTCACACGAGGGTCCAATTCCTCCAACTGACTCCGAATGGTTCTGAGACAATTACGGAAAATAACGAGCTCAACAAAATGCACATGTTGACACCAAGATGATGCAAGTATGATGCACTCAAAGCAAATGCAAAATTACGAAAAAGGGCTTAGAATTACCTATCCCTGGTCAAAGGCTACCCAACTACCTATCCATGACCCGAAACCAAGTCCAAAAGAAATAAAGAACACAAAAGCACACTAATGAGCCACTAAACCGGCTCAAAGGGGATCGGAGTGTTACATCCTCCCCCACTAGGAAATCATTCCGTCCTCGGAATGACCACCTACCTGAGCGAAGAGCTAGGGGTACTGGCGCGCTAGCTGCTCCTCTAGCTCCCATGTAGCCTCATCGGGACCGTGATGCTCCCACAACACCTTAACCCATCTGATAGTCATGGTGCGGAGAATCTGCTCTCGTGTACCAACGATTAAACAATATATAAATAAGACTATTAAGCAAAGTATAAGCATAATTAAAGTAGTACATGTTGTATATAAAAGAATAGTTAACAAGTGATCATAGAAGTCAATTTAGTATATTAGGCATGTTATATATTATTAAATAAAGCATGATATGAGAATTAAGAATGCATTAATTGCTTTCATATTACAATTAGAGGCATACTTCTCTTCTTTACTCTATTGAGACTTAGGTTTATGAACAAAATCTCCTTCAGTCACAATAATAGGTTTGGTATAACTTTCCTTAACATCATCCTGGACAATAGAATTAATGGACTTCAAATAGCCAATCATTTGAAATTTCCAATAGCCATAGTTAGATCCATCTAGCAATGGGCGCTTGTTAGTAGATGTGCCTTCACGGTTGTTGAATTCCATTCTAGAAATCACTATAGATTAATTCATAATAGATTTGTATAGCCACTCTATTACCAATTGAAGGATCATTTCAAATCTAATTTTTAAGATTGCAACTTAATCAATATGCATCAGAAGAAATAAACTAGCTGGCCAAAAAATCATGAATCAAACAAGAATCGACTATAGAGCAATAGCGAATAGTTACAAGAAATACTTATAACCCTTATCCAGTCACTTCTTTGACCTAAGGACTAAGTTCTTTTTGTACAGCTCCTTGTTACGACTTTCATTCGCCCTGCACTACTCTTCGCTTGATCGCACCACACCTTGAATGTACAAAATGCTCTTACTCTTCTACAAAGATGTAGAGGCAATATTCTCTAGCCCAAAACTTCAGCACAATCTTTTTGATGGAAGTCTTAGAGAAGTAGGGTGAAGTTTTAAAGAAGGCGGGTGATCTCCAATGTATAATCTCTACTTAGAAAATAAGATCTGTCTCTTAGGGTTGAAAAAGGAATCCTTTAATTAACCTACAATTCATACCTTAAAAGAATTCTCCTTGTAGAATAAGAACTACCAATTTTAACATAAACCCGAAATAAGAAAGTGGGTTCTATTCATTATCTGATCAATCGGATGAATGCTCCATCGATTGGGTAGCCATTCTGTCTTGCCAATTTTTTTGCATACCCTATTTAACTGTAGCCTTCTCTAGGTCTGATTGATCCTAGTTTTACCCAATCCTTCAAATAGCCCTTTTGCTTTGATTATTATCTTAAGCTCATTCGGCGACACGAACTCAGTTTATTCTAAAACAAATATAAAATACAATTCAATGAACCCAATATTTTGTCTTAATGAGGAATTAACATGGATGAAAATTGCAGTATCGGTTGGTCCCAAAAATCGATACCGTATCGGTATCGGTTGCGGTTCGCGGTCTGTCACGGTTGTTGCGGTGTGAATTTTTTTTTCAATCCAAAAAAATTTGAAAAAATATCCAAAAAAATCCAAAATATTAGAAAAGGCTAGAAAGCAGTATTTTTTTTTTCATTAGTAACAAGTATAAATCAAAATATCGATCCCCCTAAGTTATGATATCCTGTATCGCTGTCCTGTTTGAAATTGTGATTTTTTTTTGTAAGAACAATAATTATAACTTATGAATTAATTTTAAGACACTTTGCCAATTGGCCTTACCTATAAGCTAATCTCCAAAAAATAATAGAAATTAAGGCAAATCATTTTAGCATTTGAAATCTCAAGAGGGCACATTTAAATGATGCATTAATTTTTTTTCTAATACCATATTTTAATAATCCAAAAATAAATTCACAAATACAAAAAATATTGACATAATCACATAAATGATAAAACAACCGTAAAAAATTAGCATATATGAACTATACAATGATTATATAAAATTAAGAAATGACATTTATAGCGAAAACCTAAATATATAATAGTTTAATATTAAATTATTAGAAAATACGAAAATGAATTTTAAAATATAAAACAAATTACATAAAGGAACAATGAAAAAAAAATATCAAACATGAAGCATATAATGATTATGCTTATTTAAAAAAATAAATTAGTGATGAAATCCTCAAAAATCTAATTTTAATATTAGATTATTAAAAAATCTAAAAATAAATTTGAGAATATAAAAATAATTACATGAAAAAATGATAAGAAGTTATCATACATGAAGTATGCAATAATCATACTTACTTAAAAAACAAATTTGTGGTGAAATCCTCAAAATATCCTATTTTAATATTAAAGTTCTAAAAAATTCAAAAATAAATAAATAGTTATATATAATCGATATTTTCAAAATATCGGCCGATATATCGGCCGATATTTCAAAATATCAGCCGATATATCCCAATATTTTGGGAATATTTTGGCTGGGCGGTACCGATACCAATTCTCAACCAAATATCGGTTCAGTAACGGTCTATAACGGCACATATCGACCAATACGTACCGGTATCGGCCGATATTTTCATCCGTGGAAATTAACCAATTATAAAATCCTTACCGACCTATCTGGCCATAGGGGTTTTCTTCATAAAATCTCAATTCCCCTCTTCTAGGGCCTAATTGAATCATGCAGTAGTGTAGATCTTATCTAGGGCATGTTTGGATGAGAGTGAAGTAAAGTGGAGTAAAGTAGAGGCTCCATTTCACAAGCGTTAATTGTTGTGCAGGTTAAATTAAAAGTACAAAAATATAAAATTTCTTTCCTTTTTCTTAAAAAAAAGTCAAGAAGCAACCACTAACTAACAAAAAATTATTTATTTTTTACATAAAAAGTTAAAAAATTTCTTCTTAAGTCGCTAAAAATAAAAAATTATAATAATTTTATTATATTTTTTTCCTCTTAATTTGAAGTTTTATCTCACCACTTCAATATTCCACTCTGTATCTAACACGAGCTAGGGCTTGTTTGGTAGGTCTAGTCTTATTTTTATAGACCATCTAAAATAGAGCTATTAAAAAAAGAGCTATAAAAAAAAGAGGCTAAATTTAAAATATGTGTTTGGCAATGAAAGCATCTATTTTAAATAGACCATTTTAAATCAATAGTTGAAAATTTTTCACAAATATATTGAGATCTAGTAGGTATTAAGCCTTGAAATTTTACTTCATAACCACATTTGGCCTTCCAAAGAGATCTAACGGTTTGGATTTTGTGTTTGAGGCCCCCAATTTTTTAAATAAAATATTTAATAATTCACGTTTTTACATAAATATCTCAAGTTTGGTGACGATCCAACGGCTGAAATTTGGTCTCATAATGGTCATTGACCTTCTACACATTTTCAATGGTTTGGATTGTTATTTACTGTCCCAGAAATAATAATAAAAAATAAAAAAAGGGGCTACCTGTGGACTATTACAAATTCAGCATATTAAATTCAATGGTTGAAAGTTTTTTACAAATATCTTGAGATCCACAATGAATCAATCCCTGAAAATTGACCCCATAGCCGTTTTTAGTCTTCCCAACATTTTCAATGGTTTGGATCTTGTGTTTGGGCCCCACAAAATTCAAAAACTAGTATCCAATGGCTCACGCTTTCTTGCACATATCTCGAGATTCCGGATGAATTAACGACTGGAATTTGGATGGGTGGCCGTAATTGATCATGTGAACATTTTCAACGGTTTGGATGTAGATTTAGAGGCTCGGATTTCGAGAAAAATCGAAAAAACCGTACTGGGCGTGATCCCTCAAAATACTGTAGCTGGGCGCCTCTTTTTTTTTCCCTCTGATTTGGAAATGCATCACAGCCCCTCCTCTTCAAAATAGAGCTTTTACCTCTTATTGTCTAAATTAAATAGAGCTAAAAATGCATGCCAAACGCCTCTATTTTGTTAACTCTATAAATTTTAGACATTTAGACAATAAGAGGGAAAATTTTAGACTTGCCAAACATGCACCTAGTACCCTTCTAGGTTCTTCTAGCAGTTTTATGGGTCCCATGCAGGGCATGGAGGTTCCATACCGTCGACACTGGTGGCCGAAACTTTTTGGGGGAAAAGAAACGAGGCTAGGCCGAGCCTGCGGCAGAAAAGCCAGGCTTTTTGTTTCTTTTGACCTTTTCTTAGAAAGAAATGATCATGTTCCAATTTTTTTTTTAATTTAATATCCTCAGGGCCCGAATTTTCAATGTTTTTGTCTGATCCGCTCACTTGCTGGGAAATTAGGTCACAGACCTTAGGGGAGTGGAGTCAAACACGGAAAGACTAAAAAAAGGGAATGCCTATGCCAGTGTACGTTGGCCTAATTTTATATTGAAAAAGTTATATGAATACCGATTTTTGGATAGAAGGGAAATAAAAAAAATAAAATAGTGAGACGATTTTTGTAGTTAGAAAGATGTAGAATTTTTAAAAAAAATAAAAGGTAAAGATGAGTAATTTGATAAGATAAAAGTAATAAGGTAGTTGCAAGAGATAAATAGTACAGAAAAAGTGAAATTAATTGATTAACAGTGGAGAAAAAATAAAAATAACTTACAATTAAAATCATAACTAACTCACAAAATTGATTAAAAACCTTTGAGCATGGTATAGGATAATTTATTGCACTGTTGTCAATTTTTTCAAAAGAAATGGTCATTTCCTTTTTCCAATTTAATATTCGGTGGGCTCTACTTCCAATCGTTTGAAAGGGAGTCTGCCCGTCAACCACGCTAGCCTGCCTATTTTTTTAATAAAAATTTGTCGGTTGTTTTTGTTCTTTAAGGACATCTAACATGTATACCGATTTAGCATTTTTTGTTGACTGACCGCCAACACTCGCCTTAACCACATGTTGTGATAAACACGTGGCCGGCAGTTGGCGAGGAGGTAGAAAACAAAAATGGTACCTTCAAGACGTGATCTCACACCTTCACAAATGTTTTTCGTCTTTTTCGGGAGTTTGGATCCTCTCAGGGCAGGTGTGTACTGAGGAAATTCAGTCTGGGGGCTTCATGTGAAAGAAATAATTAACTAAGGGGCAAACGTTGGAAAACAAATATAATAATTTTCAAATCTTAAAAGTGTTTTTAATAACTTTGAACATTATTTAGGAAATGCGCAAGTGTTTGGTTCCGCCCTTTTTCAGCGGTGACAGCGGTTGGACCACTCATATTGATTGGCGAAACTAGTTACTAGGCCTTCCCTAGAAATTGTAGACAACCTCTATAAATTTTTGCAAAATCCTATAATTTATAGAAATTTTATAGGTTTTTTTTTTACTTATAGGGCCCCCTAAAATTTACGTTTTTACATAATGGTCCCCCAAGGGGATTGTTCTGCTTATGCCCCTTGATGGTCCGCAACGTTTACCATCAATCAACACCTCATATAATCTCAATTCCTTTTTCAGATGAGAGGGAAGGAGCAAATAGTTTAATTTCTATTGGCCTTGGCCTTTGAAGTTATATTGAATCATAACATAATATATTACCAAAAAGGCACCCTACACTTCTGATGCACCAAAAAAGCTATTATATATATCTATATATATATATATAAAGAGAGAGAGAAAAATATTAGTATGCGTACATGGCTTTTTTTTTCGGTACATGAGCATTCTTCTTTTTCATATATCTTTTTGCATTTTGCACATGAATATTACCAATTGTGTAAATGTCCCTCACCCAAAGGTGAGGGATGGAAGCGTACTAACATTATCCAATACACCTTAAGGTGAGGGATGAATGCATATTAACATTATTCAATATATATACATACATATATATATTTGAACTCTCAACAACTTTTCATTTTAAAAAGCGAAGTTTTTGCCTCTTTTTGATATGTCCAATGAAAATCTGCCCCTTTATAAGTGCAAAGCAAAAAAAAAAAAAAAAAGGTAGGGGGGGATAACTAATTTTAAGGAGATTAGATGACATGTGTTAAAATCTTACAAGCTGAAAAATGAGCCTTTTTTTAAATAAAAAAACACCTAGATAGTTTTCTAGCTTGATTCATATATATATATATATATATATTATATACACATAAATATTATCCATACATATATATGCAATGAGGGAAACTTGCATAATTGAAAATATTCATATATAAAAGAGGAAAAGCTATATATGATAATATGCAAAAGAGGAATATTTATGTGTAAAAAAGGAAAGCTATAAAGTGTCCCATCACCTTATGGTAAGGGATGGATGCACATGAACATTCCCCTCTGATGCATATGAACGTTCTCCTCTCGCTCTATATATATAGAAGAAAATAATTCTATAAGAACTAGTTCTCACCACTATTTTGTAAGAAGTTTAGGTGGGTCCCATCTATTTACTTAATCCAAATCTTGTGATACACATGTATCCCTTGCTAGTTACATGCTCCAAGTTTCGGTCAAAACAGAATTTACTAGGCTGTTGGATTGAGTGTACACTAATCCAAATGGACTAGATTTATAAGCCACAGATGGAGGGGATTAAGAACATATGATTGCGGCCAAACTTGATATTTAGGGTGGTCCCACATAGATCTTTTCATCCCCCTGGTTTTATCTCCAAATGAGACCCACAGTAGGCCCCACAAAAGTTTTCACTGTAGATGTGTGAGAATATTTCTTATAGGATTAAAACCCCTATATATATATATATATAGAGAGAGAGAGAGAGAGAGAGAGAAAGAGAGAGAGAGAGAAATTGCCCATCCAAAAAAGGGCCTTTTTGCCCCTACATAATATCTAATAAAATAAGGGATAGTTCCATACTCTTTATTACTGCCCTTTTTTGGAGTTTTTGTTAGATACAAAATAGAAGGGGAGATTTAAATTTGAGAGAGAGTTATATACATGCATTTCATATGAACCATTTACTTCTGTTTATGGTAGGTCCCATTGGTCCAATGGTATTTAAAAATTTTGGACTGATTGCTCCATCTCATCCCGTCATTTTTAATAAAGATTTGAATCGATACTATGACTTTGGCATGAATTGTCATTAATTGGAGAAGGTTTCATTGGAATTTGGAAGAGAAATTTGAATGTCCTTTTAATAGGGAGAATAGTTAGGAAAACTAAATTAGTGATCCTATCAAAGGTAGACTAAATAGATAAGAGATAATTAGTGGATAATCCTTGTAAAGCTTTGAGAGAGAACCAATAGGAGCATTTAAACCTTGCATTGTGATCTTGCTATCTTTGTAGAGGGAGAGATAGAAAATATAGGAACTCTAAATGCTTCTCTCATTTTGGTTTTCTTTTATTTTTTTTGTCAATTGATAGGGGCATTTTTCTTTTTTAAACACCCTCGGTGCCATGTAGCTAGCATTACTCACATGGGTCCCACTTGGGAATGAGACTTAGTGGGGAGGGGGGGATTGAAAGATCTCCTCACCACCAATCCTTCCATGGTGATGGAGGTTCAAATCATCATTATAAGCATTTGATCAATGGCTAGCAAATTTTTACTGTTCAAAATGAATGCAATCCAATCCATTTGCATAAGTGCCAAACTTGATATTGGTGTTTATCATGAGGGTACTTGTGTTATGGTCTACTTGGATGGATTATAAGCTGGGCCCTATTAATGTTTTAACACATGGTGCTCATCTTATCGTGAGCACTAGGTGATCGGCAGAGGTTTTCTTTATATATATTTATGGGAGCTCCTCTACTAAGCACATTACTTTCTAGTAATGCCCACTAGGGTGCCCACTTGTGGATGGGACTGGAGGGGATTGAAAGATCTCCCCTCCACCTAACATAAATTGTGATTGAGGCTCAAATTATCATTCTAATCACTTGATCAATTGCTGATAATTTTTCACCATCCAAAATGAGTACAAGTTGATCCAACGATTTAATTAAATTGGATGGATGTTAAACTTGGGGTTGGTGATTATCAAAGGGGTAGTTGTTTTATGGTTCACTTAGATAGATCATAAGTTAGGCCTCAGTAGGTGTTTTGGAAAATGGTGCTCACCTCATCATGAGCACCGGTGCTGGGCGGAGGTTTTCCAATATATATATGGGAGAGCATCACTTTAGCTCACGCGGATGAGAGAAATCCCTTTTGTTCGAGCATGTGGGGCTACCTGTGGCTGATCCAAAGGGACCACAAACAGGGCCCTCTTAAATTCTACTGGCCCATCAATTATTGGCTTGATTTGAATGAACTGGCCCGTCGGATCTACCGCACACCAATCTGATTGGATTGTGTACCATTAAAATTGTGGGGCTTAAATGGAGATGATAGATATTAAGGATGAGGCTGATTTTTTTGTAGAGAGGAGGGCCTCTATGTGTCATTGAAAGTTCCTTCATCCTCATCCCTAGGTGGGCCCTACACCCTTGTGCGGACCACCCCTATCTATGGTTGAGTGCAGGAGAGAATCCCCTATATATATAATGTTAGTATGTATCCTTCATTCATTTCTCATATATATTGGAAATATATTCATGTGTAAAAAGAGAAAAAGCTATCTATGGTTAAATACAGAAAAGGAATGTTCAAGTACAAATAGAGAAAGCCATGTAAGCATCTCTCACCCTATGATGAGAAAAAAAGACGTATTAATATTCCTCGTATATATATATATATATATATATATGAGGAGTGCTAGATAGCGCCCAGTCGTTTTTAAAAGTGAAAGCACCTCTTTTACGATGAATAGGAGATTAGGAATGTAGAGAAGCAATTAATTTATTTTTAAAAAAGAGAAAAAGTCACCATATGACTTGTTCTTTATTGGAAGGTAGAAAAAGAGCAGAATTATTTTTTTTAAATAGGACATTCTTGAAAATTTTTCTCTCTATATGTATATAAAATAATGAAAGCTCTCGCACCATTTTCACGTTTGCTTGAATGACAAATTCCGTCGCTTGTTTCATTTAAGGAAGAAGCGTAGACACATCAATAATATCGGTGTCGTCACTCAAAATAAAAGTAAAACTTCGTAGGACTTTAGCTATTTCAGAAAAATATGAGGGTTTTCTTGTTGGTGCATGGCAAGTCTAAGATTGAACCTGGTTTGGAGATACTCTAAGATGTGTTGTTATTTTTTGTGATTTCCTTGTCACCACTTGCTCGCAACTCAGTGCAAATTGCTATATTATTAAAAAAAAATCTTATATTTTAGAGATTAAGGGGTTTGCTCAATAAAATAACAAAAATAATAAATACAGGCAGACAAATGGGTCCTACTCTTTATTTTTTGTTTTTTTTTTTTTGTATTCATTAATGATAGTGATACTACCAACCTCCTAACGCGTGGGTGAGATGGATTGGTTAAAAGCGCTGATAGCACGTCTGACCTGGTTGAACACAAGATAAAGATGGTGATTAAAACTAGGTCAGCAATGATGACCGCCGATGCTCAGTCTTGCTTTCGTCAAACACGCAATCAAGTGGTCTCAAACTTGAGGATCTAGATGTAACGCAGATGAGATTGTCTTCAATGGTCTAAATTTTATCTAACCGGGCACCACCATGGAGCTATGAGACACCAAAGATTTGGAATTCATTCAATTCGATCTATAATCATCATTAATTATTTCCCTTGCCTACTTTATCCCTTATCCATTTGAATAATTGAAGTGGTGGGTCCAACTCAAATGAAAAACCGTCCAGTATTTTCAAATATCTGTCATGGCTTGCGAATAAGGATGACTTAACAAGTGTGACGTCATGAGGAGACTGCTCACCCAATCTTTGTTTAGTATTCTTCATTTTTTATCCAAAGTGCTGAAATTTTAGAATTTAAAAAACGGTTTTAATTTTATGAGTAGAGTTTTCACACATCAACTGTGAGAACTTTTTATGAGACCCACTTGTGGGCCTATTTGGGGATGGGACCAGGAGGATGAGAAGATCTATGTGAAACAACCCTAAATATTAAGTTTGGCCCTAATCACATGTCTCTAATTCCTTCATCCATGACTTACAAATCCAATTTATTCGCATTGGTGCACAGCCGATCCAACAGTCCAGTAAATTCAAATTTGACCAAAATATGGGGTATGTGACTATCAGGTGGTTCCTTGTATATTTCAAGATTTGAATTGAGTAATAGATGAGTTCCACCTAGATTTTTTATAAAAAAGTGATGAGAATTAGTTCTCACAAGATTATTTATCTTTAAAAAAATTGGATACAACATCCATTAGAATAAAAGAAGTTGTCTTTTTAAATAGTATTAAAGAACTCCAGTGATAGAGCTTGTGCAAGAACCAATAAAAGATTTAAAATCATTGGATTTTCTTATATGGTCATCATTATCCATCAAAATGCCTAGAGACAAAAGTTTAGAAAATTTCCTATAGACATTTTCAATACTGTTACATTTTTTTTTTCAATATTGAAAAAGTTTAGTTAGATTATGTATTATCCCGCAAAACTCCCTCTGTTAAAAAAGTCAGTGGAGCACTTTTTTCCCTACGTTTCAATTGAAGTTTTTATACGCAATATCACATAATCCAAATAAAATTTTTTATGTGGCAAAGGAAAATTAGCAGTACGAAGAATGTTTGGGATATTTCTTCAACTTTTTGTCACCAAGCATGGATTTTTAAGCCTAATGGTGATCATATAATAAAAATTCCTAAAGTTTTCAGATTGAACTTTTAAATATTTAGCAGGTAGGGTCATCATTAAAAGTGGGAGAAGAAAAGAAAGATAGAAACAAACAAAGATGAATTCCTACTTGTGGCGCTAATGGTGAGGGAATAGGATAGAGTGTGGGCAAGTACTTAAGTATTAAAAATAATAAAAATATCACATGCCCTTAGATCTTCTCCTTCATGCCATCATATTTAATGGAGTATCTACCTTTTCTAAGATGTAAATTTGAAGGTTGAAATCTACCAGCTCCATGGAAAGCCAACTTGACAACAAATAAGATAAAAGAAGCTCTCAGTTTCTTTAGCAAAGTCCTAGAAAAACATGCATGTTTGGAGAATTTGAAGTTAGCCAAATATTGTGCCCAACATGGAAATCCAAATTCTCATTACAATTGAAATGTGGACTTCAGAAATGGAAAGGCATGTTCGGAATGGGAGACCAATTCATATGAGCCACACACGAGGCTACATGAATGTACCACCATCACAAAAGGCTCTTGAAACTAACTGTACTTTTCATGATATGCACATGAGATATCACTATTGCAATGAGAAATTCATGACATATTGTGATGGCTGATCCCTTGCATTTACAAATGTCATGTTTTTTTCGTTAGAATTCTAAAATTTGAACTACTTAAAAGGGCCATGTCTAGATGTCCCTTTGAGTTCAAATGTCATGTTTCTTCAATAGAATTTTAATGAAGAGACGTGACATTTCTAGCAAAAAAACATGACATTTTAAATTGCATTTCAGATGACCACTGGAATTCTTGGACTTAAGTGCCTTTGCTTTTTTGTAGAATTTTTGAATTTTCAAGTATAGAGGAAGATTAAGATGTTCCACTGATAATTTCATAATTTTCCATATATGAATTCTGGAAACTCCATCAAAATTATAAGCTCTAACTAGAATTTATGATAAGAAAATAAGGTATTGGAATTTTTTGAACATGATAGTTTGTCCCTGTGCATTTTTCAAATGTCATGTTTCTTTTCAACAATATTGTTAAAATTCTGATCAACTAAAATGTCTCAATTAAACTGTCACAATTTTAGAATTTCAGCCTTTAGCTTTTTTTAAGAACGAAGGAGATTCCACTCTTTCTAGGGCATTTTAAAATTCTGGAAATAGGAACCAAGTCACATAGGAAGTTTTCCGGCTTCTCTATAAAGAGGGGTGGAATAAATGTGGGAACATGAAGGCAGATCTCCAACAAGTTGATCCTACTACCTTCGATTCCATCTCACTTTAGTCTACTGTAGCCATGGTATGCTTTGTTAATCTAAAGTTTCTTTTTCTTCTAATCTAAGTAGAGTTTGTGTAATTTTTTCCCAACATTTTTCCAGATCCAAACGTACCCCACTAAATTTTCTGGCTGTGTCTAATAAGCACCTGGCAGGGAATTTTGTGACAGTGGGACACTTTCGAGTGGGTTCAACCATTAAAGATTTGAAATTTCTAACCATCTTTCTTTCTTTCTTTTTATCTTTTAATGGCAGAGCGAGGGAGGGAAGGAGTCATCTCACAGGACTCTCACAGAGACTGGTGGGGTCTCTTTCAAACCCGTAATCCGGGCCAAGAATTTCAAGAACGCGGGCAATCTTAATCTGGCGAACAATGTCGGTGGTATGACTCGCAACACCAATACGATGGAGAAGCAGAAAGATGGGCAAGAGAAGAGCGATAACGCGGAGAAGGACTCATCTCACAGTACTTCCACAGAGACTGTTGAGGGCCGTTACAATTACGATCCCCAAATTGAGGCCACGGAGGAGTTCATCAACGAGGCCAATATTAATATGGCGTACAACCGCGGTGGTATGACTAGCAACACCACTACGATGGAGAAGCAGAAAGAGAAAGATAGGCAACCTCCTGAGCAGTCCAAAATCCGTGAGCAGTCCAAACGCAGTAATGTCTATACTCTCCAAGATCTTCGTTAAGTAAAGCACCTAGGCAAAATAGTATGTTATGAGAAGGTGCTGTCAATGTGTCCTGCTTGGAAAAGGAGTAGTTATTTCTTTCCTTTGAATAAGTCCTGGTTCTGAAAGTCCTAGAGTCAGAGTTTGTTGCTTTGTCAGAGTACGCTGTGCTTAGTCAGACTCCGTTGTTACCGGAGTTACTACTCGTTTGGAATAGTTTAGTCAGAGTTTGTTTCTTAGTTTGCTACTCTTTGGGAATAGTTTTTTCTTCTTCCACGATGTTGTTGTGAGCATGTGGAAGGCTGTAATTTGCACTAAATAAAGGGTCTTTTGGCAACAGTTCTGTCAGCACTTCATATTATGGTGAGTAGACCATGTTCTTTTTTTTTTTTTGTTATAAAGGCTGATATCCTATTTCAAATTTAAACACTTAAAAGGTCAAAATATAACGCTGGCAGATCTAAGCCGACTTTCATCTTCATCTTCCTCTTCAATTCTGGTTTGCAACCAGAAAAAGGGCAGTAGCCAGCAGCAGCCCTTCTTCTCAAGTACTACGATTGGCGCAGCAGCCGGCATAGGCGGCCTGACAAAGTCCGTCTGATATCAGAGCAGAGCTGGTTGCCTTTGTGTTTGACGGTTTAAATTTTGGGATACTTTTGCGGATTCACGAAATCCAAACCTTCTTCTTCATGTTTATTTTCTCTCTCAGTTTTGCTAGTTTCCTGTTTACTGCAACTTCATGCAATGAAGAAAAAGACCATTGGATGTTTATTTTTCTGCATGGAGACCGAGGAAAAGGGGCCTTTCTCATCATAGTTGTAAAGAGAAACAAGCACAGCATGTGCTTTCTCTTTGTCTTCTTTTGGACTACATCAGGTAGCGTGCCAGAGAGAAAAAAAAAAAAAAAACTTGCTAGTACAAACAGCCTCATTGTGCAAGGACACCGACAGTCCTTCCTCTGTTCCGATCAGATCCAAATTCAACTCCAACGGCAATGTTATGTTCCTCAAACAGAACCAAAAATTGAGAACCCCTCTCTTTTTGTCTTTCAATCAAGGTAGAACCTGATCCGTGGCCCAGCACAGATCAAAATGAAAAAGGCACGTTTCTCTATTTTGGGATGAAACTAGAAACCCCAAGCCTGATCCGTCTTTGTCTCTCTTTCTCCGGAGACCTCCTACTGCTTTTTGCAATCACAACGAATTTCTCTTAGTTTTAATTGAATTTATATGAGTTTGGATGAATTTATATAAGTTTTATCAAAAGTTATCTAAGTTTGATCAAAATTTATATGAGTTTTGCATAGAATTTATATGAGTTTACAAAGAATTTTTTTGAGTTTATAGGAATTTATATGAGTTTTACAGAAAACTTATATAAGTTTTGCAGAGAACTTTTATATTACAGAATTATATGAGTTTGTAGAGAATTTTTTTGAGTTCGCAGAGAATTTATGAGTTTTGTAGAGTTTTTTTTAATATAAAATTTTATAAGCAACATTGGTATTAATTGAAAGGTCTCGATGCGTAGATTCCAAATATATTATTTTTTTTTTCAAAAACAGATATCATGAATAAAAGTTCTGGATTTTCAGATCATAAAGACAAAAGTAGTTGCAAAAAGGGTAAATTAGTTATAAAAAATATTAACTGGTCATTTTAGGGACCTCCGCCTGGAATATGTTCATGCGGTAGCGACTACAAGCCTTAACTGATTTGTGAGTGGACCGCGCCTTTAATTTGTGCCATGGTGTTTGGTTTGGGGGGGGGGGGGGGGGGGGGGGGGTGCGCGCGGTGTGTTGCGCACTGTTGGCTAATTATCTCTTAAATAAAGGCATGAAATTAAATACTAAATTCTTTGGACACTTCGGAGGTTGGTTTTCCCTCCAAGCAACACCACTATCCTTTCTTGTGTACCCATTGCACATTTCCATTCCTTTTCTTTAAAAATTTGCTAGAAGAAGAGGAAAGGTTTGAGGAACCCACACTGTCATTGAGGATCCTCCACTTTTTTGCAAATTTTTAACTAATCGAACCCTTAAAAACAATGAGCGTTGTAGCATCGGACCCCAAGGATCAATCTGGTGCTGTCGGAACTAAAACATTTTTTTCGGTCTAGGACCCCATCAAGGAGTTTTTTTTTGGAATAAAATCCCTTATAAAGTAATTAATAAGGTGCAACTATTACACTAGGGCCCATCAATTAATGGATCATAGTTTGAATTTGACATTTTGGATGTGCACAAATCGCCCTCGCCCCGCAGTGTACAAGAACCTTGAGTTTAATAAGATTCAGATGTGATGCGGCCAATATTTTGTTGGCCCCTAATCAACACCCCATTTCTGTATCCGTAAGGATAATTTTATTGACTCCAAAAAAGTGCACATATCATAGAGTTCACTTGTAATAAAATCACTCTTTTATTTATATAAACTACTTTTAGCTAGGAAAGAACTCAAACATGCTATATACAACATTTTGATTTTTTGGATAAAAAAAGAAAAAAAAGTATTGCGGTGAGGTAACCGTTTTGCTTTGTTACTTTTTCCATATAAAAAGAGGGAAAAGTAAATATCAATGTGAAGTGAAGTGTGGTGAGGCAAAGCCTCAAACCAAGAGAGAATAAAATATGATAGAATTATGATAACTTTTTTATTTTTAGTGGCTTACTAAGAAATCTTTTTGACTTTTTGTATAAAATATAGATGATTTTTCATTACTTAGTGGTTGTTTTTGACCTTTTTTTCTTTAAAGGAGGGATTTTTGAATTTTTGTCCTTTGATAAAATAGGCACATCAAATCATGCTCGGAAAATGGAAGCTAACTTTACTCCACTTTACTGTACTACACATCCAACCTCTATTAGATGGATAATGAACTATATTCTAGTCATTTTTATTCAAATTGTTTACGAAAATTGGGGAAATGTTGTGAGTAGTTCTAGTGTAGTGTGTTTGGAAGTGTGAAACTAGAGAGGCCTGTATGTGAGAAACTCTTTTTTTAACCCAAGAGACTTTAAATTGTAAGAGAGTACCACGGTTATAGTGAAATTGAGTGGAAGGTAGTAGAATGAAGTAGTTGGGCCTTGCAGGATCCCCCATGTAAGTGAAGTTTTTAAACCCTAATTCGGGTTAAGGTTCTAAATCAGAATATAATATGGATTTCAAATAAACCAACTTATTAACCTAATCTAGAATCAAACAATCACATTAAGAGAAGGAGGCACAATTTTTACTTGAAAAATCCTACTTGGGAAAAACCATGAGTCCTATCATATAGACCAAGACAAACCAAGCACTATATTTATGAAAGTTACAAGAAGTACTCATGGACCCTTGGGAGAAACCATGAGTCCTACCATCTAGACCAAGACAAACGAAGCACTCTATTAATGAAAGTTACGAGAAGTACTCATGGACCCTTCCCAAGTTGAAACTCAACTTAAGGACTACGGCAATCTTGCCGACACCTCGCGTACACCTTCACCGTGCTTGAATTAACTGGCTTGAATCCTTTTTCAAGATGAATCTACTGTGAGAGAGTACATGAGATTGGTCTTTAGAAGCTCTGCAAAAAGGTTGCTCTAGAGAATAAGATGGATCTCAAAAGGATGCTAGGGTTTATCAAGGGAGATGGATGGCCTAAGGGAGAGAGAACAAGATATTATATAGGCCCAAATTCATGGGTGCACTTATGATAGCAAGGAATAAGCGTTTGGAAAGGATTGGCAATCAACAAGAAATTTTTTGTAAGTTCAAAATTTGAAACCGTGTTATGTGCTTGAGCTTGTGTGAGGCTACACTCGAGAGCTTAAAAAATCTCGCAATTAATTTTCAATTCTGCACACTCTGTCAGACTTGCTTGAGAAAATAAAGCCTTAGCTTGATTGGATATACTTCTGTCTGGAGTCTTAAAAACTACATGAGCACGCGCTCAAGCACGTGTGAACATGCTGCATCTTGTGATTTTCTTCTGATACTTCAAATCGTGTAGCCCAACTATGAAATACAAGTATAAATCATTGAATCCCAGTTTTATCCACATCCCAATGAATTTGTCACACTCAAGTACCTTATAATCTCTCCCTTTGGCAATTCATAGACAAAACACCTAATTACATGAAAATCTACCCAAACAAAATTACAAATGACAATAACAAAAAGAATTCAACTTCAATTTTGTCATCCTGCAAACCTGTAAAACCTACCACGAAAACTTGATAGAAAATTAAGTGAAAATATCATGTCATGAAATTAAAACCATGATTCATTCATACTCCTCCTTATTGTTCAGAATTGACCAAGTAAAACCAAAAGGAGAAATATGCTAAAACAAAGTCATGGATTTCATGATTTAAAAAGCAACTACAATAAAGGAAATGCTAAAATAGTACTAACAAGTTACAGCATCAGCATCAGAAAAGCATCTAAACAGAAACTATACATAGACAAGCAAGAGATAGAGGCATGCAAAATGAGGTCCATTTTAGTGACTGTGGATCATGCCATGAAAATTAATTGGCCTCAATTCTCACACCCTTAGAATCGGGTTTGGATCTGGCCCAGTTTTGGGGGCGTGATAAAAAGCCTTCAACTTGGTCGAGCCTCAAAATAAGGAAAGTTGAAAATGAAGCGTTCCAGGAGCAGCACAATCTCAAACCCCTGGCCATCATAATCTCGTTCCCTCTCCCACAAATAAAACGAGGTTGCTCCAACAAATCTAAAATAGAGTTGCACTCATGTTTCTCCACTTTCACCCACGAATATCTGATCAGTGTTGTCTGGGCCAAAACTTAAAGAAGAAAGAAGAAGGTAGAGACAAGAAGAAGCTGGAAGCATCGAACTCGTGTTGGTGTAAAACACTTGTGGCGAATTTGATGCTTCCATATTAGATAATAATAATAATAATAATAATAATAATAAAGAATGGGTGGGGCACCCATTCCTTGGGTAAGTTATGCGGTTTGGGAGACGCCTTCCATGATTTTTTTGGTAAAATCTTCTAATATATTACTAGCTAAGCACATGCCTTATAATAAGAGTCAACACTTCAAAACTTATCTTATTATTTGCACATAAATTTTATATTATATTATTGTAACATGAAATAATCTTTAAATTAATTTATTGTATTTGCTAAATTGGTGGAGATAATTAAAAATATATAAAGATTTTTGGAGAAGATAACTTAGGAAGTTTGAATCTAATATTCTTACCAAGTTTGAATAGTAAATGGTTCCTATCAAAATTTCCTCATATAGAAATGATCAAAACCAATCTTAATATTTAGACGCATGAGAAAATTAGATTAATAAATCTAGAGAGGTGTGGTGTGGCCCACGTTAAAACCAAAGCTATGTATGATTTTCTTAAGCATTTTTTTCAAAAAGCCAACCACATGAGTGTTGATGTGGTGTCCTCTCCGATCTTCCTTTCCTTTGCTTAAATATAAATATAAAGTGTCCCTTTGAGAGTTGGTTCAGTGGTCAATTATAATAATATATTAAGCGTATAGGCTCCGATTTTACAATCAACCTTCAATTTTGTAATAAATTGAGAAATTGAGCCTCAGTTGAGTTATATAATAAAATATTAAGCATATAGGATTTGATTTTGCAATTGAGCTTTAATTTCGCAATTAATTGAAAAATTCATCCTCATTTGAGATTTCAATTTTGCTCTGATTTTGAACTGGGTAGAAGGTCTCTAATCAATCGGTTCATACTTAGATTTTCTCATTTAAGGGTGTTTATGGATTAGGATCCATACCAGTTGTAATTTTCTTATTTAAGGGTGTTCATGGATTAGGATCCATACCAGTTGTGATAAGGGCAAATATATATGAAAAAGAGACCTTTTTTTTTGTTATAATGTTAATTTGGGCTGAGTTCGGACTTAATATGCTTTAGGTGGGTCGGGCTCAACTATCCACTTATGGCCCAATCCACGCTTGAGTCAGAGTTGGCGCATAAGCTCAGAAGTCAAATCTTATATAATGCTACATTAAATAATCTTCATTGGAACCTTTCATCCCTTATTGCGTATAATCCCTTCAATCACGTAATTCAAATTAACAAAAGTGAGTAGAACACGATGATTCTCATAAATATATATTTTTAATGCCCTTTCTTAACCTTTTTTTTTCCTTTTTATGTATTTTTTTGCAGTTTTAATGTTTTTTTTTATCAGACTTCTTTTTATTATTTTTTATGCTTGTAGGTTTGCATGGATTTATATTTTTCTGTTATTTTTCAGCTTCAATTTTTTATTTTTAGGCAATGGTTTTTTATGGATTTATTTATTTCTTCTAAGTTATTTTTCTTATTAGATTGTTTATGGACTTCTATTTTCATATTGTAATTTTGCGGTATTTTTTTTATCAAAATTTATTTTTATTATAGATTTATTCTTCTGATTTCAAAAGAATGTTTGAAGCAGTATACTCAACTCATTTGAAATAAATTAAAGTTCATTCGTTTTAGAATTTAACAATATTTTTTTTTGTTATTATTACCGGTTTTAATTTTTATTACAATTTTTATCACCTTAATATAATTTAGACTTTTATTGTTTTTAATATTATAGAGGGAAATTTTCAAATTGGGGCATAACTTTTCTGAACTTTTCAAAATAGAACAAAATAAAAGACAATCAAAATGGGCTTAAGTTTGCCAAAATAAAACACAGGACATCCGGCCTTACGACCGACGGTTGGGCATGATGCCGACGAATACGGTCGCCAAAGGAGAGGAGTTCGCGGGGGATGCTCGTTTGTTGGTGGGTGGCGGCAATGGGTTGTCTGTCAAAAGACCCGCGCTGTGATGAAAGAGCACCACTTCTGCATTTGAATCAAACGGCCAAAATCATTTTCAGAGGGATGAAGGGTGGGATCCATCCGTGTCCCCCTGTGGTCTACACTCTCTTTGCGAGGACCAAACATGATCACACCGTCCATCCTCGAACCAGATCTGATCACGCCAGGTGTCAACATCCTGACGGGGTGGCCTAGTGCACGGGCTCCGCAGGAAAGTGGGCGCACAGCAAGAGAGTCGTATTCAACTTCACGTCGGCTTTCACGTCTATATTTTGCCCGCTTACCTCCATGGATGACGTTCTCACTAGTTGCTGTCTCCACCCATAAGGACTCGAACCAATAAGTGTGCCATGTTGAACTTTACAAGGACATGTGCAGAATTGTGTCTGCACGGATGCTCTGTTTTACATTTTTCGAGTACTTTCTCTAGGGACGAAGATATTTTCGAGCCACTTACATCGATTTTTCTTCTAGTAAAAAGCAACTTACATCAATCGTCATCATCTTGAAATTATGTTTCTAAACCACAATTGTATCTTATTTTGAACCGGATGATCACACATCGGTGCGTAAAGCATGATATTTGATCCGGGCGGGGTGCCCCTGATCATGAGAAAATCCAAGTCTACTATGTGACACATCACCGCTCGGTCCACGACGACATCCTCCCAAGCACCGAGCGCAAGCATGCTGTGAATGAAGAAAAGAGAAGGAAGAAGGGGCAGAAGAGAGGGAGCGCTGAGAATTGGCCGGGTCCGATTAGGCAATCGTTTGCAAAACTAGAGCTCCAAGGGTTGAAACGTAGTTTTTATTTTGCCCTGTTTTGAAATATCACAAAAAGGTGGGGCCCATTTTGAAGATTTCCCTCTTATAAATTATATATTGCTCGTGCTAAGCGGGGGAATATATAGGGACAGCATCGTATTCTATTTTGCAATTAAGCTCTAATTTTACAATTAATTGAGAAATTGAGCTTAGTTGGAATTTCAATTTTACTTCGATTTTGAATTGCAGAGAAATTTTAGGAACCTATCACTATCTAAACTTTTAATTATGCAAAAATTTTTTATCTTAAACTATTAATTATTTTACAAAAGAATCTATTATTATCTAAACTTCTAATAATATAAATTTCTTCTCTTCAACTATTAACCATTTTATGAAAGTAGAGCCAGAAATGATACATCTACAACCTGAGTCCATCTTTGGTCCAGCCCGCTTTAGCTCGGACTTGGACTTTAATTTTGAGTACGTGGTCTTGGACTATGAAGCTGGGCCCATTTAATAAGCAGGCCGTGTTCAGATATAATTTAGACTGAATATTATTTAATATTTTTCAATTGAGCCCCAATTTCTCAACTAATTGTAAAATTGGAGCTCAATTTCAATGTTAATTTGAATCAATTTTAACTTGAGGGAGAGATTTATTTTTAACAAAATTTATTTTTTTCTTGCCAACATGGGCCCTAAAGCGCTAGTTATTTATAAAAGTGATTTCATAAAATGAATGATGGTTTTAAACACAACTAGCCTAATTGGCCTAACTATTAGTACTTCACAATTTAGTCTCATTCATATATTACAACTAAAGACTTGTACAATTTTTTTTTTATAGTTTCCTATTCATGATTTAGCTAATGTGAAGGATGTACATCAAAATTGTGATTAACTTTTTCAAGTGACTATCATCAGCCCCCCTCAAGAGAAAACTCTGAGTCCACAACTTTTGGTATAATTACCAAAATACCTATAACCCCGTGACCAACAAGAAAAAACCTATAATTCCTTCCATGTAACATCTTCATTGCAATTTTTGTATTTATCTCAAGAATTTTTTCATTAATAATGATTCTTTTGAGTTTTGCTTTATAGTGTTTCTTTCTTTTTGTTTAGAATAAAAATTGACATCAAGAGCTCCATGGACAAGAACAATATTATTACTATTGTCATGGAATTTTTGTCTATTAAGTTGCATGCTTATGCTACCTTTATGCTGATCCCTTCTCCTTACTCTAAGGTAGGTACCATTGTGTCCCATCTTCTATGTGCTCATAATGTAATCATCTTTAGTAGGGTTTCTCATTTAGTTGCAAGAAATTTGAAAGTTTTTTTGGAAGATTTTGAGCGTTTCTCTGGCTTAGCTGTGAATTGGAGTAAGAGTTCTATATTCTTTTCGAATACCTTTGCAAAAGATAAGGATGCCATGTTATCTATGTTAGGAACCATTGAAGGCAAATTTTCTTTTAGGTACCTAGGGGTAACCCTTTCAATGAAAAAAGCTTACTTTTCAAGATTGTCAGCCTTTATTGGATAAATTTCATAAAAGATTATCTGGATGGAAGTCTACAATCTTATCTTTTGCAGGACAAACTAAATTGATTCGTTCCTCTCTCTGCTATGCATCTATTCTGGGCCATTGTGTATATGCTTCCTATTTCAATTTTGGAAGCCATTGAAAGGCTCATGCGTAATTTCTTTTGGAATGCATGGAACACATATTTTTTACATCTCATTGGTTGAACTACCATTTGTAAGTCTCATTCTCTTAGAGGATTTAGAATTAAAAGGGTAAGGATTTTAAATGAAGCTTTACTTCTTAAGCAAATATGAAATATAGCTTCTCAGAAGGATAGTTGCTGGTTGAGTTGAGCGAGTGCCAAGTATTTGAAAGGGCACTGGCACTCTATTTGGGATATAAAGCCTAGTTATATAGTTTTTTGGGAATGGCGCCGTTGCATTCAATATATAAGACTAAAAGCTTTGCCTTTCATCATTTGATGGGTGATGGTAGGAAAACTCTATTTTGGACTGATCCATGGTTAAAGGAGGGTCGTCCAATTGATATTAGTGGCCATCGAGCGGTTTATGATCTTCGTTTGGGAAGGGATTTATTGGTGCATAACTTTGTCCAAGATGATGTGTGGATTCTTCCAACTACTACGTTATGCACTCTCTTATCTCTTTGCGATACCATTCTCCAACAAGACTCTCTTGCTAGTTCTTTTCAAGATGAAATTAATTGGACTCTAGAGGATTTGGGATCTTTTACTATTAAATCAGCTTATGACAGTCTTACTCAGCTTTCGTCTCATTAGGTATTGCCTTGGATTCATCTTGTTTGGTTTAAAGGTTTTATTCATAAGCATTTAATGTGTGCATGGATGGTTTTTTTAGGAAGCCTTAAAACCGAGACTTTTCTTATAACTAGAGGGGTATATTGTGATGATTTATGTGTTCTTTGCAATTCCTGAAGAGAAGATGTCAATCACATGTTTCTATCTTGTCCATTCTCACAAATAATTTGGTCGGGTTTGATGGATATAATAAGAATTCTAGTGCGTCCTAGTCAATCAATTCAAGATTTAGCTTCTTCTGTGATCTTGGCTATGGATAATGCTACTGATGGAGGACTGTGTTTGACTTATCTAATTTTTTCAGCTGTTTCTTGGAATATTTTGAGAGAGTGTAATAGTAGAATATTTTCCAATAAATCCAGAAGCCCTTTACAATTCATGCATGAGATTATTCAACAGATTCAATGTACAATAATCTACTTAAACCTCTCTCTTCTCCCTCTTTTGTATAGTTTGTGGAATTTACTTCTGGAAACTAGTCAAAGACATATCATTCAAACGAAGGTCCAAATATCCAAGAGGTGGTGTTTTTGTATTATTTATTATGGGGATTCCTTATTTGGCATTCTGTAGCAACCAAGCAGTAGACCGTTGGATGTTTTTGCTCCACTTGATGTTCATTATGAGAATGCTTTTCTTTTTCTTATCCGACAGATTCCAAATTATCTTCTTTCTATAATTTTGGAAATAGATGATAAATTATCAGGACATTTATATGACCCAGTAAATTCTCCTCCATACTTGCTTATAGAAGAACGGCCTAGGTGATTCATCAAGTGATTGAGCTTTCTTATTCCCAAATTCCTTCCATTGCATGGAGATTGGTAAAAAATGTTTGAAGGCTCTACACCCCTTCAGTATCTATTTGATTTGTTGTTGTACTTTTATAGATATTATTCTTTGTTCACTCTTAATTATCTTGATTACTTATTTTCCTTTTGTTTCGATTTAAGGCAAGAATATGGGTTGGCCTTTCTTATCATTTGGTCAATATAGGGTGTGCCTAAGTATCTGCCATATCTTAGAACTCAAATCATAGAGGAGTAAAATTTCAAGTTTGTGTGATTCTCTTATGATGACACAGAAAACGTGCTCATGATAGCACCGTTTTTCACATATTGCTTTGTTCATGTATATGCTCAAGAACTAAAGGCCTCGCTCTTTAGTAGAATTCAGGTTTCAGGAATTCTTTAATTCTCTAAAAGTTGTCCTTTTGAAGGTAGAATTTCAAATTAATCCCATTGGACCGTTGGTGGATCATTTGAAATTTGAACTAAAAGCAAAGAGAATAACATTATAAAAATTTTAGGTGGCTGAAATTTTAAATTATGTTAAAAACGAAAAACATGGCATGTTAAAATCAAGGAGACAAACCATTACATCGCATTAAAAAAGATTCAGCATTTCACATTCTTATCATAAATTATGATAAAAAAATAGGTAATTGTTCCATCCCCTACCCGGGTTTTTATTGAAATGTACCTTCGATGCGACATTAGGTGAAGATGGGAACCGTTTTACAACACTATCGACCAGTTGTAAGGTGGTGTTGACTAAAATTATAGGTGAGTCGGTGAGATATTCCCCATTTCAACATTTTCACCCTCGAAATGTAAAAACGAAAAATAGTCACTAATTCAGGGAGTTCACATCATCTAGGGTGATCATAGGTAGACTAGTCACTGTGCACCATGTCACCCTCCCGCAGGCACATGCACAGTGGGTACCTGAGAATAATAAAGAGAATCGTAAGTGGTCCACCCATAATTAATAATTACTTTCGGGCAAATACTCAATAATCTCAATTCTAATTCAGGTACATTTTCAATCTAAAAGTACACGGGTGAAATGTAAGTTTACCCCATTTCATCTTTTTCAACCTCAAATAAGTAAAACCTAAAATTGGCTGCAAACAAAGTGGGGAAATAAGGGAGACAGAGAATGTACGAAAATGAAACAAAAGTACCGACCATAAAATTTTATTTTTCTGAAACTAAAGTAGATTTTGATGAAAATAAAGAAGCCTAATTAGTTCGAAATTAGTAGATGGGCTGTGGGTTTCAAGACTAATTCTGACTTTCTACTGTATAGTGCTGCAACACATGCTGGACGCTTCAGATTAAACCATCAAAGAAAAAGAAAAAAAGAGGGGTAAAAAACGTTGAGGAATAAAAACCACACAGCAGAAAGAAAGTAAAAGGTGTTAAGAATTCAGGCAGACTAGTCACCAATGTGGCAGTGCCTTAATTGGTCACAATTCACAAGCCGAGAGATGTCTTTGTTAAAATTACTGGGCTTTAAGTGTAACCAAATAAACACATGCCCATATGGGTCCCTCTACTTTTGAAGACTACTATCATTATGACTCCTGTATTGGTAAGTTTCTTTATGCATATATCTTTTGTGTTTAGAAAAAAGTTGCTAATCTAATAGAGTTTACTATATTAAGATGAATCTAAATCCTAATTGAATTAAAACTTCATAACGAAAAGGAAGTTATTTAAGAAAACCTATATATAGAATTTAGGGTTATAGCTCTTCTCTGCGTAATACTGATTGCCATCAAGATCACATACAAAGGTTTTAAGGTTGTATTGGGATTTATTTTATTTTATTTTTTTATTTTGAGTCCCTAAGTTCAAGATCAAGCTAGCGCGATGGAGTCGGGTATGCTTATTGATTTTTTTTTTTTTAGTACCCTAGCTTTCGGGGGGCTGGGACCGCCTTTAAATAACGGAGCCCTCGAAAGTTAGGGAGCCCTCTAGTGAGGGAGGAAAATCTCAAGTGAGGCAACAAGTCCTCGGTCTTGGGGTTAGGCAAGGTTTCTTGCTAGGTACACTTACTATTGAGATCCAATTTAAGTAGATTGGTTGAGCGCATGGTAGATGCAACTGCCACTCGTACCTTTCTTAGCCTTTTGGCTAATGCAACCTCATTTCTGAAGGCATCTGGGATGCTCAAACAAGTGGTCAAAATTCGCTAGCCCATCCTTTTAATAAAAAAAAAAAAAAACTCATTAGCCCATTTCAGAGCTGCAAGTGCAAGGACATAAAGCCCGGAAGCAAGCACATTCAAAGGCAAGGTTTTTTTTTTTTAATTATCGATAATGATAGCTTATATTAAAATTTTGAGAAAGGTACAATCAAATAAAACAAAAAAAAAAAAAACAGAAAGGACAAATTTATTAGAACTAAATGCCTACAGAAAAATAATAAATTATAAATTACAAAAGAACAAACAAAGCTACATCTCTTTCTACTCCTAACTTAAGTAAGGTTTTCCTTGCTTCCTCTTTTTAATAATCATCCGACACCATTTCCTTCTCACATTTATTTCTAAATCATCTCTCTTCATCTAAAAGATTGATGTTAAACCAATCTACCTTCAACAGTGTAGTTTCCTTAGATGGGATGGGCTTTATTGATTTTGTTTGTGGATAATTGATTTTGTTTTCGTATTCTAGTTCAATAAAGTATGGTTTACATTGCATTGTTTGAAAGCCAAATTCAGCTAATTCTTGTTATGCTAAGGGTGTCCAATTGCTATATATCAAAGGGATTTTAGGGATTACTTTTTCTTTTTTATTAATGCCAAAACATCAAAAATGTCACCTAAGTAATTTGACTTGAGTAAAAAAAAAGGTTATTTTTTAAAACAAAAATCACTCATAGTAAATATTCATTGAGATCCAGGAAACCTATTATGTTTTAAACTCAGAATCATTATACCAAGGAACGTGAGAGTTGGATTCACATATGGCACCCCCTTCTCCCATGAGGGTGGCCTATATCGGCCTTACTTATGATAGAGATTTTTTTATGCATATCAACGGTGACCGTGGGCGATCCACGGCAACGTCGACAGCCTAGCATGCAGTGGGGAAATCCTCAGAAAATCTGATGAAAAGCAAACCCTGCTCAAGTTTAACGGTGGCGAAATCCCCGGAAAATCTATTGGAAAGACAAACCCTGCTCAAGTTATAACATTGTTCAATGGCACAAGTATGACACGTTTGGCCCGTGGGATGGACCAGCCTATTTCACCGTACACCATAGCAATTATAATCAGGTCCACATTGCCCCACATCCAGGCAAGCTTTCCCGTTCTCTTATCTTGATGGTTTTTTATTACCTACAATATTATTGTCTTTCTCCGACAATGTGGGTTGTATTGAGGGGGTGCCATTGCACCGTCAAACCATGGAACACTTTTAAATACTATACGAGAATTTTAGATATATTTTCAAAAATTCAATAAAAATTATAAATTTACTCTCAAAATCCACAAAAAAAAAAAAAAAACCTTAGTGTGCCTCCAAAACCAACCTACTTATTATGGTCTGCACCCCTTAAACAAAGATTCTGAGTTCGCCACTCATTATATACCCAAGCATAAGATGGATGTAACTAGACATTAACATTGAATAAGATGTCTAAATCATACTTTTTGTCTTTAGTTGTACATATTAAATTGTACTTGTACCAATGGATGAGGACCAAGGTGAAAGTGAGGGCGATTACTATATTGAATGATCCAAGCAGTTTACCCTAGGCCCAATTGTATTGGGTTTTATTGTCAGGAATTCCTAATGCATCAGTGGGCCCTGGGATTTTGAATGTCTCGATTGGATACGGAGAAACCATAAAGCTGAACCCAAAAGCAGACTCTGTGAAATCACGTTTGATACTCGCAGAGCATCTAAAAGTTTACTTGGGAGACAATAGTTTAAGAGTTCTAAATTCAAACAGGCATTAAAGGCGCTCGTAACTGTATAAATGTAATGCGTAACAACTAGATAGGCAATTTTCTAAAACTCTCAAAAATACTGTTTTATAAAAAGAAAAAAATAATTTTGCTTAATGAACAGTTAAGGTTGCAAATAGGTTGGTTCTTGTCCGGATCCCTGGTAGACCCAGGATTGGAACCGTTAATAAGAGGACAGTTTGAACGCACTTGAAATAATGATGAATGTGAAGGAATCAAGTCCAACATTCACATACTCAAATACGCAGAAAAAAGAGAAATTAATTAAATATCATTATTAAATTTACCTTTATTTACATGGGTTCAATGCTCTGATTTCGGGGATGGAAGTTGCTTACGAGTGCTAGAAAATTACAACCCCTCCCTTTGATCTCAAGTGTAATCTAAATTAGAAAAATTAGAGAAATTACATAAAAAAGATGAAAAGCGCAGAAAAAATGACGACATGGGGGTAAAAATGACGACATGGGGGTTGTGACCGTTGCCCACGGTCATGGCTAGACAATGGTAGTTTTGGCCACTATTTGTCTCAATTTCGCCTTTGGTTACTTCTGTAGTATTTCCAAAGTGCTAAAACTTGTGCCTCCTAGTTTTGAGAGTATTGAATAACCACCAGGAGTATTAATTTTGATCGTAGAATCGTCTATGATCTTTGGTAATCACCACTTTGAAATTATAGATTGCATTTGTACAAATCCGGAAGTGTTGTTTTTGTGCGAGCAAATATAGTCAAAGTTATTTCATTTTGACCATATGGTTTTCCAAGAGCAGAATAAAACATAAAAAGGCTTGTTTACAACTTTGGAGATAGCCTCAAACCCTTCAAGTGGGAGAAACAAAGAAGAAATAGCTTCATTTCGTCGAACTTCTTTGGCACTTGATGGCCTTGAAGTTCAGTCTTCATAAGTATTGGCCTTGTGTATGTTCTTCCCCAAAACTAGTTTTCACCTTAAGTTTATAAGGGGAAGAAGAATAGAGGGAGCTTGGATACATGTGGAGTGCAAATGCTTGCCAAATTCTTTTTGAAATGCTTCCTGGAATCTTGTAGAGCCTTTTAACCTTCCTAGGTACGTTCAGAGTCCAAATGTCTTCAAAGGCAGTTGGGGAAGTTATGGGTAGTTGCAGTCCTGATTTAAAGTGAAAAAACTACCCAAAACCATCCAAAATGACTACACATGTATCTGTGACTACCGGACAAGCCCTTTTATGGCCTTTTTTCCCATGTGACCCATTTTCATTGGTTTGGGGACCGAATGATGTCCGATCTTCACAAAACTTAGCGGGATATTTTCTAACACCATTTTGAGCGTGTTATAGAAATTTTATCATGTTTTGACCTTTTGAAATTAGTTAACCCTCCCTTTGAATTTTAATAAAAATGGGTCTTTGTTTTAGTTGTTTGAGGCTCAGATGGCCTCGGATTGACTTAAAACTTAAAGGAATTGATGTCAGGAGCATCTTGAAGTGATCATCCAAATTTCATATGATTTGGATTTATGAAAAAAGTATTTTGGTCAATGGCTTATTTGTTGCATGCTCTGAGTCAGTGTCTCCTTGCATTGCAGGCAATAAGTTGGTTTTCCACTCAAATTATATGTCCAACTGCTTTGAAACTTTGAGGAGTTGATTTTGAGCACATTTTGAGTCTCTAATCTAAATTTTGTCAACTTTGGCCTTTTGAAAGTGGAACTTTCACTAGTGACCCCAAGCTTTGGAGGTTACTGACCTCTAAGTTGACATGCAATTGAAGTAGGGTTAGATAAAGTCCCATTGGCTTGAAAATTTGTAGAGTCATTTCAAAGCGCTGCTTGAGCTTTCTATTTAAATTTCATCAACTTTGGTCACCTGAAAGCGGGACTTTGGTCAATGATCTCAAGATTTGGGGGTCGTTCACCCAAAGTTGGCATGTTGGTTGAATTTTGGTCAAACGACATCTATTTTACTTGAAATTTTGTAGAACCACTCTTGAATATAATTTGAGCTTTCTCCAAGAGTTTCAAATGATTTAGTCATCACAAGGTGTGATTTTGTACAATGACCCCAAAGAGCTTAGTAAATAGCCACTTAAACTAATTTTGGTTCTAGATGATATCCAAATGTTCTGAAACTTTAAAGGATAGTCTTTGAATGTATTTTAAGGCATTCCCTTGAGTTTTAGCTTATTTTGATATGTAAAAGTATCAGTTGCCACAGTGACTCCAAAGAGATGATAGACAACCACTAGAGCTTGAGTTTGAGCTGAAACAAAATCCAAATGCTTTGAAACTTTGAAGCATTAATCCTGAACATGTTTTGGTGTTGCCATATGATTTTCACTGACTTTGGTGAGGCTTGAATGTATTCAGTGACCTATGATTTTGAGTTAATGAACCTTGAATTCGGTGGTTGGTGAGTTGAGTGACCAAATGAAGCGCACTAATTCTGAAATTTGAACTATTGAATTTTGAGCTCATTTGAAGTCTTCTGAGTGAATTACATTAGCTATAACATCTAGTTACAATAATTGACCCGGAATCTTACAACCTTAGGGTTTATGTGCCTTTGAGCTTGGAATTTTCTTGCGATGTGTGTATTGCAACATTTGTAATGTTTGTGATTTTTTATGGCTCAATAGATAAACTCAGAACTTGTTTGAAACCAATTTTCTGGATCTAGAACCGAAACTATTAATGAGAGAATGGATCCGAAACATGAACTGGAACCATGTACATTTGGGATTGGGTTTGGGTATCTGTAGAGAATGCTCTGGAGAAAAATATTCTTTTTTTCAAAAAATGGGGTAATATGGCTAGTCTTGCGTCCATAGGCCGGAACCATTGTAGAACTAGACCCATAATCATTTAAGTCATGGGTCCAAAGAAAGGATCTGGACTCGAACCATTTACTTTTCAGGACCTACATAAAGATTCAAACCTGGTTATTAACAGGTTGGAACCTCCGGGTAATTAGAGACCCATTTTCAACCTTACGAAAGGTGATGCAAATGAACAAATCTTTCATAGGGCTGTTACAATGAGTCTTACATGCAAAAGAACGAGTCAGTGACTGTTATGATGTGAGGGCTAGTTGCACAGAGTGGGGAGTCTCTTTAGGAGAATTCTTCGTTCATCTGAAGAGGTTCAGTATAGGAAGTCGTTCAGTCTCGTTTCTAACATTTTTTATGTAACAACTCAAAAGATTTACGTATTTGGAAGGTATTCATTTTAGGGATTTTCTCAGTGAAGGCCTTTAATTTGGCCTTGGAAGGAAACTTTTCTCTAAGATCTTCTTCTTCTTTTGCGTGGTTAGGGTTAGCTCCTCCCAGGCTGGAGGCTTTTGGTTGGTTAGCAATTGCGACAAAGATTTCTCTAGTAGATAACTTAATTAAGAAGAAGAGGGTTGACTTTCGCTAGCATCTCTGATATTTGTATGATGTGTCACAAGAAAGACGAATTGGTAAATCATCTTTTCCTTCATTGCAAGTTTGCCTTTGGTGTTTGGGCCCAAAAGATGTAGTTTCGTTTGGTGAAAATTGAGGAGATGGCAAAAGCTTGGTTGGGAGTTCATTTTGGTAGGTGCGGTTGTTGTTTTTTTTTTTTTTTTTAGAGAATCCTTCTTTTTGCTATTTTGTGGTCCATTTGGAGAAAAAGAAATGAAAGAGTGTTCAAGGGAGTTTTCTCATCTTCTTAAGACTTGATCAAAATAATCACCATAAGTATAGTGTAGTGAAATGGGCTTTAATTAGGAAAGAATTCTCTAATTTCAACTTTTATGATATTATTGTTCGGGAAGCTTGTATGGGGTGTGGTCCTTCTAAGGTGAAGAAATTCATGCCTTGATCTTCTCCTCCATTTGGAGTTGTTAAGTTCAATGCTGATGGTGCGGCGAAGTGTAAACCGAGTTTAGCGAGCATTGGAGGTGTTTTTCGTAATAGCAAGGGTGAGGTTCTTTTTATGTTCTTTAAGCACATAGCTATTTGTGATTCTAATAAAATGGAAGTTCTAGCTATTTTGGGAGCTCTCCGCTACTTCTTAAGGTATTATGTTGATGATCTTATTATTGAAAGTGATTCCTCTAATGCTATTGCTTGGGTTTCTAAGCGAAAGGCAATCCCATGGAAATTTTAATTTCTTTTTAATGAGATTGGGTTTCTTTCATCTTCTGTTAATGTTGTCTTTCATTATGAGGTTAGGTCAGCCATCTTTATTGCTAATGTTTTAACTAAGCAGGGGTTAAAAGGCTTTTTCCTTGGGAGGATTTTGTTATGTAATTATGATGTACGTTTGGGTATAAGTCTCTTATACCTTTATTGTGGTGCTCTCCTTATGTATTCCCTTTTTATTTAATACAAGTTTTGTTATTGAACCAAAAAAAAAAAAAAAAAAGAACAAGTCTTATACCAATAATAAGAGGTGTCAATTCTTACTCTTCCCATGGTTCAAATGTCGGCTGTCACATTTTCCTCACCGGTGAATTGTTCTATCTCACTCAAGAGTTCTTTTATCTAAAAAATGAAAGGTAATGCAACTCTTATCTCATGTAGGCCCGAACCTAGGGGGAAGTAGTCCAAGCAATGGCTTGGGGCCCCCACTCTTGGCCACTGAGCCAAATAAGCAAAAAAAAAAAAAAAAGATTTTTTGTAGCGGAAAAATACTTTTAGCAGTGTTTTTTTCACCCGTAAAGACACTTTTGAGATAGAAATTTTATTATGCCTCTAAAAGTCACATTTTGGGACAAAAAGTTTTTTCTAGGACTAAAAGTGTCGTTTTTTTCTTGGATACATAAAAAAATATACATTAAATAGCGGTAGAAAATTTTGCAGTCGATACAAGTCATTTTTTTTCTAGTGAAATATTATACAACCTTAGAGAATAGATGGCATAAAATTTATTTATAAAAATCTCATATGTATACTCGTTTATGATATTAGACTTAATTTTATAATCTTATGATATAAATTTATCAATAACAATTTTCATGATCTAACATTAGACTATAGCATATGATTAATGTCAAACCATATAATAAAAAGATAATTAACATTAGGCACAATTATGACATGCATATAGATGGAAGGTTTTTTATGTTTTCATTTGCTTATGTTTATTTTTTTTATATAATTAATAAAATTTTTTCGTACCGTCAAAGCTTACCATTTTGAGGGCCCTATTTTGAGGGTTTACTATAATGTTTGGAGGCCCTTATTTCGAGGGTTCCCTTGGGTCTCGAAAATCTCAATGCTAGCCCTGATGTCACCCACGTTTTCAATTCGATAGACGACAAATCCATTAAAAAAACTTTTCTGATACAAATCCCATCCCATTTCTCAAAAATAAAAACTCTTCTTTTCCAAAAAGCATGTGAACTGGGGAATCTTCTTTCCTAGAGCACCAGCATAAATTACTTACCCTGTTCTCACCCCTCCTCTCACCTCTATATTCCTTACTCTTTTGTTTTTTTAAGTGGGACTGAAACCGAGAATGGGTTCTGGGTTTTGCAACTTTTGCTCTTCATTTCTTGCTGCTGTCTCTTTGTTTGCTATTCTTCACATATCAAAGGGAGATTATGCCTACAACCAGACCTGTTTAAAGGGTAGAAAGCTTGTAGGATCTTGTAATTTCTTCCAAGGAAGCTGGGTCTTTGATGCTTCTTACCCTCTCTATGAATCTACTGGCTGTCCTTGTGGACGTGGATCCCTGGACTCGTCTTATAAAAGTCTAAGCACGTGACTTTGATAATATAATTAATACATAAAATTTCCTCAACTAACTATTTATACCAAAACTTTGAGGTGCTAATTGTGGCAACGAAAATACTTTTCAATATTTTCGATCAGTTGGAGCCCATTCCTCAATCTTTTCCATCAAGTGGAACAGGTCGGTGCACGTTTGGCGATACACATTTTTTAAGTGCTGAGTTGTTCATCATGGGATTCAAACTTACGACCAGTTGATTTTGATATCATATTAAATTTTTTAGCCAACCATTGTTACCAATTCTTACAACCCCACCAATTACTTCCGTTGAAGTAAAATTTAAGGATTTATCATTGTAGAGGCAACATTAATTCCACACTATCTAGATTATTAATAGGTAGGCCCCAAATTAGAGTTTCATAGATTCCACTCTAAGAGAGCATGTAGTCCATAGTTGTTTATATCGCTTCGAACTCCATTTCCACTGGCTTCCAAAATAAAAAGTTTCGATCAATTTAGAATTTTGGCAAAACTTTTCAAAATTACATTTTGAAGAAATATATAAAAAAATTAATATATATATATGTAGGAGAATAAAAATATAATTATATATTTAATCCATTCTAGTAAAATCTTTTTGAATTACATTTTCAGAAAATATAAGAAATACAATATATATGTAGAAAAAATAAAAAAATAAAAAAATTATGTCAAAAATCATTTTGGCCGAAATCTGCAATTTTGGCCGAAATTGACCGATGTTCAAAGCAAAAAATTTTGAGTGCCATTTTGTTTTGGCCTCTTTACCGACACAAAAAAATATTCCCTTTATTAGCCGGTACGATACGGCATTGATAACTATGATGTAGTATCCACTACTCATACGGATCCAAATTCCAAATGCCCTGGCTTGGGGATCCGGACAAGAGACTATTTCTATAAAAATATCCATGTAAGGGGGGAAGTGACAAACAAACAAGACTCCTACCAAACAGCGAGAGAGAGAGAGAGAGAGAGAGATCAATTTGGGCGTGCAGTGTAGCATGGAGGGTCAGCAGCTTCACGTAGCCATGCTACCATGGTTTGCATACGGGCACATCAGCCCCTTTGTCCAACTCTCCAACAAGCTCTCCCTCTACGGCATCAAAGTTTCCTTCCTCGCTCCCCCATCAACCATCCAACGGATCAGATCATCCATCCACTCTCCCGACCTCATCACCATCATCCCCCTCACAATCCCACCCGTTGATGGCATCCCCCCAGGCATCGAAACAACGGACCAGATGACCCACCACATGGCCGAGCTCCTCAAACATGCCTTCGACGCCATGAAACCCCAGATCTCCGCCCTCCTCTCTTCCCTCCGCCCCCATTTCGTCTTCTTCGACTTCGTCCCCTACTGGATCCCCTCCCTAGCCGCCCCTCTCCACATCAAAACCCTCTTCTTCTCCGTCGTTTCCGCACTTTCCTCAGCCTACATCACAGTCCCCGACCGCCTCTCTCCTCCCTCCCACAACCCTCCCACTCTCGACGACCTCAGGCTCCCGCCACCCGGATTGCCGGAATCCGCCTCTGCTGTCCGGCTGAGCACGCATGAGGCAAGAGACATCACCTATGTATTCAAGAGATTCGACGGTCCATGCGTATTCGAACGTAATGTTACATGCATGGAAGATTGCACCGGCATCGTTATCAAATCATGCATGGAAATGGAGGCGGCTTACATCAATTTCGTCCAGACCCAGTACCAGAAACCGGTTCTTCTTGCCGGTCCTATCGCCCCCAGCCAACCCGTCGGCGAGCTCGACCGGCGGTGGGCAGACTGGCTTGATAAGTTCCCGGAAAAATCCGTCATTTACTGCTCGTTCGGGAGCGAGACATTCCTCGGCGACGACCAGATAAAAGAGCTGGTCTTGGCGTTGGAAATGGTGGGTCTGCCGTTTCTGGTGGTGCTGAGTTTCGCCGCTGGTGACAATGCCGGAGGAGTTGCCGGACATCTGCCGGAGGGGTTCCAGGAGAGGGTGAAGGATAGGGGGATTGTCCATGTGGGCTGGGTGCAGCAGCTGCACATCCTGGCGCACGTTAGCGTGGGGTGCTACATCTGCCACGCCGGGCTGAGCTCCATCACGGAGGCGCTGGTGAACGACTGCCAGCTGGTGCTGCTGCCGCAGAAGGGTGATCAGTTCTTGAATGCCAGGCTGGTGGCCGGAGACCTGAAGGCCGGAGTGGAAGTGAAGAGGGACGATGATAATGGATTTTTCTGGCGGGAGGATCTCTGCGAGGGGATTGAGATGGTGATGAAGAAGGCGGCGGAAGAGCCTGGGAAGACGATTAGAGAGAATCACAGGAAGTTGAGGGAGTTTTTGAGTGATGAAGAGACCCATAAACGGTTCACCTGGGAGCTAGTTGAGAAGATGAAGGAGATGGCATTTGGTGGCAGTGGAAATGAAGAAGTAAGAAAAGTGGTTTCAATGGGGGTGTAAAAGTGGTTTCAATGGGTTGTAAGTAATCAAGCCTAAGATGTGGAATTATGTATTAAACAATAAATAATGTGACAGACCAATATAGTTTGTCCCCCTTATCACCACTGTGCGTGTGAGATGATGGGTATGTTGGACAACCACTTTTATGGATAACTAGAGAGATTTATTTTTCTCAGCCTATTTAGATATATGGTGTAGTAGAGTATGGTAATTGTTTTTTGTTTTTGTGGCTTGATGATAAATTTTTTGACTTTCTATGTTAATGGGATAAAAAAGTAACTTTTAATATTTTAGCGAAATAAGGTAAAAGAAATTTTTTAAAATGTGATATTTTGATTTGACTCCTTTTAGTTTATTTTGTCTTAAAATGACATTTTACTTTAATTTACTAGTGAAGTGAAATTATTAAAGAAATATATTAGTGTTAGTTTCCTTAATTCCCTCAACCTTTATTCAAATAAGAGTCTTAATAAATTGTGCTAAAAGTAAATTCAAGGTAAATTAACTATAATAAAAATTAATGGAAAAAATATATTAAAATTAGTGGACTCGACACGTGACCTCAATTGTTATTTTCACACACCTTCTCTCGCTACATATCTTCTCTCTCCCTCCCTTCTTTTTCCTCTCCTTTCCAACCTCCCCCTTTTGCCTACAATAAGCACCACTCAGAAGAAAAGCTCTCCCTCTCTCTCCGTCCTCCTTTTCCTCCTCTTTTTCCTCTTCTTCTCTCTATTCTCTCTATATTCTCCCCCCCCCCATTCCTCGCAGCAGGAGATCAGGATCTCGTAGCAAGAAGATCACGTCTCCTTGCAGTGGAAAGATACTTGTCTCCCTGCTGTGGAGAGTTGGATGCGGGGATAGGAGAAAGGGGAAAGGAAGGGTGAGGAAAAGAGAGAAAATAAAGTAAAAGATATAAAGGGAGAGGGATACTTGTCTCCCTGCTGTAGAGAGTTGGATGCGGGGATGGGAGAAAGGGGAAAGGAAGGGAGAGGAAAAGAGAGAAAATAAAGTAAAAGATATAAAGGGAGAGGAAGAGCCCTTTGCCTGTGAGATAAGGTATCTACGAAAAAAAAGGGAATTTTGAAAAGTTTTTATTTATTTATTTATTTATTTGTTTCAAACCGTCGGATGAGTCAAGATTTGTGTACATGCCGCACGCAGATTCCTTCTGTTTAGGTCTGTCTGCTTCGTGGGCAAAATATCTCTAGTCTTTTCGCTGAGGGATTGATTGAAAATCGACAAATGAATTGTACGTACAAGCTGTGTGACTTTCCCTGCACAAATGGCGATTGTGACATTTGAACATGCGCTTTCCGTGTATTTTGATGAATGAATGAGGTGAAGCAAAGGAAAGAGTTGCATCTGCAAAAAGGACTTAAATGGAATTAAGAATATTTGTGTGGTCGTGATTTGTCCATGTTTTGGTTAAACAAATAGTTGAAGTCAATGAAGTCATTTCTTCGTAGGCTTGGAAGGAATCCTATGGCTCTCTTTTTATTAAAATGACAAGATCATGTCACTACAATAAGCTCATCTTTTTATGATGACCAGACATGGTTCTTCGAAAGGATCTAATCGAATGGGATATATCAAGTGTCTACCAGGCGGTGCATTTGTAAAAACATTTAATTGAAACAGATAGGTTTCAAACACATCTATTTTACATGGATAAAATTTGCCAAACAAATCCTAAACTTATTATTTTTTAAAAGTTATTGTAAGATGTGAGTTTTGATCACTAGAGGGAGGGACAACGCCATTTATCTATATATATATATATATTTAATATTTACATATAGAAGATGACAATTCTGACTACCCTTAAAATCTACTGGTCATAATCACCAGTTATGCTAACAACATGACTATGTTCCTTGACTAATGTTAAAGAAATAAGGGAAGAAAATGAAGTGGTTTCCCTTTCGTCTAATGTGCTACCAGCAACATACTAGGGCCATAATAAGGGTCTCAAGGTCCAGATACGGGGATAATTCATTTTCATAATATATGAATAATTAAAATAAATTCAAGTAGATGAAATAAATAATAAAATAAAATAAAAAAGGAAAAAGCGCTAATTATTTTAAGAAAAGGATCAGTCTCATTTCTATGTACCTCCTTCAAATCCCTTGGCAAAAAGGGGGGGCTTAAATTCCAATTTTCAAATAAAAGTAATTATGTAAATAAGGTGTCATGTGTAACTTCAATTTAAAGAGGAAATTATGGCCAATGGGTAGATTTGAATAAGGGTGACCGCATTCGGGTTAGTTGAGGAGCGACCGCATTCGGGTCTATTATTTGATTGATTGAATGGGGGAATTGAGATCACACATCAATTTATCATTATCATTAATTATTTTTAAATCAGTCTCTATTTCCTTTTATCATTATGAACGTTAAAATATTGGAACTGGAGGTGGATGAAAAGAGAAGAAAATATTTTTAGAGTTGATTTTAATTTGTGCGTTTTATAGCTTTTTATTTTAAATAATTGGGGCTAGAAGTGCCTAACTAGGGATTTCTACTTCAATTTAATCTAATAAAATCATTCTTTATTAATTATCTGATTCTTGCCCTATCTTAAGGTCTTAAACCACCTACATCCACTCTCTTGATCCTCTAACGGATTAGAGAGAGTGACAGTATTCTAAGTTCAGGGTACTACTCGGATTAACTGATTTGTGGTTTTTATAATAATTTTTAGTTCAAGTTCACTTAAAGATGCGTTCCAATTAATCCTAGTTGTTTGATTTTTTTTAATAGTTTTTATGATATCTTTTCTTTATTTTTGGTCTTTTTTAATTTTTTCCTTTTTTGTTTTTTTGTTTGGAGTGTGGACATGAGAAGAAAAAGAAAAAAAAAGAAATGATTTTTATGATTTCAATTATTTTTTTATGTATATATATTATTGTTATTTTTATGCAATTTTAAGCCCTATGGTGGTAATGATGATGGTGTGTGAAGAAGATGAATGTAATCAGTAGAAAAATGAGATGCATGGGCATTCTATATGGACGGCCCGAATGCAAGAAACTAAACTAAAAATGAAATGGAGCACATAATTTGAGAACAAATTAGATTATGTGCAAATTCTATTGAATGAGGCAAATATGCTTGAAGTCCGTGAAGCAATTTCAGGCACAGATAGAGATGTTGGAATGATTACAGTGGACCCCAAGTGAAAATAGGTTCAGGTTTGAATGTCCGCTGACCTGGACAGGCCAGGTGAGTAGGCAAAGTGGGCCTAGTTTGTGCAGTGGGTCAAATGGCCTGGTTGGACAGTGCAGGTGGGTATGGGTTGCGGGTTTGGTTGCTGGGCCAACAGATTGGTCAGGTTTTAGGCTAGCTTGAGGCCCGAGTGAGATCTGATTTTTTTATTGTTTGTGAGAGTAGGCACAGGTGAGCTAGCAGTTTATGTATATATGGTGGTTGGCAATGTTGTGTGGCTCTGTTGGGTGGTTGAAGGGGGTGGCTGGAATGGTGTGGTGTAGGTGGTCGTGTGGATTGTGATGGCGGCGTAGGCGGCGTTGGTGACTGGTGAGCTAATGGGCCTGATGTTGAACGGGTTGGATATGGGTCAGGGGTTGGTAGTTGGGTTGATGGTCCTGTGTTTGGTTTGGAGTTGGATTGGGGGCTCATGGACTCGGGTTGGGTTTGTATTCGGAGCAGTGGGTTAAGGATCCGGACCCGGCTTTGAGCTGAGTTGATGATTCGAGGACCCAGGTTAGTCGGCCCCATGAGTGGATTCATGTGGGACGCCATCCCTTCTGCTTCCAATGGTAGACATGGGGCTACATGCGATGAAATTTGCTAAGCTAAATAATGATACTTATAGTGATGATGATAATGATGATAATAATGATAATAATAATGACAACAACATGGTGATGGAGGTCAGAAGATTGAGGAGTTCATGATGTGCGGCAGAGGATAAATAAGTCCTCCATATTTAATTTGAAATGAAAGAACTAAATTTTGACATTTGGGAGGAAGATTGGATTAGATTAAAAAAATGATTTTTTATGAGTGGGCCTTGTGGCGTTCAGGTTAGGTGTGACATGATAAGCCCCCAAATATCTAAAGTTGGAAAGCTCTTGGAGAATAGATCAAAATGAGCAAGCACTTGGACGATCCAGAGATAGAAAAAAAATGATGAAATTTTGAGCGAGTGTTTCAAACCTTGGCTTTTATCATTATTAATATTAAATTAATTATTATTCTTATTAATTACTTGGGCAATCCAAGCACGGGCAATAAACTTGGGTCATTCTCAGGGACATGTGGGCATCCATGTTGATAATCATGTTTATGATATTCATTGATTTTTACATTTTCTGATTTTTCTTGCTATTTTCTTTTATTTTTGTTTTTCTGGTATTTTCTATTTTAGTAATATGGATTTTCTACTCTTTGACGTGGGTTTACATTTCTTGGTAATTTTGTACAATATATTAATTATTTGATTTATTGTTGAACATTCATAACACTACACCAAAAATGCTGTTCAGGAGCGGATTATGGGCCCGGTTTTGGGCCGTTCCTAAAATGAAACAGATTTGATCCGTTCTGCACAAGGCCCGCTTGATCTGTTTTTGTAAAAGGCACGAGGCCCGTTCTCTACCCTTTTCCCAGCCGTTCCAAAACAAGTCTTATACTCTCCGTCTGCACAGTTCGTCTGTTCCGCTGTTGCTGATCTTCTTCTTCTTGATCTTCTTCTTCTTACTGATCTTCTTCCTCAGCGGTTCCCGATTTTCTTCTTCCTGATCTTCTTCCTCAGCTGTTCCTGATCTTCTGTTTCCTCAGCCATTCCCACTATTCTTTTCTCAAAAAGCAAGTTAGGGTTTTGTCTTCTTCGCCATTGATGTTTTAATCGATCTCTCAACTCTTAGATTCTTGTTGTTCTAATCGATCTGTTGTCTCTCGTTGGTCGCAGGAGCAGAGAAGAGACGGCTAGGGTTTTGTTTTCTCCAAGTCTTCTTCACATTGGTCACGGGAGAAGAAAAGAGACGGCTAGGGTTTTATCTGCTCCAAGTCTTCTTCACACTAGTCGCATCTTCTGCAAATCTTCTTCTTGTCTCTCCATTGGTATAAACCCTAGCCGATTATTATAACAAATCTTCATCTGATCTTCCTCTATTTTTTTAGATCTGTGTTTTTTGGATGTTTTGCTTGTTTTTAGATCGATTTGTGGAGATTCGTGTTGTATTAGGGCATTTTTTATCTGTTGTCTGTTCGTCCTGGTAATCTGGCTGCAATTGCCGACCATTTGGAAAAAAAATGCATGCAACAACACTGATTAATTAATCACTGTAACAGAGAGAGATATTTTTCCTACAATAGGTCTTTTGCTTGTTCATCAATCTGTGCTATTTTCGATCTAAGACGTGATGTCAAAACTCGTTATATAATTAAACATAAATGAGAGTAAAAGAAGAAGTTGCTGATGTTTTTAAATTGCTGAGAGTCAGTAACAGGTGGATCCTTACTGATTCCCAAGCAATTCATGCAATTTGATTATAGTTTCCTCTTCTTCTTTGGTGAAGTTCCCTCATTTAATATCCGGTTGCAAGTAATTTGTTCGCCGAAGTCTGCAGCTCTTGCCACATCTCAATAGACCTGTGAAATAAAATAAAAGAAACAACATGAAAATCTGGCTCTTGTTATTATCTTTCCTTGTATTGGTTTCATGGGGGTATTAGAAGATCGCAAAATATCCTTCCTACTTGTTTTTATTAGCAGGTCTCGAGATTTTGGAGCCCAGTGAAAACCAATTGCAGAATCAATCAAAAGATGAAAGGATCACTTATTAAAAGGAAAAAAAAATAAAAGAAAAGAAAAGAAAGAAAAGAAGATGATTCTTTAAATAACTTTTCCCAATAAACAGAATTATGCTTTCTTTTGCTTGTTTTTATTTTCATGTTTCACTTTTATTGCACTGACCGGGGACAAATGTAATTCACCAAGTTCTATTTGCAAGTCCTCACAAAATCAAGAGTTGAAAATTGATAATACTATCCTTTTCTCTTATTGTCGTAATAGTGAGGGCAGTTTTGCTACATAAAACAACAAACAAAATAGGCCACCTCATCCTAAGTTTGGCTTATGATGTAGAAAACTAGTTGGCATAGGCATTATTCAATGAAAAGCAATAGACAAAGAAACTATAAGATCATTCACTTATGCCAAGAGAGGCATTATGTAAGAAATGGCATATACAAAGTCCAAAGCCAAGATTCTAATCCTCACGTCTAAATGTGTCTAGAAAGGGGTTGGTGGAAGGCCTTTGTATCATGAGTTCCTTTCTCGTTTCGTGAGAGTTGTGGACTATTGACTAGTCTGTTAGGTTGGTGATTATCAGTGTAGCTTTAAATCTTTGTATGAAGTTGAAAATTTTTTCATTTTCTCTTTTAAATGATTCTGGATTTGCAAATAAGCTTGGAAAAACCAATCTTGACCACAGTACCCTCTTATTTGTAACCACGACCATGGAGGATCTTATGGGTCAACACAAAGTACTTGTGCATGAATTTGGATGATTGGGTTGTGCATGCAGAGGGAAATTGTGTACTCAGGGGTCACACTGCATACCCCTTGTGTTTTTTGGGCACGTAATCAGTGCTGTTTTGGGCACGCAAGTATTGGGGAAAATACTTTCCTCAACAACATCCCACACAATAGAATTAATGGACTTCAAATAGCCAATCATTTGAAATTTCCAATAGCCATAGTTAGATCCATCTAGCAATGGGCGCTTGTTAGTAGATGTGCCTTCGCGGTTGTTGAATTCCATTCTAGAAATCACTATAGATTAATTCATAACAGATTTGTATACCCACTCTAATACCAATTGAAGGATCATTTCAAATCTAATTTTTAAGATTGCAGCTTAATCAATATGCATCAGAAGAAATAAACTAACTGGCTAAAAAATCATGAATCAAACAAGGATCGACTATAGAGCAACAGCGAATAGTTACAAAAAATACTTATAACCCTTATCCAGTCACTTCTTTGACCTAAGGACTAAGTTCTTCTTGCACAGCTCCTTGTTACGACTTTCATTCGCCCTGCACTACTCTTCGCTTGATCGCACCACACCTTGAATGTACAAAATGCTCTTACTCTTCTGCAAAGATGTAGAGGCAATATTCTCTAGCACAAAACTTCAGTACAATGTTTTTGATAGAAGTCTTAGAGAAGTAGGGTGAAGTTTTAAAGAAGTAGGTTGATCTCTAATGTATAATCTCTACTTAGAAAATAAGATCCGTCCCTTAGGGTTGAAAAAGGAACCCTTTAATTAACCTACAATTCATGCCTTAAAAGAATTCTCCTTGTAGAATAAGAACTACCAATTTTAACATAAACCCGAAATAAGAAAGTGGGTTTCTATTCGTTATCCGATCAATTGGATGAATGCTCAGTCGATCGGGTAGCCATTCTGTCTTGCCAATTTTTCTGCATACCTTGTTTAACTGTAGCCTTCTCTAGGTCTGATTGATCCTAGTCTTACACGATCCATCAAATAGCCCTTTTGCTTTGATTATTATCTTAAGCTCGTTCAGCGACACGAACTCAATCTATTCTAAAACAAATATAAAATACAATTCAATGAACCTAATATTTTGTCTTTATGAGGAATTAACATGGATGAAAATTGCAGTATCAGTCGGTCCCAAAAACCGATACGGTATCGGTATCGGTCGTGGTTCGCGGTCTGTCGCGGTCGTTGCGGTGTGAATTTTTTTTTCAATCCAAAAAAATTTGAAAAAATATCCAAAAAATCCAAAATATTAGAAAAGGCTAGAAAACAATATATTTTTTTTCATTAGTAACAAGTATAAATCAAAATATCGATCCCCCTAAGTTATAATATTCTGTATCGCTGTCCTGTCTGAAATTGTGAGTTTTTTTTATAAGAACAATAATTATAACTTATGAATTAATTTTAAGACACTTTGCCAGTTGGCCTTACCTATAAGCTAAGCTCCAAAAAATAATAGAAATTAAGACAAATCATTTTAGCATTTGAAATCTCAAAAGGGCACATTTAAATGATGCATTAATTTTTTTTCTAATACCATATTTTAATAATCCAAAAATAAATTCACAAATACAAAAAATATTGACATAATCACATAAATGATAAAACAACCATAAAAAATTAGCAAATATGAACTATATAATGATTATATAAAATTAAGAAATGACATTTATAGCGAAAACCTAAATATATAATAGTTTAATATTAAATTATTAGAAAATAAGAAAATGAATTTTAAAATATAAAACAAATTACATAAAGGAACAATGAAAAAAATTATCAAACATGAAGCATATAATGATTATGCTTATTTTAAAAAATAAATTAGTGATGAAATCCTCAAAAATCTAATTTTAATATTATATTATTAAAAAATCTGAAAATAAATTTGAGAATATAAAAATAATTACATGAAAAAATAATAAGAAGTTATCATACATGAAGTATGCAATAATCATATTTACTTAAAAAAACAAATTTATGGTGAAATCCTCAAAATATCCTATTTTAATATTAAAGTTCTAAAAAATCTAAAAATAAATAAATAGTTAAATATAACCGATATTTTCAAAATATCGGCCGATATATCTGTCGATATTTCAAAATATCAGCCGATATGTTCCCATATTTTAGGGATATTTTGGCTAGGCGGTACCGATACCAATTCTCAGCCAAATATCGGTTCAGTAACGGTCTATAACGGCACGTATCGACCGATACGTACCGGTCTCGGCCGATATTTTCATCCGTCGAAATTAACCAATTATAAAATCCTTACTGACCTATCTGGCCATGGGGGTTTTCGTCATAAAATCTCAATTCTCCTCTTCTAGGGCCTAATTGAATCATGCAGTAGTGTAGATCTTATCTAGGGCATGTTTGGATGAGAGTGAAGTGAAGTGGAGTAAAGTAGAGCCTCCATTTCACAAGCCTTAATTGTTGTGCAGGTTAAATTAAAAGTACAAAAATACAAAATTTCTTTCCTTTTTTAAAAAAAATTCAAGAAGCAACCACTAACTAACAAAAAATTATTTATTTTTTACATAAAAAGTTAAAAAATTTCTTCTTAAGTCACTAAAAATAAAAAATTATAATAATTTTATTATATTTTTTTTCCTCTTAATTTGAAGTTTTATCTCACCACTTCAATATTCCACTCTGTATCCAACACGACCTAGTACCCTTCTGGGTTCTTCTAGAAGTTTTACGGGTCCCATGCAGGGCATGGAGGTTCCATACCGTCGACACTGGCCGCCGAAACTTTTTGGCGGCCGAGGCTGCGGCAGAAAAGCCAGGCTTTTTGTTTCTTTTGACCTTTTCTTTGAAAGAAATGGTCATGTTGCAATTTTTTTTTAATTTAATACCCTCAGGGCCCGACTTTCAATGTTTTTGTTTGACCGCCTCACTTGCTGGGAAATTAGGTCTCAGACCTTGGGGGAGTGGAATCAAACACGGAAAGACTAAAAATAGTAAATGCCTATGCCAGTGTACGTTGGCCTAATTTCAAGTTTTACAGGGGGGTTGTACTGAGCCTTGATATGAAATGCGCCGACTTTGGATCGTCTGATTAAAAGTCTACAATCACGTGGGAGCACACTATTAGTGGCCCAGCTGGCATGCACTCTAACTGAGGATTTCTTCGCATAACACTGACGAGCACAACTGCCGTATTTAGCACAGATATTCTCACGCAAATAAAAAATTTTTATATTGAAAAAGTTATATGAATACCTATTTTTGGATAGAAGGGAAATAAAAAAAAGATAAAATAGTGAGATGATTTTTGCAGTTAGAAAAATGTAGAATTTTTTTAAAAAATAAAAGGTAAAGATGAATAATTTGATAAGATAAAAGTAATAAAGTAGTTGCAAGAGATAAATAGTACAGAAAAAGTGAAATTAATTGATTAACAGTGGAGAAAAAATAAAAATAACTTACAATTAAAATCATAACTAACTCACAAAATTGATTAAAAACCTTTGGGCATGGTATAGGATATTTTATTGCACTGTTGTCAATTTTTTCAAAATAAATGGTCATTTCCTTTTTTCAATTTAATATTCGGTGGGCTCTAATCCAATCATTTGAAAGGGAGTCTTTCCGTCAACCACTCTAGCCTGTCTATTTTTTTAATAAAAATGTGTTGGTTGCTTCGTTTCTTTAAGGGCCATCCAACGTATATACGGATTTATCTTTTTCTGTTGACTGACCGCTAGTACTCGCCTTAACCACATGTTGTGATAAACACGTGGCCGACGGTTGGTGAGGAGGTAGAAAACAAAAATAGTACCTTTAAGACGTGATCTCACACCTTCACGAATGTTTCTCGTCTTTTTCGGGAGTTTGGATCCTCCCAGGGCAGGCGTGTACTGAGGAAATTCAGTCTGCGTGCTTCATGTGAAAGAAATAATTGACTAAGGGGCAAAAGTTGGAAAACAAATATAATAATTTTCAAATCTTAAAAGTGTTTTTAATAACTTTGAACATTATTTAGGAAATGCGCAAGTATTTGGGTCCGCCCTTTCTCAGTGGTGACAGTGGTTGGACCACTCACGTTGATAGGCAAAACTAGTTACTAGGCCTTCCCTAGAAATTGTAGATAACTTCTATAAATTTTTACAAAATCCTATAATTTATAAAAATTTTATAGGTTTTTTTTACTTATAGGGCCTCCTAAAATTTACATTTTTACATAATGGCCCCCCCAAGGGGATTGTTCTAGTTATGCCCCTTGATGGTCCAGGACGTCACCATCAGTCAACCCCTCATATAATCTCAATTCCTTTTTCAGATGAGAGGGGAGGAGGAGCAGATAGTTTAATTTCTACTGGCCTTGGCCTTTGAAGTTATATTGAATCATAACATAATATATTACCAAAAAGGCACCGTACACTTATGATGCACTAAAAAGCTATTATATCTATATCTATATATATAGAGAGAGAGAGAGAGAAATATTAGTATGCGTACATGGCTTTTTTTTTTTTGTTTTTTTTTGGGTACATGAGCATTCTTTTTTTTCATATATCTTTTTGCATTTTGCACATGAATATTATCAATTGTCTAAATGTCCCTCACCCAAAGGTAATGGATGGAAGCATACTAATATTATCCAATACACCTTAAAGTGAGGGATGAATGCATATTAACATTATTCAATATATATACATACATTTATATTTGAATTCTCAAAAACTTTTCATTTTACAAAGCGGATTGTTTGCCTCTTTTTGACATGTCCAATGAAAATCTGCTCCGTTATAAATGTAAAGCAAAAAAAAAAAAAGGGGGGGGGGGGGTGGGGGGATAACTAATTTTAAGGAGATTTGATGGCATGTGTTAAAATCTTACAAGCTAAAAAATGAGCCTTTTTTAAATAAAAAAACACCTAGATAGTTTTCTAGCGTGATTCATATATATATATATATTTTATATGCACATAAATATTATCCAAACATATATATGCAATGAGGGAAACTTGCATAATTGAAAATATTCATATATAAAAGAGAAAAAGCTATATATGATAATATGCAAAAGAGGAATATTCATGTGTAAAGAGGGAAAGCTATAAAGTGTCCCATCACCCTATGGTAAGGGATGGATGCACATGAACGTTCCCCTCTGATGCATATGAACATTCTCCTTTCGCTCTATATATATAGGAAAATAATTCTATAAGAACTAGTTCTCACCACTGTTTTGTGAGAAATTTAGGTGGGGCACATCTATTAGCTAATCCAAATCTTGTAATACACATGTACCCCCTGATAGTTACTTGCTCCAAGTTTCGGTCAAAGCAGAATTTACTAGACTGTTGGATCGAGTGTGTACTAATCCAAATGGACTAGATTTATGAGCCATGGATGAAGGGATTACGAACATGTGATTGGGGCCAAACTTGATATTTAGGGTGGTCCCACATAGATCTTTTCATCCTCCCTGATTTTATCTCCAAATGAGACCCACAAGTAGGCCCTACAAAAGTTTTCACTGTAGGTGTGTGAGAATATTTCTTATAGGATTAAAACCCCTATATATATAGAGAGAGAGAGAAAGAGAGACAGAGAGAGAGAGAGAGAAATTGCTCTATCCAAAAAAGGGCCTTCTTGCCCCTACATAATATCTAATAAAACAAGGAATAGTTCCATACTCGTTATTACTGCCCTTTTTTAGGAGTTTTTGTTAGATACAAAATAGAAGGAGAGATTTAAATTTGAGAGAGAGTTATATACATGCATTTCATATGAACCATTTACTTCTGTTTATGGTAGGTCCCATTGGTCCAATGGTATTTAAAAATTTTGGACTGATTGCTCCATCTCATCCCTTCATTTTCAATAAAGATTTGAATCGATACTATGACTTTGGCATGAATTGTCATTAATTGGAGAAGGTTTCATTGGAATTTGGAAGAGAAATTTGAATGTCCTTTTAATAAGGAGAATACGTAGGAAAATTAAATTAGTGATCCTATCAAAGGTAGACTAAATAGATAAGAGATAATTAGTGGATAATCCTTGTAAAGTTTTGAGAGAGAAACAGTAGGAGCATTTAAACCTTGCATTGTGATCTTGCTATCTTTGTAGAGGGAGAGATAGAAAATATAGGAACTCTAAATGCTTCTCCCATTTTGGTTTTCTTTTATTTTTTTGTCAATTGATAGAGGCATTTTTCTTTTTTAAACACCCCCGGTGCCATGTAGCATTACTCACATGGGTCCCACTTGGGAATGAGACTTAGTGGGGAGGGGGTGATTGAAAGATCTCTTCACCACCAATCCTTCCATGGTGATGGAGGTTCAAATCATCATTATAAGCATTTGATCAATGGCTAGCAAATTTTTACTGTTCAAAATGAATGCAATCCAATCCATTTGCATAAGTGCCAAACTCGGTATTGCTGATTATCATGAGGGTACTTGTGTTATGGTCCACTTGGATGGGTTAGAAGTTGAGCCCTATTAATGTTTTAACACATGGTGCTCATCTTATCGTGAGCACTAGGTGATCGGCAGAGGTTTTCTCTATATACATTTCTGGGAGCTCCTCTACTAAGTACATTACTTTCTAGTAATGCCCACTAGGGTGCCCACTTGTGGATGGGACTGGAGGGGATTGAAAGATCTCCCTTCTACCTAACATAAATTGTGATTGAGGCTCAAATCATCATTCTAATCACTTGATCAATTGCTAATAATTTTTCACCATCCAAAATGAGTACAAGTTGATCCAACGATTTAATTAAATTGAATGGATGCTAAACTTGGGGTTGGTGATTATCAAAGGGGTAGTTGTTTTATGGTTCACTTAGATAGATCGTGAGTTAGCCTTAGTAGGTGTTTTGAAAAATGGTGCTCACCTTATCATGAGCACCGGTGCTGGGCAGAGGTTTTTCCAATATATATATATATATGGGAGAGCATCACTTCAGCTCACGCGGATGAGAGAAATCCCTTTTGTTCGAGCATGTGGGGCCACCTGTGGCTGATCCAAAGGGACCACACACAGGGCCCTCTTAAATTCTACTGGCCCATCAATTATTGGCTTGATTTGAATGAACTGAACCGTTGGATCTACCGTACACCAATCTGATTGGATTGTGTACCATTAAAATTATGGGGCTTAGATGGAGATGATAGATATTAAGGATGAGGCTGATTTTTTTTTTAGAGAGGAGGGCCTTTATGTGTCATTGAAAGTTCCTTCATCCTCATCCCTAGGTGGGCCCTACACCCTTGTGCGGACCACCCCTATCTATGGTTGAGTGCAGGAGAGAAGCCCCTATATATATAATGTTAGTATGTATCCTTCATTTATTTCTCATATATATTGGAAATATATTCATGTGTAAAAAGAGAAAAAGCTATCTATGGTTAAATACAAAAAAGGAATGTTCAAGTACAAATAGACAAAGCCATATAAGCACCTCTCACCCTATGATGAGAAAAAGAGATGTATTAATATTTCTCATATATATATATATATATGAGGAGTGCTAGATAGCGCCCGGTCGTTTTTAAAAGTGAAAGCACCTCTTTTATAATGAATAGGAGATTAGGAATGTAGAGAAGCAATTAATTTATTTTTAAAAAAGAGAAAAAGTCAGCATATGACTTGTCTTTTATTGGATGGTAGAAAAAAAGCAGAATTATTTTTTTTAAATAGGACATTCTTGAAAATTTTTCTCTTTGTATATATATAAAATAATGAAAGCTCTTGCACCATTTTCACGTTTGCTTGAATGACAAATTCCGTCGCTTGTTTCATTTAAGGAAGAAGACTAGACACATCAATAATATCGGTGTCGTCACTCAAAATAAAAGTAAAACTTCGTAGGACTCTAGCTATTTCACAAAAATATGAGGGTTTTGTTGTTGGTGCATGGCAAGTCTAAGATTGAACCTGCTTTTGAGATACTCTAAGATGTGTTTTTATTTTTTGTAATTTCCTTGTCACCAATTGCTTGCAACTCAGTCAAATTGCTATATTATTAAAAAAAAATCTTATATTTCAGAGATTAAGGGGTTTGCTCAATAAAATAATAAAAATAATGAATGCAGGCAAACAGATGGTTCCTACTCTTTTTTTTTTGTTTTTTTTGTATTCGTTAATGATAGTGATACTACCAACCGCCTAACGCGTGGGTGAGATGGATTGGTTAAAAGCGCTAATAGCACGTCTGACCTGGTTGAACACAAGATAAAAATGGTGATTAAAACTAGGTCAGCAATGATGACCGCCAATGCTCAGTCTTGCTTTCGTCAAACACGCAATCAAGTGGTCTCAAACTTGAGGATCTAGATGTAAAGCAGATGAGATTGTCTTCAATGGTCTAAATTTTATCTAATCGGGCATGTCTTCAATGGTCTAAATTTTATCTAATCGGGCACCACCATGGAGCTATGAGACACCGAAGATTTGGAATTCATTCAATTCGATCTATAATCATCATTAATAATTTCCCTTGCCTACTTTATCCCTTGTCCATTTGAATAATTGAAGTGGTGGGTCCAACTCAAATGGAAAACCGTTTAGTATTTTCAAATATCTGTCATGGCTTGCGAATAAGGATGACTTAACAAGTGTGACGTCATGAGGAGACTGCCCACCCAATCTTTGTTTAGTATTCTTCATATTTTATCTAAAGTGCTGAAATTTTAGAATTTGAAAAACGGTTTTAATTTTATGAGTAGTGTTTTCACACATCAATTGTGAAAACTTTTTATAAGACCCACTTGTGGGTCTGTTTGGGGATGGGACCAGGAGGATGAGAAGATCTATGTGAAACAGCCCTAAATATTAAGTTTGGCCCCAATCACATGTCTCTAATTCCTTCATCCATGACTTACAAATCCAATTTATTCGGATTGGTGCGCAGCCGATCCAACAGTCCAGTAAATTCAAATTTGACCAAAATATGGGGTAACTATCAGGGGGTTCCTTGTATATTTCAAGATTTGAATTGAGTAATAGATGAGCTCCACCTAAATCTCTTATAAAAAAAGTGATGAGAATTAGTTCTCATAAGATTATTTATCTTTAAAAAGATTGGCTACAACATCCATTAGAATAAAAGAAGTTCTCTTTTTAAATGGTATTAAAGAACTCCAGTGATAGAGCTTCTACAAGAACCAATAAAAGATTTAAAATCATTAGATTTTCTTATATGGTCATCATTATCCATCAAAATGACTAGAGACAAAAGTTTAGAAAATTTCCTATAGACATTTTCAATACTGTTACATTTTTTTTTTCAATATTGAAAAAGTTTAGTTAGATTATGTATTATCCCGCAAAACTCCTTTTGTTAAAAAAAGTCAGTGGAGCAATTTTTTCCCTACGTTTCAATTGAAGTTTTTATACGCAATATCACATAATCAAAATAAAATTATTTTATGTCGCAAAGGAAAATTAGCAGTACAAAGAATGTTTGGGATATTTCTTCAACTTTTTGTCACCAAGCATGGATTTTTAAGGCTAACGGGGATCATATAATAAAAATCCCTAAAGTTTTCATATTGAACTCTTAAATATTTAGCAGGTAGGGTCATCATTAAAAGTGGGAGAAGAAAAGAAAGATAAAAACAAACAAAGATGAATTCCTGGTTGTGGCGCTAATGGTGAGGGAATAGGATAGAGTTTGGGCAAGTACTTACGTATTAAAAATAATAAAAAATAATAAAAATATCACATGCCCTTTAGATTAGCTCCTTCATGCCATCATATTTAATGGAGTATCTACCGTTTCTGAGATGTAAATTTGAAGGTTGAAATATACCAGCTCCATGGAAAGCCAACTTGACAACAGATAAGATAAAAGAAGCTCTGTGGAGTTCAGAATAGGAAAGGCATGTTGGGAATAGGAGACCAATTCATATGAGCCACACACGAGGCTACCCGTGAATGTACCACCACTTTCATGATGTGCATATGAGATATCACTATCACAATGAGAAATTCATGACATATTGTGATGGCTTATCTTGTATTTACAAATGTTATGTTTTTGTTTGTTAGAATTCTAAAATTTGAACTATTTAAAAGGGCCATTTCTAGATGTCCCTTTGATTTCAAATGTCATGTTTCTTTAATAGAATTCTAATGAAGAGACATGACATTTCTAGCAAAAAAAAAACATGACATTTTAAATTGCATTTCAAATGACCACTGGAATTCTTGGACATAAGTGCCTTTGCTTTTTTGTAGAATTTTTGAATTTTCAAGTATAGAGGGAGATTTAGATGTTCCACTGATAATTTCATAATTCTCCATATATGAATTCCGGAAACTCCATCAAAATTATAAGCTTTAACTAGAATTTATGATAAGAAAATAAGGTATTGGAATTTTTTGAATATGATGGTTTGTCCCTGTGCATTGTTGAAATGTCATGTTTCTTTTCAACAATATTGTTAAAATTCTGATAAACTAAAATGTCTCAATTGCACTGTCACAATTTTAGAATTTCAACCTTTAGGGGTCGTTTTTTTTGGTTCATTTACATAGGTAAATGAACCACATGTGTAATGGTTTCACATAATCACGTTTGTTTTCACTCATTTACTCATGAGATGTATAAAGTAGATGTGAAAATGATATGACAATGGCTTGAAAATCAGGTAAGAATTTTCATACCTCAATAGGTGTGAAAACATTACCCATCTTACTATTGAGAGGCGGGTGAACAGTAACTACCACTAGTAATCCGCCTTTTGCACTTTTTTTTATTTTGTGGGCGCCAAAATAGCAATCTGAACAGTCCAAACTCTTCTAAAGGTCAAAAACGGCTTAGAGACCAATTTTAAGCCGTTGGATCATCATATAATTTGAGATATGATCAAAAGAGTTGAGACCGTTGGGTGTGTTGAACCTGTGATTGAACCCAGTCCGCCTTTCTTTATTTTTTGACTCCTGTGGGCCCCCTAATGTAAATCAGATTCGTTGAAACTCTTGTGAAGATTGAAAACGGCTATAAGACCAATTTTCAACCGTTGGATCGTCATACAACTTGATATATGATCAAAATAGTTGAGACCATTGGACGTGATTGAACCCATGATTGAACCCAGTCCGCCTTTTTTGATTTTTTGATTCTTGTGGCCCTCATAATATAAATCAGAACCGTTGAAACTCTTGTGAAGACTAAAAATGGCCTAGAGACAAAATTTCAACCGTTGGATCATAATATAGTTTTAGATATTTACAAAAATATCTAACAATAAAAATTTGAAATTCTTAATTTTATGGGCCCCATCTTAATGATCTGAACCGTCCAAACTCTCTAGAATGTCTTTTTTGACTTAGAAATGTAGTCCTTTTCTATATATATTTTAAGATATTTGTGATAAATCACGAAAAGTGGCAAAAATATTATGATAAACGGTGAACCGTTGGATTACTTTTAATTTACGTATGAAGAGGTGTGAAAATGATAAACAATTGAATTCATTTCACATGTGAGGGTGAGTCATTTGCCTATTTAAAGCACTTTCACGTTACATGTGAAATTAACAAAGACCCCTTAGTTTTTTTTAAGAACAAAGGAGATTCCACTCTTTCTGGGGCATTTTAAAATTCTGGGAATAGGAACCAAGTCACATAGGAAGTTTACCGGCTTCTCTATAAAGAGGGGTGGAATCATGTGGGAACATGAAGGCAAATCTCCAACAAGTTGATCCTGCTACCTTCGATTCCATCTCACTTTAGTCTACTGTAGCCATGGTATGCTTTGTTAATCTGAAGTTTCTTTTTCTTCTAATCTAAGTAGAGTTTGTGTAATATTTTCCCACCATTTTTCCAGATCCAAACGTACTCCACTAAATTTTCTGGCTCTGTCTAATAAGCACCTGGCAGGGAATTTTTTGACAGTGGGACACTTTGAAGTGGGTTTAACCATTGAAGATTTGAAATTTCTAACCATCTTTCTTTCTTTCTTTTTATCTTTTAATGGCAGAGCAAGCAAGGGAAGGAGTCATCTCACAAGACTCTCGCAGAGACTGATGTGGGCCCTTTAAATTCCCTAATCCGGTCCGATAATTTCAACAACAATGGCAATCTTAATCTGAGAGACAACCACGGTAATATGATTAGCAACCCCACTACGAAGGAGGAGCAGAAACAGAAAGAGGGGCAACCTCCTGAGCAGTCCAAAATCCGTAATTTCCGTACTCTCAGTGAGCTGCCCAAAAGCAGTAAAATCCGTACTCTCCAAGATCTCCATTAAGTCAAGCACCTATTCAAAATAGTATTTTATGAGAAGGTGCTGTCAATGTGTCCTGCTTGGAAAAGGAATAGTTATTTCTTTCCTTTGAATAAGTCCTGGTTCTGAAAGTCCAAGAGTCAGAGTTTGTTGCTTTGTCAGAGTACGATGTTCTTAGTCAGACTCCGTTGTTACCGGAGTTACTACTCGTTTGGAATAGTTTAGTCAGAGTTTGTTTCATAGTTTGCTACTCTTTGGGAATAGTTTTTTCTTCTTCCACGATGTTGTTGTGAGCCTATAGAAGGCTGTAATTTGCACTAAATAAAGGGTCTTTTGGCAACAGTTCTGTCAGCATTTCATATTATGGTGAGTAGACCATGTTTTTTTTGTTATAAAGGCTGATATCCTATTTCAAATTTAAACACTTAAAAGGTTAAAATATAACGCTGGCAGATCTAAGCCGACTTTCATATTCATCTTCCTCTTCAATTTTGGTTTGCAACCAGAAAAAGGGCAGTAGCCAGAAGCAGCCCTTCTTCTCAAGTACTACGATTGGCGCAGCAGCCGCCATAGGCGGCCTGACAAAGTCCGTCTGATATCAGAGCAGAGCTGGTTGCCTTTGTGTTTGACGGTTTAAATTTTGGGATACTTTTGCGGATTCACGAAACCCAAACATTCTTCTTCATGTTTATTTTCTCTCTCAGTTTTGCTGGTTTTCTATTTACTGCAACTTCAGGCAATGAAGAAAAAGACCATTGGATGTTTATTTTTCTGCATGGAGACCGAGGAAAAGGGGCCTTTCTCATCATAGTTGTAAAGAGAAACAAGCACAGCATGTGCTTTCTCTTTGTCTTCTTTTGGACTACATCAGGTAGCGTGCCAGAGAAAAAAAAAAAAAAAACTTGCTAGCACAAACAGCCTCATTGTGCAAGGACACCGACAGTCCTTCCTCTGTTCCGATCATATCCAAATTCAACTCCAACGGCAATGTTATGTTCCTCAAACAGAACCAAAAATTGAGAACCCCTCTCTTTTTGTCTTTCAATCAAGTTAGAACCTGATCCGTGGCCCAGCACAGATCAAAATGAAAAAGTCACGTTTCTCTATTCTGGGATGAAACTAGAAACCCCAAGCCTGATCCCTCTGTCTCTCTTTCTCCGGAGACCCCCCTACTGCTTACTGCAATCACAATGAATTTCTCTTAGTTTTGATTGAATTTATATGAGTTTCGATGAATTTACATAAGTTTTATCAAAATTTATCTGAGTTTGATCAGGATTTATATGTGTTTATAGAGAATTTATATGAATTTTGCCTAGAATTTATATGAGTTTACAAAGAATTTTTTTGAGTTTGTAGGAATTTATATGAGTTTCATAGAAAATTTATATAAGTTTTGTATAGAACTTTTATGTTGCAGAATTATATAAGTTTGTAGAGAATTTTTCTAAATTTGCAGAGAAGTTATAAGAGTTTTGTAGAGTTTTTTTTTAATACAAAATCTCATAAGAAACATGGGTATTGATTGAAAGGTCTCGATGCGTAGGTTCCAAATATATCAGTTTTTTTCAAAAATAAATATCATGAACAAAAGTTTTGGATTTTCAAAGTTTTAGATCACAAAGACAAAAGTAGTTGCAAAAAGGGCAAAGTAGTTATAAAAAATATGTGCTGGTCACTTTAGGGACCTTCGCTTAGAATATGTTCATGCGGTAGGTACTGCAAGCCTTAACTGATTTGTGAGTGGACCGCGCCTTTGATTTGTGCCATGGTGGGGACTTTTGGCTAATTATCTCTTACATAAAGGCATGAAATTAAATACTAAATTCTTTGGACACTTGGGAGGTTGGTTTTCCCTCCAAGCAAAACAACTATCCTTTCTTGTGCACCCACTGCACATTTCCATTCCTTTTCTTTAAAAAATTGCTAGAAGAAGAGGAAAGGTTTGAGGAACCCACATTGTCATTGAGGATCCTCCACTTTTTGCAAATTTTTAACTAATCAAACCCTTATAAACAATGAGCGCTGTAATGTCGGACCCCAAGGATCAATCTGGTGCTGTTGGAACTAAAACATTTTTTTCGGTCTAGGAACCATCAAGGAGTTTTTTCGGATAAAATCCCTTATAAACTATTTAATAAGGTGCAACTATTTAGACTAGGGCCCATCAATTAATGGATCATAGTTTGAATTTGACATTTTGGATGTGCACAAATTGCCCTCGCCCCTCAGTGTACAAGAACCTTGAGTTTAATAAGATTCAGATGTGATGCGGCCGATATTTTGTTGGCCCCTAATCAACACTCCATTTTTGTATCTGTGAGGCTAATTTTATTGACTCCAAAAAAGTGCACATATTATAGAGTTCACTTGTAATAAAAATACTCCTTTATTTATATAAACTACTTTTAGCTAGGAAAGAACTAAAACATGCTATATGCAACATTTCGATTTTTTGGATAAAAAAAGAAAAAAAAATATTGCGGTGAGGTAACCGTTTTGCTTTGTTACTTTTTTCATATAAAAAGAGGGAAAAGTAAATATCAATGTGAAGTGAAGTATGGTGAGGTAAAGCCTCAAACCAAGATAGAATAAAGTATGATGGAATTATGATAACTTTTTTGTTTTTAGTGGCTTAATAAGAAAACTTTTTGACTTTTTGTATAAAATATAGATGATTTTTCATTAGTTAGTGGTTGTTTTTGACCTTTTTTTTCTTTAAAGGAGGGAATTTTGGATATTTGTACGTTTGATATGATAGGCACATCAAATCATGTCCGGAATGGAAGCTAATTTTACTCCACTTTACTGAACTGCACAGCCAAACACCCTCTATTAGATGGATAATGAACTATATTCTAGTCATTTTTATTCAAATTGCTTCGGTGCATTGAAATGGATAGCAGTGGGTTGATGCATGTGCTGACATGCTTGGTTCATGATAAAGGCTAGATCTGGAATTGTTAAAGGTACTGTAAAGCAGCTACAATGCTTCTCTCTCTCTCTCTCTCTCTCTCTCTCTCTCTCTATATATATATATATATATTTTTTTTATGACCACCTACAATGCTTCTATATAGTGTAGTATTTTCAAATGGTGCAGCGGACATACTAGAGATAGAAGCTTTGTAATTACATGGTGACCCCACAGGTTTAGAATCCAACATTGATGCTTGTGTGAGATCTGTGGCATACTTGGTTTGAGATAAAAACGGCCCATTTTGTGTCTTGTTAACCTCAACCCCAAGAAAATGATGTAAAGGACTCATATTCTTCCTTTCAAACACTCTGGGAAGTTGTGAAATAAGCAAAGTGATTTATCGATTGTCATTTCCAGTAATCACATGATCATCAACATACAAGAGAAGAATAGTGATGGAGCCTCCATAAAAATGAATAAAGAGAAGAGTTTGCATAGGTCCATTGAAAACCAATCCCTATGAGACAATTTGAAAATCTTTCCTACCAGGCATGAGGTTCCCATTGACGACCATAAAGGGATTTATTTAACTTGCATAAATGTCTTGGAAAACATGGATCTACAAAGCCTTGCGGTTGAGTCATGTATATGTCTTCTTGGAGTAGACAATGGAGGAAGGCGTTAATTACATCCAACAGATGAAGTTGCCAATGAAAACAAACTGCTGAGGCTAAGACAACTATGATAGTTGTATGTTTCACAACTGGGCTGAAGGTCTCATTATGGTCGACTCCTGGAGCTTTATGGAAGCCTTTTGCTACTAGACGCACTTTGTGTCTAGCAAAGGAGCCATCTGAATTGTGCTTCGACTAAAAAAGCCATCTAAACCCCACTAGATGCATAGAAGGAGAAAAGGGAACAAGAGACCATGTCCCTTGTATCTATAAGGTAGAGAATTCTTTTGACTTTGCTTTTCTCCGCACTTCATGTTTGGAAGCTTTAGTATAAGAGGTTGGTTCAATACTGTCATAGTAAACATGACAAGGCAATGAGACCATGTTTTGAGGTTAAAAGAACCTTCTTTTTACCGATGCCCATTTCGGACCTTGTAACCATGGGCTGGGTGTTAGAAATAGGAGCTTTAGGAGGAGGCAGAGGGTAGGTGAAGCAACAACAGGGGGGTGTAGAACAGTAGAGGGAGTAGGGATGACAGTAGTATTAGTGCATGTTTGGCAAGTCTAAAATTTAGGCTCTTATTGTCTAAATGTCTAAAATTTATAGAGTTGGAAAAATAGAGGAGTTTGGCATGCGTTTTTAGTTCTATTTAATTTAGACAATAAGAGGTAAAAGCACTATTTTGGAGAGGAGGCCATGTGATGCATTTCCAAATCAGAGGGAAAAAAAAAGAGGCGCCTAGCTATAGTAACTTGATGGATCACGCCCAGTACGTTTTTTCATTTTTTCTCGAAATCCGAGCTCCTAAATCTACATCCAAACCGTTGAAAATGTTCATATGATCAATTACGGCCACCCATCCAAATTTCAGCCGTTAATTCGTCCTGAGTCTCGAGATAGTGCAAGAAAGCGTGAGCCATTGGATACTAGTTTTTGAACTCTGTGGGGCCCAAACACAAGATCCAAACCATTGGAAATGTTGAGAAGACTAAAAACGACTATGGGGTCAATTTTTAAGGATTGATTCCTTGTGGATCTCAAGATATTTGTGAAAAACTTTCAACCATTAAATTTAATATGCTGAATTTGTAACTAGTCCACAGGCAGCTCCTTTTTTTATTTTTTATTATTATTTCTGGGACAGTAAATAATAATCCAAACCATTGAAAATGTGTAGAAGGTCAATGACCATTATGAGACCAAATTTCAGCTGTTGGATCATCACCAAACTTGAGATATTTATGTAAAAAAGTGAATTATTAAATATTTTTTTAAAAAAATTGGGGGCCTCAAACACAAAATCCAAACCGTTAGATCTCTTTGAGAGGCCAAACGTGGTTATGAAGTAAAATTTCAAGGCTTAATACATACTAGATCTCAATATATTTGTAAAAAATTTTTAATTATTGATTTAAAATGGTCTATTTAAAATAGATGCTTTCATTGCCAAACACATATTTTAAATCTAGCATCTTTTTTTTATAGCTCTTTTTTTAATAGCTCTATTTTAGATGGTCTATAAAAATAAGACTAGACCTACCAAACAAGCCCTTAATGGGACTAGGACTAGATGAAGACTGTGACCCAATTGAGGTACTAGTATGAGAAGGTGTACTACCCATGTTAGTAGTAGCTGGAGAAGTAGGTGTGGGTGGGCATGGTTGAGGGCAATGGTGTGAAGGAGAAGGGACAAGGGGAAGGGACACAATAGGTGTAGAGTCCATAGATTTATTCAAGTGTTTTAATCTTGACCATTGAAGTGTTTCTATGGTTGAGATTAAATTTTGGTTATTTTTTTATTATATAAGATTATGTATCCTCTTTTGAGAAAGGAATGATCAATGAAAAATAATATTTGGTGCTCTCTCTCTCTCTTGCCTGTAGGCACGATGGGAATGCTGTGGAACCTTCACAACATTGGGCGTGAAGTCATGCGACTCTCCCCGTACTCGCTCTGGAGAGGTTGATTTTGATCCTCTTACCTTTGTTAATGGAGAAGCAAGTGTTTGATTGTCCAAAAGTTTTTGACATCCTAATCATACAACCAGTGTCTTCCCAAGATGATGTGACTGACATCCACAGGCAAAACATTGCACCACAATCAACCGGAAACTAGTAAAATAGGGGTTGGATCACATTTAATAGTGTATAAGTCTCATCTAATCTAAGTGGTTTATGGATCCTACCAAGGGTTGGATCTGTATTGATCAAAGAGCTACATTATATCGATCGGACTGTGTTTTTGGAAGTTAAGTATATTCCAAAGAGCTAAATCAGCCTAATAAGAATAATAGGGAGATGCTCCCAGTCAGTTGCGAATCTCACAAGAGGAGTAAGCAACAAGGAGCCATCCTGCAAAACAATCACGCAACGAGAAAAATCCAATGCCTATTGACCGGGCCAGTCAAAACTGAAAAAAGACATTGGTAAACCAACAACTCAGGCCAAGCTCAAAAGAGAGAACAAATAAATCAGCTCATAGAACGTTTCCCCCTACTGGTTGATAGGGCACATGAATTTTGATGAAAATGAGTAGGAGTTCGTTTCCTTCATAGCTTTGTTGTGGATAGAGGCTCTCAACTGCAACACTAGTTCCGCTGCCTTCCTAGCTTGGAGCCTTTGTCTGAATGGAGAGAAGCTTGCATCATTCAAAGCGTCCCTAAGAATCTTACAATCAGAGCAAATGTAGAGACTATTCCAAACTCTAGAAGCTTCTGGGATCAGGATACAAGCTGCCTTGGAAGATGCATTCATCAAGCACTGATTTAGACCAAATGATGGATCCTTGATTATCAAATGAGAAACCAATGGCGAAGCCATCCTGACTAGAAATGGAGGAATTTCAACTCCCATTAATGTTTTGGACGTATTCTGGTTCCAAGCCAAAGTCCTAGCAGGAAGGTCCCTCGATCCTGAGATGGATGCTGAAATATCAGGATTCAGGTAAGAAGCCTTTGTCTTGTTCTGGTGAAGGATTGTCTTCAAAATTGATTGACAAGGGCCCACATGGCAGCCAAGGGTCCAGCCAAAAGATGGTTTCATCAGCATTGCTAATTAGTTGGAGGACGTTAGCTAACACAGGCTTTCTTCTATTTAAAATTCCTCTCCATCCCCAGGAAGAGTTTGACCACACTTTGATATCCCAGAAGCTTTTCTTCTTAATATATCTATTGTAAACCCAGTCCGACCAAATAGATTTTCTTTTGCTAGCAACATGCCAAACCTTTCTTTGCATCTTCAGCCACTTCAGTAATAGACCTGATCCCCCAAACCACTCTGCTGAAGAGGTTTACATATTTTCTTCATTGCAACAGTCTTCATTAGAGCTTTTTCTCCAAAATTTCCCCAAAAGAAATTCTTTTTCTTCTTTGCCATTAAAGTAAACTAGTTAAAGTTAAACTGAGTTCGAAAGATCCAAATAGAGCAATATGATCTTGAAATCTGGAATACTTTTGTAGCTTCCCCATCCAAGAGCAGAGTGATACTAACCTAAATGGTTTATTTTAGTAACCAGCCAACTCCTTTTTAACAGTATCTTGACTGTTATTGGACATTCATTTTTCCCTTCTATGCTCGCATTTACCATATGCAACAAATCCTCCCTATGTAACTGTTCTCCCACTTATGCATCTAATCTACCATCCCATGTCTTAGCTCAAGTAACAGGCAGATTATCTAACCTTATAACCTTAATAACACCATGTGCAACTCATGCCCATTTATAAAATGTAAGGGTGCAGGTGGGTTAGGTAAGTCTGGAAGCAGTAGCTTGAATTCTTCCCAAGTTTAAAATTTGGGGCCTATGATCTGGAACCTAGCCTATTTTCTAACCCAATAAGTTTATGAGCCAAGCTTGGTTTCATTTTTTCTCTAAAAGCTGAACTAGATGGTTCATACAAGTGCAAGATATTAAGCTGAGATATTGATCTTTCTAATTGGGCCAAAGGTGAGATTCACCATAGAAATGAGATATGCCAAGGTTTTCCCCCTTGGGATAATCCTTCACCATGTCATGCCATGGCATGCTCTGGTCCAAAGCCCAAAAAGGGAGGGTTATATCAAATAAGCAGTCTGTCATAAAAGCTAACATAACCAATTTTTTAGTCTACTTTGAACAAAAGTAGCATTCAGCCTATCCTACATGAATGGGATAAAGGTTACAAGTGATATGATATAAAATGAGATATGCCAAGATCTTTGACCTTGCTCCAAGAGTTGGGTTTCCAAGGAGTTCTTTTCCTTTTAGAAAACTAGACAAAGTTTCTGTTAGTGGAAGGAACTGATTTTGCATGGCCCAAAAGAAGAAAAAAGGGACAGACCATAACTTTGAGGAGATTAGGTAGAGTTTCTCATATGCTCCTTCTGGGATAACTAGAAAATGATGTGCTATGGATGGAAGACCATCCTATCTACTCAGTAAATTGGACAAACCATGGAGCATGAATGGGGTATGTTATACTATCATTAAAGGTCTTTCATCCTCTTTGAAACCTCCACAAACTTATGGCACATTTGTTATTTTCCTATGGTTTCAATAAGGAAAATAACATGGACTGGAGTGCTAAGTGAAGGGTTACTAATAAAGATATGGAAAATATATCAAATTTCTCAAGTTTCATGGAATGTATTTTCTTCTGCTCTCCCATATGGGCTCTACTCATTTGCCATTCATCCAAAATTTTGCATTTAAATGATATGAAAACTTCATATGTCCCCTTAAGAGATAAAAATCTGCTAAGCCCACCATTAAAAAAATCAGATGAACTATTGGATAATATCCACTTTTGATCTCCTAGCCCTTCACTATAACCCCAAATAGGATGATCGAAACCATCCAACCACCAAGAATCTCCAAAACAGTCAGTTGTATTAAATCCAATCCGAATGTACATTTTGCATTCTTATGATAGACATTAGGATCATCAAGATAAGGTAATATAAGGTGGTGTGTGCTGTTCATGGCTGGCCCTTCTTATCCAATAGCACTTATTACCAAAGGTGGGCCTTCCTCATTATGCTAATCCCATGTTTGGCATATATATTACTAACTAGATGTCTAAAACGGGTAGAGATTTGGAAAATATGAGCGTTTGGCATACTATTCTACCCTCTACTTGCTTTGAAAAAGTAGAGGTAAATCCTCTTAAAATGAAAGGGCACAGTTATGCTAATCCCATGTTTGGCATATATATTACTAACTAGATGTCTAAAATGGATAGAGATTTGGAAAATATGAGCGTTTGGCATACTATTCTACCCTCTACTTGCTTTGAAGAAGTAGAGGTAAATCCTCTTAAAATGAAAGGGCACAGTTCTCTTGGCTTGTAAAAATGATAGCTTTAGCCTCATTTTTTGATGGTTCTATTGGCATAAGAGTAGAGTTATCAAACAAGGCCTAAGATGTGTTTTTATGAGAGGCCTATGTTAGAAATTGGGTGAAGGTCATCCACTTTTTGTTAATAATTGATTTTATTAACTACAAACCCAATAGTTCTAATCATTATGGATCTATTGTTATAAAAAATAGTCATTAAGAGTAAAGAACTCCAGCTTTTTACATCTCATTTTCAGTCACACATGGTACTCTAGAAAAAATCCATATGCGAAATATTCAAGAAAAGGCCACAAAGTTATCACAGGAAATTTAAGGAATAGATGACACCACATATACGTAATTCACTAGTAAGTGAATGCTTGGCATTTTTATATCATTTACATAGGATAGTGGTGGGGATAAAAGGTAGAAGATAATGAGCAAAGAAGATTACCATCAAATTCTTTACATGTTAAAGACTACACCCAAAATACCTATGAGTAAGATGTGTGGATGCAACATGGGCCTTTTTTTGCCTTGAGTGGATTCGAACCCGAGATGTCTCAAGTTGCTAACTAGTACACACCTAAAAGGCCTAGGTATTAGGGGTGCAACCAATTAACTATTTAACACAAATGGCAATGCGTTTACCTATTACCATAAATGTGAGAAAATTGATGGTTGCATCCACATATTTATCTTTGATCCTTCACTCTTTATCTCTTACACTCTTTATCTCTTACATAATGCTATTTCCCATGTAAAACCATAGGAAAATGAAAACATGCCCCTAAGGGCTACATCCACGCACCAACTGGCCAATAAGGACGAATTACAAGCATTAAGGATTTAAATTTACCTCAATCAGACCATAGGAAATTTAAAAAACTCTATTGCCTACATGATTATATCATCCTTTCAAACACTGGAATCACGTACATTGTATGCCGCATGGGAATTTCCACGCATCTTACCTAGATGCTTGAACATTTCTATGGAATATGGATAGCAAATACCTTTGAAACAACCTTTCATGGGAAAATAAAGACTTATTTTCTGTTTATCCTCCGGTTGGCACCCTAATTTGACCAGCTTGAATACCATGGACTGAGACATTTCTAAGCTTGACTCATGAAACTTGGTTTATTGGATACATTACCTATTGGAGTTTTTACTGCACATTTAGTATTTTACTGAGTTGTATAATCAGGAATAATAGGCTAACATATTTGTAGACACACATGCTAGGGTGTAATCAAAGGATAAGTGTACGTAGCTGTAAAAGCACGTTGCATGCATCCAAAACTTTGTATTGATGGTTATAATTTGCTAAAATTTGTATAATATCCTTCCTTTTGAATAGCCTAACCTTAAGCCCATAGTGATTCGAATGTGCTATATCCATGGGAAGCTAAAATGAGAAATTACTTCCTTTTCATCACCTCATGTTATATCAAAACATTACAGTCCTACAGAAAGGAGAGATTTAAAACTATCTTTCTCCTGATTTTGCTTTTTTTGTTTTTTGTCTTTTTTCCGCCTTGTGATATATCAAAAATCAATCTCCAATCTTCTGTTTGTCTGAACAAAGGTTTTGAGAACCAATTAGGTCCAGAGTTAATAACAAATTTCTTTCTTGCATCTATGAAACAGAATTGGTATGTGGTATCTCCCGACTTAAAATATCAGATTGCAAAAGTTGCCCAACATCATATAGAGAATTTTATAATAATCTCTAGAATCATCTGGTTTCTTTTTATTTTTTTATTTTTTTTCCTTTTCACCTTAGTTATTGAATATATTGTTCCAATCTTGTGTTTGCCAGAAAGGATTTACTGAAGCAACATCCTTGTCTAAGAGGATTTGAGAACAGTCAACTGCACATTTGAACATTGCTATAAAGGCAAACCCACTAGGCATGTGGACAATCATTGGCCTAACCTGGGAACTTGCCTGTTTCTAATTGGTCTTATGATGGGGCTGAATCGGATCGACTCAAGAAAAGGCCTTTGACTTGAAGTTTTGAATTGAAAATTTCGTCACTGGGTTGCTGTCTTGTCATTAGCAGAAGTCATGTTTGATTTCTGTCAGCGCGTTAAACTGATAAAAAATGGCATATAAACAAAATAACTAGTGCATGTCCGACTGATCAATCCTCGCAAAAAAGGGGAAAAGGACACCTGTAATATTCATCGTCTTCATTTAAATATCAATTGCCTTTGAACCTACTCACAGTTCCCATCTTAAATATCTAGTTACCTCCCCAAAACATTGATGTTTGCAAGTGGATAGTACCACAGGTGAAAGAATCTGTAGACACAAGATTACTCCAGGAAGATATTACGCTCACAAGACTAAAAGATTTTTTTTTTATTTATTGATCCTAAAACTTATAATGATCAATGGAACTTCAGCTAATGGGCAGCCAAAAACAACGGGGCAATTGGTGGACCCTAGGCTTGTCCTATCCAAGAATAGCCATATGTACTCTGCCAGTGCGAATAATGTGTAGGCTTCTGCTTTGTACATTTCAGTACTCATATCAATGAATAGGACTAATGTTCTGATTCAACAAATAACATGAAAACAACCCATCACGAAAATTTTCTTACCCCTCTCATCTCATCCAAATAAATGCACATTGCTAATGGATGAACGAGGACAGATAAATTAGCAAATTATGAGGTATACGGATGTACACATCTATATAGTTTATAAGATGCATGTTGATACATTCATTTATCAAATAAAGGGAAGATATAAATACTTTATCAAACCCAGCAAAGTCTTTTGAGACAGTTAGGGCTTTTTGACTCCTAGGGAATAGTCCTTGGTCGTCAGAATTGAGTAACCATTGGGTAGGAGGCCCAAGGTTTGAAGGTTTGGTTGGCGAGAGATATCTTAAGTCATTAAAAAATAAATAAATATGCATTGAAAGTTTACATGGTGCTATCCTACCATGGGATTTCTGAAGTTCAATGTTGATAATAATAGGAGTCAGATAGACTTTTTTCTAGTTAGAAAACAAGATCGGTTAGCTTGTAAAGATTGCAAGGTTATCTCAGGAGAGAGTTTGGCTGTAACACTCCGATCCCCTTTGAGCCGGATTAGTGGCTCATTAGTGTGTTTTGTTTTGATTAGTTCCTTCGGTTTTGGTTTTGGGCATTGGATAGGTAGTTGAGTGACCTTTGACCTGGAATAGGTAGTTCTAAGCCCTTTTTCGTAATTTTGCTTTTGCTTTGCTCATATCATCATTGCATCATCTTGGTGTCAGCACGCGTATTTCGTTGAGCTCGACAATTTCCGTAACTGTGTCAGATCCATTTGGAGTCAATTGGGGAAGATGGACCTTCGTGTGACTTAAACTGTAATTAGTCTAAACTCTCCGGACTTTGACTTAACTTTCAAAACCTATATAGATGAGTCATCTTACAGATGTCTCTCCCTTGCTCATTTCTCTCTTCAACGTGCATGCAAACTCCAGGAGACCCTCTTCACTTCGGTTTGTTTCTCTCTCTCTCTCTTCGATTGGGGTTTTGCTACACCTCGTGGATTGGGTTCTTCTTCATTCACTCATCTCTGTCTATTGCTTGAGGTAAGTGGGTTCTTTGTGTTTCTTCTCCCAATTGCACCTCTCATTCTCAGATTTGCTGTGTCTTCATCTCATGCATGGTGTATCTCTTTGATTTGCTTTGATTCTAGTGGATTTGGAGCTTGTTTCAGAGGATTTGTCAGATTTGAGGCAAGTATAAGTACAGGCTTTGATAACACATATGGGTTGTTTCTTTGATTGCTTTGATTCACTCTTATTCTCTGTATATAAAGGTTTTACAGCCACATTTTGTGAATTTGGAATCTCTGTAGCTTGTTTGGAGATGTTTCTGTACCAATTTTCAGTTTCTGTAACTATCCCGAATTTGTGTTCTGTATTGTACGGCTAAGCCGTAAGTTTCTACGGTTTGATTTCCAGAGACTGAAATTTTGAGTTTTGTTCTACGGCTAGGATACGGCTAAGCCGTAACTTGTTCTACGGCTGAGCCGTAAGCTAGCCGAGACCCAAACCGTACCCCAGCCGTGAATTAAATCTCTGATCAGTCGAAACTTTCCAGAGACAGTGTTCCTACGGTGTGGCTACGGCTAAGCCGTGACTTGCTACGGCTAAGCCGTGGATTGGTCTACGGCTAAGCCGTATACTGACTGTAGCCCGGCCGAAAAAGGCATAAGATCAGAGGTGAAAGATGACTAGTTTAGCCGTGTTTCCATTGGAACCACGGGGAAGCCGTAGTGCATATTACGACGAGCGCGTAAGATGTCTTCGGCTCAACCATAGGTCCCTCATGGCTAAACCGTTAGGCATGGAAATTCTGAATTATAACTTAGGATAATGGTGAGACTTGTAGGGCTCAAATACAGGTTAACCACCCATGTAACTGGCCCAATGGATTCTTTGGATCGCATGAGAAGTCTGTTAGGCTGTGACTTATTCATGTGAGCGTTGATCACTGTTAAGCACCTCCCCATGGGTGTTGGTTTAAGGGACGTCGGTGCACTCAAAGATTACATTTGCAACACTTTGATGGCAACGGTGTATTGACTAACTTAAAACTACATCAACATGCACGGTTAGTGACAGTGAACAACTAGATTAGGACTGGCTTGTAATGAACCTTGACTCCGTATTAATCTGAGATGCATTGCATATTGTTATAGTTTTGCCCTCTGTTCTGCCAATCTATGTATATGCATTCCGCAGTCATTTTTGCTTTCGTTCTGTATATCTGTTTATTTCTTCGTTCTGCACTAAGCTTTGATCTATGCTGTGCTTGACGTAATATTCATGCTTTGTTGGCTTTGTTTATCTCTGATTTTGGGTATTCCCTGGTGGCTCTGCCCAGAGGTTAACACGTGAGGATAAGATCCGGTCTTTGTCATCGGTGAGTCCAAAGTGGATAATCTCCCTTTCTATGAAATTGATTTGATTGGTATTAGTCTGGCTCTACTCAGCCTCAGCCCTAGGATGCCCGACGGGGTTACCTCCGGCTTAGATCTCTGTATCTCTGTATTACTGCAGTGTTGCTTTGTCTTGGGACCCCGGAACCCAGGAAACCGAGACCCACTTGTACCCTTGGCCCGGACAGTGGTGTTCTCCTCTGCTCTGCTTTGCTCTGCTCTCTATTGGAGAGAACATGGTTAACGTAGTAGCCACTTAGTCAGTATTCCTATGTTTTGATTCAAATATCATGCTTTACTTCTACGCACGACTTGCTTAGCATACTAAGATGAAACTCTGTAACTGATCTTCTGTCATTATTTTATTCTCTTTGACACTATGCGTGTTTCATCCCTGTTACTTGTATTTGCTGGATCGTTGTATTCATTTGTGTTGTCTGTGGTGTTGCAGGCACAGATACCTTGCCCAGCTCCCCGGCGATCGAGGAGGCTGCAGGGGCGAGTGTAGAGGCACCCTCCGGTCTGGCAGAGTGGGCCTGATCATCTCTGCCGAGTGCGTTCATGCATGCTTTCAGTGGTGTTTTCGTTTTGGGATTTTGGGGATTGTATTGGATCTTTGGACTTTGGACTTGTATTCTGTATATTTTGTATATATTGATTTTGGTGTGTATTCGGTTTTATATCAGTGCATTGTTTTTGTCGTTTCCGTTTCGTAATTGCTTTGGCTTCCGCTATTTTCCTTTGTTGCTTGCTATGATATCTACAGCTTCCGCGTTCGTCTGTTTCGCACGTGTTAGATCCCTTGTGTGTGTGCATCTGGACTAGGTTTGGATGCACGTGCACGGGAGTACGTGTGTCACTGGCTTAGCTTTTCGCTAACCCCCGATTTCTGGGCCTGGGTTGTGACATACGTATTGTATGGTATCAGAGCATGCTAGTATAAGCATGTAGGCGTCTAAGATCGTTGTGAGATAACGCTATCAACTATTTGACTCGAAGTCTCATATGTTGATTTGGGATTTGACTAACTCAGGGCATTTTATATTTGTATATTGTGTTTCTTTTTCTTTTGCAGGATGGCCTCAGGTTCAGGATCTCGGGATGAGAATCAACAGGGCCATAATGGTGATAGTGGATCGGTACCCCCACATATCAGTAGTGAGGAGCGCATGATGATGATGATGCAGTCTATGCAGTCATTACAGGCACAAATGGCATCCATGGTAGACAGGCAGAGTCAGGCTGCTGCAGTAGCATCACCTCGTATAGATCAGCAGGTGATTTTCCAGCCTAAGGAATCAGATCCTAATGCTCTTTTCGACAAGTTCCGTAAGCGAGGGGCGACTGAGTTTCATGGGATAGAAGATGCATTGCAGGCTGAGCAATGGTTGGAGCAGACTGAAGAGCTATTTGATACGATTGTGTGCAGTAACAAACAGAAGGTAGTTCTCACAGCCTCTATGCTTCGGAGTGTAGCCAAGACATGGTGGAGGAGTGTCAAGAACTCATTCCAAACTATGCCCAGTGCCACAGTTTGGGAGACCTTCAAGCAGCAATTCCGTCGGAAGTTCATGCCTCTCCATATTCAGCGAGCCAAGGAAGTGGAATTCTTCAACCTTCAGCAGAGACAGATGTCAGTTGCAGATTATGTACACAGGTTTACAGAGCTGTCCCACTTTGCAGAGGACATGGTGAACACGGAGCATAAGAAGGTGACTCGCTTCGTCAACGGTTTGAATCCGAGGCACAAATGCCACGTAGTTGCATGTATGTGGCCGGCTACATTGGATGACGCTATTGATAGGGCTTATGATGCAGAGGCCATCTTTGAGGAGGAGCGAACTGAGGCTAAGAGGGCAGCAGGTTCCAGTGGCAGAAGTCAGTTTCAGAAGAAGTTCAAGGGTAAACAGGGCAGTTCGAGCAGTACTCAGGTGGTTTGCAGTCACTGTGGGAAGGATCACCCCACCGATAGATGTTGGAGGAAGAGTGGAGCTTGTTTTGGTTGTGGCTCCACGGATCACAGGCGGGCCCAATGCCCGAAGTTTCAGTCCTCTCCACAGACGAGACAGGCAGGATCTACAGCGCAGGGCAGATCCCAGACAGCGCGGCCAGCCCAGAAGCAGAACCGCCAGACAGCCCGAGCCTATGCTGCTACGCATGAGGGCGCGGAGGAGGCCACGGTAGTGGAAGGTAAAATTTTAATTTCTGATGCTGAAGCTTTAGCCTTATTTGACTCCGGGTCTACGCGTTCGTACGTAGCACCCCATTTTGCTGTGCAGCTTCGACAGCGACCCACACCACTTCCATACTTGTTGTTAGTATTCACTCCGGTTGGTAAGCGGGTGGAGTGCAGTGTTTTCTACCCTCAGTGTGATGTGCGGATAGCTGGTCGTCAGCTCCCGGTAGACCTCGTGTTGCTCACAACACTGGATTTTGATGTGATTCTTGGTATGGACTGGCTTGCAAGATATCATGCATGTATCAATTGCTACAGCAAGGCTATCTACTTTGATTTGGGCAGCGGATTTCGATTTGAGGGCAGCCAGACGAAGTGTCCAAGGCGTGTGATATCTGCTTGTAAGGCAGACAGGATGCTTCGTAGAGGATGTGAAGGATTTCTCGCATTCATTTCAGAAAAGAAAGATCAGCGGCAGCTCAGTGAGATCCCAGTAGTCAGCGAGTTTCCGGATGTCTTTCCGGAGGATGTGCCAGAGTTGCCACCAGTTCGGGAGGTAGAATTTGCTATTGACTTGATGCTAGGTACAGCACCCATCAGTAGAGCTCCATATCGTATGGCACCTGCAGAGTTGTTGGAATTGAAGAAACAGTTGCAGGATCTGTTGGATAAAGGGTTTATACGCCCAAGTGTATCACCTTGGGGAGCTCCTGTATTGTTTGTCAAGAAGAAGGATGGCAGTTTCCGGATGTGCATTGACTACAGGCAGTTGAACAAAGTGACTATCAAGAACAAATATCCATTGCCTAGGATCGATGAGTTGTTCGATCAGCTTCAGGGTGCAGCTTACTTCTCGAAGATTGACTTGAGGTCAGGATATCACCAGCTCAGGGTGAAAGATGAGGATGTTCCTAAGACAGCTTTCAGGACTCGGTATGGACACTACGAGTTCCTTGTCATGCCCTTTGGTTTGACGAACGCACCTGCAGCTTTTATGGCATTGATGAATAGGGTGTTTACTTCCTTCTTGGATCAGTTCGTTGTGGTTTTCATAGATGACATATTGGTCTATTCGAAGACTGCTGAGGAACATACAGACCATTTGAGGAAAGCATTGCAGCTGCTTAGAGATCACAAGTTGTATGCAAAGTTGTCTAAGTGTGATTTCTGGTTAGAGCAAGTTGCATTTCTGGGTCATAAGATTTCTCGAGAGGGATTGATGGTGGATCCGGCTAAGATTGAAGCAGTAGTCCATTGGCCCCGTCCTAGATCAGTGACAGAGATTCGGAGTTTTCTGGGATTGGCGGGATATTACCGCAGGTTCGTGCAGGACTTTTCGAAGATCTCAGCCCCGCTGACTCAGTTGACTCGGAAGAAGGTCACGTATGAGTGGATAGAGAAGTGTGAGCGCAGTTTTCAGATGTTGAAAGAAAAGCTCACTACAGCGCCAGTGTTGACTCTCCCGGATGGTAGTGAGGGATTCGTGATTTATTCCGATGCTTCTCGCGTTGGATTAGGCTGTGTACTGATGCAGAATCAGAAGGTGATTGCCTATGGATCCCGACAGCTGAAGGAACATGAGAAGAACTATGCCACACATGACTTGGAGCTAGCAGCCATTGTATTTGCACTGAAGTTGTGGCGGCATTACTTGTACGGTGTGAAGTTCGAGGTCCATTCCGATCATCACAGCCTGCAGTACTTGTTTGATCAGCATGACTTGAATATGAGGCAGCGGAGATGGTTGGAGTTCATCAAAGACTATGACTTTCCGATCAAGTACCACCCAGGCAAGGGCAATGTAGTTGCAGATGCGCTTAGCAGGAGGACAGACAGTCTTCAGGTGTTGACAGGATTCTATATGCTTGTGCATGATCAGCCTGTTGAGGTTCGGATGGTAGATGACTTGGTGACATTAGCTACTACCGTCGTGTTTCAGCCTGAGGTGATTCAGCAGATCAAGGATCGCCAGTTTGAGGACCCCCTCCTGGTGAAGTTCAGAGATCGGATTTCAGATCGACCGGATTTCAGCTTGGTAGATGGAGTTTTGTACTTCAGGAATAGATTGTGTGTTCCCGCTGTGGATGAGCTGAAAGATAAGTTGATGACAGATGCGCACGATGCCCGATATGCGATGCACCCAGGGAGTACGAAGATGTACCGGCACTTGAAGGATAGATTTTGGTGGAACAATATGAAGCGGGAGATCGCAGGGTTCGTAGCTCGATGTTTGACCTGTCAGAGGGTGAAAGCTGACCATCAGCGACCTCCAGGATCATTGCATCCATTGCACACTCCGCAGTGGAAGTGGGAGCACATTACAATGGATTTCGTCTCCGGTTTTCCGCCGACCAGTAGAAAGAACAATGCGATCTGGGTCATAGTGGACAGATTGACCAAGTCAGCACATTTCCTTTCGTTCAAAAAGGGGATGACATTCACGGAGATGGCCAGGAAGTTTGTTGACGAGATAGTCCGATTGCATGGCACCCCAGTATCGATTGTGTCGGATCGCGATAGTCGTTTTGTGTCTTCATTCTGGAGAGCATTTCAGGAAGCTATGGGCACGAAGCTGAGTTTTAGTACGGCATACCACCCCCAGACTGACGGACAGTCGGAGCGTACCATTCAGACGTTGGAGGATATGCTCAGAGCTAGTGTGCTAAACTTTGAGAAGGAATGGGATACGCATCTGGCATTGTGTGAGTTTGCCTACAACAACAGCTTCCATGAGAGCATTGGTATGGCACCATATGAGGCACTATACGGACGCAAGTGCAGGACCCCAGTGTGCTGGGAAGAAGTAGGAACAAGAAGTTTCCATGGTCCGACAATCATAGCCGAGACGACAGAGAAAGTGCAGAAAGTGATAGAGAATCTGAAGATTGCTCGATCCAGGCAGAAGAGCTATGCGGATACTCGGAGGAGACCTTTGGCATTCCAAGTCGGAGATTGGGTATTTCTTAAAGTTTCTCCAATGAAGGGCACAGTTCGATTTGGTCAGAAGGGCAAGTTAGCTCCGAGATATGTAGGACCGTTTGAAGTCAAGAGCCGAGTTGGAGATTTAGCTTATCGGTTGACGCTTCCAGTTGAGTTCTCCGGTGTGCACGATGTCTTCCATGTGTCGATGCTCCGTAAGTATGTGCCAGATCCGAGCCATGTGATTCGCTACGATGACATCCAGATTCAACCTAATGCAACTTACGTTGAGCGTCCACTTCGCATCGTTGGCACACGAGAGCAGATTCTCCGTACCAGGACTATCAGATGGGTTAAAGTGTTGTGGGAGCATCACGGTCCAGATGAGGCTACTTGGGAGCTAGAGGAGCAGCTAGCACGCCAGTACCCCCAGCTCTTTGCGCAGGTAGGTAGTCATTCCGAGGACGGAATGATTCCTAGTGGGGGAGGATGTAACGCTCCGATCCCCTTTGAGCCGGATTAGTGGCTCATTAGTGTGTTTTGTTTTGATTAGTTCCTTCGGTTTTGGTTTTGGGCATTGGATAGGTAGTTGAGTGACCTTTGACCTGGAATAGGTAGTTCTAAGCCCTTTTTCGTAATTTTGCTTTTGCTTTGCTCATATCATCATTGCATCATCTTGGTGTCAGCACGCGTATTTCGTTGAGCTCGACAATTTCCGTAACTGTGTCAGATCCATTTGGAGTCAATTGGGGAAGATGGACCTTCGTGTGACTTAAACTGTAATTAGTCTAAACTCTACGGACTTTGACTTAACTTTCAAAACCTATATAGATGAGTCATCTTACAGATGTCTCTCCCTTGCTCATTTCTCTCTTCAACGTGCATGCAAACTCCAGGAGACCCTCTTCACTTCGGTTTGTTTCTCTCTCTCTCTCTTCGATTGGGGTTTTGCTACACCTCGTGGATTGGGTTCTTCTTCATTCACTCATCTCTGTCTATTGCTTGAGGTAAGTGGGTTCTTTGTGTTTCTTCTCCCAATTGCACCTCTCATTCTCAGATTTGCTGTGTCTTCATCTCATGCATGGTGTATCTCTTTGATTTGCTTTGATTCTAGTGGATTTGGAGCTTGTTTCAGAGGATTTGTCAGATTTGAGGCAAGTATAAGTACAGGCTTTGATAACACATATGGGTTGTTTCTTTGATTGCTTTGATTCACTCTTATTCTCTGTATATAAAGGTTTTACAGCCACATTTTGTGAATTTGGAATCTCTGTAGCTTGTTTGGAGATGTTTCTGTACCAATTTTCAGTTTCTGTAACTATCCCGAATTCGTGTTCTGTATTGTACGGCTAAGTCGTAAGTTTCTACGGTTTGATTTCCAGAGACTTAAATTTTGAGTTTTGTTCTACGGCTAGGATACGGCTAAGCCGTAACTTGTTCTACGGCTGAGCCGTAAGCTAGCCGAGACCCAAACCGTACCCCAGCCGTGAATTAAATCTCTGATCAGTCGAAACTTTCCAGAGACAGTGTTCCTACGGTGTGGCTACGGCTAAGCCGTGACTTGCTACGGCTAAGCCGTGGATTGGTCTACGGCTAAGCCGTATACTGACTGTAGCCCGGCCGAAAAAGGCATAAGATCAGAGGTGAAAGATGACTAGTTTAGCCGTGTTTCCACTGGAACCACGGGGAAGCCGTAGTGCATATTACGACGAGCGCGTAAGATGTCTTCGGCTCAACCATAGGTCCCTCATGGCTAAACCGTTAGGCATGGAAATTCTGAATTATAACTTAGGATAATGGTGAGACTTGTAGGGCTCAAATACAGGTTAACCACCCATGTAACTGGCCCAATGGATTCTTTGGATCGCATGAGAAGTCTGTTAGGCTGTGACTTATTCATGTGAGCGTTGATCACTGTTAAGCACCTCCCCATGGGTGTTGGTTTAAGGGACGTCGGTGCACTCAAAGATTACATTTGCAACACTTTGATGGCAACGGTGTATTGACTAACTTAAAACTACATCAACATGCACGGTTAGTGACAGTGAACAACTAGATTAGGACTGGCTTGTAATGAACCTTGACTCCGTATTAATCTGAGATGCATTGCATATTGTTATAGTTTTGCCCTCTGTTCTGCCAATCTATGTATATGCATTCCGCAGTCATTTTTGCTTTCGTTCTGTATATCTGTTTATTTCTTCGTTCTGCACTAAGCTTTGATCTATGCTGTGCTTGACGTAATATTCATGCTTTGTTGGCTTTGTTTATCTCTGATTTTGGGTATTCCCTGGTGGCTCTGCCCAGAGGTTAACACGTGAGGATAAGATCCGGTCTTTGTCATCGGTGAGTCCAAAGCGGATAATCTCCCTTTCTATGAAATTGATTTGATTGGTATTAGTCTGGTTCTACTCAGCCTCAGCCCTAGGATGCCCGACGGGGTTACCTCCGGCTTAGATCTCTGTATCTCTGTATTACTGCAGTGTTGCTTTGTCTTGGGACCCCGGAACCCAGGAAACCGAGACCCACTTGTACCCTTGGCCCGGACAGTGGTGTTCTCCTCTGCTCTGCTTTGCTCTGCTCTCTATTGGAGAGAACATGGTTAACGTAGTAGCCACTTAGTCAGTATTCCTATGTTTTGATTCAAATATCATGCTTTACTTCTACGCACGACTTGCTTAGCATACTAAGATGAAACTCTGTAACTGATCTTCTGTCATTATTTTATTCTCTTTGACACTATGCGTGTTTCATCCCTGTTACTTGTATTTGCTGAATCGTTGTATTCATTTGTGTTGTCTGTGGTGTTGCAGGCACAGATACCTTGCCCAGCTCCCCGGCGGTTGAGGAGGCTGCAGGGGCGAGTGTAGAGGCACCCTCCGGTCTGGCAGAGTGGGCCTGATCATCTCTGCCGAGTGCGTTCATGCATGCTTTCAGTGGTGTTTTCGTTTTGGGATTTTGGGGATTGTATTGGATCTTTGGACTTTGGACTTGTATTCTGTATATTTTGTATATATTGATTTTGGTGTGTATTCGGTTTTATATCAGTGCATTGTCTTTGTCGTTTCCGTTTCGTAATTGCTTTGGCTTCCGCTATTTTCCTTTGTTGCTTGCTATGATATCTACAGCTTCCGCGTTCGTCTGTTTCGCACGTGTTAGATCCCTTGTGTGTGTGCATCTGGACTAGGTTTGGATGCACGTGCACGGGAGTACGTGTGTCACTGGCTTAGCTTTTCGCTAACCCCCGATTTCTGGGCCCGGGTTGTGACATTGGCCATGCAATATAGGCTCGTAGTTTTAGATATTTGCATTAGAAGTAGAAAGAGAATGGTAGTAAACAAAAATGGGTCCTAAAATAAGGTGGAGATATTTGAAGAGGGAAAAAGCAAATATATTTAAGCATAAAATGATTGAAAAGGGAGAATGAAATCTTGAAGGAGAAACTACAATAATGTGAAATTAGATGGCTAATTACATTAGGAAGGCTGCGAAGGAGGTACTTGGAGAATCAAAAGGAAAGAGATGTTAATAAAGAAATATGGTGGTTGAGTGTAGAGGTTCATGAAGTTATTTAAGAGAAAAGACAATGCTACAAAGTTTGGTAGGGGATTAAAAGTATGAAAAATTTTGAACTGTATAAGAAGGCAAAGAAAGAAGTTAAGGAAGTAGTAAGTAGTGTAAAGTTCAAAATATACGATGATTTCTGTAATAGGTTGAGCAGGAGAGAAGGATATTTTTAAGCTTGCAAAAATAAGAGAAAAGAAAAGAGGGACTTAGATCATGTCAAATGTATCAAAGACAATGAGGAAAATATTATGGTGAAGGATAACGATATTAAAAAAAGGTATAAGGAATATTTTAGTAAATTTTTAAATGAAGAACATATGAGAAATGTAAGAACAAGGGAAGATATTTTATTACTAGAGCATACTTTTCTCCATAGAATTAGAGGGGTGAAAGTGAAAGAAGCATTAAAGCGACTGAAGACAGGAACGGCTACAGGCCCAGATGATATTCCGATAGAGGTATGAAAATGCTTAGGAGATGTTGGGGTGAGTTGGTTATGTAGACTTTGCGATAAGATACTTATGACAAAGAAAGTATTGTAGTACCTATATATAAGAATAAGGGAGATATATAAAATTGTATCAACTATTGAGAGATTAAACATATGAGTCATACGATGAAGTTATGGGAGAGAATAATGGAGCAAAGACTTAGACGGAAGATCAAGATTGCTGAAAATTAATTTGGTTTTATACCAAGGAAGTCAACTATGGAAGCTATTTTTTCACTTATGTAATTAATAAAAAAATATCGAGCAAAGAGAAAAATCTACACATGGTCTTTATCGATTAGAAAAAGCCTATGATAGGGTAGGGTACCTAGGGATTTAATTTGGTGGGTTTTGAAAAAAAAGAATGTCTCCAGAGGTTACATTGAAAATTTTAAGGATATAAATGACGGAAAAGTAACAAATGTGAGAACCACATGTGGAGAAACATGTGGATTCCCGGTGACTATAGGTTTGCATTAGGGATCGGCTTTAAGCCCTTATCTCTTTGTATTGATTATGGATGAGTTAACTGCGTATATTTAAGAAAAAGTACCATGGTATATATTGTTGCAGATGATATAGTATTGGTGGATGAATCAAGAGATGGTGTAAATGCAAAGCTCGAGAGATGGCGGGAGGCATTAGAATCTAGAGGCTTTAAAATAAGTCGTACAAAGATAAAATATATGGATTGCAACTTCAGTGGATATATACAAAGTGTTGCAACTTCAGTTAACATATACAAAGTGTTGAAACCACTATCAAAATTGAAACCCATGAGATACCACTTAGGGATTTTCTTCGGTATTTAAGCTTGATTATTAGTAAGGATGGGGAGATTGACGAAAATGTTGAGCATAGGATAAAAACTAGATGGCTGAAGTGAAGACTAGCTTCTAGAGTGTTTTGTGATAGATGGATGCCAATGAAATTGAAGGAAAAATTTTACAGGACATTGGTTAGACCGGCTATGACATATAGAACAGAATGTTGTTCAATTAAGAAGCTGCACATAAGATGGATGTGGCGGAGATGAGAGTGCTTAGAGGGATGTGTGGTAAAACTAAGAAAGATAAAATTAGAAATGAGCGCTTTTGAGAGCATTTAGGGGTGGCACCAATGGGGGATAAAATTAGAGAAACTCATTTAAGATGGTTTGGGTATGTTGGCATAGGCCAATAATGGTATCGGTAAGAAAAAGTTTGGCTATCCAAGTGAAAGGCACATCAAGAGGTAGGGATAGGCTGAAGAAAATATTGATGGAGGTCATTATATCAGATTTGAAAAAGATTAACTTATCTAAGGATTTAGAGCAAAATAGAATGAATTGGAGAAACAGAATTCATGTAGCTAACCCTAACATGGTTGGGATAAGGCTTTGATGATGATGATGATGAATGTTGATAGTTCATCAAAGTTGCAATGGGGGGAGCAGTAACGATGATAAAGGTTGTGTCTTCTTTTTTGGAACTAGTTGGATTTAAAGATTAAATTGAGGCTAAAATTTAGGAGACGAGACTATAGAGGTTGTCAAATAAATTGTGTTCAAGTGAATTGATTATAGACGATGGCTCTTGAATGTGATCAACTGGGGTAAGAGGAAGGAGCAGTGAAGTGTTTTGATTCATTGATTGGCGCCAATATTAAGAGAGAGAGAGAGATGGGAATTAGCAAATCTATGTTGGTTTCATTTGCTTGTGTATAAAAATGCAACGAGGTTGTGGATAATTTAGCAAAACCGGGTTGGGAAAAAATGCCATAACCATGGTCGGATATCTCATATTGTGGTAAGGATGGCAACGGGGTAGGTTTAATACGGGTTGCAATAAACCCAAAGCTGCCCTAGCCCGTGATGGGTCTCTTATTGTAATACCAAACCCACCTCGTTTAAGTGGATCAAGTCAAATTTAAAGCTTAAACCTTTTAAAATTTGTAAAAATAGATGAGAATGTGTAGTATATGCCACTCTTAAAGCCCTACACTACATGAATTTTGTCTATTAATTTAGTAATAATATAAAAATATTATATATTTGGAGCCGGTTGGCTTAGGTCAACAAAACCCAAACCCACCCCACATAAAAAATAACCACTACCAAACCCAGCCCTATTAGGAGCGGGGCCGGGCGGGTCTCACTTTTACCAGACCCATTGCCATCCCTATATGTTGGTCTTGATGGAGAGTTATTTATTTAATTTTTTTTTTCGGAACAGGAAGGAAGATCTTTACTTCTTCAAAGAATTAAACTGTAGAAAGGGAATCCTATCTACTCAAAAAGGATAGGAAATTCCAGTATGGCATACCCCACAAAATAAAAAAAATGATCAAAACCCATAGCCCGGGCTTCAAGCAAACCTATAAAGATCGAGGCACAAGTTTCACTTCAAGAGCACTCAGATGAGTGGGAGCATTTCTTACAACAAATTTTTTGCTGAGTTGAATCGTTCTTGGATGAAGATTTGAAAAGTGAATGTCATTAAACTTTAAGAGGACATATTCCAATTTCCTAACTTTGAAACAATTTTTCCAAGATGATAAGTCTGGGTGCTTTAACACCGAATAAGTGAAGATCCAGCTTCTATGGAAATATGAGAAATGTGAAATGGAATGAGCCTCATCATCTGAAGAATACTTGAGAAATAATCAGTTGCTAGCTGAATACTACCAACACTTGGCTGATCAACATGTATCCAAAGAATCCATCCTATAAGTTGCCTTATAGTACAAACTACAAAGAGAAAGACACATGCCCTTTAGGAGAGTCACTACTGATAAAGGACGTGATAAAAAGGGACTTGGTGGCAAGTTCCAATGGTTTGAGATATTGTCTGGCAAACTTATACCCAAAAAGAGAATTCTTTTGAATAGTTTGCACAATCTATTTGAATAGTGTTAGAGTGGGTTTCTGCTGATTTTTTAAAAATTCTTCTATTTCTCTCCTGCCGTATATACCATTTGTGAGCACAGAAAATCAATTTTCCCATGGTTTGAGCACTTTTGTGTTGTTGGTCAATTCGAAGGGTAATAGATTCCACCATATCTTGCGGACTATCACATGTAAGTGATTCAAATCCAATGTAGCAAGTAATCTGGTCAAATCTCTTGAGAATAGGTACTTGAATCACTTAGTGTAAATCTGATTCCCAGTTACAGTCGCAAATGCAGCATGAATTACAATTACTATTTCTTTGGATAAAAAACTCCTCTTTTTTTTCAGTCTCCCTCTAAAAAATATCCAAGCACACGTAGAAAGACTTTTTAATGCTGACTTGAAACCAAATTAACTGAGACCATTACAAGTTATGATTCTGAGGACCGCCCACCATATGATATGTTGATCTTAATGTGAAGCTTTCATTCCCTCTAGCATCCAAGAAACCTTGTCTTCAAAGCTTGGATCAGGTTGGATTTCTAAAGGAATCTCATGGAAAATGTCCAACAATGCATTGGATGTTAGTGTTGGAAAACTCGAAACATCATTTGCAATAAATTGATTGACCCGAATATCTTTACCCATCCCCAGATCATATATTACTTAGTCTCCATACACATCCATTAAGCGAGCCCTATCTAGCCATGGATCACTCTAGAAGTTTACAGAATTTTCATTTCCAATTATAAATCTAATGTGGGGAAGAACAGTCACCTATTTCCTATTATGAATCTAATGTGGGGAAGAACAGTCAAGCGAAGGTGAAGAATCTCTTTCCAACCCCATGATCTAATTTTTGGAACAGATACATCCCAAAATGATTTGCTCTTTAAATATTCTGATTGGATCCAAATGTTCCAACAAGTTCTTTTGTTTATTGCTATATTCCACACTTGTCTCATCAAAGCAGCTTTTGCAGTAGCAAATATAGATCTAATGCCAAGACCCCTAGAAGCAACTGGTTTAACATATGGCATCCCAAGCAATGGGTGCATATAATTTTGAGACCAACAATTCCAAAAGAAATCACGTACCTATCTATCTATAGTGTGATGAACAACTTAAGGTAGCATGAACAGAGAAACCCAATAAAGATGAAAAGTAGATAAAGTAGATTTGATTAGCTCCACTCTACTAGCATAGGATAAGGCTTTAGGTTTTTACCTCGCCAAATGTCAAGCGCCTGATCTTTTAATTTTGGGTCGAATCGGTTTGTCGGGTTTGAGTCGGGTTGAGAGGGATAGATGGATGCTTGATAGGCCATTTTAGAGATTTTGGATCTTTGCATGCATGGTAGTTTTGTGTAGGGCCCATTGGAGATGGACTGATTAGACATTCTTGGGCCTTGGGCCTGAGTTATTTGACCTTTTAAGCCAAAAGCCTTTTTCTGAAATTTTGTAAAACTCACTAAAAAGTAGGGAGCTCTTCCTTGTAATTTAGAAAAACTTTTACATAAGATAGCCCTAAAGGCTTTCAATCGTCTTTTTTTCGTACGCACAATTCTTCCGTCTTCTTCCTCTCCTCTGTAACTAAGTTAACAGCTCTCTAAAGGAACCAAAGCTTGATCAAGGAGTTTACATAACACAATCACCTCTCTCTCTCTCTCTCTCTCTCTCTCTCTCTCTCTCTCTCTCTCTCTCTCAATAGTATCCGAGACCCTGGAGGGATTTGATCATAGTGCGGGTTTGGGAATGGAGACTTGCATACGGTTTCATTTTCAGATTGCTTTTGAGCAATGGAATTGAGGCAAATGGATAACTATAAATAATGTTGATTTACTTAGTTATTGTAATATATGCTTTATATCTGGTTTAGATGATTAAGTTTAAAGTTTTGTTCGAAATCTGTTGTTGCGATCGACTTTGGGTGAGTTTCGAGAGAAAAACTACGAAGGGGGAGAAACAGTTCGCACCTATGGCTAAGCTGTAGGCTTTTCTACGGCTAGGCTATGGTTCACTCTCCAGTGAGCCGTTTTTGGGAGATTGTAATATGGCAGCCTTGAGGTTAAGTTGTAAGTACTCTTATGGCTAAGCCATAAAAGGACCTACGGCTAAGCCGTAAGTCCCATTAGCTCAGCCGTAAATGGGCAACGGCTAAGCCGTAAAGTGACCACGGCTAAGCTGTGGATGATGGGAACCTTGATTAATTGAGTAGTAAGCTAGGTAGAATAGATAACCATGATTGAAGACTTAGCCGCTTGATCTGCTCTGTAGCTAAGTGACCCCAGGTAAGTGACCTCTAGGGTGTACGATTACTTGACCCCATGTCATGCCCAATAGTTAATTAGTAGATAAATCAGTATACAATATGGACTAGAAAATATGATGAGTTCTGTTCTTAAGGGGAGTCAGCTAATTATACATATGAGAATTTGACTGGATTTGGGATAAGGATGCCAGTCCCAGGATGTAATACATGATAGACACTGAAAGTAGGATAATGACATCGTGGGTCCTCATTGTCATTGTGAAAGAAAGTTCATTTTCATGTGCATACCTAACTAACTATGACTGTTAGGTGGTGTAGTGCTTACCTTTAGAGAAATTGAAAATACCACATGATCAAAATGTAACTTTAAATTATGCAACCTAAGTACTTTAAAATTGATAATGGTCTGGATATTGTGAGTTAAGGGTTTTATGACATGATTATTAAGCATTCGTATGCAATATGTATTTATATACATATATCTGACCGACTACAGTTTGGAGGTGGACATACACCATCGGGTCAGCTTTTACTGTGGGATATAGTACACAGCTGTGTTTTTTGTCATAACTGGCGAAAATACTCTTTTTTGTATATTATATTTGCGGGAATATCTATTTTTGTATATGGTATTTCGGGAATACTCGTTTTTGCGTATTGATGCCGTTGGGTCTGCATTCGGTGCATTTTGGGTAGGATGTAAAATATGATTTAATTCAATTGTTTAACATTATTACTTGTAGTTTACCTTTTGTCAGATTACGTCAATCTGACTCACTACTTTTGGTGTCTAGGTCCCGCTGTTGGTGCCGAATTAGAGGGTCAGGAGACGTAAGAGATTCTGCTAGATGATGGAGTTGTTGAGTGGAGTGCCGATGACAACATCTGAGGTGTCCTAGAGATGTTGTTGAGATCGTATCACTAGATTTTATTATAAGGCCATAATTGGGGCCATTAGTGTAGACATTAAAATTCATATGTCTTGAAATTATAATTTTAATTGTTATTATTCGGAATTCTTGACCATTTATGAATTATGATTGAGGTTTGTTTATATGATTTGAATTCGATACTCAGCTATGTAGATTATGGATTTTAGTTCCGTGTGTGATTATGGTTGCTTGATAACAAGCATAACCTCACGAAAGACTTCGATCCAACCGGAATTGGGGCTTGTGTGGTACATTCAAGAAAATTTTAAATTGGCCCAAATTCTCACACCCTTAAGACTGGGTTTGGATCTGGCCCAGTTTTAGGGCATGGCACCAAACTTTGTTGAATTTTTTATATTAGAGGTTGATAATCATTGAAATTTAAACGCTTGGATGATAGAGGAATTCTAAGATACTTCATAGGCAAAGTTGATTTTAAAATATTCATAATTAAAGATGGGGCCTTTTCCTGTGCATACGTCCCTCATGGACTTTTCGTGCACACTCTTTGGTGGACCCCACCAAGGGATGAGACTGGGTGGGTTGGAAAGATCTATGTGAAAGCACCCTACATATCAAATTTGGTCCCAATCACATATCCATAACCCCTTCATCCATGGCTCACAAATTCATTCCGTTCGGATTGGTGTATAGTCGATCCAATGGTCCAATAAATTCGGATCTGATCAAAAGTTGGGTTGAGTTGCTGTCATGGGGTCCCATGTGTGTTGCAAGGTTTGGATTGAGTGATAGATGGGCCCCACCTAGAGTTCTCATGAAAAAAATGGTGAGGGACGGATGCGTATGAAGATTCTCCATTAAAGATATAGTCAATTCATCTTCTTCCCCACAGTTTGAGAAAAAAAAATCACTTTTTGCCCATTTTACTCTAAGACCCGAGAATTTCTTGAAGTGCTCCATAATTTCTTGATATTTGATGCGGCATAATTTGAGGCTTTGCTAAAAACAATAAAGTCATTAGCAAACATTAAGTGAGATATAGTATCTTTTTTATGGAATGGAGTTGAATTGATTGAGCCAAATCATTTTGTTTCATCATAATGGAAAAAACTCTATGACTATATAAAAAAGAAAAGGGGATAATGGGCAGCCTTGTCTCAAACCTCTTATACTTTTAAAAATATCTTTCTGCAGTACCATTCACTAGATTGAAAATCGACCATCAGTCAGGTAGGTCATAATCAGCTTGATAATATGAGGAGAGAATCTCATACAATGGAGAGCTACTTCCAAAAACTTTCCAGCTGACACTGTCATAAGCCTTAACTAGGTCAATCTTGACACACATTCTAGGAGTTCCTTGATCCAGATGGAAGTTAAGTAATAAATCTTGAGCAAAAATAATGTTATCAGCAATATTTCTTCCCTGTATGAAAGCTAACTGCATAGGTCCTACAATCTTTGAAATTATTGGCTTCAGTCTATTCATCAATATTCCACTAATGATTTTGTACAATGTATTAGTCAACAAGATAGGGCTGAATTATATCAGGAGATGTTTTCTTTTTTCTTTGCATCTTCTTTTGGAGTTGTTAGCCACTTTAGAATCTCTCCTTTTGTACTGTTCTTTGTTAGTATTTTTGTTTCTTTTACACACATTCTCTAATTTTAGTGAAACATTATATGCTACCAATAAAAAGGTTGAAGGATTACGAGTCAAAGGAACTAGAAGGGAAACTAACAAAGACGAAAAAGACATGCTTGATTGTGGAGGTCCAGAGATCATGGCTTTATATATGGTTAGGGATCCCATCGATCCACACTAAATATGACCAACAAAAGACATGGAATCAAAATCAAGGAAAAGTAAGATAAACACTGGAATTCCAAAGAAGATGACATTAAATATGATTTAACTCCAGAAGTCGAAATCACAAAGCTGACAACTGAGAGAAAGTAAAGCCTCAAGTATGATTGGTGTTCAGAATGACAACAGACAAAACATAAGGAAATCAAGAAAAAAAATGACTACACGAAAATGAGATTCCACGGAACTGTTTCCACATATTTAATTAAATAAGCAGCTCACGTTAGTGAAATTAGAGTATTCTCCAAGCTGTCTTCTGGAACCTTTGACTTGGAAGATACCCTTTCATCCAAAGGGAGTTGCAACATCCCAACAGTGCAGTAAAATGCTCCAAGCAAGGGAGGAACCTAGAAACAGGAATTGTAATTCAAAACTGAAAATTCATTCCAACCCGTCTGCAATACATCAGGTGTACATTTACAACAATCCAACCAGTTCAAATTATGCCTCCCACTTTGGATGGATCACCCAGCTCAAATCAGAGAATTTAGACGATCATAACCATCCACATGGACACAACGAATTTCACATTGTACAAGATAATTGTCAGTGTTCCACATTCCCTGGGTGGGACGGGTCAACGAATTGTGCCATCCAACCAAATATGCTCTCTGGGCGTATCCACTATCCTCGATGGAGTCCGCAATTTGAAGAGTACACATTATTTATCTTTGCCCTGTAGCGGATGGATCATTTGGATTCTGGAAGATTGACAATGGGCTCTTGCTCAATTGAAAATTTAAGGATAGATCATCAAGATTCATCGAGAAAAATATTTCATTAGCCCAATTGACAATATAAAGATAAATTCATGAAGACACATTGAAATATCCCGGCCCCAAATCTAGGGTTTATCTGTTAATCTTTTGTGTTTATTGCTAATTAATGGTATTTTAATCTTAATTATATAATGGGTAGGTAGATTGGTGGGACCCTACTCTTAATTAGGCAGTTTTGGAGGACCAACTAGTAATCTAACTAGTTTAACTTTGCATTATCTCATCATTTCATTAATCATGTCATGTTCATTAATCATGATTTTCATAATACATTAGTGAACCCATTTTATTTAAGACCTAAGTCACCACTGTAGGAACCCTAATGATCACTTTTGTAAATAATATAAGTTTAATGGATTTGCTAGTAAATACCCAAAATTCTAGCAACCCTAGCTCTATATAAAGACATTCTCCCTAAAGTAAGAGCATCTTTGTGCCTCCTAGACAAGAACTTTAGTCCCCAAGCTCTCTCTACTCCATCTTCCTTCCTCCTTCAAGGCTAGAGTGTGTGAGAGAGAGACCCTAGCCCCATTAGAAGTTAGCTTCATCTCTTTCTCTACATTTCCTTTTACAAGCTCCTTCTCCACATTTCCTTTTACCTACTTGTTGTTTGTTTGGAGAAAAAAGCCCCATCTCCACCTTTTGCACAACTTTTACGGTAAGAAACCCAACCTACCTTCGTATTTGTGCCCATTTGTATATAATGTAGAATGTTTTTCCTAGCTTGTCACCCATCAAATCATCTTTTCATGGCATTCATCTCATTTATTCATCTCTTTTTCATGTCGTTTCCATGATTAGGGGTTTACTTGAGCTAGAGATTTGGGGGTTTGCACTCTAAGAGCTTTGCATTTGGACTTTTGGAACATTGAAGGCAAGTTTAAGTAAGTAGTAACATGCATGGTTGTATTTAAGCTTGATTCTTTGAGATTCCTATGCTTTAATATGTTGGTATAGCTCATCCTCTTCTTGTTCTCATAAATGAGGATGTCTTGGTGGGTGAAAATGGTTTTTAAATGAGAAAATGAGGGTTTGGATCTCATGTAATGGAATTGAAGTCAATGGCTTTTATTATGCTAGGTTAGATGGGTAAAATGATGGATTTTTGTGCAGGAAAAGGATGTGATTGATTGTGGTGAAGTTCAGACTAAAAAAGGAGTCAGATCTGAAATCTCATCCCAGGCCCGATTGATCGAACACATGCCTGATCGATTGGACACGTGTCCAATTGATCAATTTAAGCTTTTGGGTCCAATCTGATCTATTAGACCTAGGGGCAATCAATCGGGTAAGGTTTGACCGTTTATTTATATATTTTTTTATAAATTATTATAAAACTATTTTCCAAATTATAAATCCCTTGTAATCCAACTTGATTTGATTTGACTAAGTCAAATGTTAGCTGTCATTCATCTTTGTTAAATGGTTCAGTTCGTTTTAATGTTATGCCATTCCCGTATGAGTAGAAAGAGCTAGTGTCTAGATTCATATACAATGCGACATCAAGATATAGTAACACAAGGCATCGGAATCGTTATGGTCATGCTGAAGTGGAAAACTAAGAACACTGACATCTTAGTTTGCTTGGCTTGTAAATTATCCTTGTTTCAAGCCGTAAATGAACTATGGTTTGAATTCCAGAGAGCCAAAAACCTAACTTTGTTCTATGGCTAACCTCACGGCTAAGCCATGAGAAGCACTATGGTAAGCAATAACGAAGCCGTGGCCTAGCTGTAGGCTACATACGGCTAACCCGTAGGCCAATACATGCCTGAGCCGGAACTGCGGAGGAATTTAATTAAAAACCTTGTACACATAGCTAAGCTGTAACCCATGTAGGGCTAAGCCGTATGTCACGACCCGAGCCCAGATTTCGGGGGTTAGCGAAAAGCCAAACCTGTGACACACGTACTCCCGTGCACGTGCACCCAAACCCAGTCCAGATGCACGCACACAAGGGATCTAACACGTGCGAACTAAGCGTACGCGGAAGCTGTACATATCATAGCAAGCAACAAAGAAAATAGCGGAAGCCAAAGCAAATACGAAACAGGAAAGACAAGGACAATACACTGATATAAAACCGAATACACACCAAAATACGTATGTACAAAATACACAGAATATACAGAATACAAGTCCAAAGTCCAAAGATCCAAAGTCCAAATACAAGTCCCCTGAAACCAAAACTCAAAATCCCAAAACGAAAAGCCACTGGAAGTATGCATGAACGCACTCGGCAGAGATGATCAGGCCCACTCTGCCAAACCTGAGGGTGCCTCTACACTCGCCCCTGCAGCCTCCTCGACCGCCGGGGAGCTGGGCAAGGTATCTGTGCCTGCAACACCACAGACAACACAAATGAATACAACGATCCAGCAAATACAAGTAACAGGGGTGAAACACGCATAGTATCAAAGAGGATATAATAATGATAGAAGATTAAATACAGAGTTCCATATTAGGAAACTAAGCAAATCGTGCATAGAAGTAAAACATGATATGTGAATCACAACATAGAATACTGAACTAGTTGGCTACTACGTTAACCATGTTCTCTCCAATAGAGAGAGCAGAGCAGAACAGAGCAGAGGAGAACACCGCTGTCCAGGCCAAAGGTACAAGCGGGTCTCGGTTTCCTGGGTTCCGGGGTCCCAAGACAAAGCAACACTGCAGTTATACAGAGATACAGAGATCTAAGCCGGAGGTAACCCCGTCGGGCATCCTAGGGCTGAGGCTGGGTAGAGCCAGACCAAGATCAATCAAATCAAATCCATAGAAAGGGAGATTATCCGCTTTGGACTCACCGATGACAAAGACCGGATCTTATCCTCACGTATTAACCTCTGGGCAGAGCCACCCGGGAATACCCAACTAAAATCAGAGATATACAAAGCCAGAGACAGAGCATAGATTAAGTCCATCACAGCATAGATCAAAGCATAGTGCAGATCGAAGAATAAACAGACATACAGGACGAAAGCAAAATGACTGCGGAATGCATAAACATAGATTAACAGAACAGAGGGCAAAATCATAACCAATATGCAATGCATCTCAGATTAATACGGAATCAAGGTTCATTACGAGCCAACCCTAATCTAATTGTTCACTGTCACTAACCGTGCATGTTGATGTAGTTTTAAGTTATTCGATGCACCGTTGCCATCCTAGTGTTGCAATGTAATCCTTATGTGCATCGAAGTCCCTTAAACCAACGCCCATGGGGAGGTGCTTAACAGTGATCAACACTTACATGAATAAGTCACAGCCTAACAGACTATTCATGCGATCCAAAGAGTCCATCGGGCCGGTTTACATGGGTGGTTAACCTGTATTTGAGCCCTACAAGTCTCACCATTATCCTAAGTTATAATTCAGAATTGCATGCCTAACGGTTTAGCCATGAGGGACCTATGGTTAAGCCGAAGACATCTTACGCGCTCGTCGTAATATGCACTATGGCTTCACCTTGGTTCCATTAATAACACAGCTAAACTGGTCTTCTTTCACCTCTGATCTGATAGCTTTTTCGGCTGAGCTACAGTCAGTATACGGCTTAGCCGTAGACCAATCCACGGCTTAGCCGTAGCATTCCACGGCTTAGCCGTAGCCTCACCGTAGGAGTACTGATATCAGAAAAGTTTCGACTGATCAGAGATTTAATTCACGGCTGGGGTACGGTTGGGTCACGGCTAGCTTACGGCTCAGCCGTAGGACAAATTACGGCTTAGCCGTAGCCTAGCCGTAGAACAAAAGTGAAATTTCGAGGCTCTGGAATGTGAGCCGTAGAAACTTACGGCTTAGCCGTACAATACAGAACACGAATTCGGGATAGTTACAGAAACTGGAATTCGGTACAGAAGCTGGACAAAATGAGTTACAGAGGTTCCAAATTCACAAAATGTGGCTGTAAAACATGCTAGACAAAGAATAAGAAGAAATCAAAGCCATCAACCAAAGCACCCATATGTGTTATCAAGCCTGTACTTATACTTGCCTCAAATCTGACAAATCCTCTGAATCAAGCTCCAAAGCAACTAAAACCAAAACAAATCAAAGCAATCACACATGCATGAGATGAAGACAAAGCAATCAGAGAATGGGAGAAGCAATTGGAGAAGAAGAAGAAGGAGTTGGAAAGAACCCACTTACCTCAAACAATAGACAGAGATGAGAGAGAATGAAGAAACCCAAATAAAAAATGAGAGTCCAACATCAATCGAGCAAGAGAAGTGAAAAAAAGAGAGAAGGAGAGAGAACGTGGAGCTTCCCTGGAATTCTCTCTTGCATGCAACGTGGGAGAGAAAAGAGCAGAGAGAGAGACATCTGGAGCTGGCTCATTTATATAGTTTGGGAAGTTTAAAACAAAGTCCGAAGAGTTTATACAAATTTACAGTTCAAGTCACACGAAGGTCCATCTTCCCCAATTGACTCCAAACGGATCTGACACAGTTACGGAAATTGTTGAGCTCAACGAAATACGCGTGCTGACACCAAGATGATGCAAAGATGATATGAGCAAAACAAAAGCAAAATTACAAAAAAGGGCTTAGAACTACCTATCTCAGGTCAAAGGTTACTCAACTACCTATCCAAGGCCCCAAACAAAATCCGAAAGAAATAAACAAAACAAAACACACTAATGAGCCACTAATCCGGCTCAGATGGGTTCGGAGTGTTACACCGTAGAACATAGAAACTTAAGGAAATTAGGAACTCGCAAAGACTTTAGGGTATTAGATATGGCACCTATACCTTAATTAAAATAGTCCAATGGTAATTAAATAATAAGGAGGAAGAGTGTAGAGCTATCACTCATCCCCTTCAATTTTTCAGATTGTTTCCGATGTCATATCGTGGGTATTGGCATAAGAAGAGGTGTCTAATGCCTATATAATGTAACACCAAGATTTTTGGTAACACATCGATACCAGACGTTTTATGAATATATCATATTGAATGACTATGGAAACACGGATTATCTAACATAGGGTTGGCTAATAAATGTCCTTCTTAATCACTCAATCTAAATGCACTCATATTGCTAAGTAATCTTCACCCTCAACATGATCTAATTATGTACCCATTCTTTCTGATAAACCTTGAGACAAGATCGGAGACAGAGCTTCTACTGAATGTGAGCTTGTGAGCCAAAATGGGGGTAACTAATGTTGAGAGGGTTCGAGCTCCAATAGCTCATTTAGGTATGGACTGTTTGAATAACAGCTTCATTTAATTCCAATTTTTATGACTGAATACGATCTCAAAACCGGTATGTGTTTTGTATAAGAATGAGTCGATCGCGATGTATGGTAAGAAAGTATGAACTCTGATCGGTCTTGATGCATTGAGTTGGTACTACTTAGCTTGTACCCATAGGAGGTTTGACAGGATTGAATGCAGGTATTTTATACATTTCCTATTGCACTAGTTATATGAAGAGTTGGTCGGCGCTCTTAGGGTAGCTAGATGATATTGGCTCGATCGCTAGTAATTTCCCACATCATGATATGCTCTTTTTAAAGAGAAGATAACCATATGGATGCCAACTAGTATGTTATTGTATTTCTATTTACGATTTATTATTCATGCTTAATCACATGCACAACATGCCTACCCTTGGTGTTACAAGTATAGAACCCAATGCCAATGCGGCAGTCAATGTGGCCACGGAGGGAAGCCCAATGGTATCTTGGAGTGTAAATGAGTGGGATAAGGATGACGTATTGTACTAGTCATCGACGTAGTGCGTTGCAGGCTTTGTTTGGGTTACTTAGGCTTGATCATGATTGGCCTATGGAGGAGTCATGCCATTGTTAGCATTTTGGTTTAGAGTTATTGTTAATGGATATGTTAATTTGAATTATGTCTATAATTAAGTATTTTGTTATCATGTGCATGTATATGGTTAAGTAATAGACTTTAGGTTATAATTATGAATAAATGAATGTTTTGTCAATGTCTGTGATGAATAGGTGAATTCTTTAGGTTTTCGCTTAATTTATATGAGAATGATTGTTATGTGTATATGGATCTTCCTCACAAGTACCTGTGAGATCAGCCTTGTAGCAGTTTGTACATGTCATGGCATGACATGGATTGCTACGAGTTATGTATGGTACTCCTCGGGATCCAACCTAGTCCCCAAATCTTAGGTTCGGGCCGTTACAATTAACCACTCCATAAGTAAAGCTCAAGTTCACCAATTAGGGTCTAATTCTACTATACACCTACATGGTTTGCTATTTATTTTTATATATTTATTTTGCCACCAACACCAATAACATTATTGAAAGAAATTAGAAGACTTAACTTTCAAATAATTTATGTTTGATACATGTATAATTTGACACGTAAATCAACAAAACAATAGACTTTCAAATAATAAAAGTTTGATATGTGTATAATTTGCCATGTAAATTAACCAAACAATATAAAAAGAAGGCATTAAAATTAAATTGCAATCAAAATAATTTACCAAATGTTTTCCTTGACAATGGCCTAGAAAATATTAAGCTCGGCCTTGCTTATATATATATATATATTTGAGCATATGTAGGTTTATTGGACCAATGCATGATTCTAATGTGCGGCTCTTATAATATGGGTTCTTATGTAATTCTTATATAATATTTTATAGACCTTATAAACACCACATACCCTTCTTAATTGTTATAGCACTAGAGCTCCACATGGTGGGCCATTCCTAAATTAGGAACTACGTTCATAATAGGAGCATGTAATTGCAACTGCATTATTTACTGAGTTGGCCTATAATCTGTGTTCTTTCTTATGATGATTTATTTTGAATATGTTGAAAACTAACCTCAAAATTAGATTTTTAGAATTTAATATGAGGCACACTTCAGGGCAGGTCAATTATAAAGGTAGGGTAAGATTGAGATTTCTTAATGTAGATTAGAGCTTTTTCATCATCACCATCTTTAAAAATGCCAATATTTAATGATTATAAATATCTGATCATATTAATAATTGACCCAACTATAATCCAAATTAAAACTTTTCCAATCCTACCTCCTTTGCGAATATAATTTTATGTATGAAATGGGCTAGATTTTCTGATGTAATATTCATTTATACTTTCTTAAATATTAAAAAATTAATAATTTTAATTTTTTAAATAAAATTTCTTTTTTTCCAACATGGGCCCTAAATTGCATGTATTTCTAAAGCATAATCATCCTTGCACTAACTTTATAAAATTTTAATAAAATCTAATTTGATCAATTGCACAAGATGTGGACCTAAGATATGGATGCCATTGAGCCACATGGAAATCTTTAAATTTATTCTTCTTTGCTCAGATGAGTAGAGGGGGGAAAGAGGGTTTTCTTGTCTAGGCAGAAAGTGTAATAAAGAGAAGGATTTGAGTAGTTGAGTGGCACTTGACGTGGGAGTATTGTTAATATTGTAATATCTTCTTTCTTCCAATGAGTATTACGGATCATCTGGCTTCACCTATCCAAACCATTGATCATGGTGACCACTAGGGTTGTCGAAGAGCCAGGTCTGAGCAAGGCTAGGGTTAGGCCCTTACCCTACCCTCATATATATGGGCAGTACAAAGGCTGAAAGAAATGTTTTTTAAATATTATTATATGTAATAATTCTTTTATACCATGATGCTAACTCTCATTTATTTGAGTTAAGAACTAGTGAAATGTAAAGTCAGTATTTTTGTGCAACTTCTAAAAGAATACATAAAAGAAGTTACTTTATCCTCATATAAAAATATTATTTAAGACTAAATGAAATAAATTAATAGATAGTATTCTGACATTAAATTAGGACTTGGAAGACACTATTAAATACCTTAGCAACCTAGTAGTAGTTACATAGTTTAAATAATGCATCTGGTTTTATTTGTCTTTAGACTATTAATTAGTAAGATTATCATAGTTGAAGTTCTACTAGTTGTACCATTTGTTATTCTCGTTCATGTACTACATTTTTTTTATACAAAGTAATAGTGTGAACCATCAGATCATGTTTGTTAGTTCACATATTATGCAATTACATTTATTCAAATAAGCATTAGACTTTTTCAAAATAAATTTTTTAGTATGTGTGGTTCAAATAGACATTAGATGACTCTCGAATTAGCATTAACCTAACTTGTAATTCTTTGAAACATCACCATTTGATTTTATAATAAAGCAATTAAACTTTAGCTATCTAAGATGAATGACTAAGATGATTTGATGCATGAGTTACAAACTTTAACTCAAGTTTTGGGGTCCACTTGAATGAAATAATAATCATAAAAGCAAGGGAATAGAAAGACATTGGAATCAATCAATGGTTAATAGATAAAACTCAATCCTACTCGATGATGTTGTTTATGGCTATCTAAACTCTCAAACTTTAATAGTTTACATCAATAAAAATTGATCATTCACTAATAGATAAAATTCCCAATTTCAGTGCCGAAGATCGATATTGTTAGGTAGTGTTTGGTTCGCTGGAATGATTTTAGACAGGAATGGAATGGAGGCTGGAATGACTCTGGAATGGAATGAGGTAGAAATAGTACCCATTACCATTCCGACATTTGGTTACACAGAAGAATTAATCTAGTAATAGAATTCTCATTCCTTTTCCTATGTTTCTACATTGGAATGATGCTTGGAATGGAATAAAATTTACATAAAACTGACCAAAGTATCCATGTGAAGGTTTTTTGTTTTTTACAAAAATTCCCCTATTTCAGGCTACCCAAAACACAATTGTTTACCTATTTTAATAGAATATCACTAAAACAACCACAAAATAACACCTAAAACATCACTTGTAAAAGGCACTATTGAGGACTTACAATAATATCCTTCAATGGCTTAGCCTTAATTTCACTTCTAGGTAACTTTTGCTTCAACAATGATTCAATTACTCCAAGAAAACCTGCTTGAACCCATTGTCTGCCTTATGAGTCTCTGCATTTTTCATGTCAAACAGAGCATAAACCAACTCCTTGTTCTCAGCATTAGTCCATTTTCTTTTGTTCTTCCCTGTCCCCTTCTCATTCATGTCCATGTCTTCATTTATGTCCATGCCTATAAATATGAGAATAAACACAAAATAAAATAGAAAAATAATATAATATATCAATTTAAATTGACCATTACAAATAGTCACTCCAAAACAAGTAAATAGAAGAAACAACTATTACAAACATTATCACTCAAATACAAGCAATTTAAATTAACCATTACAAATAGTCACTCCAATACAAGTAAATAGAATAAAAAAACCTTTATAAACATTGTCATTCAAATACAAGTAAATTCAAGAACTTTGTCTCCACAAATCAAACATAGAAACAACCATTTGTTGTCTAAATGAGGTTTATTCAACTGGAAGTCTCAATAGTGGCAATTAGATCTATGTCTCCTTCGCCATCTTCCTCGTTTAGTTCTATATCTTCATAAAGGTCTACAAGTAACTTGGTCCTTAGATAGTTATGAAGCAAACAACATGCCAACATAATACGAACTTGAATATTAATGGGATAAAAAGCAGGACTCCTAAGATTTGCCCATCACCTTTTCAATATCCCAAAGGTTCTTTCTATTATATTTCCACTAATTGAATGCTTCATATTAAAATGTTCTTCCAGGTTCATAGGTTGAAATCCATTATTCTACTCATTCAGCTGGTAGCTTTGACCTCCATATGGTGCAAGAAATCCTTCACCATTTGTAAACCTATTGTCAACCAAATAGTACATACCTTAAACAAATTGAACATTTTTGTTATGTTAGTGATCTATAATTTTTCTAAAAAATAAGATGATTATTTATTCTGTAATACTATTGTGTCTTACCATATGGTACAACTAGACCATGTCTTCTAGCAATTGCATCCAGTAACACTTGACCATCAGAAGTTGACCCCTCCCATCCAAGCAATATATAAGTAAATTGTAGATTTGGGGTATATGCTGCTAGGACATTGGTTCCTGATTTTTTCTAGTCTGATACCTAGGTCTGTCAATAACTGTAACATGGACTAATATGTGTGTCCCATCTAAAGCTCCTAAACATCCATACAAGACATTATAATGCATTATAATATACTTACACAGAGATGATAAGTTAATCAAATACATTTGTATAAAAATATGAATCATTTACCTTAAACCACTTTCATTTCTCATCTACCGAGTTCTCTAGTATTGGCTCAAGTTTCTTATATAACTCTCCTTGTAGCCTAATGATTGTAATAAAAAACATTTTTAAGTGCCTACTAATTAGCTCTGCTGAACAATTAAACTCACATTGAATGACCCTATTTTTGATATGATGAGCAAGGATATGTAAGGAAATTGTAGCCTGTTCATCAACCAATAACATGTGTCTAGTTGGTTCCAGCTTTTTAATTACGCTAAGCAAGTGGCATAACTTCACAAATAGTTGCCTAGTCATTCTAAAATTGCTCAAACATGTGTGATCACTATTATACACCCACCTTTCTATTATTTCTCGATTACTATAGTAATCTAATTGGTACCTAGATCTAATCCCATGCATGCATTGTCTTTCAAGCACTTTATATGATAATTGTATGAATAACCCCAGTATATGTAGAATGTCTAACCACCACTGCATAGCCATTGCTAGTTTCTTTACTTTTAATTTTCTATTGGCTAAACTAAGATGTGCCATAGTTGAAATAAGAAAAAAAAAGTTACATCAATTTAATACAAAAAAGGCACCATTGAGGACTCACGGTAATACTATTTTTTGTTTTAATTTAAGTGGTACACACATTGAATGATCAAAAGTTTTGACATGAAATAGAGCTCTAATAGAACTTTTGCTTACAACAAAACAAAGAACCTAGCTTGAGTAAAAACTTGTTATGATTTAAAAGTTTGTAGAATGAATTAAAGTAGTTGGCTTAAAAATATACAAATTCCCCAAAAAAGACCTAGAGGCTGGAAAATACATTAAACCTTCCAACAAGATAATAAAAAATCAAACTTAGAACTATAGTATGCAAAAAGTTGAAAAAAAAAGAAGTTAAAGGGTTCAACTTTTTTTATAATATTTTATTATTTTTTACCCAACCCACCCAATCCCACAGCATTACAAAAGGTATAAATCTTTCAACTTCAATAGTGCCAAGGTATGCAATATTTTGAAAAATAAAAAAAGAAGTCAAAAGACTCAACTTTTGGTAATATTTTATTATTTTTTAGCCAACCCACCCCATCCTACAACATTACAAATGGTACCAATCTTTCAACTTTAATAGTGCTACAATATGCAAAAGTATGAAAAATGAAAAAAGAAGTCAAAAGAATCAACTTTTTTGTAATATTTTATTAATTTTTTACCCAACCCACCCAACCCCACAATATTCTAAAAGGTACCAAACTTTCAACTTCAATATTAAGTAACCTGACTCAATAGTCAACAGAAAAAATATTTTAAATTAAAAGACTTTCACTGTAGAGATAAAACTAATATAAAAAAACAAATGTGCAGACTGATTGTATCGAAAAAAAATGTGCAAATAGATTGCACAGTTGCAGAGATAAAAATAACTAAAAAAAGAGACAAAGGGGACATTGTTTGACACATGTCCATAAGGAGAAAAGACATATAGGCTATTAAAAATAAGGGAATTTTACCAAGTAATTAAGATTATATCATAATTAGATTGTTTTATGAAGAAAAAGAATGAACCCTCAATTAATTGTTTGTACTTTATTTTTGACAAAAGTAGCCCAATTGATGAAATTGTCAACTAACTTGATGATATTGCCAACTAAGTTGATGATATTGTCAACTGCTAATATATAATTAACATGTAAAATGTCCACTGCAACTTGTCCTCTTCTCAAGCAAGTCCAATTTTTTCTACTTTATTCATTTTCTGCATTATCTCTTTCATTACTTATAGATCTTTCTTGAATATATTATATGCAATGAATCTCAAAAGTAACGACTCGATAAAAAAAAAAAAGTCATGAATCACTAGCAAGTAGTTGGATAAATCTTAAAAGCAACATTTTTAGCCTAAAAATGGTTGGATGGTCACTAGCAAATAGTAGATGAATCCCACAAAATCATGAATCTATTTAACAACGGTCTTGAAACAATAGTCATAACTCATTTGCACACTCCCACGTTAGAGAGGAAGTCCCATCACTTCCCAAACAAAGTAGCCAGAAGTTGATGATATCATCAAGTAGTTGATGATATTAACTCTAGTTTTCTCTGTCCAGCTCGTTGTAATATAGAAGTTGACAAAATCAAAGGACAAAATGGATTCTACAAATGTCTAGTAAGAGATATAACATTTGATTGAAGATATCCCATCTCAAGCAAACGCTGCCTAAGGGAAAGAAAAAAGAAAAAAAAAGTAGAAAAGAGGAAAGAAAGAGGGGTAAGACATGTACCTCTCCTTGTGCCTTTTCATTTGGAAGAAAGCATGAGAAGTTGAGTGTGAGATGTGTACCGGTGGTGATGAGGGGAGGAGAAGACTGGTGGTGAGGAGAAAAGGAGATGAAAAACCAACTATTGTGACTGTTGCTGCAGGTGTGGAAGAGAGGACATGACCAGTGATGGTGAGGATGAGAGATCTTCTTGAGTTAGGACTAAGGACATCCCCATTAGTTGATCATATCATCAACAGGGCTAAAATAATCTAAAAAAAATGTATGAACAACAAAATGGACATTTTCTTAAAAATCTTCATAAAATTGATTAATGGCAATATAACCTTAATTATTTGGTAAAAATCCCTAAAAATAAAGACATTGGAAACGATGAAGGGAGAGGAGGAGAGAACTGGAGAGAAGGGCTGCAAACACGGAAGCGATGAAATGACCTTGAATGCTGCGATGGTGTCGTCTGATGAAGGAGCCACTGCTTGCTTGGATTTCTTACTACGATGGTGTCCTAGTACACTATTGTTATTGTTGTTGTGCTTTTTTTCTTTATTGCAGTGAAAAAAAACCTAGGTTCATAAAAATCTAGGGTTCGTACAATCTAGTTTGTTTTCAAGCCAGGGATCATTGATCATCTCTTAAGCTAGATTCGTGATAAATGAAAAAAAAATCCAAAAAAGCAAGGGTTCGTGAGAAATTATTAGGTGTGTGTGTAATAGTGACAAAGGGAGACAGAGAAAAGGATGAGAGAAAGCGAGAAATGAAGTGATCATACCTAGGATGATCAGCGGCTTGTGGTCGATGATGAATCAAAGAAGAGAGATTAGAAAAGAACGAGAGTGGAGGCTGCCTTCAATAGTGATTGGGCAAAAGGGTTAGTGGAGATTTGTTTGATTTGTTTAAGGGGGCACTTTTGGTCTCAAGAAAAAATTATAAAGGAATGGAATGGCCATTCCTTTACCCCCCCCCCCCCCCCCCCCCCCAGTGGAATGGTGATTCTCTTACATAAAGGAATGGTGATTCATGAAGTAATGGTCATTCCACCACTTTTTCGCAAACCAAACGCAGGAATAGTCACTTCAAGGGAATGACAATTCTATTTTGACCTTCATTCTTGCAAACCAAATGCCACCTTAGATGTTCAGAATCTCTCCTTCACCACTAGTAATGGTTTTATAAATGATATGATTTGATATTAAAAGAAACCTGCCTTTTTGGTCTAGTGTTAAAAATGTCCCAAGGAAAAGTTGTTCTTATAAAAAAAGATCATAAAAATTAAATTAATATTATATAGGTCCTTCATGTTTCAATTAATAGGAAATCGACGGGATAAGGCTTTGATGATAATAAAAATGGATATTTGCAAATGTGAGGACACAGACACAAGTCATACATGCGAGGTAATGGGGACCCACACATGTGAGGAAACAGGACACTTACTGTCACAACCCGAGCCTAGAAATCGGGGGTTAGCGAAAAGCCAAACCAGTGGCACGTACTCCCGTGCACGTGCATCCAAACCCAGTCCAAATACACGCACACAAGGGATCTAACACGTGCGAACTAAGCGTACGCGGAAGCTGTAGATATCATAGCAAGCAAAACAAAGAGAACAAGCAGAAAATCAGGATACGAAATAAGAAAAGACGTAGATAGCATACACAGCTATAAAAACCAAATACAAGTCCGAATACACACCAGAATAATGATATACAAAATAATACAAGAGAGGTGAAGTCAAAGCCTAAAGTACAAGATCTCCAAAACTCAAAACAACTAGACTCCAGATGATATGCAGATACGCACTCAGTAGAAGTGATCAAGCCCACTCTGCCAGACCAGAGGAAGTCTCTAAGTCTTGCCCTGCAGTTTCCTCGACCGCCGGGGAGCCGGACAAGGGATCTGAGCCTGCAACACCACAGACAACTCCATGAACACAACGATCCAGCAATTATAAGTAACAGGGACGTAACACTCATAGTATCAATTTGAATATTGACAGAAGATTAAATACAGAGTTTCATATTAGTATGCTAAGTAAATCGTGCATAGAAGTAAAGCATGATAAATGAATCAAAGCATATAAATACTGAACTAGGTGGCTACTACATTGACCATATTCTCTCACATAGAGAGCAGACAGAAAACAACACCACTGACCTTGCCAAGGGTACAAGTGAGTCTCGGTTTCCTGGGTTCCGGGGTCCCAAGACAGAATACACTGCAGCAATACAGAGATACAGAGAACCAAGCCAGAGGCAACCCTGTCGGGTATCCTAGGGCTGAGGCTGAGTAGAGCCAAACTGATACCAATCAAATCAAATCCAAGGATAAGGGAGATTATCCGCTTCGGACTCACTGACGGCAAGGGCTGGATCTTATCCTCATGTATTAATCTCTGGGCAGAGCCACTTGGGAATACCCAATGAACCAGAAATTTACAAAGCCAGAGATATATAGAGCATAGCGTAAAATAAGTCAAAGCATAGCATAGATCAAACCGAAGAATAAAACAAATATACAGAACGAAAGCAAAATGATCTCGTAATGCATAAACATAGATCAGCAGAACAGAGGGAAAAACTGTAAGCAATATGCAATGCATCTCAGATTAACGCGGAATCAAGGTTAATTACAAGCCAACTCTAATCTAATTGTTCATTGTCACTAACTGTGCATGTTGGTGTAGTTTTAAGTTATTTGATGCACCGTTGCCATCAAACTGTTGAATTGTAATCCTCACGTGCACTGAAGTCCCTTAAACCAACACTCATGGGGAGGTGCTTAACAGTGAATCAACGCTCACATGAATAAGTCACAGCCTAAGAGACTATTCATGCGGTCTAAAGAATCCATTGAGCCGGTTTACATGTGTGGTTAATCTGTGTGAAAGCCCTACAAGGTCACACCATTATCCTAAGTTTAATTTCAGGTTTTCCAGGTCTTACGGCTTAGCCGTGGGTGACCTACGGCTTAGCCGTATACATCTTACGGCCTAGCCGTAACATGCACTACGGCTTAACCATGGTTCCCTTCAAAACATGGCTAAACTGGTCATCTTCCACATCTGATCTGACACTTTTATGGCTGAGCTAGGTTAAGTATACGACTTAGCTATAGACCAATCCACGGCTTAGCCGAAGCCACACCGTAGGAGTACTATGTCCGGAAAGTTTCGATTGATCAGAGTGTTAATTCATGACTAGGTCACGGCTAGCTTACGGCTTAGCTGTAGCTTAGCCGTAGAACAAAATTCAAAAATAGAGGCTTTGGAAACTGAGCCGTACGGATTACGGCTTAGCCGTACAGTACAGAAAACAAAATCGAGTTGAGTACAGAAACTGGAAATTTGTACAAAAACTTAGCCCAACAAGCTCAATAGATCCCAACAACTTAGAATTAGGCTGTAAAACATCCCATACATGCAAGATGGAAAAAAATCAAAGCAATCAATTAATATACCCACATGTGTTATCAAATCCTGTACTTATACTTGCCTCAAAAGCTTTGTCAAACCACTGAAGTCAAGCTCAAATCCAACTAAAACCCAAGCAAAACATAGAAACAACATATGTAAGCATGAGAACACAGTAAGAGAGATGGAGAAATCCAAATTGGAGAAGAAGAAATGAAGAACCCACTTACCTCAAAGCATAGACAGAGAAGAGGGAAGAGAACCCAATCGAATTGGATGGAAAACCCAACACCAACCAAGAGCGAGGAAGAGAAATGAAGAGGAGAGAAAAGAATGGACGTGGAGCTCTCCCTGGAGTTTGTTGCATGCACCGACTAAGGAAATGAGACATCTGGACTGATGACTCATATATATAGATTTGGAGTTTAAATCAAAGTCCGATGGGTTTACACTATTTACAATTCAAGTCACACGAGGGTCCAATTCCTCCAATTGACTCCGAATGGTTCTGAGATAGTTACGGAAAATAACGAGCTCAACAAAATACATGTGCTGACACCAAGATGATGCAAATATGATGCACTCAAAACAAATGCAAAATTACGAAAAAGGGCTTAGAACTACCTATCCCAGGTCAAAGGCTACCCAACTACCTATCCATGACCCGAAACTAAGTCCAAAAGAAATAAACAACACAAAAACACATTAATGAGCCACTAAACCGGCTCAAAGGGGATCAGAGTGTTACATCCTCCCCCACTAGGAAATCATTCCGTCCTCGGAATGACCACCTACCTGAGCGAAGAGCTGGGGGTACTGGCGCGCTAGCTGCTCCTCTAGCTCCCATGCAGCATCATCTGGACTGTGATGCTCCCACAACACCTTAACCCATCTGATAGTCCTGGTGCGGAGAATCTGCTCTCGTGTACCAATGATGCGACGCGGACGCTCAATGTAAGTCGCGTTAGGCTGAATCTGAATGTCATCGTATCGAATCACATGGCTCGGATTTGGCACGTACTTACGGAGCATCGACACATGAAATACATTGTGGACTCCGGAGAACTCAACTGGAAGCGTCAAACGATAGGCTAAATCTCCTACTCGAGTCTTGACTTCAAATGGTCCCATATATATCGGAGCTCACTTGCCCTTCTGACCAAACCGCACAGTGCCTTTCATCTGGGAAACTTTAAGGAACACCCAATCTCCGACTTGGAATGCCAAAGGTCTTCTCCGAGTATCTGCGTAGCTCTTCTGCCTGGACCGACCAACCTTCAGATTCTCTATCACTTTCTGCACTCTCTCTGTCGTCTCAGCAATGATCGTCGGACCATGGAAACTCCTCGTTCCTACCTACTCCCAGCACACTAGGGTCCTGCATTTGCGTCCGTATAGAGCCTCATAGGGTGCCATCCCAATGCTCTCCTACTGAGTGCATCTGCCACCACATTCCCCTTGCCTGGATGGTATTTGATTGGGAAGTCGTAGTCTTTGATGAACTCCAACCATCTCCACTGCCTCATATTCAGGTCATGCTGAGTTAACAAGTACTGCAGACTGTGATGATCAGAATGGACCTCGAACTTCACATCATACAAGTAATGTCGCCACAACTTCAACGTGAACACAATGGCTGCTAACTCCAGATCATGGGTGGCATAGTTCTTCTCGTGCTCTTTCAGCTGTCTGGATCCATAGGCAATCGCTCTCTGATTCTGCATCAGTACACAGCCTAGTCCAACTCGAGAGGCATCTGAATAAATCACGAATCCCTCGCTACCATCAGGGAGAGTCAACACTGGCACCGTAGTGAGATTTTCTTTCAACATCTGGAAACTATGCTCACACTTCTCTGTCCACTCATACGGAACCTTCTTCCGAGTCAACTGAGTCAGCGGGACTGAAATCTTCGCGAAGTCCTGCACGAACCTGCGGTAATATCCTGCCAATCCCAGAAAACTCCGAATCTCTGTCACTAATATAGGACGGGGCCAATGGACTACTGCCTCAACCTTAGCCGGATCCACCATCAATCCATCTCGAGAAATCACGTGACCCAGAAATGCAACTTGCTCTAGCCAGAAATCACACTTGGACAGCTTTGCATATAACTAGTGATCTCTAAGTGGCTACAATGCCTTCCGCAGATGGTCTGTATGCTCCTCAACAGTCTTCGAATAGACCAATATATCATCTATGAATACAACAACAAACTGGTCTAAAAAAGAAGCAAACACCCTATTCATCAATGCCATGAAAGCTGCGGGTGCATTCGTCAAACCGAAAAGCATGACAAGGAACTCGTAGTGTCCATACCGAGTCCTGAAAGTTGTCTTAGGAACATCCTCATCCTTCACCTGGAGCTGGTGATACCCTGACCTCAAATCGATCTTTGAGAAATAAGCTGCACCCTGAAGCTGATCAAACAACTCATCAATCCTAGGCAATGGATATTTGTTCTTGATGGTCACTTTGTTCAACTGCCTGTAGTCAATGCACATCCAGAAATTGCCATCCTTCTTCTTTACGAACAATACAGGAGCCCCCCAAGGTGAAACACTTAGGCGTATGAACCCTTTATCCAACAGATCCTGCAACTGTTTCTTCAATTCCAACAACTCTGCAGGTGCCATACGATACAGAGCTCTACTGATGGGTACTGTACCTGGCATCAAATCAATCGAGAACTCTACCTCCCGAACCGATGGCAACTCTGGCACATTGATGAGTCTTTAAAAATGCATATTTTCATACATATTTTGAACCATTTTAAAGACTTATTAACTTGAAAGAGCTTCATTTAGTGTGATATCATGGGTTAATTCATTTTAAATTCCTTTTTATATTTTTCTGCATAAATTGCTCAAAAATCACACTTTTTGCATAAATTCATGGAACCTACTATTTTTGGAAAGTCTATTTTTGGAAAGTTTTGTGAAAATAATTTTTCTCATAAATTAAATTCAATTTTAATCATCATTAGTTCATTCACATAAAATCATGAAGAATGGTGTACATTTTTATTATCATTTCATGAGAGATGGGTCCACAATATGCATTTGTGATCTAGGGGTAAAATTGTCTTTTCACATGAATTTACAATTTTTTTGTAGGAAATTGATTATATGGGTCCCATTTGTAAAAAAAATTGAGGCAAGAAATTGATTTTAAGAGAAAGGAGAGCAGAATTGAAGAAAAAAAAGGAAATTAGAAGAGCATTACAAAAAGTCGGCTTCATGGTCCCACACACACATGCACATGTGTGGGGCACACTTGTAAAAAATCCAAGATGGAGTCCATTTATTTTTGCACATTTTCAAGAGATTTTGAAGAGAATTTGAAGAATATATCATCAAAGATGGATAAGGAAAGCCACATAGGAGTTTTTTTTAGAAGGAGAAGATTTAATTTAAAAAAAAAAATCCAAGTAAGCTATTCCACGTCTAAAAGAGGATTTTGGATCAGATTTTGGTTGAAAAAGAAAAAGAAAAAAAATCAAGAGGGTTATCTTCAAAGATCTCTTCAAGTTAGGAGCCAACAAGGAGAATTTTCAAAAAAAGGAAAGTTGACGATGCAAAGAGATAAAAGGGGAAGTTCTACACCTCATGTGGGCCAAATTTGATTTTAAGAGAGGATTCTTATCCCTATTTCATCTCTCAAAAGATCTCAATGCAAGGTGAGACATACAAAGAAAGGAAAGAAGCATCCAAGAGGGACTTCCAATCAATACAAGCAAGGAAAGAAGAGAAAAATAAAACGAAAAAAAAATCCCCAAGGATATTGCACGTCCAAAGCATTGGTTGGAGCCCTTTTTCTTTTAATTTTTTTACTATTTTTAAGATTTTAAAGTTTGAGAAGGAGTAGGACTTGAAAAAGTATAAATAGGGCACCCTTCTCCCATATTCTTCATGGAAGAATTACCCACCTCCCACCTCTAGATTTCTACACTCCACCTCTCCCTCTCTTGTCTCTACATCTCAAGTCATCAAGGAGGCTTAGCCCTAAAGCCACACCACTAACCTTGAAGATCAACTGGAAGGAGGAATTCTTTTCCATCCTAGTATGTATAATCTTTTGGTTTAATTTTTTTCATCTAATGTAAAGGATTGTCATACTAGTTCAATAATATTCATCTTCTTATTCTTCTTATTCTTATGGTTGTATGATTGCTTAATTTGTGTTTTTTTTTTGTTTGGATTGACGACCCAAATAGAAGAGCATATTTTAAGAAATTATTAGGCCTAGACTAATGGAGAATTTTGAATGAATATACCGCCTTTAACTTCTATTGTTTACCGCCTTTGACTTCAGTTATACCGCCTTTGACTTCCTACAATTTTTATTTTCTTTCATTGCACTTTTAATTTTAAATTTCTACATTTTTATTTTCCTGCACTTTTATTTTATTTTCTGCACTTTTGTTATTTTCCTGTTATGTTCACATTGATTTTAGGTTTTGTTTTTGCATAGTTTGATGGTTGGATTAGGAATCATTGCATCTATTTTTATGTCATAAGATTTTGTGCAAATTTAAGTTGATAAAAATTAAGCCTTCAAATCTGAATCTAATGATTAAATTCGGACTCAATTTATAAACAGCACAACTTAAAACAGTTTCAGCAACTGCAAAAACAGTTTTTGGCAAAAAAGTTTGAAGTGGGTAGACCAATCAAATCACAATATTTTTCTTTGAAACTTGGCAATATTAAAGTTTAGGATGTGGTCTTTCATTCCCCAAAATTTCAGATCAAAATAATTTTGGAAGGTTTGTGAACCAGAGGCTTAAACTTTGCCAATCAGTCAACCTAAATCAGAATTTCTGCACAGAATTTTGCAAAGTTGTCATATTTATACATTCATAATTTTTTTGTTTTAGATCTTTTTTTACTTCCGTTTTTTTTTTGTTAGTTTCTTGCATTAGTAGAGCATAAATTCTAGCAATTAAATTTAGATTTAGGATGCATTAGAATAGTTCAAATCATGCATAAAATTAGCATCAGCATATTAATTTTTCATACTTAGAAATTTTCAACGTCTCCTAGCATGCATTGCATTACTAATTTTACTTACTTTCTAATTTTAATTATTTTCCTAGTTTTATGTTTTTGATTGTTTTACTTAATTTCTAGAATTAAAATATATTTCTAAACTTGTTTTAATTGAAGATTTTAAATTGGAAAGTTTACTAGTTTTGGAAATTCTAACATAGGAAAGTTTCTAACTTTTGTTTATTCTGTTTCTAATGTTGCTTAGCTTAGTAAGTTTCTAATTTTAGATTTATTTTTCTTTTTTGGAAGTTCTAACTTGTGTTTTAGTTTTGCAGCAATTTTAGGTTTATTTTAGGAATGTTTAGATTTAGGTTTTTAGATTTAGAAAAGTTTCTTTCATTTGTTTGTAGTTAATTTAATTTTGTAAGTAGGATGCTTGTATTTGTTAGATTTTAAATTAGGCTAGTTTTAAATTTTCATTTAGGGCAGGTACAAGTTGAAAAAGGAACCTTGAAACGCATTGCTCCTTGTGGATCGACCTAGTCTCACCAGTTTTATTACTATATCGCGGTTCTGCACTTGGAACTCACAATCACACATTCTCTGGAAAAACATCCGGAAACTCACTGACTACTGGGATCTCACTGAGCTGTCGCTGATCCTTCTTCTCTGAAATGAATACAAGAAATCCCTCACATCCTTTGCGAAGCATCCTGTCTGCCTTACAAGCAGATATCACGCGTCTCGGGTACTTTGTCTGGCTACCCTCGAATCGAAATCCGCTGCCCAGATCAAAGTAGATAGCCTTGCTGTAACAATTGATACAAGCATGATACCTCGTAAGCCAGTCCATACTAAGAATAACATCAAAAATCCAGCGTCGTGAGCAACACGAGGTCTACAGGGAGCTGATGACCAGCTATCCGCACATCGCACTAAGGGTAGAAAACACTACACTCCACCCGCTTACCAACCGGAGTGGATACTATCAACAAGTATGGGAGCGGTATGGGTTGCTGTCATAGCTGCACAGTAAAATGGGGTGCTACGTATGAACGCGTAGACCCGGAGTCAAATAAGGCTAAAGTTTTAGCATCAGAAATTAAAATCTTACCTTCCATGACCGTAGCCTCCTCCGTGCCCTCATGCGTAGCAACATAAGCTCGAGCTGTTTGGCGGTTCTGCTTCTGGGCTGGGCGAGCTGGCTGAGACTTGCCCTGCGCTGTAGATCCTGCGAACTTCGTCTGTGGAGAGGACTGAAACTTCGGGCACTGGGCCCGCTTATGATCCATGGAGCCACAACCAAAGCAGGCCCCATTCTTCCTCTAGCATTTCTCTGTCGGATGATCCTTCCCATAGTGACCACAAACCACCTGAGCACTGCTCGAACTACCTTGCTTGCCTTTGAGTTTCTTCTGGAACTGTCCCCGACCACCAGAGACTGCCGCCCTCTTGGACTCAGTTCGCTCCTCCTCAGCTATGGCCTCTGCATCATAGGCCCAGTCAATAGTGTCATCTAAGGTAGCCGGCCACATACATGCAACCACGTGGTGTTTATGCTTCGCGTTCAAGCCGTTGACGAAGTGGGTCACCTTCTTACACTCAGTGTTCATCATATCCTCTGCGAAGTGAGACAACTCTGTAAACTTGTGTACATAATCTGCAACCGATGTCTGTCTCTGCTAGAGATTGAAGAATTCCACTTCCTTGGCTTGCTGAACTTGAAAAGGCTTGAACTTTCGACGGAACTGCTGCTTAAAGGTCTCCCAAACCATAGCATTGGGCATAGCATGGAATGAACTCTTAACACTCCTCCACCACGTCTTGGCTACACTCCTGAGCATAAAGGCTGTGAGAACTACTTTCTGTTTGTTAGTGCACACAATCGTATCAAAAAGTTTCTCTGTCTGCTCCAGCCACTGCTCAGCCTGCAATGCATCCTCAGTACCATGGAACTCAGTTGCCCCACGTTTACGGAACTTATCGAAAAGAGAATTTGGATCCGTTTCCTTGGGCTGGAAGATTACTTGCTGTTCTACTCGAGGAGATGCTGACGCAACCGGAGGTGCCTGACTCTGCCTATCCAATATAGGTGCCACTTGAGCCTGCAGGGACTGCATCATCATCATCATACGATCCTCACTACTCATGGGTGTGGGTGGCGGTCTACTCTCACCATTGTGGCCCTGCTGATTCTCATCCCTAAACCCTGATCTTGATGCCATGATGCACTGTCCTGCAAAAGGAAAAGGAACAAAATACAAATATAAAACACCCCAAGTTAGTCAACCCCCAAGAATCAACATATTAGACTCCAAGTCAAATAGTTGACATCGTCATCTCACCCCGATCTTAGATGTCTACATGCTTATAACTAGCACACTCTAATACCATACAATACGTATGTCATAACCCGATCCCAGAAATAGAGGGTTAGCGAAAAGCCAAACCAGTGACACACGTACTCCCGTGCATGTGCATCCAAACCCAGTCCAAATACACGCACACAAGGGATCTAACACGTGCGAACTAAGCGTACGTGGAAGCTGTAGATATCATAGCAAGCAAAACAAAGAAAACGAGCGGAAAATCAGGATGCGAAATAGGAAAAGACGTAGATAGCATACACAGCTATAAAAACCAAATACAAGTCCGAATACACACCAAAATAATGATATACAAAATAATACAAGAGCGGTGAAGTCAAAGCCTAAAGTACAAGATCTCCAAAACTCAAAACAACTAGACTCCAGATGATATGCAGATACGCACTCGGCAGAAGTGATTAAGCCCACTCTGCCAGACTAGAGGAAGTCTCTAAGTCCTGCCCTGCAGTCTCCTCGACCGCCGGGGAGCCGGACAAGGGATCTGAGCCTGCAACACCACAGACAACTCCATGAATACAACGATCCAACAATTATAAGTAACAGGGACGTAACACTCATAGTATCAATTTGAATATTGATAGAAGATTAAATACAGAGTTTCATATTAGTATGCTAAGCAAATCGTGCATAGAAGTAAAGCATGATAAATGAATCAAAGCATAGAAATACTGAACTAGGTGGCTACTACATTGACCATATTCTCTCACATAGAGAGCAGACAAAGCAGACAGATAAGAACACCACTGACCTGGCCAAGGGTACAAGTGGGTCTCGGTTTCCTGGGTTCCGGGGTCCCTAGACGGAATACACTATAGCGATATAGAGATACAGAGAACCAAGCCAAAGGCAACCCCGTTGGGTATCCTAGGGCTGAGGCTGAGTAGAGCTAGATTGATACCAATCAAATCAAATCCAAGGAGAAGGGAGATTATCCGCTTTGGACTCACCGACTGCAAGGGCCGGATCTTATCCTCATGTATTAATCTCTGGGCAAAGCCACTTGGGAATACCCAATGAACCAGAAATTTACAAAGCCAGAGATATATAGAGCATAGCGTAAAATAAGTCAAAGCATAGCATAGATCAAACCGAAGAATAAAACAAATATACAGAACGAAAGCAAAATGATCTCATAATGCATAAACATAGATCAGCAGAACAGAGGGAAAAACTGTAAGCAATATGCAATGCATCTCAAATTAACGCGGAATCAAGGCTAATTACAAGCCAACTCTAATCTAATTGTTCAATGCCACTAACCGTGCATGTTGGTGTAGTTTTAAGTTATTCAATGCACCGTTGCCATCAAACTGTTGCAATGTAATCCTCACGTGCACTGAAGTCCCTTAAACCAACACTCATGGGGAGGTGCTTAACAGTGAATCAACGCTCACATGAATAAGTCACAGCCTAACAGAATATTCATGCGGTCTAAAGAATCCATTAGGCCGGTTTACATGTGTGGTTAACCTGTGTGAAAGCCCTACAAGGTCACACCATTATCCTAAGTTTAATTTCAGGTTTTCCAGGTCTTAAGGCTTAGCCGTGGGTGACCTACAGCTTAGCCGTTTACATCTTACGGCCTAGCCGTAACATGCACTACGGCTTAACCGTGGTTCCCTTCAAAACACAGCTAAACTGGTCATCTTCCACATCTGATCTGACACTTTTATGGCTGAGCTACGGTTAAGTATACGGCTTAGTCGTAGACCAATCCAAGGCTTAGCCGTAGCCACACCGTAAGAGTACTGTGTCCGGAAAGTTTCGATTGATCAGAGTGTTAATTCACGACTGGGCCACGGCTAACTTACGGCTCAGCCGTAGAACGATTTACGGCTTAGCCGTAGCCTAGCCGTAGAACAAAATTCAAAAACAGAGGCTCTGGAAACTAAGCCGTACGGAGTTACGGCTTAGCCATATAGTATAGAAAACAAAATCGAGTTGAGTACAGAAACTGGAAATTTGTACAAAAACTTAGCCCAACAAGCTCAATAGATCCCAACACCTTAGAATTAGGCTGTAAAACATCCCATACATGCAAGATAGAAAAAATCAAAGCAATCAATCAATATACCCACATGTGTTATCAAATCCTGTACTTATACTTGCCTTAAAAGCTTTGTTAAACCACTGAAGTCAAGCTCAAATCCAACTAAAACCCAAGCAAAACAGAGAAACAACATATGCAAGCATGAGAACACAGCAAGAGAGATGGAGAAATCCAAATTGGAGAAGAAGAAATGAAGAACCCACTTACCTCAAAGCATAGACAGAGAAGAGGGAAGAGAACCCAAGCGAATTTGATGGAAAACCCAACACCAACCAAGAGCGAGGAAGAGAAATGAAGAGGAGAGAAAAGAATGGACGTGGAGCTCTCCCTGGAGTTTGTTGCATGCACCGACTAAGGAAATGAGACATCTGGACTGATGACTCATATACTATATAGATTTGGAGTTTAAATCAAAGTCCGATGGGTTTACACTATTTACAATTCAAGTCACATGAGGGTCCAATTCCTCCAATTGACTCCGAATGGTTCTGAGACAGTTACGGAAAATAACGAGCTCAACAAAATGCACATGATGACACTAAGATGATGCAAATATAATGCACTCAAAGCAAATGCAAAATTACGAAAAAGGGCTTAGAACTACCTATCCCAGGTCAAAGGCTACCCAACTACCTATCCATGACCCGAAACCAAGTCCAAAAGAAATAAACAACACAAAAGAACACTAATGAGCCACTAAACCGGCTCAAAGGGGATCGGAGTGTTACACTTACTCATGCGAGATAATGGGGACCCACACATGTGAGGGGACAAGACACTCACACATGAGAGGTAATGTATGCCTACACATGTGAGGAGAAAAGGAGGGGGAGGTTAGGTTAAAATCAACGATCAAAGGCATACCTAGGATTTTTGTTTGGGTGGTGCGAACAATTTGGGTTGGGGGGGGGGGGTGTGAAATACTAAAATCAAATCTTTTAGAATTTAATTTAAATATTTTCTCGACTCACATAGGTGCAGTGACACCTACGTGATAACATCTAGGTCTGCCCTTGCCTACGACCATCCAATAAGAATGTGCACTCCTTACCACTAGAATAATGAGCCATTCCTAATGATAATAATAAAAAGTTGACTGGAGAAATGTTACTTTCAGGAGGTAAGGATGTGGTGATGTCATTTATCCAGACTTGAGATCACAATTGAGGATTGTGAGTTTGCGTCCCTGTTCAATATGAATATAAAGGCTCTGATCTGAGTCCATTCAATTTGAAAATGGGACCTGACTCTAAGTTTGGATCCGACTTTGCCTTTGGGACCCATATGCATGTGCTGATGATCTGGATAAAACTTTAAGGTCTGACCCGGGCTGGATTCCAGCCCATTGATAGACTTAGTTGAGCACATATGCAATTAGGGCTGTATAAAAGGCCCGGTTAAGTGTGTAACCATTGGATCCATTTTTTTTGGATGGGTTCATCACAAAATTCAGATCCAACATGTATCTTATGTTTTAAAAATGGGTTTGGGCATCAATTATAAAACTATAGATTTGACTCTGGATATGGATTCAAACTAAATGTTGGAGGTATATAAGATCAATGGGGCTAAAAATAGACCCGCTAACCATACATGTCGGCTCTTAAAATTACAATACCATTCAAGTTGGGATGGCAACGGAACGGATTTGGTATTGATTGGGGTAAACCCTAATTTACCCCATCTCAAAATTTATCTCATCCAAAGTTGAACCCACCCCGTGGTGGATCACTAATATGTGATACCAAAACCGCCTCATTTGAATGAGTCATCGAATATTTAAAGCTTAAAACGTTTAAAATATGTAAAAATGCTTGAGAAGTGTGTAGTCAGTGGTGGCTGCACATAGAGTCCTAACCACTCTAGATTGGAAAAAGTTATATAATTTTTTTTAACAATGCTAAAAAAGAATAGTGACCACCCTTAAAGGGCTAAGTATAATTTTTTCTAAACTTTAAGTAAAGGTCATAGGCCCTAACACATTTTTTATTCTTCATCAAAGACATCGATTGGAACAGAAGCAGAAAGAAAGAAAAAAAGACAAAAAAAAAAACATAGAAGTGAGAGTGAGAAGGAGGAGGAGGAAGAGGCTACTAGCTGCACCGTCTTCATTTCCTTTTCCCTGTTTCAAGGAGGAACTCGTTTTATTTTCCCTTTCTAAGACATAGAAACCGGGAAAAACTATTATTCCCTTTTGTGACTTCGTCGTCTTTCTCCAAGTCTCCCTCTCGTCTATCTGTGCCAATTACCTGGCGCCGGCAAATCCATTCTAGGCATTCAAAAAGTCATCTAGGTGATACACATGTCTCTCTCAAAACCAAAACCAATCAAATCATGAAACCTTAAATCCCTAATATGAAACCCAACCGGCCAACTCTAAATCTCGTATTCTTATGTGCTCAAATGTATTGTTTGGTTAGTATCTTTGCATTTATTTGGTTTTATTGAAACATGTTCTTTTCATTTGTGAAATTTGATTAAATCTAAATTTACATGTAATGGCACACGAATTAGGTTTTTTTAAAAATACTACTTTGTTTTCGTCCATTTATATAAAAACCATTGAATTTATTATTTAAGGATGAATTGCTTGCTTTGAACATTGGATTCTCAAATAGATGTATTTAATAGCATTGATAAGAAAGCTATTATGCAACGATTTCAAAACATGAAAACTCGTTGAGGGCAATTGTAATATTTTATCTATGTATTTAATTGCTTTTGTTAAGACATTAATATGAATATGCTAGATTTCCTTATATAAATGTTTTTTAAATGAACTTATAGAATTTACGTTTCTTTTTTTATTACCTTGATAAAAAAAATATTCTTGGAGTTGCCGCTATGTGTAGTAGGGATTATTCACATTGCTTTCTCTTCCCATATGTCTTATGTTAAGGCCCAAAACCACCTACACTACATGAGTTTTGTTTATCACTTTAGTAATAAATATATAAACAGGGACAGACCTTTGTATAAGAGAGTGAAAGCTTTAGCACACAATACACCGGAGGAAAGCCCAATAGGGCTACCTAGGTTGGCTGGCCCAACTCCCACTGTAGAAAACCTATTACTCCCAAGACCAAAACTCGGTTTCTCTCTCTCTCTCTCTCTATCTCTCTCTCTCTCTCTTTCTCTCTCTCTCTCTCTCAAGAGATCACAAATCGCCAACAGATAGTTACTATTCAGCTCTAGCGTGCAATCTGGTCGTTCTCTCTCCTCTGCTTATGTGTTTTAATTTATAAATAATTTTTAAGTGTGGCACTGCATGAGTTTTATATGTGGATGGTTTCAAAAGTATTTGTCAGAAATGGTGATATTAGAAATGGAAGATTTTCAAAAATTTTCCATCTTCTGAAAATCCACATTTTTTAAATGTGTTTTCTTGATTCATGAAAATTTTAAAGAAATGGGGGATTTTCCTAAAAATCTAACATTTCTAAAAATCCACGTTACTGAAAATGAGTTCTCTTGTTGGAGTTGAATTTGATTTTAACAAAAAAAAAAGGACAAAAAGAGGAGACAATTGCATATGTCTTTATTGATTTTTAGATATTGATACATGTTATTGATTGTTAGCTAATTTTATTTAATTTGATGAAATATTTGGTTGTTTATGTTATAATTTGCATTAAGGTTTTAGAAAGGAGTAATAGACTCGATTGAAGAAGTGGTTTTCGTTTTGTTTTGAACAAATAAATAAATGAAGATTAGAGGATGTCTTGGTTCAAAGTTTGTTTCTAATAAAAATGCCCAAACAGTAATGGATCAAATCCATGAAATCCATTGCTAGTTATGTTTTTAACATAATTTTTTAAGTCAAAAGAAGGACTTTTTGAAGTGTCCAATCTCCAATTTTTAGATGTGACAAATCGAAACACTTGATTAAATAAATGACAAGAACAGAAATATGTTTCTTACAATAGAATTGTGACACATACAATTTGACTCAACACTAAAGATCTTTTTCTATGTGGCATATGCTAAGCAAGAGTCAATTAACAAATGAGATTTCATCATTTAGAAGATCTCAACCTCCATGTTCGTCTTGCTTTCAGTTAGAAGGAAAATTGCACTTCTTACTCTTTCCTGTTGATTCCCCACTAGATAACTCTCATATCACCCGAATGAATGCAAATCCATAATTGACTTATTTGCACATCTCTTTACCCAATGTCTTGATTGATTATGCAGTTCAAACTATGATTTCAAATACATAATTGACTTGTTTTCTCTTTTATGTGAGTTAAGTATAATAAAATATTAATTAACTATTTTAGTTGATCATTACCAACCTTAAATGAAAATCATGGGTCTGTCACTGTATATAAATATTATATATTTAAGGCAGGGCAGGTTTGGACAACAAAACCCAAACCCGCCCCATTTGTTAATTTCACATGTGATGTGAAAATGCTTTACATAAGTAAATGACTCATATGTGAGTCATTTACATATGCAAATGACTCACTTGTGAAAAAGAATTTTTTTTTGTTGCTTTCACATCTCTTCAAATATGAATCTAATTCCAACTAAAGATTCACATATTTTTCACAATTTTTGAAAAATCCATGCCAATTCAAGTGATTGGAAAAAAAGGCCCACAAAAACCAGAATTAAACATCAAAAGGTCTGGACCTTTTTGCAATATTTTACAATCTATGAAGGATCAACGGTTGACATTTGATCTATTAGCCGTGTTTGGCGTTGTAAAGATATTCAACAGTTCAGATCTTTCATTTGTACCTTATGTGAACCCAAAATTTTAAAAACATGAACTACCTATTCAACCATTGAAATCTGCATAAGAATTTAATTAATAGTTTGAATGTTTTCTTAAATATCTCACAATCTGTGATGATTCAACGACTGAAATTTGATATTGTAGCCTTTTTCTGCCTTATTAATAAGTTTAACAGTTTGGATCAACATTTAGTAGTGTACAAGTATACAAAAAAAAAAAAAAAAAAAAGAAAAAAGGCGTGATGGGGTTTTAGAGCGCTGTAGCTGCGCCTTTTTGGTGACAGGTGTGAATCCTTTTCACACCTCTTGAGGTGTGAAAATGTGATGGCCATTTTTCTCATGATTTACATACCAAAAACACATGAAATTTACATACCACATGTGTAAATTTTGGAAACAAACATATATGTATACATAATCATTTCACATATGGGTTATTTACATATGTAAATAATGGGGTGAAACAAAAGACCCTTAAGAAAGCCATTACCAAATGATATGAACTTAATCAATCTATTTAAAACTGCAAGTACATAGTTGTCTTGTTCAAACAGTAGCAAATACAGTGTCTTGTTCAGACAGTAGCAAATACAAGTCGATCCCACAGAGAGCATTTTTGAACTTTTTAATTAAAATTTTAAATTTTTTCAAAAATAATAATAATAAAAGAGATGTGTGGTATACAAGTAAGAAACTAAATAAATTAATAACAATGATAAGAAATATATCAGAGTAGCCATAATCCACTAAGTTATTTAAAAATCCAATTTATGCAATTAATTTACCCTTTTTGTTTCACTTAGTACTCAGATCATAACCAAATCAATGTTTTTGATCCGGATGATTTGATTATTGCAAAGACCAATTTTTAATTGAGAACAAAGTCAAGACTCAAGACCTCCTTCACCTCATAAAAGAATGAACATTCTAAGCATCATCTATCAAACTAATCATAGACTATCAAAGATAACCAAAGATCTAAGCATAATCTATTAAAGTAAGTATAAATAATCAAAATTTATGCATTAAAAACATAAATAAGAGGTTTGCCCTTAGCATGAAGACAGACCTATTATTATCTTTCAACAACACATAATTAACAAAAAATAATCAGAAAAGAGTAAAATAATAAATTTAAATTAGAACATTCAAATACTTAGATTTATCTTTCGCTTCAATCAGAAACTCAGCCCACCATTGTAAAGAATCTAAAAAATAACTTCATCGATATCTTCTTCTTATACAGTGGTCTCTCGAAATTTTCTCTTCTAGATCCTAGTTTCTAGAACAAGGCTCCAAAATACCTTTAAAATAAAAACACAAATTAATGGAGGGGATATGGGGAGAAGAGAGATAGAGAGATCTGGGATTTCTAGATCTGGCTGGGAATGAGGAGGAGCCTCCCATAGTGGCCTCCTTTTATAGTTTTCTGACTCCTTAAATTCATTGAATTTGGACCTCTTTTGGTGAATTGAGAGATAAGATTTGCTGCTTGTTGATTGAGTTTATCTCCTTAGATTAGAGAAATTTTGGAGATAAGATGAGGTGGAAGCGTTTGGCATTCTTATTGATCTTCATACAGGGTCCACAGAGGAATGTGTAACGTTATACTTCAACGGTGTAGATGCAATTGCAATTTCGCCTAAAAATATACATGAAACTGTCTAGGCCCATAACTTTTTCATTTTAGCTCCGATTTCTGCAACCTTAGGCTCCACGAACATCTACTCTCAAAGTTCAACAGTGGGTCATTTACATCGATTCGATGTTCGGATTGAAAGTTGTAGTCATTTTAAGATTGGCTATTATGAGAAAAACGATATTAAATTTTGAATTCTAATTTGCAATGGACTCTATCTCTGTAGTAGTTGTGATTTGTCAACCAAGTCAGAAGAATATTTCTTGGCACAGTAGAATGAGATAAGATTTTTTTGAAGTCTTACTGGTTTTCGAGTGGGGTCCGCGGGCAGATGAACTCTAAGTGTGTGGATCTTCAAGTAATGGAACCTAAATCATCCCAAAGTTCTGTGGGTCCTACAAATTTCATTTTCTATACATTCTAATTAAACCCATCAAATACTGAAGAGCACACATTGAAGCGGGATCCGTCCAGACAGAGTTCAACTTCAACTGGGACTCTTCGGAGAAAATTTTCAAATATTCTTAATTAATGCATAAAATGTGCAAAAAATGTACAAATTTTAATTTTTAGGTGAAAATATATTGCATGATGAAATTGAATGAATAATGATGCATTTAACCTAATTAAGTCCCTAATCTAATTGAAAATGATGTTAAAATCATGCAAATTCATGAACTTAACACCAAACCTGCCCCTAATAGAAATAAGTTGGGGCGAGTCCCCATTTATACCGCCACATTGTAATCACTACAACTGATCTGTCCCATTTTGCAGAAAAGGCTCACTATATTTGGGAGCTTAGGACATAGTCTCATTTGAAACCAAGAAAGCAAGACTTATGATGGGTGCTTACTTTTGTTTTTTCTTTCTTTCTCTCTTCCCAAATCACCATTTAATATTGTGCCCATTGAAAAACTTGATAGCCCAAAATGCATTTCCTACTCTTTTAGGAGACTATGGCCAAATTTTATTTCACTGGAGCCTACCTATTTAACATCTAAACTATTCAAATGATTTTTTTTAGTAAGGCCAAATCTTACTAAATATAATTTCGCCCCATCATAAGATTGAACTTGTATAAAATATATGAATAATATATGCTAAATTCATGTATTTTTACATATGAGAGGCCCCACTTTCCCGCATACGTAAATAGAATATAATCCATTTCAATCTAAAACATTAAATTCAAGAGCCCAATTTTTTTTCATGCTTTTATATATGCACATAATTTGGTGGGACCAACTATTGAAGTAAATTTTCACTTTCCATGAGACGGTTTTCATAATTTTGAATGTTTTAAGATTTCCAAATCAGCTTCCTTCTCTAGCGTATAAAAACTCTGAAAGACAAAAAATAAAAATCTCAACTTCGTAAGGAGAGTAAGAAGAGCAGCCGTAACAGTCGATTTACGGCACAACGTCAGGTAGCACTCGTCGTCTCTCTCCATATATGTCAATGTCCCAATGCCAGCAACCCTGAACAGGCTCATGATGCAGTTGACACAAGGGCAAAGTAAGAGGCTGGGGGAGGGAGCTATATGTGGGAGTTTTTGGCTAATGATTTTCAATTTAGGTGGGGCTTCTTAAAAGAACCCAGATTTTGTTGGGGAAAAGGGCAAAGTCATTATCATTGATTAAATTATTATGATTGAATTACTTAATATTGTGAAATTAAGCAATTTTTTAATATTATTTATAAATTTATTGTTTTTTCCTCTAATTTACAGCGATAGAATCATTCCCAGATTGGGTGTCACAGGAAATTTGATTTTTTTTATCTTTTAGGTTGAAAAAGTTGAGCCACAAGTCACTCAATCTCTAAGAGTGGGGTTTTCTCTCAGCTAATAGTCTCTGAAGGGGCCATCTTGTACACCATGATGAAGGTGTATCTCTACACTGTAGTTCTTTCATCACATGAGAGGTAAAAGATCCGAGCCATTCATCATGTGGGCCCACGCAATGTGAAGTTGACATGAGCTGGCTCAGGGTGTCAAGTTGATGTGAAAAAGGATGATTTGAGATGAAAAGAAACGGCCAATTGCTTAGTGTTCAATTTACATAACCAATATTCCTGACTAAAAAACCTTGATTTTTTTTATTCGTAACATTAACTTTTATTAAAAAAACGAAAACATATGATAAGCATATGGAGAACAAATTAACAATGATCCTAACCCTTTATTTAAGGTCCTCAAAGTTAATGACTATATGATGACCAAATTAGTTGGAATGAAATGTAGCAATTACTTTTCTATATTAGGTGCAAACTAGGAATGATGTCACTTCAAACAGGATTGTTGTTTCTTAAGAGCCTGTTTGTTTGCATTAAAATACATAGATTCAATTCACAGTAACTTTTTAAGTGGTTAAAAACAAAGACCAAAGGCTAGGCATTTATTCCTATCTTCCTTTGTTTTGCCTTTTTTTTTTATCGGTAACAAAAATTTGCATTAAAGAAAAGGAGAATACAAGAAACAGAAAACTAAAAGGAAAAAGGTATAAAAGCATTGTACCCAAACCCACACTACAATTACATGACAAAACCCTTTGAAGGAAAGACCTCTCAATCCCCCACTTAGCTAAAGCATTAATTATAGAGTTGGCTGACCTAAGATCATGGTGAAAAAAAATGTTAATAAAAAACCCAAATCTCATTAGAGAGATTGAAATTTCGATGGGTTCGCCTTCCACTTAGAGACCCAAGTAGTGGCATTAGAGGAATCACTTTCAAAGGTCACCAACATAATACCTCGAGAAGCAGTTGAGAGCTTCCAAGATAGCAAGATCCTCCATTTCATTAGAATTGCAAACACCCATTGTTACAACCCAAGCCCAAGAATTCTCAGATTAGGGTTAATCTCTAAGCGTAACGCGTGTACTCCCATGCAATCCACACTGGACCAGAGTCTAAGTGGAATTACATAAGGGATATTCACATTACTTACACATGTGAGATGTCTTTAACGGGCATCTATCCAAGCATTTGTCATGCGGAAGCCTATCAATATCACCTAAAAATCTCTTTTCTTCTCTCCAACAGATAATATTTCCAATGTATCATTCATGAGACTGTATAGACAAAAATACCCCATAAAAGAAGGAACGGACTTATATGATATAACATGTATAAGAGTTTGAACAAGAGTAGGTAAACATGTCTTTACAAAAAGGAAATAATGTTTTTGGACAATAATAAAGATCTATATTGTCCAAAAAAGAGGGGATCATGAACTATGCATGATAAAATAGAAAATATTGACATACCATGAGACCCTAATGCATCCAAAAACCCAAAATAAGAAAGCCAAAAGATAATCGTGCCGCGCTTCATAGGAGGGATCATTCAGGGGGTAGCTGCGTCTACTCATTGATGCCGGAAGGGACCCCGTAGGCCTCCTCCTGAGTCTCCTCGACCTTTGCAAGATCGGGACTGGGATCTAAGCTTGTAAAACCATTAAACAATGTATAAATAAGACTATTCAGCAAATTATAAGCATAATTAAAGTAATACATGTTGTATATAAAAGAATAGTTAACAAGTGATCATAGAAGTCAATTTAGTATATTAGGCATGTTATACATTATTAAATAAAGCATGATATGAGAATTAAGAATGCATTAACTGCTTTCTTATTACAATTAGAGGCATACTTCTCTTCTTTACTCCATTGAGACTTAGGTTTATGAACAAAGTTTCCTTCAGTCACAATAATAGGTTTGGTATAACTTTCCTCAACAACATCCCGGACAATAGAATTAATGGACTTCAAATAGCCAATCATTCGAAATTTCCAATAGCCATAGTTAGATCCATCTAGCAATGGGCGCTTGTTAGTATATATGCCTTCACGGTAGTTGAATTCCATTCTAGAAATCACTATAGATTAATTCATAACAGATTTGTATACCCACTCTAATACCAATTAAAGGATCATTTCAAATCTAATTTTTAAGATTGCAGCTTAATCAATATGCATCAGAAGAAATAAACTAACTGGCTAAAAAATCATGAATCAAACAAGGATCAACTATAGAGCAATAGTGAATAGTTACAAGAAATACTTATAACCCTTATCCAGTCACTTCTTTGACCTAAGGACTAAGTTCTTCTTGCACAGCTCCTTGTTATGACTTTCATTCGCCTTGCACTACTCTTCGCTTGATCGCACCACACCTTGAATGTACAAAATGCTCTTACTCTTCTACAAAGATGTAGAGGCAATATTCTCTAGCACAAAACTTCAGCACAATCTTTTTTATGGAAGTCTTAGAGAAGTAGGGTGAAGTTTTAAAGAAGTAGGGTGATCTCCAATGTATAATAATCTCCACTTAGAAAATAAGATCTATCTCTTAGGGTTGAAAAAGGAACCGTTTAATTAACCTACAATTCATGCCTTAAAAGAATTCTCCTTGTAGAATAAGAACTATCAATTTTAACATAAACCCGAAATAAGAAAGTGGGTTTCTATTCGTTATCCGATCAATTGGATGAATGCTCGATCGATCGAGTAGCCATTCTGTCTTGCCAATTTTTCTACATACCCTGTTTAACTGTACCCTTCTCTAGGTCTGATTGATCCTAGTTTTACACGATCCATCAAATAGCCCTTTTGCTTTGATTATTATCTTAAGCTCGTTCGGCGACACAAACTCAATCTATTCTAAAACAAATATAAAATACAATTCAATGAACACAATATTTTGTCTTAATAAGGAATTAACATGGATGAAAATTGCAGTATCAGTCGGTCCCAAAAACCGATACGGTATCGGTATCGGTCGCGGTTCGCGGTCTGTCGCGGTCGTTGCGGTGTGAATTTTTTTTTCAATCCAAAAAAATTTGAAAAAATATCCAAAAAATTCAAAATATTAGAAAAGGCTAGAAAACAATATATTTTTTTCATTAGTAATAAGTATAAATCAAAATATCGATCCCCCTAAGTTATGATATTCTGTATCGCTGTCTTGTCTGAAATTGTGATTTTTTTTTGTAAGAACAATAATTATAACTTATGAATTAATTTTAAGACACTTTGCCAGTTGGCCTTACCTATAAACTAAACTCCAAAAAATAATAGAAATTAAGACAAATCATTTTAGCATTTGAAATCTCAAAAGGGCACATTTAAATGATGCATTAATTTTTTTTCTAATACCATATTTTAATAATCCAAAAATAAATTCACAAATACAAAAAATATTGACATAATCACATAAATGATAAAACATCCGCAAAAAATTAGCATATATGAACTATACAATGATTATATAAAATTAAGAAATGACATTTATAGCGAAAACCTAAATATATAATAGTTTAATATTAAATTATTAGAAAATGCGAAAATGAATTTTAAAATATAAAACAAATTACATAAAGGAACAATGAAAAAAATTATCAAACATGAAGCATATAATGATTATGCTTATTTAAAAAAATAAATTAGTGATGAAATCCTCAAAAATCTAATTTTAATATTAGATTATTAAAAAATCTGAAAATAAATTTGAGAATATAAAAATAATTACATGAAAAAATAATAAGAAGTTATCATACATGAAGTATGCAATAATCATACTTACTTAAAAAAACAAATTTGTGGTGAAATCCTCAAAATATCCTATTTTAATATTAAAGTTCTAAAAAATCCAAAAATAAATAAATAGTTATATATAACCGATATTTTCAAAATATCAGCCGATATATCGGTCGATATTTCAAAATATCAGCCGATATATCTTAATATTTTGGGGATATTTTGGCTGGCGGTACCGATACCAATTCTCAGCCAAATATCGGTTCAGTAACGGTCTATAACGGTACGTATCGACCGATATGTACCGGTATCGGCCGATATTTTCATTCGTGGAAATTAACCAATTATAAAATCCTTACCAACCTATCTGGCCATGGGGGTTTTCTTCATAAAATCTCAATTCCCCTCTTCTAAGGCCTAATTGAATCATGCAGTAGTGTAGATCTTATCTAGGGCATGTTTGGATCAGAGTGAAGTGAAGTGGAGTAAAGTAGAGCCTCCATTTCACAAGCCTTAATTGTTGTGCAGGTTAAATCAAAAGTACAAAAATACAAAATTTCTTTTCTTTTTCTAAAAAAAAGTCAAGAAGCAACCAATAACTAACAAAAAATTATTTATTTTTTACATAAAAAGTTAAAAAATTTCTTCTTAAGTCACTAAAAATAAAAAAATTATAATAATTTTATTATATTTTTTTCCTCTTAATTTGATGTTTTATCTCACCACTTCAATATTCCACTCTGTATCCAACACGACCTAGTACCCTTCTTGGTTCTTCTAGCGGTTTTACGGGTCCCATGCAGGGCATGGAGGTTCCACACCGTCGACATTGGCGGCCGAAACTTTTTGGGGGAAAAGAAATGAGGCTAGGCCGAGCCTGCGGCAGAAAAACTAGGCTTTTTGTTTCTTTTGAGCTTTTCTTAGAAAGAAATGATCATGTTGCAACTTTTTTTAATTTAATATCCTCAGGCCCCGAATTTCAATGTTTTTGTCTGACCGCCTCACTTGCTTGGAAATTGGGTCACAGACCTTGGGGGAGTGGAATCAAACACGGAAAGACTAAAAATAGTGAATGCCTATCCCAGTGTACGTTGGCCTAATTTCAACTTTTACAGGGGTGTTGTACTGAGCGTTGATACGCAATGCATTGACTTCGGATCGTCTGATTAAAAGTCTACAATCAGGTCGGAGCAATTATTAGTGGCCAGCTCGCATGCACTATAAGTGAGGATTTCTTCGTATAACACCGAAGCGCATAACAGGGGTGTTGTACTTAGCACAGATATTTTCATGCAAATAAAAAATTTTTATATTAAAAAAGTTATATGAATACCTATTTTTGGATAGAAGGGAAATAAAAAAGATAAAATAGTGAGATGATTTTTGTAGTTAGAAAGATGTAGAATTTTTTAAAAAAATAAAAGGTAAAGATAAGTAATTTGATAAGATAAAAGTAATAAAGTAGTTGCAAAAGATAAATAGTATAGAAAAAGTGAAATTAATTGATTAACAGTGGAGAAAAAATAAAAATAACTTACAATTAAAATCATAACTAACTCACAGAATTGATTAAAAACCTTTGAGCATGGTATAGGATAATTTATTGCACTGTTGTCAATTTTTTCAAAAGAAATGGTCATTTCCTTTTTCCAATTTAATATTCGGTGGGCTCTAATTCCAATCGTTTGAAAGGGAGTCTGCCCGTAAAATGTGTTGGTTGCTTCGTTTCTTTAAGGGACATCCAACATATATACAGATTTATCTTTTTCTGTTGACTGACCGCTAGTACTTGCATTGACCACATGTTGTGATAAACGCGTGGCCGACGGTTGGTGAGGAGGTAGAAAACAAAAATGGTACCTTTAAGACGTGATCTCACACCTTCACGAATGTTTCTCGTCCTTTTCAGGAGTTTGGATCCTCCTAGGGTAGGCGTGTACTGAGGAAATTCAGTCCAGGGGCTTCATGTGAAAGAAATAATTGACTAAGGGGCAAACGTTGGAAAACAAATATAATAATTTTCAAATCTTAAAAGTGTTTCTAATAACTTTGAACATTATTTAGGAAATGCGCAAGTGTTTGGGTCTGCCCTTTTTCAGCGGTGACAGTGGTTGGACCACTCATATTGATGGGCGAAACTAGTTACTAGGCCTTCCTTAGAAATTGTAGACAACCTCTATAAATTTTTGCAAAATTCTATAATTTATAGAAATTTTATAGGTTTTTTTTTACTTATAGAGCCCCCTAAAATTTACGTTTTTACATAATGGTCCCCCAGGGGATTGCTCTGGTTATGCCCCTTGATGGTCCGCGATGTTTACCATCAGTCAACACCTCATATAATCTCAATTCCTTTTTCAGATGAGAGGGAAGGAGCAAATAGTTTAATTTCTACTGGCCTTGGCCTTTGAAGTTATATTGAATCATAACATAATATATTACCAAAAAGGCACCCTACACTTCTGATGCACAAAAAAAGCTATTATATCTATATCTATATATATATAGAGAGAGAGAGAGAGAGAGAGAGAGAGGAATATTAGTATGCGTACATGGCTTTTTTTTTATGGTACATGAGCATTCTTCTTTTTTATATATCTTTTTGCATTTTGCACATGAATATTACCAATTGTCTAAATGTCCCTCACCCAAAGGTAACGGATGGAAGCGTACTAATATTATCCAATACACCTTAAGGTGAGGGATGAATGCATATTAACATTATTCAATATATATACATACATTTATATTTGAATTCTCAAAAACTTTTCATTTTACAAAGCAGATTGTTTGCCTCTTTTTGACATGTCCAATGAAAATCTGCTCCGTTATAAATGTAAAGCAAAAAGAAAAGAGGGGGGGGGGGGGGGGGGGGGATAACTAATTTTAAGGAGATTTGATGACATGTGTTAAAATCTTACAAGCTAAAAAATGAGCCTTTTTTAAATAAAAAAAACACCTAGATAGTTTTCTAGCGTGATTCATATATATATATATATTTTTTATATGCACTTAAATATTATCCAAACATATATATGCAATGAGGGAAACTTGCATAATTGAAAATATTCATATATAAAAGAGGAAAAGCTATAAATGATAATATGCAAAAGAGGAATATTTATGTGTAAAAAAGGAAAGCTATAAAGTGTCCCATCACCTTATGGTAAGGGATGGATGCACATGAACATTCCCCTCTGATGCATATGAACATTCTCCTCTCGCTCTATATATATAGAAGAAAATAATTCTATAAGAACTAGTTCTCACTGCTATTTTGTAAGAAGTTTAGGCGGGTCCCATCTATTACTTAATCCAAATCTTGTAATACACATGTATCCCTTGTTAGTTACATGCTCCAAGTTTCGGTCAAAACAGAATTTACTAGACTGTTGGATTGAGTGTACTCTAATCCAAATGGACTAGATTTATGAGCCACAGATTAGGGGATAAAGAACATGTGATTGAGGCCAAACTTGATATTTAGGGTGGTCCCACATAGATCTTTTGATCCCCCTGGTTTTATCTCCAAATGAGACCCACAGTAGGCCCCACAAAAGTTTTCACTGTAGATGTGTGAGAATATTTCTTATAGGATTAAAACCCCTATATATATAGAGAGAGAGAGAGAAATTGCCCATCCAAAAAGGGGCCTTTTTGCCCCTACATAATATCTAATAAAATAAGGGATAGTTCCATACTCTTTATTACTGCCCTTTTTAGGAGTTTTTGTTAGATACAAAATAGAAGGAGAGATTTAAATTTGAGAGAGAGTTATATACATGCATTTCATACGAACCATTTACTTCTGTTTATGGTAGGTCCCATTGGTCCAATGGTATTTAAAAATTTTGGACTGATTGCTCCATCTCATCCCTTCATTTTTAATAAAGATTTGAATCGATACTATGACTTTGGCATGAATTGTCATTAATTGGAGAAGGTTTCATTGGAATTTGGAAGAGAAATTTGAATGTCCTTTTAATAAGGAGAATAGGTAGGAAAATTAAATTAGTGATCCTATCAAAGGTAGACTAAATAGATAAGAGATAATTAGTGGATAATCCTTGTAAAGTTTTGAGAGAGAAACAATAGGAGCATTTAAACCTTGCATTGTGATCTTGCTATCTTTGTAGAGGGAGAGATAGAAAATATAGGAACTCTAAATGCTTCTCTCATTTTGGTTTTCTTTTATTTTTTTTTTTTTTGTCAATTGATAGGGGCATTTTTCTTTTTTAAACACCCCCGGTGCCATGTAGCTAGCATTACTCACATGGGTCCCACTTGGGAATGAGACTTAGTGCGGAGGGGGGAATTGAAAGATCTCCTCACCACCAATCCTTCCATGGTGATGGAGGTTTAAATCATCATTATAAGCATTTGATCAATGGCTAGCAAGTTTTTACTGTTCAAAATGAATGCAATCCAATCCATTTGCATAAGTGCCAAACTTAGTATTGGTGTTTATCATGAGGGTACTTGTGTTATGGTCCACTTGGATGGATTATAAGCTGGGCCCTATTAATGTTTTAACACATGATGCTCATCTTATCGTGAGCACTAGGTGATCGGCAGAGGTTTTCTTTATATATATTTATGGGAGCTCCTCTACTAAGCACATTACTTTCTAGTAATGCCCACTAGGGTGCCCACTTGTGGATGGGACTGGAGGGGATTGAAAGATCTCCCCTCCACCTAACATAAATTGTGATTGAGGCTCAAATCATCATTCTAATCACTTGATCAATTGCTGATAATTTTTCACCATCCAAAATGAGTACAAGTTGATCCAACGATTTAATTAAATTGGATGGATGCTAAACTTGGGGTTAGTGATTATCAAAGGGGTAGTTGTTTTATGGTTCACTTAGATAGATCGTAAGTTAGGCCTCAGTAGGTGTTTTGGAAAATGGTGCTCACCTCATCATGAGCACCGGTGCTGGGCGGAGGTTTTTCCAATATATATATGGGAGAGCATCACTTTAGCTCACGCGGATGAGAGAAATCCCTTTTGTTCGAGCATGTGGGGCTACTTGTGGCTGATCCAAAGGGACCACAAACAGGGCCCTCTTAAATTCTACTGGCCCATCAATTATTGGCTTGATTTGAATGAATTGGACCGTCGAATCTACCGCACACCAATCTGATTGGATTGTGTACCATTAAAATTGTGGGGCTTAGATGGAGATGATAGATATTAAGGATGAGGCTGATTTTTTTGTAGAGAGGAGGGCCTTTATGTGTCATTGAAAGTTCCTTCATCCTCATCCCTAGGTGGGCCCTACACCCTTGTGCGGACCACCCCTATCTATGGTTGAGTGCCGGAGAGAATCCCCTATATATAGAATGTTAGTATGTATCCTTCATTCATTTCTCATATATATTGGAAATATATTCATGTGTAAAAAGAGAAAAAGCTATCTATGGTTAAATACAGAAAAGGAATGTTCAAGTACAAATAGAGAAAGCCATGTAAGCATCTCTCACCCTATGATGAGAAAAAGAGATATATTAATATTCCTCGTATATATATATATGAGGAGTGCTAGATAGCGTCCAGTCGTTTTTAAAAGTGAAAGCACCTCTTTTACAATGAATAGGAGATTAAGAATGTAGAGAAGCAATTAATTTATTTTTAAAAAAGAGAAAAAGTCACCATATGACTTGTTCTTTATTGGATGGTAGAAAAATAGCAGAATTATTTTTTTTTAAATAGGACATTCTTGAAAATTTTTCTCTATATATATATAAAATAATGAAAGCTCTCGCACCATTTTCACATTTGCTTGAATGACAAATTCCGTCGCTTGTTTCATTTAAGGAAGAAGCGTAGACACATCAATAATATCGGTGTCGTCACTCAAAATAAAAGTAAAACTTCGTAGGACTTTAGCTATTTCAGAAAAATTTGAGGGTTTTCTTGTTGGTGCATGGCAAGTATAAGATTGAACCTGCTTTGGAGATACTCTAAGATGTGTTTTTATTTTTTGTGATTTCCTTGTCACCACTTGCTCGCAACTCAGTGCAAATTGCTATATTATTAAAAAAAATCTTATATTTCAGAGATTAAGGGGTTTGCTCAATAAAATAACAAAAATAATAAATACAGGCAGACAGATGGGTCCTACTCTTTATTTTTTGTTTTTTTTTGGATTCGTTAATGATAGTGATACTACCAACCGCCTAACGCGTGGGTGAGATGGATTGGTTAAAAGCGCTGATAGCACGTCTGACCTGGTTGAACACAAGATAAAGATGGTGATTAAAACTAGGTCAGCAATGATGACCGCCGATGCTCAGTCTTGCTTTCGTCAAACATGCAATCAAGTGGTCTCAAACTTGAGGATCTAGATGTAAAGCAGATGAGATTGTCTTCAATGGTCTAAATTTTATCTAACCGGGCACCACCATGGAGCTATGAGACACTGAAGATTTGGAATTCACTCAATTCGATCTATAATCATCATTAATTATTTCCCTTGCCTACTTTATCCCTTGTCCATTTGAATAATTGAAGTGGTGGGTCCAACTCAAATGGAAAACCGTCCAGTATTTTCAAATATCTGTCATGGCTTGCGAATAAGGATGACTTAACAAGTGTGACGTCATGAGGAGACTGCTCACCCAATCTTTGTTTAGTATTCTTCATTTTTTATCTAAAGTGCTGAAATTTTAGAATTTGAAAAACGGTTTTAATTTTATGAGTAGTGTTTTCACACATCAACTGTGAGAACTTTTTATGAGACCCACTTGTGGGCCTATTTGGGGATGGGACCAGGAGGATGAGAAGATCTATATGAAACAACCCTAAATATTAAGTTTGGCCCTAATCACATGTCTCTAATTCCTTCATCTATGACTTACAAATCCAATTTATTCGGATTGGTGCACAGCCGATCCAACAGTCCAGTAAATTCAAATTTGACCAAAACATGGGGTGTGTGACTATCAGGGGGTTCCTTGTATATTTCAAGATTTGGATTGAGTAATAGATGAGCTCCACCTAAATTTCTTATAAAAAAGTGATGAGAATTAGTTCTCACAAGATTATTTATCTTTAAAAAAATTGGCTACAACATCCATTAGAATAAAAGAAGTTCTCTTTTTAAATAGTATTAAAGAACTCCAATGATAGAGCTTGTGCAAGAACCAATAAAAGATTTAAAATCATTGGATTTTCTTATATGGTCATCATTATCCATCAAAATGCCTAGAGACAAAAGTTTAGAAAATTTCCTATAGACATTTTCAATACTGTTACATTTTTTTTTTTCAATATTGAAAAAGTTTAGTTAGATTATGTATTATCCCGCAAAACTCCCTCTGTTAGAAAAGTCTGTGGAGCACTTTTTTCCCTACGTTTCAATTGAAGTTTTTATACGCAATATCACATAATCCAAATAAAATTTTTTTATGTGGCAAAGGAAAATTAGCAGTACGAAGAATGTTTGGGATATTTCTTCAACTTTTTGTCACCAAGCATGGATTTTTAAGGCTAATGGTGATCATATAATAAAAATTCCTAAAGTTTTCAGATTGAACTTTTAAATATTTAGCAGGTAGGGTCATCATTAGAAGTGGGAGAAGAAAAGAAAGATAAAAACAAACAAAGATGAGTTCCTACTTGTGGCGCTAATGGTGAGGGAATAGGATAGAGTGTGGGCAAGTACTTAAGTATTAAAAATAATAAAAAATAATAAAAATATCACATGCCCTTTAGATTTTCTCCTTCATGCCATCATATTTAATGGAGTATCTACCTTGTCTAAGATATAAATTTGAAGGTTGAAATCTACCAGCTCCATGGAAAGCCAACTTGACAACAAATAAGATAAAAGAAGCTCTCAGTTTCTTTAGCAAAGTCCTAGAAAAACATGCATGTTTGGAGAATTTGAAGTTAGCCAAATATTGTGCCCAACATGGAAATCCAAATTCTCATTACAATTGAAATGTGGACTTCAGAAATGGAAAGGCATGTTCGGAATAGGAGACCAATTCATATGAGCCACACACGAGGCTACATGAATGTACCACCATCACAAAAGGCTCTTGAAACTAACTGTACTTTTCATGATATGCACATGAGATATCACTATCGCAATGAGAAATTCATGACATATTGTGATGGTTGATCCCTTGCATTTACAAATGTCATGTTTTTTTCGTTAGAATTCTAAAATTTGAACTACTTAAAAGGGCCATGTCTAGATGTCCCTTTGAGTTCAAATGTCATGTTTCTTCAATAGAATTTTAATGAAGAGACGTGACATTTCTAGCGAAAAAACATGACATTTTAAATTGCATTTCAGATGACCACTGGAATTCTTGGACTTAAGTGCCTTTGCTTTTTTGTAGAATTTTTGAGTTTTCAAGTATAGAGGAAGATTAAGATGTTCCACTGATAATTTCATAATTTTCCATATATGAATTCTGGAAACTCCATCAAAATTATAAGCTCTAACTAGAATTTATGATAAGAAAATAAGGTATTGGAATTTTTTGAACATGATAGTTTGTCCCTGTGCATTTTTCAAATGTCATGTTTCTTTTCAACAATATTGTTAAAATTCTGATCAACTAAAATGTCTCAATTAAACTGTCACAATTTTAGAATTTCAGCCTTTAGCTTTTTTTAAGAACGAAGGAGATTCCACTCTTTCTAGGGCATTTTAAAATTCTGGAAATAGGAACCAAGTCACATAGGAAGTTTTCCGGCTTCTCTATAAAGAGGGGTGGAATAAATGTGGGAACATGAAGGCAGATCTCCAACAAGTTGATCCTACTACCTTCGATTCCATCTCACTTTAGTCTACTGTAGCCATGGTATGCTTTGTTAATCTAAAGTTTCTTTTTCTTCTAATCTAAGTAGAGTTTGTGTAATATTTTCCCAACATTTTTCCAGATCCAAACGTACTCCACTAAATTTTCTGGCTGTGTCTAATAAGCACCTGGCAGGGAATTTTGTGACAGTGGGACACTTTGAAGTGGGTTTAACTATTAAAGATTTGAAATTTCTAACCATCTTTCTTTCTTTCTTTTTATCTTTTAATGGCAGAGTGAGAAAGGGAAGGAGTCATCTCACAAGACTCTCACAGAGACTGGTGTGGGCTCTTTCAATCCCCTAATCCGGGCCAAGAATTTCAAGAACGCGGGCAATCTTAATCTGGCGAACAATGTCGGTGGTATGACTCGCAACACCAATATGATGGAGAAGCAGAAAGATGGGCAAAAGAAGAGCGATAACGCGGAGAAGGACTCATCTCACAGTACTTCCACACATACTGGTGAGGGCCGTTACAATTACAATCCCCAAATCGAGGCCACGGAGGAGTTCATCAACAAGGCCAATATTAATATGGCATACAACCGCGGTGGTATGACTTGCAACACCACTATGATGGAGAAGCAAAAAGATGGGCAACCAGTAGGTGTGAAACCTAAGCAGTCCCCACGCAGTAATGTCTATACTCTCCAAGATCTCCATAAGTCAAGCACCTATCCAAAATAGTATTTTATGAGAAGGTGCTGTCAATGTGTCCTGCTTGGAAAAGGAGTAGTTATTTCTTTCCTTTGAATAAGTCCTGGTTTTGAAAGTCCTAGAGTCAGAGTTTATTGCTTTGTCAGAGTACGCTGTGCTTAGTCAGACTCCGTTGTTACCGGAGTTACTACTCGTTTGGAATAGTTTAGTCAGAGTTTGTTTCTTAGTTTGCTACTCTTTGGGAATAGTTTTTTCTTCTTCCACGATGTTTTTGTGAGCCTATAGAAGGCTGTAATTTGCACTAAATAAAGGGTCTTTTGGCAACAGTTCTGTCAGCACTTCATATTATGGTGAGTAGACCATGTTTTTTTTTTTTTTTTGTTATAAAGGCTGATATCCTATTTCAAATTTAAACACTTAAAAGGTCAAAATATAACGCTGGCAGATCTAAGCCGACTTTCATCTACATCTTCCTCTTCAATTCTGGTTTGCAACCAGAAAAAGGGCAGTAGCCAGCAGCAGCCCTTCTTCTCAAGTACTACGATTGGCGCAGCAGCCGGCGTAGGCGGCCTGACAAAGTCCGTCTGATATCAGAGCAGAGCTGGTTGCCTTTGTGTTTGACGGTTTAAATTTTGGGATACTTTTGCGGATTCACGAAATCCAAACATTCTTCTTCATGTTTATTTTCTCTCTCAGTTTTGCTGGTTTCCTATTTACTGCAACCTCATGCAATGAAGAAAAAGACCATTGGGTGTTTATTTTTCTGCATGGAGACCGAGGAAAAGGGGCCTTTCTCATCATAGTTGTAAAGAGAAACATGCACAGCATGTGCTTTCTCTTTGTCTTCTTTTGGACTACATCAGGTAGCGTGCCAGAGAAAAAAAAAAAAAAAAACTTGCTAGCACAAACAGCCTCATTGTGCAAGGACACCGACAGTCCTTCCTCTGTTCCGATCAGATCCAAATTCAACTCCAACGACAATGTTATGTTCCTCAAACAGAACCAAAAATTGAGAACCCCTCTCTTTTTGTCTTTCGATCAAGGTAGAACCTGATCCGTGGCCCAGCACAGATCAAAACGAAAAAGGCACGTTTCTCTATTCTGGGATGAAACTAGAAACCCCAAGCCTGATCCCTCTTTGTCTCTCTTTCGCCGGAGACCCTCCTACTGCTTTTTGCAATCACAACGAATTTCTCTTAGTTTTGATTGAATTTATATGAATTTGGATGAATTTATATAAGTTTTATTAAAATTTATTTGAGTTTGATCAGAATTTATATGAGTTTATACAAAATTTATATGAGTTTTGCCTAGAATTTATGAGTTTACAAAGAATTTTTTTAAGTTTATAGGAATTTATATGAGTTTTACAGAAAATTTATATAAGTTTTGTAGAGAACTTTTATATTACAGAATTATATGAGTTCGTAGGGAATTTTTCTGAGTTTGTAGAGAATTTATATGAGTTTTGTAGAGTTTTTTTTTAATACAAGATTTTATAAGTAACATGGGTATTAATTGAAAGGTCTCGATGCGTAGGTTCCAAATATATCATTTTTTTTTCAAAAACAGATATCATGAATAAAAGTTATGGATTTTCAAAGTTTTAGATCATAAAGATAAGGGCAAATTAGTTATAAAAAATATGAGCTGGTCACTTTAGGGACCTCTGCTTAGAATATGTTCATGCGGTAGCGACTACAAGCCTTAATTGATTTGTGAGTGGACTGCGCCTTTAATTTGTGCCATGGTGTTGGTTGGGGGGGGGGGGGGGGGTGCGCACTTTTGGCTAATTATCTCTTAAATAAAGGCATGGAATTAAATACTAAATTCTTTGGACACTTCGGAGGTTGGTTTTCCCTCCAAGCAAAACCACTATCCTTTCTTGTGTACCCATTGCACATTTCCATTCCTTTTCTTTAAAAAATTGCTAGAAGAAGAGGAAAGGTTTGAGGAACCCACACTGTCATTGAGGATCCTCCACTTTTTTGCAAATTTTTAACTAATCGAACCCTTATAAACAATGAGCGCTGTAACATCGGACCCCAAGGATCAATCTGGTGCTGTCGGAACTAAAACATTTTTTTTCGGTCTAGGACCCATCAAGGAGTTTTTTTGGGATAAAATCCCTTATAAACTAATTAATAAGGTGCAACTATTTACACTAGGGCCCATCAATTAATGGATCATAGTTTGAATTTGACATTTTAGATGTGCACAAATCGCCCTCGCCCCTTAGTGTACAAGAGCCTTGAGTTTGATAAGATTTAGATGCGATGCGGCCAATATTTTGTTGGCCCCTAATCAACACCCGATTTCTGTATCCGTGAGGCTAATTTTATTGACTCCAAAAAGGTGCACATATCATAGAGTTCACTTGTAATAAAATTACTCTTTTATTTATATAAACTACTTTTAGCTAGGAAAGAACTAAAACATGCTATATACAACATTTTGATTTTTTGGATAAAAAAAGAAAAAAAAGTATTGCGGTGAGGTAACCGTTTTGCTTTGTTACTTTTTCCATATAAAAAGAGGGAAAAGTAAATATCAATGTGAAGTGAAGTGTAGTGAGGTAAAGCCTCAAACCAAGAGAGAATAAAATATGATAGAATTATGATAAATATTTTATTTTTAGTGGCTTGATAAGAAATCTTTTTGACTTTTTGTATAAAATATAGATGATTTTTCATTACTTAGTGGTTGTTTTTTACCTTTTTTTTCTTTAAATGAGGGAATTTTGAATTTTTGTACCTTTGATATGATAGGCACATCAAATCATGTCCGGAAAATGGAAGCTAACTTTACTCCACTTTACTGTACTGCACATCCAACCTCTATTAGATGGATAATGAACTATATTCTAGTCATTTTTATTCAAATTGCTTACGAAAATTGGGGAAATGTTGTGAGTAGTTCTAGTGTAGTGTGTTTGGAAGTGTGAAACTAGAGAGGCCTGTATGTGAGAAACTCTTTTTTTAACCCAAGAGACTTTAAATTGTAAGAGAGTACCACGGTTATACTGAAATTGAGTGGAAGGTAGTAGAATGAAGTAGTTGGGCCTTGCAGGATCCCCCATGTAAGTGAAGGTTTTTAAACCCTAATTCGGGTTAAGGTTCTAAATCAGAATATAATATGGATTTCAAATAAACCAACTTATTAACCTAATCTAGAATCAAACAATCACATTAAGAGAAGGAGGCACGATTTTTACGTGAAAAACCCTACTTGGGAAAAACCATGAGTCCTATCATCTAGACCAAGACAAACGAAGCACTATATTAATGAAAGTAACAAGAAGTACTCATGGACCCTTGGGAGAAACCATGAGTCCTAACATCTAGACCAAGACAAACGAAGCACTCTATTAATGAAAGTTATGAGAAGTACTCATGGACCCTTCCCTAGTTGAAACTCAACTTAAGGACTGCGGCAATCTTGCCGACACCTCGCCGTACACCTTCACCGTGCTTGAATTAACTATCTTGAATCCTTTTTCAAGACGAATCTACTGTGAGAGAGTACATGAGATTGGTCTTTAGAAGCTCTGCAAAAAGGTTGCTCTAGAGAATAAGATGGATCTCAAAAGGATGCTAGGTTTATCAAGGGAGATGGATGGCCTAAGGGAGAGAGAACAAGATATTATATAGGCCCAAATTCATGGGTGCACTTATGGTAGCAAGGAATAAGCGTTTGGAAAGGATTGACAATCAACAAGAAATTTTTTGTAAGTTCAAAATTTGAAACCGTGTTATGTGCTCGAGCTTGTGTGAGGCTACGCTCGAGAGCTTAAAAAATCTCGCAATTAATTTTCAATTCTGCACACTCTGTCAGACTTGCTTGAGAAAATAAAGCCTTAGCTTGATTGGATATACTTCTGTCTGGAGTCTTAAAAACTACATGAGCACGCGCTCAAGCTCGTGTGAACATGTTGCATCTTGTGATTTTCTTCTGATACTTCAAATCGTGTAGCCCAACTATGAAATACAAGTATAAATCATTGAATCCCAGTTTTATCCACATCCCAATGAATTTGTCACACTCAAGTACCTTATAATCTCTCCCTTTGGCAATTCATAGACAAAATGCCTAATTACATGAAAATCTACCCACACAAAATTACAAATGACAATAACAAAAAGAATTCAACTTCAATTTTGTCATCCTGCAAACCTTGTAAAACCTACCACAAAAACTTGATAGAAAATTAAGTGAAAATATCATGTCATGAAATTAAATCCATGATTCATTCATACTCCTCCTTATTGTTCAGAATTGACCAAGTAAAACCAAAAGGAGAAATATGCTAAAACAAAGACATGGATTTCATGATTTAAAAAGCAACTACAATAGAGGAAATGCTAAAATAGTACTAACAAGTTACAGCATCAGCATCAGAAAGCATCTAAACAGAAACTAAACATAGACAAGCAAGAGATAGAGGCATGCAAAATGAGGTCCATTTTAATGACTGTGGATCATGCCATGAAGACTAATTAGTGCAGACGTAGACGGTCAAGCAATGAGTTCAATAAGCCACTAATCGACTGATACTGCTCCTGCAGTTCTTGAAAACCACTAGTGACCAGAAGTTCCAAACAAGATAGACACTCATACACTAAAAGCTCCTTCAACTGGCTTCTCAGCCTCATGTTCAGCTTCTTCTTCAACATTCTCTACCCTGTGAATGTGTGTTCACGACTACTCCAACGTTCGCTTATTAATAGGATTTCTGATCTTCGAATATATCTTCATGAGCTTATCGACGAACACCTTTGACAAGCAAAAATTGAGTGAGAAGGATGTTACGCCCCCAAAACTGGGCTGGATCCAAACCCGGTTCCAGGGGTGTGAGAATTGGAGCCAATTAAAATTTTTCTAAACATAAACAGCACGGGCCCTAATTCCGGGTGGATCGAAGTCCTTCATGAGGCTATGCTTGGTGATCAAGCAACCATAATCACACGCGGAACTAAAATCCATACTCATCGCAGACGGATATCACATAACAACCATGTAACAATCTCATTAATAATAAAATTAAGGTCAAGTGCTTCGAAACATAACAATTAAAGTTATAATTTCAAAACAAATAAATTTAATTAATTAAACTGATGGCCCAAAAATGGGCTTATTATATAACCTAAAGTTTTCGAACTCTGCACCGCACTAGGACACCTCAGATGATGTCATCGGTGCGCCACTCAACAACTCCGCCACCTGGCGGAATTTCCTGCGAGCCTGACCCTCTGGTTCGGCACCGGTAACGGAACCTAGACACCAAAAGTAGTGGGTCAGATTGACGTAATCTGGCAAGAGGGTAAACTGCAAGCAATGGATTAATCAACTGAATTAGACAGAAGTATTCATTTTGACAAAAAATATATCAAATGCAAATCCCAATGGCATGAATGCACAGAAATAGGTATTCCCGCGGATAAATATATAGAACCGGGTAATCCCGCATACAATAACAGAAACGGGTAATCCCGCATACAAATAACAGAAACGGGTAATTCCGCAGATAATAACAGAAACGGGTAATCCCGTAGATAATAACAGAATCGGGTATTCCCACAGATGATAACAGAAGGCACAGCTGTGTACTATGATCCACAGTACACGCTGACCTGATGGCGTACGTCCACCTCCGAACTGCAGTCAGTCAGATATATATATACATATATATATTTACAAATGCATATATATATCGATGCAGAATGAGTCATGATATGACACCCTTAATCCCAATATTCATACCATTAACAATTTGAGTACGTAAACTTTTATAATCGAAAATGTATTATGTATACGTATCAATTCCAGTTTTTCCAAGAGTAAGCACTAAACCACCTAACGATCATAGTTAATTAAATATACACATGAGAACCAACACTCTTTTACAATGAAAATGTGAGTCCACGATGCCGATATACTACTTTTGGTGCCTATCATGTGGTGCATCCTGAATCTCACATTCCCATTCTGCATGTAGTCTAATTCTCATGTGAACATTCAACTAACTTTCCTAAAGACATAATTCAGCTAATCTAATTATGTATATTTAGTGTGTTTTGCAATTAGGTAAAAGATGTTCAACTTCCAAATCCAAAGTTAAAACAAGTTATAATCAAAAGGGGAAAGGGAATAATTAATTCTTTAATGTCATTTTTGTATATAAACACACCTTATTAATTTATACAAAACTAACGGTACAAATCTCGGGCCCTAGTTTGAAATCAAACTCAAATTAAAAATCCAAATTAGAATCATAAATACAATCTTGGTAAGATTTATTAATTACCACATACATCTTAATTAATCTCAAATTAATCTAAATAAACATTAATCAAAATTATATAATTCTCAATTAAATTTATAAATAATCCAAGCTAAATTTCAAATAACATCGAAATAAAAATTAATTTAATGAAATCAAATCTTTATTAGCATAATAGAACCATTAACCAAACTATAACCCTCTAAATATTATAATTAATATTCAAAAACTCTAATAATTTCTATTTATACAAATCTACATGTATTTATTTATTTTTATTTTTTTATTTAAAAAAAACTGGATGGATGGGCCAGACCCGCACCCGGGCCCGCCAGGCAGCCGGCCCAGGCAGCAGGCCCCCTGTCTGGGCATGCCAGGCAGCGCTGCCGCCTGCCATGTGCAGGCAGCGCTGCTGCTGGCCGATTTTTTTTTTCTTTTTTTTTTAATATACAAACCGATTTATATATGTATATAAAGGAAAACAAATCTTGATTCAAAAACACTAAACCTTAAATCATATGTGCTTACTTGGTTTTAATAAAAATCAGTCTTCACTATTAATCTCTTAACCCAAAACATTAACCAAACAAAAAGATCATGATTAGAACATATGATTAAACAAAGCAATCAAGAAGATATTGTTTGCAGTTATCCACTTGCCTGGATCTCGAAGCCAAAGGCAAATCTGAAGAGTAGAAGATCTAACCTTGGTTTCCCCCTGGAGAACTTCTAGGCTTGGTTGCAGAAGAGAGGAAGAAGATAGAAGAATGGGGAAAACCCTAAGAATAGAGTTTATATAGAGAGAGGGTGTTTCCAAATTACAAGGGAGGGCTCCCTGCTTTCTAGTGGGTTTTAAGAAATTCCAAAAAGAGTCCTTTGGCCTAAAAGGGTCCAATAAGTCAGGCCCAATTGTGTTAATTCAATCCATTTGACCCTTTTAACCTAACTCAAACCCGACAAACCGGTATGACCCAATATAAAAATTTGGGACTTGACATCTCATCCCCCTTAAAGGACATTTGGTCCTCCAAATGACTAACATACATCAAGAGAAGGCGTGGATACTGACGCTGCATTTCGTCTCAAAGCTCCCACGTTGCTTCCTCCAGGTGATGATGGCTCCATTGAACCTTCACGCAATGGATGACACAGTTTCTCAACACCTGCTCTTTGGTGTTGACAATCCCCACCGGTTGCTCAACGTAAGTTGTATTATCCTGCACTTGCAACGGCTCATATTGCAACACATGTGAAGGGTCTGCTACATACTTCCTCAACATAAAACCATGGAAGACGTTATGAACACTCGACAACTCTAGTGGCAATGCTAACTGATAAGCACGTCATTGACCTCGTTGATAGTCTGGAACGGTCCCACATATCTTCTGGAGAGTTTTCCTTTCTGCCCAAATCATAACGTTCCACGCATGGGTGATACCTTCAGAAATACATGGTCACCAATCTCAAACTTTAACTCTTTCCCTCTTTTATCGGCATAACTCTTTTGGCGACTGCGGGCAACCTTCAATGTTTCCTGAATCTGTCTTATCTTGTCACTGGACTTTCCAACCTCAGACAGTCCACAAAAATTGCGAGCTCCAAAATTCGACGAACATATAGGGGTTTGACATCTTCTCCCGTACAAAGCTTCAAAAGGTGCCATGCCAATGCTAGAGTGATAATTATTGTCGTACGTGAATTCACATAGAGCCAAGCTTTCGTTCCAACTAGTCTTGAAATCCAAGACACATGCCCTTAACATATCCTCCAATGTTTGGTTTGTACGCTCTGTTTGTCCATCTGTTTGGGGATGATTGGCTGTACTAAAACTCAACTTGGTTTTTAAGGCTTCCTGCAGTGATACCTAAAACCTATATACAAACTTACTATCCTAGTCAGGGACAATAGAAACTCGTTCTCCATGCAATGTCGTCACTTCCACCAATAATGATACTTCAGATCTTGATACATCTTGGTACCTCCTCGATGAATAGTATACCGAGTATAATGTGCCTCTACCACGATTTCATCCTTCAATTCTGAAAAATCAGGCATACAAATTCTATCTTTATAATACAAAATATTATCTTCCAACCTAAAATCAGGCCTCTCATCCATATGATCTTTAACTCTTGCTATCTCGGGGTCGAGCAACTGGTATTCTCTGATTTTCGAAAGTAATTCCGGTTCCCGCGAGAATATACTAGCCAACACTACTTGCTCACTGATAGGCTGGAAATAAATAACCATATCTTCCAAACAACGAATCTAGAAGTATTCTGCAATTAATCCTCCAGTGAACGTCGTTTTTCTACTTAGAGCATCTGCCACTACATTAGCTTTTCCTGGATGGTACTTCAACCCAAAATCATAATCCCTAATATACTCCATCCATCTCCTCTATCTCATATTCAAATCACCCTGCGTGAAGAGATATTGGGGGCTTTTATAGTCCGAATGCACTTTAAAAGTAGTTCCGTAGAGGTAATGTCTCCACATTTTCAAAGCAAAGACCACTGCAGCTAGCTCCAAGTCATGGGTTACATACTTTCGTTCATGATCCTTCAACTGTCTGGACCCACAAGCCACCACCTTCCTATGTTGCATGAGAACACAACCAAGTCGAACTCCATATGCATCGATGTTTCACAAAACCATCATTACCAGCAAGTAAGGTCAAAACAGGGGCTGTGGTCAACTTTCTTTTCAACTCTTAGAAACTCTGTTCACAATCCTCATTCCACAGAAAAGAAACTTCTTGACAAGTCAATCTCGACAGTGGGGCTATTATTGTGGAAAATCCTTCTATGAATTTGTGGTAAAAACCTGCGAGGCATAGGAAACTTTAGATTTTCAACACTGTTTTTGTTCTATCCCACTTTACCACTGCTTTAATCTTTGTTGGGTCCACCGTTAAACCTTCCCTGGAGATGATGTGACTAAAAAATTCCATCTATTCCCAACCAAAATTCACTTTAACTTGCCTTAGCACACAATTGATATTCTCTCAACAGTTGTAATGACGTACGCATATGTTAAGCATGTTCTTCCCGACTCTTTGAATACACAAGTACATCGTCGATAAATACCACCACAAACTTGTCCAAGTACTGTGCAAAAACCCTATTCATCATAGTCATAGAAGCTGCCGGTGCATTTGTCAGCCCAAAAGACATCACCAAAAATTCGTAGTGACCATATCTAGTCCTAAATGCAGTTTTTGGGATATCTTGATCTCGTACCCTCAACTGATGATATCCTGACCTCAGATCAATCTTAGAAAAATACTGCGCACCTTGCAATTGATCAAATAATTCATCAATTCTCGGTGAAGAATACTTGTTTTTTATGGTCACTTGATTCAGTTGCCTATAATCAATACACATTCTCATATAACCATCCTTTTTCTTCACAAATAACACTGGAGCCCCCCAAGGAGAAATACTTGGTCTAATAAAACCCTTGTTTAATAACTCGTGCAATTCCTCTTTGAGTTCTCTCAACTCTGCTGGGACCATTCTATAAGGGGCTTTCGAGATCGGAGTTATGCTCGGCACAAGCTCAATTATGAAGTCAATCTCACGGACTAGCGGTAATTCGGGAATATCATTGGGAAAAATATCCAGAAACTCAAACACCACTGGTATCTCCTCCACCACTTTAGTCCGTTTATCCTTCGTGATAAATGCTATATACCCCTCAGAACCTTTCATCAACAACTTTATAGCCTTAATAATTGAAATCATACGAATAACATCCTTCTTCTTTGATCTCACAATTGCACCTTGTGTCATCATCAGCTATAACTTAACTGTCTTCTGTCTCCAACACTTACTTGTAGGGTGATTATTGCCACAAATGCCACAAGACTCCCTTTTTTGCTTATTAAATTGGTACTGTGAAACCAGAGACGGAGTAACCTTCTGCTTGATTTGGCTTGTAAGGGCCATGCGTCCAATCACCTCCTCATCCCAATATACCTTATCCAAAATACCTGGTAAGTATTTAGAACTTGTGACTTAGTATGAAGTAGTATATCTGGTCGAAGGCCATCGAGAAACCGTCGAAGCCTCTTGCTTCTAGAGTGATGAAGGTTGGTGCGAAACAAGAGAGTCGAATAAACTGCAACTCATACTCCCGAACAGATAGATTCCCTTGCTTCAATCTATTAAACTCTATTCGCTTCTGAATGCGAACATGCTCTGGTACATGCTTCTTGGGAAACTGATTACGAAAAGTAGTCCAAGCCACCTTTTTGGTGATCCCCTATACATTAGCGACTAAACGACCAAAAATGCGAAAGTAATGGGCTCCTATAACCTCTAAACATTTGTTAAAGTACGGATACGATTATGAACGCCAAAAACCCCCAACGTTCCCACTTAAAGTTTTTAATCCTCACATCGGACCTACGTTCTAGCATCTTTTAGAACTTCTAGAACTTGACCGTCTCTGATACCATCTGTCACGCCCCCAAAACTGGGCCGGATCCAAACCCGGTTCCAGGGGTGTGAGAATTGGGGCCAATTAAAATTTTCTAAACATAAATAGCACGGGCCCCAATTCCGGGTGGATTAAAGTCCTTCGTGAGGCTATACTTGGTGATCAAGCAACCATAATCACACGCGGAACTAAAATCCATACTCATCGCAGACGGATATCACATAACAACCATGTAACAATCTCATTAATAGTAAAATCAAGGTCAAGTGCTTCGAAGCATAACAATTAAAGTTATAATTTCAAAACAAATAAATTTAATTAAATAAACTGATGGCCCAAAAATGGGCTTATTACATAACCTAAAGTTTTCGAGCTCTGCACCGCACTAGGACACCTCAGATGATGTCATCGGTGCGCCACTCAACAACTCCGCCACCTGGCGGAATTTCCTGCGAGCCTGACCCTCTGGTTCGGCACCGGTAACGGAACCTAGACACCAAAAGTAGTGGGTCAGATTGACGTAATCTGGAAAGAGAGTAAACTGCAAGCAATGGATTAATCAACTGAATTAGACAGAAGTATTCATTATAACAAAAAATATATCAAATGCAAATCCCAATGGCATGAATGCACAGAAACGAGTATTCCTGCGGATAAATATACAGAAACGGGTAATCCCGCATACAAATAACAGAAACGGGTAATCCCGCAGATAATAACAGAAACGGGTAATCCCGCAGATAATAACAGAATCGGTTATTCCCGCAGATGATAACAGAAGGCACAGCTGTGTACTATGATCCACAGTACACGCTGACCCGATGGCGTACGTCCACCTCCGAACTGCAGTCGGTCAGATATATTTATACATATATATATTTACAAATGCATATATATATCGATGCAAAATGAATCATGATATGACACTCTTAATCCCAATATTCATACCATTAACAATTTGGGTACGTAAACTTTTATAATCGAAAATGTATTATGTATACGTATCAATTCCAGTTTTTCCGAGAGTAAGCACTAAACCACCTAACGGTCATAGTGAATTAAATATACACATGAGAACCAACCCTCTTTCATAATGAAAATGTGAGTCCACGATGCCGATATACTACTTTTGGTGCCTATCATGTGGTGCATCCTGAATCTCACATTCCCATTCTGCATGTAGTCTAATTCTCATGTGAACATTCAACTAACTTTCCTAAAGACATAATTCAGCTAATCCAATTATGTATATTTAGTGTGTTTTGCAATTAGGTAAAAGATGTTCAACTTCCAAATCCAAAGTTAAATCAAGTTATAATCAAAAGGGGAAAGGGAATAATTAATTCCTTAATGTCATTTTTTTTATATAAACACACCTTATTAATTTATACAAAACTAAAGGTACAAATCTCGGGCCCCAGTTTGAAATCAAACTCAAATTAAAAATCCAAATTAGAATCATAAATACAATCTTGGTAAGATTTATTAATTACCACATACATCTTAATTAATCTCAAATTAATCTAAATAAACATTAATCAAAATTATATAATTCTCAATTAAATTTATAAATAATCCAAGCTAAATTTCAAATAACATCGAAATAAAAATTAATTTAATGAAATCAAATCTTTATTAGCATAATAGAACCATTAACCAAACTATAACCCTCTAAATATTATAATTAATATTCAAAAACTCTAATAATTTTTATTTATACAAATCTACATGTATTTATTTATTTTTATTTTTTTATTTTTGAAAAAAAATTGGACGGATGGGCCAGACCCTCCCCGAGCCCACTAGGTGGCCGGCCCAGGCAGTAGGCCCGCTGCCTGGGCATGCCAGGCAGCGCTGCTGCTGGCCGATTTTTTTTTCTTTTTTGTTTTTTAATATACAAACCGATTTATATATGTATATAAAGGAAAACAAATCTTGATTCAAAACACTAAACCTTAAATCATATGTGCTTACTTGGTTTTAATAAAAATCAGTCTTCACTATTAATCTCTTAACCCAAAACATTAACCAAACAAAGAGATCATGATTAGAACATATGATTAAACAAAGCAATCAAGAAGATATTGTTTGCAGTTATCTACTTGCCTGGATTTCGAAGCCAAAAGCAAATCTGAAAAGTAGAAGATTTAACCTTGGTTTTCCCCTGGAGAACTTCTAGGCTTGTTGCAGAAGAAAGGAAGAAGATAGAAGAATGGGGAAAACCCTAAGAATAGAGTTTATATAGAGAGAGGGTTTTTCCAAATTACAAGGGAGGGCTCCCTGCTTTCTAGTGGGTTTTAAGAAATTCCAAAAAGAGTCCTTTGGCCTAAAAGGGTCCAATAACTCAGGCCCAATTGTGTTAATTCAATCCATTTGACCCTCTTAACCCAACTCAAACCCGACAAACCGGTATGACCCAATATAAAAATTTGGGACTTGACAAAGGATGCCATAGGGAAGAGATGCATTTTTTCTGCATTCACAGTCTTCATCATTCCTTTGAACAAAACGAGAGGCAAGTCAATGTGTTCCCGGTTCCACTAGCGTAGAGAAAATAGCCATGATGAAAGTTCACATCTGAAGTGTGCCCCCTTGGCTCCACATTTGAACTTACAAAGAGATTCATGACTCTCTAACTTTCAGTCAGCTCACCATGTGGGATTTTTCCTCTAGGCTACATATGGTCTTTTCCAAAAAGAATAGAGGCCATGCGATTGTAATCAATATCGGGCACGAAGTCCTCATCATCATAATCAAAACGACACTCAGAATTCTCAGTTCTCGGAATGACCAAAAAGTCACTAATGACGTCAGGTGACATTTCAAGACACTTGCTCCGAACATGCTTCTTGAAAAAGTTAAGGGAAATGCCATGAATATTGCAATAAAGCTCCCTAACCCAGTCCACCATTATTGCAGTCTATTCATAGGTATAAAGTGCATTCCGAACTTGCCTTCTCAATCTTTTGGACATTATCTTCCGGTTGGCTTAGGAACATTCAAACAATTGAGCTCTTTTCAATGAAAGAAAATGATTAGAAACATGGCATAAGGAAGAGGAAGATCTTGGGTGTGAACATTGTTTAGATTCCATTCTCACAAATCAAACTTCTCATAGGCAATTCCACAAACAGTTGGGGTGTTATAAATCAAAGTGACAATAATGTCACATCACCACCACCCTTTGCAAGGAAACAGACCCCACCAATGGATACACCAAGAGCTTCTCAAGCCAACCAAAAGTCAAAACAAATCGAAAATCAATAATGTGTCCAACTACACAGCCACCGACAACCTAATCTCCAATCCACCACAATCAAAATATCACCAAACAAAAAGTCTACCAAACTAGAATGCATTCGTACTTCAATATAATGCAAACAAAAAGAAATCCAAGCATCTCAGTGCATTCAAACCACGAAAATCAAACACTAACCAAGAAATCCCCAAATGCAAAGCACAATATGCGAATCACAATACCAAATCACAAAATGGAGTGATTTACTCTCAAATCTTGAGTGAAATGGAAACATTTTTGAGAATCTTACCTTGCTTGAGTAAAAAATGGTGAAACCCAGAGCTAGGAAATGAAGGTTGGGGGGGGGGGAGGGGGGGGGGCGCTTTTGAAAATAAGATCTGTCTCTTAGGGTTGAGAAAGGAACCCTTTAATTAACCCACAATTCAGCCTTAAAATAATTTTTCTTGTAGAATAAGAACTACCAATTTTAATATAAACCCGAAACAAGAAAGTGGGTTTCTATTCGTTATCCGATTGATAGAATGAATGCTCGATCAATCAGGTAGCCATTCTGTCTTGCCAATTTTTTTACATACTCTGTTTAACTGTAGCCTTCTCCAGGTCTGATCGATCTGATTTTTACCCGATTGATGAAATAACCCTTTTGCTTCGATTATTATCTTAAGCTCATTCGGTGACACAAACTCAATTCATTCTAAAACAAATATAAAATACAATTCAATGAATGCAAAATTTTGTCCTAACGAGGAATTAACCAATTATAAAATCCTTATCTACATATCTGGCTGTGGGGGTTTTCCTCATAAAATTTTAATTCCCCTTTTCTAGGGCCTGATTGAATCATACAGTAGTGTAGATCTTATCTAGGGCATGTTTAGATGGGAGTGAAGTGAAGTGGAGTAAAATATAGCCTCTATTTCACAGACGTGATTTGACGTGCGAGTCAAATTAAAAGTATAAAAATTCAAAATTTCTTTTCCTTTTAAAAAAAGTCAAGAAGCAGCCACTAACTAACAAAAAATTATTTATTTTTTTACATAAAAAGTTAAAAAGATTTCTTAAGTCAGTAAAAATAAAAAATTATAATTATTTTTTTTTATTTTATTTTCTCTTAATTTGATGTTTTATCTCACGACTTCATTCCACTCCGTATCAAACATGACCTATAACCCTTCTCGGTTCTTCTAACTGTTTTTGCGGGTCCCATGCAGGGCATGGGGTTCCATATCATCAAATCTGGCGGCTGAAACTTTTTGGGGGAAAAGAAACGACGCTAGGCCGAGCCTGCGGTAGCAAAGCCAAGCTTTTTCTTTCTTTTGACCTTTTCTTAGAAAGAAATGATCATGTCGCAATATTTTTTTAATTTAATATCCTCAGGGCCCGAATATCAATTTTTTTGTCCGACCTTCTCACTTGCTGAGAACTTAGGTCACAGACCTTTGGGGAGTGGAATCAAATGCGTAATGACTAAAAAAATTGGATGCCTATGCCAGTGTTAGCCTAATTTTAACTTTTACAAAGGGGGTTGTACTAGGCTTTGATATGCAATGAACTGGAGTGCATATCCTCTAATTAAAAACCCATGGCGAATATGTGGGGCACGTTACTAGTGGCTAGTTGGCATGCATTGGACCTCTAAGGATTAAATAACGATTAGCACAACGGCATGTGATTAGCATAAACTTTTCATGCAAATAAAGAATTTTTATATTAAAAAAGTTAAGGAACACCTATTTTTTGATAGAAGGGAAATAAAAAAAGGTTAAGTAGAGAGATAATTTTTGTAGTTAGAAAGATGTAGAATTTTAAAAAATAAAAAATAAAGGTGAATAATTTGATAAGATAAAGTGATAAGATAGTTGCAAGAGATAAATAATACAGAAAAAATAAAATCAATTGGTTGAAAGTGGGGAAAAAAATAAAAGTAATTTATAATCAAAATTATAACTAACCGACAAAATTGACCAAAGACCTTTGCGCACGGTATAGTATAATTTTTTGCACTGATGTCATTTTGTTCAAAAGAAATCTAATTTAATATTCAGTGGGCTCTAATTCCAAGTGTGTGAAAGGGGGTTTGCCGGTCAATCACTCTAGCCTGTCTTTTGGTTAATAAAAGTGTGTTGGTTGTTTTCTTCCGTTTCTTTGAGGGACATCCAACGTGTATACGGATTTATCTTTCTCTGTTGAAAAGACCCCAACACTCGCCTTAAACTAAATGATATGATAAACATGTGGCCGCCAGTCGGTGAGGAGGCAGAAAACAAAAATGTTAGGTCCAAGCATGATCACACACCTTCAGGGATGTATCTCGTCTTTTTCGGGAGTCCGGACCCTCCCAGGGAAGGCATGTACTCAGGAAATTCAATTGGGAGCTTCATGTGAAAGAAATCATTGACTAAGGGCCAAATGTTGAAAAACAAATATAATAATTTTCAAATCTTATAAGGGTTTTTAATAACTTTGAACATTATTTAGGAAATGGGCAAGTGTCTGGGTCCGGCCGTTTTCAGTAGTACCTGTGGTTGGACCACTTATGTCGATGGGCAGAATCAGTTACTCGGCCTTTCCTAGAAATTGTAAATAACCTCTATAAATTTTTTGCAAAATCCTATAATTTATAGAAATTTTATAGGTCTTTTTACTCATAGGGCCCCCTAAAATTTACATTTTTACATAATAGTCCCTCAAGGGGATTGTTCTGGTTATGCCCCTTGATGGTCCACGATTTCACCATCAGTCAAAACCTCATATAATCTCAATTCCTTTTTGAGATGAGAGGGAAGGAGCAAATAGTTTAATTTCTACTGGCCTTTGAAGTTATATTGAATCATAACATAATATATTGCCAAAAAAGGCACCCTACACTTCTAATGCACCAAAAAAGCTATTATATCTATATCTATATATATAGAGAGAGAGAGAGAGAAATATTAGTATACATACATGGCTTTTTTTTTTGTACATGTATATGAATGTTACCAATTGTGTAAATGTCCCTGGCCCAAAGGTGAGAGATGGAAGTATACTAATATTATCCAATGCACCTCAAAAACTTTTCATTTTAAAAGGGGATTTTTTGCTTCTTTTTGACGTGTCCAATGAAAATTGTCACCTCATAAGTGCAAAGCAAAAAATAATAAGAATAATAAGGGATAACTAATTTTAAGGAGATTAGATGACATGCGTTAAAATCTCATAAGCTAAAAAATGAGCCTTCTTTTAATAAAAAAACACCTAGATAGTTTTCTAGCGTAATTCATATATATTTATATTTTATATGCACATAAATATTATCCATATATATGTAGTGAGGGAAACTTGCATAATTGAAAATATTCTTGTATAAGAGGAAGAGCTATATATGATAATATGCAAAAGAGGCATATTCATGTGTAAAGAGGGAAAGCCACAAAGTGTCCTATCACCCTATGGTAAGGGATGGATGCACATGAACATTCCTCTTTGATGCATATGAACATTCCCCCCTCTCTCTCTATATATAAAGGAAAATAATCCTATAAAAACTAATTCTCACCATTGTTTTGTGAGAAGCCTGGGTGGGGCACATTTGTTACTTAATCCAAATCTTATAATACACATGTATCCCCTGATAGTCACACGCCTCAAGTTTCGGTCAAAGCCGAATTTATTAGACTGTTGGATTGAGTGTTTACCAATCCAAATGGTTTAGATTTGTGAGCCACAGATGAAGGGGTTAAGAACATGTGATTGGAGTCAAACTTGATATTTAGGGTGGTCCCACATAGATCTTTCACCCCCTTGATTTCATCTCTATATGAGACCCACAAGTGGGCTCTGCACAAGTTTTCACTATAGGTGTGTGAGAATATTTCTTATAGGATTAAAACCCCTATATATATATAGAGAGAGAGAGAAATTCTAAAATATGCCCCATCCAAAAAAGGGCATTTTTGCCCCTACATAATATCTAATGAAACAAAGAATAGTTCCATGCTCTTTATTACTGACCTTTTAGGAGTTTTTGTTAGATACAAAAGAGAAGGAGAGGTTTAAATTTGAGAGAGAGTTATTTACGTGCATTTCATGTGAACCATTTACTTTTGTTTATGGTAGGTCCCATTGTTCCAATGGTAACTTAAAAATTTTGGAGTGATTACTCCTTCATCTCATCCCTTCATTTCTAATAAAGATTTGAATGGATACTATGACTTTGGCATGAATTGTCATTAATTGGATAAGGTTTCATTGGGATTTGGAAGAGAAAGTTGAATGTCCTTTAAATAAGGAGAATGAATAGGAAAATTAAATTAGTGATCCTACCAAAGGTAGACTAAATAGATAAGAGATAATTTGTGGATAATCCTTGTAAAGTTTTGAGAGAGAAACAATAGGAGCATTTAACCCTTGCATTGTGATGATCTTGCTATCTTTGCAGAGGGAGAGATAGAAAATATAGGAACTTTAAATGCTTCTTACCTTCTGGTTTTCTTTTATTTTATATGTCAATCTAGGGGCATTTTTCTTTTTTAAACACCCTTGGTACCATGTAGCATTACTGACATGGGTCCCACTTGGGGATGAGACTTGGTGGGGGAGGGGGGGATTGAAAGATCTCCCCACCACCAATCCTTTTATGGTGATGGAGGCTTAAATCATCATTATAAGCATTTGATCAATGGCCGGCAGGTTTTGACATTCCAAAATGAATGCAGTCCAATCCATTTGCATAAGTGTTAAACTTGGCATTGGTGATTATCATGGGGGTGCTTGTTTTATGGTCCACTTGGATGGATTATAAGCTGGGCCCTATTAATATTTTGACACCAAGTGCTCACCTTATTGTGAGCACCAAGTGCTCGGCAGAGGTTTTCTCTATATATATATTTATGGGAGCTCTTCTACTAAGCACATCACTTTCTATTAAGGCCCACTAGGGGCCCCACTTGGGGATGGGACCAGGAGGATCGAAAGATCTCCCCTCCACCTAACATAGATGGTGATGGGGGCTCAAATCATCATCTTAATTACTTGATCAATGGCAGATAAGTTTTCACCATCCAAAATGAGTACCAGTTAATCCAACATTCCAATTAAATTGAATGGATGTTAAACTTGTGGTTGGTGACTATCACGGGGGTAGTTGTTTATATGGTTTACTTGAATGGATCGTAAGTTAGGCCTCACTAGTTGTTTTGAAAAATGATGCTCACCTTATCATGAGCACTGGTGCTTGGCGGAGGCTTTTCCAATATATATATATATATATATGGGAGAGCGTCACCTCAGCTCATGTGGATGAGAGAAATCCCTTTTGTCCGAACATGTGGGGCCACCTGTGGCCGATCCAAAGGGACCACACACAGGGCCCGCCTAAATTCTATTAGCCCATCAATTATTAGCTCGATCTGAATGGATCTACTGTACATCAATTTGAATGGATTGTGCACCATTAAAATTGTGGGGCCTAGATGGAGATGATAAACATTAAGGATGAGGCTGATTTTTTTGTAGAGAGGAGGGCCTCTATAAGTCATTAAAAGTTCCCTCATCCTCATCCCTAGGTGGGCCCTACACCCTTGTGTGGACCACCCCTATCTATGGTTGAGTGAAGGAGAGAAGCCCCTATATATATAATGTTAGTATGTATCCTTCATTCATTTCTTATATATATTGGAAATATATTCATGTGTAAAAAGAGAAAAAGCTATCTATGGTTAAGTACAGAAATGAATGTTCAAGTACAAATAGAGAAAACTATATAAGCATCTCGCACCCTATGGTGAAAAAAAGAGACATTAATATTCCTCGTGTATATATATATGAGGAGTGCTAGATAGCGCTCGGTTGTTTTTAAAAGTGAAAGCACCTCTTTTATAATGAATAGGAGATTATGAATGTAGAGAAGCAATTAATTTTATTTTTAAAAAAGAGAAAAAGTCACCATATAATTTGTCCTTTTTTAGATGGTAGAAAAAGAGCAGAAATATCTATTTTTAAATGGGGCATTCTTGAAAATTTTTCTCTCTGTATATATATAAAATAATAAAAGCTCTCACACCATTTTCACGTTTGCTTGAATGACAAATTCCGTCACTTGTTTCATTTAAGGAAGAAGAGTAGACACATCAATAATATCGGTGTCGTCACTCAAAATAAAAGTAAAACTTCATAGGACTTTAGCTATTTCAGAAAAATTTGAGGGTTTTGTTGTTGGTGCACGGCAAATCTAAGATTGAACCTGCTTTGGAGATCCTCTAAGATGTGTTTTTTTTTTTTGTAATTTCCTTGTCACCACTTGCTCGCAACTTAGTGCAAACTGCTATATTATTAAAAAAACCTTATATTTCAGAGATTAAGGGGTTTGCTCAATAAAATAATAAAAATAATGAATACAGGCAGACATATGGGTCCTGCTCTTTATTTTTCATTTTTTTCATTCGTTAATGATAGTGACACTACCAACCGCGTAATGCGTGGGTGAGATGGATTGGTTAAAAGTGCTTCTCATCATGTAGATTTAATAGCACGTCTGACCAGGTTGAACACAAGATAAAAATGGTGATTAAAACTAGGTCAGCAATGGTGACCGCCAACAGTCAATCTTGCTTTCGTCAAACACACGATCAAGTGGTCTCAAACTTGAGGATCTAGATTTAAAGGAGATGAGATTGTCTTCAACGGTCTAAATTTTCTCTAAGCGGGCACCACCATGGAGCTATGAGACACCGAAGATTTGGAATTCATTCAATTCGATCTATAATCATCATTAATTATTTCCCTTGCCTACTTTATCCCTTGTCCATTCGAATAATTGAAGTGGTGGGTTCAACTCAAATGGAAAACTGTCCAGTATTTTCAAATATCTGTCATGGCTTGCGAATAAGGATGACTTAACAAGTGTGACGTCATGAGGGGACTGCTCGCCCAACCTTTGTTTAGTATTCTTCATTTTTTATCTAAAGTGCTGAAATTTTAAAATTTGAAAAACTATTTTAATTTTATGACAAGTGTTTTCACACATCAATTGTGTGAATTTTTTATGGGACCCCCTTATGGGTCTATTTGGGAATGAGACTAGGGGATAAGAAGATCTATGTGGAACAACCCTAAATATTAAGTTTGGCCCAATCACATTGATGTAAATTTAATTAATCTACTTAAAACTGTAAGTGCACAGTTGTCTTGTTGAGACAGTGGCAAATACAGGTCGATCCCACAAAGAGCACTTTTGAACTTTTTAATTAAAAATCTGAATTTTTTTTCAAAAGGAAAACAATAATAAAAGAGAAGTGCGATATACAAATCAGAAATTAAACAAATTAATAACAATGACAAGAAATAGATCAGAGCAGCCAGAATCCACTAAATTATTTAAAAATCCATTTTATATAATTAATTTACCCTTTTGTCTCAATTTTTACTCAGATCAGAAACAAGTCAATGATTCTGATCCGGATAATTTGACTATTGCAAAAACCAACTTTAATTAAGAAAAACAAAATCAATACCCAAGACCTCCTTCACCTCATAAAAGAATGAACATCCTAAGCATCACCTATCAAACTAAGCATAGACTATCAAAGATAACTATAGATCTAAGCATAATCTATCAAAGTAAGTATAAATGATCAAAATTTATTCATTAAAAACACAAATCAGAGGTTTGCCTTTGGCATGAAGACAGATCTATTATTATATTTTAAAAACACATTAACAAGAGACAATCAGAAAAGAGTAAAATAATAAATATAAACTAGAACATTAAAATACTTAGCTTCATCTTTCGCTCTAATCAGAAACTCAGCCCACCATTACAAAGAATATCAAAAATAACTTCATTGATTCCTTCTTCTTATACAATGGTCTCTCAGAGTTCTCTCTTCTAGATCCTAGTTTCTGGAACAAGGCTCCAGAATGCCTTTAAAATAAAAACAGAAATTAATAGAAGGGAGAGGTGGAGAAGAGAGGAAGAGAGAGATCTGGGACTTTCAGATTTGGGTGGGAATGAGGAAGAGCCTCCCATGGCCTCCTTTTATAGTTTTCTAGCTCATCAGGTTCATTGAATCTGGACTTCTTTTTGGTGGATTGAGCGATAAGATCAGCTGCATGTTGATTGGGTTCATCTCCTTAGATGAGAGAAATTTTAGAGATAAGATAAAGTGGAAGCTTTAAGCATTCTTATCTGATCTTATGGGCTCCACAGAAAAATGTGCATAGTTATACTTTAATGGTGTAGATGCAATTGCAATCCCGCCTAAAAATGTACATGAAACTTTCCAGGCCATAACTTTCTCATTTTAGCTCCGATTTGTACAATCTTAGGTTCGACGGATATCTACTCTGAAAGAGCTCTCCAACGGTGGGTCATTTGCACTGATCCGACGTCTGGATTCAAAGTTATGGTCATTTTAAGATAGGCTATTTTGAGAAAAACGGGATTGAATTTTAATTTACAATGAACTCTATCTCTAAGAATATTTCTTGGCACAATAGGATGAGATAGGATCTTCTGGAAGTCTTAGCTGATCTTCAGATGGGATCCACGGGCAAATGAACTCTAAGTGTGTGGATCTTCAAGCAATGTGACCCAAATCATCCCAGGGTTCTGTGGGTCCTACAAATTTCATTTTCTGCACATTCTAATTAAGCACATCAAATACTGAAGAGCCCATATTAAAGTGGGACCCGTCTGGACAGAGTTCTACTCCAACGGGGGTTTTTCGGAGAAAAATTGCAAGCATTCTTAATTAATGCATAAGATGTGCAAAAATTGTACAAATTCCAATAATTAGGTGAAAATGCATGAAATGATGAAATTGAATGAATAATGATGCATTTAACCTAATTAAGTCCCTAATCCAATCTAAAATGATGCCTAAATTGTGTAAATTCATGGACGTAACACACATCTCCCTAATTCCTTCATCTGTGGCTTACAAATCCAATTTATTCGGATTGGTGTACAATCAATCCAATGGTTCAGTAAATTCAAATTTGACCGAAACATTGGGCGTATGACTATTAGGGGGTTCCTTGTATATTTCAAGATTTGGATTGAGTAATAGATAAGTTCCACCTAGATTTCTTATAAAAAAAAGTGGTAAGAATTAGTTCTTATAAGATTATTTTTATAAAAAAAATTGGCTACAACATCCATTAGAATAAAAGAAATTCTCTTTGTAACTCGTATTCAAGAACTCCAGTGATAGAGCTTCTACAAGAACCTATAAAAGATTTAAATTCATTGGATTTTCTTTTATGGTTATCATTAGCCATCAAAATACCTAGAGACAAAAGTTTAGAAAATTTCCTATAGACATTTTCAATACTGTTCCATTTTTTTTTCAATATTGAAAAAGTTTAGTTAGATTATGTATTATTCCCCAAAACTCCCTTTGTTAAAAAAGTCAGTGGAGCACTTTTTTCCCTACATTTCAATTGAAGTTTTTATATGCAATATCACATAATCCAAATAAAATTTTTTTATGTCGCAAAGGAAAATTAGCAATATGAGGAATGTTTGGGATATTTCTTCAACTTTTTGGCACCAGGCATGGATTTTTAAGGCTAATGGTGATCATATAATAAAAATCCCTAGTTTTCAGATTAAACTCTTAAATATTTAGCAGGTAGGGTCATCATTAAAAGTCGGAGAAGAAAAGAAAGATAAAAACAGACAACGATGAATACCAAGTTGTGGTGCTAATGGTGAGGGATTAGGATAGAGTGTGGGTAAGTACTTAAGTATTAAAAATAATAAAAATATCACATGCCCTTTAGATTATCTCCTTCATGTCATCATATTTAATGGAGTATCTACCTTTTCTAAGATGTAAATTTGAAGGTTGAAATCTACCAGCTCCATGGAAAGCCAACTTGACAACAGATAAGATAAAAGAAGTTCCCAGTTTCTTTAGCAAAGTTCTAGAAAAACATGCATGTTTGGAGAATTTGTAATTAGCCAAATATTCAGCCCAACATGGAAATCCAAATTCTCATTACAATTGAAATATGGAGTTCAGAATGGGAAATGCATGTTTGGTACAGGAGATCAATTCATATGAGCCACACACGAGGGTACCCATGAATGTACCACCATCACAAAAGGCTCTTGAAACTGACTGTATTTTTCATGATAGGCACAAGAGATATCACTATCGCCATGGGAAATTCATGACATATTGTGATGGCTTATCCCTTGCATTTACAAAGGTCATTTTTTTTTTGTTAGAATTCTAAAATTTGAACTACTTATAAAGGCCATTTCTAGATGTCTCTTTGCTTTCAAATGTCATGTTCTTCAATAGAATTCTAATGAAAGACATGACATTTCTAGCAAAAAAACATGACATTTTAAATGTCCCTTGCATTTCAAATGACCACTGGAATTCTTGGACTTAAGCTCCTTTGCTTTTTGGTAGAAATTTTGAATTTTCAAGTATAGAGGAAGATCTAGATGTTCCACTGATAATTTCATAATTCTCCATACATGAATTTTGGAAACTCCATCAAAATTATAAGCTCTAACTAGAATTTATGATAAGAAAATAAGGCATTGGAATTTTTTCAATATGATGTGATGGTTTATCCTGTGCATTTTTCAAATGTCATGTTTCTTTTCAACAATATTGTTAAAATTCCGATCAACTAAAATGTCTCAATTGCACTGTCACAATTTTAGAATTTCAGCCTTTAGCCTTTTTGGAGAACAAAGGAGATTCCACTCTGTCTGGGGCATTTTAAAATTCTGGGAATAGGAACCAAGTCACATAGGAAGTTTCCCGGCTTCTCTGTAAAGAGGGTTGGAATAAATGTGGGAACATGAAGCCAAATCTCCAACAAGTTGATCCTCCTGCCTTCGACTCCATCTTACTTTAGTCTACTGTAGCCATGGTATGCTTTGTTAATCTAAAGTTTCTTTTTCTTCTAATCGAAGTAGAGTTTGTGTAATATTTTCCCACCATTTTTTCAGATCCAAACGTACTCGACTAAATTTTCTGGCTTTGTCTAATAAGCACCTGGCAGGGAATTTTGTGACAGTGGGGCACTTTGAAGTGGGTTTAACCATTGAAGATTTGAAATTTCTAACCATCTTTCTTTCTGTCTTTGTGTCTTTTAATGGCAGAGCGAGCGAGGGAAGGAATCATCTCACAAGACTTTCAAACAGACTGGTGGGGGCATTTTCAATCCCCAAATCCAGTCCGAGAAGTTCAACAACGCGGGCAATCTTAATATGGGGAACAATTTCGGTGGTATGACTAGCAACACCACTAAGATGGAGAAGCAGAAAGATGGGCATCCCGTAGGTGTGGAAGGTGAGCAATCCCAGGACAGTCCTCAGGATTACGCGGAGAAGACAGATTCACCTTGGAAATGTAGTATTTTATGAGATGGTGCTGTCAGTGTGTCATGGACATGAAAGAGGAGTAGTTATTCCTTTCCTTTGAATAAGTCATGGTTCTAAAAGTCCTGAGGCAGAGTTTGTTGCTTAGTCAGAGTATGTTGTGCTTAGTCAGACTCTGTTATTACAGGACTTACTAACCGTTTGGAATAAGATTAGTCAGGGTTTGTTTCGTTGTTTTTTTGAGAGGCACTCTTTAGGAATGGTTTTTGCTTCTTCCAACTATTGTTGTGAGCCTATAGAAGGCTGTAATTTGCACTAAATAAAGGGTCTTTTGGCAACAATTCCCTCGGCATTTCAAGTAGATCATGATTTTTTGTCATAAAGGTAAATATCTTTTTTCAAATTTAAGCACTTAAAAGGTTCAAAATATACTACTAGTAGATTTAAGCTGACTTTCATCTCCGTCTTCCTCTTCTATTCTGGTTTGCAACCAGAAAAAGGGCAATAGCCAGCAGCAGCTCTTCTTCTCAAGTACTACAATTGGTGCAGCAGCCAGCATAGGCGGCTGGACAAAGTCCGTCTGATATCAGAGCGGGTTGCCTTTGTGTTTGACGGTTCAAATTTTGGGATAGTTTTGCGGATTTACGAAATCCAAACATTCTTCTTCATGTTTATTTTCTCTCTCAGTTTTGCTGCTTTTTTCTTTGCTGCAACTTCAGGCAATGAAGAAAAAGACCATTGGATGTTTATTTTTCTGCATGGAGACCGAGGAAAAGGGGCCTTTCTCATCAGAGTTGTAAAGAGAAACAAGCACATCATGTGCTTTCTCTTTGTCTTCTTTTAGACTACATCAGGTAGCTTGCAGAGAGAAAAAAAAAATTGCTAGCACAAACAGCCCCATCGTGCAAATTAATCCAAGGACACCGACAGTTCTTCTCTTCCGATCGGATCCAAACCCAACTCCAATGACAATGTTATGTTCTTCAAACAGAACCAAAAATTGAGTACCCCTCTCTTCTTGTCTTTCGATCAAGGTAGAACTTGATTCGTGGCCCAGCATAGATCAAAACAAAAAAGGCATGTTTCTCTATTCTGCGATGAAACTAGAAACCCCAACCTGTGCCCTTTTTGTCTCTCTATTCTCCGGAGGCTCCTGCTTTCTGCAATCACAATGAACTTCTCTTAGTTTTGATTGAATTTATATGAGTTTGAATGAATTTATATAAGTTTTATCAAAATTTATCTGAGTTTGATCAGAATTTATATAAGTTTGTAGAGAATTTTCTGAGTTTGTAGAGAATTTATATAAGTTTTGCCTAGAATTTATATGAATTTACAAAGAATTTTTTTGAGTTTGTAGGAACTTATATGTGTTTTACAAAGAATTTATATAAGTTTTGCAGAGAACTTTTTTGTTATAGAATTATATGAGTTTGCAGAGAATTTATTTGAGTTTTGTAGAGGTTTTTTTTATACAAAATTTCATGAGCAACATGGGTATTGATTGAAAGGTCTCGATGAGTAGGTTCCAAATATCATTTTTGTTTTCAAAAATAGATATCATGAACAAAAGTTATAGTTTTTTAAAGTTTTGAATCACAGAAACAAAAGTAGTTGAAAAAAGGGCAAATCAGTTATAAAAAATATGAGTTGGTCACTTTAGGGACCTTCGCCTGGAATACATCCATGTGGTAGTGACCACAAGCCTTAACTAATTTGTGAGTGGACCGCGCCTTTGATTTGTGTCATGGGGGGAACTTTTGACTAATTATCTCTTAAATAAGGGCATGAAATTAAATACTTAATTCTTTGGACACTTCAGAGGTTGGTTTTCCATCCAAGCAAAACCACTATCCTTTCTTGTGTACCCATTTCATATTTCCATTCCTTTTCTTCAAAAAATTGCTAGAAGAAGAAGAGGAAAGGTTTGAGGAACCCACACTGTCATTGAGGATCCTCCACTTTTTTGCAAATTTTTAACTAATTGAATCCTTTTGAACAATGAGTGCTGTAACGTCGAACCCTAAGGATCAATCTGGTGCTGTCTGAACTAAAATATTTTTTTTGATCTAGTACCCAGCAAGGAGTTTTTTCGGATAAAATACACTAAAACTATTTAATAAGTTGCAACTTTTTAGGCTAGGGCCCAACAATTAATGAATCATAGTTTGAATTTGACATTTTGGATGTGCACAAATGGCCCTCGCCCCTCAGTGTACAAGAACCTTGAGTTTAATAAGATTTAGATGTGATGCGGCCGATATTTTGTTGGCCCCTAATCAACACCCCATTTCTGTATCCGTGAGGCTAATTTTATTGACTCCAAAAAGGCGCACATATCATAGAGTTCACTTGCAATAAAATTAGTCTTATATTTATATAAACTACTTTTACCTAGGAAAGAACTAAAACACACTATATACAGTATTTTGATTTTTTGGATAAAAACAGAAAAAAAAAAGTATTGCGGTGAGGTAACCGTTTTGCTTTGTTACTTTTTCCATATAAAAAGAGGGAAAAGTAAACATTAATGTGAAGTGAAGTGTGATTAGGTAAAGCTTCAAATTAAGAGAGAATAAAATATGATGAAATTATGATGGTTTTCTTTTTTTGTTTTTAGTGGCTTGATAAGAAATCTTTTTGATTTTTTGTATAAAAAGTAGATCATTTTCATTAGTTAGTGGTTGTTTTTGACCTTTTTTTAAAAGGAGGGAATTTTGAATTTTTGTACGTTTGATATGATAGGCACATCAAATCATGTCCAAAAAATAGAGGCTAACTTTACTGCACTTTACTGTATTGCACATCCAAACACCCTCTATTAGATGCATAATGAACTATATTTCTAGTCATTTTTATTCAAATTGCTTACGAAAATTGGGGAAATGTTGTGAGTAGTTCTAGTGTAGTGTGTTTGGAAGTGCAAAACTAGAAAGGCTTGTATGTGAGAGACTTTTTTTTAACCCAAGAGACTTTAAATTATAAGAGAGTACCATGGTTATAGTGAAATTGAGTGGAAGGTAGTAGAATGAAGTAGTTGGGCCTTGCAGGATCCCCCATGTAAGTGAAGGTTTTTAAACTCTAATTTGGGTTCAAGTCCCAAATCAAAATATAATATGGATTTCAAATAAACCAACTTATTAACCTAATCTAGAATCAAACAATCACATAAAAGAGAAGGAGGCACGATTTTTACATGGAAAACCCTACTTGGGAAAAACCAAGAGTCCTATCATCTGGACCAAGCACTATATTAATGAAAGTTACAAGAAGTACTCATGGACCCTTCCCTAGTTGAAACTCAACCTAAGGATTGTGGTGATTTTGCCGACACCTTGCCGTACACCTTCACCATGTTTGAAGTAACTGTCTTGAATCCCTTTCCAAGACGAATCTACTATGAGAGAGAGAGTACATGAGATTGGTTTTTAGAAACTTTGCAGAAAGGTTGCTCTAGAGAATAAGATGGATCTCCAAAGGATGCTAGGGTTTATCAAGGGAGATGGATGGCCTAAGGGAGAGAGAACAAGAGACTATATAGGTGCAAATTCATGGGTGCACTTAGGAGCAAAGAATAAGAGTTTGGAAAGGATTGGCAACCAACAAGAAATTTTTTCTAAGTTTGAATTTTGAAACCACGTTATGTGCTCGAGCCTGTGTGAGGCTGCGCTCGAGAGCTTGAAAAAATCTTACAATTAATTTTGAATTCTGCATGCTCTGTAAGACTTGCTTGAGTGCATAAAGCCTCAGCTTGAGTGCATATACTTCAGTCAAGAGTCTTGAAAACTACAGGAGCACGCGCTCGAGCTTGTGTGAGCATGCTGCATCTTCTGATTTTCTTCTGATTCTTCAAATCGTGTAGCCCAACTATGAAATACAAGTATAAATCATTGAATCCTATTTTTATCCATATCCCAATGAATTTGCCAACACTCAAGTACCTTACAATCTCTCCCTTTGGCAATTCATAGACAAAACACCTAATTACATGAAAATCTACCCATGCAAAATTCCAAATGACAATAACAAAAAGAATTCAACTTCAGTTTTGTCATCCTGCAAAGCTTGTAAAACCTACCACGAAAACTTGATGGAAAATTAAGTGAAGATATCATGTCATGAAATTAAATCCATCATTCATTCATACTCCTCCTTGTTGTTCAGGATTGACCAAGTAAAAACAAAAGGAGAAATATGCTAAAACAAAGACATGGATTTCATTAATTAAAAAGCAATTACAATAGAGGAAATGCTAAAATAGTACTAACAAGTTCCAGCATTAGCATCAGAAAGCATCTAAATAGAAACTAAACATAGACAAGCAAGAGATAAGAGGCATGCAAAATGAGGTTCATCGTAGTGACTATGGATCATGCCACGAAGATTAATCAGTGCAGACCCAGACGGACAAGCAATGAGTTCAATAAGCCACTAATCGACTAATACTGCTCTTGCAGTTCTTGAAAACCACTAGTGACCTGAAGTTCCAAATGAGATAGATGCTCATACACTGAAAGCTCACTCAACTGGCTTTTCAGCCTCATGTTCAGCTTCTTCTTCAACATTCTCTACCCTGTGAATGTGTGTTCACGATTGGTCCAACGTTGCTTATTAATAGGATTTTTGATCTTCGAATGTCTCTTCATGAGCTTGTCGACGACACCTTTGACAAACAAAAATTGAGTGAGAAGGATGCCATAGGGAAGAGATGCATTTCTGCATTCACAATCTTCATCATTCCTTTGAACAAAACCAAAGGCAAGTCAATGTGTTCCCGGTGCCAATAACGCAGAGAAAATGGCCATGATGAAAGTTCACATCTGAAGTGTGCCCCCTTGGCTCCACATTTGAACTTCCAAAGAGATTCATGACTCTATAACTTTCAGTCAGCTCACCATGTGGGATTTTTCCTCTAGGCTACATATGGTCTTTTCCAAAAAGAATAGAGGCCATGCGATTGTAATCAATATTTGGCACTAAGTCCTCATCATCATAATCAAAACGACACTAAGGTAGCGTTTGGTTCGCTGTAATGAAGGCTGGAATGGAATGGTCATTCCATTGGAGTGACCATTCCCACGTTTGGTTGGTGAAAAAACGGCGGAATGACCATTACTTCAGGAATCACCATTCCTTTATACAAGGGAATCACCATTCCACCGGGGGGGCAGAGGAATGGCCATTCCATTCCTTTGCCAATTTTATTTTTGACGAATTTTATTTTAAAAAGCTAAATTTATTAATTTTTTAATATTTTAATAAAATATAAATAAATATTATTATATAAATCATAAAATAAACATAGTTGAAATTAAATTTAAAATTTCAAAATTTTAAGAATAAAATTATATACAATGTTTGGTCACATAAAAAAATTAAATTTTATTTTAAAAAGCTAAATTTATTAATTTTTTAATATTTTAATAAAATATAAATAAATATTATTATATAAATCATAAAATAAACATAGTTGAAATTAAATTTAAAATTTCAAAATTTTAAGAATAAAATTATATACAATGTTTGGTCACATGCTTCTAACCTTGATATGAATTACCACTTGTAGATTTAATGTGAGAGTGGCTGAATCGCACATTACAAATATGTTTATACATGTTAAAAACCAAAAATCTCTACTCAACTATAAATTATAAACATTGTATATAATTTTATTCTTGAAATTTTGAAATTTTAAATTTAATTTCAACTATGTTTATTTTATGATTTAGATAATAATATTTATTTATATTTTATTAAAATATTAAAAAATTAATAAATTTAGCTTTTTAAAATAAATTTTAATTTTTTTATGTGACCAAACATTGTATATAATTTTATTCTTAAAATTTTGATATTTTAAATTTAATTTCAACTATGTTTATTTTATGATTTATATAATAATATTTATTTATATTTTATTAAAATATTAAAAAATTAAAAAATTTAGATTTTTAAAATAAAATTTTATTTTATTTTATTTTATTCATTATCACTGGGGTATTTTGGTTAGTTTAATATAAATTTTATTCCATTCCTGGTATTATTCCATCATACCAAACACAAGAATCGAAATGAGAGTCCTATTACTGGAATGATTCCTCTGTCTAACCAAACGTTGGAATGAGAATTACCATTTCTGCCTCATTCCATTCCAGGCTCATTCCAGCCTCCATTCCATTCCTCTCAGCAATCATTCCAGCGAACCAAACGCTACATAAGAATTCTCAGTTCTCGGAATGACCAAAAAGTCACTAATGACGTCAGGTGACATTTCAAGACACTTGCTCCGAACATGCTTCTTGAAAAAGTTAAGGGAAATGCCATGAATATTGCAATAAAGCTCCCTTACCTAGTCCACCATTATTTCAGTCTATTCATAGGTATAAAGTGCATTCTGACCTTGCCTTCGCAATCTTTCGGACATTATCTTCCGGTTGGCTTAGGAACATTCAAACAATTGAGCTTTTTTCAATGAAAGAAAATGATTAGAAACATGGCATAAGGAAGAGGAAGATCTTGGGTGTGAACATTTTTTTGATTCCATTCTCACAAACCAAACTTCTCATAGGCAATTCCACAAACAGTTGGGGTGTTATAAATCAAAGTGATAATAATGTCACATCCCCACCACACTTTGCAAGCAAACACACCCCACGAATGGATACTCCAAGAGCTTCTCAAAGCAACCAAAAGTCAAAACAAATCCACAATCAACAATGTGTCCACCAACACAGCCAACGATAACCCAATCTCCAATCCACCATAATCAAAGTATCACCAAACAAAAGTCTACCAAACTAGAATGCATTCGTACTTCAATATAATGCAAACAAAAAGAAATCCAAGTATTTCAATGCATTCAATCCACGAAAATCAAACACTAACCAAGAAATCCCCAAACGCAGAGCACAATATGCGAATCACAATACCAAATCACAAAATGGAGTGATTTACAAATCTTGAGTGAAATGGAAAGATTTTGGAGAATCTTACCTTGCTTGAGTAGAAAATGGTGAAACCCTGAGCTAGGAAATGAAGGTTGGGGGTGGCTAGGACTTTTGGAGTGAAAAATGACAAATGGGCTCGTGCGGGTTTTTAATGCCTGCGCTATGCGCTTGCGCGCGTGCAATTCTGTTTGCAGGTAAAGTGTAGGAGTAAAATTTCCAAAATATAGCAATAGTAGGGGCTAGGAAACTTCGATTTCCAGAGAGATTTTGGGGAAAAATTTTGTCCTTAAAGCATGAATAAACTACACAAACGCAAAAACTCAACGAGGCCAAGATTCTGAAAATTCTCGATGATCAAACTCAAAAATTCGCGAAATCTAAAAGACCAATAAAATAAGGCAACACAAATTTTAGGAATTCAACATGTGTGTCAGGGACAACTGCAAATGGAAAAACACAAGAAATCATTGATCAACCGAAAAACAACTTCAGGTACAAAAGGAAATTCATACCAATCAAAAATAAAATGACCCGGTCAAAAATTAATGCAGGAAGCACCCCCTTAATGTAGCATTTTTTTTATATTGAAAATTATGCCAATCAAAACAGCATAGGAGGCTTTCATATTGATGAACAAAACAGCTCTCTCCTAGTAGTCGAAGAATTTTTACGGCAGGTTTCAACTTTTCATCTCATTTTCTTTTTTTTTTTCTCTTTTTTCTCTTTTTTTTATTATATATCACTAAGAAGGGAGAATAGGGAAATGAGGAAAATCAAGATTGATTCTTAAAACCATGCAAACTCATTAAGACGAGGAATCCGGTCAATCCTACTGTCACACCAACTCCAAGTGACTGTCCAAGTGAGTCATCGTGTATATAAGGACATAATGAAAAACCATAAACCATGTACCAAGATAATCGGTGCAAAAGTAAGCAAATTAAAGTGCATCACATGCTAAATAATCATTAAAGCAACCTAAGAAAGCATGCATGTGCAAATCAAAACTTGAATTGAGATAAAATTTAGGGGTACAGGCAATTGCTTAGGGACTTATGGAGGTAGTTGAATTTAGGAGAATCAAGTTGCTTGGTAGAAATGTCTGCTAGTTGATGCTAAGTGACAATGTGCTCCTAAGTAAAGACTTTTCTCTTCAACCAAATCTCGAATCAAATGGTGTCGGATATCGATGTACTTAGTGCTTGAGTGTTGTATAGGGTTCTTGGAAATGTCTATTGAAGCTCTTGTTCTTGTTGTATGCAACCATGGTCTCCTGGTTAATTCCATAATCCAATAACATCTGTCTCATCCATAATAGCTGCGTGCAACAACTTCCTACAACTATATATTCCACCTCAGCATCAACAATGAAGTTGAAGTCTACTTCTTACTATGCTATGCAACAAGATTGTTGCCAACAAAAAAACAATCTCCTACAGTTCTCTTTCTATCATCCACACAACCTACTCAGTCAGCACCAAAATAACCAACATTGTTCGTGTTGGTATCCCTCGTAAGCCATATACCCTAATTAGTTGTCCCACTAATATATTTCATTATCCTTTCGATAGCATTGATGTGAGACTCTTTTGGCTTTGACTGATATATATCACAGGCACCTATGTTGAATGTAATATCAGGCTTGCCAGAAATCATGTAAAGTGTCTCATCAACATCTTTCCCAACTGAATCTAAACTCAGCTTAATTGTGGAACTCATGGGAGTAGTAGAGTGCTTGGAAGTGTTCATCCCAAACTTTTGCAAAAGATTATGGGCATACTTAGGTTAGGAGATAAAAATGCCGCGTTCACTCTATTTAATTTTAAGACCCAAGAAAAAATACAATTTTCCTACCATGCTCATTTCAAATTCCTTTGACATACTGTTCAAGAGTTTTTTAGCCAAAACTTCAAAAGTTGACCCAAAAACAATATCATCAACTAAACTTGAGTTGTCAAGATGTGCTTCTTTTCCCTTCCAATAAACAAAATCTTGTCCACACTGCCTCTTATGAAACCATTCTCAATAAAAAAACATGGTCAACCTTTCATACCATGCAAGAGGGGCTTATTTCAAACCATAGAGTGCTTTTTTGAGTTTGTACACATGATTAGGGTAGTGAGGATCTTTGAGTCCTTTTGGTTATTCGACAAACGCTTCCTCATTCAGATACCCATTTAGAAAAGCACTCTTAACATCCATCTGGAATAATTGAATCTTTAGATTATAAGCAATGGTAAGTAGTATCCAGAAGGATTCAAGATGAGCAACAGGGGCAAATGTCTGATCAAAATCATTGCCCTCAACTTCAGTATAGTCCTGTGCTACCAATCGTGCCTTGCTCCTAATATTTGACCAAGCTCATCGGTTTTATATTTGAAGATCCATTTGGTAACATTGGTATGAGAGGGGTGAGGAACAAGATCCCACACATTATTTCTCTCAATTTGCTATAATTCTTCATGCATTACATTGAATCATAAGTCATCATTTAGAGCCTCATTTACATTTTTAAGTTCAAGGAAAGAAACAACATAACAAACAAAATGTACCTCGTCACGTAGCAGCTTACGTGTTTTCATAGGCTTGTGTACGTCCCCCAGTGGCTTTATCATGAGAGCGATCCTTCAAGGCTCGACCTTGGAACGGTTTAAAATCGTTTCTAATCGTAATTTTTGGTGTAGTGTACGTATAGGTTTACGATATTAGTCCCAAGACTATTCAAGTTCACATTTTAGTCCTATACCATCGTTCAGGTCCTGCTAGCTTTTTTTTAATTCTTTAACCATCATTTTTCAGCAACATCGAAAATAATATTGACATAATGAGGACATTTCCATATTATTGTAAGATTATTAGAAATGTATACTATTCCTTTTCTGTCGACTAAAAAATTAAAATATAATTTCTCAAGTGGTATTGCCATTTTTTGTAAAATATTTTTTTATAGAAAAGCATTCACCCGTGCACTCTGTATTTGGACCATACTAGATGTGAGACCCACCTCAGACTTTCAGATTCCCGGTAACCGGTGGGCTAAGGGTTTTCATTTCAGGGGGTGGAACCAATTAGATAGTTGGTTTTGGGGGCAAACATAGGATTTTCATGTGGAATTAAGAAACTTTATCTTTATTATTAATTTTTATTAAAAAAATTCATTTATTCCTGATGGCATTCTCTTGGGGGCAATGTCATGAATAAAACTTCAAATTAAAAATTATTGAATACATTTCAATTGTGATCAAACTTTTTAACATGGCAATAAATTTTTTTGTTTTATAATTGATTTTACATTTTCCTTTATGTAAAAGTGGTCGTTGGGCCGTGCGGCACTAAAAGTACTCCCTAACATTTTAAAAAGAGGATTTCTTGATTTTGAATGAGGCAGAGAGACGACCCCCTATGTGTATCTTTTTTTCTTTTTCTTTGATAGAAAAACCTGGTTGATGATGGGGTCCCAAACATACATTTGCGGGTTCCATGTGCCAAGCACCCTTGCGCAATACCAACTTCCGATCCCATAGATTTTGTTTAGCCCATCGAATTCCCTTTCTTTTGGTTACCATTCTTTCATCCATTTATTACCTCAAATTTAGTATTTTTATAAATTAGGATTGTAAATGAGTTTCCAATTCTCTGATTATACAAAGGTTTCAACCCATTAACAACTGATTTTATGTTCATATTTAGGTCTCGATAAATAAAAGGGTCCGAGTATGGAGCCTATTTTTGAACTCATGACCTAAATGGTTCCGAGTCTGATTCTACCCTGGTTCTAGCCTGTAGATTTGAGACCCAACATATACCTGTTAAGTCGATAGCTCAATTGGTTTCAAACCTGGGTTTGCTCCCTAAGTTCTTAAGTTTGACTTCGGCTTAGGGAATAGTATTTGCTTGTCAGAATAGATTAACTAGCAGGCCGGAGGCCAAAGGTTCGAAAGCTGGGCTGACCCCGAGTTATAAAAAAAAAAAAAAGAAAAACATTTTACCTCATTTTTTGAGAAATTTTTTCCTAAAAATTAGTTTTTTTCTCCAAAACATTCTCTACACTTGGACCCCTACCTACCCCATACATGGTTCCGGTTCCGGTTTCATCTCCATCTTCTAATTAACGGTTATGATGATCAAAATAAAGTTGAAACTTGGATCATATGAGAATCAAGAGAAAAGAACCTCCCAAGGACCAATTATGATGTTCTTCTATGTTAAAAAAAAAAAAAAGGTACCCCACCATCAACATTTCACCAGTGTGGCCTATAAAGTGAATTTTGGGTGGGTTTTGGACGAAAAAAAAAAGTTAAAAAAAACGCTTCTCGTAATGTTGTTTTTTTCCTCACTTTCAGTTGTTTTTATTTTACGGAGGGGGACTCTCATCTCCTTTGTTTATTTGAGCGAATATAGTCTCTTGGACAGAACGAGCATATTACATAAACATAACGACTTGATATAGGCCAGAACAAGTGGATTTTATAAACATAAAACACAAAAGACCTTGCGCACAGGAAGACAAGGATTGAATAGACGGTGACACCACCTCCTCAGTTATTATACTCTTCTCTTTTTTCGCCATCGGTATTGATCCCAAAATTTAAAACGTTATCGTCGTTGTTGACATGTTGGGGGAAAGTTGAGTTAGTTCACAGCTCCCTCTGCAATTTAAAAGAAGAAACGGAAAGAAAGACGGCTAGAAATTTCAAGTTTTGAGTGGTTAATTAAATCCAACTAGAAAGTGTCCCACTGCCACAAAACTTTGCCTATGACAGTGCCAGGGGTGGCTCAACCATTGGGCCAAAAAAACCTTTGCTTTAGGCCCCCAAAAAATAAGGCCCCCAAAAACGTAAATCCCATCTTTTGTTTTTTAATAAAAAAATGCCTCAAAAAAATAATTATAGCAACTTAAATCTTTTCAAATTTCAAAAAAAGCAATTATCATCATTTTGTTCCTCCTAAAAAATAAGGCTTCATAAAAAGTAATTAAAGCAAGAACCATCTTTTTACATTCCAGATATAATGAGTGTTAACTTTTCATATTTCAAAAAATGAATTAAAGGCCATCTTCACCATTGAGAAAATGTTGCCATTAAGAGACACAAAAACCCGAAAATCACAAGAAGTAAGAATCATATTTTGCTCTAAAAATCCTCCAATTTGTACATTTTTCCCTCTATATCTATACTACTTGAAATCCTTAGGAGACAACTTCAGATATAATCTCTTTTTTTTTTATTTCATATTGAAGAAGCTGCATCAAATTTAAAAGTAATCTACATCTATAATATTTGTGGCTAACACTGATTAATCACTAAATTAGCTTCTATGGTTCTATGCTTTTAAAAAAAATTAATTACAAGCTAATATTATATGTTTATTATAGTTAGTGTTCGTTTTATTTTTAATTTTATTAGTTAAAATTTTCAATATTAAATATGTTTACTAGAAAAATATTGACAATACCTGTAATTGTTGCTTTTATAGAAAAATGTTTTTCAAAATTAAAATTGATCAAAATCTTAATTTAGATCAACAATGTTAGAAAAAAGATTAAGTAGATTAGCCATACTATCAATTGAAAAAGATATGTTAGAAAATTTGAATATAAAAACTTAAATAGTAATATTGCATTACAAAAAATGATAAAATAAATTTTAAATAAAATATTAAAATAATATTAAAAATAGAAAAAATGCCTCATTTAGGATTGTCGCTTTAGGCCTCAAATTATCTTGAGCAGGCCCTGGACAGAGCAAAAAAAATCTAATCATGACCATTAGTCAGATCATTAGCATGCCAATGAGTTTGTTTGTGACTAGACTAGACTATTCATGAAAATTGCTAAATTTTCGTGAGCAGTGTCAAAGGAGAGTCTGTTTTGTAAGAAATCGTGTGGGCCGCATGCCATGGGTCCCACGTCAGATCAAGCAGGGTAGATATCAATAGAGATTACAATCCCACTTTAGTGTAAGACTTGATCTGAGCCCCATAATAAGACTCCCAATAGGATTAGTGGATATGGGCTTCTGGTGGAAGATGTCTCTAGTAAGTGTGACTCTTTGGGACTTGTCTATATAAGGATAAAAGAGTCTTAGGGTTTGGATTAATTATTATTCTCTCCATTCTCGTAGGAAAGACAAGAGGTGAAGAGATCTACGGTGCTTCCCATCCCTGGAACGCACATAGATCTTTGGCCACGTGACGGAGTCTCCTCATCCGGATTCATCATGTTTGGACGTCGGATTGTGCTAGGTAATCTTCAAACCCACGGATTGCTCTTCTTTCACCTTTTTCTCACTATAATTGAAGACGCTGGTGATTTCACCATGTCTGGTTTTAGAAGGGGGATTATGGGGTCCCTTAACGTAGACGTTATTGGCTTGGATATGTGGATTGGGCTGGCTCCAACCAGTCTTTGTGTTAGCGGTGGAAGGTGCATTGCTTTGTAATTTAAAAGTTGAAAAGAAAGAACCAAATATGGTCAGAAATTTCAAATTTTGTGTAATTAAACCTACTTGTGAGTGTCCAACTGTCACAAAAATTCCGCCCAGCTACTTATTAGACAGAGCAAATAAATCTAATCATGGCTCAAACTATTCATGAAATATCTATAATTTTGGGAGCAGTGTCTGAGCAAAGTGTGTTTGGGTGTAGAAAAATGGTGGGACAATATTATCCAAATGCCTCTTTGATAAGAGATGGAGTAGATGTAGTAGGATCAACAAGTTTGAAATTTGCCTTGATGTTTCCGCATGCACACCAACCCTCCTTAAATAGAAGCTCGGGAGAGCACTGTGAGTCATGAATTTGCCATGTGACCAAGTACACGAAAAGGGGACTTACCCTGTTTGCTTACATGTGTGGAGTAAACATAAAGTTGGTTCAAACCATGAATATAGTAAAATGGGGATTTTATTCGAAAAAATCTAATAGATGGGTCCCACATTGAAGAAGACCTTTTAGTTCTGAATGCATTAGATTGATCCTATTGTAGTGATCTAGTTAAAATTTTGGAGACATTAACATCTCTAGAGACATTAACATCGCTCTTTTACATATTACTCAAGATCGACGTTAACGTCTCTCCATTAATATGTAATTAAAGAGCAACATTAATGTCCCTTAAAAGTCACCTTTCAGGTTTATAAGAAACCATTCGAGGGAAAGAGAGAATTTTGAATCTACATACCCTTTATTTTTGTGTGACTTTTCAGATGCAGCTGCTGTCTTCTTCTCCACGGTGGTCCCCAATCTCCTCATCTTTCTCAGACTTCCACCTTTCCAATCTCTCCGATATATTCTAATCCAACTCTTCTTTGTGTTTTCTTTTATTTATAGCTACATGTGGAGGTATTTACTTCTTTGTTTAACATTTGCATGCATATGTGGTTGTTTAGCCTTTTTATGTACTTGGTAGTTTAACCTTTTCATATACTTCTTCTTTGTTTAATCTTCTCATCCGACTCATCTTGTATGTTTGTTATTGTTTAGGCATCTAATGAACCTGTATGTTGATGTACGGTTAACCTGTTGAATGTTGAATGTTTAGTACTGTACATATGGATTATGTTGGAGAACAACTTTATTTTGATATCATTTCCTTTTATAAACATTGAACTTTGATGAAGCAACCAATAGTATGCTGCTTTGGATGCTTAAAACACTACCATATGATTTATATACCAAATCCGTACATTGACTTACTTAAACAATTATCCATTGTAAGCAAGTAGAAGTGAATATAATTACATGTTATTTAGGTTTAGGGTTGAATTACATTCATTTTATTATATGAAGTTGACTTCTGATGTGAATTACATGTAATTTAGCCTTGTGTATTATTTGAATTCATCAAACTTTACAGATGGCTCAAAACACCTCTAAGATTGTTGAGTCTTCACAGGATGAATTGCTTTTGCTGTATGAAGACAACCATGTTAATACAGCAATTGGTAATCAAATTGATCACGGAACTTATGGAATCTTAAATACCAATCTGAATAGAGAAATATAGGCCTTTTCAAATCAACAAAAAGAACGCATGGCTCAATACAGACTAGCACATCTTTCTAAGATAGATTATATGAGGATTGACCATTCTCTCATCATGGGTTTAGTGGAGAGATGGCAGCTGGAGACGAACACCTTTCATCTCCCTTCTGGCAAGGCAATGCATAAGTTAGAAGACATTGCATACTTAGATGGGTTGTCCATCGATGGTCCCAGTATAATGGGAACCACTTTCTCTAAGCATAGGGTTGTGCAGACATGTAAAGAGTTATTGGGTATGTCTCTAAGGCCAAATAGATATGCAATTAGAGCATCCATAAAATTTAAATGGTTACAGGACAACTCCAGGCCTGAGGTTGAAAAGAATGAGATATTGAAGACAAAGGATTACTTATTTTTCTCAGTTAGTACCCAAATAGCCATGTATGTAATGGTTCAAGGGGCTAACTATGGGTACTTGAACTGTTTAGAGAGTTCAAACCCTATGTGTGGGGCTTAGTATGCCTTGCAAACTTATAAAGAATGCTTTTAAGGGCAGTTACATTACTAAGGAAAAATTATTTAAATCCAATGGATGTGGATGTGGATGTGGATGTCACCATGGGAAAGAAAAAGAAAGAAAAGAAAATTACGGTGAGTCATACCATTTCAAGTCTTATTCAATTGTTATCGGTAATTAAAAGATATTATCATTTTCTTGTTTCATAATGTTTCTTACCTTTACACTTATTGTAAACTAATCTATTTAATAAATTATGCAGATATGAGTCTATTCAGGAATGACAATCAGAAGATGTCCCTCACTAAATCCAAAAGACATTCAATTTCTTTTGTTCAAGACGTGGGAGTCACATCTTACAGGGATGCTCAAAGTCCCCTCTCTTAGACAGATTAGAGAGGAACTCAATGATTTTGCTAAGGATATGGTAATTTAATAATTACCTTTACTCATTTACTGTATATTCATTTCATTTATATATTAGTTGGTATTGTTATACAAATTAACTTTTGAAATGCAGTTTATTTGGCAACCTTACACCCATTATGGGAAAAGATTTCTACAGCGTGTACCAATTAAATTTCAGCAAACCATTACTACCTAAACCTCAAGGTGTAATAAAGGTAGCAGAAATGCTTTTCAATATTCCCTTTCTGGTGAAGCCCACTCCGCAATACTCCCCCACAGGTGAAATCCGGTCGGCGCACTTTTGGTGACATGCATTATTATTATTTTTAGCATAGTGTTGTTCCTTGTGGGATTCAAACTGACGACCTATTGACTTTGATATCATATTAAATTTTTTTAACTAACCATTGCTACCAAACCCTGAGGTGTTAGAAACAACAGCAAAAATACTTCTCAATATTCCCCGTCGGGTGGAGCCCACTCCTCAACAGTGCCAAGGGATAATCATGACTTGTTTACATGAAGCACCATCTTTTGTTATTATTGGATTGTTGAAAGGCATCCCACAGGTCATGTTATAAAACAATTAGGTTGTAGATAAGTCATTCCTCCTTTGATTTACCCTCCAATAAGTTGTGTAGAGTGGGTTGAGCACACAACATTTAATTCTGAGAATTTTGTGTTAAACTTCAAAAGATATGAGATCGGAAGAGAGATTTAGTGCGAACGTACTTGAAGAAAGATAATTCCAAAGGACATAGCTAAGAATACTGAGAGTGGTATTGAGCTAATACTTTTATCATTCGAGGAATGAGGAGAGAGGGTTTTCCCCCATTAAACTCCAAAAAAATCAATAAGTGAGGATGATAAGGAATAAGGAGAAAAGAAAAAAAGGAAAAAAGAAACAAAAGAGATTGAAATAGAGGAAGAAGGAAAAAAAAGACAAGAAGCCGGAGAAGGGAACAAAAGAAAACAATTCAAGGATGAGGGAGTCCAAGTTGACGATTATCATGATATTCATGTATGTATTTGTTTATTGAAGTGTTTGACATTTCAGTTTGAAGTTATCAAATCAATTGTTATGATTCTTCTTAAGCATATGAAGATAATGTTTAATGTTTTCTTCTTTTTTTTTTTGCATATTATTGAATTTTTTGAGAGTATATTGAGATTTTCGATTTGTTCGAAGAAGTGAAATGTTCCGTTTGTGTGTTTGAAGATCGTTTGCAAGAGAAAATATACGGATTCAAATATACACTAATTTCTTCATTTGTTCATTATGAAATGGAAGAATCAGAGAGTTCTCAATCAACTGTTGAGAATATTTATGCATCTCCCTCACCAAATGTGAATAAAGAGTATTCTATAGAGAAGGCCAAAAAACAACCCATCAAACGAAAGGGCTTTAGAGTTACTAGGCATCCAACAGGCTGCTCAACTTATGAAGGAGAAAAAAGACCTGTATGTAGTCCCATTATGGTGGCATCTCCCCATATATTGATTGCCTCTCCAAAAACTACTCCTTGATGTGTTGAATTATCCGATTGACGTACCAAGTGCTAGTAAGCCTACTCATGTGCAGGGTCCTTTGTCAGACATCAACATCTTAATTGAAAGAATAAAATGTCTACAAGGGGAGAAAAAAGATCTAAAGCCAACTTAATTTATTCGTGCTGAGGCTCAAGTGTTATAAGTTATAACTAATCGAGGATGAATGTGCTCTTCTTGATGGCCTCTTGGGATTTCTCATTTCAAAGAATTACCATGCCGAACTCCTGGTGTACCGTGAGGTTAAACCCCAACATATGAGGGATATGCTTAAAGAAAGGGATTGGCTTGACACTAACGTCATTTATTGGTTGTTTGAAGTAGAGAAACAATAATGTCTAGATGCACATTTTTTCGATCTTGGTGCTTCTATAAAGTTTCATCCCCTCATTGTGTTTAGGTTTTGTTTTTGTGATTAAATTATGCTCTTTTATTTGATGTGTTTGATGATAAGAGTGGTTTACCTACGATAATAAGGAAAGTTTTGTAGATTATTTTTTTAGAGGTGGAGAAAGGTTGGTCGAGATTAGAAATTCAAAGTCCATGATTTTTGTGCTCTGGAAATTAGACCACTTTACACTTTTAGTGGGCTATGATGATTTGAAATTGTGTGAGTTTTATAATAACCTCGAGACCAGCTCGGACACATTTTAGTTGTTAAATGATTTTGTAAATTTATATTCATTAGTAATGTAATCAATGTTCATATTTTTTTTATGTGAATATTTCCTTGACATCATCTAATGGGTTGTGTTTCCTTGACAGATAAATTTTTTTGAAGAATGTTGCAAATTTTTCAGATGGACACAGATAAAAAATTCACAGAAGATTATCGTTGACGATATGCCCCGTTAATCAAATGGTTCCGACTGCAATGTATTTGCGATTTCATTTGCAACTTTGCATTGTGCGTAACAATAATAAATAACATTTAATTCTAGAGTTATTGCATATTATAGGTGTAAACTTGTTGTAGTTATATATACATTGAGTTGGATAAAAAATGGTTATAATTAAGCTATATATTGATCCAATGAGAGAGTGAGAGCAATGTTGTCATTGTTACTGTAAAGGATATGTAATTCATTTGTTGTAACACTGAATTTGTAATAAATAACATTATTTATTGTATGGAATGTGAATTGCTAGTATGTTGTTGTGAGGATGCTGGGACTGTATTTGTGTGGTTCAGATTGTGAATAATTGGTATGGACTGTGTTTAAGAATGTAGAAAGAGAATAAATGTTAGCAATATATGAATGTTGATTGTTGCTATGGATTGATAAGTATTTCATTGTGATTTCTATTTATTATAGGAATGTGTTGAGGGGGAAGAAGATACTGAACAATGAATCTTTTAAAAGTGTTCTAGATAAGCGACATCGACGTCGCTTGTCTTTAACGTTAAATATAACAGACATCGACGTCGCTTAAATTTATTTATACAAAAAAGCGACGTTAACGTCGCTTGAATTACTATAGCAACTATAAGTTTTTTTTTTAGGCTGGAGTGCACAAAGAACCAACTTAAGCGCATGTGCTTTTGTATAGAACACAACTATATTGTCATATTAAAGTTTTCAATAATAGTTATGCAACAATTCTAGGAGCTATTTTTTTTATTATAATACATTCTAGAAATGATAAGTCCTTAAAAATGCATCATTTGCATCATTTTATGTGTATTTTAGGAAAATTTTAAGGACTTATTTATTAGAAATTTCTTCATTTAGGTGGAAAAAATGTTTTTATATTTTTGAGCATCATTATTGTGTTTTCCTACAATCATTGAAAATCATTAATTTTTCATAAAATCATAAAACTTTCCATTTTTAGATTTTCATTTTTAGAGGATTTTTCAAATTCATATTCATATAAAAATGCCAAAGGTTTTTATCATGATCAATGATGAGAATTTATTGTGTCATTTTATGTAAATTAGGCCCACATTATCACAATTGTGACTTTAGGTCATAATTATTATTTTTAATAAAATTCAATTTTATGTGTAGGAAATTAATGGAAGGGACCTACATTGAAGATTTGAAGCCAATGAGTTATTTGTGAGCAATACAAGAAAGAAGGAAAGTTGGAAAGTTTTGAAGTCCAGACCAAACAAAGAGGAAAGAAACTTTGACAATGCTTACATGTCAAGATGAAGGCCAAAGATTTAAAAGCAAAGAAAGAGAGGAAAGAATTAGGAAGTGCAATGATTGGCTGGAAACATGGATACAATGTAGGTTAGTAAACATAAATACAATGTAGTAACATCAAATGTAACTATGCTTTTATAATTTAACACACGATCTTCCTAATTTAAATAACTTGCCTTCATAGCTTGCCACATTTTGTTCTTGTCCTCATCTAGAATTGCCTTCCATTTGGAAAATTGAAGTGGGGCCATTGTCTTACAGTAACAACCAATTCAATGATTAATGCTTGAGCATTGTTCCCTATTGCTCAGATCAAGTCTAGTGGAATATCCACCCGGGCTTTTCCCCCTCATGCCTCCTCTTTGCGAGTGTAATGGCCCTTGTTTTCCCTCGTCCTTTTTTCCTGGATGTACATGTCCCTGTTCACTCAAAATGCAATTAAAATTATTAGATTCCATTAATAAATCTATATATTGTTGCATAAACCATAAAAAGTACATGCATAATTTTAAGTTCTACTTAACATACCGGAACTACTACAACAACCTCATTTCGAGAAAATGCTCAACTTATGTGGGGTCTAAGGGTTTTGTCTCTAATGTAGGTTGCCCTAAATGTAAGGGCTGGCATGCTAAACCTCCTCCTTGCCTACCACTACCTCGGCCTTTATTGGCCATGTCATGATCTATCTATAATACTTTGCATTAAATTATTAATTAGTAAGTATATGCATACACATCAAGCATACATATTAAACCAAAAAAGGATCAATGAATGATCAAGGAATATAAGCTTTCCATATTAATATATTAATTGATAAAAATACGCATGAACACAAATTATATCAAGTTATTGGTCTCACTATCATCATCTGTATTCATTTCATCTTCCTTAGTATCATAATCATTGGAAGTACAATCCTCCTCACTTTCATCATTAATGAAAGTGTCAACATCCTCACCATTCTCTTCCTCATTCATTACAAGATTTGCATCAACAAGAATTGTAGGAATATCATTTCTTGGCCACGCCACAAAGTCATTGTCACTAACTTTTAATGTGTCAGCGACACTATATTACTCATTCTGTCGGAATGGCTCGTCATCATTAATTGGCTCTTCATCTTCATCTTCTGCAACATCATAAAAGTCTCGAGGCTGTGTCTTCACCAAATTATTGTCTAATTTTAAGTCTTTGACATAAAAACTTGTTTCGCTTGATATGCAAGCACAAATGGCTCACTCGTATTGCATTATTTTGCAAAATTGACATTGATGTAGTTATGTTTATCTCTTTGAATTCCTCCACCTTCTTTGCCAACGTCTCACCAATCACATTTAAAGAGAAAAATATTATTGTCACTAAATAGTCTAATTGAATTATGTCTGTCAAGACACCATAATAATCTTGGTTTCCTGTTTCGTCATCTCCCTTTACAACCACACCACTATTCTGAGTTTTACGGAACTTCTTATGATCTTTTGAATGGAATCGGAGATCATTAATGATGCAACCCTTGTCTCGTGTCACTCTTCTGTCAGGACCTCGTGTTAAATCTAGAAGTTCCTCATTGACACGTGCGTTCCTTTGATTTTACACTTGTATAACCTGTTCATATATGTGAATGAAATAAATATATTATAATAAAAAGTAACGTGTAGTGTAAAAACATATATGTTTAATGACACTTACACAGTCTTCAAACCATTTAAGAAATTCTCTTCATGTCTCTTTATTACATTCCTTAAACTCTCTCTCGCCATCACTTCCTTGTGTTCACTATACAAAAAGATATACAATTATAACCTTTAGAAAATATATTATAAGAAAGATAAATTAAATAAACAACAAACACTATATGTACAACAAATACACTAGGATAATTGTGATACTTAAGAAATGGTAGAACTTCATCGTAGTTTTTCAAGGCATAGATGTGAGCCTGATCCCAAGCTTTGTCATCAATGCATCTATATTCTCCTTTCTCTAATGGATGACAATTCTATGAAAAAAGTGACAAGGCTTGACTCACTTGTCTATTACCTCCATTGTAGTTTCTTTCTAACCTATTGAATTTGGTTTCAACCCCATGCAAGTACATCAAGCAGAATGTTAGGCATTTCACAGCAGTGTAACCTTTTGTGATTAACCATTCTGGAAACACCTTGTTGCTCTCATAACACTTCAACGTATGTAAATATCTAATAAAATATAAATTCTGGATGATAAATGAATTAACAATATGATTTTAACATAAGAATTGTATAATTAATAGTAAGAATAAGAAAATACACTACCTTTTAATTGGATACATCTATCGATATTGCACTAGTCCGACGAGAATTACTTCCCGCATGAGATGAATGGCCAAGTGCACCATAATATTAAAGAATGACAGTGGGAATATCCTTTCCAGCTTGCAAAGTATTAAAACAATCTAGCTTTCTAGCCATTCCAGGACATCTTTCGTTAATGTTCTAGAACACAACTCCTTCCTTAAAGAAATGTCTAAGTTCAATTAGTGCATTGCACTCTTCATTGGTTAAAGACCCACGCAGAGCAAGTTGGAGTAATTTTTGTAAAAATATGTGGCAATCATGACTCTTTATGCCAACAATTTGACATTCTCTAATGTTCACACGTCAAAATATATTCGAAGCATAGCCATTAGAGAACTTCATTGAAACTAAGAATTTACATAAATTCTATTTCTCAGTAATGGATATCATATAGCATGCACATGGCATTTTATAGGAATTGCCATTATGTTTTATGTGTAATTGATGTATTATACCCATCTCTTACAAATTTAAGCGACTCTTTTCATTGTCCATCATTTTGCCTTTGATGTTCATCAATAACCCAATAACAATATCACATGCATTTTTCTCTATGTGCATGACATCTAAATTATGGCAAAATTTGAGGGTCTCCAATGAGCCAACTCAAAGAAAAAACTATGCTTGTCCAATTTAAATCATCATCATGCTTCTTTTTCTTTGGTTGTGTCTTCTTAAATTTCATTGGTTGGACATGACTCAATTGCTCAAGGACATCTTCACCAGACAATGATTTTGGTGCATCCTAAAGTTCCTTTTTACCATCAAAAGAGCTTTTCCTATGTTGCCATATACGATTTGTTGATAAATAAAAAGATGACTCATGTAACAGATCCTTTGTCCATTCTTCAACCTCCTATGTGATGTCTCACTATTGCAAGTAGGACAAGCCAAATAACCGCTCCATCCCGATAAGTTGCCATATGCAGAGAAGTCATTAATAGTCCATATCACAGCAACATACAATTGAAAATTGGTAATTGTATAAGCATCATAAGTCTGGATGCCATCTTCCCACACTTCTTTCAACTCATCTATCAAAAGTCGCAAATATATATCAATGTTATTTCTAGGAGACTTGTGTCCAGGAATAAGCAAAGACATAATGAAAAAAGGGATTCTTCATACATTTCCATGGCAATACATTGTATGGCACAAGAATAACTGACCATGTGCTATGAGAGTTGCACATGTTTGAAAACGGATTAAATTCATCACTTACTAGCCCAAGCCGAACATTATGAGGGTCTTGGGCAAGTGAGTTGTACATTTTAGCAAGTTCATCCCAGGCTTCGGAATCAGTAGAATGCCTCAACACTCCATCATTGACACGCTTCTCTTTGTGACACCTCATATCTGATGCGGTTTTTTTTGGAATAAATAACCTTTGTAGTCTCGGTTTTAGTGGGAGGTAGCGTAAGATTTTTTGATGAATCTTGTTTTGTTTGCCATCTGTAATTTTATACCTAGGCTCTTTGCATTTTTGACATTCTTGTTTGTTTTTGTGCTTTTTCCAAAATACTCCGCAATCATTTTTACAAGAATGAATCCTCACATAGTCAAGTCCTAGGTCATGAATTATATTTTTAACTTCATAGTAGGAGTTGGGGAGTGTCTCACCCACGGGAAATGCCTCTTTCAATAACTCAAGTAACATGGTGAATTATTTATTGGTCCAATGGTTAAGTGTCTTAGATGCAATAGCTTAAAAATGAATGACAACTTGGAGAACTTTTCACAACCCGGATATGGTTTTTGTTCAGCATCCTTCAATAATTTCATAAATTTATTTGCTTCCCAGGCGGAAATTGTATTACCATTGCTACTAGACTTTTCCCCATGTAACAACATATATAGTTGTTGCAATGTAATGATCATGTAACATTTCTTCCATATCATCCTGATCATTTTCATCTTCTTTGTCTGGCTTATCATTGTAATCATCAACATCGTTATCATTATCAGTGCTTAACTCAAACTCCTCCCCATGGAATATCCGCGGAGTGTAACCCTTAACAATACCAAAATAATATAGATCTGTGTCCACATCATCCCAAGTTTGAAAATAGAGATTCTTGCATTTAACACACGGAGACCGAATTTTTCCCCTTGGTTCAATATTGACATACACAAACTCTAAGAACTTTTTTACTCCGTTTATATAGTTACGTTGTTGTCTGTCCTCAATTTTCATCCAACTCTTATCTATATCAGTGAACCTACCATAAATTGAACATATAAATTCATCCTCATCACCTAAAATGGTCCTCATCGTAGAATGATATACAAAAATATTTATTAATGAATCAAGGTGGTTGAAATTGAAGATCCAAGGTGAATACACAAAATCAACTTTGACTAGGAGTTAAACAAAATAAAAGGTAACAAGCCTTTACTATTTACCCAAAAAAATTAGAAGTCACATGTTACAACATAGCAGTTTGCAACAAAATAGATAATTAGCATGTCTTTATTGTTATTCTTTACAACTAAAAAGGTGAAGGATTGAATTCTGTAACTTAATATCATGGATTACCATAATATTTACCATTAATAAATTTCACACAATGATTAACTCAGTTGATATCATCTCTCACCTAATCCCAACAATACACACTTATTAAAGGGGTCTAAATTAACTAATAACTAACTTAGGGCCTTTCTATAATTTCCATAAATTAAGACAAATCCCAGCAGACCCCATCCATCTGATTTCTATGTACATTTGGTAGCTCTTGTTGTAGTAATTAGATGGTCATATCCATGGTTATGTCATTCTTCACATGTTCTTAAAGGAACAACATAACAAGGGGTTAGCTCAATTTATCTAAAGCTCCAGGGACTATTTTCTATGGTACAAAATTGATACTTCTACTTTAATGAAACACAGAACTGTGTGGGAGAAGGGGGTCTCACGCCCAAAGTGTTTGAGGTTGTTGGATGTGGTCCACCAACGGATCAACCCACAAGGCGTCCCTTCCTCTAAGATCGTTGTTGGGCCCCCTACAAGATGCATGGATCAGATCTTGCATCAGGTGGCCCACTTGGATCCACAATCCCAGACGAACCCCTCTCCTTTTTGAATGACCAAAACTCGGAAAACATCAGTTGCATCACCATTCAATTGTTGCATCATGGCTCCTATCAATCATCTTCCACAAATAAGATGCATGTGTTGATGAAGAAGGATTCAAAAGCTATGAGAGATACGCACCTGAACCGTTACTGCTACTCCTCTTCTTGCTCCTCCTCTTTCCTTCCTATTCTTTCCTCTCCCTCCATTTGTTTGCATTTTATCTCATTTTCAGTTCCCTTGTTTTCAATTCCCTCGTTTTCTCTCTTATTAAGCCGTAATGCACGATCACATGTATGGGCATATCTCACGTGAATTTGTGGGGTCCATTAGGTGGCCATACGTCCCATTTATTTTAAATCAAATCTAATTAGAATGGATGGTACGTACTATGTTTCATGAGATTGGCCGAATTTTATAAGAAAGACCCACTTGATACATTAATGATGAAACTAATCAAATTTTACATAGTTTACTAAAACATGTGATAGACCAACTATTAAAAAAAAACTGCACTTAAAAAATCTACATCAAAGAAAGCTAAACTCTAATGCAGCTTACTTATGAAAAATCTACAATAATAATCAATTCCATTTTGATTGAGACTTTAATAAATTTTAGTCAAATTGAAGTGGGGCTACTTGTTACATTAATCATTTATATAACATGTAAATAAAAATATAAACAAAACCCAAGCATTTTATAACTATATCAATTAGATGGTAAGACCAATTACTTGGACTATCTATACGTTTGGATTTACTTGTACCCCTTTAATAGTTTCCAACTTTGATTGCGGTAAGAGTTTTCATAAAACAAATAAAAAGATAGTAATTATTTTTTACTAGTTTAGATTTTAGATGTAAGTTATGTACATTGGTGAATTTATGAATTATAAGAGTGACCCAAACATCAAATTGTACGACCGATTCCACGATTTTCATCCATACGCAGGGAGTTTCGCACATGTTTTAATCATATGCATAGTTCCTCGTCACTGGCCCTCAAGTTCACTCATCGATTTATTTTTCTAAGTTCAAATCTCCACATGATTTTAAAACTCAATGAGTATGCTAAAAGGCTTTGTCAGTAGATGTAGTATTGTGTGATTAATAGCTTAGTGGGACCTGCTCCATTCAGGTAGAATTTGACGATACCCAATAAAAAAATTGCAGCTAAAAGTTGGACACCTTAGTAATAAGTTTGAGTGTTAGTGGGTAGGCCTAGGCAAGGCTAAGGAATATCCAAGCCCGGCCTGAATTCAAAACTACAAATCTAGGCCTAGCCTAGGCCCAAATTTGGCCACAAGGAGCTGGCCCAAGCCCAATCGTTCTGGAACTTTGAAGCTCGAACCCAACCTATTTTAATATATGACTAACAATGAAAGGAAGATTTCATAATTGCAAGTGTGTGTCAATTGGCTTTATGGTGTACTACAACTCTAAACTTCTTCATTGAATTTTTTCTAATCTGGCTAAGTTGAGCTTTGGGCTCTCTATAGCTGAGTCAAACCTGGCCTGTTTATAAATCTGGCCAAAATAATACATTCTAGTCCAACCTGAGTACTTAAACCAATTGCCTAAGCCCAACTCAAATTGGGTTAGGCCCGGTTTGGGCTCAAGCTAGCCCAATCCATGAGCACCCTACCAATCAATATTAAAAAAAAGTTAAAAATTGCGATAAAATCTCTTTCTTTCCAAATGAGTTACTACTAAATATAGCCACTATAATGCCTTTTGCATCATTACTTTTTTCACTTAAAATGAATTTTAGTGGCAAATGAAATTGTGACTAAAACTATCGCCACTGAAAGCCAAACTTTTTGTAGTAGGTTTTTAGTAACAATACAAAAGTAGGCACAAAATGTAGCACATAAAGTGGGAAAAAAACTACGTGGCTAAATGTAAGACACTTGGCAATTAGCCACAAAAATTAAGTGTTGCCACAAACACCTTGAACAATTAGTGGTAAACAATTGAAAATTGCTACTAAATCTCTTTAGCTCAAAAATGACATTTACTTGCTACATATAAGTTGCCACCAAATGTGACCACTATGATACCTTTACTGTCAATATTATATTTTGCCACTAAAGGTAAATTTTTAGTGACAATTATTAAGTTGCGGCAAAAACTATTGCCCTTAAAAAACAACTTTCCTGAGGTATATCTTTAGTGGCAATATAAAGTCGCCACAAAATGTGCACATATAGTGGAAAAAAATAAATCGTGGCTAAATGTATGATCTATAAGTTATTAGCGATGACACTAAAAAGTTGCCACTAGTACAATAAAGCATTAGTGATGGAAAAATAAAAATCATCACTAAATATCTCTCCCTCCAAACTCCCATGGAGCCAAAATTTCCTGCCATGGAATTAGTGGCAAATTTTAGCTACAACATGAATTTTCACTAAATATGGCCACTATATTACATTTAGTGGCAGCATCATGTTTTTTCACTAAATATGTATTTTAAGTGGTGAAAAGTAAACTGCGGTTAAAAAAGTTGTCTTTAAAAGACAACTTTCTTGTAGTGATTCTAGATTTTGAAAATATCCAATATAAGTGGATTTTCTTTTGGAGAATTTCTTTAACCTTTGTTTTTAGTTTTTTTAAAAGAAAAGAAAAAAAGAAAAGAAAGAAGGAATTTTGTGGGTATATGCACTGCAATTCCTCACAAGGCACAACTCATCCCTAGGGGTTTAAGGGCTTGCTGCATACGCTAAATGCAGTCAGCAATGCAAGCGAAAGTGGCATTTTTTTTTTGTTTTCTGCATTTTCTTCGGTTTATGTTAGTTTTCTACTCTATATGGCATATTTTGCTCGGGGCTAGCAAAATGCTGATTGGGGGGTGTGATAAGTCCTTAAAAGTGCATCATTTCAAGTCCATTTTTGGGTATTTTAAGGATTTATTCATTAAAAATCCCTTCATTTAGTTGGAAATCATGACTTTATGGATTTGAGCATCAGTGTAGTGTTTTCATTCATAGAAAAATTTTCATTTTTCTATAAAATCACAAAACATGGCATTTTGGATTTTTAGTTTTATAAGGTTCTTCAAATTCTTATTTTTACATGAAATGATAAAATTTCTCATCATCATTAGTTTATTCGAAACAAATCATGATCAATGATGTGAATTTATGGTGTCATTTTATATAAATTGGGCCCACATCAATGTATTTGCGACTTGTGGACAAAATTATTAAATTAATTAAAAATTACTTTTGTGTGTAGGAAAATTGAAGAAATGGACCCACAATCAAGATTTGGAGACAAAAAGTTTAATTACGAAGAGATCCAAAGGAAGGTTGAGAAAGAATAGAAAGTCATGATGGAAGAGTCTTTAAAAATGAGAAAAGTGGGAGGAAATTAAAATAAAAAATGGAAAGTTACAGCCCATGCATGGAATGTTTCATGGCCCGAGCCTAAAAATTCAGAGATTAGGGTTACCCTAATTAGTTACACACGTACTCTCCTACAATTCACACCTGAACCGGAGTTTGAATGGAATTACACAAGGGATATTCACATGCTTATACGTGTGAAGTGCTAAACGGATCATCTGTTCAAGCATTCAATGCGCGGAAGCCCATTAATATCACTTATACTTTTTCTTCACTTATCATTGAACAATTTAGTAAGCCCATTATAATCACGGAACAATCCAAAATTAATATTCAGAAACGTAAGATTAATAGATTGGTTATACACATTACTCGTGTAACCCAATATGATGTGCTCATGCATGTAGAGAGTTCAAGGATGACATTCTATGAAGAGAACACAGGAAGGTAGAGACATATATATATAACAAGACCAAGTTATACCATGCGCTCTACATGGATGCAATTATATGCACATGCTCAAAGACCCAAAAACCAAAAATTTCATATATATAAACAATCCTTAGCTACTAGTGAGTCGCTCTCGACAAACGAGACAGTCAGCAACTTCTGTTGTCCACCAATACCATCTAAAGGAATCATTGCGGTCTTCTCCTATGCCACTTGGGTCTGTGCCAGATCGAGTTTAGGACTTGAACCTGTAACACCATTAAACAACTTGTGAATAAGACTATTCAGTAAAGCATAAGCAAAATTAAGGTAACATGCATTGTATCTAAAAGAATTAATGATATGTAATCAATAGAAGTTAAGCTAGTATACGAAGCATATCATGCATTTGAAATAAGTCCGTTTTGAGTCAAAGAAGCCGCATGGCTTTGCTTTTACCACCTCTGCGTGGGGTGCACAAAATGCATTGCCTCAAAAGGAAATAAGGACATATGATTAATAGAGTCTCAAGTTCGTAACTAGGCAGGTCGAGCATTTGAAATAAGCATGCTGTAAGGATCAATAAATGCAATACATACTAGTTGGCTACTGCATTTGCCATATCCTTCCTCTAGGGATCTATATGTGAAGAACACTATTGACCGGGCTAGGGTGCAAATGGGTCTCAAGTTTCCTAGGGTCCGAAAGCCCCAAGACATGAACACACTATAGTGGCAACATATATGCAACACCAAAGTCAACCTCATCGGGTATCATGTAACACTCCGATCCCCTTTGAGCCGGATTAGTGGCTCCTTAGTGTGTTTTTCTGTTGTTTTATTCTTTTGGACTTGGTTTTGGGTCTTGGATAGGTAGTGAGTGACCTTTGACCTGAGATAGGTAGTTCTAAGCCCTTTTTCGTAATTTTGCTTTTGCCTTGTGTGCATCACATTTGCATCATCTTGGTGTCAGCACGTGTATTTTGTTGAGCTCGTTATATTCCATAACTGTGTCAGACCCATTTGGAGTCAATTGGAGAAGTTGGACCCTCGTGTGACTTGATTTGTAAATAATTGAAACTTACCGGACTTTGACTTAAACTCCAAAACCTATAAATATGAGTCATGCTCCAGATGTCTCTCTCTCTTGCTCATTCCCTTAGTCGACTGCATGCAAGAAGATCTCCAGGAGCTCTACGTTCTCTCTCTTCTCTTCATTCTCTTCTTGTTCTTGTTTGGTGTTGGGAGCTTGCACCCATCTTGATTTGGGTTTTCCTTCTCCTCTCATCTCTGTTTGTGACTTTGGTAAGTGGGTTCTCTCCAAAGCTCTTTCTTCTTCATCTCCAATTGCACCTCTTTTTCTCTATGCTGTGTCTACATCTCATGCATGGTTTATTTCTTTGATTTGTCTTGATTTTAGTTGATTTGGAGCTTGATTCAGTGGATTGTCAGAGTTTGAGGCAAGTATAAGTACAGGCTTTGATAACACGTATGGGTGTTTTGTTTGATGGCTTTGATTCCTTCTTATTCTTTGTATAGAATGTTTTATAGCCAATTTTTGTGAATTTGGAACCTCTGTAACTTGTTTTGAGACGTTTCTGTACCAAATTTTCGTTTCTGTACTCAACCCGAATTTGTCTCTGTATTGTACGGCTAAGCCGTGAACTTCTACGGCTTGATTTCCAGAGACTTGAATTTGATCTTTTGTTCTACGGCTAGGTTATGGCTAAGTCGTAAATTGTTCTACGGCTGAGCCGTAAGCTAGCCGTGACCCAACCGTAACCCAGCCGTGAATTAAATCTCTGATCAGTCGAAACTTTCCGATACAGTACTCCTACGGTGTGGCTACGGTTAAGCCGTGGATTGCTACGGCTAAGCCGTGGATTGGTCTACGGCTAAGCCGTATCCTGACTGTAGCTCAGCCGAAAAAGGTAGCAGATCAGAGGTGAAGATGACCAGTTTAGCTGTGCTTCCAAGGGAACCACGGCTAAGCCGTAGTGCATGTTACGGCTAGGCCGTAAGATGTATACGGCTAAGCCGTAGGTCACCCATGGCTAAACCGTAAGACCTGTAAAATATGAATTAACCTTAGGATAATGGTGAGACTTTGTAGGGCTCAAATTCAGGTTAACCAACCATGTAAACCTGCCCAATGGATTCTTTGGATCGCATGAACAGTCTGTTAGGCTGTGACTTATTCATGTGAGCGTTGATCACTGTTAAGCACCTCCCCATGGGTGTTGGTTTAAGAGACTTCGGTGCACGTGAAGATCACATTGCGACACTAGGGTGGCAACGGTGCATCGAATAACTTAAAACTACATCAACATGCACGGTTAGTGACAGTGAACAACTAGATTAGGGCTGGCTTGTAATGAACCTTGACTCCGTATTAATTTGAGATGCATTGCATATTGGTTATAGTTTTGCCCTCTGTTCTACCAATCTATGTCTATGCATTCCGCAGTCATTTTGTTTTCGTCCTGTATCTCTGTTTTATTCTTCGATCTGCACTATGCTTTGATCTATGCTGTGCTTTGACTTACTCTTGGCTATGCTTTGTCTATTTCTGGCTTTGTATATTTTGGGTATTCCCGGGTGGCTCTGCCCAGAGATTAAAACGTGAGGATAAGATCCGGTCTTTGCCATCGGTGAGTCCAAAGCGGATAATCTCCCTTCTTTGGGATTTGATTTGATTGGTATTAGTCTGACTCTACTCAGCCTCAGCCCTAGGATACCCGACGGGGTTACCTCTGGCTTAGATCTCTGTATCTCTGTATCACTGCAGTGTCGCTTTGTCTTGGGACCCCGGAACCCAGGAAACTGAGACCCACTTGTACCCTGGCCCGGTCAGTGGTGTTCTCCTCTGCTCTGCTTTGCTCTACTCTCTTTTGGAGAGAATATGGTTAACGTAGTAGCCACTTAGTTCAGTATTTCTATGCTTTGACTCAAATATCATGCTTTACTTCTACGCACGATTTGCTTAGCATACTAAGATGAAACTCTGAAATTATTATTCTGTCCTTACTCTGTTTGAGACTATGAGTGTTTCATCCCTGTGACTTATATTTGCTGGATCGTTGTATTCATTGTGTTGTCTGTGGTGTTGCAGGCACAGATCCCTTGCCCAGCTCCCCGGCGATCGAGGAGGTTGCAGGGCCGAGTGTAGAGGCACCCTCCGGTTTGGCAGAGTGGGCCTGATCACCTCTGCCGAGGGCGTGCATGCATGTCAGTGGCCTTTTGTTTTGAGTTTTGGTTTTTGGGGATTTGGACTTTGGACTTTGTACTCTGTATATTTTTGTATATCATGTTTTTGGGTGTGTATTTGGATTTTGTATCAGTGTAATTATCTTTGTCTTTTCCGTTCCGCATTTGTTTTGGCTTCCGCTATTTTCCTTTGTTGCTTGCTATGATATATACAGCTTCCGCGTACGCTTAGCTCGCACGTGTTAGATCCCTTGTGTGTGTGCATCTGGACTGGGTTTGGACGCACGTGCACGGGAGTACGTGTGTCACCGGTTTAGCTTTTCGCTAGCCCCGACTTCTGGGCTCGGGTCGTGACATACGTATTGTATGGTATCAGAGCATGCTAGTATAAGCATGTAGGCATCTAAGATCGTGGTGAGATAACGCTATCAACTATTTGACTCGACGTCTCATATGTTGATTTGGGATTTGACTAACTCAGGGCATTTTATATTTGTGTGCTGTGTTTCTTTTTCTTTTGCAGGATGGCATCAAGATCAGGATCTCGGGATGAGAATCAACAGGGCCATAACGGTGATAGTGGATCGATACCCCCACATATCAGTAGTGAGGAGCGGTTGATGATGATGATGCAGTCTATGCAGTCATTACAGGCACAGGTGGCATCCATGGTAGATAGGCAGAGTCAGGCTGCCGCGTCAGCATCACCTCGTATAGACCAGCAAGTGATTTTCCAGCCCAAGGAATCAGATCCAAATGCGCTTTTTGATAAGTTCCGTAAGCGAGGGGCGACTGAGTTCCATGGGATAGAGGTGAATTGTTCCGTAAGCGAGGGATGCATATTGAAGGTGAATTGTTCTTATGTACATCTTGGGATGTCCTATACACAAGTCAAGCAGAACACGAAGCTGATGCTTTGCATTCGAGTCTTCACATATGATCGTCTGCAAGGTTCTTCTCTTCGGATGGTATTCCTCGATCTTCCTTGGACTTGTATGACAACGATGTGAACTTTATGAAGCCGTCATCTAGGTTTATTTAGCAGCAGTACTATACCGCATTGAATCGAATTGTCAGTGATCACGGCACCACAAACAATCATTAGTTGGAAAGAAGAAATGGAAATGCGTGTACTCAACATGACGTATAACTTCTAGTTCTTTGGGGGTCAAAGGCATGAGGATCTCAAGGCATAGAGTTTGGCATGCAAGTCAAAATAGTGTTGAGCTCATTAAAAGTTAGGGATTGAACATTAAAGAAAGGGGTTTTATGTTTGACATCAAAATCAAAAGAATAAGAATAGTGAAGTTCGAACGATATAGATCGAAAATATTGATGTGACAATAGAAAAAAAATTTAAGTTCTAAGGTGTACATGGAGACCTTAAAGTCAGTAGGTCACGAAAAACGAGACGAAAGAAGGAAAAAGACAATCTAAATCTCATATATGATAAAAAAAAAAGGGAAAAGAAAAGTCAAGAGAGCGATGAGGAAAGATCTCTTATATAAATAAACTTTCTTTGCTCAAATTCACAATCAAGGAGAATGAAGAGAACAAATTCTCAGCTGTTAGACCAATGAAGATAAGCAAGCTTCTTCTAAGACAGGTGTGGGTGGAAATAATGAGGCATTCAAGAGTATGGGATTACATACAAACAGGATAACGTGATCCGTGGAATGTAAAGATGGGTAGCATTAGAGGAAAATAACAAAACAACCTTCACATCAAGGTACGATCACTAAGAAGTTTATTGATACCTTTTGAGTCTTAAGAATTGGATTCATGTATTTACAGGAATGTGGCTTGACGAATAGAATCCTCACTTAGAAATTGATAGTAACTGGAAATAGAGATCTAAAGTTTATGTAGATCACTACAAATTCAAATATGAAACAATGAAGCTAGGTTAAATCCATCAAGGAGTAGAACTTCCTTATTGGTACCAACTAAAGGAAATGTAGTGTCAGGTGTTCTAGTAGGAAGATTGTACAAGTGAACGTTTCAGCAAAGTTCATGTTAATTATAATAGACATGAGACTTTATAGATTAATTAATCAATCACCGGTACTAAGTGGAGCTTTCAACTAAAGCAGAAAAAGTCAGGAATAGGGGATTAATTGAACTTGGATTCCCATATTCAAAGAATAAAACAAAACCAAACAATACAAGAAACAACATTAATATAAACCTAGGTCGAGTCAACGAAAAGAGAACGACAACTCTTCAAGTGCATTTTAAACAGTCACATACAAAGGGAATAGAAAAGATCCTTTGAATGGATATATCGTGGGGAGAAGTATTTCTCGAAAAGACTTAATAATCTTTCAAAACAGTATCACAATGGAATGATTTCCTCGAGTAGAACATTATATGAAGCTATTAGAGTTCAAAGGGGACCAACGGATTTAGGTCATATTGATCACAATCAATGATGACGCACTAGATAAGGTGCTTGGTATGAAATCACAAGAAGTTATTATAAATGTTTAACTAGTCAGAACGACCGACCACTTGGTACGAGGATACACGTTCAAATCACAGGATCATCATCATCCTAGCTAATGTACAATCTTTTCTATTACAATACATCTTTAATCCAACTGAATCCTCAAACTATCAAATTCTCCGAAGAATCACCTGCTTCTCAAAAGTGTTTAAGATAGATTCTTCCATGTTCAATTTAGATTATAAAACCGCAAAGCTTAATTCATACACAGCAAACAGGTAGAAGAGTAGTCTTCAATCATTCATTAAAACTGGACTATCCCTTTTTGGAATATAGTTTCTCTACTCAACAATCAGATCAGTCACAACTTCCATTGTAATGTAATGCTACTTCAAGTAATAATTTGTTTCTCCCAAGAGTACATTGAGATTGAGTAATCTGCAGGAGTGAAGCAAATCAATTAGTGATCACCACAATGAATACTAAATTCTCATAGTCACCATGGGAACATGCAACAACCATGTAATTCCTCTAGTAAGTTCTCATTCATCCAAATACTAGTGATGGTATTCACTCTTGTTTCATCTAGTAAATTGCATTCCCGATTCGCAAGTGTAGATAACCAACCATAGAATTACAAGGTCTATCTACTAATTTCCAACACAGATCTTTGTCTCTAATTCTCCTGCATTGTCATCCTGTCCAGTTTGTTCTTCTAAACGAAAGGAAATCAAACCTCAATCGATCTGTTATAATCATCTCACATTTCATAGTGATTGTTACTCGTCACGAATTGATTAATCTTCAAAGATCAATTTTTTTTTCCATCTAGGCATTCATCAATGCTACCAAATGTTAAGGATTTAGAAACTATTTTAATCTTAAAATTGTCTTTTCAGATTGATAACCTTTTGGTCAATGGTATTCAGCCTTGAGAGTATATGTCATGAATTGGCGGTGCACCGAATAAATGATCACTTCTACAGCACTACATAATGGTGAAGATTCATACTCCTTAATCACTGGATTTAATCGCTCACTTCCCAATATTAAATAGTCGGGTACAACCTGGTATTCCAATCCATTCACTACACCACTCAAAGTATTACTAAGCTAGGGACTATAACTCTATACTGAATAGGGAAATAGAAAAGGTCAACAAAAACAGCTTAAGGAGAGAATATAGAAGAAAAGTAAGATCAAGTACTATTCTAACGCAAACTGAGGAGCTACCTTTAACAGGGTACGATGAAGGTGTGTGGTCCTCTGTGTAGCATATACCAGTCAATAATTTCTTGGATAGTGTTGATGTGCTCATTGCGTTGCTCTAATAGTGCATCCATACAGGCGTGGAAATGTGCTTCAGGCATAATGTTATTATTGTTCAACGTGTAGGCTCTATACGACAGGAAATTGACGTGTGTCCTGAGTATATCTCGTGCTTGGAATGCACGCAATAGGAATTGTCTCCGTCTGCATATAACTTCATATGAATCTGGAAGAAAATGCTTGATACTTTCTTCTAGCGTATACCATTCTCTAGGCAATTCGGCTTCTTGAAGAAGAGTCACTAGAGCGGTCATCCGAATAGCATAAGGTATGGCTTGAATAGATCCTAACTCCCATTGGCAGACATCTATATAAGGTTTTGGAAAACCATCGTGTGCCATGAGTTTTGTCAAACAATTCTGCTAACTGGTTCAATACTTCATTTCTTGACAATGACCTGTAAAAGAAAACCCGCTTAAGAGTAACTTATCTACCTACCCAGTCAACTTATTAGACATTGGAGTCAAATAATTGACATTCGGACCTATTTTAATGTATGCTCACCATGGTCCTACGTTCTACATCTTTTAGCAAGACTGTGTATGGTGGCTGCTCTGATACCATACAATACGTATGTCACAACCCGAGCCGAAGAAATCGGGGATTAGGGTTACCCCAATCAGTGAAACACGTACTCCTGTGCAATTCACACCCGGACCGGAGTCTGAATGGAATTACACAAGGGATATTCACATGCTTACACGTGTGGAGTGCTGAACGGATCATCTGTTCAAGCATTAAATATTCGGAAGCCTGTTAATATCACTTATACTTTTTCTTCACTTATCATTGAACAGTTCAGCAAGCCCATTACAACCATGGAATAGTCCAAAATTAATATTTAGAAATATAAGATTAATAGATTGGTTATACACATTACTTATATAACCCAATATGATGTGCTCATGCATGCAGAGAGATCAAGGATGACATTTTATGAAGAGAACACAAGAAGGTAAAGACATATATATAATAAGATCAAGTTATACCATGCAATCTACATGGATGCAATTATATACACATGCTAACAGACCCAAAAATCAAAAATCTCATATATACATACAATCCTTAGCTACTAGTGAGTTGCTCTTGACAAACGAGACAGTCAGCAACTTCTGCTGTCCACTAATACTATCAAAAAGAACCATTGCGGTCTCCTCCTACGCCACTTGGGTCTGTCCCAGACCGGGTTTAGGACCTGAACCTGTAACACCATTAAACAACCTGTGAATAAGACTATTCAGCAAAGCATAAGCAAAATTAAGGTAACACGCATTGTATCTAAAAGAATTAATGACATGTAATCAATAGAAGTTAAGCTAGTATATGAAGCATATCATGTATTTGAAATAAGTCCATTTTGAGTCAAGGAACCCGCATGGCTTTGCTTCTGCCACCCCTGCGTGGGATGCACAAAATGAATTGCCTCAAAAGGAAATAAGGACATATGATTAATAGAGTCTCAAGTTTGTAACTAGGCACGTTGTGCATTTAACATAAGCATGCTATAAGGATCAATAAATGCAATACATACTAGTTGGCTACTACATTTGCCATATCCTTCCTCTAGGGATCTATACGTGGAGAACACCATTGACCGGGCTAGGATACTAATGAGTCTCAAGTTTCCTGGGGTTTGAGAGCCCCAAGACATAAACACACTGCAGCGGCAACAAACATGCTACGCCAAAGTCAACCCCATCGAGTATCATAAGGCTGAGGCTTAGTAGCGCTAGACCATTTCAATTCAATTATGTACTTGAACTTGAGTAAAACATGCAATACCAAACCGTATATGTTCAATTTAAGCGTGCAATGCATACACACTCAAGTCAATACCAATAGTTGATGTAAATTGTCTCAAGAACACATCAAGAGGATCCAATACATATAAGATGGAAGTCAAGATGTACAATATCATTCAATTCCATTCATACGAGTGGAGGACAAGAACTGTCATCCAATATACCATGCAGTTCAATTTAATAGAATCAAGGAAGTTTTACTGCCAACCCTAGTCTAGTCATCCATTATTTCTAACTGTGCATGATGCTGTAGTTTTAAGTTATCCAATACACAGTTGTTTTTCTTTGGTATTACATTGTGTTGGGAAGGTGTATCGAAGTCCCTTAAACTAACACCCATAGGGAGGTGCTTAACAAATGGACAACGTTTCATAAATAAGTCTCTGTCCTCAAGACTTTTCATGATCTTTCACTAATTCCTTTGGGCCGGTTAATGGTGTACAAGGATCCAAAAGTTAAGGCCTTACAAGGTCTCATAACAATACCTATCAATCCTAGTTTTCAGTGGACTAACAGCTTAGCCGTGGGTGACTTACGACTTAACCGTATGCATCTTACGGCTTAGCCATTTTATGCACTATGGCTCAGCCGTAGTTCCCCAGAATTGCCCCCATAGATGTGGCGAGACACGGTTGAACTGTGTTTCCTCTTACGGCTGGACCATGGTTGTTTTACGGTTTAGCCATGGGTTATTTACGGCTAAGCCGTAACACACCATACGGCTTCGTCGTAGCTAGACTGTAGAAGTTTTCCCCCTTTTTACTACTATCAGGACATCAAGCTGTAACTTGACTTACGGTGGGGTCACAACTAGCTTACGGCTTAGCTGTAACTTGGCCACAATACAATATCAAGTTTTTCTGCTCTCTGGAGTCCTAGTGGTACATTACTTATGGCTTAGCTGTAAGCTTCGGGTTTACTGAAGCAAATTCAGTTCGTTTCCTGTAATTTCATACATAAAGGCTGCAAATCACATTACAATTGCTTGATTTTCATGAATCATGATATACCAACATGCATTCAACCAAAATTTGCTTATACTTGCCTTCAATTAAGCTTTTCAAGCTCTTAATCCTTACTTTGGCTCAAGTTGGGTATTTAGACCTATTTGCCATGCATGCCAAAAATTGAGAAAAGAAATGAGTGGATGTAGAGAAATAAGAGTCCTCTTGACTCTATTAACCCAAAAGATCAATGAATAAGAGTCTTCTTACCTTAACAGTGACTAGAGTGCAGTTTGAGGATGAAAAACCAATGACTTCAATTCTAACAAGGAGAGAGAGGAGAAAATAACTGGGCTAGAGTAGTTGCTTGAAACCCTACATGCAAGATCTTTGATGCAGAGCAGAAGAAGAAAAAGAAGATGAGAGAAAACAATGAAGAAAGAAGAAGAAGCTACAAAACGTGAGAGGGTCGAATGAGTCGGTGCTCTCCCTTATATAAGACAATTTTTTTGAGATTTATAAGAAAGTCCTAGTTTTATTTAATTTTCAATATAAGTCAAATAAAGGTCCTACTGAATCAATTGACGTTTAATACATTCGAGTCAAGTACAAAAGTTAACGAGCTCAACAAGACAAACGTGATGGTGTTAATATGATGCGTGTATGACATGAAATCAAGTATTCGAAAATTATGAAAATGGGCTTTCATCTACTTAGGTAAGGTCAAACCCAACCTAACTACCTATCCATGACCTGAACTTGACCTACTAGGACCGAATTAAAAGAAATCCTCATTAATTAGTTCGTAATCACAATTAATTATGTGCTAATCAAGCTTAGCTTGGGTCAGAGTATTACAGAATGTCCACTTAATGAAATCAAATTTGAAATTCTTGCCAACTTTGCAAGATTCTTCTCTCTTTCTCTCATGACTTTCTAAGAGTCCAGATCCAAGTGGAAGATATATCAAAGAAGGGTAGGTGCTTTGTACATGAGAAGAAGCTGGAAGAAAAAATATTTCTCTCCAAACATGTAACAATCTAGCCTATCTTTACTTTATGTTTCGTGGCCAACAAGGAATTTTGAATTCTACTTTAGATAACTCAAGAAGTTTAAGGTCCAAGTCATGCCACATCATGATGATCGAGATTGAAGCTACTATTCAAGTCGGCCATTGCATAAAGATTTGCATGAAGAGCAATTATGGATGGTGTGTGCAAAGAGAGTTGAAAATAATTGGGAAACCTTATTATGTCATCAATTCTTAAAAGTTCAAATTTTTGGAGAAAATCAATGGATTACTTGCCAAAAGAATTAAAGGAAGCTTCCTAAGGATCACAAGAGCTAAAATGTAGGATCAAGAAAAGACAATAGGAGGTGGAAAATTCCTATTCAACCTCTTTAAGCTCTCTCTCACGTCCAACAATTTATGTATCATCCAAAACTCTCTCAACCCCACACACCACTTTCTCCTTCATATTCCCCATTCATGTCAGAATCCAAGCCTACATATCATTCATACCATTCCTTCATTCCACACACAATCTCTCCACCCCTCATACACATCCACGTCCCATGGCCAGTACCCATCTCCATTCAACACACACAACACCACTCCCATCTCTCCATTATCCCATGTCCCATACTACCACCCAACTCTATGCTCCCTAGACTCCACCACATACCACATGTCCATACCTAGATTCCATTCCACATCTCCACCATCAATCCATCACCCAAGTAGTTCGGCCAACCCTTGGGATTCATCCACTGTAGCCCTCTTCGTCAATTGATGTTGGGGATGGGAACTGGTCCTTTATCTTTGTGAATGTGGTAACTTGTCTAGTTTGGAGTTTCAAATTGGCCCATTTCTTTTATTATGCTGGGGACAGGAACTGCTCATTTATCTTCATGAGCACGATGACTTGTAACAAGACATTTCCTTTTAGAAAGACTTAGCTTAATCATTTGTACCTTACAACAAGTAAGCATATTATATTAGAATTGAATCAAATAAATTCATAAAACATAATATATGAATTTGATTGCATATTATTTATATTTCCAACATTTGAATCTTCTCTAACAATGTACCAAAAAAGTATATTCGTATTATCCCCATATAAATCCAATGTGCACTAGATATCATCATTACTTTCAAAGGGGAGATTGTAAGGTTTTTTTATGTAATTGGCTAATTCATGGGTTAAACAAAACTTTTCTGTTTCGGGTTTGGTTCATGTTTGTGCCAAAAGTGGTTGTCTTTATTTTACAAAGAGTACTGTTTTGTACCAAAACTTACAGTTCTTATTATACAAGAGTATTCTTTAGGGCACAAATTCTGAGTTATGAAAAGGGTTCCTCTCTCAACCTTAAAGGAATGATCTCATTGTTTTAAGTGGAGAATACCTATTGGAGATTACATCTTTTCTCCATAGCAGCCATTGGAGAGTTGTGCTAAAGCTTTGTGCTATAGAGCTTTTGGCTTCTGCATCCTTGTAGAAGATCATCCTCTCTTGTAGAAGGTTTGTTTGTCTTAAGTGGCTTCAAGGCATGTTGGATCAAGTGTGAAGAAGATGATTGCGGGTGCATCGACATGAAGGACTACAGTCTTTTAGGTTGTGTGCAACTAGACAATGGTAGTAAGTAGATCTTATAACCTTTTGATTTCATAGTGCTTGATTTCTATTGGATTGGTGCTTAGGTAGCGTGGTCTTTTCTCGACTTGAGTTTTCAACATAAAAATCAATGTCTCTCTCTTGTGGTTGATTGTTGTTAACTTAGGTTAATTGCTTGTTAATTGAATTGCATATAGAAATTTGTGTTGGGACCTTAACCTACATTAGGGTTAGAATCCTTCATATTGTTGGGTTTATGTCTTGTATTCCGGTTTACCCGGATGGGTCCATTAGGTTAGCCAGTGATCAGTTTAAGGTCAAGGGTATTTTAGTAATTGTACCGAGGCTTTCTTAGTGGCCAAGAAAGCAAAGATTATATATGTGTATAGTCTATAGCCCTAGATCCTGCAGTTGAAGAGAAGTGAGAGCTCTCTTGCCCTTAGTGTTCCCACACCACGTAGGAGAGACGATGTGAGAGAGTGAGAGTCTCTGTATGCTTCACTTGTCATAGTGAAGATGATTGTCTCTGTGCATGGATGTAGCCCTGTTTGGGTGAACCACGTAAATCTCTGTGTCTCTTCTTATGTGTGGTTGCTTCTTTCTTGATTTTGTGATTCATATATGTGCACAATGGGTGATGTCAAAATCATAACACATAACACTCTACTCTTGGATGGGGAAGCTACAAAAGTATTCCAGATTTCGAAGATCCTATTGCTCTATTTGGATCCTTGGAGCTCAGTGTACTTTTAACTTTGTTTCCCTGTAACTTTTAATGGCAAAGAAGAAGAGCCTTCATTTATGGGTAGCCACATCATGCATTTAGGATTTTGAAGATTCTAATAACCCCTTGCTGTTGGAATATATTAGCTAGGAAGTAGACAACGGAGGAGAAAATAAATCAACAAATCAACAATCTTACAGAAATGAAGCTAAAACTAGATAGTAAAACAATAGGTTATTGGGATAAATTGTCTCAAAGCTGTTGAGCAACAATGATTTTACAATTCAGACAGTCAAACATAAGATAACAATATTTTATTTCTGTGTACTTTTGATTGTGCAAGTGCTCTTATGTAAGCCTTTATTTTACTCTTTCACTCAAGATAACCACAATTCCAATGGTACATGGATCCTTGTCGTAGCTGTAGCTAGGAAACTAATTAAAGTCTTCCATGTGTAGATAAAACTACATTAGAAACCTAATGGTTTTGAAGCCAAACTCTAAGTCCGTAACACATTAGAGATCAGTTAAACTTTAAAGAAATTATATGCAACTTCCTTTCCCTATTTGTACTACAACAAGCTTGACTTTTGGTGACGTTATTCGGCGACGCTTTTATAATTTCATCGGTAAAGACTATTATTTATAGACGCATATAATTTCATCGGTGAAAATTAGGTATTTGCCGACATTTTACATAAAACATTGGGAAAAGTAACCATTTTACTGACGTTTTATGTAAAATGTCAGTAAAATTAGATATTTTACCGTCGTCATTTGAACATTTGTCGGCAAAGGTAGATAGTGAATTAACTTCATTTTTAGAAAAAAATAAAATAAAATAAATTATTGCTGACAAATTTTGTTAGTTTAAGCAGCAAAAATAAGCGTCGGTAAATCTCAAGAGGGGACTTTTTCTGACTTTTTAATTTTCGTCATTAATAGTATTATTTTACCAACGTAAAAATATAACGTCGGCACAAAACATGAAATACTTTTACCGATGTAAAATGGAAAGACGTCGGTAATTTTACATATTTTTTTACTTATTTTTAGAAAAAAAGGAAAAATTTTTAACAATGAATTTATACATCGGTAAAATTGATTTTTACTAACGCTATATGTAAAATGTTGATAAAAATTAATTTTACTAATAGAAAATATTATATGTCGGTAAAGTTCTAATGACTTTTGCAGAACATTTTCCAACAAAATTATACTTTTTGTGACAAATTAATCATCGGTAAAAATTTTATAAAATTTCGTGCCACCCCATTTCCCCTTTTTCAGTCCCCCACCCCCAATTTCATTTCTCTCTCTCACTCTCTCTGATCTCTCGCTCTCTTTGATCTCTATGCTCTCTATCTCTCGCTCTCTGTGCTCTCTCACTCACTCCGATCTCTCTGCTCTCTCTCTCGTTCTCTCTTTGCTCTCTCTTTCCCTCGCTTTGTCCAATCTCTCTATTTATCTCTCTCACTCGCTCTTTCCCTACTCTCTCGCTCTCCCTGATCTCTCTGCTCATCTCTCTCTCGCTTTCTCTCTCGCCCCCAATTTCATTTCTCTCTTTGCTTTCTTTCTCTCACTCTCTCTAATATCTTGCGCTCTCCAATCTCTCTGCTCTCTCTCTCTCGCTCTCTCTAATCCCTTTGCTCATCTTTCTTTCTATCTCGCTCTTTCCGATCTGTGACCCGCTGCCGCTACCGCTACCTCTGAAATCTGCTGCCGCTGTGGTTGCAATCCTCCGATCCTCGCTCTACTCCACTCTTTCTCGCTCTGCAATCCGCTGTCGGCGCCTCTGCCTCTGCCGACCAAGAGGAGGTCATCTCTACAAGTGGACCTCTTCTGTGTGCACCGCTCTCTCTCTCTCCTCTCCGATCGCTTTTTCAGGTAATACCTCCCTTCCTCAATCTCTGAAATCTAGGTTGGAAGGACTTTGGGTTTTTTTTTTTGTGTTGGTTTAATTTGTAGAAATGTTAGGGTTTTTTTAAGCAAAAAACTGATTTTTTTTTGTTGATTTAATTTGTAGAAATGTTGGGTTTTACATTTTCTTGATTTCAAAGTGCATGCATTCTCTTCTTTTCTCCCCATCTTCTCCTCAATGTGTAACATGAGAGATTGAATTTGAAACCTAGGTGTTGACCCATAAAAAATTAAAAATATTGCAGCGAAAACATTACAAGAAAATTTCAAACCAAGGATATATAAACCTTGGGATTATGGAATCGCAAGTCAAGTACTACATCCAGATGTTCAGAGTTGGTGTAATCCATTTAGAAGACTTCAGTTGATCTCAGAATGCAGCATTTCAAATTTCAAAGTTAGTGGACTTCATTTCGTCACTCAACTCACCAAATACCAAATTCAGGGTTCATTGACTCAAAAACTAAGGGTCACTGAATACACTGAAGGTTCTAGATCACCAAAGTGGATGAGAGTCACATGGCGACTCTAAGGCATGCTTGGGAATGATGTTTCAAAGTTTCAAAGCATTTGGACTTTATCTCAACTTAAACCACGTTTCAGTGACTTTTTACCAGCTCGTTGGGGGTCACTGTGGAAATTGATACTACTACATGTCAAAACAAACTCAAACTTAGAGGAATGCCTTCAAATGCACCCAAAGACTATGGTTCAAAATTTCAGAGCATTTGAACATCATTTAGATCCAAACTCAGTCCAAATTGTTATCTATTATGCTCTGTAGGGTCACTGTGCAAAGTGACACCTCGTGAAAATCAAATCAGCTGAGACTCTCAGAGGAAGCTCAAATTATGCTCAAAGGGAGGTTTTGCAAAATTTCAGGTCAAACAGACATCAATTGACCAAAAATCTACAAACATGTCAACTTTAGGTCAGTGATCCCCAAGCCATGAGGTCACTGACCAAAGTCCTGCTTCTTGACGCCCAAAATTAATGAAAAATATGCACAGAGCTTTAGTCATGCTCAAAAGAGGTTCTGCAAATTTTCAAGTCAAACGGATTTCGTCTGATCCCACTTCCACTGCATGTCAGCTCAAAAGTCAATGACCCCCGAGCCATGGAGGTCACTGATCAAAATCCTACTTCCAGAGGGCAAAGCTGACGAAATTCGAAACATAGATTCAAAATATGTTCAAAGTTAGTTTTCGAAAGCTTCAAGTTTTCAACGCTTTTCGGGAAGAAAACAAGCTTACTACCCACTGTGCGAGGTGCATAGTGACTTAAAACATGCAATAACTAAGTCACTACTAGAAATCCTACTTCCACAAATCCAAAATGTAAACAATTTGGATGGACATACCAAGATACTCCTGACATCAGTTCCTCCAAGTTTCAAGTCAAACCGAGGTTATTTAGATCCCAAATAGTGGAAACAAGGGCCCATTTTCTAGAAAAATCAATGGGGAGTTGACCAACTTTAAATGGTCAAAACTAGTTGAAACTTCTATGAAATACCCATAATAGTGTCAAAAAGCATCCCTCCAAGTTTCGTGAAGATTGGACATCGTTCGGACCCCAAACAGGTGAAAACGAGTCACATATGCAAAAGTCCAAAAATGGGTCTTAGGAGTGACCGCGGCTGCGGTCACTAAGAGAGTTGACCAACTTTATGTCACAACCCGAGCCCAAGAGTTCGGGGGTTAGCAAAAGCCAAACCAGTGACACACGTACTCCCGTGCCTGTACACGTAGACCTGGTCTAAATGCACACGCACAAGGGAACATACACACGTGCCAAACAAGTATGCGGAAGCTGTAGATATCAAAACATCAAACTAAACAATGCAAGAAGAGAATACGAAAACCGAACTGGCATATATACATATGAAGGTTTACAAAAAGATCAAAATAACATATACAAGTCATGACGTATACAAGTATGGAAATCCTCAAAAGAAAGACTCCTATGCCATGTATGATCCAAGACGCTCTCCGATGGAGTGATCACATCCACTCCTCTAGGCCTGACGGGGCCTCGGGGGTCTCGGCTGGAGTCTGGCAGACCGGCGAGGGGTCGGCCGGGGCATCTGGGCCTGCAACACCAAAAACAACTATGAATACAACTATTCAGCAAAGTATAAACCATAACACGTTAACACACACTGTGTCTAATAGAATAAAGAACATCATGTAAATTAAACAGGGCATATTCGTATACTAGGCTGTCATGCAAGAAAGAAACATGCTATGTGGATCAATGTATACATGCTGTGTACAAAACTAGTTGGCGACTACATTGCCATATGCTCCCAAAAGAGGGATCTTATATCGTAAAAAGAACACCATTGTCCGGGCTAGGGTACAAATGGGTCTCGGTTTCCTGGGGTTCGGTTTCCCAAGACGTTTCCTTACTGCAGCAAGGCCATGTAACTACACCAACTTCACCCCGTCGGGATCCTAAGGCTGAGGCTAAGTAGTGCCTGACTATACAGAGTCAATCATGAAAACCTTGAGCAAATCGTGACAATCATATCATACGTGCATATCTTAGGATATGTCTTATACGTGACATATACATGCATACACAAGGTAAAGAAACAACAATGTGAAAGTAGCTGAAATAAGTAATCATGCTAGAGAGTGGAGATCAATAATCAAAACAATATGTTATGTAACAAATCATGTGAAATCGGATCACCTTTATTTACGAGCCAACTCTAAGCTAATTATCCAGTGTTTCTAACCATGCATGATGATGTAGTTTTAAGTTATTCGATGCACCGTTGTCTAGTGTTGCATTGAATCGGCTGGTGCACCGAAATCCCTTAAACCAACACCTATGGGGAGGTGCTTAACAACTGGATAACGAACATGAATGACTCGCAGCCCTCGAGATCATTCACGCATTGTATCATATTCCGTTGGGCAAGTCTAGGTGTTCTACATTCTATCATTAAGGCCATATAGATCTTTTCCTTACGCCTATCCTTGTTATTCATTTTCCAGGGGTGATACGGCTTAGCCGTAAGCATCTTACGACTTAGCCGTAATATGCACTGCAGCTCCACCACGGTTCCCTTTACTGTTCATCCGTAATTACGGTTCACCCGTATTTTTCTCTATAGCTTAGCCGTGCAATGTTCTATGGTTTAGCCGTGGCTGGGCCGTAGAAGTTCTGTCATTTGCTTGCCTTCAGTTAATCTAGAAAAAGGCACCCTGTACTGATCTACGGCTGGGTCACGGTTGAGGTACGACTTAGCCATAGGTCAATATGTGGCTTAGCCGTGTCCTGGCCGTAGAAGAAAACCGAGTTTTTACCCTCTCTGGACTTTAAGCCGAAGGTAACTTACGGCTCAGCCGTACATGCACGGGGTCGAATTTCTGAATCAAGTGCAGAAAATCTATAATGACCTCAAATGTACAAAATTCCAACAGATAAAGAGTGAATGAAAGCAAATTGGGCTGTATACATGTTTTCTCTACAAACTAACGTGAATCAATCAAAATCAAGCAAATACCAACATGGGTTCTTACATATTATGGTTATACTTGCCTTAATTGAGTTCAATTACACAACTTGCTGTCCTTGGGCTTATACACAACCAAACACCACCACTGCGATCATGCAAGCATGAGGAGAAGAAAGAACATCAAGACAACATCATGCTATTATGGAAACAAAAAGAGAAAGAAGAAGAAGGAGAAAAAGATGAGGGAGATGGAAGAGACCTCAACTTAACCACAATCAAAACACCCGTGAATGAAAGAACCAAAATCCTTCAACTTGGCTTGATCGATGGAGAAGGAAACTCAGGAGGGAGAGAGAGATTTCTACGTGAACAGTGAGAGAAGAGTGAGAGAGAGAGCTTGAGTCGATGAAGTGTATATTATATAAGGTAAGTGGATGTCAAATTACAAAAAAGTCCAAGTCATAAATCAATTTCTAATTTGAGTGAAATCCGGGCTCAATGGAATCATACGACCTCGGTTGCAAATGACGTAGTTACGAGAGTTAACGAGCTCAACGAAAGACACGTGTTGACATCAAAATGATGCAAAAATGAGCATGTCTTAGAAAAGCTAAAATTACGAAAAAGGGCTTGGTCTACCTAATCCAGGTCAAACTCAACCCAACTACCTATCCATGACCCACAACGAAATCAAAACACAAGCAAAACACAATTAGCAACAAAAACAACATTAATTAGTCTCTAAACGAGGTCAAGCTGGGTCGGAGTGTTACATCCTCCCCTACTTGAGAATCATTCCGTCCTCGGAATGAACACTCACTCACTCACTCATACCTGCGTAAACAGATCGGGATATTGCCGCGCCATCTGCTCTTCTAACTCCCAGGTAGCCTCATCAGGACTATGGTGCTCCCACAACACTTTGACCCATCGAATCGTCCTGGTACGGAGTATCTGCTCTCGAGTTCCCACAATGCAGAGCGGTCGCTCAACGTAGGCAACATTCGGCTGAATCTGAACATCATCGTAACGAATGACATGGGAAGGAACATGGACATATTTCCGAAGCATCGAAACGTGGAAAACGTCATGCACTCCTGAAAACGTCTTGGGAAGAGCTAATCGGTAGGCCAAATCTCCAATCTGCCTCTTGATCTCGAACGGTCCGACATATCGTGGAGCTAACTTGCCTTTTTGGCCGAAACGGATCGTACCCTTCATCGGCGAGGCCTTCAGAAAAACCCACTCACCAACCTGAAACTCTAATGGCCGTCTGCGAGTGTCTGCATAACTCTTCTGCCTCAGCCGCGCATCTTTCAAGTTCTCAATTGCTTTCTGTACCTTCTCCGTAGTTTCGGCGATGATTGTCGGTCCATGAAAACTCCGTACTCCAACTTCTTCCCAACATACCGGGCTCCTATATTTGCAACCGTACAATGCTTCATATGGCGCCATCCCAATACTCTCGTGGAAGCTGTTATTGTAAGCGAACTCGCACAACGATAAATGGAGATCCCATTCTTTCTCATTGTTCAACACGCTGTCTCGCAACATGTCCTCTAAGGTCTGAATAGTCCGCTCGAATTGTCCATCCGTCTGTGGGTGATATGCCATGCTGAAGCTCAATTTCGTACCCATAGCCTCTTGGAATGCTCTCCAGAAAGACGAAACGAAACGGCTGTCATGATCGAATACAATCGACACTGGGGTACCATGGAGCTTAACGATCTCATCCACGAATTTCTTCGCCATCTCTGAAAACGTCATACCCTTCCGAAAAGGAATGAAATGGGCTGACTTTGTCAATCGATCTACAATCACCCAAATGGTGTTGTTCTTCCTACTAGTCGGAGGTAACCCTGAAACAAAGTCCATGGTGATGTGTTCCCACTTCCACTACGGTATATGCAAAGGATCCAACAAGGCTGGAGGTCGCTATTGGTCTGCTTTCACCTTCTGGCATGTCAAGCATCGAGCAACAAACCCTGCTACTTCTCTTTTCATATTGTCACACCAGAAGCGATCTTTGAGATTCCGGTACATCTTCGTGCTGCCTAGGTGCATCGCATATCGGGCATAGTGTGCTTCATTCATGAGTTTCTCCTTGAAGTCCTCAACCGCTGGCACACACAATCTGCTCCTAAAATAAAGCACATCGTCCTCCAATCTGAAATCGGGTCTGTCTCCAATGTGGTCTCGAATGCGCTTCAAAGTGAGATCTTCGAATTGCCTGTCTTTCATCTGCTGAACTATCTCAGGTTGAAACACTAGCGTACTAGCCAAAGTCACATACTCATCCGCTAGTTTCACCTCAACAGGTAGACCATGGAGCTCCAAAAGGAAACTGCTAAACATCTGCACAGACTCTGCTTTCCTGCTAAGTGCATCTGCCACCACATTCCCCTTTCCTGGCTGATATTTGATCGGGAAGTCATAGTCTTTGATAAGCTCAAACCATCTGCGCTGTCTCATGTTCAGCTCCTACTGCGTGAATAGGTACTGCAAACTGTGGTGATCAGAATGGACCTCAAATCGCACACCATACAGATAATGTCTTCACAGCTTCAAAGCAAACACGATGGCTGCCAATTCTAAATCATGGGTGGCGGAATTCTTCTCATGTTCTCGTAGCTGTCTCGATCCATATACAATCACCTTCTCGTGCTACATCAACACACAGCCTAGGCCAACTCGAGAAGCGTCTGAATATATCACGAACCCTTCGCTACCATCTGGCAAGGTTAACACTAGGGCCGTAGTCAACTTCTCTTTCAAAGTCGGGAAACTGGCTTCACACTCCTCAGTCCAATCGAACGGTACATTCTTCCTGGTCAACTTCGTCAAAGGAGAAGAGATCTTAGCAAAATCCTGGACAAATGGACGATAGTAACCTGCTAGACCAAGGAAACTGCGAATTTCTGTCACTGTCTTAGGGCTAGGCCAATTCACTACTGCCTCTACTTTAGATGGATCAACTGCCAAACCCTCCCGTGAAATGATGTGACCCAAAAATACCACCTGCTCAAGCCAAAAATCACATTTCGACAACTTAGCAAACAATCGATGCTCTCTCAACAAAGACAAGGCTTTCCTCAAGTGCTCCCTATGCTCCTCCGCTGACTTAGAGTAGATCAAAATATCATCAATGAAAACAACTACGAACTGGTCCAAGAAAGGAGCAAAGATCTGATTCATCAACGCCATGAACGCTGCAGGTGCATTGGTTAGTCCAAAAGGCATCACGAGGAATTCATAATGTCCATAACGAGTTCTGACGGTAGTTTTAGGAATGTCATCTTCTTTGACCCTCAACTGGTGATATCCAGATCTTAAATCAATCTTCGAGAAATAAGCTGCACCCTGAAGTTGATCAAACAACTCATCAATCCTGGGTAGGGGATACTTATTCTTAATAGTCACTTTGCTCAGCTGCCGATAGTCTATGCACATCCGAAAAGTACCATCCTTCTTCTTGACAAACAAGACTGATGCTCCCCAAGGTGAGACGTTCGGGCGAATGAAACCCTTGTCCAAAAGCTCCTGCAATTGCTTCTTCAACTCAGACAATTCGGCTGGGGCCATGCGATACGGAGCTTTACTAATCGGTGCCGTGCCGGGAACAAGCTTAATGGCGAACTCCACGTCTCGAACCGGGGGTAGGTCTGGCACATCGTCTGGAAAAACATCAGAAAAGTCACAGACCACCTGAATCTCACTTAGCTGCTTCGTCTCTTTCCTCGTCGAGATAAAGGCCATGAAGCCTTCACACCCTTTGCGGATCAAGCGATCTGCCTTACATGCCGAAATCACACGCCTAGGGCATCTCTCCTGACTGCCCTCGAAACGAAAGCCCTTGCCTAAATCGAAGAAGATCGTCCTGTTGTAACAGTTAACACAGGCACGATATCGAGCGAGCCAATCCATACCAAGGATCACGTCGAAGTCCAACATCGACAACAGGATCAAATCAACAGGTAACTAATGATCTGAAATCTGCACGTCGCAATGGGGTTAGTATACACTACACTCCACTCGCTTGCCAACTGGGGTGGGTATAACCAACACATATGGCAACGGCTTCGACGGTTGATGTAACCGCTCAGCGAAATGAGGTGCTACGTATGACCGCGTAGACCCCGAATCGAACAATGCTAACACCTCAACTTACAAAATCAGAACAGTACCTTCAACCACTTGTGGATCCTCGGCACTCTCATAGGTAACGGCGTATGCACAAGCGGTCTGACGAGGCTATCTCGGGCCTGGACGGGCTGACTGTGACTTACTCGGAGCTGTAGACGCACTGGATCTGCTAGAAGCTGCACCGGAGGTAGTACTAAATGGTGGAGGCTGGGAAGCCTTGTATCGAGGACAACTGGCTATCATATGCTCCTTAGAACCGCAGATGAAACAAGCGCCTGCCTTCCTCCAACAAACTGAAGACTTGTGGCCTTTGCCACAGTGCTCATAGGTCACACTGGCAGAATTGGAAGTACCCTGCTGGCCTTTCGTCTTCTTCTGTACTTGTCCTTGTACGCTGAATGGCGGCTGTTGCTTAGGCTCAACAGCTCTCTCGGCTTGGTGGATGGCCTCAGCAGAATAGGCCCTGTCCACTGCATCATCAAACGTAGCCGGACGCTGAAACGCAGTCACATGGTGCATGTATCGGGGATGCAAACCTTCGACGAACCGATTCACCTTCCTTTCTTCGGTGCTGATCAAATCCGGAGCAAAATGCGACAACTGAGTAAACTTGTTCACATACTCTGCCACTGTCATCTGCTGCTGACGGAGGGCTAAGAACTCAACCTCCTTGGCTTGAAACACATGAGCCGGAATAAACTTCCTCCGAAACTGTTGCTTGAATGTCCCCCAAACTGTCGCACTGGGCAGATCTCTGTATGAGTCCTTCACGCTCTTCCACCAAGTCTTCGCAACGTCCCTAAACATAGAGGCTGCTAATCCGACCCTCTGCCGGTTCGTGCACACTACAGTCTCAAAGACATCCTCTGTCTGCTCCAGCCACTATTCTGCCTTCAATGGCTCTTCTGTCCCATAGAACTCAATGGCTCCTCGCTTGCGAAATTTATCGAAAAGGGCATTCGGGTCGTTCTCCCTCGGCTAAAAGACCACCTGCTGGTCTACATGCGATGGAGCTGGGACTCGGCTTTGTCTGTCTAACATGGTTGCAACTTGTGCCTGTAAATTTTGCATCGACTGCGATTGAGCTTGCATGGATTGAAATAGCATGAGGATGCGTTCGTCCGTGTTCTGTGCCCGCGGTGATGGTGCGGAACCACTTTCGTTATTTCCGGCGTTGTGCTGAGAACCTGAACCTGATGCCATCCTGTAAAATGGAAAGAGTTAGACACAAACACAAAACAATCGCGCCCAACATTCCCCAAAATCTAGAAAAGCCACAAAGAAATAATCGTATCCTCACCACGTTCCTACATGCCTACATGCTTATCATCTAGAGCAAGGAATGCTCTGATACCATACAATACGTATGTCACAACCCGAGCCTAGGAGTTCGGGGGTTAGCAAAAGCCAAACCAGTGACCACGTACTCCCGTGCCTGTACACGTAGACCTGGTCTAAATGCACATGCACAAGGGAACATACACACGTGCCAAATAAGTACACGGAAGCTGTAGATATCAAAACATCAAACTAAACAATGCAAGAAGAGAATACGAAAACCGAACTGGCATATTTACATATGAAGGTTTACAAAAAGATCAAAATAACATATACAAGTCATGACGTATACAAGTATGGAAATCCTCAAAAGAAAGACTCCTATGCCATGTATGATCCAAGACGCTCTCCGATGGAGTGATCACATCCACTCCTCTAGGCCTGACGGGGCCTCGGGGGTCTCGGCTGGAGTCTGGCAGACCGGCGAGGGGTCGGCCGGGGTATCTGGGCCTGCAACACCAAAAACAACTATGAATACAACTATTCAGCAAAGTATAAACCATAACACGTTAACACACACTGTGTCTAATAGAATAAAGAACATCATGTAAATTAAACAGGGCATATTCGTATACTAGGCTGTCATGCAAGAAAAAAACATGCTATGTCGATCAATGTATACATGGTGTGTACAAAACTAGTTGGCGACTACATTGCCATATGCTCCCAAAAGAGGGATCTTATATCGTAAAAAGAACACCATTGTCAGAGCCAGGGTACAAATGGGTCTCGGTTTCCTAGGGTCCGGTTCCCCAAGACATTTCCTTACTGCAGCAAGGCCATGTAACTACACCAAATTCACCCCGTCGGGATCCTAAGGTTGAGGCTAAGTAGTGCCTAACCATACAGAGTCAATCATGAAAACGTTGAGTAAATCGTGACAATCATATCATACGTGCATATCTTAGGACATGTCTTATACGTGACGTATACATGCATACTCAAGGTAAAGAAACAACAATGTGAAAGTAGCTGAAACAAGTAATCATGCTAGAGAGTGGAGATCAATAATCAAAACAATATGTTATGCAACAAATCATGCGAAATCGGATCACCTTTATTTACGAGCCAACTCTAAGCTAATTATCCAGTGTTTCTAACCGTGCATGACGATGTAGTTTTAAGTTATTCGATACACCGTTGTCTAGTGTTGCATTGAATCGGCTGGTGCACCGAAGTCCCTTAAACCAACACCCATGGGAAGGTGTTTAACAACTGGATAACAAACATGAATGATTCGCAGCCCTTGAGATCATTCACGCATTGTATCATATTCCGTTGGGTAAGTCTAGGTGTTCTACATTCTATCATGAAGGCCATATAGGTCTTTTCCTTACACCTATCCTTGTTATTCATTTTCCAGGGGTGATACGGCTTAGCCGTAGGTGAACATACGGCTTAGCCGTAGGCATCTTACGGCTTAGCCGTAATATGCACGCGGCTCCACCGTGGTTCTCTTTACTGTTCATCCGCAATTACGGTTCACCCGTATTTTTCTCTATGGCTTAGCCGTGCAATGTTCTACGGTTTAGCCGTGGCTGGGCCGTAGAAGTTCTGTCATTTTCTTGCCTTCAGTTAATCCAGAAAAAGGCACCCTGTACTGATCTACAGCTGGGTCACAGTTGAGGTACGGCTTAGCCGTAGGTAAATATGCACCTTAGCCATGTTCTGGCTGTAGAAGAAAACTGGGTTTTTACCCTCTCTGGACTTTAAGCCGAATGTAACTTACGGCTTAGCCGTACATGCACGAGGTCAAATTTCTAAATCAAGTTCAGAAAATCTGTAATGACCTCAAATGTACAAAATTCCAACAGATAAAGAGTGAATGAAAGCAAATTGGGCTGTAGACATGTTTTCTCTACAAACTAATGTGAATCAATCAAAATCAACAAATACCAACATTGGTTCTTACATATTATGGTTATACTTGTCTTAATTGAGTTTAATTACATAACTTGCTGTCCTTGGGCTTATACACAACCAAACACCACCACTGCGATCATGCATGCATGAGGAGAAGAAAGAACATCAAGACAACATCATGCTATTATGGAAACAAAAAGAGAAAGAAGAAGAAGGAGAAGAAGATGAGGGAGATGGAAGAGACCTCAACTTACCACAATCAAAACACCCGTGAATGAAAGAACCAAAATCCTTCAACTTGGCTTGATCGATGGAGAAGGAAACTCAGGAGGGAGAGAGAGATTTCTACGTGAACAGTGAGAGAAGAGTGAGAGAGAGAGCTTGAGTCGATGAAGTGTATATTATATAAGGTAAGTGGATGTCAAATTACAAAGAAGTCCAAGTCATAAATCAATTTTCAATTTGAGTCAAATCAGGGCTCAATGGAATCATACGACCTCGGTTGCAAACGGCGTAGTTACAAGAGTTAACGAGCTCAACGAAAGACACGTGTTGACATCAAGATGATGCAAAAATGAGCATGTGTTGACATCAAGATGATGCAAAAATGAGCATGTCTTAGAAAAGCTAAAATTACAAAAAAGGGCTTGGTCTACTTAATCCAGGTCAAACTCAACCCAACTACCTATCCATGACCCGCAACGAAATCAAAACACAAGCAAAACACAATTAGCAACAAAAACAACATTAATTAGTCTCTAAACGAGGTCAAGCTGGGTCGGAGTGTTACATCCTTCCCTACTTGAGAATCATTCCGTCCTCGGAATGAACACTCACGCACTCACTCATACCTACGTAAACAGATCGGGATATTGCCGCGCCATCTGCTCTTCTAACTCCCAGGTAGCCTCATCGGGACTGTGGTGCTCCCACAGCACTTTGACCCATCGAATCGTCCTGGTACGGAGTATCCGCTCTCGGGTTCCCACAATGCGGAGCGGTCGCTCAACGTAGGCAACATTCGGCTGAATCTGAACATCATCGTAACGAATGACATGGGAAGGATCATGGACATATTTCCGAAGCATCGAAACGTGGAAAACGTCATGCACTCCTGAAAATGTCTCCGGAAGAGCTAATCGGTAGGCTAAATCTCCAATCCGACTCTTGATCTCGAACGGTCCGACATATCGTGGAGCTAACTTGCCTTTCTGGCCGAAACGGATCGTACCCTTCATCGGCGAGACCTTCAGAAAAACCCACTCACCAACCTAAAACTCTAATGGCCGTCTGCGAGTGTCTGCATAACTCTTCTAACGAAAACGAGTCACATATGCAAGTGTCCAAAAATGGGCCTTGAGAGAGACCGCAGCTGCAGTCACTGACACTTGTGGAGCAATTCCTGTGGTTTTCAGCAGTTCCTCCACTTCATTTTGAACCTTAACTTTCTGTAACTCCTTTTAACTCCCCATAACTCCCAAACAACTGCTGTAGTTTATAAAAAGGGAGGTTTAACACATAGACAGGGACAGACAATGAAGGGAAAGAGCAAGTGCAAGTTCCTAAATTGAATTTCAGAAGTTTGAAGCAACTCTAAGCAAGCCACAAGGCATTCTTCACTACTCCAACATACTTCTTCTTCTCATTCTCACCAATTTAAGGTGAGAAATATTGCAGAGGAGAAGAAGACACATACATTTCACTTAAGGCATATGCAAAGGCCACTCGGATGACATCTTTTCCCTTTGATCTTCTCACTTGGGAAGGTCTTGGGTCACACTGGAAGTTGTGAACAAGCCTTTTTAGGCTTCATTCTAACCCTTGAAAATCTTAGGATCAGAATGACATAACTTTGGCTTCATACAGTGCGCTCTTTGGATTTGTACAAAAACAGTCCGTAAACGAAAAAGTGATAATTATCAAAGGTTTAGGTCAATTCCATAGCCAAATAAAGCACTTGTGGTGACCATTCAACACTCAAAATTCACAAGAAACAAGCTCCTACACTCTGAAGAAGTTACAGCAACGAAACGGAATAAATCAGAGAGCAAACAGTAGCCATTTAGCCACTATCTGCTAGTGACCGCAGGTCTCAGTCACTGGCAAGGGGCCAGTGACCGTAAGTCCTGGTCACTGGCAGGGGGCCAGTGGCCGTGACCCACAATCACTCCCCCAGTTTTCTTCCTTTTTTACATTTTTTCTCACTTTTTGTATATTTTCTTGTATTTTCCGAATTTGGATCACATCTAAGACTTGAGGGAGGGGTTGTAAACTTTTCAAAAACATGTAAACAACCTGCTTCCCCATGATCAGAGCATTGAACCCATGCAAACAAAAAGGAAATTAATGATGAACTATAGTTAATTCTCATTCTTCTTAAATGTTTGAAGTGCGTGAATGTCGAACTCGAATCCATTACACATTTCACCCATTTTCAAGCGCGATCACTAGGTTCTTCTTATTGTTTTGATGATCTTGGTGTTGATGGGAGCTCTGTATTTGTTTGTTGTTGGATTATATTCTTCAAACAAGAGATTGAAAGCCAATATGATTTGCAAATAAAAAAATAAAAAAAATACAATACGTTTCTTTTAAACCAGAATAGCCAACTCTTTGATTCACACACAATTCATTCTCCTTCTGGGGCTTCTCCTCTGAAACAAAATCCATCCATGATGTTGTGAAACTTTCTAAGTTTCAGACAAAAAAAGAACCCAAGGAGATTGTTTTTGTTTTGTATGTGTTTTTTTATTTGTTTGGAAAAACCCTTAGTAAGTTCTCAGTTAGTCCATTCAGTTGAGCCCCCTCCCTTATTGAGCCCTCTCACTCACATAAACCAATTACATTCTTGGTTTACCCTTTCTGCAGGTGAACTCTCTCTCTCTCTCTCATCTCTTCTCTCTTCGTCTCTATCTGCCTCTACATCTCTTCCCTCTCTATTCCCCATTCATGTTTATCTCTCATCTCTCTTAGGATATAAATGCACATAAATCTAAATGGGTGTCCATTGATGAGTGGAAAAAGATGCAACTCTTATTACTTTAAATTTGCACATTTGTTTCTATCCATATGTTGTCATGACTTTGAATTTTGTATCTTTATGGTCTTGAACATGCTTTCCATTAATCCCAAATGTGAATGAAAAAAAAGGCACAAGCATGATGGTTTGTTTGTCCACTACTCAATTTTTTCTTGTAAATTGGAATGATATTTACTGTAACAAGTTGTCTGGTGCTTAGTCTTTATTGCAGAGTTTGAAGTTGTGTTTGCATTTGAGTTGATGGGTGCTTCTACTAAGCTATTGATCAGCCTTCTTAGTTTTATGGAATTTGATGTCTGTGGTTTATAATGGAAATCAGTTGAAGTATTTCCTACAATTCTAGTCTATGTTGTTTTCTTTTTTAAAACTTTTCTCTCTTAATATGTTGGGTTTTTACATCTGAATGACAGATAAATGACATTTGAATATCGCATTTGTTGTTCTAAGAATACTATTTGGATAAATATGGAGGGTGAAGTCCGTTTTCCGTAAATTGGTTCATAATTCAAACATGAATGAATGTAATACACACGAGAGAGTACTTTTCTTCTTCGCAGAATTTTTGGCTATTGGGTTTTAGGTATTTGTTTCCTCTTTTAAAGCTAAAATTTGTATGATGAAGTTTTAAGATTAAACCTACCATCATTAAATGAAACCTCCTATCAAAGATATCACACATGGAGCAATTTCTAACTTCTAATTGCATGTGATTAGGTCAAATATGGACAGAAGTTGGATATTACATTATCAGAACTGATTTATTACTGAGTACGCGGCCAGGGTGAACTCATTTATTGATTTTGCACAGGCAAATTCGGGCCAGCGGTGATTAGGTGCCCATGTAATGATTGCTGTAACCATCGGAAGCATGACTATGGAATCGTGAGAAATCATTTGCACATTCATGGAATGATGGTCTCATACCAACAGTGGATAGTTCACAGGGAACCTATAGTTCAACCCGATGATTCAAATGAGAGCGAGGATGAATCGGAAGAGAATCAAGATTAATGCGATGAGTTGACAGAGGACCACCGTAGGAGAACTTACTTGGAGGAAGATACTCAAGAGAGGGATGATGTGCAGGATTTTGAAAAATTGTTGAAGGCTTTCTAGCGTGACCTGTACTTAGGATGCAAGAGCTCAAATACTCTGTTAGCATTTATAATTAAGATATTGCATGTGAAGGTTGAAAGTGGATGTAGCAATAAGTCGTTCGACAAGGTCTTGCAGATTTTTAAGGACTTCTTACCAGAAGGTCATGTGGTGCTAGCCTCAGTTTACGAGGCGAAGAAATTATTACATGACTTAGGCATAGGATACAAGAACATAGATGTCTGCAAACACGATTGTGTGTTGTATTGGAAGGAGAATACTCAATTGGATAAATGTCCAGAATGTGAAGAGCCTAAGTACAAGGTCAATGATGGCAAGCCAAAGAAGATCCCTCATAAGGTGCTCCATTACTTCCCATTGACACCGAGGTTGCGCAAATTGTATATATCAAGGAAGACAGCCACAGAGATGAGATGGCACAGTGATAAGCACGGTGATGATGGGATAACGAGGCAGCCGACTGACTCTATAGAATGGAAAGAATTTGATAAGAAATATCCAAAGTTTGACTGAAAGACACGTAATGTGAGGCTGGGGTTAGCCACCGATGGATTCAACCCTTTCAGTAACATGAGCACTTCCTATAACATATGGCCTGTTATACTTATGCCTTATAATTTGCCACCAAGGATGTGCATGAAGGAGTTATTTTTTATGATGTCATTACTTATTTCATGACCAAGCTCACCGGGAAATGAGATCGATATATATCTGAGGCCCTTGGTTGATGAGTTGAAGGACTTGAGGGATATAATGGTGTATTGACTAAACAGACCTTTTAGATGCCTCTACTAAATGACCTTTTAAATGCCTCTACTAAACAGACCTTTTAGATGCATGTGGCTATGATGTGGACCATAAATGACTTTCCTGCGTATGGCAACGTGTCTGGGTGGAGTACAAAAGGTTATAACACTTGCCCCTCATATAACGATAGCTCATTAGAGGTGAAGTTGAAAGATAAAATTGGGTACATTGGCCATCGAAAATACTTAGAACTGAATCACCAATGGCGTAAAAACAAGGCCTTTAACGTTCAACTTGAGCGTGAAAAGAATTCTTTAGATTTACCGGTGCAGAAGATACTAGACCAGCTGGAAGAACTAACGCCGGTTAAATTTGGCAAAAATAAGGAAAGACCGCATGAATCTGGAGAACTAAATTGGACAAAGAAAAACATCCTATTTGAATGGCCCTACTGGAAGTGCAAAAAACTCTGACACAACCTTGATCCTGTGCACATTGAGAAGAACATCTGTGTAGATTTGGTTGGAACAATTTTGGGCATAAAGGGAAAAAACAAGGACACGGAGGAAGCGCATAAGGATTTGGAAGATATAAGCATCAGGCCAGAGTTGCGTCTAGTGGAGAGAGGGGCAATGGATCCAACTTGAAGCCGCATGCCTCTTATACTTTGGAACCAAAACATAGAGATGAATTTTATGAATTCTTGAAGTTGATCAGATACCCAAACGGCTCTATAGTGAACCTCTCGAGGTGTGCAACCCCGAAAAATGGTAAATTATCTAGTTTAAAGAGCCATGATTGCTACATCCTTATCCAACGCATCCTATTGGTATACGTGGCTTTCTGAATAAGGGTGTTTGTATAACATTGTTTGAGTTAGGCAGTTTTTTCCAAGACCTCCACTTGAAAACACAAAGACACGATGATTTGAAAAAATTGGAGGAGCAAATAGTTTTAATACTGTGCAAGCTAGAAAGGATTTTCCTCCTGCTTTCTTTGATGTGATGGTTCATCTGTCGGTTCACTTACCACGCGAGGCCATGCTTGGTGGACTAGTGTAATATCGGTGGATGTACCTGATAAAAAGGTAATAGTTAATGACCATTGATTAATTATTTATTTATTAGTGCAATTGCCCTGCATTGAAAATTGTAATTGTTATCATTAGTTGTTAAAGGTTTCTGAAGACCCTAAAAGGGTACATTCACAGTCGAGCTCGGCCAAAAGGTTCAATCGCCGAGGCTTACATTGTCAAAGAATATCTTACTTTTTGTTCAATGTATTTAAAGCATATTGATTAAGTAGAACGCTATGATGATGCTGGCGAACGTAGCCCAGGGATGTCAGTCTTCACACAAATTGTTCATCCAATAAAACTGATAGCAAGGGCACATGATCCTTCGCAGAGAGAGTGTGACATGGCTCATTAGTTTGTGCTAAATAAGACCCCTGAGGTGGAGCCCTATCTATAGTATGTGCTTCAATCTAACCATATTTATGCATTGCTTGTTAACTATTTGATTTATTCTCTACTTTTACTTATTCATTAAAAACTGCCTTGATTAGGGAACACAACAATTTAGTACAAAATCAAAGAGGTGGAGAAATCGGGCAAGTGCGGCGAAAAAAATTTACAAAATGGTTCAAACAATATGTAAGACATATAAAACATTATCATTTTAATGGCTGGTCATTATTGGATTACATTTCAAATGACATTAGCGTAATACATTTGTCTTAATTTGCTTATGTAGATGAATCAATTTCGAACTCAAGGGTCAGCAGAAGCTACTGATGAGATTTGGTCATTAGCAAATGGCCCTAGATCCCTAGTGAATCTGTATCAGGGGTGTGATTACAATGGCATCCGATATCACACTAAAGACTGTGAGCAATGCCGTAGGAGCCAAAGTAGTAGCTTGGTTGTGGAAAGGAAAAAACATGATTACTATGGAGACATCTGCAAAGTCTGGGAATTGTCCCATTTGTATAGGGGTAAAGTGGTTTTATTTGAATGTGAATGGTACAAAACTAGTACCAAGCACAAGATAAACATTAAAGAACATGTTACAAGCATTGATATCACGGGTCGTTGGTGTAAGGATGATCCATTTGTCCTACCAAGTCAGATGACATAATTCTTCTATGTCAATGACACCAATAAGGGAAAAAAATTGGAAAGCTGTAGAACGAGTCAAGCCTTGGGGAGCATGGGATGTACCTGCTAAACGGGATGACGATGACAATAATGATGTGCCTAATGATGCATTTTAGCAAGACCAAACGATATTTGTTGTCCCAGTCCTCGTCGATGGTACTAGTGTTCAATACTCTAGGGATGATATAGATCCTGAGATCATTCTCAGTGATGAGTCAGTAGACAAGGAGGGGCAAGACGAGGATGAAACACTGGCGGAGTATGAAGATGAAGAAGACAATGATGTACTTAGTCAGTTTGACTCTAACATGGAATATGACATGTAGTATTTGTTTCAGGTTTTACACATGTAACAATTGAGTAAATTAATAAAGATCTTGCCTTACATAATAACATTGTCTTTAATTTCATTTTTTTTTTGTGATTTGTTCATATATGGATAAAACATTTCTATATTTCACGTTTTATGCTTATTTATATATATATCATAGTTGCAAATAATGGCAAACGGAGGGAAAAAATGGTGCAAACCTGGAGAGCTGTCCCATCAGGTGCAAGCATTCAATTATTTATTAAAGAGAAAAAAGACAATTAAGAAAAATGCAAATAAACTTGCATCTCTAAGGCTCCCGCCGACCGCACATGCCATATTTGGGTTAGCTAATGAGAATGAAAGAAAAAGGTTAGTGGAAATGATAACACGAGAACTACAGTCCCCCACAAGATGATGATGTAGATGATGAGACATCTTGGTCTGAATCAGATGAGGTAATCTTTCTGTGAATATCTATGACATGCGTTTTATAATATTAGTTTTGATAGTGACACTCATGCTAAAATGATTTCCATTTCCATTAAATGTAAATTGCTGACATTCACTTTACTAATATTATTGATTTTTGCTAATAATTAGTTATTTTCCTTATCACTTTGCTCTAAGCCAGGTTGCAGATATGCCTCGAGAGAAAAGGGTTAGACGTGCTCGAAGTATCACAGTTGCACTTGGATTAGCTTGTGCAGAGAGCACACCTGATGCTGCGACACAGCCTCTGCCAATACAGCCTCTGACCACACAACCCTCGCTGACACAGCCTCCTACCACACAGCCCTCGCCAACCCAACCTCCACACAGCCCTTGCCAACCAACCTCCACCGTCCCCGCGTCCGCCAAGTCCTCATACAATTAGTAACAGTGTAGGCGAGAAAATTATGACCTTTTAAAATCCTGAATTCACCTCAATTTAATGATTTGTGTTTATTAACTCATTTATCACTATCATCTTAACAGCATCAGCCCAAGTCTTGGAGGTTTCGAGCCGTGTAAGGGGCACTACGCAAAGGAAGAAGGTGGCAAAACTGAGGAGAGAGTTGGGTCATAACATCCCAGTTCCAATCCCCAGCTCGAGCCATAGGCTAGAGGTGGAACAAGCACCATCACTGGTTAACCATCTTGAGTTAGCCATTAAAGAGATCGCCCTAGTCCGACCCCATGACTAGAAGAAGCTTGATCTGGGTCAAGCTTGCCGTCATTGGTTTAGTTCAGGTAAACTATAATGAGAAATGTCAACCAACTGATCATAGTTGTGCTCGTCATTGCAATATCTGATTATTTTTTATTATTACTAATCTTTATATGGCTCTTTATTAATTGCAGCAATATTTGATATTAGTGACTACGAGAGCGATATGTAGCTCAGGGCGAACATTGAAAGCCAGTGCGGAATTTAGTATAAGAGTTGCAAATACAAGCTGCATAGTCACTATCTTGAGTTGTTAGAGTAGGGGGTTCCCCGACCCCAGGACCACCCGGCAGAGGGTTGTGATCCAACCAATTGGTAGTTAATGGTCTCGTAATGCTGGGAATCACCAGAGTGGAGGGTAACATTTGGATGTTATCCACAACAATTAATTATATTCCAACGTAATTCTATTAGTTATGATTTGTTGAAGAAAGCTATTATATTATTGTTTTTCTATATAGGCAAAGTCAAAAAAGGCTCAAGAGAGTCGAGCCAAGCTGCCATACAATCATACTAGTGGCTTTAGGTCATTTGCATCGAGAATGTCTCTGATGGTACTAATTATATTCATATGAAGAAACTTGATTAAGTTTATTAATTTATCAATATGTAGGATCATATTTAATATAAAATAATTTCAAATGACAGATGGCACAGAATGTCGTTCAGGCGCCGCTTATTATTCAGTTCTTCCACAACCCCCACTACAGGCAAAAAAGTAATGAGTGGGTAAATGACGTGGCTCAGCAGAGACATGTATGTTTGCTCTCTGATTCAATTTTGATCAATAATGCGACAAAAGCATTCTAAACCCCTTATTGATTTAATGGCAGGGGGCCTTAGTGCGGTGGACTGAGGAGCAATCGTAGCCCTCTATCACAACTCCGATGACTAAGGAACAAATTGTTGTTAATGTGCTTGGGAAGAGGTCGGGTTACTTGAATAAGTATGGTATATACACGAGGACCTCTTCATCTTCCACACAGTCTTGGGCGCCTCATCCTGAGGTGTTGCCCTGCGAGAACAGCTAACTGAGCAGGCTAGGAGGCAGGCTGAGCAGGACCAAAGGCAAGCTGAATAGGACTAGAGACAGCGTAAGCAGGACAGGCGGCAGCCTGACCAGGACAGGAGGATAGCTACACTTGGGGCCCTCGTTCAATAGCTGGTAGCTGCAGCAGGGATAGATCCGATGATCTACTTCAACATCTTTAGACGGACCAGTTCTACAGGTGATGGCACAGCTACTGGAGAGCATGATGCTCCCCTTGGTTAGTATAATATTCATCTGAAATTTTAACATAATAACTTGTCAAAATTTTAACATAATAACTTGTAGGAACTGACTGTTCACAAATAGGACTTCGAGTTAGAGAATTAGACATAAAAACCTACGATTTCCAAGACTTAGGCATGAAAACAACCCATCGAGGGGTAAAAAACGGGAAAAGGCTCCCTGAAAAATTGAAAATCGACACAAGCACTTACTCGAGGGTAGAATAACTTGTAGGAACTGACGGTCCACAAATCAGACTCCCGGTTAGAGAATTACAAGCAAAAATCTACGATTTTCCAACACTTAGTCTCAAAAACCACCCGCCGAGGAACCAGAACAGGAAACGACCCCTGAAAAAATCAAAAACTGGCAAAAGCACTTCGCTCGAGGATAGACTAACTTGTAGGAATTGATGGTCTTCAAATCGAACTCCTGGTTAGAGAATTAAAAGCAAAAACCTATGATTTTCAAGACTTAGACTCGAAAACCGCCCATCAAGGGGTCAAAAATGGGAAATGGCCCCTAGAAATATTGGAAATTAGCAGAGCACTTTGCTCGAGGGTAGAGTAACTCATAGGAACTAATGGTCCGCAAATCGGACTCCTAGTTAGAGAATTAGAAGCAAAAACTTATGATTTCCAAGACTTAGGCTTGAAAACCGCACATCAGGGGGTTAAAAATGAGAAATGGCCCCCTGAAAAATGGAAAACCGCGGGAGCACTTCGCTCAAAGGCAGAATAACTTGTAAGAACTGACGGTTCATAAATCAGAGTCCCAGTTAGGGAATTAGAAGCAAAAACTTATGATTTCCAAAACTTAGGCTCAAAAACTGCCCGCCAAGGGGTCCAGAAAGGGAAACAACCCCCGAAAAAATTGGCAATTGGTATGAGCACCTTGTTTGATGGTACAGTAACTTGTAGGAACTGACAGTTTGCAAATTGGAGTCCCGGGTAGAGATTTAGACCAAAAACCTATGATTTCCCAGACTTAAGCTCGAAAACCACCCACCGGGGGGTCAAAAAGGGGAAACGGCCCCCAGAAAAATTGAAAACTAGTATTAGCACTTTGTTCGAGGGTAAAGTAACTTATAAGAACTGGTGGTTCACAAATCGGACTCCCGGTTAGAGAATTAGAAGCAAAAACCTATGATTTTCCAATACTTAGGCTCAAAAACCACCCACCGTAGGACCAAAAAGGGAAACGGCCCCCAAAGAAATTGAAAACTGGCACAAGCACTTCGCTTGATGGTAGAGTAACTTGTAAGAACTAACAGTTCGCAAATTGGATTCCCAGATAGAGATTTAGACATAAAAACCTATGATTTCCAAGACTTAGGCTCAAAACCACCCACCAGAAAGTCAAAAAAGGGAAACGGCCCACGGAAAAATTGAAAACTGGCATTAGCACTTCGTTTGAGGGTAGAGTAACTTGTAGGAACTGACGGTCTCCAAATTAGATTTTCGGTTAGAGAATTAGACGCAAAAACCTATGATTTTCCAACATTAAGCTTAAAAACCGCCCGCTGGGGGACCAGAATGAGAAATGGCCCCAGGAAAAATTGGAAACCGGCACGAGCACTTCGCTCTAGGGTAGAGTAACTTATAGGAACTGATGGTTCACAAATAGGACTACCAGTTAGAGAATTAGATGTAAAAACCTATGATTTCCAAGACTTAGGCTTGAGAACCGCCCATCGGGGGGTCAAAAACAGGAAATGGCCCTAAGAAAAATTGAAAACTGATATTTAGAGAGAGATGAAATACAGAACATAAGAGAGATGAATGTCGTGCCTCCTTTGAGGATCGACTGTTCTTATATAAGGGTTTAATTCCCTAATTACAATCAATTACAAATCTTAGATCCTAAACTGAAGCCACAAATTAAGTCCCTAATTACAATCAATTACAAATCTTAGATCCTAAACTGAAGCCACAAATTAAGTCCCTAATTACAATCAATTACAAATCTTAGATCCTAAACTAAAGCCACAAATTAAGTAACAAAAAAGGTACAATAAATGAGCCTAATGGACTTGGGCTTGCTTGACATTAAATGAGCCTAATGGACTTGGGCTTGCGTGACACCCCCCCTCAAATTGATGCTGGGGAGTCATAAAGCAGCAATTTGGAAGCAAGAAATTGATGTCGAGGACGAGGAAGTCCCTTTGTGAAGATATCGGCAAACTGAAATGCTGTAGGAACATGAGGAAGAGTAATGACACCACGCTTATATTCATCGCGAATAAAGTGGCAGTCAACTTCGATATGTTTGGTGCGTTCATGGAAGACAGGATTTTCAGTGATTCGGATAGCCCCAGGTATTAAGAACATCAGACTTTGAATGTAATAAATAAATCCAAGTAAATCTGCTGTAGTCATCAATGAATGTTACAAAGTACTTGAAATGACTATGTGAAATGGTCGGAGCAATGCCCCAAACATCACTGTGAATTAAGTCAAAACATGTAGTGCTCCGTGTGTTAGAAGTTGGAAAGGGTAAAGTGTGACTCTTCCCTAATTTACAAGCATCACAGTCAAAAGAAGCAGAATCAACAGGTTTATTTATTAATCCAGATTGAAATAAAGTAGACATTGTAGAAGCAGTCGGATGACCTAGTCTATTATGCCACAACCGAGAATTATTCTTAAGAAAAAAACAAAATAACTGATGTAAAGTTTTATCAGGAATAAATGAAGACACTGGTAAGGAAAAAAGTCTTCCACGCTTAGGCCCCCTCGCGATCACTTCCCCCGACTCCCGGTCCTGCACAACACAACCAGAAGGAGAAAACAAAACATTGCAGTTATTTTCAACAAGTTGACCCACAGAAACCAAATTGGTAGCAAGATGAGGAGAAACTAAAACATTGGTTAATAGTAAGGGGCTAGGGATATCACCAACAGAGGTGATAGGAAGATGATCTCCATTGGCAGCTTGGACAGTAAGAGGACCAGTGTAAGGAACAACATTGTGTAATTTTAGGGCTGAAGTGGTCATATGGTTACTTGCACCAGAATCTAAGTACCAGGTATTGGAAAGAGAGGAAGCAGTACCTGCGATGTGCATGGAAGCTAAGGCATTGATGATCATTTGGTTTACCATCTCAGGGGTGAGAGGAGTTGGTGACGTAGATTGGGAGGAACCAGGTTGGGATGAAGAATCAGACTGCAGAGAACCACTGAAGTCAGGTGAAGCATATGGTGGAGTAGTCACAGTGTAAGCACTAGGAGCTGACTGTACGCTGTAAGTACCAGGGGCTGGCTGCACATAGTTGCGGGAAAGAGAAGTGCGATTCTTCTTCCGGCACTCTTCAAGAACATGACCAGTGGCCTTACAATATCGGCAGATTTTTGCCTTACATTGATTTGCATAGTGACCATATTTCTTGCAGGTATGGCACTGAACTTTACTGATGTCCCTAGAAGGTGGTCTAGTTGTAGCAACATATGCAAGGGGAGTCTCAACAGATCTCTGTTGTTCCAGTGTAGTTTGAGTGACCCGACGTTGTTCTTCCCGTAGAAGTTCCTGAAGACAATCATCCAAGCTAGGAAGAGAAGCCCTGCTCATTAAGTTAGATCGAACTGTCTCAAACTCGAGACGAAGTTTCATAAGAAACTGATCCCGATGACTACATTGCTGTAATGGAAGTAATTCCTGGAGAAGAGCTGCAGATACCGAGGCAAACTTAATCGCATCATATTCGGACCACAGTCTGCGGAAGCCATTATAATACTCCTGAATAGACTGGGTGCCTTGAGTGAATTGCGAGATTTCAAGCTCTAATTGAAACTGGCGAGCAGCATTGCCCTGTTGGTAAATTTTCTGAAGATACTCCCACATTGCACGGGCAGTGTGGCAGGGTTTGAGGTTGAGAATAAAATGTGACTCAACAGAGCCCAGCAACCAGGTCTTGATTTTAGCATCCTTTGTTTTCCAAGCTAAAATTTTCTTATCATCTTCTGCAGGTTGAGGTTCAGATCCATCAATGTGTCCCCAGAGTTCTTTTCCTTCCAAATAAATTTGAAATTGGAAGGCCCAGGAGGTATAATTTGTACCATCAAAGCGAATCAGGGCAATCTCATGTTTGTCCATGACTAAAGAGAAGGAAGAAACCCGCACAAAGCAGTCCGGAAAGGATATTGACAAAACAATATCTTTTGGATGGCCGAGATGAAAAGAAATGGACAAAACAGAATTTCTACAATAAAGGGTAGATGGCCTACCTCAGATGATCCATAAATGGTGAGAAAATCTTCAAAAAAATGTAGAAATCCAGACGACCAAGATGGGCTGGTCCAGCTGAATGGCGATGATGATCGCAGGTGGGCCACTTCAGATCTGAGATGAACAGGGATGATCAAGGCTTCCAGATCTTGGAAGATGACTCTGATGATCAATAAATCAGAAACAAATTCTTCATAAATCCTGGAAGCTTCAGGCGACCAAGATGGTAGGATGCCGCTAATGAGTTGGTGAGAATCACAGGTGGGCCACGTCGGATCTGAGATGATCAGGATGATCTGGCTGAAGAGAATGATCACAGATGATCATATACTGGCTTCCAATGTTTGGAAGATGATGTAGGAGAAGATCACAGATGATCGAGCTCTGATACCATGATATTTAGAGAGAGATGAAATACAGAACATAAGAGAGATGAATGTCGTGCCTCCTTTGAGGATCGACTGTTCTTATATAAGGGTTTAATTCCCTAATTACAATCAATTACAAATCTTAGATCCTAAACTGAAGCCACAAATTAAGTCCCTAATTACAATCAATTACAACTCTTAGATCCTAAACTGAAGCCACAAATTAAGTCCCTAATTACAATCAATTACAAATCTTAGATCCTAAACTAAAGCCACAACTTAAGTAACAAAAAAGGTACAATAAATGAGCCTAATGGACTTGGGCTTGCTTGACATTAAATGAGCCTAATGGACTTGGGCTTGCGTGACAAAAACTAGCACAAACACTTTGCTCGAGGGTAGTGTAACTTGTAGGAACTGACTATCTACAAATCGAACTCCCAGTTAGAGAATTCAACGCTAAAGCCTAGGATTTTCCAACACTTAGGCTTGAAAACTGCTCGTTGAGGGTCCAAAATGAAAAATGGCCCCCCAGAAAAATTGAAAACCAGAATGAGCACGTCGCTCAAGGGTAGAGTAACTTGTAAGAACTGACAATTCGCAAATCAAACTCTTGGTTAGAGAATTAGGTGCTAAAGCCTAGGATTTTCAACACTTAGGCTCTAAAACTGGCCGTCGAAGGTACAAAATGGGAAACGGCCCCCAAAAAAATTGGAAACTCGCACGAGCATCTAGCTTAAGGCCAAATCAACTTGTAGAAACTAATGGCTCACGAATTGGACTCTCGGTTAGAGAATTAGACATAAAAACGTTGGATTCCAAACACTTAGACTCGAAAATAGGCCACCGGAGGTCCAAAACAGGAAACGGCCATCGGGCAGCCCGGAAACTGGCACGAGTATCTCGCTTGAGGCCAAAGTAACTTTTAGGAATTGACAGCTCATGAATCAAACTCCGAGTTAACGAATTATGCGTAACAGCCACTTGATTCTCAATACTTAGGCTGGAAAATAAGCCACCAAAAAACTTAGTAAAAGATTATATATACATGTTTATCTTACATTTGTAATTTAATTCATTGAAAAGGTTCTAATGTTGTTTTTGTCATTGCAAATTAATGGACACTTTGGGTTCGATTGCAGACTTGGAGGGGTGTTTTCTTTTCATTTTACTTTATTTGTATTTGTATATTGGACATTTATATGGGACTATATCATCTATTGTAATATTTGTTAAATGAGATAAATGACTTTTTTGAAAATGGCGATGGTCATTTTTTTATTTAGCAACTCTTGTATGCATGGATTTCTTAGGTTAAATATGGGTACATGAATAGGTTTATATTTGATACAGGTGTATAAACAGGTTTACAGGAAGGCTATATTGAAAAAAAATATATTATATTTTAAAAAAAAATTCTTTATCGATGTTTTTTTTTGTCAGTAAAATTCTAATGATTTTATCGACATTTAAAAATGTTGCAAACGTAAATTGAAAATTTAAAAAACTGAAATTAATTCACCCACTTTTTATTAATGTCGGCAAAATGAAATTAAAAATAGGATAAATATTTTACTGACATTAAAACATGTCGGTAAAATTCAAAATTAAAATAGAAAAAATTGAATGATTTTATTGTTGTTTCATTAACGTTGGCAAATTGAAATTGTTAAATTTAAAAATAGGATAAATATTTTACTAATGTTAAAAAACAATGGTAAAAGTCAAAAGTAAATTAGAAAAAATTGAATGAGTTTACCAACATTTTATTAACATTGGCAAATTGAAATTGTAAAATTTAAAAATAAGATAAATCTTTTATCGACGTTAAAAAGCATCGGTAAAAGTCAAAATTAAAATAGAAAAAAGCGAATGAGTTTACTGATGTTAAAAAACGTCAGTAAAATTAAATGGGAAATTAAAAAAAATTGAAGTTCATTTATCGATGTTTTTTCAACGTCGGTAAAATGAAATTTTAAAATTTTAAAATAGTGAAATTTTTTTACCCATGTTTTAAAATGTCAATAAAATTTAAATTCAAATTAAAAAAATAAAATGATTTTGCCGATGTTTAAAAAATTGGTAAATGAAAATTTTATCGTCGATAAAGATTTGGTTTTCGCTGATGGAATTTTGTTCCGTCGGTAAAATATTTTGTTGATGATTTTTTTCTTGACATTTAGCCGACGTTAATATTTTCGTCGATTAATTTATATACCGATGTTTTTGTATATTTTGCCGACGAAAAGTTTCGTTGCTAAAAATGTAAATTGTTGTAGTGTTGCATAGAATGACCAAGGGCATGTTCATGTGTTCCTGACCCGGCTTGTGGAAGGGAAGAGATCAAAACTTTGATAAAGGAAGACAGAAGGATCAAGGGTCAAGACTCTGGAGTGGATATCTAGATGAGTATGATTCATTTTCATTTGAGAGTGGAGATTTATTTTCTGTATAACACTTGCCACCCATTCCATATTTTACCATGCCATCGGTGCATTACTCCCACCTTTAACTTTTCACTCCATATTTTGTTGAAACCAGGTTGAAAATGTATTGAAATTTCCCACCAAAAAGGACATAAAAATACAATGGAAAAGAAATCATCTAGACATGTTCCTCTGCCATTCACTACTTGGCCGCAGAAATGTACTGTTGGAAATTTATACTAAAAGTATACTTTTATGTATTTGTCTTTGATTGATTTATTTATCAATAAAGTTTGTCATTTCATCTTAATGAGAATTTATATATGCAAATGGTTGCATTGTTATTTATTATGTATGTATATGTATTTTATTCTATAAAGTAGACAAATTAGTATGTAGAGTTCAGCTTACACACGAAAGACTTATTTGTCGATTCTTATAGAATATAAGTTGTTGTTCATAATCTAGATGGAGTTGAACACACCATCGGTACGATTGTAGCATGATGTTTTAGCAGGCTTGTCTTGGCTGCGGGAAATGGTATAGTTTCAACTTGTTATGCTAGTACGTTTTGTGTGTATTGAGTAGAACCGCTTTTGGATTTATTATCTTTATACTGACTATAGACAATCAACATTCAAATGGTTATTATGAGTGCTTGTACTCTTAATCCCAATATAAATAATGGACACATACATTTAGTGTTTGACATTTTGATTTACAAAGGAGTGAAACCTTTTATAGGTCAATAATCACAGTAAATTAGATGACCACACTACGTATATGGTGGATATTAGTTTATTGATGGAATCCATGTCCCGTAATAGGGATTGATGATATCTCCTTAATGAACCTTATAAGTTTTTATTATGTCAAGCCCTACAGGTGGACTTTGTGTCCGATATATCAAATAAGTTAAGTGTAAAGTCTCAAGGAATTACAAAGATATCGATTAAATATAGATGTTAGTAATTATTTAATCGATGGATATCTGAAATCTTAACTTGGGGAGATGAATAAGCATTTCATAATAAGAAGCTCGAAATATTATTTTAAGAATAAGGACAGGGTGCAATTATAATTCTTTAGTGAACTGAATTATAATCTATGAAAATAGGATTCTAATTTGGATTGAATTAGGGTTTCCTATTTCCATAAGAAGCCTATTCCTTATTTTCCTTTTAAGGTCCCTATTGTAGCTTATAAACATGTGCTATTGCTATCTAGGAAACATAACAAGAGAAATCTCGCTTTTAAGAGCAAAGAGAATTCGTAGAAGAGGCCCACACCCCGGTGCGAGTTCAAACATAGATGAATAAAATAGAAAGTCTTGAGATTTTTGAGTTGCTGTAAGACCGAGATTAAATTAGAAGATCTCACAGAATATAGTTCTTGAATCATCATTGTCTAATGATATTTCCATAGTAATTTGTACACAATATCTAGAGATCCTGGTGGTTGGCTCCCAACATGTACTCCTTTTGATTTTTGATTCATTATTTCAAGGCTAAAGGTTTTAAGAGACCTCTAGAATGGATCAATGCAATATAATATCATGATCATGGAGCGGTGTTGGTTTTATCTATTAGGAGATTGTAAAAATAACATGAAGTTGCAATCTAATCAATTATAAGTGACCCATCATTGATGATGGTGATGCTAATGCCCTCTCGGCATATGCTGGCCCACACAAGTCAGATGACTAATTATGGCTATCATTTTCTTTCATATGAGATTTGCAAATAAAGCTACTCCAAGTGAAGAATGATGTCCTCACCTAAATCCATCTATGTAGGATGGGCTTCATGCTTCCTGATGAAGCAAATGTGAAGTTACAAAGAACAACATCTATTTTTTGATGGATATGGTTGTGGAGACTCCAACACGCGGCCAGAGATCTTTGTGCATTTTAGCGATTAGGAAGCTCTGGGGATGTCTTTACCTCCTGTCTTTCCCATGGAATGTAGAGCGATCCAACCCTATGGCTCCCTTATCTTAGATGGACAAGTTCTAGAGAGTCGCACTTCCTAGAAACTTCTTCCTTTGTCTTTACCTTTGGAAGTTGCTGCCAGCACTGCTTTCCCTTCTGATGAAGAACTTGAAGTTGCTAAATTTTGCAGAAGATGGCCAAGGGAGTCCCTCCAGCAGGGGAGATGCTACAGAAGAAAAGCTTGTGAATTATGTAAGTTTTTCTCAATATCTTTACCTTCAAAAAAAGAAAACAAGTCCTCTATAAGCTCTCATAGAATTTAGGGCACGTTTGGTAACGTGAGAGAAATCAGGAATTAGACTTTCCTACAAATCCCAATTTGGCCCTGGGAGAGGAATTAAAGTGCACTAAATATCTGCATACCTAAGTAGCACACAACAAATTGATGGAAGCCACTACCATATACATGATGACAGATCAATTAGGCTTCAAGTAGCTTAAAGTAACTTGTGATTTCCATAGGAATCACAGTTATGTAGTGCAACAACCAAGAAAAATTTGGAAACACAATAATATATTAGAACTACAACAAACAAACTATCTATCTCACAAGGTTGGAGAAGGAAAAAAAACAATAATTTAACTTTAGAGTTCAAACAAAATAAAAAATGAGAAGATATCCATTTAAGAAATGGGTACTTCTCTACCTGCAGTATTGGATCCCCTTCTCTACCTGCAGTATTGGATCCCTCCTGCATTTCATAAATTAAGCTAAACAAGGTAGTTGTGAGACTAAGTTGTTTACAATATTTCAGTCCTCACTCATTTCTTGGTTTTCCCAGATCCTTCAGAGGATGCCTCAAAATGGGACTAGGCACAATCTTCGCTAACCAGCTCGTCCAATGGGATGCTCAGCTCTAGGAAGATCTAGACAAGATGCTTGAGAAGGCCAAAGCCACCAACGAGAACAGATACTTTGGTCTGTCCATTTGCCCCCTTTGAGTTTACTCATTTTTATTGAAGTTTTAGCTATTCTTTTTTTTAAAAATCGTATCTTTGGTCAGTTTTCTACCTAGGTTTTATGGGTTTAGATGACCATTTGCCAGATTTGATTTTATCAGTTTTTTGTTGAAATTTTAGCTATTTTTTCTCATAAAAATCATATATTGGATCGATTTTCTATCTGGGTTTTATGGATTTTGATGATATTGCACTTTGAATTTTCTACCTAATTTGATTGAAGTTTTAGGTTTTATTCTCTAACAGAATCATTTCTCTGATCGTTTTTTCGGTGCGGGTTTTGTGTGTTAAAATATCTTGTTCTGGAACTGCATGATTTCTATTGAAATAAGAATGAAATTTTGCATGTTGTGAAGTGAAGATTGTACAGTAAATGGTGTTTGAAGGAATTCTAGGGCCAATTCGTATAATTGAATTCGTGAAGTTTCTAAGCAATGCCTCTCTATTCAATCAATTGGGTTGAAAATGAAAATCCCCAAGGGACCATCAATTATTCTCTCCTGTGATTGGAAATGATGACATAGAAATCACCCCAGTAAATCAAGTTGTAGACAAGTGATGGTCCCTTTTATATCTCCACCTTGGACCATTCGCTCCTCACCTTTTTCATATTCCTCTTGTTAAACCCCCTTTACTAAGAATTAATATGAATTCATTCTGATGTAGCCAAAAAGGCCATTAAACCAAACAGCTTAAAGGCAGCTGTAATCATTATCACATTTATTGAAAAAGGCAATCAAGAGGTTAAACAAAGTGATGTTAGGTGATATTACCACGGGTGAGTGTGAGTGTGTGTTGTTAAAGTAATGTACACAAAATCTTTGTGAAATATCTCAAAGATGTTTCCACCCGCTAGTTTCTAGGAAAAAAATTGATCCTACCCATTACTTGTTGTGAATTTGACATCACCCATTGTGCACATACACAAATCACAAAATCAACAAAGAAGCAATCACACAAGAAGAGACAGAGATTTTCGTGGTTCACCCAAATAGGGCTACATCCATGGCATAAAGATGATCATCTTCACTATGACAAGTAAAGTATACAAAGACTCTCAGTCTCTCGTATCATCTCTCCTACATAGTGTGGGAACACCACAACAAAAGAGCTCTCACATTTCTTCAAATGCAAGATCTAGGGTAACAGACTATACACATATAAAATCTCCGCTTTCTTGGCCACCAAAAAAGCCCTGGTATAATTACTAAAATACCCTTGACCTTAAACTGGTCACTGGCTAACCCAGTGGACCCATCCGGTTAAACTAGAATACAAGACATAAACGAAACAATCTTCACCTTGGCTTGGATTCCTACAACTCGAGCTACTAGGAGATAAAACCGACATTGTCTTCACATACCTTACTGAATGGTACGTCATTGTACTGATAATGCAGTCTTCTTCCTTCAACACTTTAACATGTTGAACCAGCACACGAACTTTGTGTAACACTCCGACCCGAGTTGATCCGGTTTAGTGTGTAATTGCGTGTGTTTTTATCGCTAAGAGTGTTTTGATTTGGTTTTCCTTTGGTTTTGACTCGTAGAGAGATCGTTGAGTTGAGTTTGACTTGGTCTAGTTAGTTCGAGCCCTTTTTCGTAATTTTCGCTTTTGATTGACCTTGTCAGTTTTGCGTCATTCTGACGTCAGCGCGTGTATTTCGTCGAGCTTGTCGATTGTCGTAACTGTCTTGAATCCGAATGAGTTCGTTTGCTCTCGTTGGACTGTCATTTGACTCAAACTGATATTTGTATAAGCTATTTGGCCTTAAATGTAATTTCGACTCAAATTAAGTATAAAAATCCCACCAACTCCCTGTCTCTCTCTCGATCGTCTCTCTCGCTCTCTGTTTGTCTCTCTCTCTGTTCAGCTCTCTCTTTCTCTCCTCTCCTTCTCTGTTGCTCGTGGCTTAAGGGAGGAAGAAAGGAGCTCTTTTTCGTGTGTGATTCCGGTGGACTGAGCCAATTAGCGTGTGGATTTCGTCCGTGAGGCAAGTATAAGCCCAAGATGTGTGAACACCGATTGATAGTTATTTGATTGTTGTGTTTTATGCTTTATTGTATTTCTCAGTGTTAGACAGCCTAATTCAGCTCATTTTGCTGTTTTGTGTCTGTTCCCAGCGGTTTTGAGCATTTTCTGTACGACTGTAACAAGTTCAGGAAAAATGAGTCCGTGCACTCACGGCTAAGCCGTGAAATGTGCTACGGCTAAGCCGTGAAATGTGCTACGGCTAAGCCGTAAAATGGCTTACGGCTAAGCCGAGACCCAACCGTAAACCAAACCGTAGAACAGTACAGACTGTTAGCTGAAAATAACTGGATGTTGGCAATTTGCCATTCTTCTACGGCCCAGCCTGATCTACGCCGTACATTGGCTTACGGCCAAGCCGTGGACCAGGATACGGCTGAGCCGTAGAGCAAAATACGGTTAAGCCGTAAATCCGAAGGGATATTTGGGGAACCTCAGCTCAGCCGCAGTGCATATTACGGCTAAGCCGTAAGATGCCACGGCTAAGCCGTAAGGTTACCTACGGCTACACCGTGAGACCCTGAGAATTAAATGAAAAGGGACTAGGTTTAAGCAAAAGACCGTATATGACTTTCATGTTAGAATGTAGCTAACCTGGACATGCCCAATGGAATGTTTGAATGACATGAATGATCTCAAGGGCTGTGAATCATTCATGCTGGTTATCCAGTTGTTTAGCACCCCCCATGGGTGTTGGTTTAAGGGACTTCGATGCACACTCGAGACACTGCAACACTAGACAATGGTGCATCGGATAACTTAAAACTACATCAACATGCACGGTTAGAGACGCTGGATAATTAGTGTAGGATTGGCTTGTAATGGATCCTTGATTCGTATAAGTACTGGATTGGTTTGAGTTGTACAGCATATTGATTACGGTTTATGCCCTCTTATGTGTTCTACGCTGGACCTCTCGATTCTGTGGGAAATGCAGCAACCCCAGAGCGAAGCCCGGGTGGAACCATTCTATTATTGTGTATTGTGTTATACCGTTGCTCCATTGGAGAACTTGCATCAGTTATGAGTCAGTGATTGTGATTGATACTCATTGTCAGCACTTCCTGTAATTGCTTATGTACATTCAGTATCAGTATATGCGATGCACTTCCTATTGTTTGTTCAGCATGATATGTGAGATCTGTAAGTGATAAGTGATATGATATGATTGATTGATTGAGGCGCATCATCCGATTGATTGTGATTGGTCTTGGCACTACTGAGCCTCAGCCTTAGGATACCCGACGGGGTTAACTTTGGTTTAGTTTAAGTGTTTGCCTCTGCAGAGTGTGATTGTCCTGGGACTCCGGACCCCGGGAACTAGAGACCCATGCGTACCCTGGCCCGGTCGCTGGTGTTCTCATCCTGATTGCTCTCGTAAGGGAGAAAATGGCCAATGTAGTAGCCACTTGATTGTTACCTGTTTATGATTCTGATAGCATGCTTATTCGTTTGCATAATTGTTTAGTATACAGACAAAATTTCTATGGATATTGCATTATGACTATTGTTCGGTATTCTTCAGTTTTAGACACAATTCGTGTTATCTTCTTGTTGGCTTATACTTTGCTAAGTCGTTGTACTTATACGTTTGTCTTGTGTGTTGCAGGCTCAGATCCCTCTTCCGATCCTGCGTCGGTCGACCCGATTGCAGGAGAGGCTCGCGAGGCCCCCTCCGGCCTAGAGGAGTGGACTTGATCCATCCTCCAGAGTACGGTTTGCATCATTTTGGTTTTCCCCATTCTTTGTGTTGGAGTCTATTGAGGGGATTTTTCTGTACTTGTACAGTGGGCTTCGAGTGATACCTGTATATTGTATTTTGATTTTTGGGAGCCCGCTTTATTTGACATACGTTCCTGTATTTGTTATTGTTATCAGTTCTTGATAGTTTGTATTCTCCTATGTCTTTTGGTATTTTGTGGTATGCCTTGATACGTACAGCTTCCGCGTACAGTTGTTTGCACGTGTGAATGATCCCTTGTGTGTGTATGCTTGGACGGGGTCTAGGTGTGCATGCACGGGAGTACGTGTGTCATTGGTTAGACTTCCTCTGACCCCCGGTCCCTGGGCTCGGGTTGTGACATACGTATTGTATGGTATCAGAGCATTGTCTCTCAGAGCTTTGTCTCTCAGGGCCTTGTCTCTATCTTAGTGTGTAAGCATGTAGGCATATAGGACGTGGTGAGATTTCGTAGTCCAGTTTTGGACTGTTGTGTTTGGTCCCCTTGTCTTGTGAGTTCGTGTGAGTACTTCGTGTGATAGTCGATTGACTTTTGTGTTTTGTAGGCTATGGCATCGGGATCTGGAACACACAACAACAATGATCAGGGAGATAACGAGAGTGGGTCAGCCGCTCCACAGCCACTTGTGAATTTCGATGAGCGCTTCTTGACTATGCTACAGGCGATCCATTCTTTGCAAGCGCAGGTTGTTTCGTTAGTAGACCGACAGAGTCAAACGCCAGTTCGGCCTGCAGAGCAGCAAGTGGTCTTTCCGCCTAAAGAGAGCGATCCGAATGCGTTATACGATAAATTCAGGAAACGTGGAGCCACAGAGTTCTATGGTAATGAAGATGCGTTGAAGGCTGATCAGTGGCTAGAGCATACTGGAGATCTCTTCTCGACCATTATCTGTGATGACCGGCAAAAGGTTATGCTTACGGCATCGATGTTCCGAGAGGTGGCAAAGACCTGGTGGAAGAGTGTTAGTGCAGCTTATCTGACCTTGCCGAGTGAAACAGTGTGGGAGACGTTCCAGAAACAGTTCAGAAGGAAGTTCATTCCTGCTCATGTTCGACGCGTGAAGGAGGTTGAGTTTCTGGCCTTACAGCAGCAGCAGCTGACCGTTGCAGAGTACATTCACCGCTTTACCCAGTTGTCCCATTTTGCTGAGGACATGATCAATACCGAGGAGAAGAAGGTGAATCGTTTTATTTCTGGTCTACACCCGAGATACGCGAATTTTGTGACTGCCTTTCAGAGACCAGCTACTTTCGATGATGCGGTCGACAGAGCACACGCTGCGGAAGCCAACCACCTAGCAGAGAGAGCCATGGATTTTAAGAGGAGTGCACCAGTGAGTTCCAGGGGACAGAGTCAGAAGAAATGGAAAGGGAAGCAAGGCACTTCGAGTTTCTCCGGGAGCAGATGCGAGTTTTGTGGATTTGGACATCCGACGGAGAAGTGTTGGAAGAAGTCCGGAGCTTGTTTGAGTTGCGGATCGATGGAGCATAAGATAGCTCAGTGCCCGAAGACCAGGACTTTCCAGTCGTCCAGATCTATGGGGTCATCCAAGTCTCTCAGTTCAGCAGCTTCGAACAGCCCCCATCCGTCTCGCCAAAGCCAGAAGCCCCAGCGTCAGACTGCTCGTGTGTATGCAGCCTCTCATGATCATGCAGAAGATGCGAAAGTGGTGGAAGGTAAAGTTCTCATTGCCCGAGCTGAAGCACATACACTTTTTGATTCGGGATCTACGCGTTCGTATGTTGCCCCTCGTTTTGCGGAACAGTTACCGCAACCCCCTCGACCGCTACCCTATTTGCTAGTGGTGTCCACTCCTGTGGGCAAGAGAGTGGAGTGTAGTGTATACTACCCTCAGTGCGACGTGGTGATTGAAGGTCGCCAGCTGCCAGTTGATTTGATTTTGTTGTCCATGTTGGATTTCGATGTGATCCTTGGAATGGACTGGCTAGCGCGGTATCGTGCCTGTGTTAACTGTTACAACAGGTCGATTTACTTCGATTTTGAGAAGGGGTTTCGTTTCGAGGGCAATCAGGAGAGATGCCCGAGGCGTGTCATCTCCGCATGCAAGGCGGATCGTTTGATACGCAGAGGTTGTGCAGGATTTCTAGCTTTTGTCTCGGAGAAGAAGGAGGTGAGGCAGTTGAGCGATATTCCGGTAGTACGTGAGTTCCCGGATGTATTTCCGGAGGAAGTACCCGAGTTACCCCCTGTCCGAGATGTAGAGTTTGCGATTGACCTAGTGCCCGGTACAGCACCCATTAGTTTAGCTCCTTATCGTATGGCCCCTGCTGAGTTACTCGAATTGAGGACGCAATTGCAAGATCTTTTGGAGAAGGGTTTTGTGCGGCCGAGTGTGTCACCATGGGGAGCTCCAGTGCTGTTTGTGAAGAAGAAGGACGGTACCTTGCGGATGTGCATCGACTACCGGCGGTTGAACAAAGTCACGATCAAGAACAAATATCCATTGCCGCGTATTGATGAGTTGTTTGACCAACTTCAAGGTGCTGCCTATTTTTCCAAGATTGATCTGAGATCGGGGTATCATCAACTCCGGGTGAAGGAAGACGATATTGCCAAGACTGCTTTCAGGACACGGTACGGACATTTTGAGTTCCTCGTGATGCCATTTGGATTAACCAATGCACCTGCTGCCTTTATGGCTTTGATGAACAGGATCTTCGCTCCTTTTCTGGATCGATTCGTGGTGGTCTTTATTGATGACATTTTGGTGTATTCGAAGACCCCAGAGGAGCATGAGGAACATCTACGTCGAGCCTTACAGTTGTTGAAAGAGCATCGCCTATATGCTAAATTGTCGAAGTGTGATTTTTGGCTCGAGCAGGTAGCTTTTCTTGGTCACACCATTTCACGAGATGGGTTGGCAGTGGATCAGATGAAAGTTGAGGCAGTGATGAATTGGCCCAGCCCAAAGACTGTGACGGAGATACGGAGTTTTCTTGGATTAGCTGGATATTATCGTCGCTTTATTCAAGATTTTGCCAAGATTTCTGCACCATTGACTCGATTGACCAGGAAGAGTGTTCCATTTCTGTGGACGGACGAATGCGAGTGCCATTTCCGGATGTTGAAGGAGAAGCTTACTTCGGCTCCAGTTTTGACGTTACCAGATGGGCATGAAGGATTTATGATCTATTCAGATGCTTCTCGAGTCGGTTTGGGATGTGTTTTGATGCAACATGGCAAAGTGATTGCCTATGGCTCGAGACAACTTCGGGAGCACGAGAAGAACTACGCCACGCACGATTTAGAGTTGGCAGCCATCGTTTTTGCGTTGAAGATGTGGAGACACTATTTGTATGGCGTGACATTTGAAGTGCATTCAGATCATCATAGTCTACAGTATCTCTTCACGCAGTCTGAGTTGAATATGCGACAGCGAAGGTGGCTTGAGTTGATCAAGGATTTTGATTTCCCCATCAAGTATCATCCAGGGAAAGGCAATGTTGTTGCAGATGCCTTGAGTAGGAAGTCGGAGATTCTTCAGGCTTTGGACAGCCTTTATTTTGTGAGGCACGCACAGCCAGTGGAACTGCAATCGGTGGAGAATGGTTTGACACTTGCCAGCACAGTGAGCTTTCAGCCTGACATCATTCAGCGTATTAAAGACCAGCAGTTTGAAGATGCGATGTTGAAGCGAATTCGGGATAGCATTGCAGATCGACCAGACTTTCGTTTGGAGGGTGATGTTTTGTATTTCAGGAGCAGATTATGTGTGCCAGCAGTAGATGCTTTAAAGGAGAGTTTGATGACCGAAGCACACCATGCACGTTACTCTATGCATCCTGGAAGTACGAAGATGTACCGAGCTCTCAAGGATAGATTCTGGTGGAACAACATGAAGAGAGAAATTGCTGGGTTTGTTGCCAGATGTTTGACTTGCCAGAAGGTGAAAGCTGACCATCAGAGACCTCCAGGTTCCTTACATCCATTGCATATTCCCCAGTGGAAATGGGAGCATATTTCGATGGACTTTGTTTCGGGTCTACCCCTGACGAGCAAGAAGAACAGTGCCATTTGGGTGATCGTGGACAGACTGACGAAGACAGCCCATTTTCTTCCATTCAAGAAAGGCATGACATTTTCCGAGATGGCGAAGAAGTTCGTTGATGAGATCGTGAGATTACATGGTACGCCTGTATCGATTGTGTCAGATCGAGATAGCCGCTTTGTTTCTTCATTTTGGAGAGCATTTCAGGAAGCCATGGGAACGAAGTTGAGCTTCAGTACGGCGTATCACCCGCAGACTGATGGACAGTCAGAACGAACTATTCAGACGCTCGAGGACATGTTACGGGCCAGTGTGCTGAATTTCGAGAAAGAATGGGATTTGCATCTCTCGTTGTGCGAGTTTGCGTATAACAATAGTTTCCACGAGAGTATTGGAATGGCACCCTATGAAGCTCTGTATGGACGGAAATGTAGAAGTCCTGTTTGCTGGGAAGAAGTTGGAACAAGGAGTTTCCACGGACCGACGATCATTGCTGAGACTACAGAGAAAGTTCAGAAAGTGATTGACAATTTGAAGATTGCCCGATCGAGACAGAAGAGCTATGCAGATACGCGTAGAAGAACCTTGACATTTCAGGTTGGAGATTGGGTATTCTTGAAGGTCTCACCGATGAAGGGCACGGTACGATTCGGTCAAAAGGGCAAGTTAGCGCCAAGATATGTGGGTCCATTTGAGATCAAGAGCCGGATTGGTGATCTAGCGTACAGATTGATTCTACCCGTGGAGTTTTCTGGAGTACACGATGTTTTTCATGTGTCTATGCTTCGCAAGTATGTTCGAGACCCGACGCACGTGATTCGTTACGATGATATTCAGATGCAACCTAACGCGTCATACGTTGAGCGCCCGCTCCGTATTGTTGGGACGAGAGAACAGCTCTTGCGTACGAGGACTATTCGATGGGTTAAGGTACTTTGGGAACATCATGGACCTGATGAAGCCACGTGGGAACTAGAAGATCAGATGGCACGACAGTATCCTTATCTGTTTGCTCAGGTACGCGTTCATTCCGAGGACGGAATGATGTCCAAGTGGGGGAGGATGTAACACTCCGACCCGAGTTGATCCGGTTTAGTGTGTAATTGCGTGTGTTTTTATCGCTAAGAGTGTTTTGATTTGGTTTTCCTTTGGTTTTGACTCGTAGAGAGATCGTTGAGTTGAGTTTGACTTGGTCTAGTTAGTTCGAGCCCTTTTTCGTAATTTTCGCTTTTGATTGACCTTGTCAGTTTTGCGTCATTCTGACGTCAGCGCGTGTATTTCGTCGAGCTTGTCGATTGTCGTAACTGTCTTGAATCCGAATGAGTTCGTTTGCTCTCGTTGGACTGTCATTTGACTCAAACTGATATTTGTATAAGCTATTTGGCCTTAAATGTAATTTCGACTCAAATTAAGTATAAAAATCCCACCAACTCCCTGTCTCTCTCTCGATCGTCTCTCTCGCTCTCTGTTTGTCTCTCTCTCTGTTCAGCTCTCTCTTTCTCTCCTCTCCTTCTCTGTTGCTCGTGGCTTAAGGGAGGAAGAAAGGAGCTCTTTTTCGTGTGTGATTCCGGTGGACTGAGCCAATTAGCGTGTGGATTTCGTCCGTGAGGCAAGTATAAGCCCAAGATGTGTGAACACCGATTGATAGTTATTTGATTGTTGTGTTTTATGCTTTATTGTATTTCTCAGTGTTAGACAGCCTAATTCAGCTCATTTTGCTGTTTTGTGTCTGTTCCCAGCGGTTTTGAGCATTTTCTGTACGACTGTAACAAGTTCAGGAAAAATGAGTCCGTGCACTCACGGCTAAGCCGTGAAATGTGCTACGGCTAAGCCGTGAAATGTGCTACGGCTAAGCCGTAAAATGGCTTACGGCTAAGCCGAGACCCAACCGTAAACCAAACCGTAGAACAGTACAGACTGTTAGCTGAAAATAACTGGATGTTGGCAATTTGCCATTCTTCTACGGCCCAGCCTGATCTACGCCGTACATTGGCTTACGGCCAAGCCGTGGACCAGGATACGGCTGAGCCGTAGAGCAAAATACGGTTAAGCCGTAAATCCGAAGGGATATTTGGGGAACCTCAGCTCAGCCGCAGTGCATATTACGGCTAAGCCGTAAGATGCCACGGCTAAGCCGTAAGGTTACCTACGGCTACACCGTGAGACCCTGAGAATTAAATGAAAAGGGACTAGGTTTAAGCAAAAGACCGTATATGACTTTCATGTTAGAATGTAGCTAACCTGGACATGCCCAATGGAATGTTTGAATGACATGAATGATCTCAAGGGCTGTGAATCATTCATGCTGGTTATCCAGTTGTTTAGCACCCCCCATGGGTGTTGGTTTAAGGGACTTCGATGCACACTCGAGACACTGCAACACTAGACAATGGTGCATCGGATAACTTAAAACTACATCAACATGCACGGTTAGAGACGCTGGATAATTAGTGTAGGATTGGCTTGTAATGGATCCTTGATTCGTATAAGTACCGGATTGGTTTGAGTTGTACAGCATATTGATTACGGTTTATGCCCTCTTATGTGTTCTACGCTGGACCTCTCGATTCTGTGGGAAATGCAGCAACCCCAGAGCGAAGCCCGGGTGGAACCATTCTATTATTGTGTATTGTGTTATACCGTTGCTCCATTGGAGAACTTGCATCAGTTATGAGTCAGTGATTGTGATTGATACTCATTGTCAGCACTTCCTGTAATTGCTTATGTACATTCAGTATCAGTATATGCGATGCACTTCCTATTGTTTGTTCAGCATGATATGTGAGATCTGTAAGTGATAAGTGATATGATATGATTGATTGATTGAGGCGCATCATCCGATTGATTGTGATTGGTCTTGGCACTACTGAGCCTCAGCCTTAGGATACCCGACGGGGTTAACTTTGGTTTAGTTTAAGTGTTTGCCTCTGCAGAGTGTGATTGTCCTGGGACTCCGGACCCCGGGAACTAGAGACCCATGCGTACCCTGGCCCGGTCGCTGGTGTTCTCATCCTGATTGCTCTCGTAAGGGAGAAAATGGCCAATGTAGTAGCCACTTGATTGTTACCTGTTTATGATTCTGATAGCATGCTTATTCGTTTGCATAATTGTTTAGTATACAGACAAAATTTCTATGGATATTGCATTATGACTATTGTTCGGTATTCTTCAGTTTTAGACACAATTCGTGTTATCTTCTTGTTGGCTTATACTTTGCTAAGTCGTTGTACTTATACGTTTGTCTTGTGTGTTGCAGGCTCAGATCCCTCTTCCGATCCTGCGTCGGTCGACCCGATTGCAGGAGAGGCTCGCGAGGCCCCCTCCGGCCTAGAGGAGTGGACTTGATCCATCCTCCAGAGTACGGTTTGCATCATTTTGGTTTTCCCCATTCTTTGTGTTGGAGTCTATTGAGGGGATTTTTCTGTACTTGTACAGTGGGCTTCGAGTGATACCTGTATATTGTATTTTGATTTTTGGGAGCCCGCTTTATTTGACATACGTTCCTGTATTTGTTATTGTTATCAGTTCTTGATAGTTTGTATTCTCCTATGTCTTTTGGTATTTTGTGGTATGCCTTGATACGTACAGCTTCCGCGTACAGTTGTTTGCACGTGTGAATGATCCCTTGTGTGTGTATGCTTGGACGGGGTCTAGGTGTGCATGCACGGGAGTACGTGTGTCATTGGTTAGACTTCCTCTGACCCCCGGTCCCTGGGCTCGGGTTGTGACACTTTGAGCAAAGTTCATTTTTTCATCAAACTCCACCTCGAACTTAAAGCTCGAACCCATTGACAAATCTGAGTCATATCAATATCTGAATCACTCATTATCCTGTCCCATCTTCAGCATTACTATGAAGATCCAATCACCATAAGTATGCAAGCAAAACAAATCGGGAATTCAAGTCCAGATAACTCCACAATTACAGAACAACCTCTGCCTTTGAGCGATCAAAAACTCTCTTTAACTTGGCCTCCGATCAATCAAACACATGTTTGACAACTGCTGATGCATCAGCTCCTCCTTGCTGCTTCTTAATTGGGTTGGCTTTGGCAAGATAAACAACATCACATGTGATCTAGAAACCATGTGAATCCCAAACGAATAACTTCGTTTGAATCTACAAACCCTTTGCAACTAGGCCGACCATTGGGTTTAAAACTACAACCAAGTCGAGTCGACCTGATTTTGACCTAAACCCACATCTGTTCAGATCTTCTCCACAACAAAAGTTGGTGCTGCCTGAAACTCCTTCTTCCTTCTGTAATCAAGATAGGACGTCTCCTGGCAACGTATGCAGATTCAGATTTCTCCAGTTTAGGTAAGTGGGGAGCAACAATCTTCTCTTTTTAAGATTTCTGCACCAAACTGTAGATCTCGTTACAATAAGCATGCTGGAAGAAACGGATCTTAAATCTAACCCTGGAAGGCTTTGATATAACAAAATGGTTTTCTACGGTCTACTTTGGTCAAACTCCTCATTAACAGTCAAACAGCCAATCGTCTTCCACAAACAGGTAGATCTGCTCGAAACGAATCTGTAGGCGTAAAAGGATCTTTGATCAGACCTCAGATGATCAAGATATCATAGAAACAAACTTCTGTTGTCGATCCTATCAAATCTGCCTTTGACCGTACAATCCTGCTGACATATGCTGATGTCAGCACTGTGCTGGCGGGCTAGGCTTCTGTAAACCGGTTCAAGTCGACCTGAACCTAAACTGTACCTGTTTCGCTGCCATGGGCTTTTATACCACGGGTCAAGTCGAACTAACCCAACCCGAACCAAACTTGGAACTGAGATCTAAGCCCATAATGTCGTCTTCCTCCTCCTTCCCAATTCTGCAACAAGGATAGAAGCCGAAACCCATAAGTTTTCTTCCTCGGTTGCGGCAACGAGGGATCAGCAAATCGGCGACCCGCAGGCAAACAACGACTGGCGGCGAATAGTGCGTCTGGCTACAGCGACACTAGCAGTGGCAGGCGGCAATGTCTTCTCCGGCGACGGTGAAGAGAAATCTAGCAGCAGGCTTCCTCCTTCCTCTGTGATTCCGGCGAGATCAAGAGAACCTGAAATCCCTTTTTCTGCAACTATTCTCTCTGCTCGACGAGTTTGGCTGCACCAACCCAACACAGAACCCACTCTTGCTTCTTCTTCCAATGGCCCACTCAAAGATCAGATAGATATAATCCGTGCTTTTTGTTTGAAGAAACAAAAATCCCAAGCTGACCCTTCTCTTCTCTTCTGATCTCCTACAGTAACGTGTGGCCCTCCCAGAGATCACAACAGATCTCTGTGCTTCTCTACGATGAACCTTGCAGAAAAACTGAATCTCTCAAGAATATTCAACTCCATTGATCGCAACACCATAAGCCAGGCTCAGATACCACTTGTTGAGAATTTGACATCACCCGTTGTACACATACACCAATCATAAGATCAACAAAGAAGCAACCACATAAGAAGAGACATAGAAATTTACATGGTTTACCCAAACAGGGCTACATCGACGGCACAGAGACGATCATCTTCACTATGGCAAGTAAAGTATATAGAGACTCTCACTCTCTCACATCGTCTCTCCTACGTGGTGTGGGAACACCATGGGCAAGAGAGCTCTCACATTTATTCAACTGCAAGATCTAGGGTAACAGACTATACACATATATAATCTCCGTTTTCTTGGTTACCAAGAAAGCCCCAGTAAAATTACCAAAATACCCTTGACCTTAAACCGGTCACTGGCTAACCCAATGCACCCATCCGGTTAAACCGGAATACAAGACATAAACGCAACACTAGTTTCCTAGATTTTCTAATTTCTTTGTGAAATATATCCTTGCATTGCATCTTTAACCAATACATCTGGACTTCTTGTCTGATTAAGAGATAAATATGCTCTAGCTCTGATTCTAGGTTTTTCACATACTAATAATCTGCGTGCACAACACCATGTATTCATTTTTATGGCATTTATTTTTATGGAAATCAATTTTTCCTCAACGTATTGGCTTATCAAAGGTAAAACTTCTAATTGAGATAGATTTTGAATTACATTTTTGGTTTGGATTGTCATATTTCATATTTCTCCCAAAGTGACTCCTAGTTGCTTCTAACCACTGCAGTCCAATTGAATGGGTCAAACTACTTATTGATCCCCATTTTATGTAGAACTTTTTGAAGGGACCGAAGATATGAAAATATGTTTCTACAGAAGTTGAAATCCCACAAAGACAAATTTGAAATATGAAAAATGAGACCTGATATTAGCAAAATTAATTCTTGGATAACCTATTCTATTAAAAATGTTGTGCTAACTTGTAGTTGTCCTCTTTGTAATTTTCTCTTTTGAATAGTGGTGTTCTAGTCTTTTCCCATGAGTGCATTTTTGTATTTTTGTAGAAGGTTCTAGAGAATGGTAAAATTCTTATTATTTCTTAAAAGTCTAGAGTAGAAATTTGAAGAAATTCATATGACCATGAAGAAGCCTACAAAACTCTATTGTGATGGGTTGTAAATACTCTATTTTAGGTCAAAAACTTTTGCCAAGGTCTATATAGCATTGGTGGTTGTTTCCATTGTACACAAGAGAAACTGAGTGTCCTAATTTATAGAATTATATATTATTGTTGAGTAAAGCAATTTTGTTCTTACTTTGGGGCAGACCTACATGTGAGGCGTGCCCACCCAACCTAGAAAAAGCCCATATGGGCTATAAGGCCCTGCAAGACTTAGCCCCACTGATAAAACCCAATAAGCCCCACTTGTTGTGTATGATGGGGCTGAAGGTGACTTGGACCATTGATCTGATAGGGATTAAGGTGTTGGACAATGCCAAGAAAAATGAAATCTCAGAAATGAAAAAACTTGGCCACCATAGTTTCTGTTATCAATTAAATGAATATGGGCCTATACTTCGTACTTTTCCTATTTTGTAATAGCTCTCTTAATCATACGAAACCACTTGTTCATGAAAATACTTAACACATCACCACCTAATGACATATATCTGATGATGATGGACATAGACATCCAAAATTGGATGATGTGGATGGACCCCACAACATATGTAAAGAAATCTTGACCATTGTCAGCCCTCATCAAGTGAAAATCCTGAGTCTGCCACTGTTCGTATGTGTGTCTCTCTTCTTATTCTTGGGTCTGGGTCATCCTTGTGTTACTATGATCTTGGGCATATAGTTTAAGCCCTTTAGGGTGTCTAGCTACAATTGAATACAACTCTTCTCATGGTATAAGAGAAATGGTGCTAGCTCCATGGAGTTTGTTAGGTGGAGGAGCAACTCAGTTTTCTTCAAATAGCAAGAACCCATAAAGTGAAGAAGGTTCTGCATCTCCTAATTATCTAGTCGGGACGATACTTAAATGGGTAATGGTCATCCCAAAAGAAATGTTTAACCTCAGGCAAGAATTTCGACCTATCCTGTTTAGTCCAATGCTCTGGCGTCTCCCTTGTGGCAAGATAATTCACTATGTCTGCGAACCACAGGAGTTGGGAAACACTCAACAATTGCTTATCTAGGAAGCTTTTGCTCAGTGGGGCATCACCCTTGGATCCATAGGCAACCTTGAAAGGTAATCTGTTACAACAATTTTAGAACCCTTTTTGTTCCTAATTTCCAAATCAAATTCTTATAGTAGAAGGATCTACTAATCAGTTGGACTTTAGGAAGATCCTTCTTAGAAAGAAGGTACCTTAAGGCTGTGTGATCACTTTATATAATGACTTTAGATCCAACCAAATAAGATCAAGATTTTTCTAGGGCAAATACCATAGTTAGCAATTCTTTTTTGATGGTGGCGTAATTTAGCTGTGTATCATTCAGGTCCATACTCACATAGTAGATCATGTGGGCTACCTTACCTACTTGTTAGCCCAAAATAGCCCCAAGAGCGTTATCTGATGCATCACACATGAGCTCGAATGGGATAGTCCTGTTGGCAAGTTGGATGGTAGGGGCTGAGGTAAGCTTTTTCTTCAATTGTTCAAATGCTTTAAGGCAAGATTCATCAAAAATAAACGGAGCATCCTTGGTGAGCAAATTGCACAAGGGTTTTGCAATCTTACTAAAGTCTTTTATGAACCACCTATAAAATTCAGCTAGCACAAGAATGATTGTATATGTTTAATCGACCGTGGTAGTGGCAGGTTAGATATCAGATCAATCTTGGCTCTATCTACCTTAATCCCTCTTTTTGAAATAACATGTCCAAGTACTATCCCTTCTTCACCATGAAGTGATATTTTTTTTCCAAATTTAGGAGTAGATTTTTCTCCTTACACCTAACAAGCATTAATTGCAAATGGCGCAACATTCTTTAGAAGTACTCCAAAAGACCGAGAAGTCATCCATGAACACCTCCAGAAAATGTTCAACCATATCCTAAAAACATACTAATCATACACCGCTAAAAGGTAACAGGTGCATTGCATAACCCCAAGGGTATGCACCTATAAGCAAATGTTCCAAAGGGCTAACTGAAGGTTGTCTTCTCCTTATCCTCTAAGGGCACCCACAAACCCACTCCCATTTGCATCTATACGACCCCCAAATCTCTTGAACAATACGACCAGTGTCTTTTGAGATCTTTGTTTCTTGCAACAAAAGAAGGATAATTTTTTTTTTCTTAACCAATTTTCTTACATTCACCCTTTCTCTGGTTTCCCTAATCCTCTTATATTCCAGCGTACAAAAATCATAATAATCTCTGAATTTATGAACACACTCTGTTGGCCTCCTAAATCATGTTGCCATGCCATTGGCAAGACCCCCTGATATATTATCAACCCAATCTGTTTCCTGAACAAGCCCTCTCTGCTCTTTCTCTAACTGAGAAACATAATACAATCTTTGAAATTCATTGGACTCAATAGCCATCCCCAACTTTTCCTAGCATCAATGGCAAGTATCACCTTCTTTGTTGGAGAGGTGTCCCTAACAACTTGATTTGTCGGAGAGACTGTAGACCCTGAATTGGACACCATATCCTTTAGTTTAATAGACCCCCAACTTGCTTGATTGTTTTACAACACATCCCCATTACCAGCTGGATTTTGCACTACTCTCAAACTGTCATGAACCTAACTTAATCCACCTATACTAGTCTTTGGAATGGATTTAGCAATCTCGACCATAGATGCAATAGCTTCTCTCCTAAAATAATGCTGAAATTTTCTTCCTCACTTGTCTTCCCCACAATTTTCTCCATTTCACCGTGCTTAAGGGCCAATTGGGCAATTCACTTGTCAAGTGAATTCAAAGTAAAGCCTCAAATCAGTAAAAAATAAAATATGAGGGAGTTTAATTATAATGCGATGGCATTTTGTCTTTAGTGGCTTGATAAGGAACCTTTTTGAATTCTTTTTTTTTTTTGTAAAAAGTAGATTTCTTTTTGTCATTTAGTGGCTTATTAAAGATGTTGCTTTTTTACTTTTTTTAAAATAAAAAGAAGGGGGCATTTGAATTTTTGTACTTTTGATATGAACCCCTTATCACTTAATGTCTCTTAAATGGAGGCTTCACTTCACATCACTTTACAAGTGACTTACCCAAATGGGCCCTAAGGGAAAGGAACTAGTCCACCTCAGTCTTGTAACCCTCCCTATTCTTCTTTTTCATCCTTGGAAATTGTTAGGATTGTCCCAAACCTCTTTCCAAGCATTTTGAAAGCAAATTAGCTACCTCATCCTCCTCCCAAAATTCAAATGTGCTGGAAAAGACACTGCGACACCCTCACCAGCATCACCCCCACCAGCATCATTGATCCCCTCCTGCAAAAACCCCAAACCCCTTAAACATCCTCCATCCATTACCTCGTCATTCTGTCCCACGATGCTAATCTCTAGGGTTGCCACTTGAGAAGTTCCCCTCCTTTGACCCTGTGTAGAAATTTCATCCTGTCATCTAGAACCAGACAAAGCTCCAATCCTCAAAGGAACTAGGCTTGCATCTCATTATATTTGGAGCCCACTATAGTGTTATATTTTATTGGGCCAGCCCATGTTCAAATTTGATAAAGGATTCACCCATAAGCGAGACTTGACGTGCCATCTCCTCCACACATCAAGCTAAATAGTTAGTGTGTCCAATACCACTTCGGTGCTATGATGCCCAGATACGGACACGGGTACGGATACGGACACGGATAATAAGGGTTCGATACGCCGACTTGAAAATTTTAGGATACGGATACGGTACGGCATTTCAAAGTATATATACATATAAATACTTATCGTAGTGCTCAAATATTACATGGCCCACTGTGTGCCTCAAATTTTCAATGAGGTGGGCCTGATAGTATCTTAACATAGAAGAAAATAGAAGAAAGAAAAAGAAAGTGGGCCAAGTGTCTTGGTTGGCTCAGTAGCTTAACATTAAAATAGAAAGAAATAAAAAAAAAAAAGCCCAACGGGCCCATTCTCATTAATAAAATGTAACGGGTTCTTTTGCCCCTTTTGCATCTCCAAGGCATCATTGAATGAAAAGGAAGAAGAAGAATGAATAAGAAGAAAAGGGGGCGTACATGACACCTGAAGCTAGAAGCTCGAAGCAGCAATAGTAGAAGAAAGTAATACAGCGATCTACCACCTAGTTGAAGAAGCAACCCGTTAAAATAAAAGCAGTAGCCCCTCTCAGTTTAGTTATCTTCTTCCTCACTACCACCTTCTCCTCCTCCTCTTCTCCTTCTTTTTTGCTTTCCTTTTAATCAAACTGAGAGATGGCTCATTTAGGAGTAAATTGGTCAAAATGGACAAAATCTGTCATAATTTTGGATAAAAAAATATTGTACAACCGTATCCTAAAATTAGGGGATGCATCTAAGCCGTATCTTGCCATATGCTGTACCCATATCCGTATCGTATCGTATCGGTATGGATATCACAGGGCATTTGGAGCATTCGAGTATCATAGCTTCGGTAATCTAAGGTACTACTTCAAGGTGTCTAACCCTCTTTCCTTTACTCTTTTGGCGGTACCATATCCCGAACTTGTTTGCCTTCTTCATCTCCGCCTCTTTTAATGGTTTAGGAGTTGAGATGATAGCCTTTTTTTCCCTCGAATTCCTCTAATGTAGGACAAACCCGTGGTCCCCATGGTTCAACTCGCCTTTGGGACCGGCCCACCTATTTTAGATTATTTAGAGTTTTCTTTGCTTATTTGTATTTTAAGTTGTATTTAAGTGAATGTTTTAATCTTGGCCGTCAATGTGTTTGGATAGTCTAGATTAGTCCTAGGGTAATTTCTTTCTCTATATAATGATGTAAAGCCTTTTTAGTTGATAGCTAGTTATTAATGATTAATGAAGTCGAGTGTTTTGGAACTTCTCCAAGTTTCCTTAGAGTTATCCTCGACGTCTCTTACGCCTCCGGTTTGGAATTTGGTGAGAGAGCCCAATTTTTTCCTCTATCTCCATCTTTTTCCTTGCCCACCCCATTTCATCCCCTTCATTCGCATTACCCTCTCACCGATATCATCGTCTATGGGAGCCTTCTTCGTGTTTGGAGCTAGCAAACAGAAGCCCTCCACACAGCAACCTTCACCCTACTACTGAATGCCTGGGAAAGCATGCACCAATTGTCAGCATTGTCTCCTCATCTATTTCGAGTCTACTATCATTTATTGCTTTACATACATTGAGAAGATTTTTCCAAAAATGTCGATTTCCATCTCCTCTTCTATAGATCTGTTGCTTGAAACTTGCAGATGAATCTTTCCAAATTCTAGTAACCTCATTTCTAACGTCTCAGAGAGACCTCCACCAATTTCCCAAAGCTCTCTCCTATCTTTGTGAAAGTGGTCATCCCAAGCTGTAGCAGCACCTCATAACACTAAAGCCAAATATTCTTGTGTAAACCAGTATTGTTTGGAATCCACCTACGTATGGAGAGTGTAGACAAATAGATCAGCAACCTCGTCATAATTTTTTTGTGGCCAACCAAACTTCATCCAGATTCTCCACAGAAGCCAAAATCTTCCTTTGCCCCGATCTAGCCAATTTTACTTCTTCTGAACCACACTTTCCACACAAGCTCTGGATTTAAGGGATGGGACACCCACAACCCCCCCCCCCCCCCCCCCCCCCACAACAACAACAACACACACACACACAAAAAGTTTGATAGCCACTTGGAACTTCCCACGACTATGTCCTTCGCAATAGATTTTCTTATGGCCTTCTTCTCAAAATTCCCTTTCTTTGACTACATCCATGAACGACCTGTTACTCAAAAAACTCGCCAGATTTTGTTCGCATTTTAGTCCTTGCTTCCCAACTCCAATAAAATCTATGTAGATTGCATCCATAGAGTTGGCCTCATACTCTTTCACTGATGACTGATGCTGGATTAATACAAAACCTGTTTTCTTTTTTCTCTGTGACCAGCTGAAAGAAGCTATCTTGACAATAATCTTCCTATCAGTAACACTGCTTCCATTCATAGCTTCAATCCATTTCGCTGCAAGTTTTTTTTCTCTAAAATGCAGGAAAACCAAAGCATTCACCGGTCCCTCTCCTATTAGACTCTAGAATAAAATGATTAGCTGCTTTCCTTTACCTAGAGCAAGTTTCTCTCAACCAGTATATTGGCACAAATCTGATAAGTTATCCGCAAATACCGCAGTCGCACCTTCCCATCCTGCAATCTTGTTTTTTTTTTTTTGTCTTCTTGTTTTCATGAGTAATGCATCCTCCGTTATCCTTTTCTTTCTTTTTTTTTTTTTGCGTCAATTGCTGCTTTGGGTGAAGACGTTGAATGACAAGAGCCCGGTCCAATTGCGTGATAAGCGCTAGGTTGTCCACCCACACATGCTAGACATTGGGTCAAGTTACTAAATCTTAGCCCAAGTATGTAAGGCTGATTAGAAGTAAGTTAGGGAAGTGAATAAAGTGATGAGGCTTGAGTTGTTCAGCCCAATCTTCTATTTACTAAGTGTGTTAGTAGGATTAGATTTCTTTCCCTATTAAGTAGTGGGATTTCTTTGACTAATTGTGTGGTGATCTTTTCTTGATTTAGGGGAGATCTTTTAAAATTTGTTTCTATCAATGTAAAGCCAGTAGTGGCTATTTAGTAAGAGATGCATAATAAGAAAGCCATCAAAAAGTTATCCCAAATCTGTCCTTGCATAAGAAGGCTGTCCAACCTCAAATTAGACGACCTAAGGGGCATTCCAACTTTGAATTGGACAATCTGTCTCTTTTTTCTCTTTTGGTTCTTATCAATGTTGCTGGCTTTAGTTTTGATGCTTGGTAATAAATAAACTTGATTGGCCTTCTGCTGCTCTTTGCATAAGAAAACAGGAAATTTATATGATGACCTAACTTAATTGCCTTCAGAAGTATCCCTTGAAACTCATATTATGCCTATTTGAGTCTTGATTATCATCACAATCATGGAAGCCTTATCCCATCGATTTCAAAACCTTTCAAAATGCTCTAATTCCTTCTACAGACCCTTGTTGAAAATCTTTATTTATCAAGAATCGGTCCTATGAGGACCATCCTCACTCCTCTTTGTAAGGACTTATCTGACCATCATTTCCAGGCTCTCATCCAACGATCTGCATGCCTCGCATAAAATCCATGGAGGGAAAATGAACAAACGAAACCTAGAAGCATTCGTTGGATGAAACAAAAAACCCAACCTTCTGGCTCGTCTCTCTCTCTCCTCTCGTCTCAAACCCTTATTCGTTTTGCTTTGCCATTTGACATGGCGAAAATAGGTAGCTTCTCTCTCTCTCTCTCTCTCTCTCTCTCTCTCTCTCTCTCTGGATTCTTGCCATGTCCTCTCTCTCATTCCTACTGCCAAACCCCTTCTCTCTTTGCCCACTTGATCACCTGCCAACTGCTTTCTCTTCTTCTTCGTCGTCTCCTTTTGAGAAATGGGTGTGTTAATCTCCTAAAAAAATTACCACTGCCATTTCCTGAAATGGGTTTTAGGGTTTGGTAGGGATTGAGAATTGGGTTTTGGATTTGAAATTGGGTTTAGTAAGATGATCACCAAGAGAGTTCTCTCCTCTTACTGAATTTTAGAATCAGAGCTCGGCCTATGTAGTAACCTATGTACCCAACCCTAATAACCTTAAGGGTAGGTCACTGTCTACCAGTAGGCTAGTCATTTAACCTTTTTTCCTAAAAGTTTCCAGGGTTGTTTAGCCTAGAACCAGAATTGAAGACTACAAATTCTTAGTCAGCTTATTCAAACCAACTTGATATCTTAGGCCACTAGAGAAGGTTTTAGATTGTTTTATATTTTCTTGGCTCATTTTTGACAGAAGGTGATCCAATGAATGCCTTAATTTGGGAAGGAAAGGCAAGGGCACTTATCAGTGTTAGTGGAGAAATGACATTATATGCATGCTTTTGCCCATGAAGCAATCTCTTTTTTTTTTTTCTAAGATCCCATGGGAGTTAAATGATATGTTTATGTTGTCAAATCAGGGGTGTTAATAACCAGAAACACTAAAAGGTTGAATTGTTAGTGAATGAGAGAGACAATGCATATCAAAGGGTCATGATAAGGGATATTTTGATTGGACTGTTCTTGAGGAATTAATTTCCATCTCGTAGAAGGTTTATTGATTTCCTTTACTTCAATGAATCTGCCTTCTCACCTTTCTGCATTATGTTATGTTGCATGTCTTATAATTCCTCTTGTAGTCTATGCTTAATATAATGCACATAAAATTTATGTTGTGCAGGCATAGTGAGGAGACTGGAAAGAAGTCTGATGTCGCAGGAGTTTGGGATGTTGCTCTCTTTTTTGTTTTGAAGACAGCTTTTTGCCATGTTGATACAATTTTTGATACAGTTCATATAGTTGGTGCTGAATGTTGAATATTGAAGTTGACATTGAAGTTGATGTTGTTGTATTTATACATAATGAACCAAATGAACCACCACCCAACGATCTGGATCACTGCGACCTATAAACTCTAGGTAGCATGGGTGGGAATAAATGAAATGGCTAGCTCCCTTGACTCATATGGAGAAATCTTTATTTATTTATTTATTTTTGAGCAGTCTAAACGAAATGCCGCCTTTCCAGTGTCAATGGCAGCTACTTAAATCTGTTTGTTTTTGTGTACAGCTGATGGGCTTTCAATTGGAACAGAGGAACACATGGTCTGGCAGTCCCACTATGTCAAATCTGTGTTCCCCACAGCAGATGGCCAAGGCAAACAAATTTCTCACAAGGGTGAACCCACCAATTCAATCAGTGTTCTTCAGCAAACAATTAAGAAGCATCATTGTACAAAATTTAATAGAAAGGAGAAAAAAAGGGGGGGCTATATTTCAATTTATAAAAAAAGAGAAAAAAGGGGGGGGGGGTATATTTCTATGATCAAGATCTTCACACCTATGCCATGAGATCATGTCATGGACTATCCCTAGGGATTACAACCCGGACCTGGACTTGGACTTGACCCAAGTCGAGTCTGAGCCACAAGCGACTTCGGTTAGTCATTCAGCTGTCTCTTTTTTCTTTCTTTCTCTTGTTTTTTTATTTTTTATTTTTTCTCCCTGTTTGTTTTGACGAACTGAACTCATGTGAATGAGAGAGAAACCACAATCAATAGTCAGGATCCTCTGGGCTTTTACTTTGAAACTCTTAAGTTCAAGGAATGGAACTCCCACAACGTTTAAAAGAAAAAATGTCTAATTATATGTGATATTTCCAAATTTCATTTAATGGAGAAATAGAATTCATGTAGTCGATTCCAACATGGTTGGGATAAAGCTTTGATGATGATTATGGTGATAATTCCCATATTTCATCTTTAGATTAATCGTTGGATTGAAAACGTGATTAATACAAATCTTTTGTATATTCATTATCACGGTTTCTATGAAACATTTGATCCAATGGTGGGGACCACTCTGTTTGAGGTAAAAGTCAGCATTATCTCATAAGTATGTAATAACTTTGCTTTATGTAGTCTAGATTTAAATAGTTGGGCCCCATTGCATGGTTCCACTCCCGGAGCGGAACAAGGGAGTGTGGACCTTGTTCAATCCTCATAATATATGGTTTAGAGTTAAAATTTTGAATGATTTTTTTATTTTTTTCATTTTTTTAAAATTTGCCCCTCTTTATCACCTTTTTCTAAGGGTGTAATGGTTTTGTTTACTGTGTGTTTTCGAAAAAGCCTTAACCAATCCATATTTTATAGTTTTCAATTTTTAAAACCGTAATTGTATCTTAAAAAACCGAATTGTAGTTAATCGTATTAGATGGTTCAATTACAGTTAATTGTCACTTAAAATACATGTTTTTTTTTCTTTGTTTCTTTTTTTTGGGTTAGAATGTAAAATACATGTTCAAAAGTCAAATCCAAATATCCTAGATAATAAATTACATAATTCCAAAATACTAAAGTAACATTAAAATGTTCGCATAGACTAATAAAATAATGAAGTGCATTTTTCTAGACTGTGTTGATCCTTCACATTGTCCATGCAACAAAAGTCCTAGTAAGGCAACAATGATTAATGTATTTAGCCAATTTAGAGTTTGAATATCGGATGGCTGTGAAGGTTTTGTTATAAGAGATCAACAGTTGAAATTGATATAGAAATATGACTTAGCATGTAATGGTTCGGTTTAGTTATTAATTGTGAGTCGAGACTGAAAACCCAAACCAAACTATAAAGTACAATTTTCCGATTTTAATAACCGTAATCATAACCGAACCATAAAACACGATTATTAATTGTCGGCTCAGTTCAGTTCGGTTAGATGGTTTTTCTATTTTTTTACATCCACACCTTTTTCCTTTTATAAAAGGAGAGAGTTTAATCTTTTGCTTACTTTCAAAAGTTAAGTAAATTTCTCTCCAATCTTTGAGGAGAGTTCAAGGAGTGTTTTAAGGAGACATTTCTTCTCTAAGGTACCTTGAGAGAAGCCTTTTTGTACAACTAAATTGGATTTTGGCATCTTGTCTATTCTTTTAGTTCAAATAGAGTTGGTCCCACCATATTTGAGCATATGTTAAAAAAATTATGTGTTCAATTTTATGGTGGGACTAACTCCTATCGGAGTCACATTTGGAGAAAGCAATTTTATGGATCCTACACCTTCACTCTTCACCTTTTATAGCATTGGTTAATAATTATCAATGGTGAGGTCTCAGCCATCTATGCATAACACAACGATTGTGGCCCATCAAACAAGCACAAGCAACCCATTAATAGATTTTTATTAATTAATTATGGGTGAAACTGTTTACATGTGACACATACTATATAGGCCCTCTTTTGATCAGAGTGAGATCCAACTCTTAGTCCAAAAATTAGGAGTAAATGATTATTTTGAGTAGTTTGGATTCATTATGGTGCAATTTTTTTTTTGTATTTTAATTGCCCCTAAAATTTTGAAAATCTAGATTTAAAATTATTAAAATATTTTCAAATTTTGGATTTTTTATAAAAACAAGAGCAAAATTTTGTAAATTAGAAAATTAATAAATATAAAAGACACTAGTAATCCCCTTTAGAGTCAATTTTTTTTTGTATTTTAATTGCCCCTAAAATTTTGAAAATCTAGATTTAAAATTATTAAAATATTTTCAAAGTTTGGATTTTTTTATAAAAGCAAGAGCAAAATTTTGTAAATTAGAAAATTAATAAATATAAAAGACACTAGTAATCCCCGTTAGAGTAAAAAAGAAAAACTTCACTATGCCATTGTTAGTCAACTATCACTTGCCCCTCCTAAAAGAAAACCCTAATTTTGTAGCTAACCTACTCCTAAGATTCGAATCTAACTCTCTAAAGCCTCTTTCGAAGAAAAAAGGAGTGATAGCCTCAGAGGACTTAATTCAACAAGAAAGGATTCTACAAAAAAAAAAAAAAAAAAGAAAGGCAAGACTATGCAAATTGATGCTATTGCCTGTAAAAGTATAAGAAGTGAGAGGAAATGCATAGAAAGATGTATCATAGCCTCAATTCATGGGGAGAGTACTTCTATCCCTTCATTTGTGAGTTGCACAAATGGGAGGAGAGTAAGGGAAAAAGGATTTTAATCGTACAGACCTTAGATTTGACAAGTGCTCCTCAATAGTTGAAATTTAAATATTTCTCATAAAGCTATTTGTACAATAAATATGCAATCATAGTGCGATATGTGAGTAACACACAACCCTAAGACATTGTATAGTTTGCTATGTGAGATATCACATGGTCCCAGGTATCATACGAGCAGGTTAATGAGAATTTGTTATACTTCAATCGTTAACAAGCAAAAGTAAAGTCTGAAGTCAGCTTTACAAGTAAAATCAAAAAAGAGAAAAGAAAAAAAAACACTTGAGAATTGAGATTCCATCAATCTGGTACATGATCACTTGATCCACATTGTTAAAGAAAAGGGCTTCTTGAAGCAACTTTCAAACTCAGCTTAGTTCCTGAAATGGCTCTATCATAGCTAAGTCCAAGTGCAATGGATGACTTTTAAATCTCTTGACACCATCAACAATCTCTCACCATAAGAACAACCTCTTACCTCAATGGTAAGAAGTGGTTGTTCTTGCCTGCCTAACCAAGCACCTTTTCCTTGCAAGAGGGCTCATGTTACCTCGCTCGAGGTCTACCCCGCTTTACTAGTTCGAGGACTCTACTTACCTCTCCGAGATCTTCCTTTACCGAGGGTGGAGTAGCAACCCCCTACTACAGCGCTGGAATACCAAAAAGAAAAAAAGAACAATCTCTAACCAGGATCAAACCACTAGCATAAGCAAAAAATCTAGGATGACCAATAATCTCAAGGCCAAACAACATATGTGTTCATCTTGACAAAGACATGTACAATGAGTCTCAAAATTCCTTATCCATACACAAAGGATGGGTTTGTGAAGGCATGGATACATTTATTTACATATAGTGATAGCAGAGGACTAGCTAATCTAAAGCCTAAAGCAAATAAATATGATTATGTCACATTGCAATAAAAATTCTATTAATAATTCAGAATTAGTTGGCACTCTCTAAAATCAATCATTATAGCTTGATGTTCACTATTTTACTAGCGACCTGCTGGCAAAACATTCAACATCATCATCAGCATCAAAGCCTTATCTCAATTATATTGGGTGGGCTACATATATTCTATTGTTCAATTCTGTGCTATTCTGAACCAAATCCTTAGATAAGTTAAACTTATTCAAATCCGATTTTACACCTAAATATTGATGAAGACCATATGCAAATTTTTACTATTTGCTCAATATTTTTTTTTATTAAATATCTAAGTAAGAAGATAACTTTCATAGTCGACTTCTCTAGTATGAAACCAAATTGGATTTCAAATCTCTTAGTCTTCTGGCTTAGTATTTACTCCGTTACTCTTTCTCATACGTCGTTACTCTTTCTCATACATTCATATTATGGCTCATAAGTTTAATCTCCCAATAGTTGGCACAATTTTATATATTTCCCTTATTCTTATATTTAGGTATTACGACACTTCTCAAATCATCTAGTGCTTTCTTTGTTATTAATATCTTATTGAAAAGTCTAGTTAACAAAATCACCTCAACTTCTCCTAAGCATTTGCAAGCCTCTATCAAAATGTCATCTGGAGCTATAACTTTTTCTTTCGTTAATCGCTCCAATGCTTTCCTCACTTCCACCACCCTAATTCTTAGAAAAAATACATATATTTTGCTAATGAAGTATCTTTTCTTGTTCTTATATCTCCTATATTCTCTTCATTTAAACGTTTGCTAAAATATTTTTTTCATGATATCCTTCATTAGAACTTTTTGATCATCATCCTCAATGCATTTAATATGATTTAAGTCCCTACTTCCTTTTTTCCTTATTTTTGCAAGCTTAAAATTTATCATTATCTCTCTTTTAACTTACTATAGAGGTCATCATATGCCTTAAACTTTGCACCACTTACTATTTTATTAGCCTCTTTCTTTAACTTGTTATACATCCCATAATTTTCCATATTCCAAGTTCCCTCCCAAACTTTATAGCAATATCTTTTCTCTCACGCAACTTCCTAAACATCTACACTCTACTGTTATGTTTCTTTATTATATAATGTATTTTCCTTTATAACCTTCTAAGCACCTCTTTTGTAACCTTCCTAATATAAATAGCAATTTGATTTCACATCACTATAGTTTTCCCCTCAAAATTTTATCCTCCATCCTTAGTCACTTTGTCCTACCTTGTTTTAGGGCATATTTTGTTTACCCTTTATTTATACTTTTAATACAAAAATTTAAAACTACTAGCCTATGTTGTCTAGTCAACCTTTCTCCTATAATAATCTAACAATCTTTATAAGCCAAGCAATCGTGCTTCTAGTTTATCTAGCTTCTATTAGTTCCACTTTTTTCGGTGGTTCAATGCTTTTCTCTTTTTAAAGAAGTGTTTGTTGCTATAAGATCAAATGCTAATGCAAAATCCAAGATACTATTTCCTAACTCATTCTTTTCTCTAAATCCTTATCCTTCATACACTGTTTCATATTCTCTAGTATCTGTTCCTACATTCCCATTTAAGCCCCTCCTAGGAAAATCTAGTCACTAGTTGGAATTTTTCACAATCTATCTCTTCATACTTTCATCTAATATGATTGGGGAAAGTATATGTACTAATGATATGAATTATGTCTACTTCTAACACTAGTTTAACTGCTATAATGATATCACCTAACCTCTATACCCACATACGTTTCTCTTTCAAACCCTTATCTAGAACTATACCCACACTATTTCTTGTATTATTCATTCTTGAATAAAAAGATTTACAATTATTAGTGAGCCCCTTAGCTTTATGACGTTTCTGTCTTGTCTACTGTAGAGTAGCTGCAATAATTCTTCTTCTTTTCATTACCTTGGCCAACTACATGCTTTCACTTATTAAAGTTCTTATATTCCAAATAGCAAGTCGAATCTTCTTCTTTGTTTCTAGAATAACTTTTTTAGCCGCTCATCTAGAGTTGTGGATAGCTCTTATTCACTTTCCAACACAAATGGGGTAGTCCTCATTCACTTTCCAATGCAACTGGGCAATGTTGCAAAGACGTCACTTAAAGCAGAAAACACCCTAGCATTATCTCGAAATGTTTTTATCTCAGAATTCATATTTGGATTATGACAAAGTTTTACGCTAGATGTCAACCTACCTAACACAATGCTCCTCATTTACTTGGGCTTGGGATTGGCATACATTATCAATCAATCAATAATAATAATAATAATAAGAATAATATAATGAGTTTTTTCAAATGTTTTTGTAACGCTCGAGTAGAAGTTATTTTCTTTCCAAGGTTTTTGCATCAATTTTGTAACGTCGAAGTAGAGGTTATTTTATTTTTCCCTAGGCTATCAGTAATATTGTATGAATGTGACTACTATCCAAACTGATTATCCATTGGTAAGCCTTACCTAATGGGCCTTAAACCCTAAATAAAAAAAATATTTAAAGTATAAAAATGAAATAATCCTGCCCATCCTATGAGGTAATATAGAAATCTGATGATGAACGAAAAAGTAAACCACTAATACAATAATTATCCATTCTTTTACTAGAAAATACTGCACATGAAATATAAGGAGTTCTATCCAAAAAAAAAAGAAAAAAGGGTTGGCGTGTAGGGGCGGGTGCAATGTTGTAGATGATTTCTGGTATTTTACAATATTTTTTGGATTTTATTTTATTTTTTTGGAGTGAAAAAAAGGATTTGCTAAATGAATCCAAGAAGGAACTCAATACACTCACCCTTTTTTTTAAATAATAATAATAATAAAATGACCCAAATGCCCTCCCTTCTTTCCTGACTCACCTTCCCCTTCCTCTCTCCTCCCCTTCCCCAGCTCCCCCCTTCTGGCAACAGAGACGATCGGTGGCTCCAGCAGAGGCGCCACCCGATCTCCCTCCCCTCCCTCTCCCTCTTCCTCTCCTCTGCCAAATCTCAACTAGGAGATCCCAATCTCCCAGTCGAACTAGCAGGTGGCCTGTTGATGCTCGATCAACACTACACCAAAAATGCCCATCTGAAACGGTTTAAAACTGTTCCTGAATGAATCTGGAACGGTTTCAAACCGTTCCAAAAATGGGTGTCGCATAAATTTTGGAACGGTTTTGAACCGTTCCAAATCTGGAACGGTTTTGAACCGTTCCAAATCTGGAACGGTTTTGAACCGTTCCAAAATTTCAAATCTGGAACAGTTCAAAACCGTTCCAGATTTGAAAATCTGGAACAATTTTGAAAATCTGGAACGGTTTTGAACCGTTCCAGTTTTGAAAAACTGGAACGGTTCAAAACCGTTCCAGATTTGAAACCGTTCCAAATTATTCTTTAATATTTTCTTGCCATTTTTTTTGAACTTCTTTAAAACAGTTTTAATAATATTTTTTAAATCATAAGTTTTTTAAACCACTACTAATCACATATTTAAAAATGAAATAGAATAATTGTGATATTCACATTCATATAAATGCAATCATTAAAATTCTTTTTTAACACAATAATAAAAAATTCATGTTACATTCAATAATTTCAAGCCACAAGTTGCTACCCATAAGTTCTATTGATATCTTAAGTAGCACTTGCTTTTTTGCAAAAGGAAAAAAAAAACAAAACAGGAAAACTAATCATATTCTTAAGTTTTGCATTGCCGACTCAACTCGAACCAGTTGACCCATACGGCACTGCCTCGCAAGTGGGCACCCAGTTCAGCAAACTGCTCATCACCTTCCTCGGTATCCAGCGAGAGGCGAACAACATCCAACTTTTGCCTGAGAATTTCTATTGCATTGATCACCAATTGAGATGCTTTGATGGCCCCCGTGGACTCAACAGTAAAAATGAAGCTGTCTTCTTTAGCATTGATATCAACAAGTCCCGGCTTTCCCATAGCTTCTGCTTTCTTTATCACTTCATTGTCCTTAATTGAAAAGTGCAAAGTCAAGATCATCTGTAGGCGGAGAAGATGAGTTATTAAAGTTGTAAAAATAACTTAGAGATCGACTGCTATACCTGCAAGCAACTATTGAGCAATATAGAGGGGTTAAGATGGATATGCTCATTCAAGAAGGGAATGAGTGCATAAAAGGAAATTTATGCATGACCCCCATGGCCCGAATAGGAGAGAAACAAGGAACACAAATTCAAATACTGTTACAAGTCAATACCTTAATAGGCACAAAAACAATCTGCATGCATGGTGTTGCTATCAATTGTACATAGAATTGTATGTATGCATTTCATGCATATCAAAGCGCTATAGAGCCTGAACTTTCCGACTGAATCACAAGAAGACTATTTATGATAACAATGATTTTGTCATTTCAAAACAGATTTTGGCCCAGTTGGCTCTTCATGAACCAAGTGTAGGTAACTTGGTTTGCGCATCAATCAGGGTTCATGCATTTGCAAAGGCATAGTAAGGCCCGGCCCATGACCACACCCTAAAATCCTCAACGGTATTTCTGTGGATCCCCACAATCAACAAGCCCAACTTCCCAACTCCCTTCTCATCCATCTCAACCCCAACATGCAACAAAGCAACTGCACCCTTAAAATAAAGAGACTGAGAAGGTGACGGGTCCAACCCTCACCCAACACGCACTCTCATGCCCCAAAGACGATGCAAATACATCACAAACCAACAAAAAAACAATCCTCTTTCCATTCCATCAAACCCCCGAAGCCCCCCCCCCCCCCCCCCCCACTCACTCCATCCAGACCGTCTCCTGAAAAAGACACAAACGAAGAACAACCCCACAGCTAAAGCAGGCAAAACGAAGGACTAGAAGAAGAGGTAGAAAACGCAGAAAAATCAAAACAGAAGATCACGAGACCATACCACAAACCCAAATGCAGTAGCAACGAAGACACCAACACCAACACCAACAGCATCAAATTAGATCACAATCGAATTCCCAATTCCTTCGTCCAAACCAACCCTAAATAAATGCCATTCCCTCCAGACACCAAACCCAAACGCTTCCTCCTCAAGATAGAGTAAACTCGGTTGCGAGCAGTGATTCATTCATGATCTGTAAATCTTTAATGTTAAATGAGATTACCAATTACCAATGTCATATACAAAGCATACCATATATGTGTTGAAGCAAGTGTTGCCTTCAACACATCTCCCTGTAAAATTAACAAAAGCAACCACATTAATAGGCATTGGGACTTTTTCTATATAATTAAAATCATTCTAAAAATTCATAGCCTTAAGGTAGGGCTGTCAACAGACTACATTCAAATCTGGCTACGCCCAAGGAAATCCTATTTTGAATCAACCTTGAAACCAGCCCCCACCTTCATGGTAGGCAGAGGCGCAAGGGGGTCAGGCTAATTTATGGAAGTAAAATTCACATCAAGTTAAACCGAACTAAGTTCTCGGGTCCTGGAAAACCCCAAATACTTTTATGATGTTGTAGAAAAATAGAAATCAGGGGAAGAAATTTATGATTCCTACAACACGCAAAGTAATCATGAAAATACTCCACCTCAAACCAGTTATTCAAAACTTTCGATGCTGGAGACACTAACAGCTCCATGAAGTCCCTGTCAAAATAATTCAATAACACATCAACACAAAGATGATGAGATAACTAACTCTTAACCCATTAAACAAATAACTGGAAATGGAGTACGAAGTTTGGATCAAACTGGGACTCTTAATAGAAATACATTACAAGAGCAATGCATATGCAAACTATGAAGGATCGCAGTCGTAATCAGAATGAGCAATAATACTCACACAATATCCTTTTGTCCCATAGAGAGGGCCTGCTGGAGACGGTGACTCCAAAACACAGACTTTTGTAACTTATCCCTCAGCCTATCAGTAAGGGATTCAACATCATGCCTAGTTTCAGGAGGAGGGGAATCCAAAAGGGAATCCATGAAGTTACAGAATGTCTGAAGCTGCTTCTCATATCTACAGATATGAAAATCATAAAAATAAATTAAAATATTAGGAGTTCATGATGATGATAACACAGTAACCAAAGATCAACAGAGATAAATGTATCTTCTATTTAGTCATTGAATTTTGCTTAACCAAATTACTATGAAGTTCTTTTCTTTTTTATCTTAACAAAAATTGTACAACTGTATATAAAACTAATTATTTTTTCTTTTTAGTGCCCCAGTGTTGTACTAGTGTAGCTCGAATCCGCAACCTCCAGGAGCAAACCATGGTACATAAAGTCCAATGCTCAGTGTCTGAATCAGCAGTCCACAAAATGATATTCCTAATGCCCTGAAACATGGGAAAATGTGACAGTAATCAGTGCCAAAACACCAATTGGAAGTTGAAATCCATTACCTAAAAATCCATATTACACAAAAATCAAATTTAGTTGGCTGAAATCTTCTTTCTAAATCTGTTTAAATGAATAAACAAACATTTCATAGTACTTCTATCTTCGTGTCTCCTGCCTGTGGTGCCCAGCCTGATGCATGTCAATCTATTTAAAAAAAAAAAAAAGGAATTTGAGTAAGACCCCATGTCCCATCTGCCCACAAATTTTCCTGTTGGGCCCACTATTCTTGGCCCAAACCGGTTCACAAAAAGGCCACTCTAGTCAGTGATTTCCCCATAGGCAACTGAACTCACCAATCTGAGTGGGCCCCACTTTTAGAGCGAATTTGTACAGAAGGCTCACATTATATTGGGCCACACAAAGGTGTCCCCCTGTCTCGTCCCATTATGCATATGCTTCCATCAATAATCTTTTTTTCTTGTTTTGAATAGTAACAAGTAAAATTTTGTCAAAAAGAAGCACCAACCAGACAACCAAATAGACCAATAAAAAGAAGATAAATAATGCATAAAAGCACTATAGCCTCAACACCCCAACTAACAAGACACCTAAAGAGAAGAGAGCCAAAAGAGAACCACAGTACATCTACAAAAAGCAAAAGAGCAGCAAACACTTAGAATCATTCCCGCATCAAAAGACCTTTCCTTAGCCATCCCATCTGCCATCTCATTGCAGATAGAAGTATATGCATCAAAAGATAGGAGATTATTTGCACATCCCCCCATCTAATCAATTTGATGAACCAAAAAGTCTCCATTCACCGAATGCAGTAAAAATCACAAGATGATGACTTTAAGGATGACCTTGTGATAGAATACCAGTCCAATTGGAGAGTCAAGAACCATGCCACAAAAGCATTCTATTTTTTATGCTAGAAAAGTGCACACAAACCAACATAAATCAATACCTGATGAACAGATTAGACCTAGTGTCATAACAAATTGTAGAACACTGTCGATCTTGATGCACCCATGATCATGCCTGCAAACCAAAATTGAAATGATCATTATCTATATGGGGTTGTCTTTGTGAGTTTTCTGTTCTGCTGAGCCCCACTTGAAAGCCATATTCAAAGTCAACAATAGCAACAAGAGTCATATCACTAAAGAAGGACAGCAAATCTCAAATTGCATTCCATGGAAATAAATGAAACAGAGGACTCTATGGAGAGCAAAAGGCATTTTTGTTGAGAAAATTGAACTTCTCCTTTGTTAGTGAAAGATTGCTACAGATATAGAAACTAGGAAAGTGGGAGAGAGATGTAGGAGATGGGGTTCTTGTTACATTTAGATATGGCAGTTGATGATTCTATTAATTATGCCAAAAAAGAAGAAAAAAAAAAGGATAAGCTAAGATGATAAGCAGCCAAACAATAGTCACTGTCAACATAATCAACAACAAAAACAATAATAAGACACAGACAGTTGGAACTTGGGAAGGCTTAAGGTGTTTGGGGTGCCTTCAGTAGGCCAACATCACTTCTTTGCTCAAGACCAATGGTGTGTACATTTTAGGACTAAGAAGAAACTCATGCAACATTGATTTTCGTGAAAAGGACAAGTGAAAATCTGCCTATTATAAAATCTGTTTCCCACACTGCTCCAAATGAAGTACTCAAATGTTCTGAAGTACCCCCACCAACAATATCTGCCAACATTAAATTTGAGTTAACTTCCAAAAACATCCTTATAGTTAAGTTAATAACATGGAAATGTACCTGTATGGTGATGATAATGATGAAAATGTTTACAATAATGACATATACAATGAGAAATCAGCTTCTTCATTGTACGACCAATTACACCAGTGGATTCAATTAAAACTTCTTTTGGCCTAAGCTAGAGAAGCTGCAACATCAAGAAAAAGGAACAGAATCAACAGATTAGTGACCAAATCCCACCTGAATCATGCCAACAATTACAGTGAGAGAATCTAGATTCATAGCTTAAATACCTTAGCAGTAGCACTTGCACATTCTATGACATCATGGTAACCTGCATCCCCTTGCGATGATTAGAAAATATGCTTTTGTCAAGTTAACATGCTAAAGTAGAAGTTATTTAATGCCAAAAGATGTGGAAAAGTCACTAATAATTGTATAAAAAAAACCTGAATAAGACAAGTGATAAAAAAATTGCTGAAAAATGTTGAGCAAGTTGCCCTCTATTTCGAGCAAGATTGTCACGGAGATAATCAAAACCAAGTTCCTGCAGGTCATTTCAACTGCATTCAGAATTAAATAATAACGTAAAACCACAGCTCAATTTAAACAGCCATCAGAAAAGTCATGACAGCCACCTTGCAAAATCCAACCTAGCAATCATCTTGCATGCAGTTCTACAGTATAATTCTTAAATCTGCCACTTACTGAGACCAACCTAATGATTCATTAAGATATCCTGGCCATGCATCCATGTAGGCCCAATCCAACAACATTCACTAAAATATGAGCAGAAACATAACCCATGAAGAAAAATTTAACATTCACAACTCATATAATGCAAAACCTTTATTGCATTGCTACTAATCTTAATACCATGGACTCCATTGCCAGTCAGCGCATTTAGATAAGCGGCTAACGTTGAAACAAGAGTCTTCCCCTCGCCAGTCTTCATCTTGGCGATTGATCCATCATGAAGCACTGCCCCACCAATAATCTGTCATTAAAACCACAGACACACAAAGATGAGAAGAATCAAAAATACCTCTTTTCCCAGCATACACAAGTCTAGACATAAACCCATTTGCCTGGACATCAAAATGCCGCATTCCAAGCTTCCTTCTTGTAGCTTCTCTAACAACAGCAAATGCCTCTACCCCAAAAATGAAAATTCAACAAAAAAAGCAACCAACCCATGAAAATATATTACAAATGTACATGTTTTAAGACAAACAAGTTTGAATACCTGCCAATGTTTCTCCTCGTCTCAGCCGCCCGCGGAACTCATCCATTTTCTGTAGGAAATCGTGTGGCCCGCATGCCACGGGTCCCACGTCAGATCAAGCAGGGCAGATGCCAACAGAGATGCAATCCCACTTTAGTGTAAGACTTGATCTGGGCCCCATAATAAGACTCCCAATAGGATCAGTGGATGTGGGCTTCTGGTGGAAGATGTCTCTAGTAAGTGTGACTCTTCGGGACTTGTCTATATAAGGATAAGGGAGCCCTAGGGTTTGGTACGATCATTATTCTCTCCATTCCCGTAGGAAAGACAAGAGGCGAAGAGATCCACGGAGCTTCCCATCACCGGAACGCACATAGATCTCCGGCCACGTGACGGAGTCTCCTCATCCGGATCCATCAATTGGTATCAGAGACCAGTCCGATGCATTCTATCGGTTCAGATTTTGGAGAGGCAACGTGAATATTAGCAGATCTAAGCTCCTTCTTGAAGCCCCGTACTTTGTCTTCGTTTCCGCGTTTCTGCAACATAAACAGTAATGACGGGCTCGTATCTGTAGCGTAAAGGAAGAAGAAAACTATTTGTCTCTCTCTTTTGAAGTTGCACGAGAATCGAGACATTAAAGAAATCATATACAAAGGAAAGAGTTTTCTTTTCCTCTGTTCTTTTTCTGCAAACGGATCAGACGCTGTTTATTTTTTCAAAGGACATGTCCTCATAGTCCTCTTCATCTTGTTTTTTTCCTGACAAAAGGCAAGGCAAGGCAATCACGTGTTACGTGTTTTTGTTTTGGATCGGCTTGTGATTGGCTTTGAGCCAAGTGAGTCAAAAATCCACAGGCCATTGCAACAGCAACTCCTGTTCATTCTCTCACCACACGCGTACCCTAGCACCGAGACAGTGTGATTGAAGTTACTGCCTCAGTCAACAAATCATACGGCTGACACAGGCAGAGGCGCGGATCACCGTCAAATCTTCCACCTGCGATATCTTGGCCATCCGGAGTCAGATCGACGATCCGTCTGCTTCTACGGAATCCTTGCGAGCAGATCTACGCATTGGCATCAAAAGGAAGACGATCCAGTGATTCAAATAAAAGGGTGGTATTTTCTCCTCATACGGTCAGTGGTATCTAACCCATCCTTTAATTAAAAATAAATAGAAATCATGTCTTCCAAATGAAATCATGTCTTCCAAATCAGCCCTGCATGATCTTGCAAAGGCTGATATTTTTAACAGCAAGAACTTAGCCGTGTGGAAGCGTCGGATGGAAGCGTTGCTGCATTTTGACGGATTAACTTATGTGATTGAATCCGATCTGGTCCTTAAGCCCGCTGATGATGCCTCTAAGGAGGACCATGAATTACATGAGCAATGGGTCTTTGATAACAAATCAGCAAGGCATTTATTGATCGGATTCATATCCAGTGAGTTGGTGAAACAGTTTGAGCACTTCACCACAGCAAAAGAAATCTGGGACTATGCCATGGACAAGTATGATGAAACCTCCAAATCTCATCTGATGGAGGCATTTAGCGCATATGTCAATTATAAGATGCCAGAGGGGTCATCTATAAGGGATCACATTGATAAAATGTCGGTCCGACATAGTAACCTTGCAGCCTTGGGAAAAGAAATGGACGAAGATTTTCAGATCATGTACTTGCTGATGAGTCTTCCACCTTCGTGGGAGAATGTATCTCAAACCCTTAGCCTTCAAAAGGGTGTAACCCTTAGTGAGGTTGAAGCAAAATTACTTGCTGAAGGACAAAGGCAGGCTGCCCGTGGTATAACACCTACAAATTCTGCTATGGTTGCTAAAACTAAGAGTTATAGCGGTGCGTTAACCGCCAATGTGAAAAATAAAAAGAAATTTCAAGGCAATCCAAAACGGAAAGGGCCTAAAAATGGTGTTTGCTTTAATTGTGGGAAGCCTGGACACTTTAGTTCTCAATCATCATCATCATCATCATCATCAAAGCCTTATCCCAACCATGTTGGGGTCGGCTACATGAATTCTATTTCTCCATTCCGTTCTATTTTGAGCTAAATCTTTCGATAAGTGCAGCTTCTTCAAATCTGAATTAATGACTTCCATCCATGTTTTCTTCAGCCTACCCCTACCTCTTGATGGACCCTCCACCTGTATATCCAAACTTTTTCTCACCGGTGCCATTACTGGCCTACGCTCTACATGCCCAAACCATCTTAAACGAGTTTCTTTAATCTTATCTCCTATTGGTGCTACCCCTAAATGTTCTCGAAAGCGCTCATTTCTAATTTTATCTTTCCTAGTTTTACCACACATCCACCTAAGCATTCTCATTTCCGCTACCTCCATCTTATGAATATGTGTTTTCTTAATTGGCCAACATTCTGCTCCATATGTCATAGCTGGTCTAACCACTGTCCTGTAAAATTTTCCCTTCAATTTTGTTGGCATTTGTTTATCACAAAGTACTCCCGAAGCTAGTCTCCACTTCAGCCATCCAGCTCTTATCCTATGCTCCACATCTTCGTCAATCTCCCCATCCTTACTAATCATCGAGCCTAGGTACCGAAAAGAATCTTTACGTGGTATCTCATGGGTTTCAATTTTGACAGTGGTTTCAACACTTTGTATATGTCCACTGAAATTGCAATCCATATATTCCGTCTTTGTACGACTTATTTTAAAGCCTCTAGATTCTAATGCCCTCCGCCATCTCTCAATGCAGAAAGAAAAAGGGTGAGAATAGCCAGCAAGGTAAAGTGACCAAAGAACACAGAGATTATGTTGAGATGGTCACTGAGTCCATGATGGTGGACACCAATGACAAGAATTGGTGGATTGACTCTGGAGCCACCAGACACATATCAAGGACCAAGGCTGTATTTATCGAATTCAATGAGATGAAACCCGGAGAACAAAGTATATACATGGGGAATGAAACATTCTGTGATGTGTTGGGGATAGGGAAAGTCAAAATTCCCTTACCAACCGGCAAATCCCTTTATCTCTCCGATGTCTTCTTTGCTCCCGCAATGAGGAGGAGCATCATCTCTGTGAGCCAGTTGGCAATGAATGGATTTGAAATTAGATTCAAAAATAATGGGGTTACTATTGGAATGCGCGGTACAGTTTTAGTCCATGGTTTTCTTTCTGAAAATTTGTATTTGCTGGATATTCTTCATAATGAAATAAAGTCCACTTCTGATTATTCTGTGTGTGTGAATGTATGCATGAATGGTTTGGCAATGTTATGGCATTTGAGATTGGGCCACATTAATAAAAACAGAATCAGTAGAATGGTTAAAGATGGACTTTTACCAGACCTAGGTAAAATTGAGTATCCTATATGTGAACCATGCATAAGTGGAAAAATGGTCAAGAAACCATTTCCGAAAGGAACTCGAAGTTCTGAAATATTGACCATAATTCATTCAGACATATGTGGACCATTGAATGTACATAATAGAACCGGAGAGGACTATTTCATTACATTCATTGATGATTACAGCAGATATGGTTATGTGTATCTCATTAAATATAAACATGAGGCATTAAAAATGTTCCAAACATATGCTGCTGAGGTCCAAAATCAAAAGGGCAAGAAAATAAAGAGGATTAGGTCTGATAGAGGGGGTGAATACACTTCCGAACTGTTTAAAGAATATTGTGCATGTGAAGGAATCATTCATGAATATTCAATCCCATATACCCCACAGCAAAATGGCATGGCCGAGAGGAGGAATAGGACCTTAATGGATATGGTAAGGTCAATGATCAGCCATGCGAGCCTTCCGCTGTATTTGTGGGGAGAAGCATTAAATACTGCACAATATATTTTAAACAGAGTACCCTCTAAGAGTGTGCCCAAGACCCCATATGAGTTATGGACTGGTACCAAACCAAAATTAGAACATGTGAGAGTTTGGGGCTGCCCTGTATATGTCCTGCTACCACCACAGGAAAGGCATAAACTGCAAGCAAAAACGAAGAAAAATTGTTCTTTCGTTGGCTACCCATTACATTCTAAAGGATATCGTGTATATGATCACGATAATAGGATAATCATGGAATGCCGAGATGTGTTTTTCCTTGAGGATCCGACGGTCAGTCCTAGAGTAAGACCACAGAGTGTGGAATTATATGAAATCTCTATGGGCAAGGGGGTTCAAGCAAGTGGGGGTTCCGACGAAGAGGACGTTGGACCTAGAATTCCTAGCCAGGACCCACTTGAGGTGATTGAACAACCCGATGAGCCAGTTGGCAGACCGATTCGGGCGAGGAAACAACCGGTATATCTAGATGATTATTGCAGTTTATTAGAAACCGTGCAAGATTTGGATCCAACCTCCTACTCTCAAGCGGTCAAAGCGCAGGATGCACAGTGTTGGCTAGAGGCTATGAGAGAGGAGATGGAATCAATTGAAAAGAACCAAGTATGGCAATTGGTAGATCTACCTAAAGATCGGAAAGCCATTGGATGTAAATGGGTTCTTCGAAAGAAATTTAAAAAGGATGGATCCTTGGATAAATATAAAGCACGGTTAGTAGCTAAGGGATTCACACAAGTGGAAGGAATAGATTACGAGGAGACATTTTCTCCAGTTGTAAAATTCCAATCCATACGAACCTTAGTAGCATTGGTAGCATGTCATGACCTTGAATTGCACCAGATGGATGTAAAAACAGCATTCTTGAACGGCGAATTAGAAGAAGAAATTTATATGAAACAACCCGAGGGTTTTGTGGTGCAAGGTCATGAGGACAAAGTGTACAAACTTAATAGGGCATTATATGGATTAAAACAGGCCTCAAGACAATGGTATAGAAAATTTCATCAAGCCATATGTGAAATAGGATTTGTCCCCAATAGTGCAGACACATGTTTCTATATTAAACGCAGTGGGAGTAGTTATTTATATTTGTCATTATATGTGGATGACATTTTGATCGCCAGTAATAAATTGGAAGCCATAAATGAAATCAAACAATGGTTAAAGTCAAGATTCGAGATGAAAGACATGGGTGAGGCAGAGTATGTCCTTGGCATTGAAATAACCCGTGATCGTCCGAATAGGATATTGACTTTATCACAGAGATCCTATTTGGAAGCTGTGTTGAAAAGGTTTGATATGGCTAACTGTAAACCAATTGATACTCCCATCTGCAGGAGCACAAAATTGTCAAGCGATCAAGGACCCACAAATGAGCAAGATAAGGAAATGATGAGATCAAAACCTTATGCTCAAATTGTGGGCAGCATCATGTATGCGATGCTGTGTACGAGACCAGATCTTGCATTCGCCGTGGGTCTCGTAAGCAGATTCCTAAGTAACCCAGGATTACCGCATTGGTATGCAGTTAAGAGGATTCTGCGGTACATCAAAGGAACAGTGAATCTTCGCCTATGTTATCAAGGTGAAGTCCTGGAACTGCGCGGCTACTCAGATGCTGATTGGGCCGGTGATTTAGACCAGAGAAAGTCAACAACCGGCTATGTGTTTACCCTCGGAGGAGGTGCAATTTCTTGGGGTAGCAAGAAACAGACCTCCACGGCTATGTCAACAGCCGAAGCAAAGTATATAGCTTACAGTACAGCAGTCCAGGAGGCTCTTTGGTTAAAATACTTCCTATGTGATTTGGAGGTAATAAATGAGAAGGAGCCTGTCCCAATGAGCATAGACAGTACGTCGGCCATTTCTATGGTGAATGAGCAAAGGATTAACAGCCGATCAAAACATGTTGAAATAAAATATCACTTTGTTAGAGAGAAGGCTGAAAAGAATGATATAGAAATTTTTTATGTGCCTTCAGAAGAATTGATGGCTGATGCTCTCACCAAGGCTTTGCCTGCAGAGGTTTTTGCAAGGCATGTGATGCGTATGGGACTAAGAAATATTTGATGTACATGGCATTCGTGCCAAGTGGGAGATTGTAGGAAATCGTGTGGCCCGCATGCCACGGGTCCCACGTCAGATCAAGCAGGGCAGATGCCAACAGAGATGCAATCCCACTTTAGTGTAAGACTTGATCTGGGCCCCATAATAAGACTCCCAATAGGATCAGTGGATGTGGGCTTCTGGTGGAAGATGTCTCTAGTAAGTGTGACTCTTCGGGACTTGTCTATATAAGGATAAGGGAGCCCTAGGGTTTGGTACGATCATTATTCTCTCCATTCCCGTAGGAAAGACAAGAGGCGAAGAGATCCACGGAGCTTCCCATCACCGGAACGCACATAGATCTCCGGCCACGTGACGGAGTCTCCTCATCCGGATCCATCATTTTCACAGTCAACTGCCCAGTACCACTAACCACAATGAGAAAGTTCCCATTCTTACAGAAAGAAAAAAGCTGTCTTTACCACAAACAAGCAACGTTTCCAATTGCAACTGAAGCACAGCAGATTGAAGTAAGAACCTGTTCATCAGTCAGTGGGCGAATATGGGGCTCAAGAGAATTGATGGATTTGACGAGGCGGTAATAGTCTTGGACAACCCAGGTGTGTATAAACATTCCATTCTGCCTTTGTCCTAGGTTCCAACTGTTCATTAATTCCATTCAAAATTTCAGGATTCAGCTAATTCTTCTTAGAGAAGAAAAAGCTAAGATAGGGGCCCAATCCCAGATAAAATTTAAATCTGTGGAAAACGAGGCCACTAAAATAACACAAAAACACGTAGGCATTTCACACTTGTCCGGTTTATCTGGAACTCTCCCTATGTACAAATCTGACAAATGCCTATAGTTCGCATAACATTATTCATTCTAAGTATAGCAGCTGAATTAGGTAAAATCTATAAAAGAGCATATGAAAGCTTACTGCAGGAAGTCATGAGTCTTGAGTAGCAGTTGAGCCAGATCAAATAAACATAAAACTTAGACTGATATTTACAAGCTCACCTTCAAACACGGGTTTTATACTGTTGACCCGGGCCTGCCATTTATCATTGTCTATTGCCCATCTAAATCCCTGACATGTTGGTAGCAGAGTTTGATAAGTCTATTAACCATACATGGAGATCACAATAAATTTTAGCTTGCAGACCTGAACACCAATTATAGGGGCCACCACTGCATACCGTTCATCCATAGCAGCACCAAAGCACACATGCATTACTGCATCACAGGACTGCCACATGAATGAATATATTTAACTACAAGTATTAAAATAATATATTTAACTGCAAGTATTAAAAACTCAAACTGTTCTAAGTGTAGCTAGTCCAACCTCTCAGAGATTCGCCAGTAATTCCTATCCTAGAAGGATCAATGTCGTTCCTCTCTATAAGGTAGTCTGCTAACTTTATCAAGTCCCAGACATGTCATCATTGATAAAATCCCACAATTCATTTAAACCTCACTTATTGTTTTTCTTTTTGGAGAAAGATAGATGGAACTCGTTGGTATTAAAAAGATCTATAAATTGGAAAAGTAAAGGTACATAAAACAGAAAAACAGGGGGCATCAAGGTCATGGGGCCCCATAAAAGGCACAGAGATGGTGAAGATCAAATGATTACATGATTTTTAACCAACCATGGTCATTCCAAAGAGTCCACTTCCAAGTTAATGTTACTTAGATTTGAAAGGAGACTCCATCTCATGGCCTCAGTAACTAATGAGTCGACTCGCACCTTGAAACGTAAATGAGACATTATATATTGTGATTTAGGACATATTATATAACATATTTCTGCTCTATTTTATTGAATTACAGGCAATGGTTGATGTTGCTAAAGCAGAGTAGCAATTTGTGGTCATGATTGGAGATTTTTTAAGGAAAATGTGCATCTTTCTTGATTAATGGGAATTTGTAATTTTGCTCTAATTGTCGAAATTTCAATCTCAATTTACAAGAACATCACTTTTTCAGAGAACATAGCATTTTTTTGTTACACAAAAAGGGAAATATAATAACAAAATACTTGAAGAAGTCACTAAAGCGAAAAAATGTAAATAATAGTACCCTCATCAAGTTCAGGAATGGTTTTTTTTTTTTTTTTTTTGTGGTAACTAATTTAGGAACATCACAAAAAAAAAATCCCTTAAGTTACTAATGTGGCATGAACTCTTCTTGCAGTAATCACATAAGAAGATCAATTTACTGAGAAGTGCAGTGTTAGAAGCATGGTAGACTTGATTCTCTATTAGTCTTCTTTTCTTTTATTAAGTTTCTCTAGTGCAAAAGAATATGATGTTTGATATTTTAAGTTTCCAAGCACATATTGAACTCCAAGTCCTTAATCAAGTTTTCTTGACACTTCAAAATTCCAATGCCAATCAGGACAAGTCCAATTTGCAAAGTTCTCAACCAATTAATATGGTTACCAAATCGTACCACCAGATGGTCTATCTCCAAATGAAAGAGAAAAGTATAACATTCTGAGAAAGGAAAAGAACTAGAGGATGCAGAATCTCAAAGAGATGCCCCAAATACTTGCCTTCAAGTTCTATGTCATTTTCATAGGCAGCTTCTAACATAGACATTCCAATGGGAACCTTGATGAGTTTCTCATCTCCATCCTTGTCAACAAATGTCACAGATATTCTGCACAATTAACAAAAACATATGAGCATGAAGCAACTTGTTTAACATAACATATTACCCACTAGGCAGAACCCAAACATAAGCATAAACACAGTATAGACATGGAGATTTTTTCTCAATGGATTTCTAGTTCACTATTTTTAGAAATGGGGAGTTATCCACATGTCTTCAACATATATATTTTTTTTCATAAATGGAATTTCATTGCTCATGATTATCCAATTGTCTTCTAATTTTTTATCTAAAAACTGAGATCATAATAGAACAATTCATGCCAATCCAACATGTGAGCCCAAGACCAACACATACTGTCACTAAGACAAATAGAACACATGTTAGGGTGACTAAACAACAAATTTTTTATCCAAAAAAAAAATTTTTCCTACAGTGCATGGACATGATCGACTTGTCTTTCTCTTGGTTTCCTTCCTCTCGGGCTTTGTCAGCAGCTGTGGTGGAAAAAGAATGCTTCTGAAACGAAAAATATTTCAATCAATCAGGTATCACCCTTGAAGTGAAATATAATCTTTTAGCTATTTTCAGTATCAAGCTTAATATAATAGGAGGTGAATTTCTTAACTATCAAGCTGATCCTAAAATATATTTTCATCTAACAATTCTGAAGCAAAGATTAGATTTCATATAATTCCAAAGCTTTACTTACCTGTCTAGTTGAAGGCGATGACATTTATAGGAGTATGAAAGGGTGGTGGATAGCAGGGTTACTGGGTTAGTATTTTTATGTCAACTGATCAAAGTAAATTTCATTTTAATTTGGCCAAAATAGCGAGAATTTTCACTTCAGGCACTAATTCAATGTGAAAACCTTTCTACTAACGTTGTCATCCATTTAGGTTACTTGCGTGTGTTTGGCGCTTTGGCTGCCCTTTTCTAAAAGTGTACTAGTGCCTTTTTCTTTGAAAAAGCGGAAAAGCCCTTAACAGATATTTTGTTATTAGATTTTTAAAAGTGCTTCTTAACAAGTCAAAATCTATTTTCGGAGGAAGCAAGCCTCACTTTGCTTCGCCTTGAAAAGCCAGACTTTTTCACAGAACATACACAGAAAAGTTAAGGAGTAGCTCCTTTTTTTTTCATTTTTCTCTTTGCCTCCATTACATAAATCCTCTCTCTGACCATAGCGCTCCTCCATCTCAAGGGTCCACGCCCCTTCTGTTCAGCAGAGAAAAAACAAAACGAAGCCAAAAAAAACACTCTTCCTTGCTATCGTTCTCAGTTCCTGCCTCCCTCTCTATCTTGTCTTGTTCCCTTCTCCTCTCTAGCTCTCTTTCCTCTTAACTCTCTCCAGACACAAACCAAAGTCTTCCAGGGTAGATTTAAATCTTCGTTATGCTTACAAAAACCAATCGAAAGAATTTAACCCCATCAAAGGAGCTGCACACTATCAACAGTCCCAAAACTTAATTCTGAAGACTGTCAATACCACTCAAGACATGAAAATTTCCATTCATCATCAGAAGACACCATTTGATAATTTCTGATTGCTTTCCCTTTCTCAGTATTTGTGGTACTATTTTCACGTGATTCACTATTTTAGAGCTCTTGGCTCAATGTTTTCTTCAAACTCTCAGATGATCCATACATATCAAGAACTTAGCATGGCAATATGCTTGATGATCTAAAATGCCACTCATCAGCTCAATGCCAATGACTTGCTGAATGGATGATACCCATCAAAAATCCTTTCAGCAACTCTATAGGCTCACAAATAACAGCCATTTCTCCTTGGAACATATCAATGTTGCAACCAGAGTCCACTAGGAATTCCTATAACATGTTACTATCCTCTGCTTCTTGGCTCGATGTTCAGATCCATTTGATCCACAGCCCCATGTTGCATTTTGCTGGATGGCAACCAGGGGAAAATATCAACTATTGACTATTGATTTTTTTTTTTCGTTTTTGGTGAATGGTTGATTTCAAAAAAAACAAAAAGTGATCAATGCAAGAGGAGTATACTGACAGGCTAAGGAACAAAAATAAAAACAAAAAAGAACCACAAAAAAAAACAGCAAAAAAGAAAAGCCACCAACTACTCTCTCTCAATGGATTATGCCTTATTTCATGGAAGCTTTCTTCTCAATGGATTATGCCTCATTTCATGGAAGCTTTCTTGGAAAACTGGTGATTCCATCGACAATCTCAAATCTCAAAGTGGATCTATGCAATGGACTCTTCACATTGTCACGTTCTATGGCCTATATAGCTAGAGAGGAATTAGAGAACTTTCCAAACCTCAGATGCATCTCCTCATTCAGTTGTTTTGAAAACTCAAGCTCTCATTATCTCTTGGATTTTGATAACTAAAACTCTGTCGGAGTTCCTATTAATGATCTTTGACAAAATATCCGATAAGGTGATGCTAAACCATTCTAGTTGTAGATTTCTTTTTCCCTTGGCATTAAGAGGTCAGTAAATTATCTCGCCCGGTTATAGATAATTTCAGTGAGCTTAAAAAATTAAATAAACAAATATAGCTTCAGATTGATATAATTGATCCACTGAAAACTTTCACGCAATCTGATTCTTTTCAATGCACTTACTTGATTTCTCACAAGATTAAAATGGGGCAAAATTCATAATCACAACATTGATGTAGTCACGGGTTCAAGAAAACCTACCTGCTGGCCTACTTTTGCAAAGGGAGTGCTATAACAACAGTTTCTAGGATTTGTTGCCTTGAAAAAGATGCCAGGGAAAACAAACAGCAAGCAATTTTGCAAGCTTAATCATAATCAAAGGGGATAATCCAAACAATTAAGCCTAAAACTCACAGATTAATCCCTCAAAACAAAGCCCTAAAGGAACTTTTTTCAACAAAATAGAATTTTACTGATATAGAAGACTGAACAAAAACCAAGGATTGCCCCAGGTGACCCTTGTGCAGTACATATCTATTGCTGGAATCTCATAAATTTCTAAATAAACTATCATGAAACCACAACAACACTCAACCAAACAACAGCACAAACAAGTATAAAGTGCCAATATCCACATCATACATTCATCCCACTTCTCAAGTCATTTCCCCAAAACACATCACAGAGACAACAAATCACAATCCTCCAAAACCATATTCCATGATTTTCTTTGAATGGCGATTCCACAAATTACAAACCATCAACAATCGTTCAAAAATTCATTTCAATCACACAAAACATGAGAGAGAGAGAGAGAGAAAGAGAGAGAGATCATGATTCAAACAAAAACATAACAAAATCCAAAACCTAACTTTTCCATTTTTACTTCAAAACCATAACTTAAACATATCACAGGAACTTGAAACATCAAACATCTAAGAACACAATCAAACAAAAACCCTAGAAACAGACTTAGATCTGGCGAACGACCTTGACGCGCTTCCTGGAAAGAGAGTCTCGAGAAGATCTGAATGTTGGAGAGAGACTCTGCAACTTGTTCTACACTAAATTGAAATCAAAAAACCAAACAATAAAAAAAAGAACAAATCAACAAGATCATCATCATCATTATCAAAAAAATGAAAACACTAAAATCAAACCCGATCACCTTGTTCAGACAGTGAAAATCTCTAAGAGAAACCCTCGTTTGAAAAGCTCTTGAAATCGAAAAATCTTGAGAGAAGGCGAAGAACAGTGGGAACGGATCTGCCCCTTGCCTTTTGCGAATAGATCTGTGGGAAGAACACCAATTACGCTCTTGCGAGTGTCCCTGGTGACGCGATTGTAGTTGTCGATGATGCTGAGGAAGACAGTGTCCCTGGCGACGCAATTGTAGCCCTGCCATGATTACCTTGTCGATCGGCCTTGACAAGATCTAGCAAGAGCAGCGAGAATAGAAGAAGAGCGTAGAAGAAGAGCAAAAGCGTAAAAGAAGGGCAAATGATGATAGGGAACAGTAAATCCCTTTTTCTTCTTAAGTAGGCCTCGTTCAGAACGGATCAAACCAGTTTCAATTAAAGAACGGCCCAAAACCGAGCCCATAGTCCGTTCCTAAACTCCATTTTTGGTTTAGTGCGAGCATAGGGGGAGGAGAGGAAGAGGAAGAGAGAGAGGAGGAAGATTGGGCAACTTGTTGCCGTCGCCAAACGGGGGAGGTGGGGAAGTGGAGGACAGAGGAAGTGGAAGGTGAGTGGGGAGAGAAGGGGGCATTTGGGTTATTTTATTTTATTATTTTTTTTATAGAGGGGTGAGTGTATTAAGTGCCTTCTTGGGTTCATTTAGCAAATCACAAAAAAAATATAAATAAATAAATAAAATAAAAAAGAAAAAAAGAAAAAAAAAGAAAAAAAGAGAGAGTGAACCATGATGTGATGCCATGTCATCTCTCTTTTCTGGGACAACTGCAAACAACAGGCCCTGTGTGTCCTCAATATAGATTGTTTGCTGCTTGAACAGGTCAGACGCATCGTTTTGCAACAGCAGCAGTTTTCTATTTTTTTTTTCTTTTTAAGCATCACATGATAAACAGGGCAAAAATGAATTAACGAAATTCAAGCCATTCCATTCATAAACAAACCATACTAAAGTCTTAAATCCAACATACAATTAAGTTGGTTACAACCAAATTGAATAATAAATGTTCAACTGAATTCAAAATAAACTACTTTAATTCCTCCAGGCTCCTAGTTTCTGCTGCTTTAATTCCTTCAAGCTCCTAGTCTCTGTTGCAAATATTGGACCCGCTTTGTCTCAAGAGCCTGCCTAAATATTGAACCCGCTTTGTCTCAAAACCTCGTTCTGGTCAACAGTCGGTTTTTTTCTCAGGTTTGACATCTTTATCTGGGAAAAAGGGGTCATGGTGAATTGATGATTAACATGATAATTCAATAGATAAAACTTATCATCACGCCACGTTGAAAAGATATAAGGAAAAGACAGGTAAAATATTGCATGAGACCAAGCTTAGTCATCAATACATGATCATGCAGACACAAAAATCAAGCTATCATCAATACATGATCATGCAGACACAAAAATCAAGCTATCTCAAATCAGATATAAATCATATGATAAGGAATAAAACATTAAAGAAAGGTCTATAAATCAAAGTGGCAATCCACATGAGCCAAATGCCGGCCTAGTATTAACTAATAAGCTAACCTCAGTGCCCAAAGGCACCTACATAATCTCAACCTATCATACCCGAATACTTGTACTAGTAATCTCAACCTATTATACCCGGATACTTGTACCAATCTAACCTATCCGTATCGGGACCGATACAATATTTGTATTGGTACTTGATACTGCACCGATACTTCTAGGGTATGAGTCAAGCATATCCTACTTAGCAAGTCCATTTTTTTATTTAGGTCTGTAAGTTTTCTTACTTCTCAACTACATTTTAAAAAATCAGCCGAGTCAGCCCAAACCGAATGGGGTCGACCCTAACTTGGACTCAATTCATCGGACTCGACCGACTCGGCCGAGTCACCATGGAACTCACCCGACTCGGCTAAGTCCTGTGGGACTCAGTGGAGTCTTAATGCGACTTGGCCAAGTCTACTCGGACTTGGTCATGACTGAGTTGGGTCTCGAGTTTGATTTTTTAAACCTTGTTCTCAACATAGAAAATGTTAGAAATGAACATAAACAATGACAATTTCATTAATCCAAATGTGATTTAAAAGAAAAATTAGGATACCCGTAAACGTGTCCTAGATTTTCAAATGTGCAAAGTCGTATCCCTGATCCCTGTATCCTTGTCCATACCCATATTCATATATGGGCATCATAGATCTCAACTATTCGTGGGCACCTACAATACTGAGTGCCTGAAGACACCTACAGATGCTCGAACACAAAGGTACCAACATTACTCAATATCTGAAGATACCTATAGAGTAATTCTAGACTGCAGTTAGATGATTAATTTTGGATGAGCCCCTGTACTAGTAGGCATCCCCGCTGGGGACAAAGTTTTAAACAACTTAGTGGTGCCAATGTGTTAATGAGTCAGTGATTATAAATCATGTCACGAGTCATGTGTAAATCATAGGAAAGATCAAAGCATGAGTAACAGGCATGTTTAACATAGATCACATGTAACGCACGACTTAGCATACAAGGTAAGAGTATTCTTTTAACTTGTTCCAACTCAAGTGCTAAGTGGAGAATGTGGAATTAAATATAAACATGTGGCTTATATCTTAGAGGTTGCTAGAATAGGAATCTAGAATTGTTCTAAAATATAAATTAGGTAGACTTGCTAGATTGAGTTACACATGCAATAGAGTCAATGTACTAAAACAATAGGTATGTACCCTATTGACGAGTATCTTGTAATAGGGATACAATCCAACATTAGCTCTCACTCAGGTTTCATCAGATAGGTTCAACCAAATGTGCTCAGACATTCATTTAAATTCAGCCAACATGATTAATTTATGTCTGGTTCAGTCCCCCTTTATCCAGTCCATGGTGAGTGCTTGCACTCGGTTTGGCCTTTGGTCTGACATACAACCAGCTGGTAGGATACCACCTGTTACACATTTCTGGATGCACAACAGTCCTATTTACAGAGGTCATCTTCTTGGATCTGAAATTTCTGATCACTGCCCTGTAAATGGAATCACACTAAAAGCCCATTTCGTTATTTCAATGCTTGGGCTAGAATTCCTAATTTTTTTTCCAAGTAGTTAGAGAATCTTGGAGTATTCAAATCAAAGGTTCTCCACTGTTCGGAGATTGGCAGATGGCCCAGCCTTAAGTTTCTGCCAAAGATTAAAGATACCAAAGATATGATTGAAGAAATTCAGTCCCAGATCAAGGGCAACCAGAATAATGAATTCTCCACACTTCTGTAAAGGAAGCAAAAGCCAGCCTTTAGAAAAAAATTTTACTTGATGAAAATATGCTGAAGCAGAAATCAAGAGATAGGCATCTAAACTTCGGTGATAATACACCAAGTATTTTCACACTCTGATCAAAAGCAGGAAAGAGAAGTCCTCTATTCACTCAATTGAAGATGAAGAGGGCAGTGTTATGCCTGTTCCACTTCTCATTAAAAAGACCTTTGTCAACTACTAAAAAAAATATTCTGACTGTTAAGAATCCAAAGACTCACACTTTGACTGATCTAGCTCATGGAGGAGGATGCTGAAAATCTCTAAAAGCCAGTGAATATCTCTAAGATAGAATTTTCCATCAAGCAAGCTAACCCATGCAAATCCCTTGGCCTAGATGGCTTCAATGCACATTTCTTCAAGGTGTGCTGGCCAATTGTGGGATGTGATGTTTCAGATGCAATCAAAGATTTCGTTGTTGAAGGAAAGCTTATCAGCGGGGAAAAAAAAACTTTTGTTACTTTGATTCCTCAGAATGAAAATCCCCCGATAAAAGAAAAAAAAAAGAACGTGAAAATCCCTCCACTCCAGCTCACTGCAAGCCTATTTCCTTTCCTAATGAGATTTATATGATCATCTCTAGAGTTATTGCAAATAGGCTAAAAAATGTGATAAATAAGATCATTACCCCTGAACAATCTGCTTTTGTCCCGGGGAGATCAATCATGGACAATATTATTCTCTCCAATGACCTCATCAATGCCTTTCATCTGCACAAAGGGCCCTCCGAGAATATGCCTTAAACTTGACATCACCAAGACCTTTGATAGTTTGAGATGGAATTTCTTTTAATTCTCCTGATAAATTCATCACTTGGTTTATAGAATGCATCAAAAATCCTGCTTTCTCAATCCTTGTCAATGGTAAGGTTTGTGGTTTTGTTAATTGTTGTAAGTGCCTAAGACAGGAATGCCCACTTTCCCCGTCTCTTTTGTATTGCAATGGAGTTCTTCTCCACAGTGTTATCTGAATGTGCTCTATCAAATAGGTATTTCTATGATTCCAATGCCCTATCAAATAGGTATTTCTATGATTTCTCACGTCCTGTATGCAGCAGATGTTCTAATATTTGCTTCGGTGAAAAAATGGTGGGAGCATTATTAAGAAGCCGTTGGAGGATTTCAGTAAATTTGCTGGTCTAAGTATGAGCTGTGAGAAGAGCTCCAAGCTCTTCACACACCTTGATGAGTTCTTTATGCAAGGCATCACTTCCATTCTTAATTTCAAGCAGAATTATGTGCCAATTACTTATCTGGGGTTACCATTGTTATCAACAACATTAAAACTAATTCATTGACAGCCCATAATTTAAAAGCTGAAGCAGAAACTCTCTGGATGGAAAAGAAAGCTCCTTTTTTTTATGCTGGTAGGATGCAATTAATCAGCTCTACTCTTTCCAATTTAGATATTTATTGGGCCCCTGGTTTCCTTCTGCCTAAAGCATGCATTCACACTCTGAAAAAGCACATCAGGAATTTCTTTTGGGAAAAATTTCGGAGAAAAAGCTTTGAGGAAGTCTGTTGCATGGAAGAAAATATGTAAACCTCTTCAGCAGAGTCGTCTGGAGATCAGGTCTATATTGCTGTAGTTGAAGATGCAATTAGAAGACAGGTTTGAGATGTTTCTAGAAACAGAAAATCCATTTGGGCAGACTGGGTTTACAATAGATATATTATTAGGATTTTGAGTGTTGGCTAATTCATGGGTTTTGGACAAACTCGGTCCATTATGAGTTTTAATTTTCATATTTTAGTTTTAGACTGTAGCGTGCTTCGTTGGATGAACTGATGGAAGAATTTGAAGAAAGAAAGCACGCAGAAGAATCAGAGATAGAGCCACAGGTCGCTCAAGTGAACCTCTTGCCTACTCGAGTGAGCCTAACGATCCATCACAGAATTGCCAGACAAAATTTATGCTCGCTCAACCCAAGTTCTGCCCGGTGGAGCGAGACAGGGAAAATTCCTAGCCAACTTATGAAAAGTCCTTTCTTGTTTTATCGAGACTTACCTGTTTGAGTCCTACTTGGTTTCTATCCTCAAGCCATGACCCTTGGGCTATAAAAAAACAGCTCTTTAGAACCCCAACTATGCCATCTCCCAATACTAAACCTTGAATCCACATTGGAGACTGTTCTTCTCTCTGGAGTAGCCATTGAAGGGTTCTAATGCGCCATAAAGCTTTTGCTTCAAGAGTTTTTGCATCTACTCTCTTGTAGAAGATTGTGTGTCTTGAGCGGCATCAAGTAGGGTTGCGGCAAGCATGAGGAACAGTGAACGGCGTGTTTGTCAGCAAGAAAAACTATAGTCCTTAGGTTGAGTTCAACTAGAGAAAAGGGTTGCGAGTATATCTTGTAACTGTTCATTTTACTAGTGCTTGGTTTTCCTTAGACCGGGGAGATCAATCTCAAGGTTTTTCCGGTGTTCTGGTTTTCCACATAAAAAATCTGGGGTCTTCTTCTTGTGTGGTTAATTGATTTAGTTTAATTTTTTAAATATCCACTTAACTGAACTGCATACTAGAAATCTGATTTGGACCTTGAAACCCTTGGTTGGCGGTTCTAAAAACCTTCATATATTAAGAAGAAAAGCTTTTGAGATATTAAAGTGTGGTCAAACTCTTCTTGCGGACAGAGAGAAATTTTAAATAAAACAAAGCTGGTGTTAGCTTATGTCCTCCAACTAATGGCAATGGTGATGAAACCCTCTTTTGGCAGGATCCTTGGCTGCCATGTGGGCGCTTGGTTGATTATTTGGTGAAAGACCAATTCTGAACTTGGGGTTTTTTAGAGTCTGGACTTTGGGTTGGTCAGAGTTAGACACTTTAATTTGAATGGTGAGTAGTGCCTTCCTCAAGGAACCACTAATCATCTAATGGATATTTCACCATGATCTTTGTTTTATCTCCCCCTCAGTAGACTTCACTGATGAAACCGTTTGCAAGATTTCAGAAGATTAATGGGAGTTGAAATTTCTTCAATTCTAGTCAGGACGGCTTCTCCGTTGGTTTCTTAGTTGATAATCAAGGATCCATCATTTGGTCTAAATCAGTGCTTGATAAATGCATCTTCAAGGTAGCTTGTAAACTGATCTTGGAAGCTTCTAGAGATTGTAATAATCTCTACAGTTGTTCAGATTGTAAGATTCTTAGAGATGCTTTGAATGATGCAAGCATATTCAAAGCAAGCGTCTCTCCATAGAGACAGTGATTCCAAGGTAGAAGGCAGAAAAATTAGTCTTGCAGTTGGGAGCCTCTGTCCACAACAAAGCTAGAAGGGAACAAACTCCTCATGCTCAGCAAAATTCATGCGCCATATCAACCAGTTGGGGGAAACGTTTTATGAGCTGCATTATTTTTTTTTTATTTCTCTTTTAAGCTTAGCCTGAGCTGTTGGTTTACCTATGTCTTTTTTCAGTTTTGACTGTCTCGGTCTGTGAGCATCTGATGTTTCTTGCTGCGTGAAATTTTTGCCGGATGGCACCTTGTTGCGTACTCTTCTTGTGAGATTTGTAACTGACTGGGAGCATTTCCCCTTATTCATTATAGGTTGTTTAGGTCTTCAGACTATACTTAACTTCCAAAACACAGTCCTATTTATATAATGTAACCCCAAATCCCAACTCCTGAATGGAGGTATTATGTAACTAGGGCCTGGTCAATACAAATCCAACCCCTGGCAGGATCCATAAACCACTTAGACTAGATGAGACTTATACACTGTTAAATGTGATCCAACCCCTATGTGGATTGCGGTGCGATGTTGTGCCTATGGATGTCAGTCACATCATCTTGGGCAGACCTTGGTTGTATGACTAGGATGTCACAACTTTTGGATGGTCAAACACTTGCTCCTCTATTTACAAAGGCAAGAGGATCAAACTCAACCTGTCCATAGCGGGTAGGGAAAGAGTTGCTAGGCTTCACGCCCAATGTTGCGAGGCTTCACACCTGGTGGAACACACCATTCACATTGCGTGCAAGCGCGCGCATGTGAGAGAGAGAGAGAGAGAGAGAGAGAGGGCACCAAATATTCCTTTTCATTGATCATTCCTTTATCGAAAGAGGATACAAAATCTTATATAATAAAAAAATAACCAAAATTTAATCTCAACCATAGAAACACTTTAATGGTCAACATTAAAACACTTAAATACAAATCTATGGACTCTGCACCTATTGTGTCTCTTCCCCTTGTCCCATCTCCTTCACACCATTGTCCTCCTCAACCATGCCAGCAATACCTACTGCTCCAGCTACTACTGACATGGGCTGACATGGGCAGTACACCTTCTCATACTAGTAACTGTACTGGATCACGGTCTTCATCTAGTCCTTCTCATAGTTACCTAGTTCGATGTTGGGGATTCCAAATTACTATCCAAATCAACCAATTTGTAGTTCGATTCAGAAAAATTCATATTTTGAAAGCTGCACAGTTCGGTGCAGTTCAAAATACACCTATTGTCTCTAAAAACCAGAGTCCATCTACATTTAGGAGAAGAAAGGAGAATAGTAAGAGGATCGGAGATCAACTGATTAAAGGAAAACACCTTTCTCAAGAGATGGAGAATAGTTGAGTTCTATTTTAAAATCCAAGTTTCTAAACTAATTTTGAAAGAATAAAAGTGTAATTGAAAGAGGAAACAGGAAATCCGCACACTTATATAATCGCAGGGCAAGCATTTGCAGAAAATTCTTATCACCAATGGTGCAGGGGACTTCGGGTGATAAGCTCTCAAGTCGTTTTCATTTCACGAGCTATGAAAAATTTCAAGTAGCATTGCTCCATTTAATTTCTTCAACTCGTGGAATGAAGCATCTAGAGAAACAAGCACCTGCACTACAATTTTATTATTATTTTTTTCTTATCCTTGGATTCACTATATTCAATGTTTTTACTTTATAAAAAACCACTTTGGGTCCCACCCATAAGATACCCAATCCTATCAAAATAAAATTTCATGTACTATTTGATTTTGCTAAATTTCACACTAAAATGAATTAATCCAACCATAAGACTAATTATCCCAAGACACATGAATAAAAAGCTACAAAGAAACTTCTTATCCATACTAAGTTAATCTGAAAGTGGGGCCATCTCTAATAAAATCAAGAATCACCTAAAACCAATATTAGTAGGAGGTATCCATCTTGATTGGTCAGCCTTCCATGCCTTGCATCATGGCTTTACAAAATCCATAATGTTACACAATCTATGTAAACCTTTTTGAATGCCTAGTAAAGATCTCTCCGAGATTCACTTCGCAGTTCCCACTGAAAGGACAGTTTCTCTATATATTTTTTCATCTTACACTCACCAAATGTAGACTTTTAATTCATAACAATCGACTTTAGGTCCTACCTATAAGAAATCCAAACCCATCAAAATAAATTTCAACCTTTAATATAAGACTTGACAAAATTCTACATTAAAATCAATTAATCAAACAGAAAAATTAATTATTCAAATATAATTGAATAAAACATCACAAAGAAACTACCTATCCATTCTACGTACATCTGATGGTGATGGTGGGGGCCAGTGGTGGAACCAGAAAAATTACCTTGGGGGTCGCTTTAGAAATAAGGATTCTTTGGGGGGCCAATGTATTAAAAAACTAAAAATCTCCATAACATTAGGCTATCTTTCCTAAATTTTTGGGAGGCCAATATTAAAAAAAAACAAAAAATTTACATAATAGTAAGGGGCTTTTTGAAATTTCTGCACCCCCCCTCCAAAACCCTCTTTGTAGTTTCACCCATGGGTGGGGCAATTTCTGATGGAAGTAAGGATCACTTAAAACCAACACAACTAGAAGTTATTCATCTTGATCGACTTAGAATTTTAATTTATGGGCCAACTACGAGTCTTAAAAGTCTTGATCAAAGCTTTAGAAAATCTATAATATTATACAATCTAACATATATCTTTACCAATGCATGCAAAGATCTCTTCAGGATTCACTTCTCATTGGTAGAGAGTAATTGCTCTATGCTTTGTTTTTCATCTTTCGACTCACTCGATGCAAATACATATCGAATCCTTGCAAGTGGAGAGGCTATTTCTATGTTTCAAACCCATGACACCCAAGTCGTAATGGAGCAACCATAACGTTGCATCACAGCCCACCCTCATCACCAAAATTATATATATGTTTCAGTTTCTTTTATTCTTTTTTTCCCCTTGTTTGTAAATTTTGCTCAATGATTGATTCTTGAAAAAATGATGATTGTAATGGTTAAGTGGTTTAGCCACCTGATTAAACACAACCCAAATAATGGCAAGTAGTTTGAGTAGGACTAAACCACAAGGTGGAGCAATTTCAATTCAACCACATTGAGCTCGCAAGTCCAATCCAATTTTTAAAAAAGGTGTACGGTAAGTCCAAGGACTGCTGGTTTAAAGAACTAATAGAAGGAAGAAAAAAAATTAAGACATTTGGATGCAGTAAGGAAAGACATCCTAGGGTGAAACAAACGAGCATGGCCTTAAATAGGATCAAGTGGCTAGGTGAGCTCCCACCGATAATCCTAAATTAGCAAGTAACTTGTTTCTTTATTTTAGTAAAATGCTTTAAGCCCACTGAGATCGATGGGATAAAGATAAAGATAAAAGACAAAGATGATGATGATTATAATGATGATTTGATGAAAGTACACACAAAAATGTAAACTTGTGTTCATACACCTCTTTAAGACACCAAAAATAGTATAGAAAAATGAAAAAGGGGAAGAAAATTTACCTTTAGACCTCACTAACTTCCTTTGTAATGACCCAAGTATCTAATTTCAGACCGTGTGGAAGCTCGTTGATATCGCAACAACTCCATTAGAATCGTTGAAACTTTTTCATCTTCAACATATTTGTTGGTATAAATTTTCATTGTCTCAAGCACAGGGGCATTGGAGAGTATATATCTTATAAATTCCAAATCTGATAACACGGCTAGCCCAATCATCTCCACAGCATGGAGGTGACTTAAAAAATGATCAAACTGTGTTTTTCTAGCCCAAACCTTAGCTTGTTCTCCGGATATATCATCCCTTTCTCCCAATAGAACATCTCTTTTCCCTTCTCCGTCTGCATAATACTATATTCAAATAACAAACTGAGTCAGACCCATTTTATTGAGCATTTTAGACCATAACAAGATCAAAACCCATGATAATCATACATAAAATGTAACTCACCTTGATTTTAAGTTCTTTCAAGTTTGGTGAACTTCTCAATATGCATAGAATGGCCAAAATCTCCTTCGAATTAAAGGCAATGTCAACTTCAAGATACTCTAGGTGATCAAGGGTTGCAAAGAGCTTCTCCGGTACAATGTCGATGCATAAATACTGCAAAGAGAGAACAGATTAAAATGATTTGATAAGGAGCAATGCACTGAAAAGAACTTGTTTCAGACCTTGCAGAAGTGTCCTATGCATTCTTGATTATCAATGAGTTTCAGTTATGCCAAAAGTAAATGAATTCTAGTTTACCATGGGACGCTTAAGTCAAACCAAAGCTTCTGCTGTTAGCATGCATGGAATGAATCAAATGTCAAACAATGAACAGGCCACATCCAATGTTTTGGGATTTCCTTGATGGTAATGGTAGACCTTGGGTGTAAAGATTGGCCCCTACTTTATCAACTTTATGTGATAAAACTATTGCTTGTCATCATGAGGTTGCAGAAATACATGGACAGTTGTACCAAAAGTAGTACAACTAATTAATAGCTCTTCATGCTCTGGATGGTTTTTATAGGACCCCATCTGATCAATAAATTCGACAGAGTGGTGGAACTAGCCTAGCCAGAGAGATCCATGATGCAAAGGGACCTATGAGCAGGACCTTATGCCCAATGCACAGTGTATATGAGTTAGAATAGCATTTGTAATTGTACTATAAAAAATTATTAATGAATCACGCTGTAAAGAAAAAGGTCATATTAGATTGGATCATGAAAACCAACAAGCAAAAGCATTTTATTGATTTTTACCTGTAGAAAAAACTTCTCCAATGCAAGTCTTTTAATCCCACGAAAGCACCCAATAAACCGGATGGAGCTGCAAGGTCCACTTCCTCCTATGCGCCAATGGGGGGTTACGTCCGAACGCAAAGTCGCATTAGTCAAGAGGGGACTGGTAGTTCGAATGGAAAGATGACGAAATTCTCCATGGAGATACAAGTAACGGAGATTTGGAGCATGGATGTTGAGATGCTGATAAAAATCACAGGCTCTAAATCTCAGGGACTCTAGAAGAGGGCATCCCGAAATCAGACGTTCCATATCATCTCCTGAAATGCGGGCAAAAAGATTGAGGACCAAGAGACTGTGGAAACCTTTGAATGTTGGAGGTACTTCCAAACTGCAATACCACAACTGCAAACGACACAGCTCTTGACAGAGGAAGATACTAGAATGCACAGAATACCAAAAATTTATCTTTCTTCTGTTTACATTATCGAGGATGAACTCTTTAATCCCATTCTTCCCATTGCAATTCCAATTCCTTGTTGACAGGAACATGATCCAGTGATCAATGTGATGGGAGCTTAGGGCGGAGAAGCTGAGAAGTGAAACCTTAGAAATAGGTCCAATGACTTGCGGGAGAAGTTGATCCACAATATGGGCACATACCGTTTCAGTTTTAGAATATGCAGTTGCATTTCGAATCAAAAGATAATTGTTGAAAACTAGATGAGACATGCTGACCCACTTGTACCTCCATTCCTTAGACAATATGCTCATCCTAACCGCATCTCTTATTTGCAGGCGCCCGAGGATCAAATTGATGACATCCTCAGGTAGATTGCTGATCAAATCTACACCTGCTGCACTTCCTCTTTGCAATGATTCACCTATTGCTAGTTTCTTCCTCTTCTTCGTACCTTCTACCAAAAAACACACCATCCTCAAAACGGTCAGACGCAAAAACGATTTTATGGTCTAATACTATTGAACGTAATAATTCCTGCCAACTCCTAGTCTCTGCCGCTGTATCGAACCGTCGTTCGTTCAGGTCCTCAACAGTATATTTATCTGGGGAAAAAGGAATCATGGGGAATTAATGAGTAACAATAAACTCAATAGATAAACACACATTATAATGCCTGCATGCATGCAAACAATATGAATAAAAACAGGCAATGGAGTGCTTGAGGGCAAGGGCAGTCATGAATGCATGATTGTGCAGACGTAGAATTCAAGCTATCTAGAATAAGATTATAAATCATATGGTAAGGAGTGAAGCAGTAAATCAAGGCATATAAATTGGCAAGCCACATGCGGGCTGAATGCTGGGCTAGTATAGCTAAGCTAAGTAGAGCCTCATTGCTGGAAGGCAACTGCATAATCTCACTGTCCGTGGGCACCTACAATACTGACCTCCTAAAGGCCCCAATAGAAACTCGTACACAAAGGAGCCAACATTATTCAAAATACAAAGATACCTACAGAATAATGCTAGACTGCAGCTGGATAATTAGAGTCAATGTACTTAAAACCCCTAATTAATTAGAGGTTGCTAGAATATGAATCTAGCAACATTCGAAAATCAAAATTTGGTAGACTCGCTAGATTGAATTACACATGCAAAAGAGTCAATGTACTTAAAACCCCTACTTAATTTCACTTGTTGAAATCTCGTCAAAACCCAACACGCAGTGGAACCCCACGACCTTCTTGAATTGATTCCCCCATTTCTACAAGCATCGGAAGAAACCTAAAACATGAAGAATAAAAGAAAATCCATGCAACTGATTTTACTACCGACCTCATGTAAATGCTGAGACTGAATTTTGCATCAATCCCAAGCACCCCAGCTTCCGTCCCTGTACTCTTTCTTAGTAAGTATCTTCTTTACTCAAAATTTTCTTGTCTTCTAGTGATAACGAAATGCTTCGTACCTGCAATGGGGGTGGGGGGTGCTCGAATATTTATAGGCTTCTTCTGAGACGTAAAGGCGGTGGATAGTCGTTTAAAACAGGACGAATAGACGGCGACGATTGAAGGGCGGATATTAATCAACGGCTGGATCGATGCCATGCTTTTGTTTTTTTGTAGCCGTTGTAGCGTCCGAGTCTATTTAGGTGAGGACCACTGAGACTGATGAACAGGAAACTTTCTATTTTCTTACAAATATAAACAAAAGAACATCTTATAGTGTTGTTACGACCACTTTCTAGTTTTGGTTAACCCACTAACCCTTCTAATTTAACTCCCACAGCAACTAACTTCCCAAACCAATTCTATTAGGGGTCGTTTGTTTGCAGTACTTTACATATGTAAATGGCCATGATGCGTAACAGTTACCATCACATTTATTTAACTTGATTTATGCATGGGATATGTAAAATGGATGTGAAAATTGTGTGAGAAAGGCCTTTTTTCTATAAAAATTTTTCACACCTCGTATGGTATAAAAGGGTTACACATGTAACTGTTATGGGGCGTTACTACAGTGCATACCAATAGTAGTCCGCCTTTTTTATTTTTTTGATTACTGTGGGTCCCATTTTTATAATCAAAACAGTTCTTTGTCTTCAAAAGGTCAAAAACGGCTGAATATCAATTTTCAACCGTTGATGTTGCTTGGATGTTGAGATATCAGCAAACAATTTAGCCGTTGAATTAATCTATTCTACATGATAATCCCAGTCCGCCTTTTATGATTTTTTTGTTTCTGTGGGAGCCATGCATAAAATCAAAACCGATCATCTTCTTGATAATATGAAACATGGCCACGTGTCCAGTTTTCAATCATTGATGTTGCTTGGATGTTGAGATATCATTAAAACAATACAACTATTCATCTATTGTAGATGGCAATCCCAGTCCACCTTTTTTTATTTTTTTTATTACTGTGGGTCGGCTTTTTATAATCAGAACCGTTCATTATCTTCAGAAGGTTAAAAATTATCAGCATACCAATTTTCAACCATTGATGTTGCTCTAATGTTGAGATTCATCAAAAAAATATACAACCTATTACATTAACCCATTGTAAATGACATTTTCAACCCCTTCTTTTCAAGTTTTTAAATTATATGGGGCCCAAAATCCTGATTTGAACCAACTATCCTCTTTATAAGATCAAAAATGGCCATGAGGCTAAATTCCATCCGTTGATGTTCCTTGGATTGTGAAATATTTACAAAAAGATTCAAATTATTTGAATATGTGCACCTAGATTCATATGTGAAGAGGCGTGAAAAAAACAAGCAAAAAATTATATTTCACATGTGAGTCATTTGAATATGTAAATGACTCATATATGAGTCATTTACATATGTAAAACATTTTCACATCATATGTGAAATTAACGAACGACCCCTTAGTGTTTTGATTTAAATGAAGCCGAGAACCACCACCCCACAAAAATAAAAATAAAAATAAAAATAAAAAATAACCAAAGACTGAAATTTTCCATATAATTGGTTGTGCAGAAGAAGTGGGTACCATGTGGTACCCACATGACATATTAATTACTTGTACTATTTTTATCTGTAGTAGTTCTACGAGGGTCATTGCTTTGATAGAATGGGAAAAGTCTAAAGTGCCATTCAATATGATGCAGGTTTTGAGACCTGTGAGTAACCACTTTATGCAATATTGCTAAAGGTTAAATCTTTCTCCTATCTGAACCCTCTAAAGACCCTATTTTGGTGGGACCTGCACTTACTTGGTAATGACCTTTTGGTAGTGTTCTACTAACACCCCCTATCATTAGTTAATAAATTTTGTTTGTGGCTTAATTACTTTAATTAGAGCCAACGTTAGTCTCCCATGGTATTTTAGCAAAAATTCAAAAATTATTTGAATGAAATTAAATATTCTATTTTACTAGTTTCTAGGGTTGGGTCCTTACACGCCCTAACATAGTTATAACCTTTTGTTAGAACCTTTTTTTTTTTTACTAAAACATGCTATTGATTTATCTATCAAAGTTTTAACATTTTCCCTAAATTGAGCAATAATCCTCAAGAATGTCTTTTATTCCTCAGAAATCCTTAATAGAGCGTTGGGTTTTATGTCTCGTAAACTTTGCTCAAAGTTCATACGCTGGTTCAACTTGTCAGAGTGTTGAAGAGAGAAGATTGTGCCATTAGCGCAATGACGTACTTGTTAGCAAAGTACGTGAAGGCATTGTCAGTTTCATTTCCTGGTGGCTAGATTCAAGTTGTAGAATTCAAGACAAGGTGGATATTGTTGGGTTTATGTCTTGTGAACTTTGGATATTGTTAGGTTTATGTCTTGTGAACTTTACTTAAAGTTCATATGCTAGTTCAACATGTCAGATTGCTAAAGAGAGAAGACTGTATCATCAGTGCAGGGACGTACCATTCAGTAGGGTGCGTAAAGACAATGCCGATTTCATTTTCAGAAGAAAAAGAAGATGCGCTTAGTTGCATCAAGCAATACCCATGGAAAGCTACATGAGGGATGGTGACCCACTTGCACCTCCATTATTTTGACAATATGCTTATCCTAATAGCATCTCTTATTTTCAGAAGGTCAAGGATCAAATTGATGATATCGTCAAGTAGGTTGCTGATCAAATCTACACTTGCTACACTTCCTCTTTGCAATGATTCACCTATTGCTAGCATCTTCCTCTTCTTTGTACCTTCTACCAAAAACCCACCGTCATATCAAAACCTTCAGTACGATTATATGGTATGGTACTCTAGAAATATATATTAATATATATATGAAAATATTTAAGTGAGAACTATTCTCACTATTTTTTTAGTGAGAACTCTAGGTGAGCCCATCTATCATCTAATCCAATCTTTGCAATACACAAAAGACCCCCTGATAGTCATACGCCCCAAGTTTCGATTAGATCCAAATTTGTCGGACCGTTGAATTGACTACATACCAATCCGATTGGATTGGATTTGTGGGTTACGGATGAAGGGCTTAGGGGCATGTGATTGGGGCTAAACTTGATATTTGGGGTGATCCCGTATGGATCTTTCCATCCGCTTGGTCCTATCCCCAAATGGGACTCACAAGTGGGTCCAATAAAAGGTTCCATGGTAGGTAGGTGAAAACAGTTTTCACCTAAATATTACTGATATATATATATATGAGGAGGTAGTGCTAGCCAAAAAAAAAAAAAAAAAAGAGGAAAGGACTCTGTTTTGTTTTGGGAAGATTTTTTATGTATATACCCCTAAGGTTTCTAATCTTTGTAAATAGGCACATGTGGTTTCAATATTTGTAAATAGGCCCTTGCTTTGGCATTTTTATATCTTTTATATCCCCAATTAGCTGAATTTGAGAATAAAGAGAAGAATTCATTAAGTTTTTGTTGATTTTGACAGTTTTGCCCATATTTTTTTATTACTATGAAAACCCCTTTCCTTCATATGATTTTTCATTACCTTTTTTTACTTTAATTTTCTTTTTTTTCAACTAAGTCCATGAAGTTCTTCACTATAGGCGACTAGCGACATCTTCTATTTTAACCTTAATATAATTTTTTTTGTTTTTTTTCTTTATTCTCATTATTAGTTTTTTTCTAGAATCTTAGTGCCTCTTTGGTATAAAAAGATTTTTTTTTTTTGGGCTGTTCCTGTGAAAAGGGAGACTAGAAGTGGGCTTGTATGCACTCTCACAGGGCCTCTCTCTCTTTCTGCATAGTGGTTCTAAGGCTGGGAAACTGCACCTGGTGAATTTTTGGAATTTGTATTGGCCATCTCTTTATATAATAGTTCTTGTAAATTTATGTCTTTCTAGTCTATTCTTATATAAGTTATGTCCAATTTGAAACATTTAAAAAGTATTTTTAAAGAGGTTATTTTCTTCTAAAAGAAAGAAATTATATTAACAAGGGACACAATGACTTGAAAAAAAATGGTTTTAAGAAGCCATCCAATTAGATGAATGTTTGATCTTTTAGTGGACATATTAGATTAAATGTGACCTTACTCAATCACTAGCTTTGTTAAAATGATCTTAAATATATTTAATTCAAAACATAGTTTGCGCTCATGCTATTAATAGGAAATAGATTAAAGATATCCATCAAAATGGAGAAAAACAAGAGAGGAGTAGGTGACATGTTTATGGCATTAAGGCAATTTAACATTTCTATTATTTAACCTAAGTTGGGCGCCTATTAATAAATATTAGAAACCTTAGGAGGGGTGTATAAAAAAATGGTATAACGGCAAAAGTGTCATTTTGATAAAATTGAGTAAAATTCTCAGTGTGGTTGCTCATTACCATCAAATCTACATGTTTTGGGATATGAGAGGTATTAATTGCCAAAGCAGGGGCTTATTTACAAAAATTGAAACCAAAGGGGTCTATTTGCAAATATTATAAACCTTAAGGGGGTATATGCAAAAAACTCTTTTGGGAATCCAAAGTGGAATTGCACTCTCTGTTTTAGGAAAAATTTCAAATAGGGCCTTAATGTTTGCCTTATTTAGAAAAGGATGCAAATTTTAAAGCTTTTCAAATTTGTCTTTAAGTTTTCTAGTAAATTTTCAATTAAGAACACCAAACTATTTTAAAGGTGTTTTCTAGTAGCTATTTCCCTTAATTTTTTTCAATACCCAAATTATCCTTGACTTAAAGCCATTACATGGTTCCAATAACCACTATATGCTATAGGCTATCGAGGAGACACTGGTTGTCCTTGATCGTTGGTGAAGTAAATAACGAGAATATAAGGAAAGTGAAGGAGTGTTTTATTTCAACAAAGGGTAATTGTGTATTTTTAAAAAATGAGGAAAATTTTGTTGAACAATAGCTTTAAATAAAGGGCTATCCTTAATTGAAGATTTCTTTAAAAAGTCAGGGACTAATTTGAAAGATTTTGAAACTTGTATCTTTTTTTTGAAATAAGGCAAAAGCTTAAGGCCTTATTTCAAAAATTTTTCTTTTTTTTTCATTTCATTGCAATTTAAAGAAACCATCTTTTCCTCTTACCCAAACCCCATTTCATTGGTTTTTAAAGAAAAAAAAAAGATCTTTTCCTCCTACCCAAACCGTAATAGAAAATTAAAAGTCTAAATGGGATTCGCTATTGAAATTTTTAAATGCTCTAATGCAACTTTTTTTTAGAGATTACCAAATTATGATTTTACTCAAATATAAGTTGGTCTAATTTAATAGCAACCTCTTACCCTATTGGTAAGAGGTGTTTGTTCTTACTTGCCTGTGCAAGATTTGAACCCTATGCATGTCACCTCTTCTTGCGTGTCCGAGCTCCCTTCCTACTTTTTGTGGACTTTCTTGGTAGGGCGATAGTTCATGTAACACTCCGACCCAACTTAATCTGGTTTAGTGACTAATTAATATTCTTTTTAGTTATTTTCTAGTGACTTGGTTGATGTATGTTGCTTTGGTGTTGTTTTCATTTCATTTTGGGTCATGGATAGGTAGTTGGGATGAGTTTGACCTGGGTTAAGTAGAAATGAGCCCTTTTTCGTAATATTCGATTTTGTAAGAGTTTGTCATTCATGCATTATCTTGGTGTCATCATGTGATCTTGTCAAGCTTGTTAATTTCCGTAACTAACTCGCAAGCAAACGACTACGTTTGTTTCCGTTGGATCGTTAATTGACTCAAACTGTAATTATCCTAAGCCTTTGGACTTATTTAGAATTTACTTGATACTTATCTTATAAAAGGGAGATGCATGCACTGACCTTGACTCAAACGTGCTCTCTCTCAACATCGGCTCTTCTTGTTTCTTCTTTTCTTTTTCTCTTTTCTTCTTCTTCGATCAAAGCAAAGGGGAGAATCCATTGCATCCATTGCATCGATTCATTTCTTGTGTGTTCTAAGGTAAGACTTGGATTCTTGTTAATCTCTATGTCTTGAATTCTTCTCATCTTTTACTGCATGCACTCAACTCTTCTTTCTTCTTGCATGCATGATTGTTAGAATTGCGTATAGATGTTGAATTTGAGCCCGAGGACAACAAGTAACTTGTAAAAGCTCATTTGAGGCAAGTACAAGCACGTTATGGATGAACACATGCTGGTAACTGATGATTGCTTTTAATCTCAATTAATCATTCATGTTTTCCATGTATTATAACCCTGTTGTTATTAACTTCTATCCTCTTGTTTGTTTCTATTTCAAGCTCTTCAAATTCAGTTTTGTTTGGAACAGGTTCAAAACGTGAATTTTCTGAAGCTTATGGCTAAGTCGTAAGACTTCACGGCTCACTTTCCAAAAAACTGCAAAACCTAACTTGATACTATGGTCAGGCTACGACTAAGCCGTAGGCTAGCCGTGACCCAACCATAGGTTAAGCTACGACTTGATGTCCAGAGAGTAAAAATCAAAGGAAACCTTCTACGGTCCAACCATGGTGAAGTCGTGTGGTGTGCTACGACTAAGCCGTACCCAACCGTGGCTGAGCCGTAGAACCAACACTGTCATGTTGTAAGAGTAAGCACGGGTTAGCCGTGGCTCGCTATAAATGCAAAAACAATTCTGGGAAACCACGGCTGAGCCGTAGTGCATAATACGCTAAGCCATAAGATGCATACAGCTAAGCTGCAGGTCACCCATAGCTAAGCCGTGAGAACATTGAAAAGTAAGAAAAGTTAGGTATTGAAGAGACCTTGTAGGGCCTTTGAGTTGGAATGTAGGTAACCCTTAACTTGCCCAATGAAATGTGAGCATCACATGAATGGCCTTGAGGGCTGTGACTCATTCATGTGTGGTGTCCAGTTGTTAAGCACCTCCCCATGGGTGTTGATTTAAGGGACTCCGATACACCTTTCCCCATACAATGCAACACGAAAAGAAAAATAACTGTATATCGGATAACTTAAAACTACATCATCATGCACGGTTAGAAACACTGGATGACTAGATTAGGATTGGCTAGTAAATTGTCTTGATTCGATCAAATTGAATTACATGGCATATTGGATGACGATTATTGCCCTCCACTCTTATGTATGCATTGAATGTTCAACGTATGTCTTTTCGATATGGTATGGGGTATGCCTTAGCCTTGTTTAACATGTCCTTGACATTGATTATTGATATGTATTGATATGCACTTGAATATGAGTGTTATTACGAATGCATTAAACATAATTCATTAAGTCCAATGATATTATTGAATCGACATGGTTAGGCACTACTCAGCTTCAGCCTTATGATACCTGGCGGGGCTGATTTGGCGTAGCATGTATGGTACCGCTGCAATGTGTTTATGTCTTAGGGCTTCCGAACCCCAGGAAACTGAGAACCATTCGTACCCTAGCCTGGTCAATGGTGTTCTCATTATGTAAAGATCCCTAGAAGGAGGATATGGCAAATGTATTAGCCACATAGTAAAGGATAAGACATGTATACATTGATTCTTAGAGCATGCTTTATTTTAATGCACAACTTGCCTAGTACACTAAATTGAACTCTATGCAAATTACTTGTTGATGATTCTTTTAGCTAGAATGCGTGTTACCTTAGTGTTGCTTATGCTTTGCTGAATCATTGTATTCACTCATTGTCCCTGATATTGCAGGCTCAGGTTCTGCTACCGACCCCTTGTCGGTCGGTAAGACTCCAGAAGAGACCATAGAAGCCTCTTCAAGCTAGAGGAGTCGATGTTATCACTCCATCGTAGAGCGTCAAGGTATGATAGACTTCTTTTGGGATTTTTGTGCAATGCATCATGTGTTTTCTTAGAGTTGTTCAACTCATTGCAATTTGGTATCTTGGCTTAATGAAAACTGTTCCTCACACTTGTATAGAGTGGGTTGCTTGTTCTTTGTATATTTTATAATCATTATAATCTTTTGCTAATCTTGTTTATGTTAGCGTTCTCTTTTATGCCTCTTTTTATGCAATGATACTTACAACTTCCGCATACATAGTAATGGCACGTGTGAAATTCCCTTGTGTATGTGCATTTAGACAGAGTCTAAGTGTGTACACACGAGAGTACGTGTGTCACTGATTAGGTTTAAACTTAATCCCCGATTTCTTAGGCTCGGGTTGTGACAGTCCACACCCAAAGTTCAAAATTCTTAAAATCCCCTGCAAATTATACAAATTAATTTCTATTTTTTATTTTTAACATAGAGTTCCTCCAAGAAGAATTCCCTGTGTTCACCCTTGCCTGCATCTGAAGGCCCTTTACCTCAACCAAGGGCACTCCCACTAGGATGTGTTCAATGAGTCTCTAGCCCTTTTAGCTGGCCTGCCTCTTTTAGTTGGGCTACCCAATGGGGCAGGCTTGATTCCAGCTATATTTAGAGTGTGAAACCCTTGGCTTAAACGGTGAAGCTAACTAAATTATAAGCTCAGGTCTGGACAAATGACTTCAACCATGCCTTCCATTCGAAGAATAATAATTCTGCTATCAATTTATCATTAAAGCTTTCTTTCAATTATCTTGAATAAATTTTCCCTTAAAGTAAGGGACCTATAATGTTTTAATTTAATCTTCATGATCCTTTTTACAAAAACAATTTTTCCTTGCTCCGGTGCTTGAGATTGGGAATTTAAGGGTCTAGGGTGCAATCAAATCTAGAATTTTCTGAGGCTCTTAAGTTAACAAATTTAAAATTTCTCCTTAGGAATTTAAGATGCCAAGAGAGTTTTCACTAGCTTTACGTGTTTCCAGTGCAACCTAAGAAATGAAATCATAAGCTGCTTTGCCTTCCGTCTCTTCTTTTCATGTCAATTCACTCCATAGGCCAATATCCCATTACTTTCTGCCTAAAGGCCCCAGACCCATTTGCAGTCTCATAAGGGAGAGCAAAACAAGTCTTAAAGAAACTTGGCCATCGATTTCCATCTAGTTTAGGTTTCTTCTCGAGTCCCCTTATAGATGGTATTCACTCAAAGGGGAATCTCCAAACATACCAAATGGGTCCCTTGACATAGGAGCTCTACATACCAATTTTTGGGTAGTGGATTTTTGACCTTCATCTTATTGTTTGTTTAATATTCTTTGATTTTGCTCGATGTGTCTTGATGAATTTATCATTATATTGTCAAAATGGGATAATAGCGAAGGGCTAAAGGGGACATTATCCAATAGTTCATCTGATGTTTTTAATGGTGGGCTTAGCAGACTTTTATCTCTTTAGCGGACATTTTAAGTTTTCATATTGTTTAAATGCAAAATTTTGGGATTGGACTTTGGAGGGGTGAAAGATAGATGCATGGTAAAAGAGTATACCCATATGGGAGAGCATAAGAAACTACATTCCATGGAACTTGAGAAATTTTATAGTCTTTTCCATTTATTTATTAGTAACCCTTCATTCAGCAATCCTTAGGTCCATTTTATTTTCGTTATTGAAACCATATGAAAATAACAAATATCCCACAAATTTGTGGAGATTTCAAAAAGGATGAAAGTCCTTGAATGATACTATAACACAGCGTTCATGCTCCATGGTTTGTCCTGTTTAGTGAGCAGAGAGAATGGTCTTCCAGCCATAGCACAACATTTTCTAGTTATTCTAGAAGAAGCATATGAGAAACTCTTCCCAATTTTCTTAAAATTGTGGTTTGCCTTTTTTCTTCTTCTTTTGGGCCATGCAAAATCAGTTCCTTCCACTGACACAAACTCTGTCCAATTTTCTAAATGGAATATAACTCCTTGGAAACCTTACTCTTGGAGCAAGGTCAAAGATCTTGGCATATCTCATTATATCATATCAGATGTAACCTTCATCCCATTCATGTAGGAAAGCCGAGTGCTACTTTTGTTCAAAGTAGACTAAAAAAATCTGGTTTTGCAAGTTTTTATGGCAGACTACTTGTTTGATTTAACCCTCCTTTTCTGGGTTTTGGACCAGCACATGCCATTGCATGACATGGTGAAGGATTATCCCATGGGGGGAAACCTTGGCATATCTGATTTCCGTGTTGAATCTCACCTTTGACCCAATTAGAAAGATCATTATCTTAGTTTAATATGTTGGACTTGTATGAGCCATCTAATTGGGCTTTTAGAGAAACAACGAAACCAAGCTTGGCTCATAAACTTATTGGGCTAGAAAATAGGCTAGGCTCCAGATCATAGGCCCCAAAATTTTAATGATGTAAGATTCAGGCTGCTGCTTCCAAACCTATGTAACCCTCTTGCACCCTTACATTTTATAAATGGGCATGAGTTGCACATTGTGTGAAGGTTTTAAGGTTAGATAATTTGCATGTTGCTTAAGCTATGACATCGGATAATTGATTAGATGCATAGGTGGGAGAACAGTCACATAGGCCACATTTGTTGCATATGATAAATCAGAGCATAGAACGGACAAAATGGATGTCTAATAATAGTTAAGATATCAAGATATGAGAGGACGGATGGTTGCCTATACCAGTAACTTATAAAGTTCCAACTCCAAGTAGGATTCTTCATGAAGTTGCGAAGGTTAAAGACATTATAGAACAAAACACAAATTGGTGGAATGTGGAACTAATTCGAAGGACCTTTGTTTTAGTGGAATGTGGAACTAATTCGAAGGACCTTTTTTTCGCATGAGGTTGAAGTAGCCTTAAAATGCCACTAAGTCCACAATTGCAGTGTGATAGACTGATATGGGCACTAAATAAGTCTGGTGAGTTCACGGTTAAAACTACCTATTATGCTATGTCAAAGCTTTGACAGTCTTAGGACATGAGGGAAAACTCAAATGTGGGGGAAAGGAGAAAGTTTTGGATGAGTATGTGGAACCTGAAGACGCCTAATAAAATTAAGAATTTTGCATAGAGAAACTGGCTCAAAGAAACGTAAAGACATCTTCTGTAGTTAGCAGTTGCTAAGTGACAAACAAGGTCTTAGATTTGATCATAGTGTATCCACATTGAAAGATTTAAAGAAAAATCGTAAAGTCATTACAACAATGTGGGATGATGATTCAGAAGATGCAAAAATCCACTTCCTGACATTGCCATTGCCAAGTTTGCATTCATGTATCTTCACAGATCACATTTGACAACAGTACTACTGATGACGATTATAATGAAGAAGTGTTAGATGATGAACATGATTGGGAAGCAAAATATAATAGTCTGTTTGAAAAATCTTTGAAGATTATCAAAATCAATAAGAAGAATGTCATCAAGTTGAAAGCTACAGAAGAATAGATCTCATCTCTCAAGATGAATCGGAAAACTTACTTTCAAAGGTACGTCTATTGGAAAGTAAAAAAAAATAATATGGTTGATACATTGACCGATGAAAGTTGTAAGTATAAATTGTTGAACGATGATTTTGACAAGTTTGAATAAGAGGTTGAATCTTTGAAAGAAGAGCTAAATATTTACGAAAAGGAGCAAGATGGTTTAAGGTCCTGATCCTAATTAACCTCGATTTATATTAATTAATCTTGTTTTATATTAATTTAATTGTGTTTAGGCTAATTTAACTTAAACCCTTTAGTCTTGGGTCTCGGATAGGTAGTCGGCTCAGGTTCGAACTTTTACCTAGGTAGTTAAGGACCCTTTTGTAATTTGTTCATGTATCATATTGACACCTCATTAAGTGCATATTGTGTACTTCTTCGTGTAGACCATCTTTCATGTTGGGCTCAACTTGATTTGGACCTATCTTGGACTGATTGAGGTCCATTTGACCTAAACTACAATTTCCCCAGAAATGTTGGACTTGCATGTAAATTGCAAGGAAAATTTTAGTTAAAAAGGAAGCCCAACGTCCATTTCCCTTCTTTTTTTCTTCGTTTGCTAGAGCTACTTCTTTTCTTCTTCCTTCTTCTTCTTCCCCTTAATTTGGAGTCGTAAACCAGGATTGGAGGCCTTGCATGCCATATTGATAGCTTCCACCCATCTTCTTCTTACACCCTTGTGCACGTTTTCTTTAGGAATCACCATCTCCTTCAAGTTATAACTCCCTAAGGTGAAAACTTAACCTCTATTTCAATTCTTTGGGTTTGTTAGAGTCAAGAAGACTCAATTACATGACATGCATGCATTCTACATCACATTCACCATTTGCATGTGTTTCATGTAGAGAACCCACTTTCATTGAGGATTTTCCCTAATCACACACCAACGAGGAGTTGAGTAGGGTCAAGATTGTGTAAGGTAAGTACTGGAGTATATATGGTACTGTATGTATATTTATTTGTTGGCTCTTGGATTGATTATTCCAAATCTTAAGCTATAGCTCTTTTTTCTTCTTTGATTTAAGTATTTATATCTGTTTAATTGAATGAATTAGAGAATGAGTAGGTATTGTGGGTGTTGTGTGAGCCTTGAACACCCTTAGTGACATTTTGAAGTCATAGAAAGCTCACTTCACCTCCACACTTCAGAGTTCTGTATCTAAACCAAACTTTAGAATTACCTTCAGAATTTCTGAAGCTTATGGTGAAGCTACGGCTAAGCCATAAATGTTTACGGCTCAAAGTCCCGAGAGTACTAAAACCCATTCTTGTACTATGGTTACCTATGGCTGCACCATGGAATGAACTACGGCTAAGCCGTGTCCATCCCATGACCAAGCCGTAAGCCATTTTACGGTGAGCTTTCCTAAGAGCCTGAAAATCCAACTTCCTTCTACAACTTACCCACGGCTACACTATGAATTGTATTATGCCTAGCCCGTATTTCAGCCGTAACCTAGCCGTAGGCTTAGCATGGCTAAGTCATAGGCTAATGTACGGTTAAACCGTAAATGCGCAGGAATTTGAGGGAAAAACTAAGCCACTCGGCTAAGCCGTAACGTGCATACGGCTAAGCCGTAAAAACACTGTGAACCTAGGATATTAGGGATTACAAATGACTTTGTAGGGCTTTAGATATGGTCCCTTTCCCATAATTAAATTAGCCTAATGGTATTCAAATGATAAGGAGGATAAGTGTAGAACTGTCACTTATCCCCTTTGATTTTTCGGATGAATTCTAGATGTCACATCATGGGTGTTAGCATAAGAAGAGTTTTCATTTGCATACACAATATAATACCAAGACTGGTAATACAACGACACTGGACGTTTTATGAATACATCATATTGAATGACCTGGGGATTACAGCTCATCTCTCAATGATGAATTGGAAAAATCACTTTCAAAGGTATGTCTCTTGGAAAGTCAGAACAATACTATGGCTGATACACTAATTGATGAAAGTCATAAGTATAAATTGTTAAACGATGATTTTGATAAGTCTGAACAAGAGGTTGAATCCTTAAAAGAAGAGTTGAATAATTGCAAAAAGAATAAAGATGATTTGAATGAAACCTTGAAGATTGCTATGTTAAAGGTAACAGTTAGAAAATCTTTGTTGACCAAGATGAACACTAGCTCGAAGAAACTCGAAGACATGTCTAAGGTCAAGATAAGGGCTCTATGGGTCAAAAAATCTAACTTGCCCACTAAATTGGTACACACTACACTGAAAGCTTCAAATTAGCAAGTGTGGGTACAAAATCCAAAAGAACTTGATCGAGAAGATCAAGCTCCCACCCTCAATGCTGAAAAAAAATGACTTTAAGGGGGGAGGGGGGGGGTCACAATTGAGGGGAGTTGCTGGAGCATAACTGATAGATATGCTGCATGCCGACATTTTTATTTTTGTCAATTATGGATAAAAAGGAGGATTATGAAGACTTGCAGACTGAAGGCAAAAAAAGTTTTTTGTTGCAATTTACTCAATGTAATTTTGATTTTATTTTTTGGGTAGATTGTATGTATATGAACTTTTGTTCATGAATTACCAAAAGGGGAGATTATACAGTTTTTTGTGTACTTGGCTTATTCATGGGTTGGATAAAACTTTTCTGTTTTGGGTTTGGTTCCTGTTTGTGGAAAAAGTGGTAGTTCTTATTCTACAAAGAGTATTGCTTGTGCCAGAACTAGTAGTTCATTCTCTAAAAGGAATATTCTTTAGGGCACGAATTATGAGTTATTCCTTTCTCAACCTTAAAGAAAGGATCTCATTGTTCTAAGTGAGAATACCCATTGGAGATCACATCTTTTTTCTAGAGCAGCTATTGGAGAGTTGTGCTAAAGCTTTGTGCTTTAGAGCTTTTGGCTTCTACATCCTTGCAAAAGATCATCTTCTCTTGTAGAAGGTTTATTTGTCTTATGTGGCTTCAAGGCATGTTGGATCAAGTGTGAAGAAAGTGATTGGCATGTGCATTGATAAGAAGAACTTCAGTCCTTTAGGTTGTATATAACTAGATAAGGGTAGTAAGTAGATCTTACAACCTTAATGTTGGAGCCCATCATGCTGCTAGATTTGGTCATCTCTATGTCAGGCCATTGTGTGGATTGACCCTATCCCATATTGGCTATCAAGTTTCATGCCGGTTTGTAGTTGTTTTGATGTATTATGTTTGCTTTTTGTTTGATTAATGATAGTTTACTATAAAAAAAAAAAAGAATAACTAGCATCAAACTCTGGACTCCTTCCCATTCCAAACCAAGTAAATGCCTATATCAATGATGTTTGAGTTCCTAGCACTCATGGTGCAGCTTTGGGTTAAAGCCAAGACCAGTGCCTATTGTAGCCTATTGTTATATATTAGAGAAATGAAATAACCCCGCAATTGAAAAATTGAGATACTCAGTTGGATAAGTAATTAAATGTTGTTCTTGGAGGTGTTACTTGTCTTATTCTTAGAGGGGTTCTTCTTTCCTGTTGATTAGAACTTATCCAGAACAAGATAGAAGGAAATCATGTTACAATATTATGTGATAATTCAGGCATTTTCATGGAAGTTCCAGTTCCTCTTTAATGAAATTCGAGCATTATCTACCAATATTAATGTTAGCTTTTGACACTAAAGTAGGTTAGCGAATATGATGGTGGATGCTTAGCCAAACAAGGTGTTGAGAGGATTTTATCTTGTAGTTTTTGTATGAGTGGGGTACAATACTCCTGTACCTTTGTATTTCCTCACATTTTTTATGTTTATTGTTCTCTCTTTCTAACCCTTTTTCCTTTAATAAAAAGTTACCGTTAAAGAAAAAAAACATTGTATGATAATTACTTTAATTTAGATGTCATGAAATGGATTTACTATCCACACTAAATTTGGTGGAGAATTGGTTTCAATCTCATCTCTAGTTGCACATTAAATTGATGGTATATAATGTGATGATAATTATGGAAGTGACAATATAATGCACTGCACATGTTTAAAATTACTGATGCCGGAAAGGGGTACCATATAATAACATGATCAGGGAGCAGTGTTGCTTTTATCTACTAGGAGATTGTAAAAATTACATGAAGTTGCAATCTACTTGATTGTGAGTGACCCATCTGTCACGACCTGAGCCCAAGAAATCGGGGATTAAGATTAAACTTAATCAGTGACACACGTACTCCCGTGTATACACACCTAGACCCAGTCTAAGTACACCCGCACAAGGGAAAATCACACGTGCAAAATATAGTTGTACCCAGAAGCTGTAAGTATCATTGCATTAAAAAAAGATACACTAACATAGAAGACAATATCTTAAGAAGATAACATGATAAGGGACCAAGACTTTATAACAGAAAGACAAGAAGTTTCTATACAACACAAAATGAAAGGCGATATACTCTAATACAGAACAAAATGCATCCCTCATATCTAAAGGAGACATATCCTAGTCCCATGCCGCTCTCCGGGTTGGATTGATAAGATCCACTCATCAAGTCCTGATAGGACCTCTACGATCTCTTCTGAAGTCTTGCTGACCGGTAAGGTATCGAAAGGGAGATCTAAGCCTGCAACACCAAGAACAAAGTGAATACGACAATTCAACAAAGCATAAGCAACGTTAAGGTAACACGCATTGTATCTACAAGATTCATTAATAGGAGATTATACATAGAGTTTCAATTTAGTATATTAAGCAAATCATGCATTTGAATAAAGCATGATATAAGAATCAGTAAACAGATATACTTTACAAGGTGGCTACTACATCTACCATATCCTCCCTCTAGGGATCTATGCGTTGAGAACACCATCGACCGGGACAGGGTAAGAATAGGTCTCTTATTTCCTGGGGTTCAGAAGCCCCATGACAAGAGCATACTGCAGCGGCAACATACATGCTACGCCAAAGTCAACCCTGCTGGGTATCATAAGGCCGAGGCTAAGTAGAGCCAGACCATGCCAATCATGTCATATAATGCAAGTCAATTCCAAGTCGTACATGTATCAAAACATACCAAAATAAGCTTAAGCACAAATAATAGGATCGTTCATATGATCATTCAGGTCAAATGAAATACAAGTCAAAGCAATAGTAAAAGAATGGAAGGCGATAACCGAAGCCAATATGCTATGCAATTAGAGTTATTTTCATGAAATCATGATAGTTTACTAGCCAACTCTAAGCTAGTTGTCTATTGTTTTTAACAGTGCATGATGATGTAGTTTTAAGTTGTTCGATATACAGTTGACCGTGTTTTGGGTGTTACAATGTATCAAGAAGCTGCATCGAAGTCCCTTAAACTAACACCCATGGGGAGGTGCTTAACAATTGGACAACACATATGAATAAGTCACAGCCCTCAAGATCATTCTTGATATTCAAGTATTCCATTGGACATGTTAAGGGGTATCAGTGAATCCAACACGAAGGGCCTATAAGGTCTCTTAATCATTCCTATCTTTTTATTTTATTTTCAGTGTCTCATGGCTTAGCTATGGGTGACTTACGGCTTAGCCATAGGTATCTTAAGACTTAGCCGTATTTTGCACTACGGCTCAACCATGGTCCCCCAAAATGTCTTCCACAGTTACGGCGAGTTACGGTTGAACCGTGCATTCTCTTACGACTGGACCATGATTGTTTTACGGTTTAGCCACTATTGGATACGGCTTAGTCGTAGCACCCCATCCGACTTCGCCGTGGCTGGATCGTATAAGGATGTCTTGTTTTCCTACTCTCAGGACATCAAGCCTTAGCCTGACTTACAATGGGGTCATAGCTAGCCTACGGCTCAGCCGTAGTACATCCTATGGCTTAGCCGTAGCTTGACCGTAGTGTAAATGCAAATTTGGCTACTCTCTGGAGTTTGAGCTGTGGAGCTCTATGGCTTAGCCGTAGGCTTCAGAAGTTCAAGATTCAAGCATTTCACAGATAGAACTGAATTTGAAGGAATTTGAAACAAAGGAAAATAAGAGTATATAATCAGATACAAAAGGATTGTAAAACATAGAAAACTTGATAAATTAAGTAAAATAATAGCAATCATAGTTTACCAACATGTGTTCATCCATAATGTGCTTATACTTACCGCAATTAAGCTTTTTCAAGTTAATCGCTGTCTTTTGGCTCAAATTGGATGTCTATATGGAACCCTAGTAGCCATGCATGTAATGAGGAAGAAACGATGAGTGCATGCAGTGCATGAAGAGAATCCCCTAGACTCTAAAGCCAGAAAACAATTATTACCTCCAGTACAAACAAAGAGATGAACCGTAAAGGAGGTATAAGCAAGCTCCTTGCAACGAAGAGAAGAAGAGGATTGAAGAAGGAGAAATTGTTAAGAGGAAGAGAATAAGAGACTGATGTTGAAGTGAGATAATGAGATGAGAGAAAGAGAAGTCGGTGCTCTATTTCCTTATATAAGATAAGTATGAAGTGGACTTTATAAGGAAGTCCTTGTATTCCAAGGAAATTTCAATTTGAGTTAACTAAACATCCAACGAAGACAAATGAAGTAGTTTGCATGCGGGTCAGTTACGGAAATCAACAAGCTTAGCGAGATGCATGTGATGACACTAAGATGATGAATGAATGACAAAATCTTACAAAATCTAAAATTACAAAAAAGGGCTCATATCTACCTAATCCAAGTTAAACTCAACCCAACTACTTATCCATGACCCAAAACGTAACTCAAAAAGGCAAAATGAGATGCACTAAACTAATTCATCGGAAAATAGACAAAAAGAACATTAATTAGTTGCTAAACTAGATTAATCTGGGTTGGAGTGTTACACCATCATTGATGATGGTGATGCTAACGCCCTCTTGGCATATTCTGGCCTACTGAAGTGAGTTGACTAATAATGGCTTTCATTTTACCAAAGGAGATGCTAATTATATCTTTCATATGAGATTTGCTAATAATGCTACTCCAAGAGAATAATGATGTCCTGGCCTAAATCCATCTATGTAGGATGGGCTTCTTGATGAAGCAAATGTGAAGTTACAAAGAACACAACATCTACTTTATGATGGCTATCGATGTGGAGACTCCAACACGCGGCCAGAGATTTATGTGCGTTCTAGTGATTGGGAAGCTCCAGAGATCTCTTTGCCTCTTGTCTATATATCTATTAGAATGTGGTTGTACTTCGGTTAACCACAAGAAGCCAAAACACCAATAAAAAAATTTTTAGAATTTTTGGAAAAAAGGAAAAAATAGGTGGCAATTTCTCCCTCCCTCTCACGTCTCTTCCTGCCACTTCTCACTCTCTCCCACAATTGAATAACTACACCAACTCCCTCACCTCTCTCTCTCCTAACGCTCTCACCTTTCTTTCTCCCACACCCCTCTACCTACTCTCCCTCCCTCACATCTCTATCTCTAGACGGACTGAATCTCACCCTCTCTTTCTCCCACACCCCACTCCCTACCCCACCCCCCACCCTCACCTCTCTATCTCACCATTCAAATTTCAACTTCTCTAAAAAAAGACAAAGACAAATGAAGCAAAGTAAAAAATAAAAAGGAAAGTGAGAAACAGATGCAAGAAAAATGGGGTTTGAGAAGGAAAGTGACCCATAAAGGACCCGTTCATGAAGCTATGACAAAAGGTACGTAGCTCCAAAACACATTTAGCACAGCATTTGGAAAACAGCGAGTTATTTGGATATAAACTATGCTAGCTAACTATTCATGCATGAGAGAGGACACAAATCAGCTAAGCCATCAAAGTATAGAAAACACTAAAACAAGACACACCAGAAACACTAAAAGGTAGAGACCCCAATATAGACAACAAAACCCACATAAAATTGACCAACTCAAACAAACAGAACTCTACTACACATTAAACATTCTAAGGCACCTACAACAAAGCAACAGTTCTAGATCAAGGGTAGTAGGCTCCAACAACTGGCCCACTAGGCACTAAGACTCCACCAGATGTTTGGGTTGTTTGGTCGGGGGGGGGGGGGTGGTAAAAAGGACCCCCAAATCCATAAAATAGTGCTAGGGACAATATTAGGGAATAAAAAACTACATAAAAACCAATGTTGGATATTTTTTTATTTTTTTTACAAGATTTATCAATTTGGGCTATTATGTAAAATGTTTGGATTGATACCAAATGTGTGGCCTATTTGAGAGGCCATGCCGAGGTGGATTGGATTGGGATATTGTTGGTGGAACCCCCAACAATTGTAATGATTGTTTATTGGCCATCCATGGTATTGCCAAGAAGATGAATGGTTAGAATCAACTTCTTATTGCATGTTAAAGATAGTGAAGTGAAGAGAATCAATATATCTATTTAGATGTGGTTGTTCTTCGCTAAACCACAAGAAGCCAAAAGCCCAATGCTATTTTTTCTAGAATTTTTATGTAAAAAAAAGGTGGCAAGCCTAGCGGCCCTCAAGCCAGGCCTACATGCCTTAACACAAAGCCCCTATCTGTGCCTTGGCTTTGTTCATGATTTGATACCATTTTACACAAGTTCAACATGTGGGCTAGGACTGGTCTAGCCTACCCACACCTATGTGGTGTTCATGACAGTTGAAATGGAAATAAATTTTATTATTTGTTATCTCATTATTTGTATGTGTTTCTTCCGTAAAACTTCTCTGTTATTGGCGCATGATCATGGTAGATTATCAATTTGTTGATATTGTTTGTTTTCAACAACAATCTACTGGTGATGCCCTTTTTTTTTCTTTTTTTTTTTCTGTTTTGATTTACAAAAGTAGTAGTTCTCATGCTTATCAGCTACTGTTGCTTTCTCTATGTGGTAAATTCTAGGGCTTTGGATTATCCAAGTGAATATAATGGTGCATGTCTTCAAATGAGATTGGCTTATAGCCAAGTGGCTATTCTTTTCTCTTCTTTTTTTCACTTTTTAAGAAAGAATTTCATAAGGTGTTCTTTTGTCAATCTCATATTTTAGGAAAAAATAAAAAAAAGGTGGCAAGCCCACTGGACCCTAAGCAAGGCTACATGCCTTGCAACAAGGCAAGTCTGGCCCTACCTGTGCCTTGGCTTTGTTCATGATTTGATACGATTTTCCACATAGGTTCGACATGCAAGCTAGGATTGGTCTAGCCTACCAACACCCATGTGGTTTTCATGATAGCTATAATGGAAATATATTTTGTTTTTTCTTATCTCATTATTTGTATGTGTTTCCTCCGTAAACTTCTTTATTATTGGCACATGATCATTTTAGATTATCCATTTGTTGATATTGTTTGTTTTCAACAAACAATCTGCGGCTATTTTTTGTTTTTTTATAAAAATAGCAGTTCTCATGCTTATCAGCTACTGTTGCTTTCTCTATGTGGTAAATTCTAGGGCTTCGGATTATCCAAGTGAATATGATGGTGCATGTCTTTAGATGAGATTGGCTTGTAGACAGGTGGCCATTCTTTTCATTTTCATTTTTTTTCTCTTTTTAAGAAAAAATTGCCTATGATGTTTTTTAGTTAGTCTCATCTATATGTGTTGTGATGGAATAAACCCAAATCCATATTTTATTTACATATATTCTTACACACACCATATCCTTCACTCTCACACAACCTTTGTTACACAACTACACCTCACCCATTAAACATCATGCCACCCACACAACCCATCTTCACCACCATTAAACCAATTATGTCACATTCACCTCCCAACACTAACTAAAACTAGATTCAACACTGCACACAATAGGTCTATTGTACTAGCTTCAACCTTGCACGACCATTCCACTGCCGTCAGCAGATGCTGCCAACACGAAAACAACATATTCAAATAATGTATTACAAAAAAAGAGGTCCATCCTCACCCAGTATCCTCTCTCCCCTCTCTTTAAATTAATTGACATAGTATAACTGCCTCCAATAAAAACTTCCTACTCCATATAACTGCTCTCCATCTTCCACTCGAAATAGAGAGGAGAACAAAACAAAAGAAAAAAAGGAAGAAACAAAAGAAAATGAGAAGAATCGACAGAGAGCAGACGAGAATGAGAGAAACAGAGAAGAAGGCCAAGCATGAATTAGGCTAGGATTTGGCGGGAGGAGGTCAAGAATAGCATGATCTCAAGCCAAGAAGTTCTCATTTTTCAATTGACCAAAAGAAATCCAGGTGTGAAAACTCTCACATCTCTTCACCACCCAACTCTTTTACTTCCACCCATCTCTACACAACGCACAACCCGTAACAGCCAACACTTCACTGTCACACACCACCACCTCCACTCACAACCTCATCTCAACACCATATGATTGTTACCATACTCTCTCATCTCTCTCTATCACTTCAAAAAATAAACAACACCAACATAGACCACCCCCAACGGCGGAGGCTGACTTGGCATGGGCGTGGAACGTGGGTATGGCCTCAAAAGCCACGCTGACGAAGGGGTCTCCATCGTAGATGTCCTGGAGGTGGGAGCGTTCTGGGGTAGGGTGAGAGTGAGGGAGTGGGAGATGGGGTAGGAAAGTGAGAGCGGGTAGAAGGCGGACTAGGTGGGGATGGAGTTTGAGGAGAGGGTGGAGAGGTCGCACGATTAATTCATGCGAGGACCTTTCTAATCCTACCCTTCTTCATGATGACTGGCATGAATCGATCAAGCTCTGGTGGTGCAATTCGTGAGGTGGAGTAAGAAATTTTGACCTACTTAGACTTTCTTCAAAGACATCATTTTCTTAAGCCAATCTAAGAGATCCATGTTTGAAGAATTTAGTGGAAAACAAAATGGTTGCGTAAAAGAGATACATACTTTCACTTTTCAGTAAAGTAAAACTGCATTTTTTTTATGAGGAAAAGTAATTTGAAGTAAGATGAGATGTCAAAAAATGGTAAATTAAACATTCACGTGTCTCTAACAAAGCAAAATTATCTGCAATTGATAAAGTATGAGTTTTTTTTTTTTTTTTTTTTTTGGGCTAAGTGAGACTTCTACATTCCACTTGCTATGAGAAACCAAAATGGGTGAAGTAAAAATTTTGACAGTTTGGATTACTTTCCCACACATTTCATTGTGTTTCTCTTGAAAAACAAATATCTCCAGACAACTTTCAAATGGGTCCTAGCCACTAAATGATCACCATGCTTTCAAGAAATAATTAAATGCCTTCAAACACCTATAGTTGTTCATTGACTATTTTTATCTTAGTAGCTCTCACGGCCTGGGCAACCCATGTCCAACCAATTGAACTAGATTCGGGCCTTGGGTTTAGTATTTGGACTGGGCCTATGTTCAAATTTTGGGCCTATTTTATATTTGGACCACGGATAAATAAAGTAACACAAAGCCTAAGCTAGGCTAGGACCAAATAAATATTGGTTGTAGAGTACCTATTTATTTGCCAAAATTAAGTAATAAAAGGCCTTGCCCTGGCTGTCCTAATCAACTAAATGGTGGTCTTAGTCTTGATAAAAATTGCAGCGGGCAAGGTCAGGCCAAAAACTAACAGCCCATGTCCTGAATAGGACGGATAGAGGCTAATATTTCTCAAACTGGCCTGGGCTTAGATTTCCCTTTGCCTTGCCCTTGAGCACCACTATGTAGCTTCCCAACTCACTGATTTCATCTGTCTTAGCACCTCCACTTCTCAACATTTTTCGTCTCATGCCAAGTTTCAACTTCTCTTTAATTTTCCTTGTGACTAACAATGGCACATAAGATGGCCTTCGGCTTGTCTTTATTATCTCTCATTTACTCTTTCTTATATATATATATACATATATATATATATTTATTTTTCTTTCATAGTATGAGATAGGAGAGTAGGATATGTCAATATGGTACTTCCAAATTATGTTTGGGTGAATTTGATGAGTTTTGGAGTCAAATTGAATGAAGAAAATATTATTATTATTATTACAAATTTCAGTTTTCATGAAGAAAATAAAAATAATAAAATTAATTTGGTTTTTTTAAATGTGTGTCTTTTGTGGTTCTTGGATCAGTGCATAGCACGGGGTTATTTGCTAGTATAATACTCTAACGGAATGTATTTCTTATTCTGTTAACCAAAACCCTCCAAAACCCCTATGCGAATTTCTTATAATTTGAGGAAAAAAAGAAAAAAACCATGGCAATCTATCCACAAACACTGTTCTCTCTCCTCTCTTTCTCTCTAAACTAGCTGACTTCACGTAACGGACGAAAAATAACTTCCCACTATATATAACTCCGCTCCTGTCCCACTCCAAATATAGAGTATGACAAATAAATAAATAAATAAGGAAGAAAACAAGGAAACTGAGAAGTTTGGATTGAGTGAGGAGGATAGGGAAAATAAGAAAAACAAGGCTAGCCCACAAAAAACAGGTCTATCTGAGCCCACTGAAAACAGGACCATCTCCCCTTCCCTCGTATTTTCTTTCATCTTTTTTTTCCTCCATTTCCAATCAAGCATATCTAACAACCATTACATTATTCTCCACCATGAGTAATCTGCAATATCACAACATAATGCAACCGTGCAAAACCCAACACTCTCATCACACTTTATCTCACATGCATCATCACACCTTATCTCACACGCTTCCTCTTCACTATCACAACTACTCTCCTATTCTAGCGATAGAACCCAAGATAGCCATCGTCAGTGCACCACCATCACTTCTACATCATCTTAACACAAAGCTCCACTCTGACACCAACCATCCATTCCACAAAACAAAAATCCTTGACTAACCCAAAGTTGCTACAATTTCCCCAACCAACGTCCATCTAAACCCATCTTCGTTTCCTAAGATCCATACACACCAAATCCCAAAACTCTCAAACCCACCAATGTCCTAAAGCCCAAATACAATGTCAGAAACCAACCCCACTTGAACTGCCTCTTCTTTGACCACAACATATGTCATGCGTCCAAAACTGGGACAGATCCAAACCAGGTTCTAGGGGTATGAGAATTAGGGTCACTTAAAATTTTTCTTACATAAACAATACGGGCCCCAATTCTGGGTGGATCATAATCTTTCGTGAGGCTATGCTTGGTGATCAAGCAATCATAATCACACATGGAACTGAAATCCACAATCTGCGCAGCTGAGTATCATATATAAATCTTATAACAAATCTCATTAATAATAAAATCAAGGTCAAGTGCTTCGAAGCATAATAATTAAAGTTGTAATTCCAAGAAAAATAAATTTAATGAATAAACTAATAGCCCCAAATGTGGCCTTATTACATAATCTAATGTTTCAATCTCAGCAACAACACTAGGACACCTCAAACGATGTCATTGGTGCACTATTCAATAATTCCACCATCTGGCGGAATCTCCTACGTCGCCTAACCCTCCAGTTCGACACCGGTAATGGAACTTGGACACCAAAAGTAATGTGTCAGATTGACATAATATGGCAAGAAGGTAAACTGCAAGAAATGATGTTAATCAATTAAATTAAAATATATTTTTCATTCTGCCCCAAATACACTGAATGCAAATCCAATGGCATGAATGCACAAAAACAGGTATTCCGGCTGATACAATACACCAAAAATGGGTATTCCCACAGATATAATATATAAAGACAGGTATTCCTGCATATACAATATACAAAAATGAGTGTTCCCACGAATATAATATACAAAAACAGGTATTCCCGCAGATATAATATATAAAAACAGGTATTCCTGCAAATATAATATACAAATATGGGTATTCCCGTAAATATAACGTACAAAAATGAGTATTCCTACCAGATATAACAATTGGCACAACTGTGTACTATATTCCACAATACACGCTGACCCGATGGTGTACGTCTACCTTCGAACTGTAGCCGGGCAGAAATATATAAATATATATATACAAATACATATGTCCACTGATGCACAATGAACCATGCTATGAAATCTTTAATTCACAAAATTCAACCCTAAGTACTTAGATTACTTACTTTTAAAGTGTGTTATGATCATGTGTCATTTTAATTTATCTGAGGGTAAACACTAATCCACCTAATGGTCATAGTTAATTAAATATACTCACATGGACAAACCTTCCTTCAAAATAGTAATGAGAGTCCACGATGCCAATATTTTAATTTTGGTTTTTACCATGTGTTGCATCTTGGAGCTTACATTCTCATTTTGAATTCTGTCCAACCCTCATGTGACATTCAATTAGTTTTTTTTCAAAATAAAACCCATCTAATCAAATTATGTAAAGTCAAGGTGTTTTACAAATTGTGTAAAAGTATCCAAATTTCTAATCTAAACTAAACCAAATTATGATTAAAGGGAGAAGGAATAATTAGGTTCTTAATCTTCATTGTTGTGTATAAAAACATCTAATTATTTTAAATATAACAAAAGATCCAAATCCCTGATTCAGATTTGAAATCTAAACTCAAATTAAAATCCAAATTAGATCCCAAATACATTCTAATTAAAATTCAATCATCCCTAATTACATCTTAATAAAATTCCAATCGAACTAAATAAAATATTAATCATAAGTAATTCAACCCCAATTAAAATTATAAATAAACATAATTAAAATTCTAAACACACCTAATTAAAAACAACTTTATTTTAATCAAGTCACCATTAAACGTTAAATAATATTCCAATCCATTTAAAATTAATATTTTAAATCCTGACTAATATTTTAATCAAATTGGGCCCCTCAGAAATCAACCCAGCCCAGTCGTGAGGCAGCCCTGCCCAGCCTTAGCTAGGCCCAGTAGCATCTGGCCCGAGCGCTGCCAGGCCTAGCTTGGTTGCTTGGCAGCGCAAGCAACGGCAACCCCTTTTTTTTTTATAATATTTGTTTTTACATGCAGATTATGTATTTCAATTAGAAAAATCAAATCTTTATTATTAAACCCTAATCAAGATATTAAACCCAATCGTAAAAATCATATATAAAGCATGTTATTCAACAAGCAGCCAAACGACATTGCAAGCAACCAAAAGACATTGTTTACAGTTATCCACTTGCCTGGATTTTGATGCCAAAAGCAGATCTGAAGATCAAACCTTTGTTTCCCCTAGAGAACTTCTAGGGCTTGGTTGTAGAGGAAAGGAAGAAGAAGAAGAAGAAGAAGAAGGGCGTACGAAGAAAAGATGATCGAAAGCCTTTAGGGTTATATTATGTGAAGGTCTTTCTGAATTACAAGGAAGGGCTCCTTGTTTTTTAATGAGTTTTAAAAATTTCAGTAAAGGGCTTTTGGCTTAAAAAGGTCAAATAACTCAAGCCCAAGGCCTAAGAATGTTTAATCAGGCCATCTCCAATGGGCCCTACACAAAACTACCATGCATGCAAGGATCCAAAACTCTAAAATGGCCTATTAATAACCATCTAACCTTCTCAACTCCACTCAAACTCGACAAACCGATTCGACCCAAAATTAAAAATCTGGGCCTGACAACATACCTTCTCAGACCAAAAAAGAACAAGAGAGAGAATAGAGAGGAAAAAAGAAAGACAAAACTAGAAAACAAAAAAAAGAGTGAGCAGAAGACAAAAATCTCAAACTCAACAACGTCCTAAGCCCCAAATATAATGTCAGAAACCAACCGCAGTTGAACTACTGCCTCTCCAACCACAACATGCCTTCTAAGACCATAAAAAAAAAGAGATAATAGAGAGGAAAGCAGAAAGAAAGAATTAGAAAAAAAATAAAAACATTGAGAAGAAGAACAAACTTCACTGTGCACCTGTTTCTGGCAACGTACCGCACCATCCACAGCACCACTAGCTCCTTTCATCTCCTTTCTTGTGCCTACAAATCCAAACAACAAAGATGAAACAATGGAAAACCAATTCTATAATTTTTGGTGTCTCGTAAGAAGAAACAAAACAGGAAAGAGCCACTTTTTCATCCTAAAGTTGTGCCACACTGAAGCACCATAACATTTCAGTGGTCCATCCCTCATAACTCACAAGTAATATTCATGTCTAGTGAAGTGAGACCATGGATGAAAATTATGGTATCGGTTGAAGTATCAGTCGGTCCAAAAAACCGATACAGTATCAGTATTGGTCGCGGTTCACGGTTCGTTGCGATCGTTCCGGTGTGAATTTTTTTTAATCCAGAAAAAATTGAAAAAATATCCAAAAAAATCCAAAATATTAGAAAAGGCCGGAAAACAATGTTTTTTTTTCATTAATAACAAGAATAAATCAAAATATCGGTCCCCATAAGTTATGATATCCTATATCGCTGTCTTGTCTGAAATTGTTTTTTTTTTTTTTTGTAAGAACGATAATTATGACTTATGAAATATGAACTACCTGTTACTGTAAAATTTTAGAGAATACAGCTTATTTATAATTTATATATAGCAGTTGTACTTGTATCTTGTATAGTATATAACTATATACCGCTATCATAATTTATCAGTCATCATTCATCAATCATCAATTCATCGCCCAATTATCAAGCAAGTTGTGAAATTCAAGAACATGAACATTAACATAGCATATGACATAATGATAGTAAAATAAATCATAAAGCAATTGGAGAGAATGAATGCACACCCTAATTCCAAGTGAGGTGTCGCCTATGCTCGAGATCATCGTCATCATCATTTCTTCTTCTTTGGTATGGGTTATAATAATTTGATCCAAACTCTTCCACTGCACTCCCATACCCTTGGCCATATTAATATTGTTGTTAAAGAGCAAAGATCCCTTCAGAGTACGATGAGCTATCCTCAGTAGATTGAGATGACTTGGGGCCCAAATTTAAATTAAAAGATTATGAAGAACAAAAACAACTTGTTAGGACTCACGTTGGATCATTCCTTGCTCATACCATGGTCGTGACAGTGGAACTAAAGGTAGCTGAGTTGGCCAGTGAGAGTTATATTCATACATAGCCCGCTGCTGTCCAACATTGCCCGCAGAAGTACCTTCCCCCACCTTGACCGATGCTACTACCAATCTCTGTCTTAGTTTGTGAGACATATCTTACATAACTATGATAGGGATCTAAGTTTGTAACACCAACAAAATACTCAACTGTCTCATATATTGGTGGCTCATTATCTCCATATATAGTAACCACTGGTCCCAAGAGAATCAAGAGGAATTCTTGTTAATGAGGAAGATGTAGAGATACTCGACTCACTTTCCTCACCCACCTCCTCTCCTCTTGCCTTTGTAGGATCAACCATAGTACCCATTATTGCTATGTCAAATTAATCTCTTGTAAATTTTCAAAGGTTTTCATTGGCTCAAACTTTTTCCCAATCAAGTCCTCAACCATTTCAGCTAGCTCTAGATCTTTATCTAATAATGGCTCTTCTACCTCCTCTAGCCACTCACCTAACAAAATATCTTCTGCCGAAAAAATATAGTCTAAATTAATTAGGCAGAAGAAATCATGTTAATCCTCAAATGCTCTTTTTCTTCAATTTCAACTGTGAAGCTTGAGGTTACAGTGGATGTAGACCAATTTGTTCAAATTATCTATCGTGATTTTATTTCTTACTTTTGTATGGATAAAAGCAAAGGTGCTTCAATTTCTTTCGTAATTTGATGATGATGTAGTTTGCCTAAGGACTTTAATTGTAATCATCTTTAATGCTAGAACACTCTCTCTATAATTCAACCACCATTTAGCTGAAAATAAAAGAAAATAAGATTAAACATTCAATTTTTGAATGTTTGAATAATGAAAGTATAATTTACTATTTCTATTTTACAATCCTTCCCAGGATATGTCTATGTGACAGCTCTTCAAGCAATGGTGGTGTCAATACTTCCCATACCTTCATTATATACATCAATATAATGATATTAAAAAAGAAAAAGAATTTTCAACTATTATGAATAAATAATGATATATATTAAATTGAAAAAGACAAAAGACACCATATAAGATCTCTACTTTTTAATTTACTTACTTGGTTTGTTGCCTTAATTACCTCATTAGCGTCATTTGCTAGTCTTTTAATAACATTTTTCATCTCAACTCAAATTTCATCAGTGATATTTTGATTCAAAGATTCATATCGAAATTATGGATTAAAAAAGTAACTTATTAAATGCAAAAATTTAAGTGAATAATGTATTAAGAGGAATTTAATACAACAATGAATGTTAACAAGAAATTAGTCTCCACTTACCAGTAGTGTGTAAGTCATGATACAATTGATGCTCCCAACGACCGTCGATGATCTGCCAATGTTTAGTATAATATCTACAATTTGCTTTAATAGCCATCTTTATTCTCTCCATGGCCTTATGTAAGAAGCATATAGTTGGCCTATCATCACCATCAACCAATTGAAGAAATTTCATTAGAGGCTACAGAACATTAAACAATTTTTAATATGAGGCTAAATCTTATTAGACTCAATGGTCTTGCATACTTTTTCTGCTAATGGGGTTGGCTACTTTTCCCACTTAGAAGTCACCCATTCATCTAATTTGATGAGTTGGAGAAGCCCTTTTCTATACTTATAAATACTCTCGATGTATATCAAGTGAGTGGCAAATCGAGTAATACCAGGCCATAGCAATTCATGATTGTTTGTGAACTTCTTCATCATTGAAACAAGTCTGTAAGACTGGTAGAAGAAATTAGTGATTTTCTTCATCTTTTCATTCACTTGTTTCATGACTTTTCCTTTGGTAAATTTTTCAAGCATCAAGTTTATGCAATGTGCTGCACATGGTGACCAAAAAATATTTACCCCCTGTTACATTAGCATCATTCTTGTTTTCTTCATGTTTGCAGCATTATCGGTGACAACTTGAACACATAATCTGCCATAATATCATTAATCACTTCATTAAACAACTTATTGATGTATCTAGCATCTTAAACATAATCAATTGCATCAACTAATTTGATAAAAATTGTTCCTAAAGAGCAATAAATTTGAAAATTCAAGAGATGATGTTTTGTGAGGGTCGTCTACCTATCACACATTAGTGTGTAGCCCATTTCTTTCCAAATCCTCCTAAAAGTCATCACCCAAAGCTGTAACTCCTCATATTCTTTTCTAACACAGAGATGACCAATCTCAAATGGGGTGGGTGCCTTTATACCAAGACTATGTTCTACTACTGCATCTAACATGGTGGTAAAATAAGGAGAGTTTGCCTTATGCGTTGGAATGGATGCATCTAAAAAGAACTTTCCAATAGCTATTTGCGAAATTTTCTCATGCTTTATTGAATTTTCCCTCAATGCTTTTATATGCTGGGTTGCTTGGCAGTTGGTTTTCTATATGCAAATGGGTCTGTTGGACCCACTACACCTAGCCTACGAGGTGCCTGTGTAGGAGGTTCATCATCGTTCTCAATATCTCTTGGGTGGAGTTATCTTTGACTAAATACTCGATACAAACCCCCTCCCCTGATCCAAATGAGCCACCCTCATCATATTGGCCACCTCTTATGGCTACCTCATATTGCATCCTTCTTCTCTTCTCCTCCTTCTGAAGTGATTTCAAACGTTCTTTCTTAGCCTTCCTCAAATTTGGATCCTCATTATCTTCAGAGGAAATAATTTTTCCCTCCCTAGACCTAAAAATTTCTCCTTTACATGCTTAAAATTCCTCCTCTCTTCTTTTCTCTCTGACAACCTTTTTCTATTTTCATGCATCCAACAACTGCATTTCTTTTTTCACAATAGGTGACACTTGAGGACACTTTGCCACTTGGCTTTGCCTATGAGCCAAGTGTTGTTTCAATCTAGTTATCTCTCAATTTATGATTTTTTTGCCAATGATTACATTTAATTTTATGTTTACTTCCAGCTTCTTCACAATGGTTTTATGCCAGATCAATATCATGCACCATTTTGATCTAGTTTCTTCAAAACAAAAGAACACATGGCACGATTTATAAAACATTTGAACTAAGATCCAAATATATAATAGTTTAATATTAAATTATTAGAAAGTTTGAAAATAAATTTAAAAATATAAAACTAATTACATAAAAGATCAATAAAAAAAAGTAATCTTACATGAAGTATACAAAGATTATGCTTACTTAAAAAAACTTGTAGTGAAATCCTCAAAATATTCTCTTTAAATATTAAATTATTATTTCATACAAGAAAATAAATTTTGAAAATATAAAACAGTTTACATAATATTTTGAAAAAAAATGAAAACTTATCATATTCATATATATATACAATGAAGTATAAATAAAATAACAAAATTGTGGTTAAATCCTCAAAAAATCTTATTTTAATATTAAAATCTTCAAAAATCCAAAAATAAATAAACATAAAATGTCCACATCTTGTAGATCTATGTATTTTATTGCTAAATCTATCAAACTTGCTTCATAAAATCATGTATTTGCATACTAATAAAATTGAAAATAACATTTACTAGTCTTTAACATTAAAAAAACTCTAAATCTCCACAAAAGTTAAAAGCCTAAAATTTTAAAATACCAAATAATAGATCCACTCTCACAAATCACAATGTGTAAATCCATAACAAAAAATAAGTGGAATCATCATCATTGATCACTTCTAAGCTCTTAGTCTCTTACTAAACAAATATTTTAAACAAAATTAAAGAAATATAATATACTTACTTTTGTAAATTTTTTTTGTTGATTTTCTTAGAACAAATCCACCAAAATAATTGATTTTGTGATGTGTTTGAAAGTTAATGGAGGAGAAGCAGTAGCTACGGCGTCTTTCGAAAAGAGAAGATGAGTAAAGAGGGGGAAAGAGGAGAAAAATTAGTGTTTTAAGGCTGTTATAATATATTGGCCGGTATCTCATGGTATTTTGGCGGTATTTACTGATACTGATTCTGATACCGTTACACAGCTAAATATCGTACCGATACTAGCCAATACCGGTACGTATCGGTCGATACGAACCAGTAAAGGCTAATTTTTTTTAACCATGGGTAAGACCTACCCGCATATAAGCCAAAGCCCATTTCAAGTCGACATTAGGCCTGAGTCGTGCTGGATCCATGGATCCAGTCATATAAGAGAGAAAAAATTGCAAAGTGCATTAAAATAAATAAAATAATGGACGCAAGTAACCTCACGTCCATCACCACCACCCACTTCATCACCAAGCACACACATGCTTTGAACCAATGGGTATTGACACATTTCACACCGTCAACACCAACCATCAACTTCACACCATTCATTCAATTTTTGTCTTACATTTTATCTGTTCATTGATGTTTATTGATGATTGATTAGTTTTCCTATGTAGCTTTAATTTCAATTTCCGATCATATGTTCTTAAGTAGTTTCCAATGTTGGGTTTGAATGATTTTTGATTGTTAGGAATAGAACTTTACCACTTGATACATTGGTGTACTTCAAGGCTTTAGAACTAAAAAAAAAAGTACTAATATGGAACATTATTGCCAAGTTGGCTGGTCCACATAAAAGAAACAGAAACATAATAACAAATGAAAGTGATGAAAACATCACTAACAATCAATTTCTACAAATAGGTAGGATCAGTTCTGTAATAAGAGTTCAATTATTCTGTCCACTCTAATACAACAGGGGAAAAAAGTATAACAAAATTAAAAAATAAGCAAAATAAAAAGGGTCCAAAGTTAAAAAATAAAAAAATATTAAAATAACAATTGGAGGTGTACTTCAAGATCTAGAACAATTTTTTTTTTTTACTAATATGGAACATTAGTATCAGGTCTTAGAGCAAAAAAAAAAAAAAAAAAGCCAATCAGCAACAGAATTTGATCTTTGAACTTTATAGTCAATGTCTCTTAGAATTCTTAAATAAGGTTATAGCTGATAGAAATAAAAAAACACCTTAATGACTCAAGCTAAATACCAAGGGAAAAAATAAATAAAACAAACTAAAAAATTAAGCAAAACAAAAGCGTCCAAACCTAAAGAATAAATACTAGAAAAAAAGAGGGCTACATTTTACACGACGATTGAAGGTGAAGAATCGAGGCATAAAAAAAAAATATATATATATAAACAAATAAAAAAAAGGTCAAGAATCATATTAAAAAATGATCCTCAATTCACTTGCTTGTGCATGGCACAAGGGATTGCTAGAATAAAAAAAAATAATGAATCATGTTCTAAGAAAATTCTTTAAAACTTTAATGACCTGAGCTAAAAGACAAGATAAAAAAAGAAAATAAAAAATTAAGTAAAACAAAAAGGTCCAACCCTAAAAAATAAACATACAAGAAAAAAGGGCTACAAGATTAATCTATTTTACTAGGGCCAAGAACTACTACACCATACTTATTCAACACCTTCGCATAAAATAAACCAAATTATGAAAAGAAAGGTAAACCCTCATTGAAAATGAAAAATGATGAAAAATATATAGGCCCATCCCCAAAATGAACATTAAAAAAAAAAGGAAATTCCTAAAAACTTTAATGACCCAAGCCCAAAACCAATAAGAAAAAAAAAACCTTAATAACCCAAGCAAAAAACGAAGAGAAAAAAAAAGAAAAAAAAAATTAAGCCAAACAAAAAGGTCCAAACCTAAATAATATACACTAGAAAAAAAAAAAGGAAGGTACAAGACTAACCCATTTGATTGATCTGGGCCTGAAAACCACACCTGGGTCCATGCAGAGGACAGGTTCTGATAGTCTTTCCCCTAAGAATGGAGAGTGATCCAACCAGTCCCAAAGAGTCGCTCTTTCTAGAAACTTCTTCCCCTCCCAAATTATCATCATCCAGCCAATCACCCCACCATCCTCATCTGGGGCCAACAATTTTAACAGTGTAAAAGTCCATATGATATGGTGGGAGCCGGGAGGAGATCCATTAACAAATGTGTACCCCAGCAGTTGATGGACCCCACCCCCGACATTTGAATTGATTTAAATTCGCAATTCTCCCTCCGTCCCTTCTCTCTCTTCTCGAATGCGATTGGAGATGATTTCCCCTCTTTCTCTTCCTCTTTCCAATCTCGACGACGCCAAGGAAGCTCCACCCTCCGATCTCCGATCCGATCCTCCGTCCAATCTCCCGGACGCCGCCGATCTCAGACCCGGCCCTCCGTCCCATCTTCTCGCAGCCGCCGCGCCCGACGGAGAGGCTGTCGATCCTCCTCCGGCAGCCGGCGAAGAGGTTTCTTCTGTCCCTCCGGCGCCGGCTGTAGCCGCGGCCGAGGAAGAAGTTGCCGCTGCGGATGGAGATGGAGAAGATACGGGAGACGTGGCGGCCGCCGAAGTTGCCGTGGCCGAGGACGAGGAAGAGGTTGGTGTTTCCACTCCTCCTCTTGCGTCTGCAGCTTCCGACGGAGAGGCGGCCGATGCAGCCGCAGAAGATGAGGGCGAGGCTGCCTTTCGAGAGGTCTCTTCCAATGCCACTGCCGGAGACACAGACGTGGTGGAAGCGGCTTCAATCCTATTCGAGATGGCTCGGGGGGATATCTTACCTGCCCTTCCGGCAGTCGCCGACAGCGTCGCCTTCCCTTCCGAGGAAGAACTTGAAGTTGCTAAAATTCTTCTGAAGATGGCCGAGGGAGACCCTCCGGCAGATGTAGCCTCGGCGGCTGAGGCAGACGCTGCAGAAGAAGAGCTTGAGAATGACGTAAGTAATTTGGAAACAACCAAGAAAATTTTGGAAACTCAATAATATATTAGAACTATGACAGATGAACTATCTATGTCACAAGGTTAGAGAAGGAAGAAAAGCAATAATTTAACTTTAGGGTTCAAACAAAATCAAGGATGAGAGGATATCCATTTAAGAAATGGGTACTTCTCTATCTGCAGTCTTGGATCCCTCCTACATCTCATAAAGCTGAACAAGGTAGTTGTGACTTGTGAGACGGAGTTGTTTACAATACTTCAGTCCTCACCCATTTCTTGGTTTTTCCAGATCCTTGGGAGCGCGCCTCGGAATGGGACTAGGGACAATCTTCGCCAACCAGCTCCTCAATTGGGATGCTCTGCTCCAGGAAGATCTGGACAGGATGCTTGAGAAGGCCAAAGTAGCCAACGAGCACAGATACTTTGGTCTGTCCATTCGCCCCATTTGACTTTACTTTTATTTTTTTAATTTTTTTTATTGAAGTTTTGGCTGTTCTTTCTCTTAAAATTCATATCTGTGGTTGGTTTTCTATGTGGGTTTTATGGGTTTAGATGACTATTTGCCAGATTTGACTTTACTCATTTTTTGTTGAAGTTCTAGCTATTTTTTCTTGTAAATATCATATATTGGATCGATTTTCTATGTGGGTTTTATGGATTTTGATGATATTGCACTTTGAATTTTCTACCTAATTTGATTGAAGTTTTAGGCCTTATTCTCTAACAGAATCATTTGTCTGATTGTTTTTTCAGTGTGGGTTTTGTGTGTATTTATGTGTTCAAATATCCTGGTCTGAAATTGGATGATTTCTATTGAAATAAGAATGAAAATTTGCATGTTGCGAAGTGAAGATTGTACAGTAAATTGTGTTCGAAGGAATTGTAGCCCCAGTTCATGTAATTGAATTTGTGAAGTTTCTAAGCAATGCCTCTCTATTCAATCGATTGGGTTGAAAATGAAAATCCCCAAGGGACCATCAATTATTCTCTCCTTTGACAGCAATCACCCTAGTAAATCAAGTTCTAGACAAGTGATGGTCCCTTCTATATCTCCACCTTGGACCGTTTCACTCCTGACCTTTTTCATATTCCTCCTGTTAAACCCCCCTTTACTATGAATTATTAGGAATTCATTCTGATGTAGCCAAAAAGGCCATTAAAGCAAACAGCTTAAAGGCAGCTGTAACCATTATCACATTTATTGAATTAGGCAGTCAAAAGGTTAAACAAAGTGATGTTAGGTGATATTACCACGTGTCAGTGTGAGTGTATGTTGTTTAAGTAATGTACACAAAATCTTTGTGAAATATCTCAAAGATGTTTCCAGCCGCTAGTCTATAGGAAAAAAAATCTGATCCCACCTGCTAGTTTCCTAGATTTTCTAATTTCTTCGTGAAATATCTCCTTGCATTACATCTTTAACCAATACTTCTGGACTTCTTGTCTGATTAAGAGATAAATATGCTCTAGCTCTGATTCTAGGCTTTCACATCCTAATAGTCTGCTTGCACAACACCGTGTATTCATTCTTATGACATTTATTTTTTTAGAAATCAATTTTTCCCGAATGTATTGGCTTATCAATGGTAAAACTTCTGATTGAGATAGATTTTGATTTACATTTTTGGTTTGGATTGTAATATTTCATATTTCTCCCAAAGTGGCTTCTGATTGCTCTTAACCATTGCAATCCAATTGAATGGATCAATCTACTTATTGGTCCCCATTTTGTGCAGAACTTTTTGAAGGGACCATAGCTATGAAAATATGTTTCTACAGAAGTTGAAATCCCGCAAAGACAAATTTGAAATATGAAACATGAGATCTGATATTAGCAAAATTAATTCTTGAATAACCTATTCTATTAAAAATGTTGTGCTAACTTGTAGTTGTCTTCTTTGTAATTTTCTCTTTTGAATAGTGGTGTTCTAGTCTTTTCCCATGAGTGCATGTTGGTATTTTGGTAGAAGGTTCTAGAGAAGGGTAAAATTGTTGTTGTTTCTTATAACTCTAGGGTAGAAAATTGAAGAAATTCATATGACCATGACGAAGCCTACAAAACTCTATTGTGAGGGGTTGTAAATACTTTATTTTAGGTTGAAAACTTTTGCCGAGGTCTATATAGCATTGGTGGTTTTTTCCATTGTACACAAGAGAAACTGAGTGTTCTAATTTATAGAATAATACATTATTGTTGAGTAAAGCAATTTTCTTCTTACTTCGGGCCAGACCTACGTGTGAGGAGCCCCAACTCAACCTAGAAAAAGCCCATATGGGCTATAAGGCCCTGTTGGACCAGCCCCCATTGGAAAAACCCAATAAGCCCCACTTGTTGTGTATGATGGGGCTCGAGGTGATTTCGACCATTGATCTGATGGGGATCAAGGTGTTGGACAAGGCCGAGAAAAATGAAATCTCAAAAATGAAAGTTCTTGGCCTCCACAGTTTCTGTTATCAATTAAATGAATATGGGCCTATAATTCATATTTTTCCTATTTTGTAATTTCTCTCTTAATAATATGAAACAACTTGTTCATGAAAAGACTTGACACATTATCACCTAATGACATATATCTGATGATGATGATGGATGTAGACATCCAAAATTGGATGATGTGGATGAACCCCATAGCATGTGTAAAGAAATCTTGACCATCGTTAGCCCCCCTAAAGTGAAAGTCCTGGGTCTGCCATTGTTTGTACTTGTGTCTCTCTTCTTATGCTTGGGCATGGGTCTTCCTTGTGTCACTATGATCTTGGGCATACAGTTTAGGCCCTTTAGGGTCTAACTACAATTGAATACAACTTTTCTCATGGCATAAGAGAAATGGTGCTAGCTCCGTGGAGTTTGTTGGGTGGACGAGCAACTTGGTTTTCTTCAAATAGCAAGAACCCACGAAGTGAAGAATGTTCTGCATCTCCTGATTATCTAGTCGGGATGGTATTTAAATCGGTAACGGTCATCCTAAAAGAAATGTTTGACCTCAAACAAGAGTTTCGACCTAGCTTGTTTAGTCCAATGCTCTGGCGTCTCCCTTGCGGCAAGATAATTCACTTTGTCTACAAACTAGGGGAGTTGGGAAACACTCAACAATTGCTCATCTGGGAAGCTTTTGCTCAATGGGGCATCGCCCTTGGATTCCATCGGCAACCTTGAAAGGTGATCTGCTACGAAAATTTCAGAACTCTTTTTGTACCTAATTTCCAAATCAAATTCTTGTAGCAGAAGGATCCACGTAATCAGTCTGACTTTAGCATTATCCTTCTTAGAAAGAAGGTACCTTAAGGCTATGTGATTAGTTTATATAGTGACTTTAGATCCAATCAAATAAGATCTAAAATTTTCTAGGGCAAATACCGCATCTAGCAATTCTATTTCAGTGGTGGTGTAATTTAGCTATGTATCATTCAGGTTCCTACTGGCATAGTAGATCATGTGGGCTAACCTGTTGGTCCAAAATATCCCTGAGAGCATTATCTGATGCATCACACATGAGCTCAAATGGGATAGTCCAGTTGGGAGATTGGATGATAGGGGCTGTGGTTGAGAGATTGGATGATAGGGGCTGTGATAAGCTCCTTCTTCGGTTGTTCAAATGCTTTAAGGCAAGATTAATCAAATATAAACGTAGCATCCTTGGCGAGCAAATTGCACAAGGGTTTTGCAATCTTACTAATGTCTTTTATGAACCACCTACAAAATCCAGCAGGCGCAAGAATGATTGTATATGTTTGATCAACCGTGGTGGTGGATGGTTAGATATCAGATCAATCTTGGCTCTATCTACCTTAACCCCTCTTTCTGAAATAACATGTCTAAGGACTATCCCTTTCTTCACCATGAAGTGATATTTTTTCCCAATTTAGGAGCAAATTTTTCTCTTTACACCTGACAAGCACTAATTGCAAATGGTGCAACATTCTTCAAAAGTACTCCCAAAGACTGGGAAGTCATCCATGAACACCTTTAGAAAACTTTCAATCATATCCAAAAAACCTACTAATCATATACTGCTGAAAGGTAGCAAGTGCATTGCATAACCCCAAGGGCATGCACCTGTAGGCAAATGTTCCAAAGAACAAGTGATGGTTGTCTTCTCCTTTTCCTCTAAAGGCACCCACAGACCCACTCCCATTTGCATCTATGCGACCTCCAAATCTCTTGAACAATATGATCAATGTCTTTTGAGATTTTTGTTTCTTGGAACATAAGAAGGCTAATTTTTTGTTTCTTAACCAATTTTCTTACATTCGCCCCTTTTCTCTGGTCTAATCCTCTTATATTCCAGCTCACAATAATCATAATAATCTCTAAATTTATGAACACGCTCTGTTGGCATCCCAAATCATGTTGCCATGCCATTGGCAAGACCCCCTGACAAATTATCAACCCCATTTGTTTCTTGAACAAGCCCTCTCTCCTCTTTCTCTAACTGAGAAACATAGTGCAATCTTTGAAATTCATTGGACCCAATAGCCATCCCCAACTTTTTTCCCAACATCGATGGCAAGTATCGCCTCCTCTGTTGGAGAGGTATCCCTAACGACTTGGTTTGTCAGAGAGTTTGTAGACCCTGAGTTGGACACAATATCCTTCCCTTTGATGGGCTCCCAACTTGCTTGATTGTTTTATAGCACATCTCCGTTACTAGCTGGATCTTGCACTGCTCTCAAACTATCATGAACCTTACTTGATCTACCTCTATTGGTCTTTGTAATGGATTTAGCAATCTCCACCACATATGCGATAACTTCTCTCCTAAATTAATGCTGAAATTTTCTTCCTTACTTGTCTTCCCTGCAATTTTCTTCTCCATTTTGCTATGATTAAGGGCCAATTTGGGAATTCACTTGTCAAGTGAATTCAAAGTAAAGCCTCAAATCAAGAGAGAATAAAATATGAGGGGTGTAATTATAATGAGATGGCGTTTGTCTTTAGTAGCTTGATAAGGAACCTTTTTGAATTTTTTTTTTTGTAAAAAGTAGATTTCTTTTTGTCATTTAGAGGGTTATTAAAGATGTTGCTTTCTTACACTTTTTTTTTTGAAAAAAAAAGGAAGGGAGAATTTGCATTTTTGTACTTTTGATATGACCCCCTCATCATTTATTGTCTCTTAAATGGAGGCTTCACTTCACATCTCTTTGCAAGTGAATTACCCAAATGGGCTCTAAGGGAAAGGAACTAGCCCCTTGAATCTTGTAACCCTTCCTATTCTTCTTTTTCAACCTTGGAAACTGTTAGGATTGTCCCAGACCTCCTTCCAAGCATTTTGAACGCGAATTAGCTACCTCATCCTCCTCCCAAAATTCGAATGTGCTGAAAAAGCCATTAAGACACCCCCACCAGCATCATTGATTCCCTCCTACAAAAGCCCCAAACCCCTTAAACATCCTCCATCCATTACATCTTCATTTTGTCCCATGCTATTGATCTCCAGGGTTGCCACTTGAGAAATTCCCCTCCTTTGACCTTGTGTAGAAATTTCATCCTGTCATCTAAAACCAAACAAAGCTCCATTCCACAAATGAGCTGGGCTTGAATCTCATGATACTTTGGAGCCCACTATGGTGTTATATTTAATTGGGCCGGCCCATGTTCAAATTTGATAATGGATTCACCCATAAGCGAGACTTGACGTGCCATCTCCTCCACACATCAAGCCAAACAATTAGTCCACGTGTCCAATACCACTTCGGTGATCTTGGATACTACTTTAAGGTGTCTAGCCCTCTTTCCTTTATTCTATCATCAGTACTATATCCCAAATCTTTTCGCCTTCTTCGTCTCCGCTTCCTTCGACGGTTTAGGAGTCGAGAAGATAGCCTTTTTCTCCCTTGAATTCCTATGGTGTAGGACAGACCCATGGTTCCCCATGGGTCGACTCGCCTTTGGGCTCAGCCCACCTATCTTAGTTTATTTAGGGTTTTATTTGCTTATTTATATTTTCAGTTGTGTTTAAGTGGATGTTTTAATCTTGGCCATTGATGTGCTTGGATGGTCCAAATTAGTCTTATGGTTTTTTCTTTCTCTATATAATGATGTAAAGTCTCTTTGGTTAGTAGTTAGTTATTGATGATTAATGAAATCGAGTGTTTTAGGATCTTCCCCAAGTTTTCCTGGAGTTGTCCTTGACATCTCTGACGCCTTTAGTTTGGAGTTTGGTGAGAGCCCAATTTCTCTAACGTCTCTAGCTCGAAGTTTGATAAGAGCTCATTTTTTTTCCTCCATCTCCATTTTCTACGTTGCCTGGCCCGCATCATCCCCTTCATTCCTCATTACCCTCTCACAATATCATCGTCTATAGGAGCCTTCTTTGTGCTTGGAGCTGGCGAACAGAAGCCCTCCACACGGCTACCTTCGCCCTACTACTGAATGCCTAGGAAAGATGCATCTATTGTCAGCATTGTCTCCTCATCTATTTCGAGTGTACTATCATTTCTTGCTTTGTATACATTGAGAAGATTTTTCCAAAAATGTTGATTTCCATCTCCCTTTCTATAGATCTGTTGCTCGAAACTTACAGACGAATCTTGTCGAATTCTAGTAACCTCATCTCTAACGTCTTAGAGACCTCCAACAATTTCCCAAAGCTCCCTCCTATCTTTGTGAATGTGGTCATCCTAAGCGTGTAGTGGCACCCCAAAACACTAAAGCCAAATATTCCTATGTAAACCAGTATTGTTTGGAATCCACCTACCTATGGAGAGTGTAGCCATATAAATCTGCAACCTCCTTGTCATAATTCTTTTGTGGCTAACCAAACTTCATCCAGATTCTCCACAGAAGCCAAAATCTTCCTTTGCCCCTATTTGGCCAATTTCACTTCTCCTGAACCACACTTTACCCCTCCGTTACCCCCCGCCCAGCGCCCCCCCATCTCAAACTATTTGATAGCCACTCGGAATTTCTCACGACTATGTCCCCTGTAATAGATATTCTTATGGCCTTCTTTTCAACATTACCTTTCTTTGACTACCTCCACGAAGGACCTATTACCTGAAAACCTGCTAGATTTTGTTCTTATTTTAGTCCTCGCTTCCCAACTCCAATAAAATTGTGTAGATTGCATCCATAGAGTTGGCCTCATACTTTTTGACTGATGCTGGACTAATACAAAGCCTGTTTTCTTTTTTCTCTTTGACCAGCTGAAAGAAGCTGTCTTGACAATAATCTTCCTATCAGTAACACTGCTTCCATTCAGAGCTTTAATCCATTTCACAGCAAGTTTTTTCCTCTAAAATGCATAATAACCAAAGCATTCACCGGTCCCTCTCCTACTAGACTTTGGAATAAAATCGTCAACTGCTTTCCCTTACTTGGAGCATGTTTCTCTCAACCAGTACATTGGCGCAAATCTGTAAGTTATCCCAAAATACCATAGTCTTGTTTCTATTTGTCTTCGCCAACCAGCTCATCAATTGGGATGCTCAGCTTTAGGAAGATTTGGACAAGATGCTTGAGAAGGCCAAAGCTGCCAACGAGCCCTCTCTACGAGACCCCCTGACAGATTATCAACCCCATTTGTTTCCTTAACAAGCCCTCTCTCCTCTCTCTAACTGAGAAACATAGTACAATCTTTGAAATTCATTAGACCCAATAGCTATCCCCAATTTTTTTCCCAACATCGATGGCAAGTATCGCCTCCTCTATTGGAGAGGTATCCCCAACAACTTGATTTGTTAGAGAGTTTGTAGACCCTGAGTTGGACACAACATTTTTCCCTTTGATGGGCTCCCAACTTGCTTGATTGTTTTACAACACATCCCCGTACTAGTTGGATCTTGCACTGCTCTCAAACTATCATGAACCTTACTTGATCCACCTATACTGGTCTTCGTAATGGATTTAGCAATCTCCACCACATATGTTATAACTTCTCTCCTAAATTAATGTTGAGATTTTCTTCCTCAGTTGTCTTCCCTACAATTTTGTCCATTTTTCCATGATTAAGGGGTAATTTGGCAATTCACTTGCCAAGTGAGTTCAAAGTAAAGCCTCAAATCTAGAGAGAATAAAATATGAGGGAGTGTAATTCTAATGTGACGGCATTTTGACTTTAGTGGCTTGATAAGGAAGCTTTTAGAATTCTTTTTTTTTTGTTTTTTTGCAAAAAGTAGATTTCTTTGTCATTTAGTGGGTTATTAAAGATGTTGCTTTCTTACTCTTTTTTTTTTTTTTTTAAAGAAGGGGGAATTTGAATTTTTGTACTTTTGATATGACCCCCTCATCATTTAATGTCTCTTAAATGGAGGCTTCACTTCACATCACTTTACAAGTGAATTACCCAAATGGGCCCTAAGGGAAAGGAACTAGCCCCTTGAATCTTGTGACCCTCCCTATACTTCTTTTTCATCCTTGGAAACTGTTAGGATTGTCCCAGACCTCCTTCCAAGTCTTTTGAATGCGAATCATCTACCTCATCCACCTCCCAAAATTCGAATGTGCTGAAAAAGCCATTGAGACACCCCCCACCGGCATCATTGATCCCCTCCTGCAAAAACCCCAAACCCCTTAAACATCCTCCATCCATTACATCGTCATTTTATCCAATGCTATTGATCTCCAGGGTTGCCACTTGAGAAATTCCCCTCTTTTGAGGTGGTGTAGAAATTTCAACCTGTCATCTAGAACCAGACAAAGCTCCATTCCACAAATGAGCTGGGCTTGAATTTCATGATACTTTGGAGCCCACTATCGTGTTATATTTAATTGGGCCAGCCCATGTTCAAATTTGGTAATGGATTCACCCATAAGCGAGACTTGACATGCTGTCTTCTCCACATATCAAGCCAAACAGTAAGTCCACTTGTCTAATACCACTTCGGTGATCTTGGGTACTACTTTAAGGTGTCTAGCCTTCTTTCCTTTACTTTGTCATCGGTACCATATCTCAAATCTTTTTGCCTTCTTCATCTCTGCCTCCTTCGACGGTTTAGGAGTCGAGAAGATAGCCTTTTTCTTCCTTGAATTCCTCTGATGTAGGACAGACCTGTGGTCCCCCATGGGTCGACTGGCCTTTGGGCCCAGCCCACTTATCTTAGTTTATTTAGGGTTTTATTTGCTTATTTATATTCTACGTTATGTTTAAGTGAATGTTATAATCTTAGCCGTCAATTTGTTTCGATGGTCCAAATTAGTCCGAGGGTTATTTCTTTCTCTATATAATGATGTAAAGCCTCTTTGGTTAGTAGTTAGTTATTGTTGATTAATGAAATCGAGCATTTTGGGATCTTCCCTAAGTTTTCTTGGAGTTGTCCTCGACATCTGTGACGCCTCTGGCTCGGAGTTTGGTGAGAGCCTAATTTTCTCCTATATCTCCATTTTCTACCTTGCCTGGTCCGCATCATCCCCTTCATTCTGCATTACCCTCTCACCAATATTAATGTCTACAAGAACCTTCTTTGTGCTTAGAGCTGGCAAATAGAAGCCCTCCACATGGCAACCTTTTCCCTACTGCTAAATGCTTGGGAAAGCATGCACCAATTGTCAGCATCGTCTTCTCATCTATTACGAGTTTACTATCATTTTTTGCTTTACATACACTGAGAAGATTTTTCCAAAAATGTTGATTTCCATCTCCCCTTCTATAGATTTGTTGCTTGAAACTCATAGACGAATCCCACCAAATTCTAGTAACCTCATCTCTAACGTCTTCGAGACCTCCACCAATTTCCCAAAGCTCCCTCCTATCTTTCTGAATGTGGTCATCCTAAGCGTGTAGCGGCACCCCATAACACTAAAGCCAAATATTCCTGTGTAAACCAGTATTGTTTGGAACCACCTACCTATGGAGAGTGTAGACATATAGATCTGCATCTAGATTCTCCACAGAAGCCAAAATCTTCCTTTGCCCCAATCTAGCCAATTTCACTTCTCCTGAACCACACTTTTCACACAGGGTCTGGATTTGAGGGATAGCAACCCACCCCCACCCTTCCCCCCCCCCCCCCCAACCCCAACCCCAACAAGCTGCTTGTTAGCCACTTGGAATTTCCCATGACTATGTCCCTTGCAATAGATATTCTTATGGCCTGCTTCTCAACATTCCCTTTCTCTGACTACATCCACGAAGGACCTGTTACCTGAAGTTGTTCTCATTTTAGTCCTTGTTTCCCAACTCCAATAAAATTGTGTAGATTGCATCCATAGAGTTGGCCTCATACTCTTTGACTGATGCTGGACTAATACTAAACCTGTTTACTTTTTTTCTCTTTAACTAGCTGAAAGACGCTGTCTTGACAATAATCTTCCTATCAGTAACACTGCTTCCATTCAGAGCTTCAATCCATTTCACAGCAAGTTTTTTTTTTCTCTAAAATGCACGATAACCAAAGCATTCACCAGTCCCTCTCCTACTAGTCTCTGGAATAAAATCGTCAATTGCTTTCCCTTACTTGGAGCAGGTTTCTCTTAACCAGTATATTGGTGCAAATCTGATAAGTTATCCGCAAATACCATACTCACGTCTTCCCATCCTATAATCTTGTTTCTATTTCTCTTCGCCAAACAGCTCATCAATTGGGATACTCAGCTTCAGGAAGATTTGGGCAAGATGCTTGAGAAGGCCAAAGCCACCAACGAGCACAGATTCTTTGGTCTGTCCATTCGCCCCATTTGACTTTACTCATTTTTATTCAAGTTTTAGCTATTCTCTCTCTTAAAAATCATATCTTTGGTCAGTTTTCTATGTGGGTTTTATGGGTTTAGATGACTATTTGCCAGATTTGAATTGACTCATTTTTTGTTGAAGTTTCAGCTATTTTTTCTCATTAAATATCATATATTGGATCAATTTTCTATGTGGGTTTTATGGATTTGATGATATTGCACTTTGAATTTTCCACCTAATATGATTGAAGTTTTAGGTCTTATTCTCTAACAGAATCATTTCTCTGATTGTTTTTTCAGTGTGGGTTTTGTGTGTTTTTATGTGTTAAAATATCCATGTCTGAAATTGCATGATTTCTATTGAAATAAGAATGAAATTTTGCATGCTGTGAAGTGAAGATTGTACAGTAAATGGTGTCTGTAGGAATTCTAGCGCCAGTTTGTGTAATTGAATTCGAGAAGTTTCTAAGCGATGCCTCTCTATTCAATCTATTGGGTTGAAAATGAAAATCCCCAAGGGACCATCAATTATTCTCTCCTTTGACAGCAATCACCCAAGTAAATCAAGTTGTAGACAAGTGATGGTCCCTTCTATATCTCCACCTTGGACCGTTTCACTCCTGACCTTTTCCATATTCCTCCTGTTAAACCCCACTTTACTATGAATTATTAGGAATTCATTCTGATGTAGCCAAAAAGGCCATTAAAGCAAACAGCTTAAAGGCAGCTGTAATCATTATCAAATTTATTGAATTAGGCAGTCAAGAGGTTAAACAAAGTGATGTTAGGTGATATTACCACGTGCGAGTGTGAGTGTATGTTGTTAAAGTAATGTACACAAAATCTTTGTGAAATATCTCAAAGATGTTTCCAGCCGCTAGTCTATAGGAAAAAAATTTGATCCTACCTGCTAGTTTCCTAGATTTTCTAATTTCTTTGTGAAATATCTCCTTGCATTACATCTTTAACCAATGCTTCTGGACTTCTTGTCTGATTAAGAAATAAATATTCTCTAGCTCTGATTCTAGGCTTTCACATACTAATAGTTTGCTTGCACAACACCGTGTATTCATTCTTATGGCATTTATTTTTATAGAAATCAATTTTTCCTAAATGTATTGGCTTATCGATGGTAAAACTTCTGATTGAGATAGATTTTGATTTACATTTTTGGTTTGGATTATAATATTTCATATTTCTCCCAAAGTGACTTCTGATTGCTCCTAACCATTGCAGTCCTATTGAATGGGTCAAACTACTTATTGGTCCCCATTTTATGCAGAACTTTTTGAAGGGATTGAAGATATGAAAATATGTTTCTACAGAAGTTGAAATCCCACAAAGACAAATTTGAAATATGAAAAATGAGATCTGATATTAGTAAAATTAATTCTTGGATAAACTATTCTATTAAAAATGTTGTGCTAACTTGTAGTTGTCTTCTTTCTAATTTTCTCCTTTGAATAGTGGTGTCTAGCCTTTTCCCATGAGTGCATTTTTGTATTTTGGTAGAAGGTTCTAGTGAAGGGTAAAATTGTTGTTGTTTCTTAAAACTCTAGGGTAGAAAATTGAAGAAATTCATATGACCATGAGGAAGCCTACAAAACTCTATTGTGATGGGTTGTAAATACTCTATTTTAGGGCGAAAACTTTTGCCAAGGTCTATATAGCATTGGTGATTGTTTCCATTGTACACAAGAGAAATTGAGTGTTATAGTTTATAGAATTATACATTTTTGTTGAGTAAAGCAATTTTCTTCTTACTTCGGGCTGGACCTACATGTGAGGAGCCCCAACCCAACCTAGAAAAAGCCCATATGGGCTATAAGGCCCTGTTGGACCAGCCCCCATTGAAAAAACCCAATAAGCCCCACTCGTTGTGTATGATGGGGCTTGAGGTGATTTAAACCATTGATCTGATGGGGATCAAGGTGTTGGACAATCCAAGAAAAATGAAATCTCAAAAATGAAAGATCTTGGCCACCACAGTTTATGTTATCAGTTAAATGAATATGGGCCTATAATTCATATTTTTCCTATTTTGCAATGTCTCTCTTAATCATACGAAACCACTAGTTCATGAAAATACTTAACACATCATCACCTAATGACATATATGATATATCTGATGATGATGGATGTAGACATCCAAAATTGGATGATGTGGATGGACCCTACAGCATATGTAAAGAAATCTTGACCATCGTCAGCCCCCCTAAAGTGAAAATCCTAGGTCTGCCACTGTTTGTACTTGTGTCTCTCTTCTTATTGTTGGGCGTGGGTCTTCCTTGTGTCACTATGATCTTGGGCATATTGTTTAGGCCCTTTAGGGTCTAGCTACAATTGAATACAACTCTTCTCATGGCATATGAGAAATGGTGCTAGCTCCGTGGAGTTTGTTGGGTGGACGAGCAACTTGGTTTTCTTCAAATAGTAAGAACCCACCAAGTGAAGAAGGTTCCGCATCTCCTGATTATCTAGCCGAGACGGTACTTAAATAGGTAACGATCATCCCAAAACAAATGTTGGACCTCAGACAAGAATTTCAACCTATCCTGTTTAGTCCAATGCTCTGGCGTCTCCCTTGCGACAAGATAATTCACTATGTTTACAAACCAGGGGAGTTGGGAAACACTCAATAATTGCTCATCTGGGAAGCTTTTGCTTAGTGGGGCATCGCCCTTGGATTCCATAGACAACCTTGAAAGGTGATCTGCTACGACAATTTCAAAACCCTTTTTGTTCCTAATTTCCAAATCAAATTCTTGTAGCAGAAGGATCCACGTAATCAGTCTGACTTAAGCATTATCCTTCTTAGAAAGAAGGTACCTTAAGGCTATGTGATTAGTTTATTTAGTGAGTTTAGATCCAATCAAATAAGATCTAAAATTTTCTAGGGCAAATACCACATCTAGCAATTCTATTTCAGTGGTGGTGTAATTTAGCTATGTATCATTCAGGTTCCTACTCACACAGTAGATCATGTGGGCTAACTTGCTGGCCCAAAATAGCCCCGAGAGCATTATCTGATGTGTCACACATGAGCTCGAATGGGATAGTCCAGTTGGGAGGTTGGATGATAGGGGCTATAGTAAACTCTTTCTTCAATTGTTCAAATGCTTTAAGGCAAGATTAATCAAATATAAATGTAGCATCCTTGGCGAGAAAATTGCATAAGGGTTTTGCAATCTTACTCAAGTCCTTTATGAACCACCTATAAAATCCAGCAGGCGCAACAATGATCATATATGTTTAACCGACCGTGGTGGTGGAAGGTTAGATATCAGATTAATCTTGGCTCTGTCTACCTTAATCCCTCTTTCTGAAATAACATGTCTAAGGACTATCCCTTTATTCACCATGAAGTGATATTTTTTTCCAATTCAGGAGTAGATTTTTCTCTTTACACTTGACAATCACTAATTGCAAATGGTGCTACATTCTTCAAAAGTACTCCCAAAGATCGAGAAGTCATCCATGAACACCTCTAGAAAACTTTCAATCATATCCGAAAAACATACTAATCATACACCGCTGAAAGGTAGCAGGTGCATTGCATAACCCCAGGGGCATGCATCTGTAGGCAAATGTCCCAAAGGGACAAGTGAAGGTTGTCTTCTCCTTATCCTCTATACGACCCCCAAATCTCTTGAACAATATGATCAATGTCTTTTGAGATTTTTGTTTCTTGGAACATAAGAAGGCTAATTTTTTGTTTCTTAACCAATTTTCTTACATTCGCCCTTTTCTCTGGTCTAATCCTCTTATATTCTAGCTCACAATAATCATAATAATCTTTGAATTTATGAACACTCCCTGTTGGCCTCCTAAATCATGTTGCCATGCCATTGGCAAGACGCCTTGATAGATTATCAACACCATTTGTTTCCTGAACAAGCCCACTCTCCTCTTTCTCTAACTGAGAAACATAGTACAATCTTTGAAATTCATTGGAGCCGATAGCAATCCCAAAATTTTTTCCCAGCATCGATGGTGAGTATCCTTAACGACTTGATTTGTCAGAGAGATTGTAGACCTTGAGTTGGACACAATATCCTTCCCTTTCATGGACTCCCAACTTGCTTGATTGTTTTACAACACATCCCCGTTACTAGCTGGATCTTGCACTGCTCTCAAACTATCGTGAACCTTACTTGATCCACCTATACTGGTCTTTGTAATGGATTTAGCAATCTCCACCACCTAAGAAACACGGACACTTCTAAGAAAGTGACGTGTCCGTGTCGGATACGTGTCGGACACCGACACTCCTCGGACACTCTCGGGCACGTGTCCGATACTATTTAGCCGTGTCCATAATTAAAAACTAAAAATTTTAATTTCGGACACTTGTTTAACACTCTTTTTGCAACGTGTCCCACAATTCCTAGCTCGTGTCTATGACTAAAAAATAAACATGTGGCTTATATCTCTTGGACATTTTGTTAACATGTCTTTATTAAAACTTATAAACTTAATATATAACAATTTTATACCATGGAAAAATATATGATTGTAAATATCAATCATATCACAAGCAAAAGACAAATAAATATTTCACTAAAGAATAGGCCTCAAGATTGGCTTCTTTTTTGCTTTTTGTATTTTTTTTTTTAGGGGAAAGAGATGATCCGCCCTTTTTGTTATATGGATTTTATGGAACTATGGATATTTCATGTTTAATGATTATGAATTATGTTTTAGTGCTATATTGATATTTGATAATTTGATATATTTGTTAGTTGGTACTTGAATTTTTATTTTTGATAGCTAAATTGATTAAAAAAATTAAAATGATATTATTTTTTTAGTAAATGATTATATATATAAATTAATATATATTATTAACGTGTCCCCGACGTATCCGTGTCTTACTTTTTTGAGAAATGCCGTGTCGGCGTGTCCGTATCGTGTCGTATCTCTGTTCCGTGTCCGTGTCCATGCTTCTTAGTCCACCACATATGCAATAACTTCTCTCCTAAATTAATTCTGAGATTTTCTTCCTTACTTGTCTTCCCCACAAATTTCTCCATTTTGCCATGATTAGGGGCTAATTTGGCAATTCACTTGTCAAGTGAATTCAAAGTAAAGCCTCAAATCAAGAAAGAATAAAATATGAGGGGGTGTAACTAGTATGTGACTGCATTTTGTCTTTAGTGGCTTGATAAGGAAGCTTTTTGATTTTTTTTTTTGTTAAAAGTAGATTTCTTTTTGTCATTTAGTGGGTTATTAAAGATGTTACTTTCTTACTCTTTTTTTTTGTTTTGAAAAAAAAGAAGGGGGAATTTGAATTTTTGTACTTTTGATATGACCCCCTCATCATTTAATGTCTCTTAAATGGAGGCTTCACTTCACATCACTTTACAAGTGAATTACCCAGATAAGCCCTAAGGGAAAGGAACTAGGCCCCTGAATCTTGTAACCCTCCCTATGCTTCTTTTTCATCCTTGGAAACTAATAGGATTGTCCCAGACCTCTCTTTTCTCTTTTGGTTCTAATCAATGTTGTTGGCTTTAGTTTTGATGCTTGGTAATAAATGAACTTGATTGGCCTTTTGCTGCTCTTTAGATAAGAAAACATGGAATTTATATGACCTAACTTAATTATGTTTAGAATGATCCCTTGGAACTCAAATTATGCCCATTTGATTCTTGATTATCATCATAATCGTCAAAGCCTTATCCCATCATCATACCTCTCAAAATGCTCTAATTCCTCCTACAGACCCTTGCTGAAAATATTTATTTATAAAGAATTGGTCCTATGAGGACAATCCTCACTCCTCTTTGTAAGGACGTATCTGACCATCATTTCCAGGCTCTCATCCAACGATCTGCATGCCTCGTATAAAATCCATTGAGGCAAAATGAAAAAAAGAAACAAAAACCCAACCTTCTTCCTTGTCTCTCTTTCCTCTCATCTCAGACCCTTATTCGTCTTGCTTTGCTATTTGCCAAAGCGAAAACAAGTAGCCTCTCTCTCTCTCTCTCTCTCTCTCTCCCTGGATTCTTGCCGTGTCCTCTCTCTCATTCCTACTACCGAACCCCTTCTTTTCTCTTTGCCTACTTGATCACTTGCCAAATCCTTTTTCTTCTTCTTCTTCGTATCCTTTTAAGAAATGGGTGTATTAATCTCCTAAAATAATTACCACTGCATTTCCTGAAATGGGTTTTAGTGTTTGGAGGGGATTGAGAATTGGGTTTTGGATTTGAAATTGCTGTTGTTTTGGATTCATTTATTTTATAATTATTATATTTTGATTGGTTCTAATTGGCATTGGAATGAAAGAGTTGGGGGATTTTAGGGTTAAGATTAGGGATTTTCATTTTCTTCTGCATATGAAAGATATTATCCCTTTTGTGGATGAAACAATTTAGGGGCTTTTTCTACGCCTGTCAGATTCAAGGTTTTTTTTTTAGCACCACACATTCATCCCATATTTGATTTACAGATATGGTTCTATAGTAAGCTGATCACCATGAGAGTTCTCTCCTCTTGCTGAATTTAAGAATCAGAGCTCGGCCCATGTTGCAGCCTATGTACCCAACCCTAATAACCTTAAGGGTAGGTCATAGTCTACCAAAAGGCTAGTCATTTACCCTTCTTTCCTAGAAGTTTCCATGGTTGCTTAGCCTAGAACCAGAATTGAAGACTACAAATTCTTGGTCAGCTTATTCAAACCAACTTGATATCTTGGCCGCTAGAGAAGGCTTTAGATTGTTTTATATTTTCCTGGCTAATTTTTGACAGAAGGTGATCCATTGAATGCCTTAATTTGGGACGGAAAGGTAAGGGCACTTGTCATTGTTGGTGGAGAATGACATTATATGCATGCTTTTGCCCATGGAGCAATCTTTTTTTTCTTTTTTTTTTCCTTATATGCTGTGGGAGTTGAATGATATGGTTTATGCTGCCAAATAAGGGGTGATGATAACCAGAAACACTAAAAGCTTGGAGTGTTAGTGAACAAGAGAACAATGCATATCAAAGGGTCATGATAAGGGATATTTTCATTGGACTGTTAGTGAGGAATTAATTTCCATCTTGTAGAAGGTTGATTGATATCCTTGACTTCAATGAATCTGCCTTCTCACCTGTTGCATTATGTTTATGTTGCATGTCTTATAATTCCTCTTGTTCTCTGCCCTATGCTTAATATAACACACATTAAATTTATGTTGTGCAGACACAGTGAGGAGACTGGAAAGAAGTCTGATGTTGAAGGCATTTGGGATGTTGCTCTCTTTCTGGTTTTGAAGACAGCTTTTTGCCATGTTGATACAGTTCATATAGTTGATATAGTTGGTGCTGAATGTTGACTATTGATGTTGATGTTGATGCATATATACATGATGAACCAAATGAACCACACGAAACCACCCAACAGTCTAGATCACTGCAACCTATAAACTCTAGGTAGCATGGGTGGAAATAAATGAAATGGCTAGCTTTCTTGACTCATATGGAGAAGTATTCTTTCTTTTTTTTTCTTTTTTTTTTTTGGAGAAGTCTAACGGAAATGCTGTGTTTGCAATGTCGATGGCGGCAACTTAAATCTGTTTGTTTTTGTCTACAGCTGATGGGTTTTCAATTTGAACAGAGGAACACATGGTCTGGCAATCCCACCATGTCAAAACTGTGTTCCCCACGGCAGATGGCTAAGGCAATCAAATTTCTCACAAGGAGACCCCACCAATTTACTCAGTGTTCTTCAGCAAACAATTAAGAAGCATCATTGTACAAAATTTTAAAAAAAAGAGAAAAAAAGGGGGGCTATATTTCTATGATCAAGATCTTCACACCTATGCCAAGAAATCATGTCATGGACTATCCCTAGGGATTACGACCCCGACCTGGACTCGGACTTGACTCAAGTTGAGACTGAGCCACAAGCAATTTGGGTTAGCCATTCAGCTGTCTCTTTTTCTTTCTTCTTTTTATTTTTTCCGCTGTTTGTTATGAGGAGCTGAACTCATGTGAATGAGAGAAAAACCACAATCAATAGTCAGGATCCTCCGGGCTTTAACTTTGAAATTCAAAGTTCAAGAGTGGAACTCCCACAACGTTCAAAAGAAACAATGTCTAGTTATATATGGTATCCCCAAATTTCATCTTAATTGAAATGGGTTCCATCTTTAGATTAATCGTTGGTATAATTCAATCTTTTGTATATTCATTATCACGGTTTCTATGAAACATTCGACCCAATGGTGGGGACCACTCCGTTTGAGGTAAAATTCAGCATTTTCTCATAAATATGTAATTACTTTACTTTATGTGGTCTAGATTTGAATAGTTGGGCCTCATTTCATGGCTTCACTCCAGGAGCAGAAGGAGGGAGTGTGGACCTTGTTCAATCCTCAGAATATATGGTATAGAGTTAAAATTTTGAATGATTTTTCTTTTTCAAATTTGCCCCTCTTCACCTTTTTCTAGGGGTGTAATGGTTCAATTAATTGTGTGTTTTCCGAAAATCATTAGCTAAACTGTTTTTACGGTTTTCAATTTTTAAAAACCGTAACCATAGCTGTATCCTAAAAAACCAAAACGTGGTTAATTGTATTAGACAATTTGTTTATAGTTAATTGTCACGTAAAATACATGTTTCCTTTTCTTTTTTTTTCTCATAATGTAAAAGACAAATTCAAAAGTCAAAACGAAATATCATAGATAACAAATTACATAATTCCAAAATACTAAAATAGTATTAAAATGTTTATATAGACAAATAAAATAATAAAGTGCATTTTTACAGCATGTGTTGATCCTTCACTTGGCCCTAGCAACAAGCAACAACGATTAATGCATTTAGCCAATTGGGTTTGAATATCGGACGGCTGTAGAGGTTTTCTGATAAGAGATTAACCGCTGAAATTAATCTAGAAATATGACTTGGAGTATGACGGTTCGGTTAACCATGCGTTTGGAAAAATGGTTAACCGAATCATATTTTACGGTTTGGTTCAGTTATTAACTGAGTTAATATTGAAAACCTAAACCAAATTGTGAAGCTTTGTTTTCCGATTTTAATAACCGTAACCACAACCAAACCGTAAAACACGGTTATTAACGATCGGTTAAGTTCGGTTCGGTCGGTTAAATGATTTTTCTGTTTTTTTAACACCCCTACCTTTTCCTTCTATAAAAGGAGAGAGTTTAATCTTTTGCTTAGTTCCAAAAGTCAAGTAAATCTCTCTCCAAGCTTTGAGGAGAGTTCAAGGATTGTTTTAAGGAGATATTCCTTCTCTAAGGCACCTTGAGAGAAGCCTTTTTCTACAACTAAATTGGATTTTGGCATCTTGTCTATTCTTTGAATTCAAATAAAGTTGGTCCCATTATATTTGAGTATATGTTAAAAAAAATGATGTGCTCAATCTTATGGTAGGACCAACTCTTATTGAAATTAAATTTGGAGAAAGCAATTTTATGGATATTACACCTTGACTCTTTAACTTTTATAGCATTGGTTAATAGTTATCAATGGTGATCTCTCAGCCATTGATGCATAGCACAACGATTGTGGCCCATCAGACAAGCACAAGTAACCCATTAATAGATTTTTATTAATTAATTATGAGTGAAACTGTTTAGATGTGACACATACTATATGAGCCCTACTTAGATTAGAGTGATCTCCAACTCTTAGGCAAAAATTAGGAGTAAATGATTGTTTTGAGCAGTTTGGATTTATTATGGTGAGCCTTTTTTTTTCTTTTGTATTTTAATTGCCCCTAAAGTTTTGAAAATTTATCTTTAAAATTATTAAAATATTTTCAAATTTAGGATTTTTTTAATAAAAACATGAGTAAAATTTTGTAAATAAGAAAAATTGTAAATAAGAAAATTAATAACTATAAAAGACACTAGTAATCCCCTTTAGAGTAAAAAAGAACTTCACTTTGCCGTTGTTAGTCCACTATTGCTTTCCCCTCCTAGAAGAAAACCCTAGTTTTGTAGCTAATCTACTCCTAACATTCAAATCTAACTCTCTAAAGCCTCTTTTGAAGAAAAAAGTAGGGATAGCCTCAGAGGTCTTAATTCAACAAGAAAGGAATTTACCAAGAAAAAAGAAAGAAAGCCAAGACTGTGCAAATTGATGCTATTGCCTGTTACAGTATAAGAAGTGGGAGGAAATGCATAGAAAGATGTGGCATAGCCTCAATTCATGGGGAGAGTTCTTCTCCTTTCTATCCCTTCATTTACCAATTGCACAAAAGGGAGGAGAGTGGGAAAAAAAGGATTTTAATCGTACAGACCTTAGATTTGACAATTGCTCCTCAATAATTGAAATTTAAAAATTTCTCACAAAGCTATTCGTACAATGAATGTGCAATCATAGTGCGATATGTGAGTATCACACAACCCTAGGACATTGTAAACTTTGATACGCGAGATATTACATGGCCCTAGGTATCATACTAACAGGTCAATGAGAGTTTGTTATACTTCAATCGTTGACTGGCAAATGTTAAGTCTGAAGCCAGCTTTACAAGTAAAATAAAAAAAAAAGGCTTTTTGAAGCAACTTTTAAACTTAGTTGACTTCCTAAAACGGCTCAGTCATAGCTGAGCCCAAGTGCAATGGGCGAGTTTTAATTCTCTTGACACCATCAACAATCTTTGACCAAAAGAACAACCTCTTACCTCAATGCCAAGAGGTGGTTGTTCTTGTCTGCCTGATCAGGTACCTTTCCCTTGTAAGAGGGCCCTTGTTACTTGGCTCGAGGTCTACCCTGCTTTCTTAGCTTGAGGGCTCTACTCACCTCTCCGAGATCTTTCTTTACCAAGGGTGAAGCAACAACCTCCAGTAGCTGGAAAACCCAAAAAAAAAAAAAAAAAGGAAGTACAATCTCTAACCAAGATCATACCACTGGCACAAGCAAAAAATCCAAGATGACCAATAATCTCAAGGGCAAACAACATATGTTTCATCCTGACAAAGACATGTACAATGAGTACCGTACAAGTGATCCACCAATTTTATTGGTAGAACCGAATCATCTTCGAGCAGAAGTTTTTTTCTTTCTAAGGTTTTTGTATCAATTTTGTACCGTCGAAGTAGAGGTTATTTTATTTTTCCCTAGGCTATCAGTAATATAGAATGAATGTGACTAAATCCAAACTGGTTGTTCATTGGTAGGTCTTACCTAATGGGCCTCAAACCCTAAATCAAGAACACTTACAGCATAAAAATGAAATAATCCGGCCTATCCTCTTAGGTAATACAGAAATCTGATGAAGAATGAAAAAGCAAACTAGTAATACAATAATTATACATTCTATTCCTGGAAAATACTGCACATGGAATATCAGGAGTACCATCCAAAAAACAAGGTTGGTGTGTGGAGGCGGGTGCAATGTTGTAGATGATTTCTAGTATTTTACAATATTTTTTTGATTTTTTTCTTTTTTTTGGGGTAAAAAGGGATTTACTAAATGAATCCAAGAAGGGACTCAATACACTCACCCTTTTTTTAAAATAATAATAATAATAAAATGACCCAAATGCCCCCTTCTCTCCGGACTCACCTTCCCCTTCCTTTCTCCTCCCCTTCCCCAACTCCCCATTCCGGCGATAGAGACGAAAGGCGGCCTAATCTCCGTCCCCTCCTTTACCCTCCTCTCCTCTAGCAGATCTCAACTAGGAGATCCCAATCTCCTAGTCGAATCGGCCAGCGGCCTGTTGTTGCTTGATCGGGCATAAAGGGGGAGGAGAGGAAGAGGGAGAGGGAGAGAAAGGATGAGGGAGGGGAGGGAGATCAAGCGGCTGCTCTACTTGAGTTGCCTATCATCTCTATCGTCGGAAGAAGGAGGTGGGGAAGGGGAGGAGAGAGGAAAGGGAATGTGAGTTATCAGAGAAGGGGGCATTTGGATCATTTTATTATCATTATTATTTAAAAAAAGGGTGAGTGTATTGAGTCCCTTCTTGGATACATTTAGCAAATCCCAAAAAAAAAAAAAAAGACCGTGAACCATGACTTGATGCCATGTCATCTCTCTTTTTTGGGACAACTGCAACCCCAATTATAATGCAAACAACAGGCCCTGGGTGTACCCAATATATATTGTTTTGCAGCAGCAGCGGTGTTCTATTTTTATCTTTTTAAGCATTACATGATAAACAAGGCAAAAATGATTTAACTAAATTCAAACCATTCCATTCATAAACAAACCATACTAAAGTCTTAAATCCAACATACAATTAAGTTGGTTACATCCAAATTGAATAATAAATGTTCAACTGAATTCAAAATAAGCTACTTTAATTCCTCCAAGCTCCTAGTCTTTGCTGCTTTAATTCCGAAAGGCTCCTAGTCTCTGTTGCAGATATTGGACCCGCTTTGTCTCAGGAGCCGGCGCTACCGTTATTGGACCTGCTTTGTCTTAGGAGCCTGCCCAAATATTGAACCCGCTTTGTCTCAAAACCTTGTTCTGGTCATCAATCAGTTTATCATCACGCCATGTCTGCAAAGATATAAAGAAAGACAGGTAAAATATTACATGAGACCAAGCTTAGTCATCAATACATGATCATGCAAACAAAAAAATCAAGCTCTCTCAAATCAGATTATAAATCATATGATAAGGAATAAAACATTAAAGAAAGGTATATAAATCAAAGAGGCAATCCACATGAGCTAAATGTTGGCCTAGTAATAGCTAATAAGCTAACTACAACCTCAGCACCCAAAGGCACCTACATAATCTCAACCGAAGATACCCGGATACTTGTACCAGTCCATTGTATCCATATCGGGCATGACACGATACTTGTATTGGTACCTGATACTACACCGATACTTCTAGGGTATACATTTAGCATCTCCTACTTAGCAAGGCCATTTTTTCATTTATGTCTGTAAGTTTTCTTATTTCTCAACCACATTTTAAAAAATCAGCCGAGTCCAAGTCGACTTGCACTCGGCCCACACCAAGTCCGGTTGACCCCGACTCGGACTCAATTCATGGGACTTAACTGACTCGGCTGAGTCATCATGGGGCTCAGCCATGGGAATCGGCCGAGTCTTAATGCGACTGGGCTGAGTCGACTCGGACAGTCCTGATTGAGTCGGGTCCCGAGTTTGATTTTTTAAGCCTTGTTCTCAACATAGAAAACGTTAGAAAGGAACATAAACAACGATAATTTCATTAATCCAAATGTTGTCTAAAAGAAAAACTAGGAAACCCGTATATGTGTCCTAGATTTCCAAAAGTGTAAAGTCATATCCCCTGATCCCCGTATTCGTGTTCATACCTATATTTGTATATGGGCATCATAGATCTCAACTATTCATGGGCACCTACAATATTGAGTGCTTGAAGACACCTACAGATGCACGAACACACAGGTAACAACATTACTCAGTATCCAAAGATACCTATAGAATAATTCTAGACTGCAGTTAGATGATTAATTTTGTTTAAGATAGATCACAGGAAAGGCATGACTTAGCAGACAAGGTAAGAGTATTCTTTTAACTAGTTCCAACTCAAGTGCCCAGCGGAGAATGTGGAATTGAATATAAAAATGTGGTTTATATCTTAGAGGTTGCTAGAATAGGAATCTAGCATTTTTCTAAAATTTAAATTAGGTAAACTGGCTAGATTGAGTTACACATGCAATAGATTCAATGTACTAAAACAGAAGTAGTATGGTACCCTATTGACAAGTATCTTGTAATAGGGATACAATCTAACATTAGCTCTCACCCAGGTTTCATCACCTAGGTTCAACCAAATGTGCTCAGACATACATTTAAATTCAGCCAACATGATTCTTTTATGTCTGGTTCAGTCCCCCTTTATCCAGTCCAGGGTGAGTGCTTGCACTCGGTTTGGCCATTTGGGTCTGACATACAACCAGCTGGTAGGACACGACCTGTCACACACTTCTGGGTGCACAACAGTCCTATTTACAGAGGTCATCTTCTTGGATGTGAAATTTCTGGTCACTGCCCTGAAAATGGAATCACAATAAAAGCCCATCTCGTTCTTCAATGCTTGGGCTTAGAATTCCTAATTTTTTTTCCTAGTAGTTAGAGAAGCCTGGAGTATTCAAATCAAAGGTTCTCCACTGTTTGGAGATTGGCAGACGGCCCAGCCTTAAGTTTCTGCCAAAGATTAAAGATACCAAATATATGATTGAAGAAATTCAGTCCCAGATCAAGGGCAACCAGAATAGTGAATTCTCCAAACTTCTGTAAAGGAAGCAAAAGCCAGCCTTCAGAAAAAAATTTCTACTTGATGAAAATATACTGAAGCAGAAATTGAGAGATAGGCATCTAAACTTGGGTGATAATACACCAAGTATTTTCACACTCTGACCAAAAGCAGGAAAAAGAAGCCCTCTACTCACTCAATTGAAGATGAAGAGGGCAGTGTTATGCCTGTTCCACTTCTCAATAAAGAGACCTTTGTCAACTAGTAAAAACATATTCTGACTGTTAAGAATCTGAGGGCTCACACTTTGACTGATCAAGCTCATGGAGCAGGATGCTGAAAATCTCCAAAGGCCAGTGAATATCTCTAAGATAGAATTTTCCATCAAGCAAGCTAACCCATGCAAGTCCCTTGGCCCAGATGACTTCAATGCACATTTCTTCAAGGTGTGCTGGCCAATTGTGGATTTGATGTTTCAGATGCAATCAAAGATTTTGTTGTTGAAGGAAAGCTTATCAACAGGGAAAAACACATTGTTACTGTGATTCCTCAGAATGAAAATCTCCCGATAAAAAAAAGGGTGAAAATCCCTCCACTCCCACTCACTTCAGGCCTGTCTCCTTTCTTAATGAGATTTATAAGATAATCTCTAGAGTTATTACAAATAGGCTGAAAAATGTGATGAGTAAGATCAACAATCTGCTTTTGTCCTGCAGAGATCAATCATGAACAATATTATTCTCTCCAACATCCTCATCAACACTTTTCATCTGCACAAGGGCCCTCCGAGAATGTGCCTTAAACTTGACATTACCAAGACCTTTGATAGTTTGAGATGGAATATCTTTTGATTCTCCCGATAAATTCATCATGGTTTATAGAATGCATCCAAAATCCTGCTTTTTCAATCCTTGTCAATGGTAAGGCTTGTGGTTTTGTCAATTGTTGTAAGTGCCTAAGACAGAACGCCCACTTTCCCCCTATCTCTTTTGTATTGCAATGGGGTTCTTCTCTGGACTGTGCTTATCAAATAGGTATTTCTATGATTCCCATGCCCTATCAAATAGGTATTTCTACGATTTATCACGGCCTGTATGCAGCGGATGTACTGATATTTGCTTCGGTGAAAATCTTGGTGGGGGCATCATTAAGAAGCCGCTGGAGGATTTCAATAAATTTGCCGGTCTAAGTATTAGCTGTGAGAAGAGCTCTGAGCTCTTCACAAACTGTGACGAGTTCTTTATGCAAGTTATCACTTCCATTTTTAATTTCAAGCAGAAGTATGTGCCAATTACTTATCTGGGTTTACCATTGTTATCAACAAGATTAAAACTAAATCATTGCCAGCCTATAATTCAAAAACAGAAGCAGAAACTCTCTGGGTGGAAAAGCAAGCTCCGTTTGCTATGCTGGTAGGTTGCAATTAATCAACTCTACCATTTCCAATTTACATATTTATTGGGTCTCTGGTTTCCTTCTGCCCTAAAGCATGCATTCACACACTGAAAAAGCACATCAGGGATTTCTTTTGGGGAAATTTTGGAGGGAAAGCTCTAACAAAGACTGTTGAATGGAAGAAAATATGTAAACCTCTTCAGTCGAGTAGTCTGGGGATCAGGTCTATTGTTCCTGTGGCTGAAGATGCAATTAGAAGACAAGTTTGGCAAGTTGCTAGAAAAAGGAAATCCATGTGGGCGGATTGGGTTTACAATAGATATATTGTTAGGATTTTGAGTGTTGGTTAATTCATGGGTTTTGGACAAAACTCGGTCCATTATGAGTTGTAATTTTCATATTTTAGTTTTGGACTAAAGCATAGTTTGTTGGATGAACTGATGAGAAGAATTTGAAGAAAGAACAAACGCAAAAGAATCAGAGACAGAACCACAGGTCAGTCGAGCAAAACTCTTGCCTGCTCGAGCGAGCCTAATGAGCTTGCGCAGAATTGCCAAACAAAATTGATGCATGCTTGACCCAAGTTCTGCCTGCTGGAGTGAGACACAGAAAATTCCTAGCCGACTTCTGAAAAGTCCTTTCCTGTTTTATTGAGGCTTGCCTGTTTGAGTCCTACCTGGTTTCTATCCTCAAGCCATGACCCTTGGGCTATAAAAAGACAACTCTCCTAACTATGCCATCTCCCAATTCTAAACCTTGAATACCCATTGGAGATTGTTCTTCTCTCTGGAGTAGCCGTTGAAGGGTTCTATTGTGCCATAAAGTTTTTGCTTCTAGAGCTTCTGCTTCGACTCTCTTATAGAAGATCGTGCATCTTAAGCAGCATCAAGGCGGGTTGTGGCAAGCATAGGGAATGGTGAACGGCATGCTCGTCGGCAAGAAGGCTACAATCCTTACGTTGAGTTTAACTGGGGAAAAAGGTTGTGGGTATATCTTGTAAATATTCATTTTACCAGTGCTTGCTTTTCCTCAGACCAAGGAGATCAGTCTTGTGGTTTTTCCCATGTTTTGGTTTTCCACGTAAAAAATCTAGTGCCTTCTTCTTGTGTGGTTGATTGATTTAGTTTAGTTCTTTTAATTTCCACTTAACTGAACTGCATACTAGAAATCTGATTGGGACCTTGAACCCCTTGCTTGGCGGTTCTAAAAACCTTCATATATTAGGAAGAAAAGCTTTTGGGATATCAGAGTGTGGTCAAACTAAAAGCTTTTGGGATATCAGAGTGTGGTCAAACTCTTCTTGGGGATAGAGAGAAATTTTAAATACAAGAAAGCCTGTGTTAGCTAATGTCCTCCAGCTAATTGGCAATGGTGATGAAACCTTCTTTTGGCAGCCATGTGGGCACTCGGTTGATTATTTTGGTGAAAGACCTATTTTGGAGTTGGGGTTTGTTAGAGTCTGGGCTTGGGGTTGGATAGAGTTAGACACTTTAATTTGAATGGTGAGTAGTGCCTTCCTCAAGGAACCACTAATTATCTAATGGATATTTCACCATGATCTCTGTTTTAGCTCCTCCTACAGCAGACTTCAGTGATGAAACCATTTGTAACATTTCTAAAGATTAATGGGAGTTGAAATTTCTTCATTTCTAGTCAGGCTTCTCCTTTGGTTTCTTATTTGATAATCAAGGATCCATCATTTGGTCTAAATCAGTGCTTGATAAATGCATCTTCAAGGTAGCTTGTAACCTGCTCCTGGCAGCTTCTAGAGATTGTAATAGTCTCTACATTTGTTCTGATTGAAAGATTCTTAGAGATGCTTTGAATGATGCAAGTGTCTTTCCATGGAGACAGTGATTCCAAGCTAGGAAGGCAGCAAAACTAGTCTTGCAGTTGGGAGCCTCTATCCACAAAAAGCTATCAAGGGAACAAACTCCCACTCATGCTCACCAAAATTCATGCGCCATATCAACCAGTTGGGGGAAACAATTTATGAGCTGAATTATTTTTTTCTTATTTCTCTTTTGAGCTTGGCCTGAGCTTTTGGTTTAGCTATGTCATTTTCCAATTTTGACAGACCTGGTCTGTGAGCATTTGATGTTTCTCGCTGAGTGAATTTTTTGCAGGATGGCTCCTTGTTGCTTGCTTCTGAGATTCATTAACTGACTGTGAGCATTTCTCCCTATTCTCTATAGGTTGTATTTAGGTCTTTGGAATATACTGAACTTCTAAAACACAGTCCCATTTATAAAATGTAACCCCAAATCCCAACTCCTGAATGGAGGAAGTATGTAACAAGGGTCTGGTCAATACAAATCAAACCTTGGCAGGAGCCATAAACCACAGAGACTAGATGAGACTAATACACTGTTAAATGTGATCCACCCCTATGTGGATTGCGATGCGATGTTTTGCCTATGGATGTCGGTCACATCATCTTGGCAGACCCTGGTTGTATGACTAGGATGTCACAACTTTTGGATGGTCAAACACTTGCTCCTCTATTTACAAACGCAAGAGTTAAAAACTCAACTTGTCCAAAAGGGGTACGGCAAGAGTCGCAAGGCTTCACGCCCAATGTTGCGAGGCTTCACACCTAGTGGAACACACCATTCACATTGCGTGCAAGCGCGCATGAGAGAGAGAGAGAGAGAGAGAGGGCACCAAGTATTCCTTTTCATTGATCATTCCTTTATCGAAAGAGGATATAGAATCTTATATAATAAAAAAATAACCAAAATTTAATCTCAACCATAGAAACACTTTAATGGTCAAGATTAAAACACTTAAATACAAATCTATGGACTCTGCACCTATTGTGTCTCTTCCCCTTGTCCCGTCTCCTTCACACCATTGTCCTCCTCAACCATGCCAACCAATACCTACTGCTCCTGCTACTACTGACATAGGCTGACATGGGTAGTACACCTTCTCATACTAGTACCTGTACTGGATCACGGTCTTCATCTAGTCCTACTCATAGTTACCTAGTTTGATGTTGGGAATTCCAAATTGGTATCCAAATCGACCAATGTGTAGCTCGATTCAGAAAAATTCATGTTTTGAAAGCTGCATAGTTCGGTGCAGTTCGAAATACACCTATAGTCTCTAAAAACCAGAGTCCATCTACTTATTAGGAGAAGAGAGGAGATTAGTAAGAGGATTGGAGATCAATTTATTAAAGGAAAACACCTTTCACAAGAGATGGAGAATAGTTGAGTTCTATTTTAAAATCCAAGTTTCTAAACTAATTTTGAAAGAATAGAAGAGTAATTGAAAGAGGAAATAGGAAATCAGCACACCTATATAATCGTAGGGCAAGCATTTTCAGAAAATTCTTATCACCAATGGTGCAGGGGACTTTGGTGATAAGCTCTCAAGTAATTTTTGCAAGCTATGAAAAATTTCAAGTAGCATTGCTCCATTTAATTTCTTCAACTCATGGAATGAAGCATCTAGAGAAACAAGCATCTGCGCTACAATTTTATTATTATTTTTTTCTTATCTTTGGATTCACTTTATGCAATGTTTTTAATTCATAAAAAACCACTTTGGGTCCTACCCATAAGAAATCCAAACCCATCAAAATAAAAATTTCACCTATTATATGGTGATCCTAAATTTCACACTAAAATGAATTAATCCAACCATAAGACTAATTGTCCCAAGACATGTGAATAAAAGTTACAAAGAAAACTTCTTATCCATACTAAGATAATCTGAAAGTGGGGCCATCTCTAATAAAATCAAGAATCACCCAAAACCAATAAAAGTAGGAGGTCCTCATCTTGATTGGTCATTCTTCCAAGCCTTGCATCATAGCTTTACAAAATCCATAATGTTATACAATCTATGGAAACCTTTGTGAATGCCTAGTAGAGATCTCTCTGGGATTCACTTCCCAGTTCCCACTGAGAGGACAGTTTCTCTATATATTTTTCATCTTACACTCACCAAATGTAAACTTTTAATTCATAACAATTAGGTCCTACTTACAAGAAATCCAAACCCATCAAAATAAATTACAACCTTTAATATAAGATTTGACTAAATTCTACATTAAAATCAATTAATCAAACAGAAAAATTAATTATCCACGTATAAGTGAATAAAACATACCTAAGAAACTGCCTATCCGTGCTAAGTACATCCGATGGTGCAGGTGGGACTAGTGGCGGAACCAGAAAAATTGCCTTGCGGGGCTGCTTTAGAAATAAACATTCTTAGAGGGGCCAATATATTAAAAAACTAAAAATCTCCATAACATTAGGGTGCCTTTCCTAAATTTTTGGCAGGCCAATATTAATAAAAAACCAAAAATTTACATAATAGCAAGGGGGTTTTTGAAATTTCTGCAACCCACCCCCACTCCCTCCCTCTTTGTAGTTCCGTCCATGGGTGGGGCAATTTCTAATGGAAGTAGGGATCACTTAAAACCAAAACAACTAGAAGTTATTCATCTTGATCAACTTAGAATTGTAATTTATGGGCCCACTACGAGTCTTAAAAGTCTTGGTTCAAAGCTTTAGAAAATCTATAATATTATACAATCTAACATATATCATTACCAATGCATGCAAAGATCTCTTCGGGATTCACTTCTCATTGGTAGAGAGTAATTGCTCTATGTTTTGTTTTTCATCTTTCGATTCACTCGATGCAGATATATATCTAATCCTTGCAAGCGGAGAGGCTACTTTTGTGTTTCGAATCCATGACACCTAGGTCGCAATGGAGCAACCATAACATTGCATCACGGCCCACCCTCATCACCAAAATTATATATATATGTTTCAGTTTCTTTTATTCCTTTTTCCCTTTGTTTGCAAATTTTACTCAATGATTGATTCTTGAAAAAATGATGATTGTAATGTTTAAGTGGTTTAGCCACCTGATTAGACACAACTCAAATAATGGCAAGTAGTTTGAGTAGGACTAAACCACAACGTGGAGCAATTTCAATTCAACCACATTGAGCTCGCAAGTCCAATCCAAATTTTAAAAAGGGTGTACAGTAAGTCCTCGGACTGCTGGTTTAAAGAACTAATAGAAGGAAGAAAAAAAAATTAAGACATTTGGATGTAGTAGGGAAAGACATCTTAGGGTGAACAAACAAGCATGGCCTTAAATAGGATCAAGTGGCTAGGTGAGCTCCCAATGATAATCCTAAATTAGAAGGTATCTTGTTTCTTTATTTTAGTAAAATGCTTTAAGCCCATTGAGATCGATGGGATAAAGATAAAGATAAAAGACAAAGATGATGATGATTATAATGATGATTTGATGAAAGTACACACAAAAATGTAAACTTGTGTTCATACACCTCTTTAAGACACCAAAAATAGTATAGAAAAATGAAAAAGGGGAAGAAAATTTACCTTTAGACCTCACTAACTTCCTTTGTAATGACCCAGGTATATAATTTCAGACCGTGTGGAAGCTCGTTGATATTGCAACAACTCCGTCAGAATCATTGAGACTTTTTCATCTTCAACATATTTGTTGGTATAAATTTTCATTGTCTCAAGCAGAGGGGCATTGGAGAGGATACATCTTATAAATTCCAAATCTGATAACACGGCTAGTCCAATCATCTCCACAGCATGGAGGTGACTTAAAAAATGATCAAACTGTGTTTTTCTAGCCCAGAGCTTAGCTTGTTCTCCAGATATTTCATCCCTTTCTCCCCATAGAACATCTCTTTTCCCTTCTCCATCTGCATAATACTATATTCAAATAACAAACTAAGTCAGACCCATATTATTGAGCATTTTAGACCATAACAAGATCAAAACCCATGATAACCATACATAAAATGTAACTCACCTTGATTTTAAGTTCTTTCAAGTTTGGCGAACTCCTCAATATGCATAGAATGGCCAGAATCTCCTTCGAATTGAAGGCAATGTCAACTTCAAGATACTCTATGTGATCAAGGGTTGCAGAGAGCTTCTCCGGTACAATGTCGATGCATAAATACTGCAAAGAGAGAATAGATTAAAATGATTTTATAAGGAGCAATGCACTGAAAAGAACTTGTTTCAAACCTTGCAGAAGTGTCCTACGCATTCTTGATTATCAATGAGTTTCAGTTACACCAAAAGTAAATGAATTCCAGTTTACCATGGGACTCTTAAGTCAAACCAAAGCTCTTGCTGTTAGCATGCATGGAATGAATCAAATGTCAAACAATGAACAGGCCACATCCAATGTTTTGGGATTTCCTTGACGGTAATGGTAGACCTTGGGTGTAGAGATTGGCCCCTACTTTATCAACTTTATGTGATAAAACTATTGCTTGTCATCATGAGGTTGCAGAAATACATGGGCAGTTGTACCAAAAGTAGTACAACTAATTAATAGCTCTTCATGCTCTGCATGGTTTTTATAGGACCCCATCTGATCAATAAATTCAATAGAGTGTAAGAAATAACCTAGCCAGAGAGATCCATGATGCAAAGGGACCTATGAGCAGGACCTTATGCCCAATGCACAGTATATGTGAGTTAGAATAGCATTTGTAATTGTAAAATAAAAAATTAATAATGAATCACGCTATAAAGAAAAAGGTCATATTAGATTGGATCATGAAAACCAACAAGTAAAAGCATATTATTGATATTTACCTGTAGAAAAAACTTCTCCAATGCAAGTCTTTTAATCCCATGCAAGCACCCAATAAACCGGATGGAGCTGCAAGGTCCACCTCCTCCCATGCGCCAATGGGGGGTTACGTCCGAACGCAAGGTCGCATTAGTCAAGAGTGGGCTAGCAGTTTGAATGGAAAGATGACGAAATTCTCCATGGAGATACAAGTAACGGAGATTTGGACCATGGATGTTGAGATGCTGATAAAAATCACAGGCTCTAAATCTCAGGGACTCTAGAAGAGGGCATCCCGAAATCAGACGTTCAATATCATCTCCTGAAATGCGGGCAAAAAGATTGAGGACCAAGAGACTCTGGAAACCTTTGAATGTTGGAGGTACTTCCAAACTGCAATACCACAACTGCAAACGACCCAACTCTTGACAAAGGAAGATACTAGAATGCACAGAATACCAAAAATTTATCTTTCTTCTGTTTACATTATCGAGGATGAACTCTTTAATCCCATTCTTCCCATTGCAATTCCAATTCCTTGTTGACAGGAACATGATCCAGTGATCAATGTGATGGGAGCTTAGGGCAGAGAAGCTGAGGAGTGAAACCTTAGAAATAGGTCCAATGACTTGCGGGAGAAGTTGATCCACAATATGGGCACATACCGTTTCAGTTTTAGAAGATGCAGTTGCATTTCGAATCAAAAGATAATTGTCGAAAACTAAATTAGGCATGCTGACCCACTTGTACCTCCATTCCTTAGACAATATGCTCATCCTAACCGCATCTCTTATTTGCAGGCGCCCGAGGATCAAATTGATGACATCCTCAGGTAGATTGCTGATCAAATCTATACCTGCTGCACTTCCTCTTTGCAATGATTCACCTATTGCTAGTTTCTTCCTCTTCTTCGTACCTTCTACCAAAAAACACACCATCCTCAAAATGGTCAGACGCAAAAATGCCTAGTCTCTGCCGCAAATATTGAACCCTCTGTCTCAAACCGTCGTCCTCAACAGTATATTTATCTGGGGAAAAAGGAAACATGGGGAATTAATGAGTAACAATAAACTCAATACATAAACACACATTATAATCCCCGCTTGCATGCGAAAAATATGAATAAAAACAGGCAATGGAGTGCTTAAGTGCAAGGGCAGTCATGAATGCATGATTGTGCAGACGTAGAATTCAAGCTATCGTCTAATTAATGTACTTAAAACCCCTAATTAATTTCGCCTGTTGAAATCTCGTCAAAACCAAACACGCAGTGGAACCCCACGACTTTCTTGAATTGATTCCCCCATTTCGACAAGCATCGGAAGAATTCTAAAACATGAAGATTAGGGCTTCGAAGAATAAAAGAAAATCCATGCAAATGATTTTAGTACCGACCTCATGTAAATGATGAGACTTGAATTTTGCATCAATCCCAAGCACCCTAGCTTCCGTCTCAAAATTTTCTTGTCTTCTAGTGATAACGAAATGCTTCGTACCTGCAATGGGGGTGGGGGTGCTCGAATATTTATAGGCTTCTTCTGAGACGTAACGGCGGTGGATAGTCGTTTAAAACAGGACGAATAGACGGCGACGATTGAAGGGCGGATATTAATCAACGGCTGGATCCATGCCATGCTTCTGTTTTTTTATAGCCGTTGTAGTGTCCGAGTCTATTTAGGTGAGAGGACCACTGAGACTGATGAACAGGAAACTTTCTATTTTCTTACACATATAAACAAAAGAATATCTTATAGTGTTGTTACCACCACGTTTCTGGTTTTGGTTAATCCACTAACCTTTCTAATTAAACTCCCTCAGCAACTAACTTCCCAAACCAATTCTATTAGGGGTCGTTTGGTTGCAGTACTTTACATATGTAAATGGCCATGATGCGTAACAGTTACCATCACATTTGTTTAGCTTGATTTATGCATGGGATATGTAAATTGGATGTGAAAATGGTGTGAAAAAGGCCTTTTTTCTATAAAAATTTTTCACACCTTGTATGGTATGAAAGGGTTACACATGTAACTGTTATGGTGTGTTACTACAGTGCATACCACTAGCAGTCCACCTTTTTTATTTTTTTGATTACTGTGGGTCCCATTTTTATAATCAGAACCGTTCATTTTCTTCAAAAGGTGAAAAACGGCCAAATATCAATTTTCAACCATTGATGTTGCTTGGATGTTAAGATATCATCAAACAATTTAGCCGTTGAATTAATCTATTCTACATGATAATCCCAGTCCGCCTTTTATGATTTTTTTGTTTCTGTGGGAGCCATGTATAAAATCAAAACCGATCATCTTCCTGATAATATGAAACACGGCCACGTGTCCAATTTTCAATCATTGATGTTGCTTGGATGTTGAGATATCATTAAAACAATACAGCTATTAATCTATTATAGATGGCAATCCCAGTCCACCTTTTTTTATTTTTTTATTACTGTGGGTGGGCTTTTTATAATCAGAACCATTCATTATCTTCAGAAGGTTAAAAATGATCAGCATACCAATTTTCAACCATTGATGCTGCTCCGATGTTGAGATTCATCAAAAAAATGTACAACCTATTACATTAACCCATTGTAAATAACATTTTCAACCCCTTCTTTTCAAGTTTTTAAATTATATGGGGCCCAAAATCCTGATTTGAACCAACTATCCTCTTTATAAGATCAAAAATGGCCATGAGGCTAAATTCCATCCGTTGATGTTCCTTGGATTGTGAAATATTTACAAAAAAATTCAAATTATTTGAATATGTGCACCTAGATTCATATGTGAAGAGGTGTGAAAAAAACAAGCAAAAAATTATATTTCACATGTGAGTCATTTGAATATGAGTCATTTACATATGTAAAACATTTTCACATCATATGTGAAATTAACAAACGACCCCTTAGTGTTTTGATTTAAATGAAGCTGAGAACCACCACCCCACAAAAAAAAAAAAATAAAAAAAAATAAAAAATAACCAAAGACTGAAATTTTCCATATAATTGGTTGTGCAGAAGAAGTGGGTACCATGTGGTACCCACATGACATATTAATTACTTTTACTATTTTGATCTGTAGTAGTTCTACGAGGGTCATTGCTTTGATAGAATGGGAAAAGTCTAAAGTGCCATTCAATATGATGCAGGTTTTGAGACCTCTGAGTAACCACTTTATGCAATATTGCTAAAGATTAAATCTTTCTCCTATCTAGACCCTCTAAAGACCCTATTTTGGTGGGACCTGCACTTACTTGGTAATGACCTTTTGGTAGTGTTCTACTAACACCCCTATCATTAGTTAATAAATTTTGTTTGTGGCTTAATTACTTTAATTAGAGCCAACGTTAGTCTCCCATGGTATTTTAGCAAAAATTCAAAAATTATTTGAATGAAATTAAATATTCTATTTTACTAGTTTCTAGGGTTGGGTCCTTACACGCCCTAACATAGTTATAACATTTTGTTATAACCTTTTTTTTTTTTTTTACTAAAACATGCTATTGATTTATCTATCAAAGTTTTAACATTTTCCCTAAAATTGAGCAATTATCCTCAAGAATGTCTTTTATTCCTCAGAAATCCTTAATAGAGCGTTGGGTTTTATGTCTCGTAAACTTTGCTCAAAGTTCATACGCTGGTTCAACTTGTCAGAGTGTTGAAGAGAGAAGATTGTGCCATTAGCACAATGACGTACTTGTTAGCAAAGTACGTGAAGGCATTGTCAGTTTCATTTCTTGGTGGCTAGAGTCAAGTTGTAGAATTCAAGACAAGGTGGATATTGTTGGGTTTATGTCTTGTGAACTTTGGATATTGTTAGGTTTATGTCTTGTGAACTTTGCTTAAAGTTCGTATGCTAGTTCAACATGTCAGATAGCTAAAGAGAGAAGACTGTATCATCAGTGCAGGGACGTACCATTCAGTAGGGTGCGTAAAGACAATGCCGATTTCATTTTCAGAAGAAAAAGAAGATGCGCTTAGTTGCATCAAGCAATACCCATGGAAAGCTACATGAGGGATGGTGACCCACTTGCACCTCCATTATTTTGACAATATGCTTATCCTAACAGCATCTCTTATTTTCAGAAGGTCAAGGATCAAATTGATGACATCGTCAAGTAGATTGTTGATCAAATCTACACTTGTTGCACTTCCTCTTTGCAATGATTCACCTATTGCTAGCATCTTCCTCTACTTCGTACCTTCTACCAAAAACCCACGGTCATATCAAAACCTTCAGTAGGATTATATGGTATGGTACTCTAGAAATATATATTAATATATATACGAAAATATTTAAGTGAGAGCTATTCTCACTATTTTTTTTGTGAGAACTCTAGGTGAGCCCATCTATCATCTAATCCAAATTTGTTGGACCGTTGAATTTACTGCATACCAATCCAATTGGGTTGGATTTGTGGGTTACGGATGAAGGGCTTAGGGGCATGTGATTGGGGCTAAACTTGATATTTGGGGTGGTCCCGTATAGATCCTTCCATCCGCTTGGTCCCATCCCCAAATGGGACTCACAAGTGGGTCCAATAAAAGGTTCCATGGTAGGTAGGTGAAAACAGTTTTCACCTAAATATTACTGATATATATATATATATATATGAGGAGGTAGTGCTAGCCAAAAAAAAAAAAAAAGAGAGGAAAGGACTCTGTTTTGTTTTGGGAAGGTTTTTTATGTATATACCCCTAAGGTTTCTAATCTTTGTAAATAGGCACATGTGGTTTCAACATTTGTAAATAGGCCCTTGCTTTGGCATTTTTATATCTTTTATATCCCCAATTAGCTGGATTTGAGAATAAAGAGAAGAATTCATTAAGTTTTTGTTGATTTTGACAGTTTTGCCCATATTTTTTTATTACTATGAAAACCCTTTTCCTTCATATGATTTTTCATTACCTTTTTTTACTTTAATGTTCTTTTTTTTCAACTAAGTCCATGAAGCTCTTCACTATAGGCGACTAGCGACATCTTCTATTTTAACCTTAATATAATTCTTTTTTGTTTTTTTTCTTTATTCTCATTATTAGTTTTTTTTTAGAATCTTAGGGCCTCTTTGGTATAAAAAGATTTTTTTTTTGGGGCTGTTCCTGTGAAAAGGGAGACTAGAAGTGGGCTTGTATGCACTCTCACAGGGCCTCTCTCTCTTTTTGCATAGTGGTTCTAAGGCTGGGAAACTGCGCCTGGCGAATTTTTGGAATTTATATTGGCCATCTCTTTATATAATAGTTCTTGTAAATTTATGTCTTTCTAGTCTATTCTTATATCAGTTATGTCCAATTTGAAACATTTAAAAAGTATTTTTAAAGAGGTTATTTTCTTCTAAAAGAAAGAAATTATATTAACAAGGGACACAATGACTTGAAAAAAAAAATGGTTTTAAGGAGCCATCCAATTAGATGAATGTTTGATCTTTTAGTGGACATATTAGATTAAATGTGACCTTACTCAATCACTAGCTTTGTTAAAATGATCTTAAATATATTTAATTCAAAACATAGTTTGCGCTCATGCTATTAATAGGAAATAGATTAAAGATATCCATCAAAATGGAGAAAAACAAGAGAGGCGTAGGTGACATGTTTATAGCATTAAGGCAATTTAACATTTCTATTATTTAACCTAATTTGGGCGCCTATTAATAAATATTAGAAACCTTAGGAGGGGTGTATAAAAAATGGTATAACGGCAAAAGTGTCATTTTGATAAAATTGAGTAAAATTCTCACTGTGGTTGCTTATTACCATCAAATCTACATGTTTTGGGATATGAGAGGTATTAATTGCCAAAGCAGGGGCTTTTACAAAAATTGAAACCAAAGGGGTCTATTTGCAAATACTATAAACCTTAAGGGGGTATATGCAAAAAACTCTTTTGGGAATCCAAAGTGGAATTGCACTCTCTGTTTTAGGAAAAATTTCAAATAGGGCCTTAATGTTTGCCTTATTTAGAAAAGAAAGCAAATTTTAAAGCTTTTCAAATTAGTATTTAAGTTTTCTAGTAAATTTTCAATTAAGAACACCCAACTATTTTAAAGGTGTTTTCTAGTAGCTTTTTCCCTTAATTTTTTTCAATACCCAAATTATCCTTGACTTAAAGACATTACATGGTTCCAATAACCACTATATGCCATAGGCTATCGAGGAGACACTGGTTGTCCTTGATCGCTGGTGAAGTAAATAACGAGAATATAAGGGAAGTGAAGGAGTGTTTTATTTCAACAAAGGGTAATTGTGTATTTTTAAAAAATGAGGAAAATTTTGTTGAACAATAGCTTTAAATAAAGGGCTATCCTTAATTGAAAATTTCTTTAAAAAGTCAGGGACTAATTTGAAAAATTTTGAAACTTGTATCTTTTTTTGAAATAAGGCAAAAGCTTAAGGCCTTATTTGAAAATTTTTTCTTTTTTTTTTCATTTGATTGAAAATTAAAGAAACCATCTTTTCCCCTTACCCAAACCCCATTTCATTGTTTTTTAAAGAAAAAAAAAGATCTTTTCCTCCTACCCAAACTGTAATAGAAAATTAAAAGTCTAAATGGGATTCGCTATTGAAATTTTTAAATGCTCTAATGCAACTTTTTTTTAGAGATTACCAAATTATGATTTTACTCAAATATAAGTTGGTCTAATTTAATAGCAACCTCTTACCCTATTGGTAAGAGGTGTTTGTTCTTACTTGCCTGTGCAAGATTTGAACCCTATGTATGTCACCTCTTCTTGCGTGTCCGAGCTCCCTTCCTAGTTTTTGTGGGCTTTCTTGGTAGGGCAATAGTTCATGTAACACTCCGACCCATCTTAATCTAGTTTAGCGACTAATTAATATTCTTTTTAGTTATTTTCTAGTGACTTAGTTGATGTATGTTGCTTTGGTTTTGTTTTCATTTCGTTTCGGGTCATGGATAGGTAGTTGGGATCAGTTTAACTTGGGTTAGGTAGACATGAGCCCTTTTTCGTAATATTCGATTTTGTAAGAGTTTGTCATTCATGCATTATCTTGGTGTCATCATGTGTATCTTATCAAGCTTGTTAATTTCCATAACTGACTCGCAGGCAAACAACTACGTTTGTTTCTGTTGGATCGTTAATTGACTCAAACTGTAATTATCCTAAGCCTTTGGACTTATTTAGACTTTACTTTATACTTATCTTATAAAAGGGAGAGGCATGCACTGACCTTGACTCAAACGTGCTCTCTCTCAACATCGGCTCTTCTTGTTTCTTTTTTTCTTTTTCTCTTTTCTTCTTCTTCGATCAAAGCAAAGGGAAGAATCCATTGCATCCATTACATCGATTCATTTCTTGTGGGCTCTAAGGTAAGACTTGGATTCTTGTTAATCTCTACATCTCGAATTCTTCTCATCTTTTACTGCATGCACTCAACTCTTCTTTCTTCTTGCACGCATGATTGTTAGAATTGCGTATAGACGTTGAATTTGAGCCCGAGGACAACAAGTAACTTGTAAAAGCTCATTTGAGGCAAGTACAAGCACATTATGGATGAACACATGCTAGTAACTGATGATTGCTTTTAATCTCAATTAATCATTCATGTTTTCCATGTATTATAACCCTTTTGTTATTAACTTCTATCCTCTTGTTTGTTTAATTTCAAGTTCTTCAAATTCAGTTTTGTTTGGAACAGGTTCAAAACGTGAATTTTCTGAAGCTTACGGCTAAGCCGTAAGACTTCACAGCTCATTTTCCGGAAAGCTGCAAAACCCAACTTGACACTACAGTCAGGCTACGACTAAGCTGTAGGCTAGCCGTGACCCAACCATAGGTTAAGCTACGGCTTGATGTCCAAAGAGTAAAAATAAGAGGAAACCTTCTACGGTCCAACCACGGTGAAGTCGTGTGGTGTGCTACGATAAGTCGTACCCAACCGTGGTTGAGCCGTAAAACCAACACGGTCATGTTGTAAGAGTAAGCACGGGTTAGCCGTGGCTCGCTGTAAATGCAAAAACAATTCTGGGAAACCACGGCTGAGTAGTAGTGCATAATACGGCTAAGCCATAAGATGCATATAGCTAAGCTGTAGGTCACCCATGGCTAAGCCGTGAGACCATTGAAAAGTAAGAAAAGGTAGGTATTGAAGAGACCTTGTAGGGCCTTTGAGTTGGAATGTAGGTAACCCTTAACTTGCCTAATGAAATGTGAGCATCACATGAATGGCTTTGAGGGCTGTGACTCATTCATGTGTGGTGTCCAGTTGTTAAACACCTCCCCATGGGTGTTGATTTAAGGGACTCCGATACACCTTTCCCTATACAATGCAACACGAAGAGAAAAATAACTGTATATCGGATAACTCAAAACTGCATCATCATCACGGTTAGAAACACTGGATGACTAGATTAGGATTGGCTAGTAAATTGTCTTGATTCGATCAAATTGAATTGCATGGCATATTGGATGACAATTATTGCCCTCCACTCTTATGTATGCATTGAATGTTCAGCGTATGTCTTTTCGATATGGTATGGGGTATGCCTTAGCCTTGTTTAACATGTCCTTGACATTGATTATTGATATGTATTGATATGCACTTGAATATGAGTGTTATTATGAATGCATTGAACATAATTCCTTAAGTCCAATGATATTATTGAATCGACATGGTCAGGCACTACTCAACCTCAGGGCTGACTTTGGTGTAGTATGTATGGTACCGCTGCAGTGTGTTTATGTCTTAGGGCTTCCGAACCCCAGGAAACCGAGACCCATCCGTACCCTAGCTTGGTCAATGGTGTTCTCATTATGTAAAGATCCCTAGAAGGAGGATATGGCAAATGTAGTAGCCATATAGTAAAGGACAAGACATGTATACATTGATTCTTAGAGCATGCTTTAATTTAATGCACAACTTGCCTAGTACACTAAATTGAACTCTATGCAAATTACTTGTTAATGATTCTTTTAGCTAGAATGCGTGTTACCTTAGTGTTGCTTATGCTTTGCTGAATCATTGTATTCATTCGTTGTCCTTGATGTTGCAGGCTTAGGTTCTGCTACCGACCCCTTGTCGGTCGGTAAGACTACAGAAGAGACCATAGAAGCCTCTTCAAGCTAGAGGAGTGGATGTGATCACTCCATCGGAGAGCGTCAAGGTATGATAGACTTCTTTTGGGATTTTTGTGCAATGCATCATGTGTTTTCTTAGAGTTGTTCAACTCATTGCAATTTGGTGTCTTGGCTTAATGAAAACTGTTCCTCACACTTGTATAGAGTGGGTTTCTTGTTCTTTGTATATTTTATAATCATTATAATCTTTTGCTAATCTTGTTTATGTTAGTGTTCTCTTTTATGCCTCTTTTTATACAATGATAGTCACAGCTTCCGCGTACATGGTAATGGCACGTGTGAAATTCCCTTGTGTGTGTGCATTTAGACAGGGTCTAAGTGTGTGTAACACTCCGATCCCCTTGAGCCGGATTAGTGGCTCATTAGTGTGTTTTTCTGTTGTTTTATTTTTCGGACTTGGTTTCGGGTCTTGGATAGGTAGTTGAGTAACCTTTGACCTGAGATAGGTAGTTCTAAGCCCTTTTTCGTAATTTTGCTTTTGCTTTGAGTACATCATATTTGCATCATCTTGGTGTCAGCACGTGTATTTTGTTGAGCTCGTTATTTTCCGTAACTGTTTCGAACCCATTTGGAGTCACTTGGAGAAGTTGGACCTTCGTGTGACTTAAACTGTAAATAGCTTAAACTCCTTGGTTCTTAATTTAAACTCCAAAGTTATATATATGAGTCATCTTATAGATGTCCTCATTTCCTGTAATTTTTCTTTAACGTGCATGCAAGGAGGCTCCAGGAGAGCCACGTACATCTCTCTCTCTTCTCAATCTCTGGTTGGTGTGGGAGTTGATTCGATTGGGTTCTTCCTCTTTCTCTCTCATCTCTGTTTGTGTTTTGTGGCTTGAGGTGAGTGGGTTCTCTGCAACTCTTTCTTCTTCTTCTCCAATTGTATCTCTCCTTCTATGTTGCTGTGTTTTCATCTCATGCATGTGTTGTTTCTTTGATTTGCTTTGATTTTAGTTGATTTGGAGCTTGATTCAGTGGATTGACAGAGTTTTGAGGCAAGTATAAGTACATGATTGTTTAACACATATGGGTGTTTTGTTTGATTGCTTTGATTCATTCTTATTCTTTATATAGAATGTTTTACAGCCAATTTCTAAGATGTTAGGATCAGATGAGCTTGTTTTGCGGACATTTCTGTACCAAATTTTCGTTTCTGTAACTCTCCCGAATTGGTTCTCTGTATTGTACGGCTAAGCCGTAACTTTCTACGGCTTAGATTCCAGAGACTTGAATTTTCATATTTTGTTCTACGGCTAGGCTACGGTTGAGCCGTAAATTGTTCTACGGCTGAGCCGTAAGCTAGCCGTGACCCAACCGTGACCAAGCCGTGAATTAAATCTCTGATCAGTCGAAACTTTCTCGATACAGGACTCCTACGGTGTGGCTACGGCTAAGCCGCATACTGAACCGTAGCTCAGCCATAAAAGGTACCAGATCAGAGGTGGTAAATGATTAGTTTAGCTGTGTTTTGAAGGGAACCACGGTTCAGCCATAGTGCATGTTACGGCTAGCGCGTAATATGTCTTCGGCTAAGCCGTAGGTCACCCATAGCCAAACTGTAAAACCCGTAAAATATGAATTAAACTTAGGATAAAGGTGTGACTTTGTAGGGCTTATATACAAGGAACCATACACGTAAACATGCCCAATGGACTCTTTGGACGCAATGAATAGTTTGTTAGGCTGTGACTTATTCATGTGAGCGTGATTTACTGTTAAGCACCTCCCCATAGGTGTTGGCTTAAGAGACTTCGGTGCACGGGAAGATTACATTGCAATACTAAGATGGCAACGGTGCATCGAATAACTTAAAACTACATCAACATGCACGGTTAGTGACAGTGAACAACTAGATTAGGGCTGGCTTGTAATGAACCTTGACTCCGTATTAATCTGAGATGCATTGCATATTGCTTACAGTTTTGCCCTCTGTTCTTTTAATCTATGTTCATGCATTCGAGATTCGTTGTTTTCGTCTTGCACATCTGTTTAGCCTTTGTTCTGTATTTTGCTCTATGCATTGTGCTCTGACTCAGTCTATGCTATGCTCTGTATAATTCTGGCTTTGTATATCTCTGATTTATTGGGTATTCCCTGGTGGCTCTGCCCAGAGATTAATACGTGAGGACAAGATCCGGTCCTTGCCATCGGTGAGTCCAAAGCGGATAATCTCCCTTTTTTTGGGATTTGAGTTGATTGGTGTTAGTCTGGCTCTACTCAGCCTCAGCCCTAGGATGCCCGACGGGGCTACCTCTGGCTTAGATCTCTGTATCTCTGTATCACTGTAGTGTCGCTTTGTCTTGGGACCCCGGAACCCAGGAAACCGAGACCCACTTGTACCCTGGCCCGGTCAGTGGTGTTCTCTTCTGTTCTGCTCTGCTCTCTATTGGAGAGAATATGGTCAATGTAGTAGCCACTTAGTTCAGTATTTCTATGCTTTGATTCACTTATCATGTTTTACTTCTATGCACGATTGCTTAGCATACTAAGATGAAACTCTGTAACTTTTATTCTGTCATTATTCAACTTGATACTATGAGTGTTTCATCCCTGTTACTTGTATTTGCTGGATCGTTGTATTCATTGTGTTGTCTGTGGTGTTGCAGGCACAGATCCCTTGCCCAGCTCCCCGGCGGTCGAGGAGGCTGTAGGGCCGAGTTTAGAGGCACCCTCCGGTTTGGCAGAGTGGGCCTGATCATCTTTGCCGAGTGCGTACATGCATATCTTCAATGGCTTTTGGTTTTGGTTTTTGGGACTATGTATTTGTTATTTCGGACTTTGTCACTTTGTATATTTGTATATCATGATTTTGGGTGTGTATTCGGATTTTATATCAGCGTATTTATCTTTGTCTTTTCCGTTCCGCATCTGTTTTGGCTTCCGCTTTTCCTTTGTTGCTTGCTATGATATGTACAGCTTCCGCGTACGCTTAGTTCGCATGTGTTAGATCCCTTGTGTGTGTGCATCTGGACTGGGTTTGGATGCACGTGCACGGGAGTACGTGTGTCACTAGTTTGGCTTTTCGCTAACCCCTGATTTCTGGGCTCAGGTTGTGATAGTGTGTACACACGGGAGTACGTGTGTCACTGATTAGGTTTAAACTTAATCCTCGATTTCTTGGGCTCGGGTTGTGACAATCCACACCCAAAGTTCAAAATTCTTAAAATCCCCTGCAAATTCTACAAATTAATTTCTATTTTTTTATTTTTAACATAGAGCTCCTCCAAGAAGAATTCCATGTGTTCACCCTTGCCTGCATCTGAAGGCCCTTTACCTCAACCAAGGGCACTCCCACTAGGATGTGTTCAATGAGTCTCTAGCCCTTTTAGCTGGCCTGCCCCTTTTAGTTAGGCTACCCAATGGGGCAGGCTTGATTCCAGCTATATTTAGAGTGTGAAACCCTAGGCTTAAACGGTGGAGCTAACAAAATTATAAGCTCAGGTCTGGACAAATGACTTCAGCCATGCCTTCCATTCGAAGAATAATAATTCTGCTATCAATTTATCATTAAAGCTTTCTTTCAATTATCTTGGATAAATTTTCCCTTAAAGTAAGGGACGTATAATGTTTTAATTTAATCTTCATGATCCTTTCTACAAAAACAATTTTTCCTTGATCTGGTGCTTGAGATTAGGAATTTAAGGGTCTAAGGTGTAATCAAATCTAGAATTTTCTGAGGCTTTTAAGTTAGCAAATTTAAAATTTCTCCTTAGGAATTTAAGATGCCAAGAGAGTTTTCACTAGCTTTACGTGTTTCCAGTACAACCCAAGAAATGAAATCATAAGCTGCTTTGCCTTCCGTCTCTTCTTTTCATGTCAATTCACTCCATAGGCCAATATCCCATTACTTTCTGCCTAAGGGCCCCAGACCCATTTGCAATCTCATAAGGGAGAGCAAAACAAGTCTTAAAGAAACTTGGCCATCGAATCCCATCTAGTTTAGGTTTCTTTTCGGGTCCCCTTATAGATGGTATTCACTCAAAGGGGAATCTCCAAACATACCAAATGGGTCCCTTGACATAGGACCTCTACATACCAATTTTTGGGTAGTGGATTTTTGACCTTCATCTTATTGTTTGTTTAATATTCTTTGATTTTGCTCGATGTGTCTTGATGAATTTATCATTATATTGTCAAAACGGGATAATAGCAAAGGGCTAAAGGGGACATTATCCAATAGTTCATCTGATGTTTTTAATGGTGGGCTTAGCAGACTTTTATCTCTTTAGCGGACATTTTAATTTTTCATATTGTTTAAATGCAAAATTTTGGGATTGGACTTTGGAGGGGTGAAAGATAGATGAATGGTAAAAGAGTATACCCATATGGGCGAGCATAAGAAACTACATTCCATGGAACTTGAGAAATTTTATAGTCTTTTCCATTTATTTTTTAGTAACCCTTCATTCTGCAATCCTTAGGTCCATTTTATTTTCGTTATTGAAACCATATGAAAATAACAAATATCCCACAAATTTGTGGAGATTTCAAAGAGGATGAAAGTCCTTGAATGATACTATAACACAGTGTCACGACCCGATCCCGGAAATTTGGGGATTTGAGTGGGCCCCCAGGGCGTGGATACGTAATCCCGTAGAAATCCGTGCCCTGAAGAATTATGCACGAATTCCTATAAGGGAGATTCCACAGGAACGTATGAGGTATGCTGACACACGTACATCATAACTTATCATAAGCGAAATCCTGCGAAATACTCAGTAATTATCAAGAGCACATGCTTTTATAGTCTGTTAGCTTCCATAAGCAAACATAGAAACATACAGGAGTGTTAAAGTCTTCAATTACATTCCAGGAATACTACTTAAGAGTTTGATACAAAAGGGTCCAAGCATAACATCCCAAAAATCCACGCGCTCCGTGAGATGGCTAGTAATAGACGTCGCCATCCGTCCACTCGTCTACACCCCGAGGTACCATTGGGGTACCCTCCGGGGGCGCGTCAGTGTCCGCATTGGGACCGGATTCTGGACCTGCAATACCAAGGGTAACACTGTTAACACGACGGTTAAGCAAGTACTAAGGCATATGAACTAATACAACATAATATATCAGCAAGGAAAAAAGCACTGAACATGATGCATGAGTGAGGAGTTATAACTTAAATGTCATATATACTGATTGGCAACCACGATGCTCTATTCTCCCAAAAGGGAGCATACATATCATATGGGTCGCTAGGGGATCAGGCTAGCTTCCCGAGGAGCGCCGACGACTCCTTCGTAAACCTACTGCAGTGGTGACATACATATACCAAAAAGGCAAAAGCTAAGTGGTGCTGATTCGGATTCAATTTTACTAGTCATATCATATATAAGGAACATCAGTCCAAGAATATAATTGTAACAACTGTAATAATGAAATGAAGCATATACATATGAGTTACAAGGCTCGAACCTCGGCTATACCCTTGGTTAACAAGCACACACTCAGTAGAAGCTCTGGCTTGTCAGACACGCACTCATTAGAAGCTCAGGTCTGAATTGCCTCGGGTTTGCTAGAGGAAATGAATCTGATAACAATCGTACTGAAGGTGATATATCATAGCAATATGGATGTATTCCGCTTGCGTGAATACCCAAGAGATCACTACCTTCACCCCCTTATAATAAGTAACCTATAGTCCCCAAGGACATTCAACACGATGTACACATAAGACGTTTGGTGTCGTTGTGTTACCGTGTCTTGGTATTACCTTGTGTGCATACGGGACACCCCATCTTATGCCAACATCCATGACTTGCCATTGGGAGACTCTCCAGAATCATTCATTCTCTCCAACAGGTACTTACCATTGGGCCTATGAAGTGGTATAGAAGGTGCCAATACTAAGGCCCTACAAGGTCATTGAAGGCCCTTACCCCTATGTTTACTGGGTTCTTACGGCTTGGCCGTGTACAAGGCTACGGCTTAGCCGAGTGGGTCAAATTCCTTCCAGATTTTCAGGCGCATTTACGGCCCAACCGTATGTTGTCCTACGGCTTAGCCGTGCTAAGCCTACGGCTAGGTTACGGGGAGGTCACGGCTTAGCCGTAGTGTATTCCACGGTGCAGCCGTCTGCAAACCGTAAAAGAAACTGGGTTCCATGAGCTCTCTGGAAAGCTCGTCGTAGGAAGACCTACGGCTAGGTTACGGGCTGGTCACGGCTTAGCCGTAATACATTTCACGGTTCAGCTGTGGGTGAGCCGTAGTTCAAAACCGGGTTTTGTTACTCTCTGGACTTTGAGCCGTAGATGCTCACGGCTTAGCCGTAGCTTCACCGTAAACTTCAGAAACCTGAATACAGTTCTGTAGCTCAATTCCGATTTCAGTCAGTACAGAACCTATATTGGGAGGGGGTTCTATGACTTACTAGTAGTATCCAATTAAGGTGTTCTGTACTCCCACACCCTCTATTCCCATTTTTACCATTCCCACTTGATTCATACCCCACTGGCACCCAAGTAACAACTTGATTCACACACACCCATTAAGAAGAGACTGCAATTGAAAATTGGAAGAACTTACTCAACATGCAATGAATAAATTACACATGCAGTACATATAGGCTCAGGTACTTGCCTTGTTACCAATGTTTAGCCCCTTTCTAACTCTTATTGTCGTGTGGGTAGAGGGAAAACTCCAATTCGAAATGGGTTCTCTACAATAGAACATGCAAAGAGGAAAATGGGGTTTAAGCTCACATGCATGTCATGTGGTGGAGTCCTTATGACCCTAATAACCCGAAAGGCTGAAATGAAGACAACCCCTCACCTTATACTACTATAGATTTCAGGAAAGAGGTACCCAAGGGAGAAGGAAATCAGTGGAGACGTTTCGTAACACATGCACGACCCTTTTCCAGTCGTGGTAGCACCTCAAGAGGAAGAGAAATGAAGAGAATCTGAACAGAAGGGAGAGCTCCAGCAGTTGAACGAAAAGAAGAGATGGAAGATACGTTGAGCTCCCATTTAAACATGAATTTCTCTGGAAGTTACATGCAAGCCCATAAGTTCTAAATAATTTACAGTTTAGACCACAGGGGCCTCAATTGGCCCAGGATGAGTCCGGATCGACTCGGGCCCAACACGAAAAACGGTCAACGCAAAGAGTTACATGAAAGGGAATAGGCGAGGCATCCATTAGAGATAAGAACAATTTACAAAAGACCCTTGACTACTTAGTCCAAACTCTGCCCAACTACCTATCCAAGGCCCAAACCCAATAGTTTTGCACTAAATTCATCCTCAACAAGTCTTAATTGATATAAAACATGGTTAATTAATGTAACTAAGATTAATGGGGGTTCGGGTCCTTACATCCTCCCCCACTTAAGATCATTGGGTCCTCCGAATGCAACGTACCTTAGGTAGTAGTTCCGAATATTTTGCTCGAATTTGATCTTCAAGCTCCTAGGTGGCCTCTTCTTGTCCATGGTGCTCCCATAACACCTTAACCCATTTGATCGTTCGTGTACGCAACACCTGTTCCTTAGTGTCAACAATGCGAAGGGGTCTCTCTTCATAGCTCACATCAGGCCTCACTTGAACGTCGTCCAACTCAAGGACATGTGAAGGATCTGGGAGGTACTTCCTGAGCATCGACATATGGAACACATTATGAACTCCCGCAAGCGGGGGTGGTAGCTCCAACCGATAAGCTAAGTCTCCCACTCTACTCTGTATCTCGAAAGGTCCCACAAACCGTGGAACAGGCTTACCCTTTTGGCCAAACCTAATGGTACCTTTCATTGGGGAAACTTTCAAGAAAACCTTGTCCCCCACTTGGAACTCGAGGGGCCGGCGGCAGTTATCTGCATAACTCTTCTGGCGTGATCGTGCGGTTTTTAATCTATCTTGCACCCTTTGCACCTTTTCCGCCGTATCTGCCACCAGGGCGGGTCCATGGAAACTCCAAACCCCAACCTCTTCCCAACAGACAGGCGTACGGCAGTTACGTCCATACAAGACTTCAAATGGAGCCATTCCGATGCTCGCGTGAAAGTTGTTATTATATGCAAACTCGCATAAGGAGAGGTGTTCATCCCACTCCTTTCCGAAGTCCAATATGCTAGTTCGTAGCATATCTTCCAGGGTCTGTATCGTGCGCTCCGATTGCCCATCTGTCTGAGGATGGTAAGCCGTGCTGAAACTGTGTTTGGTGCCTAAGGACGTTTGAAAAGACTGCCAAAAGGAAGACAAGAACCTACTGTCTCGATCGGACACAATTGAGACTGGAGTACCGTGTAGCCGCACAATTTCATCAATGAAGATCTTGGCCATCTCCTGAAATTTCATCCCTTTCCTGATGGGAATAAAGTGGGCTGATTTCGTTAGTCGGTCGACAATCACCCACACAACATCATGATGCCTACTTGTTCGGGGCAGCCCTAAAACAAAATCCATCGTGAGATTCTCCCATTTCCACTTAGGAATCTGCAGAGGGTGTAACAAACCGGGAGGCTTCCTGATTCAGCTTTCACCCGTTGGCAGGTAAGGCATCTTATCACAAAGCTCGCTATATCCCTCTTCCTGTTATTCCACCAAAACCTGCCATGTAAATTCTGGTACATTTTTGTACTCCCGGGGTGCATGGAATATCGAGCATGGTGTGCTTCAGTCATAATTGCCCTTTTTAGGTTATGATTTTGAGCCGCTGGAACACAAAGCCGATCTCTAAAGTACAATACACCGCCTACCATCGTGAAATCAGGTTTCTTGGATATACGGTCACGAATCTTAACAAACTCCGGATCTTCAAACTGCCTCTCCTTGATTTGCTGAATTAAGGTGGGTTCGAAGACTGACATAGCCACTAACATGACCTTATCATCTACGAATTCAACTTCCACATCCAGATCTCAGAATTCCTCTACTAGAGACCATTCACCACATAAGGCTGCCAACTCGGTGGTGGATTTCCTACTTAAAGCATTAGCCACTACATTCCCTTTCCCAGGGAAGTATTTAATCGGGAAATCATAATCCTTTATGAATTCCAACCACCTGCGCTGTCTCATGTTAAGATCATGCTGCAAGTATAAATACTGAAGACTATGATAGTCGCTATGGACTTCAAATTTCTCTCCATATAAATAATGTCTCCACATCTTCAGCGCGAAAACTACTACAGCCAATTCTAAATCATGTGTGGCATAGCCCTTCTCATGTTCCTTCAATTGTCGAGATCCATTTGCTATTACCTTTCCATTCTGCATGAGTACACATCCTAGCCCAATCCCCGAAGCATCTGTATAGATAACAAATCCGCCACTCCCTTCTGGTAGAGATAAGATCGGGGCTGAGGTTAATTTCTCCTTAAGGAGTTGGAAACTCGACTCACACTCAGCGGACCAAACAAATGGCTCATTCTTCCGGGTCAACTTTGTCAAAGGTGCAACTATTTTGAAAAAATCCTTCACAAACCTTCTGTAGTAACCGGCTAGGTCAACAAAGCTTCTAACTTCTGCAACGGTTTTGGGACTCTGCCAAGTAGTTATAGCCTCAATCTTAGCTGGATCTACTGCAAGCCCATCTTTTGAGATTATATGCCCTAAAAAGGCAACTTGCTCCAACCAGAATTCACACTTGTCCAAATTTGCATACAGTCGGTGGTCTCTTAGAAATTGCAGAGAAGTCCTTAAATGTTCCACATGCTCATCTTTGGTCTTGGAGTATACCAAAACATCATCAATGAAAATTACCACGAATCGATCAAGATATGCTGAGAAGATCTTATTCATCAAGACCATAAATACTGCGGGCGCATTTGTCAATCTAAAAAGCATAACCAAAAATTCATAATTCCCATATCTTGTCCTGAAAGCTGTCTTTGATGTGTCTTGATCCCTGACTCGCAGCTGATGATATCCAGACCTGAGATCAATCTTAGAGAAATGGGTCACACCATGTAATTGATCAAACAGTTCATCAATTCTAGGTAGTGGATATTTGTTTTTAATTGTCACCTGATTCAATTGCCGGTAATTAATACACATCCTAAGGATGCCATCCTTCTTCTTCACAAATAAAACCGGGGCTCCCCATGGTGATGTGCTAGGACGAATGAACCCCTTATCGAATAAGGCCTGTAACTGTACTTTCAGTTCACGTAATTCTGCCGGGGCCATTATATACGGAGCCTTAGAGATGGGAGCAGTACCAGGTACTAGCTCTATAGTAAAATCCACTTCCCTAATCGGAGGAAGGCCAGGTACTTTATCCAGGAATACATCAGGAAATTCACAAACCACGGGTATTTCTTCCAGCTTCTTAGGTGCTTTCTTCTCCACAATGAAGGTAATATATCCCTCACAACCACTATGGATTAGTCTTTCCGCTCGAAGTGCTGAAATTAATCTAGTGTTCGAGCCATTCTTGTCACCTTGGAATACAGCACTTGGGCCATCTTCACTCACCCTTACGATAATAGTCTTACGAAAACAGTCGAGACAGGCCATATATTTGGTCAACCAATCCATACCTAGGATTACATCGAAATCGTGCATGGGTAACATGATAAGTTCCGCCGGGAGAAGAACTTCTCCGATGAGAACTCGACAACCAGGGTAATAGTCGTCACAAGTTACCCTCTTACCAACCGAAGTGATAACACTCAACACATACAGCAACTGTGCTAGCGATTCCCGTATCCTACTAGAGAATCGAGGTGAGATGAAAGAGTGTGAAGATCCTGAATCAAACAACACTTTAGCTTCAATGCCACAAATAGAAACCTTACCTACAACCACATGTTCCGCCGCCTCTGCTTCTTCTTATGTCAATGCATAAGCACGGCCTTGCCTTTGGGGTCGGTGTTACTGTCTTTGTCTCTGCTGTCCCTGAGCTTGCCATGTCTGCCCTTGGTCTTGTCTCACTTGCTGTTGCTATCGGGTAGGCGCAGGAGGGGTCGCCTTAGAAGGCTGCTGATACTGCTGTTGCTGCAAGGCTCGACTAAATTCCTTCCTTCTCGGGCACTCGGACAAGCGATGGTCCATGGAGCCACAGCCAAAACAGGCTCCCGTGGACCTCCAACATTTACTAGTCTCGTGACCCTTCCCACATGCACCGCAGACTAGTCGTAATGTGTCACTAGCAACTCCCTTCTGTTTCTTAGAATACTGCTGACCTTTCCCAGAAGGCGGAACACTCTTCTTAGACTCCCCCAAGAATAGGCTCTTCTCAATTTCTTCCGCTGCATAAGCCCTGGCTACTACATCATCATATTGAATGGGATGTTGAAAGGCAGTGGCATGTCCCTTGATAGTAGGCCTTAGCCCTTCCAGAAATCTTTCCACTCTCTTCTCCTCAGTGTCAATTAGATCTAGAGCAAACCGAGAGAGCTGGCTGAATACATGCACGTATTCTGCAACAGTCATGAGGTTCTGCTGCAGGGAAAGGAACTCTGCCTTCTTCTTGCGAGTCATGTGGTAGGGAATGAACTTTTTCCGGAATTGCCTCTTAAAGGCTTCCTAAACAGTAGCATCCGGCATAGCCCTCATGTGGTCTCGGATACTCTTCCACCATGTATCTGCGATGTCCCTGAACATGGATGCCACAAGGACCACTTGCTGCCTGGGTGTGCAAGTTAATGTATCGAAAACGTTCTCCGTGTGGACAAACCATTCATATGCTTGTAACGGATCCTCATGTCTGGTAAACTCTGTTGCTCCCCTCTTACGGAACTTCTCATATAACGAGTTGGGATCTCCTGGCTGATCTTGTCGGTTTAATAGGGCGGCCAACTGTAACTCCATGGCGGCCTGATTGGCGTTGCTAGCAGCCAGTTGATGCATCAGCATCATAAATCGTTCCTCCGTAGTGTAAATGGGATGAGGAGGAAGTGGGGGTGGAGGATCCGCACCTTCCAACTCAATATAAATGTGGTCATTATCAGCCGAGCTGTTATTCATGTAGGATTTAGACGCCATGGCTCTGCAATCACAATGGTGATTAATCATATACATATACATACATACATATTACAGTCATACCATAAGTTATCATTATAATAGAAATCCACGCAAACGGACCTATCGGAACCTCACCACGCTTCCTAATGTTGCTAAGTCTTTTAAGTGACTTCTTGGTGCGGCTCTGATACCATTACTTACATATGTCACGCCCCGATCCCAGGAATTTGGGGATTTGAGTGGGCCCCCAGGGCGTGGATACGTAATCCCGTAGAAATCCGTGCCCCGAAGAATTAGGTACGAATTCCTATAAGGGAGATTCCACAGGAACGTGTGAGATATGCTGACACATGTACATCATAACTTATCATAAGCGAAATCCTGCGAAATACTCAGTAATTATCAAGAGCACATGCTTTTATAGTCTGTTAGCTTCCATAAGCAAACATAGAAACATACAGGAGTGTTAAAGTCTTCAATTACATTCCAGGAATACTACTTAAGAGTTTGATACAAAAGGGTCCAAGCATAACATCCCAAAAATCCACGCGCTCCGTGAGATGGCTAGTAATAGACGTCGCCATCCGTCCACTCGTCTACACCCCGAGGTACCATTGGGGTACCCTCCGGGGGCGCGTCAGTGTCCGCATTGGGACCGGATTCTGGACCTGCAATACCAAGGGTAACACTGTTAACACGACGGTTAAGCAAGTACTAAGGCATATGAACTAATACAACATAATATATCAGCAAGGAAAAAAGCACTGAACATGATGCATGAGTGAGGAGTTATAACTTAAATGTCATATATACTGATTGGCAACCACGATGCTCTATTCTCCCAAAAGGGAGCATACATATCATATGGGTCGCTAGGGGATCAGGCTAGCTTCCCGAGGAGCGCCAACTACTCCTTCGTAAACCTACTGCAGTGGTGACATACATATACCAAAAAGGCAAAAGCTAAGTGGTGCCGATTCGGATTCAATTTTACTAGTCATATCATATATAAGGAACATCAGTCCAAGAATATAATTGTAACAACTGCAATAATGAAATGAAGCATATACATATGAGTTGCAAGGCTCGAACCTCGGCTATACCCTTGGTTAACAAGCACACACTCAGTAGAAGCTCTGGCTTGTCAGACATGCACTCATTAGAAGCTCAGGTCTGAATTGCCTCGGGTTTGCTAGAGGAAATGAATCTGATAACAATCGTGCTGAAGGTGATATATCATAGCAATATGGATGTATTCCGCTTGCGTGAATACCCAAGAGATCACTACCTTCACCCCCTTATAATAAGTAACCTATAGTCCCCAAGGACATTCAACACGATGTACACATAAGACGTTTGGTGTCGTTGTGTTACCGTGTCTTGGTATTACCTTGTGTGCATACGGGACACCCCATCTTATGCCAACATCCATGACTTGCCATTGGGAGACCCTCCGGAATCATTCATTCTCTCCAACAAGTACTTACCATTGGGCCTGTGAAGTGGTATAGAAGGTTACAATACTAAGGCCCTACAAGGTCATTGAATGCCCTTACCCCTATGTTTACTGGGTTCTTACGGCTTGGCCGTGTACAAGGCTACGTCTTAGCCGAGTGGGTCAAATTCCTTCCAGATTTTCAGGCGCATTTACGGCCCAACCGTATGTTGTCCTACGGCTTAGTCGTGCTAAGCCTATGGCTAGGTTACGGGGAGGTCACGGCTTAGCCGTAGTGTATTCCACGGTGCAGCCGTCTGCAAACTGTAGAAGAAACTGGGTTCCATAAGCTCTCTGGGCTGGTCACGGCTTAGCCATAATACATTTCACGGTTCAGCTGTGGGTGAGCCGTAGTTCAAAACCGGGTTTCATTGCTCTCTGGACTTTGAGCTGTAGATGCTCACGGCTTAGCCATAGCTTCACCGTAAGCTTCAGAAACCTGAATACAATTCTGTAGCTCAATTTTGATTTCAGTCAGTGCAGAACCTATATTAGGAGGGGGTTCTATGACTTACTAGTAGTATCCAATTAAGGTGTTCTGTACTCCCACACCCTCTATTCCCATTTTTACCATTCCCACTTGATTCATACCCCACTGGCACCCAAGTAACAACTTGATTCACACACACCCATTAAGAAGAGACTGTAGTTTAAAATTGGAAGAACTTACTCAACATGAAATGAATAAATTACACATGCAGTGCATATAGACTCAGGTACTTGTCTTGTTACCAATGTTTAGCCCCTTTCTAACTCTTATTGTCGTGTGGGTAGAGGGAAAACTCCAATTCGAAATGGGTTCTCTACAATAGAACATGCAAAGAGGAAAATGGGGTTTAAACTCACATGCATGTCATGTGGTGGAGTCCTTATGACCCTAATAACCCGAAAGGCTGAAACGAAGACAACCCCTCACCTTATACTGCTGTAGATTTCAGGAAAGAGGTACCTAAGGGAGAAGGAAATCAATGGAGACGTTTCATAACACATGCACGACCCTTTTCCAGTCGTGGTAGCACCTCAAGAGGAAGAGAAATGAAGAGAATCTGAACAGAAGGGAGAGCTCCAGCAATTGAACGAAAAGAAGAGATGGAAGATACGTTGAGCTCCCATTTAAACATGAATTTCTCTGGAAGTTACATGCAAGCCCATAAGTTCTTGATAATTTACAGTTTAGACCACAGGGGCCTCAATTGGCCCAGGATGAGTCCGGATCGACTCGGGCCCAACACGAAAGACGGTCAACGCAAAGAGTTACATGAAAGGGAATGGGCGAGGCATCCATTAGAGATAAGAACAATTTACAAAAGACCCTTGACTACTTAGTCCGAACTCTGCCCAACTACCTATCCAAGGCCCAAACCCAATAGTTTTGCACTAAATTCATCCTCAACAAGTCTTAATCGATATAAAAGAAGGTTAATTAATGTAACTAAGATTAGTGTGGGTTCGGGTCCTTACACATAGCGTTCATGCTCCATGGTTTGCCTTGTTTAGTGAGCAGAGAGAATGGTCTTCCATCCATAGCACAACATTTTCTAGTTATTCTAGAAGAAGCATATGAGAAACTCTTCCCAATCTTCTTAAAATTGTGGTTTGGCTTTTTTCTTCTTCTTTTGGGCCATGCAAAATCAGTTCCTTCCACTAACACAAACTCTGTCCAATTTTCTAAATGGAATATAACTCCTTGGAAACCTTACTCTTGGAGAAAGGTCAAAGATCTTGGCATATCTCATTATATCATATCAGATGTAACCTTCATCCTATTCATGTAGGAAAGCTGAGTGCTACTTTTGTTCAAAGTAGACTAAAAAAATCTGGTTTTGCAAGTTTTTATGGCAGACTACTTGTTTGATTTAACCCTCCTTTTCTGGGTTTTGGACCAGCACATGCCATTGCATGACATGGTGAAGGATTATCCCATGGGGGGAAACCTTGGCATATCTCATTTCCGTGGTGAATCTCACCTTTGACCCAATTAGAAAGATCATTATCTCAGTTTAATATGTTGGACTTGTATGAGCCATCTAATTGGGCTTTTAGAGAAACAACGAAACCAAGCTTGGCTCATAAACTTATTGGGCTAGAAAATAGGCTAGGCTCCAGATCATAGGCCCCAAAGTTTGAACGATGTAAGATTCAGGCTGCTGCTTCCAAACCTACGTAACCCTCTTGCACCCTTACATTTTATAAATGGGCATGAGTTGCACATCGTGTGAAGGTTTTAAGGTTAGATAATTTGCCTGTTACTTAAGCTATGACATCGGATAATTGATTAGATGCATAGGTGGGAGAATAGTCACATAGGCCACATTTGTTGCATATGGTAAATCAGAGCATAGAAGGGACAAAATGGATGTCTAATAATAGTTAAGATATCAAGATATGAGAGGACAGATGGTTGCCCATACCAGTAACTTATAAAGTTCCAACTCCAAGTAGGATTCTTCATGAAGTTGCGAAGGTTAAAGACATTATAGACCAAAACACAAATTGGTGGAATGTGGAACTAATTCGAAAGACCTTTGTTTTAGTGGAATGTGGAACTAATTCGAAGGACCTTTTTTTCTCATGAGGTTGAAGTAACCTTAAAATGCCACTAAGTCCACAATTGCAGTGTGATAGACTGATATGGGCACTAAATAAGTCTGGTGAGTTCACGGTTAAAACTACCTATTATGCTATGTCAAAGCTTTGACAGTCTTAGGACATGAGGGAAAACTCAAATGTGGGGGAAAGGAGAAAGCTTTGGATGAGTATGTGGAACCTGAAGACGCCTAATAAAATTAAGAATTTTGCTCAGAGAAACTGGCTCGAAGAAACTTGAAGACAACTTCTGTAGTTAGAAGTTGCTAAGTGACAAACAAGGTCTTAGATTTGATCATAGTGTATCCACATTGAAAGATTTAAAGAAAAATTGTAAAGTCATTACAACAACGTGGGATGATGATTCAGAAGATGCAAAAATCCACTTCCTGACATTGCCATTGCCAAGTTTGCGTTCATGTATCTTCACAGATCACATTTGACAACAGTACTACTGATGACGATTACAATGAAGAAGTGTTAGATGATGAACATGATTGGGAAGCAAAATATAATAGTCTGTTTGAAAAATCTTTGAAGATTATCAAAATCAATAAGAAGAATGTCATCAAGTTGAAAGCTACAGAAGAATAGATCTCATCTCTCAAGGATGAATCGGAAAACTTACTTTCAAAGGTACGTCTATTGGAAAGTAAAAAAAATAATATGGTTGATACATTGACCGATGAAAGTTGTAAGTATAAATTGTTGAACGATGATTTTGACAAGTTTGAATAAGAGGTTGAATCTTTGAAAGAAGAGCTAAATATTTACGAAAAGGAGAAAGATGATTTAAGGTCCTGATCCTAATTAACCTCGATTTATATTAATTAATCTTGTTTTATATTAATTTAATTGTGTTTGGGCTAATTTAACTTAAACCCTTTAGGCTTGGGTCTCGGATAGGTAGTTGGCTCGGGTTCGAACTTTACCTAGGTAGTTAAGGATCCTTTTGTAATTTGTTCATGTATCATATTGACACCTCATTAAGTGCATATTGTGTAATTCTTTGTGTAGACCATCTTTCATGTTGGGCTTAACTTGATTTGGACCCATCTTGGACTGATTGAGATCCATTTGACCTAAACTATAATTTCCCCAGAAATGTTGGACTTGCATGTAAATTGCAAGGAAAATTTTAGTTAAAAAGGAAACCCAACGTCCATTTCACTTCTTTTTTTCTTTGTTTGCTAGAGCTGCTTCTTTTTTTCTTCCTTTTTCTTCTTCCCCTCAATTTGGAGTCGTAAACCAGGATTGGAGGCCTTGCATGCCATAGGGATAGCTTCCACCCATCTTCTTCTTACTCCCTTGTGCATGTTTTCTTTAGGAATCACCATCTCCTTCAAGTTATAACTCCCTAAGGTGAAAACTTAACCTCTATTTCAATTCTTTGGGTTTGTTAGAGTCAAGAAGACTCAATTACATGACATGCATGCATTCTACTTCACATTCACCATTTGCATGTGTTTCATGTAGAGAACCCACTTTCATTGAGGATTTTCCCTAATTACACACCAACGAGGAGTTGAGTAGGGTCAAGATTGTGTAAGGCAAGTACTGGAGTATATATGGTACTGTTTGTATGTTTATTTGTTGGCTCTTGAATTGATTATTCCAAATCTTAAGCTATAGCTCTTTCTTCTTCTTTGATTTAAGTATGTATATCTGTTTAATTGAATGAATTAGAGAATGAGTAGGTATTGTGGGTGTTAGCGAGCCTTGAACACCCTTAGTGACATTTTGAAGTCATAGAAAACTCACTTCACCTCCACACTTCAGAGTTCTGTATCTAACCCAAGCTTTAGAATTACCTTCAGAATTTCTGAAGCTTATGGTGAAGCTATGACTAAGCCATAAATGTTTACGGCTCAAAGTCCCGAGAGTACTAAAACCCATTCTTGTACTATGGTTAACCCATGGCTGCACCGTAGAATGAACTACGGCTAAGCCGTGTCCATCCCGTGACCAAGCTGTAAGCCATTTTATGGTGAGCTTTCCTAAGAGCCTGAAAATCCAACTTCCTTCTACGGCTTACCCACGACTACACTGTGAATTGTATTATGCCTAAGCCGTATCTCAGCCGTAACCTAGCCATAGGCTTACCATGGCTAAGTCATAGGCTAATGTACAGTTAAACCGTAAATGCGCAGGAATTTGAGGGAAAAACTAAGCCACTCGGCTAAGCCGTAAGAACACTGTGAACCTAGGATATTAGGGATTACAAATGACTTTGTAGGGCTTTAGATATGGTCCCTTTCTCATAATTAAATTAGCCTAATGGTATTCAAATGACAAGGAGGACAAGTGTAGAGCTGTCACTTATCCCCTTTGATTTTTCGGATGAATTCCAGATGTCACGTCATGGGTGTTAGCATAAGAAGAGTTGGCATTTGCATACACAATGTAATACCAAAACTGGTAATACAACGACACTGGACGTTTTATGAATACATCGTATTGAATGACCTTGGGATTACAGATTATTTAGCAAAGGGTTGGCTGGTAAATTCCTTTGATACCTTTTCAATTTAAATGCATTCATATTATTAAGAAACCATGCCCTCAACTTGATGTAGCTCAATTCAGTATGCATTAATTTATTATCAGATACTTGTTAAATTTGATATCTATGAATGAATGTGATCTCAAGACCGAACTCACTTCCTAAACTTTCTATTTAGGTGAGAGGACCACTGAGACTGATGGTCAGGAAACTTTCTATTTTCTTACAAATATAAACAAAAGAATATCCTATGGTGTTGTTACCACCACTTTCTAGTTTTGGTTAGCCAGTAACCTTTCTAATTAAACTCCCACAACAACTAACTTCCCAAGCCAATTCTACTAGTGTTTTGTTTTAAATGAAGCTGAGAACCACCACCCCACAAAAAAAAAATAATAATAATAACCAAAGACTCAAATTTTCCATATAATTGGTCGTGCAGAAGTAGTGGGTACCATGTGGTACCCACATGACATATTTATTACTTTTACTATTTTAATCCATAGTAGTTCTACGAAGGTCATTGCTTTGATATAATGGGAAAAGTCTAAAGTGCCATTCAATAAGATGCAGGTTTTGAGACCTCTGAGTAACCACTTTATGCAATATTGCCAAAGGTTAAATCTTTCTCCTATCTGGACCCTCTAAAGACCTTGTTTTGGTGGGACCTGCACTTACTTGGTAATGACCTTTTGGTAGTGTTCTACTAACACCCCCTATCATTAGTTAATAAATTTTGTTTGTGGCTTAATTACTTTAATTAGAGCCAACGTTAGTCTCCCATGGTATGTTAGCAAAAATTCAAAAATTATTTGAATGAAATTAAATATTCTATTTTACCAGTTTCTAGGGTTGGGTCCTTACATGCCCCAACATAGTTATAACCTTTTTTTTTTTTTACTAAAGCATGCCATCGATTTATCTATCGAAGTTTTACCATTTTCCCTAAAATTAAGCAATAATCCTCAAGAATGACTTTTTGTTTCTTAGAAGTCCTTAATAGAGCGTTGGGTTTATGTCTTGTGAACTTTGCTAAAAGTTCATGTGCTAGTTTAACTTGTCAGAGTGTTGAAGAGAAAAGATTGTGCCATTAGTGCAATGACGTACTTGTCAGCACATATTTTTTGAAATAAGGTAAAATATTTTATTTGAAAATCTTCCTTTTCTTTTCATTTCATTGCATTTTGAAGGAATCATCTTTTCCTCTTACCAAACCCTATTTCATTGATTTTTAAAGAAAAAAAATGTTCTCTTCCTCCTGCCCAAACCCTAATAGAAAATTAAACGTCTAAATGGGATTTGCTATTGAAAATTTTAAATGCTCAAATGCAAACTTTTTTTAGAGATTACCAAATTATAATTTTACTCAAATATGAGTTAGCCAAATTTAATAACAACCTCTTACCCCCAGTGGTAAGAGCTGTTAATTCTTACTTGACTACGTAGAATTCGAACCCTATGCATGTCACCTCTTTCTGCGTGTCCGAGCTCCCTTCCTAGTTTCTGTGGGCTTTATTGGCGGGGCTATTCTAAATCTCTTAAAACCCCATGCAAATTCTAAAAACTAATATTGTTTTTTTTTAACATAAAGCTCCTCCAAGGAGAATTCCTTGTGTTCACCCCTACCTGGATCTAAAGGCCCCTTTACCTCATCCAAGGGCACTCCCACTAGCATGTGTTCAATGAGTCTCTAGCCTTTTAGCTGGGTTACCCAAAGGGACAAGCTTGATTCTAGCTATATTTAGAGTATGAAACCCTAAGCACTCGAGGTTGACATATACCTTGTGTTTTAAATGATTAGCTAACTCAATTATGAACTCGGGTCTGGACAAATGGCTTCAGCCATGCCTTACCTTGTAAGAATAATAATTTTACCATCAATTTATCATTAAGGCCTTATTTCAATTATGCTTAATCAATTTTCCCTTAAAGTAAGGGATCAATACAATATTAATTTAATCTTTATGATCCTTTTTACAAGAAAAATTTTTCCTTGGGCCATTTTTAAGATTAAAAGAAAAAGGCAGGTTTCTTTTAATATTAAATCATATCATGGATAAAATCGTTTTGAGTGGCAGAGGAGAGATCCCAAACATTTAACGTTACTAATCCAGTGCTTGAGATTAGGAATTTTAAGGGTCTGGGGCGCAATCAAATTTAGAATTTCCTGAGGCTCTTAAGTCAGCAAATTTAAAATTCCCCCACAGAATTTGAGAGGCCAAGAGAGTCGGCACTAGCTTTACGTGTTTCCAGTGCAACCCGAGAAATGAAATCACAAGCTGCTTTGCCTTCCGTCGCTTCTTTCCATGTCAATTCACTCCACAAGCCAAGAGCACCCAATCACTTTCTACCTAAAGGGCCCAGACCCATTTGCAGTCTCATAAGAAGAGCAGAACAAGTATTAAAGAAATTTGGCCATCCATTTCCATCTCTCTTTGGTTCAGGTTTCTTCTTGGGCCCCCTTATAGATGGTATTCACTCAAGGAGGAATCTCCAAACATACCAAATGTGTCACTTGACATAGGACCTCTCTACATACCAATGTTTGGGTAGTGAATTTTTTTCCTTCATCTTATTGTTTGTTTAATAGTCTTTCATTTTGCTCGATGTGTCTTGATGAATTTATCTTTATATTGTCAAAACGGGGTTATAGTGAAGGCCTAGGAGATCAAAAGCGTACATTATCCAATAGTTCATCTGATGTTTTTAATGGTGTGCTTCGCAGACTTTTATCTGTTAAGGGGGCATTTGAAGTTTTCATATCATTTAAATGCAAAATTTTGGGATTGGACTTTGGAGGGGTGAAAGATAGATGAATAGCAAAAGAGTATATCCCATATGGGAGAGCATAAGAAACTACATTCCATCGAACTTGAGAAATTTTATAGTCTTTTGCATGTATTTAATAGTAACCCTTCATGCAGCACTCCTTAGGTCCATGTTATTTTCCTTATTGAAACCATATGAAAATAAAAAATATCCCATAAATTTGTGGAGGTTTCAAAGAGGATGAAATCCTCGAATGATGCTGTAACACTACATTCATGCTCCATGGTTTGTCCTATTTTGTCAGCAGAGATAATGATCTTCCATCCATAGCACAACATTTTCTAGTTATTCTAGAAGGAGCATATGGGAAACTCTTCCTGATCTTCTCAAAATTGTGGTCTGCCCTTTTTTCCTTCTTTTGGGCCATGCAAAATTGGTTCCTTCCACTTACACAAACTCTTGTCCAATTTTCTAAATGGAATAGAACTCCTTGGAAACTTAAATCTTGGAGCATGGTCAAAGATCTTGGCATATCTCACTACAAGAAATGGCTTTATTCAAGATGAATTTTGGTGAAGAATAAATATTTCATCACTGTTGATTCATAATCAGTGACGAAATAGCATTTCATAGCCAAAGATCATACATTTGCGATGAATATCTATTTTCATTTTTAATAATTAAAGAATTTGCAATGAAACTCTTATTTCATCGCTAATTATGGAAAAATATCGACAAAAAAGTCTTTTGTCGCCTAAAGTGTAACATAGGCGATCGAAAAATTATTTTCGTTGCCAATAATGACGCCATTTTTTTTCTTTTGTATTTTTCAAAATTGGCGACGAAATTTAAATTTCATCGCCAAAAGTTGTATTGTTGGCAATGAAAACTTTCGCCAAAGGTGTAGATTTGGCAAACAAAATTTAAATTTTGTCGCCAATAGTATACCTTTTGGCAACAAAATTCAAACTTCATCGCTAATTTTGAAAAATACAAAAGAAAAAAGGCACCTTTCTTTGTGCCTTTTTTTGTTTGTATTTTCAGAATTAGTGATGAAACTTAGATTTTGTTGCCAAAGGTGTACTATTGAAGACGAAATTTAAATTTTGTCACCAAATCTAAAAAATACAAACAAAAAAGGTGCCATTTTTTCCACAAAAACTAATGGGATTCGCGATGAATTTTAGTTCATCGCCAAAAAAAAGCAAAATTTATAAAAGGTACCCTGAGGAGAGATGGGGAGGGAGAGAAGGGAGAGAGAATAGGGAAGGGAAGGGAGATGGAAGGAAGGGGTGGGGAGCGAGGGAGGTGGGGAGAGGGAGGGAGAGAAAAAGAGAGAGAGAGGTAGGGAGATGGAAGGAGAGAGAAAGAAAGAATAGAGACGGGAGGGAGAAGGTAGGAGATAGAGAGAATAGATATGGGGAGGGACGGGAGGAGAGAGAAAGAGCTAGGCAGAGGGAAGGAGAGAGAGAATAGAGATAGGGAGGGAGGGAGAGAGAGGGAAAGAGAGAGAGAGGTAGGGAAAGGGAAGGACATAGAGAGAGAATAGGGATCGGGAGGGAGGGAGAGGGAAGGAGAGAGAGAGAATGAGATCGGGAGGGAGAGATAGAGAGATGGAGGGAGAGGGGAGAGAGAACAAAGAGGGGGAGGGAGGAAGAGAGAGAAATATAGGGAGAGAGGGGGGAGGGGAGAAAAAACAAAGAGGGAGAGGATGGAAGAGAGGGGCAGAAGAGAAAGAGGTAGGAGCAAATTTAAAAATAATTTTTTTAAAAAAATTCCTTTCGGCAACAAAATTATTTTGTTACTAAAAGTATTTTTTTCATTTTTAAAAATACTTTTAGCAACAAAAAAAATACTTCTAGCGATGAAATAATCAGTTTTTTATTGTCTCTTTATATGCTTTTTACGACGAAATGTAATATATAGAAATGAAATTTTAGGGAAACAATGAAACCTCGCTGGGCTAATAAACTTATTAGGTTAGAAAATGGGCCAGGTCCAAAAATCATAGGCCCCAAAATTTTAACTATGCAGGATTCAGGTTGTTGCTTCCAAACCTACCTAACCCATTTGCACCTTGACATTTTATAAATGGGCATGAGTTGCACATGGTATTAAGGTTGGATAATTTGCCTGTTACTTGAGCTAGGGCATGGGATAGTTGATTAGATGCATAGGTGGGAGAATAGTTACATAGGGTGGATTTGTTGCATATGGTAAATCAGAGCATAAAAGGGAAAAAATGGATGTCCAATAACAATCAAGATATCAAGATATGGGACGATAAATGGTTGCCCACACTAGTAACTTATAAAGTTACAACTCCATGTAGGATTCTTCATGAAGGTGATAAGGTTAAAGACATTATAGACCAAAACATTAATTGGTGGGATGTGGAACTAATTCGAAGGACCTTTTTCTGCATGAGATTAAAGTAATCTTGAAGATGGCACTAAGTCCACAAATGCAGTGTGATAGACTGATATGGACAATCAAGAAGTCTGGTGAGTTCATGGTTAAAACTGCCTATTGTGCTATGTTGAATCTTCGATAGTCTTAGGACATGGGGGAAAACTCAAATTTGGGGGCAAGGAGAAAGTTTTGGATGAGTATATGAAACCTGAAGATGCCTAATAAAATTAAGAATTTTGCAAAGAGAACTTGGCTCAAAAAAACTCAAAGAAATCTTGTGCAGTTAGAAGTTGCCAAGTGACAAATAAGGTCTTGGATTTGGTCATGGTGCATCAACATCAAAAGCTTTGAAGAAAAAGGATAAAGTCATTACAACAACGTGGGATGATCATTCTGAAGATGCAAAAAATCTACTTCCTAACACTACCAGTGCCAAGAATGTTACGCTCATGTCTAGATCTTCACAGATCACATCTAACAATAGTACTGATGATGATGATGACAATAACTAAGTGTCAAATGATGAACATGATTGGAAAGCAAAATATAAAAGTCTATTTAAAAAATCTTTGAAGATGATCAAAATCAATAAGAATAATGCCATCAAGTTGAAAGCTGCAGAAGAACAGATCTCATCTCTCAATGATGAATTGGAAAATCACTTTCAAAGGTATGTCTCTTGGAAAGTCAGAACAATACCATGGCTGATACACTAATTGATGAAAGTCATAAGTATAAATTATTAAACGATGATTTTGATAAGTCTAAACAAGAGGTTGAATCCTTAAAAGAAGAGTTGAATAATTGCAAAAAGAATAAAGATGATTTGAATGAAACATTGAAGATTACTATGTTAGAGGTAACAGTTAGAAAATCTTTGTTGACCAAGATGAACACTAGCTCGAAGAAACTCGAAGACATGCCTAAGGTCAAGATAAGAGCTCTATGCGTCAAAAAATCTAACTTGCCCACTGAATTGGTACACACTACACTGAAAGCTTCAAATTAGCAAGTGTGGGTACAAAATCCAAAAGAACTTGATCGAGAAGATCAAGCTCCCACCCTCAATGCTGAAAAGAAGATGACTTTAAGGGGGGGGTCACAATTGAGGGGAGTTGCTGGAGCATAACTGATAGATATGCTGCATGCCGACATTTTTATTTTTGTCAATTATGGATAAAAAGGAGGATTATGAAGACTAGTTGCAGACTGAAGGCAAAAAAAAGTTTTTTGTTGCAATTTACTCAATGTAATTTTGGTTTTATTTTTTGGGTAGATTGTATGTACATGAACTTTTGTTCATGAATTACCAAAGGGGGAGATTATACAGTTTTTTTGTGTACTTGGCTTATTCATGGGTTGGGTAAAACTTTTCTGTTTTGGGTTTGGTTCCTGTTTGTGCAAAAAGTGGTAGTTCTTATTCTACAAAGAGTATTGGTTGTGCCAGAACTGGTAGTTCTACAAGGAATATTCTTTAGGGCACGAATTATGAGTTATTCCTCTCTCAACCTTAAAGAAAGGATCTCATTGTTCTAAGTGGAGAATACCCATTGGAGATCACATCTTTTTTCTAGAACAGCTATTGGAGAGTTGTGCTAAAGCTTTGTGCTTTAGAGCTTTTGGCTTCTACATCCTTGCAGAAGATCATCTTCTCTTGTAGAAGGTTTATTTGTCTTATGTGGCTTCAAGGCGTGTTGGATCAAGTGTGAAGAAAGTGATTGGCGTGTGCATCAATAAGAAGAACTTCAGTCCTTTAGGTTGTATGTAACTGGATAAGGGTAGTAAGTAGATCTTACAACCTTAATGTTGGAGCCCATCAGGCTGCTAGATTTGTCATCTCTATGTCAGGCCGTGGTGTGGATTGACCCTATCCCATATTGGCTATCAAGTTTGATGCCCGGTTTGTAGTTGTTTTGATGTATTATGTTTGCTTTTGTTTGATTAATGATAGTTTACTATAAAAAAAAAAAGAATAACTAGCATCAAACTTTGGACTCCTTCCCGTTCCAAACCAAGTAAATGCCTATATCAATGATGTTTGAGTTCCTAGAACTCATGGTGCAGCTTTGGGTTAAAGCCAAGACCAGCGGCTATTGTAGCCTATTGTTATATATTAGAGAAATGAAATAAAGCCGCAATTGAAAAATTGAGATACTCAGTTGGATAAGTAATTAAATGTTGTTCTTGGAGGTGTTACTTGTCTTATTCTTAGACGGGTTCTTCTTTCCTGTTGATTGGAACTTATCTAGAACAAGATAGAAGGAAATCATGTTACAATATTATGTGATAATTCAAGCATTTTCATGGAAGTTCCAGTTCCTCTTTAATGAAATTCGAGCATTATCTACCAACATTAATGTTAGCTTTTGACACTAAAGTAGGTTAGCAAATATGATGGTGGATGCTTAGCCAAACAAGGTGTTGAGAGGGTTTTATCTTGTAGTTTTTGTATGAGTGGGGTACAATACTCCTGTACCTTTGTGTTTCCTCACATTTTTTATGTTTATTGTTCTCTCTTTGTAACCCTTCCTTCTTTAATAAAAAGTTGCCGTTAAAGAAAAAAACATTGTGTGATAATTACTTTAATTTAGATGTCATGAAATGGATTTACTATCCACAATAAATTTGGTGGAGAATTGGTTTCAATCTCATCTCTAGTTGAACATTAAATTGATGGTATATAATGTGATGATAATTATGGAAGTGACAATATAATGAGCTGCACGTGTTTAAAATTACTGATGCCGGAAAGGGGTACCATATAATAACATGATCAGGGAGCAGTGTTGCTTTTATCTATTAGGAGATTGTAAAAATTACATGAAGTTGCAATCTACTTGATTGTGAGTGACCCATCTGTCATAACTTGAGCCCAAGAAATCGAGGATTAAGATTAAACTTAATCAGTGACACACGTACTCTCGTGCTTACACATCGAGACCCAGTCCAAGTACACACGCACAAGGGAAAATCACACGTGCAAAATATAGTTGTACGTGAAGCTGTAAGTATCATTGCATTAAAAAAAGATACACTAACATAGACAACAATATCTTAAGAAGATAACATGATAAGGGACCAAGACTTTATAACAGAAAGACAAGAAGTTTCTATATAACACAAAATGAAAGGCGATATACTCTAATACAGAACAAAATGCATCCCACATATCTAAAGGAGACATATCCTAGTCCCATGCCGCTTTCCAGGTTGGATTGATCAGATCCACTCATCAAGTCCTGATAGGACCTCTACGATCTCCTCTGAAGTCTTGCCAACCAGTAAGGGATCAGAAGGGAGATCTAAGCTTGCAACACCAAGGACAAAGTGAATACGACGATTCAACAAAGCATAAGCAACGTTAAGGTAACAGGCATTGTATCTAAAAGATTCATTAATAGGAGATTATACATAGAGTTTCAATTTAGTATACTAAGCAAATCATGCATTTGAATAAAGCATGATATAAGAATCAGTAAACAGATAGACTTTACAAGGTGGCTACTACATCTGCCATATCCTCCCTCTAGGGATCTATGCGTTGAGAACACCATCGACCGGGACAGGGTAAGAATAGGTCTCTTGTTTCCTGGGGTTCAGAAGCCCCAAGACAAGAGATACTGCAGCGGCAACATACATGCTACGCCAAAGTCAACCCCGCCGGGTATCATAAGGCTGAGGCTAAGTAGAACCAGACCATGCCAATCATGTCATATAATGCAAGTCAATTCCAAGTCGTACATGTATCAAAACATACCAAAATAAGCTTAAGCACAAATAATAGGATCATTCATATGATCATTCAAGTCAAATGATATACAAGTCAAAGCAATAGTAAAAGAATGGAAGGCAATAACCGAAGCCAATATGCTATGCAATTAGAGTTATTTTCATGAAATCATGATAGCTTACTAGCCAACCCTAAGCTAGTTGTCCATTATTTTTAACCGTGCATGATGATGTAGTTTTAAGTTGTTCGATACACAGTTGACCGTCTTTTGGGTGTTACAATGTATCAAGAAGCTGCATCGAAGTCCCTTAAACCAACACCCATGGGGAGGTGCTTAACAATTGGACAACACATATGAATAAGTCACAGCCCTCAAGATCATTCATGATATTCAAGTATTCCATTGGACACGTTAAGGGGTATCGGTGAATCCAACACGAAGGCCTTATAAGGTCTCTTAATCAGTCCTATCTTTTTCCTTTATTTTCAGTGGTCTCACGGCTTAGCCATGGGTAACTTACGGCTTAACCATAGGCATCTTAAGACTTAGCCGTATTTTGCACTACTGCTCAACCATGGTCCCCCAAAATGTCTTCCGTGGTTACGATGAGTTACGGTTGAACCGTGCATCCTCTTACGACTGGACCATGATTGTTCTACGGTTTAGCCACTATTGGATACGGCTTAGTCGTAGCACCCCATCCGGCTTCGCCGTGGCTGGATCGTAGAAGGATGTCTTGTTTTCCTACTCTCAGGACATCAAGCTGTAGCCTGACTTACAGTGGGGTCACAGCTAGCCTACGGCTCAGCCGTAGTACATCCTATGGCTTAGCCGTAGCTTGACCGTAGTGTAAATGCAAATTTGGTTACTCTCTGGAGTTTGAGCTGTGGAGCTCTACGGCTTAGCCGTAGGCTTCAGAAGTTCAAGATTCAAGCATTTCACAGATAGAACTGAATTTGAAGGAATTTGAAATAGAGGAAAATAAGAGTATATAATCGGATACAAAAGGATTGTAAAACATAGAAAACTTGATAGATTAAGTAAAATAATAGCAATCATAGTTTACCAACATGTGTTCATCCATAACGTGCTTATACTTACCTCAATTAAGCTTTTTCAAGTTAATCGCTGTCTTTTGGCTCAAATTGGATGTCTATATGGAACCCTAGTAGCCATGCATGTAATGAGGAAGAAACGATGAGTGCATGCAGTGCATGAAGAGAGTCCCCTAGACTCTAAAGCCAGAAAACAATTATTACCTCCACTACACACAAAGAGATGAACCGTAAAGGAGGTATAAGCAAGCTCCTTGCAACGAAGAGAAGAAGAGGATTGAAGAAGGAGAAATTGTTGAGAGGAAGAGAATAAGAGATTAACGTTGAAGTGAGATAATGAGATGAGAGAAAGAGAAGTCGGTGCTCTTTTTCCTTATATAAGATAAGTATAAGATAAGTATGAAGTGGACTTTATAAGGAAGTCCTTGTATTTCAAGGAAATTTCAATTTGAGTTAACTAAACATCCAACGGAGACAAATGAAGTTGTTTGCATGCGGGTCAGTTACGGAAATCAACAAGCTTAACGAGATGCACGTGATGACACTAAGATGATGAATGAATGACAAAATCTTACAAAATCTAAAATTACGAAAAAGGGCTCATATCTACCTAATCCAAGTTAAACTCAACCCAACTACTTATCCATGACCCAAAATGTAACTCAAAAAGGCAAAATGACATGCACTAAACTAATTCACTGGAAAATAGACAAAAAGAACATTAATTAGTCACTAAACTAGATTAATCAGGGTTGGAGTGTTACACCATCATTGATGATGGTGATGCTGACGCCCTCTTGGCATATTCTGGCCTACTGAAGTGAGTTAACTAATAATGGCTTTCATTTTACCAAAGGAGATGCTAATTATATCTTTCATATGAGATTTGCTAATAATGCTACTCCAAGAGAAGAATGATGTCCTGGCCTAAATCCATCTATGTACGATGGGCTTCTTGATGAAGCAAATGTGAAGTTACAAAGAACACAACATCTACTTTATGATAGATATGGATGTGGAGACTCCAACACGCGGCCAGAGATCTATGTGCGTTCTAGCGATTGGGAAGTTTCAGGGATCTCTTTACTTCTGGTCTATATATCTATTAAAATGTGGTTGTACTTCGATTAACCACAAGAAGCCAATAAAAAATTTTTAGATTTTTTGGAAAAAAGGAAAAAATAGGTGGCTATTTCTCCCTCCCTCTCACGTCTCTCCCTGCCACTTCTCACTCTCTCCCACAATTGAATAACTACACCAACTCCCTCACCTCTCTCTCTCCTAACGGTCTCACCTTTCTTTCTCCCACACCCCTCTACCTACTCTCCCTCCCTCACATCTTTATCTCTAGATGGACTGAATCTCACCCTCTCTTTCTCCCACACCCCACTCCCTACCCCCCCCCCCCCCCCCCCCCCCCCGCCCACCCTCACCTCTCTATCTCACCATTCAAATTTTAACTTCCCTAAAAAAAAGACAAAGACAAATGAAGCAAAGTAAAAAATAAAAAGGAAAGTGAGAAACAGATGCAAGAAAAATGGGTTTGAGAAGGAAAGTGACCCATAAAGGACCCGTTCATAAAGCTACGACAAAAGGTACGTAGCTCCAAAACACATTTAGCACAGCATTTGGAAAACAGCGAGTTATTTGGATATAAACTATGCTAGCTAACTATTCATGCATGAGAGAGGACACAAATCAGCTAAAGCCATCAAAGTATAGAAAACACTAAAACAAGACACACCAGAAACACTAAAAGGTAGAGACCCCAATAGAGACAACAAAACCCACATAAAATTGACCAACTCAAACAAATAGAACTCTACTACACATTAAATATTCTAAGACACCCACAACAAAGCAACAGTTCTAGATCAAGGGTAGCAGGCTCCAACAACTGGCCCACTAGGCACTAAGACTCCACCAGATGTTTGGGTTGTGGGGGGGGGTGGGGGGGGGGGGGGGGGGGGGGGGGGGGGGGGGCAGGGCGGGTGGGGGAGAGGTAAAGAGGACCCCCAAATCCATAAAATAGTGCTAGGGACAATATTAGGGAATAAATAACTACATAAAAACCAATGTTGGATATTTTTTATTTTTTTTTACAAGATTTATCAATTTGGGTTATTATATCAAATGTTTGGATTGATACCAAATGTGTGGCCTGTTTGAGAGGCCATGCCGAGGTGGATTGGATTGGGATATTGTTGGTGGAACCCCCAACAATTGTAATGATTGTTTATTGGCCATCCATGGTATTGCCAAGAAGATGAATGGTTAGAATCAACTTCTTGTAGCATGTTAAAGATAGTGAAGTGAAGAGAATCAATATATCTATTTAGATGTGGTTGTTCTACGGTAAACCACAAGAAGCCAAAAGCCCAATACTATTTTTTCTAGAATTTTTATGTAAAAAAAAGGTGGCAAGCCTAGCGGCCCCCAAGCCAGGCCTACATGCCTTAACACAAAGCCCCTATCTGTGCCGTGGCTTTGTTCATGGTTTGATACCATTTTATACAAGTTCAACATGTGGGCTAGGACTGGTCTAGCCTACCCACACCTATGTGGTGTTCATGACAGTTGAAATGGAAATAAATTTTATTATTTGTTATCTCATTATTTGTATGTGTTTCTTCCGTAAAACTTCTCTGTTATTGGCGCATGATCATGTTAGGTTATCAATTTGTTGATATTGTTTGTTTTCAACAACAATCTGCTGGTGATGCCCTTTTTTTTCTTTTTTTTTTTTGTTTTGATTTACAAAAGTAGAATTTCTCATGCTTATCAGCTACTGTTGCTTTCTCTATGTGGTAAATTCTAGGGCTTCGAATTATCCAAGTGAATATAATGGTGCATGTCTTCAAATGAGATTGGCTTATAGCCAGGTGGCTATTCTTTTCTCTTCTTTTTTCACTTTTTAAGAAAGAATTTCATAAGGTGTTCTTTTGTCAATCTCATATTGTAGGAAAAAATTAAAAAAAAAAGGTGGCAAGCCCACTGGACCCTAGGCCAGGCTACATGCCTTGCAACAAAGCAAGTCTGGCCCTACCCGTGCCTTGGCTTTGTTCATGATTTGATACGATTTTCCACATAGGTTCAACATGCAAGCTAGGATTGGTCTAGCCTACCAACACCCATGTGGTGTTCATGATAGCTATAATGGAAATAAATTTTGGTTTTTCTTATCTCATTATTTGTATGTGTTTCCTCCGTAAACTTCTTTATTATTGGCACATGATCATGTTAGATTATCCATTTGTTGATATTGTTTGTTTTCAACAAACAATATGCTGCTATTTTTTGTTTTGTTTATAAAAATAGCAGTCCTCATGCTTATCAGCTACTGTTGCTTTCTCTATATGGTAAATTCTAGGGCTTCAGATTATCCAAGTGAATATGATGGTGCATGTCTTTAGATGAGATTGGCTTGTAGACAGGTGGCCATTTTTTTCATTTTCATTTTTTTTTCTCTTTTTAAGAAAAAATTGCCTATGGTGCTCTTTAGTCAGTCTCATCTATATGTGTTGTGATGGAATAAACCCAAATCCATATTTTATTTACATATATTCTTACACACACCATATCCTTCACTCTCACACAACCTTTGTTACACAACTACACCTCACCCATTAAACATCGTGCCACCCACGCAATCCATCTTCACCACCATTAAACCCATTATGTCACAATCACCTCTTAACACTAACTAAAACTAGATTCAACACTGCACACAATAGGTCTATTGTACTAGCTTCAACCTTGCACGACCATTCCACTACTGTCAGCAGATGCTGCCAACACGAAAACAACATATTCAAAGAATGTATTACAAAAAAAGAGGTCCATCCTCACCCAGTGTCCTCTCTCCCCTCTCTTTAAATTAATTGACATAGTATAACTGCCTCCAATAAAAACTTCCTACTCCATATAACTGCTTTCCATCTTCCACTCCAAATAGAGAGGAGAACAAAACAAAACAAAAAAAAAAGGAAGAAACAAAAGAAATTGAGAAGAATCGACAAAGAGCAGACGAGAATGAGAGAAACAGAGAAGAAGGCCAAGCATGAATTAGGCTAGGATTTGGTGGGAGGAGGTCAAGAATAGCATGATCTCAAGCCAAGAAGTTCTCATTTTTCAATTGACCAAAAGAAATCCAGGTGTGAAAACTCTCACATCTCTTCACCACCCAACTCTTTTACTTCCACCCATCTCTACACAACGCACAACCCATAACAGCCAACACTTCACCGTCACACACCACCACCTCCACTCGCAACCTCATCTCAGCACCATATGATTGTTACCATACTCTCTCATCTCTCTCTATCACTTCAAAAAAAAAACAACACCAACATAGACCACCCCCAACGGCGGAGGCTGACTCGGCATGGGCGTGGAACGTGGGTATGGCCTCAAAAGCCACGCTGACGAAGGGGTCGCCATCGTAGATGTCCTGGAGGTGGGAGCGTTCTAGGGTAGGGTGAGAGTGAGCGAGCGAGAGATGGGGTAGGAAAGGGAGAGCGGGTAGAAGGCGGACTAGGTGGGGATGGAGTTTGAGGAGAGGGTGGAGAGGTCGCACGATTAATTCATGCGAGGACCTTTCCAATCCTACCCTTCTTCATGATGACTGGCATTAATCGATCAAGCTCTGGTGGTGCAACTCGTGAGGTGGAGTAAGAAATTTTGACCTACTTAGACTTTCTCCAAAGACATCATTTTCTTAAGCCAATCTAAGAGATCCATGTTTGAAGAATTTAGTGGAAAACAAAATGGTTGCGTAAAAGAGATACATACTTTCACTTTTCAGTAAAGTAAAACTGCATTTTTTTTATGAGGAAAAGTAATTTGAAGTAAGATGAGATGTCAAAAAATGGTAAATTAAACATTCACGTGTCTCTAACAAAGCAAAATTATTTGCAATTGATAAAGTATAAGTTTTTTTTTTTTTTTGGGCTAAGTGAGACTTCTACATTCCACTTGCTATGAGAAACCAAAATGGGTGAAGTAAAAATTTTGACAGTTTGGATTACTTTCCCACATATTTCATTGTATTTCTCTTGAAAAACGAATATCTCCAGACAACTTTCAAATGGGTCCTAGCCACTAAATGATCACCATGCTTTCAAGAAATAATTAAATGCCTTCAAACACCTATAGTTGTTCATTGACTATTTTTATCTTAGTAGCTCTCACGGCCTGGGCAACCCACGTCCAACCAATTGAACTAGATTCGGGCCTTGGGTTTAGTATTTGGACTGGGCCTTAGTTCAAATTTTGGGCCTATTTTATATTCGGACTGCGGATAAATAAAGTAACACAAAGCCCAAGCTAGGCTAGGACCAAATAAATATTGGTTGTAGAGTACCTATTTATTTGCCAAAATAAAGTAATAAAAGGCCTTGCCCTGGCTGTCCTAATCAACTAAATGGTGGTCTTAGTCTTGACAAAAATTGCAGCGGGCAAGGTCAGGCCACAAACTAACAGCCCATGTCCTGAATAGGACGGATAGAGGCTAATATTTCTTAAACTGGGCTGGGCTTAGATTTCCCTTTGCCTGGCCCTTGAGCACCACTATGTAGCTTCCCAACTCACTGATTTCATCTGTCTTAGCCCCTCCACTTCTCAACATTTTTCGTCTCATGCCAAGTTTCAACTTCTCTTTAATTTTCCTTGTGACTAACAATGGCACATAAGATGGCCTTCGGCTTGTCTTTATAATCTCTCATTTACTCTTTCTTATATATATGTATACATATATATAAATATATATTTATTTTTCTTTCGTAGTATGAGATAGGAGAGTAGGATATGTCAATATGGTACTTCCAAATTATGTTTGGGTGAATTTGATGAGTTTTGGAGTTAAATTGAATGAAGAAAATAATAATATTATTATTACAAATTTCAATTTTCATGAAGAAAATAATAATAATAATAAAATTAATTTGGTTTTTTTAAATGTGTGTCTTTTGTGGTTCTTGGATCAGTGCATAGCACGGGGTTATTTGCTTGTATAATACTCTAACGGAATGTATTTCTTATTCTGTTAACCATAACCCTCCAAAACCCCTATGCGAATTTCTTATAATTTGAGGAAAAAAAGAAAAAAAACCATGGCAATCTATCCACAAAGATTGTTCTCTCTCCTCTCTTTCTCTCTAAACTAGCTGACTTCACGTAACGGACTAAAAATAACTTCCCACTATATATAACTCCTCTCCTGTCCCACTCCAAATATAGAGTATGAAAAATAAATAAATAAATAAGGAAGAAAACAAGGAAACTGAGAAGTTTGGATTGAGTGAGGAGGATAGGGAAAATAAGAAAAACAAGGCTAGCCCACTAAAAACAGGTCCATCTGAGCCCACTGAAAAAAGGACCATCTCCCCTTCCCTCGTATTTTCTTTCATCTTTTTTTTCCTCCATTTCCAATCAAGCATATCTAACAACCATTACATTATTCTCCACCATGAGTAATCTGCAATATCACAACATAATGCAACCATGCAAAACCCAACACTCTCATCACACTTTATCTCACACGCATCATCACACCTTATCTCACACGCTTCCTCTTCACTATCACAACTACTCTCCTATTCTAGCGATAGAACCCAAGACAGCCATCGTTAGTGCACCACCATCACTTCTACATCATCTTAACACAAAGCTCCACTTTGACACCAACCATCCATTCCAAAAAACAAAAATCCTTGACTAACCCAAAGTTGCTTCAATTTCCCTAACCAACGTCCATCTAAACCCATCTTCGTTTCCTAAGATCCATACACACCAAATCCCAAAAATCTCAAACCCACCAATGTCCTAAAGCCCAAATACAATGTTAGAAACCAGCCCCACTTGAACTGCCTCTTCTTTGACCACAACAGATGTAATGCGTCTAAAACTGGGTCGGATCCAAACCAGGTTCTAGGGGTATGAGAATTAGGGCCACTTAAAATTTTTCTTATATAAACAATACGGGCCCCAATTCTGGGTGAATCATAATCTTTCGTGAGGCTATGCTTGGTGATCAAGCAATCATAATCACACATGGAACTGAAATCCACAATCTGCGCAACTGAGTATCATATACAAATCTTATAACAAATCTCATTAATAATAAAATCAAGGTCAAGTGCTTCGAAGCATAATAATTAAAGTTGTAATTCCAAGACAAATAAATTTAATGAATAAACTAATGGCCCCAAATGTGGCCTTATTACGTAATCTAATGTTTCAATCTCAGCAACAACACTAGGACACCTCAAACGATGTCATTGGTGCTCTACTCAATAATTCCACCATCTGGCGGAATCTCCTACATCGCCTAACCCTCCAGTTCGACACCGGTAATGGAACTTGGACACCAAAAGTAGTGTGTTAGGTTGACATAATATGGCAAGAAGGTAAACTGCAAGAAATGATGTTAATCAATTAAATTAAAATATATTTTTCATTCTACCCCAAATACACTGAATGCAAATCCAATGGCATGAATGCATAAAAACGGGTATTCCGGCTGATACAATACACCAAAAATGGGTATTCCCACGGATATAATATACAAAGATAGGTATTACTGCATATACAATATATAAAAATGAGTGGTCCCGTGCATATAATATACAAAAACAGGTATTTTTGTAGATATAATATACAAAAACAGGTATTCCTGCAAATATAATATACAAATATGGGTATTCCCGTAAATATAACGTACAAAAATGAGTATTCCCACTAGATATAACAATTGGCACAACTGTGTACTATATTCCACAATACACGCTGACCCAATGGCGTACGTCTACTTCGAACTGCAGTCAGGCAGAAATATATAAATATATATATATACAAATACATATGTCCATTGATGCACAATGAACCATGCTATGAAATCTTTAATTCATAAAATTCAACCCTAAGTACTTAGATTACTTACTTTTAAAGTGTATTATGATCATGTGTCATTTTAATTTCTCTAAGGGTAAGCACTAATCCACCTAATTGTCATAATTAATTAAATATGCGCACGTGGACAAACCTTCCTTCAAAATAGTAATGAGAGTCCACGATGCCAATATTTTACTTTTGGTTTTTACCATGTGGTGCATCTTGGAGCTTACATTCCCATTTTGAATTCTGTCCAACCCTCATGTGACATTCAATCAGTTTTTTTTTCAAAATAAAACCCATCTAATCAAATTATGTAAAGTCAAGGTGTTTTACAAATTGTGTAAAAGTATCCAAATTTCTAATCTAAACTAAACCAAATTATGATTAAAGGGAGAAGGAACAATTAGGTTCGTAGTCTTCATTGTTGTGGATAAAAACACCTAATTATTTTAAATATAACAAAAGATCCAAATCCCTGATTCAGATTTGAAATCTAAACTCAAATTAAAATCCAAATTAGATCCCAAATACATTCTAATTAAAATTCAATCATCCTTAATTACATCTTAATAAAATTCCAATCGAACTAAATAAAATATTAATCATAAGTAATTCAACCCCAATTAAAATTATAAATAAACATAATTAAAATTCTAAACACACCTAATTAAAAATAACTTTATTTTAATCAAGCCACCATTAAACCTTAAATAATATTCCAATCCATTTAAAATTAATATTTTAAATCCAGACTAATATTGTACTCAAATTGGGCCCCTCAGAAATTAACCCAGCCCAGTCGTGAGGTAGCCCTACCCAGCCGTAGCTAGGCCCAGTAGCAGCTTGCCCGAGCGCTGCCAGGCCTAGCTTGGTTGCCTGGCAGCATAGGCAACGCCAACCCCCCTTTTTTTTATAATATTTGTTTTTACATGCAGATTATGTATTTCAGCTAGAAAAATCAAATCTTTATTATTAAACCCTAATCAAGATATTAAACCCAATCATAAAAAACATATATAAAGCATGTTATTCAACAAGCAACCAACGACATTGCAAGCAACCAAAAGACATTGTTTACAGTTATCCACTTGCCTGGATTTCGATGCCAAAAGCAGATCTGAAGATCAAACCTTTGTTTCCCCTGGAGAACTTCTAGGGCTTGGTTGTAGAGGAAAGGAAGAAGAAGAAGAAGAAGGGCGTACGAAGAAAAGACGATCGAAAGCCTTTAGGGTTATATTATGTGAAGGTCTTTCTGAATTACAAGGAAGGGCTCCTTGTTTTTTAATGAGTTTTAAAAATTTCAGTAAAGGCCTTTTGGCTTAAAAAGGTCAGATAACTCAAGCCCAAGGCCTAAGAATGTTTAATCAGGCCATCTCCAATGGGCCCTACACAAAACTACCATGCATGCAGGGATCCAAAACTCTAAAATGGCCTATTAATAACCATCTAACCTTCTCAACTCCACTCAAACCCGACAAACTGATTCGACTAAAAATTAAAAATCTGGGCTTGACAACATACCTTCTCAGACCAAAAAAAAACAAGAGAGAGAATAGAGAGGAAAGAAGAAAAACAAAACTAGAAAACAAAAAAAAGAGTGAGCAGAAGACAAAAATCTCAAACCCAACAACATCCTAAACCCCAAATATAATGTCAGAAACCAACCGCAGTTGAACTACTGCCTCTCCAACCACAACATGCCTTCTAAGACCATAAAAAAAAAAGAGATAATAGAGAGGAAAGCAGAAAAAAAGAATTAGAAAAAAATAAAAACACTGAGAAGAAGAAAAACTTCACTGTGCACTTGTTTCTGGCAACGTACCGCACTATCCACAACACCACTAGCTCCTTTCATCTCCTTTTTTGTGCCTACAAATCCAAACAACAAAGATGAAACAGTGGAAAACCAATTCTATAATTTTTGGTGTCTCGTCAAAAGAAACAAAACAGGAAAGAGCCACTTTTTCATCCTAAAGTTGTGCCACACTGAAGCGCCATAACATTTCAGTGGTCCATCCCTCATAACTCACAAGTAATGTTCATGTCTAGTGAGGTGAGACCATGGATGAAAATCGTGGTATCAGTCGAAGTATCAGTCGGTCCAAAAAACCGATACAGTATCAGTATTGGTCGCGGTTCACGGGTCGTTGCCATCGTTCCGGTGTGAATTTTTTTTAATCCAGAAAAAATTGAAAAAATATCCAAAAAAATCCAAAATATTAGAAAAGGCCAGAAAACAATGTTTTTGTTTTCATTAATAACAAGAATAAATCAAAATATCGGTCCCCGTAAGTTATGATATCCTATATCGCTGTCTTGTCTGAAATTGTTTTTTTTTTTTTTTGTAAGAACCATAATTATGACTTATGAAATATGAACTACCTGTTACTGTAAAATTTTAGAGAATACAGCTTATTTATAATTTATATATAGCGGTTGTACTTGTATCTTGTATAGTATATAACTATATACCGCTATCATAATTTATCAGTCATCATTCATCAATCATCAATTCATCGCCCAATTATCAAGTAAGTTGTGAAATTCAAGAACATGAACATTAACATAGCATATGACATAATGATAGTAAAATAAATCATAAAGCAATTGGAGAGAATGAATGCACACCCTAATTCCAAGTGAAGTGTCGCCCATGCTCGAGATCATCGTCATCATCATTTCTTCTTCTTTGGTATGGGTTATAATAATCTGATCCAAACTCTTCCACTGCACTCCCATACCCTTGGCCATATTGATATTGTTGCTGAGGAGCAAAGATCCTTTCAGAGTACGATGAGCTATCCTCAGTAGATTGAGATGACTCGAGGCCCAAATTTAAATTAAAAGATTATGAAGAACAAAAACAGCTTGTTAGGACTCACGTTGGATCATTCCTTGCTCATACCACGGTTGTGACAGTGGAACTAGAAGTAGCTGAGTTGGCCAATGAGAGTTATATTCATACATAGCCCGCTGCTATCCAACATTGCCCGCAGAAGTACCTTCCCCCACCTTGACCGATGTTACTACCAATCTCTGTCTTAGTTTGTGAGACATATCTTACATAACCATGATAGGGATCTAAGTTTGTAACACCAACAAAATACTCAACTGTCTCATATATTGGTGGCTCATTATCTCCATATATAGTAACCACCAGTCCCAGGAGAATCAGGAGGAATTCTTGTTGATGAGGAAGATGTAGAGATACTCGACTCACTTTCCTCACCCATCTCCTCTCCTCTTGCCTTTGTAGGATCAACCATAGTACCCTTCATTGCTATGTCAAATTAATCTTTTGTAATTTTTCAGAAGCTTTCATTGGCTCAAACTTTTTCCCAATCAAGTCCTCAACCATTTCCGCTAGCTCTAGATCTTTATTTAATAATGGCTCTTCTACCTCCTCTAGCCACTCACCTAACAAATTATCTTCTGCCGAAAAAATATAGTCTAAATTAATTAGGCAGAAGAAATCATGTTTATCCTCAAATGCTCTTTTTCTTCAATTTCAACTGTGAAGCTTGAGGTTACAGTGGATGTAGACCAATTTGTTCAAATTATCTATCATGATTTTATTTCTTACTTTTGTATGGATAAAAGCAAAGGTGCTTCAATTTCTTTCGTAATTTGATGATGATGTAGTTTGCCTAAGGACTTTAATTGTAATCGTCTTTAATGCTAGAACACTCTCTTTATAATTCAACCACCATTTAGCTGAAAATAAAAGAAAATAAGATCAAACATTCAATTTTTGAATGTTTGAATAATGAAAGTATAATTTACTATTTATATTTTACAATCCTTCCTAGGATATGTCTACGTGACAGCTCTTCAAGCAATGGTGGTGCCAATACTTCCCATACCTTCATTATATACATCAATATAATGATATTAAAAAAGAAAAAGAATTATCAACTGTTATGAATAAATAATGATATATATTAAATTGAAAAAGACAAAAGACATCATATAAGATATCTACTTTTTAATTTACTTACTTGGTTTGTTGCCTTAATTACCTCATTAGCGTCATTTGCTAGTCTTTCAATAACATTTTTCATCTCAACTCAAATTTCATCAGTTATATTTTGATTCAAAGATTCATATCGAAATTGTGGATTGAGAAAGTAACCTATTAAATGCAAAAATTTAAGTGAATAATGTGTTAAGAGGAATTTAATACAACAATGAATGCTAACAAAAAATTAGTCTCCACTTACCAGCAGTGTGTAAGTCATGATACAATTGATGCTCCCAACGACCGTTGATGATCTGCCAATGTTTAGTATAATATCTACAATTTGCTTTAATAGCCATCTTTATTCTCTCCATGGCCTTATGTAAGAAGCCTATAGTTGGCCTATCATCACCATCAACCAATAGAAGAACTTTCATTAGAGGCTCCAGAACATTTAAGTAATTTTTAACATGAGGCTAAATCTTATTAGACTCAATGGTCTTGCATACTTTTTCTGCTAATGGGGTTGGCTGCTTTTCCACTTAGAAGTCATCCATTCATCTAATTTGATGAGTTGGAGAAGCCCTTTTCTATACTTATAAATACTCTCGATGTATATCAAGTGAGTGGCAAATCGAGTAATGCCAGGCCATAGCAATTCATGATTGTTTGTGAACTTCTTTATCATTGAAACAAGTCTACAAGACTGGTAGAAGAAATTAGTGATTTTCTTCATCTTTTCATTCACTTGTTTCATGACTTTTCCTTTGGTAAAATTTTCAAGCATCAAGTCTATGCAATGTGCTGCACAAGGTGACAAAAAAATATTTACTTCTTGTTACATAAGCATCATTCTTGCTTTCTTCATGTTTGCAGCATTATCGGTGACAACTTGAACACATAATCTGCCATAATATCATTAATTACTTCATTAAACAACTTATTGATGTATCTAGCATCTTGAACATAATCAATTGCATCAACTGATTTGATAAAAATTGTTCCTAAAGAGCAATAAATTTGAAAATTCAAGAGATGATGTTTTGTGAAGGTCGTCTACCCATCACACATTAGTGTATAACTCCTTTCTTTCCAAATCCTCCTAAAAGTCATCACCCAAAGCTATAACTCCTCATATTCTTTTCTAACACAGAGATGACCAATCTCAAATGGGGTGGGTGCCTTTATACCAAGACCATGTTCCACTATTGCATCTAACATGGTGGTAAAATAAGGAGAGTTTGCCTTATGCGTTGGAATGGATGCATCTAAAAAGAACTTTCCAATAGCTATTTACCAAATTTTCTCATCCTTTATTGAATTTTCCCTCAATTCTTTTATATGCTGGGTTGCTTGGCTGTTGGTTTTCTATATGCAAATGGGTCCGTTGGACCCACTACACCTAGCCTACGAGGTGCCTGTGTAGGAGGATCATCATCGTTCTCAATATCTACTGGGTGGAGTTATCTTTGACTAAATACTCAATACAAACCCCCTCCCCTGATCTAGATGAGCCACCCTCATCATATTGGCCACCTCTCATGGCTACCTCATATTGCATCCTTCTTCTCTCCTCCTCCTTCTGAAGTGATTTCAAACGTTCTTTCCTAGCCTTCCTCAAATTTGGATCCTCATCATCTTCAGAGGAAATAATTTTTCCCTCCCTAGACCTAAAAATTTCTCCTCTACATGTTTAAAATTCCTCCTCTCTTCTTTTCTCTCTGACAACCTTTTTCTATTTTCATGCATCCAACAACTGCATTTCTTTTTTCACAATAGGTGGCACTTGAGGACACTTTGCCACTTGGCTTTGCCTATGAGCCAAGTGTTGTTTCAATCTAGTTATCTCTCAATTTATGATTTTTTTGCCAATGATTACATTTAATTTTATGTTTACTTCCAGCTTTTTCACAATGGTTTTATGCCAGATCAATATCATGCACCATTTTGATATAGTTTCTTCAAAACAAAAGAACACATGGCATGATTTATAAAACATTTGAACTAAGATCAAAATATATAATAGTTTAATATTAAATTATTAGAAAGTTTGAAAATAAATTTAAAAATATAAAACTAATTACATAAAAGATCAATAAAAAAAGTAATCTTACATGAAGTATACAAAGATTATGCCTACTTAAAAAAACTTGTAGTGAAATCCTCAAAATATTCTCTTTAAATATTAAATTATTATTTCATACAAGAAAATAAATTTTGAAAATATAAAACTGTTTACATAATATTTTGAAAAAAATGAAAACTTATCATATTCATATATATACATGAAGTATACAATAAAATAACAAAATTGTGGTTAAATCCTCAAAAAATCTTATTTTAATATTAAAATATTCAAAAATCCAAAAATAAATAAACATAAAATCTCCACATCTAATAGATCTATGTCTTCTATTACTAAATCTATCAAACTTGCTTCATAAAATCATGTATTTGCATGCTAATAAAATTAAAAATAACATTTACTAGTCTTTAACATTAAAAAAACTCTAAATCTCCACAAAAGTTAAAAGCCTAAATTTTTAAAATACCAAATAATAGATCCACTCTCACAAATCACAATGTGTAAATCCATAACAAAAAAATATGTGGAATCATCATCATGGATTAGTTCTAAGCTCTTAGTATCTTACTAAACAAATATTTAAAAAAAATTCAAGAAATATAATGTACTTACCTTTGTAAATTTGTTTTGTTGATTTTCTTAGACCAAATCTACCAAAATAATTGATTTTGTGATGTGTTTGGAAGTTAATGGAGGAGGAGCAGCAGCTAGGGTGTCTTTGGAAAAGAGAAAATGAGTAAAGACGGAAAAAGAGGAGAAAAATTAGGGTTTTAAGGCTTTTATAATATATTGGCCGATATCTTGCAATATTTTGGCGGTATTTACTGATACTGATTCCGATACCATTATACAACTAAATATCATACCGATACCAGCCGAGGGTAAGACCTACCCATATATAAGCCAAAGCCCATTTCAAGTCAACATTAGGCTTGGGTCGTGCTGGATCCATGGATCCAATCAAATAAGAGAGGAAAAATTGCAAAGTGCATTAAAATAAATAAAATAATGGACGCAATTAACCTCACGTCCATCACCATATTGTTGAGTAAAGCAATTTTCTTCTTACCTCAGGCTGGACCTACATGTGAGAAGGCCCAACCCAACCTAGAAAAGGCCCATATGGGCTATAAGGCTCTGTTGGACCAGCCCTCCATTGACAAAACCCAATAAACCCCACTTGTTGTGTATGATGGGGCTCGAGGTGATATAGATCATTGATCTGATGGGGATCAAGGTGTTAGACAATGCCAAGAAAAATGAAATATCAAAAATGAAAGTTCTTGGCCACCATAGTTCCTATTATCAGTTAAATGAATATGGGCCTATAATTCATATTTTTCCTATTTTGTAATGTCTCTTTTCATCATACAAAACCACTAGTTCATGAAAATACTTAACACATCATCACCTAATGACATATATCTGATGATGATGGATGTAGACATCCAAAATTGGATGATGTGGATGGACCCTGCAGCATATGTAAAGAAATCTTGACCATCGTTAGCCTCCCTAAAGTGAAAATCCTGGGTCTGCCACTGTTTGTACTTGTGTCTCTCTTCTTATTCTCGGGCGTGGGTCTTCCTTGTGTCACTATGATCTTGGGCGTATAGTTTAGGCCCTTTAGGGTCTAGCTACAATTGAATACAACTCTTCTCATGGCATAAGAGAAATGGTGCTAGCTCTGTGGAGTTTGTTGGGTGGACGAGCAACTCGGTTTTCTTCAAATAGCAAGAACCCACGAAGTGAAGAAGGTTCCGCATCTCCTGATTATCTAGTCGGGATGGTACTTAAATAGGTAATGGTCATCCCAAAAGAAATGTTTGACCTCAAACAAGAATTTCAACCTATCCTGTTTAGTCCAATGCTCTAGCATCTCCCTTGCGATAAGAAAATTCACTGTCTACAAATCAACGGAGTTGGGAAAGACTCAACAATTGCACATCTTGGAAGCTTTTGCTCAGTGGGGCATCGCCCTTGGATTCCATTGGCAACCTTGAAAGGTGATCTTGAAAGGTGATCTGCTACGACAATTTCAGAACCCTTTTTGTTCCTAATTTCCAAATCAAATTCTTGTAGCAGAAGTGTCCACGTAATTAGTCTGACTTTAGCATTATCCTTATTAGAAAGAAGGTACCTTAAGGCTATGTGATTAGTTTATATAGTGCCTTTAGATCCAATCAAATAAGATCTAAATTTTTCTAGGGCAAATACCACATCTAGCAATTCTATTTTAGTGGTGGTGTAATTTAGATATGTATCATTCAGGTTCCTACTCGCATAGTAGATCATGTGGGCAAACTTGTTAGTCCAAAATATCCCTGAGAGCATTATCTGATGCATCACACATGAGCTCAAATGGGATAGTCCAGTTGGGAGATTGGATGATAGGGGCTGTGGTTGAGAGATTGGATGATAGGAGCTGTGGTAAGCTCCTTCTTCAGTTGTTCAAATGCTTTAAGGCAAGATTAATCAAATATAAACGTAGCATCCTTGGCGAGCAAATTTCACAAGGGTTTTGCAATCTTACTAATGTCTTTTATGAACCACCTACAAAATCCAGCAGGAGCAAGAATGATTGTATATGTTTGATCAACCGTGGTGGTGGAAGGTTAGATATCAGATCAATCTTGGCTCTATCTACCTTAACCCCTCTTTCTGAAATAACATGTCTAAGGACTATCCCTTTCTTCACCATGAAGTGATATTTTTTCCCAATTTAGGAGCAAATTTTTCTCTTTACACCTGACAAGCACTAATTGCAAATGGTGCAACATTCTTCAGAAGTACTCCCAAAGACTGGGAAGTCATCCATGAACACCTCTAGAAAACTTTCAATCATATCCGAAAAACCTACTAATCATATACTGTTGAAAGGTAGCAAGTGCATTGCATAACCCCAAGGGCATGCACCTGTAGGCAAATGTTCCAAAGGACAAGTGATGGTTGTCTTCTCCTTTTCCTCTAAAGGCACCCACAGACCCACTCCCATTTGCATCCATGCGACCTCCAAATCTCTTGAACAATATGATCAATGTCTTTTGAGATTTTTGTTTCTTGGAACATAAGAAGGCTAATTTTTTGTTTCTTAACCAATTTTCTTACATTCGCCCTTTTCTCTGGTCTAATCCTCTTATATTCCAGCTCACAATAATCATAATAATCTGCAAATTTATGAACACGCTCTGTTGGCATCCGAAATCATGTTGCCATGCCATTGGCAAGACCCCCTGACAAATTATCAACCCCATTTGTTTCCTGAACAAGCCCTCTCTCCTCTTTCTCTAACTGAGAAAAATAGTACAATCTTTGAAATTCATTGGACCCAATAGCCATCCCCAACTTTTTTCCCAACATCGATGGCAAGTATCGCCTCCTCTGTTGGAGAGGTATGCCTAACGACTTGGTTTATCAGAGAGTTTGTAGACCCTGAGTTGGACACAATATCCTTCCCTTTGATGGGCTCCCAACTTGCTTGATTGTTTTATAGCACATCTCCGTTACTAGTTGGATCTTGCACTGCTCTCAAACTATCATGAACCTTACTTGATCCACCTCTACTGGTCTTTGTAATGGATTTAGCAATCTCCACCACATATGCGATAACTTCTCTCCTAAATTAATGCTGAAATTTTCTTCCTTACTTGTCTTCCCCGCAGTTTTCTTCTCCATTTTGCTGTGATTAAGGGCCAATTTGGGAATTCACTTGTCAAGTGAATTCAAAGTAAAGCCTCAAATCAAGAGAGAATAAAATATGAGGGGTGTAATTATAATGAGATGGCATTTGTCTTTAGTGGCATGATATGGAACCTTTTAAAAAAAAAAATTTTTGTAAAAAGTAGATTTCTTTTTGTCATTTAGAGGGTTATTAAAGATGTTGCTTTCTTACTCTTTTTTTTTTGAAAAAAAAAGGAAGGGAGAATTTGAATTTTTGTACTTTTGATATGACCCCCTCATCATTTATTGTCTCTTAAATGGAGGCTTCACTGCACATCACTTTACAAGTGAATTACCCAAATGGGCTCTAAGGGAAAGGAACTAGCCCCTTGAATCTTGTAACCCTTCCTATTCTTCTTTTTCAACCTTGAAAACTGTTAGGATTGTCCCAGACCTCCTTCCGAGCATTTTGAACGCGAATTAGCTACCTCATCCTCCCCCCAAAATTCGAATGTGCTGAAAAAGCCATTAAGACACCCCCACCAGCATCATTGATTCCCTCCTACAAAAGCCCCAAACCCCTTAAACATCCTCCATCCATTACATCTTCATTTTGTCCTATGCTATTGATCTCCAGGGTTGCCACTTGAGAAATTCCCCTCCTTTGACCTGGTGTAGAAATTTCATCCTGTCATCTAAATCCAAACAAAGCTCCATTCCACAAATGAGCTGGGCTTGAATCTCATGATACTTTGGAGCCCACTATGGTGTTATATTTAATTGGGCCGGCCCATGTTCAAATTTGATAATGGATTCACCCATAAGCGAGATTTGACGTGCCATCTCCTCCACACATCAAGCCAAACAATTAGTCCACGTGTCCAATACCACTTCGGTGATCTTCGATACTACTTTAAGGTGTCTAGCCTCTTTCCTTTATTCTATCATCAGTACCATATCCCAAATCTTTTTGCCTTCTTCATCTCCGCCTCCTTCGACGGTTTAGGAGTCGAGAAGATAGCCTTTTTCTCCCTTGAATTCCTATGGTGTAGGACAGACCCATGGTTCCCCATGGGTCGACTCGCCTTTGGGCTCAGCCCACCTATCTTAGTTTATTTAGGGTTTTATTTGCTTATCTATATTTTTAGTTGTGTTTAAGTGGATGTTTTAATCTTGGGCATTGATGTGCTTGGATGGTCCAAATTAGTCTTATGGTTTTTTCTTTCTCTATATAATGATGTAAAGTCTCTTTGGTTAGTATTTAGTTATTGATGATTAATGAAATCGAGTGTTTTAGGATCTTCCCCAAGTTTTCCTAGAGTTGTCCTCGACATCTCTGATGCCTTTAGTTCGGAGTTTGGTGAGAGCCCAATTTCTCTAACGTCTCTAGCTCGAAGTTTGATAAGAGCCCATTTTTTTTCCTCTATCTCCATTTTCTACCTTGCCTGGCCCGCATCATCCCCCTCATTCCTCATTAGCCTCGCACCAATATCATCGTCTATAGGAGCCTTCTTTGTGGTTGGAGCTGGCGAACAGAAGCCCTCCACACGGCTACCTATGCCCTACTACTGAATGCCTAGGAAAGATGCATCTATTGTCAGCATTGTGTCCTCATCTATTTCGAGTTTACTATCATTTCTTGCTTTGTATTCATTGAGAAGATTTTTCCAAAAATGTTATTTCCATCTCCCCTTCTATAGATTTGTTGCTTGAAACTTATAGAAGAATCTTGCCGAATTCTAGTAACCTCATCTCTAACGTCTTAGAGACCTCCACCAATTTCCCAAAGCTCCCTCTTATCTTTGTGAATGTGATCATCCTAAGCGTGTAGCGGCACCCCAAAACACTAAAGCCAAATATTCCTATGTAAACCAGTATTATTTGGAATCCTCCTACCTATGGAGAGTGTAGCCATATAGATCTGCAACCTCCTTGTCATAATTCTTTTGTGGCTAACCAAACTTCATCCAGATTCTCCACAGAAGCCAAAATCTTCCTTTGCCCCTATTTGGCCAATTTCACTTCTCCTGAACCACACTTTACCCCTCCGCTACCCCCACGCCCAGCTTCCCCCCATCTCAAACTGTTTGATAGCCACTTGGAATTTCTCACGACTATGTCCCCTGCAATAGATATTCTTATGGCCTTCTTCTGAACATTTCCTTGCTTTGACTACATCCATGAAGGACCTGTTAGCCGAAAACCTACTAGATTTTGTTCTTATTTTAGTTCTCACTTCCCAACTCCAATAAAATTATGTAGATTGCATCCATAGAGTTGGCCTCATACTTTTTGACTGATGCTGGACTAATACAAAGCCTGTTTTCATTTTTCTCTTTGACCAGCTGAAAAAAGCTGTCTTGACAATAATCTTCCTATCAGTAACACTGCTTCCCTTCAGAGCTTTAATCCATTTCACAGCAATTTTTTTTCTCTAAAATGCACAATAACCAAAGCATTCACCGGTCCCTCTCCTACTAGACTCTGGAATAAAATCGTCAACTGCTTTCCCTTACTTGGAGCAGGTTTCTCTCAACCAGTACATTGGCGCAAATCTGTAAGTTATCCCCAAATACCATAGTCACATCTTCCCATCCTATAATCTCGTTTCTATTTCTCTTCGCCAACCAGCTCATCAATTGGGATGCTCAGCTCTAGGAAGATTTGGACAAGATGCTTGAGAAGGCCAAAGCCGCCAACGAGCCCTCTCTACGACACCCTCTGACAGATTATCAACCCCATTTGTTTCCTGAACAAGCCCTCTCTCCTCTCTCTAAATGAGAAACATAGTATAATCTTTGAAATTCATTAGACCCAATAGCCATCCCTAACTTTTTTCCCAACATCGGTGGCAAGTATCGCCTCCTCTGTTGGAGAGGTGTCCCTAATGACTTGGTTTGTTAGAGAGTTTGTAGACCCTGAGTTGGACACAATATCTTTCCCTCTGATGGGCTCTCAACTTGCTTGATTGTTTTACAACACATCTCCGTTACTAGTTGGATCTTGCACTGCTCTCAAACTATCATGAACCTTACTTGATCCACCTATACTAGTCTTTGTAATGGATTTAGCAATCTCCACCACATATGTTATAAATTCTCTCCTAAATTAATGCTGAGATTTTCTTCCTCACTTGTCTTCCCTACAATTTTGTCCATTTTGCCATGATTAAGAGGTAATTTGGCAATTCACTTGCCAAGTGAATTCAAAATAAAGCCTCAAATCTAGAGAGAATAAAATATGAGAGAGTGTAATTATAATGTGTCGGCATTTTGACTTTAGTGGCTTGATAAGGAAGCTTTTTGAATTCTTTTTTTTTTTTTTTTTGCAAAAAGTAGATTTCTTTTTGTCATTTAGTGGGTTATTAAAGATGTTGCTTTCTTACTCTTTTTGTTTTTTTTTTTTGAAAAAAAAAAGAATGGGGAATTTGAATTTTTGTACTTTTGATATGACCCCCTCATCATTTAATGTCTCTTAAATGGAGGCTTCACTTCGCATCACTTTACAAGTGAATTACCCAAATGGGCCCTAAGGGAAAGGAACTAGCCCCTTGAATCTTGTAACCCTCCCTATACTTCTTTTTCATCCTTGGAAACTGTTAGGATTGTCCTAGACCTCCTTCCAAGTCTTTTGAAGGTGAATCATCTACCTCATCCACCTCCCAAAATTCAAATGTGCTGAAAAAGCCATTGAGACAACCCCCACCAGCATCATTGATCCCCTCCTGCAAAAACCCCAAACCCCTTAAACATCCTTCATCCATTACATCGTCATTCTATCCAATGCTATTGATCTCCAGGGTTGCCACTTGAGAAATTCCCCTCCTTTGATCCGGTGTAGAAATTTCAACCTGTCATATAGAACCAAACAAAGCTCCATTCCGTAAATGAGCTGGGCTTGAATTTCATGATACTTTGGAGCCCACTATGGTGTTATATTTAATTGGGCCAGCCCATGTTCAAATTTGGAAATGGATTTAACCATAAGCGAGACTTGACATGCCGTCTTCTCCACATATCAAGCTAAACAGTAAGTCCACGTGTCCAATACCACTTCGGTGATCTTGGGTACTACTTTAAGGTGTCTAGCCTTCTTTCCTTTACTTTGTCATCAGTACCATATCTCAAATCTTTTCGCCTTCTTCATCTCTGCCTCCTTCGATGGTTTGGGAGTCGAGAAGATAGCCTTTTTCTTCGTTGAATTCCTCTGATGTAGGACAGACCTGTGGTCCCCCATGGGTCGACTGGCCTTTGGGCCCAGCCTACCTATCTTAGTTTATTGAGGGTTTTATTTACTTATTTATATTTTAAGTTGTGTTTAAGTGGATGTTTTAATCTCGGCCATCAATGTGTTTCAATGGTCCAAATTAGTCCAAGGGTTATTTCTTTCTCTATATAATAATGTAAAGCCTCTTTGGTTAGTAGTTAGTTATTGTTGATTAATGAAATCGAGCATTTTGGGATCTTCCCTAAGTTTTCTTGGAGTTGTCCTCGACATCCGTGACTCCTCCGGCTCGGAGTTTGGCGACAGCCCAATTTTTTTCCTATATCTCCATTTTCTACCTTGCCTGGCCTGCATCATCCCCTTCATTCTGCATTACCCTCTCACCAATATCAATGTCTACAAGAACCTTCTTTGTGCTTAGAGCTGGCAAATAGAAGCCCTCCACATGGCAACCTTTTCCCTACTACTAAATGCTTGGGAAAGCATGCACCGATTGTCAGCATCGTCTCCTCATCTATTTTGAGTTTACTATCATTTCTTGCTTTACATACACTGAGAAGATTTTTCCAAAAATGTTGATTTCCATCTCCCCTTCTATAGATTTGTCGCTTGAAACTCACAGACGAATCCCACCAAATTCTAGTAACCTCATCTCTAACGTCTTCGAGACCTCCACCAATTTCCCAAAGCTCCCTCCTATCTTTGTGAATGTGGTCATCCTAAGCGTGTAGTGGCACCCCATAACACTAAAGCCAAATATTCCTATGTAAACCAGTATTGTTTGGAACCACCTACCTATGGAGAGTGTAGACATATAGATCTGCATCCAGATTCTCCACAGAAGCCAAAATCTTCCTTTGCCCCAGTCTGGCCAATTTCACTTCTCCTGAACCACACTTTTCACGCAGGGTCTGGATTTGAGGGGTCTGGATTTGAGGGATAGCAATTCCCCCCCTCCCCCCCACCCCCCCCCCCCCCCCCCCCCCCCCCCAAAACTGCTTGGTAGCCACTTGGAATTTCCCACGACTATGTCCCTTGCAATAGATATTCTTATGGCCTTCTTCTCAACATTCCCTTTCTTTGACTACATCCACGAAGGACCTATTACCCGAAGTTGTTCTCATTTTAGTCCTTGCTTCCCAACTCCAATAAAATTGTGTAGATTGCATCCATAGAGTTGGCCTCATACTTTTTGACTAATGTTGGACTAATACAAAACCTGTTAACTTTTTTCTCTTTGACTAGCTGAAAGAAGCAGTCTTGACAATAATCTTCCTGTCAGTAACACTGCTTCCATTCAGAGCTTCAATCCATTTCACAGGAAGTTTTTTTCTCTAAAATGCACAATAACCAAAGCATTCATCGGCCCCTCTCCTACTAGACTCTGGAATAAAATCGTCAACTGCTTTCCCTTACTTGGAGCAGGTTTCTCTTAACCAGTATATTGGTGCAAATCTGATAAGTTATCCGCAAATACCATACTCACGTCATCCCATCCTATAATCGTGTTTCTATTTCTCTTCGCCAACCAGCTCATCAATTGGGATACTTAGCTTCGGGAAGATTTGGGCAAGATGCTTGAGAAGGCCAAAGCCGCCAACGAGCACAAATTCTTTGGTCTGTCCATTCGCCCCATTTGACTTTACTCATTTTTATTGAAGTTTTAGCTATTCTTTCTCTTAAAAATCGTATCTTTGGTCAGTTTTCTATGTGGGTTTTATGGGTTTAGATGACTATTTGCCAGATTTGAATTGACTCATTTTTTGTTGAAGTTTTAGCTATTTTTTCTCATTAAATATCATATATTGGATCGATTTTCTATGTGGGTTTTATGGATTTTGATGATATTGCACTTTGAATTTTCTACCTAATTTGATTGAAGTTTGAGGTCTTGTTCTCTAATAGAATCACTTCTCTGATTGTTTTTTCAGTGTGGGTTTTGTTTGTTTTTATGTGTTAAAATATCCAGGTCTGAAATTGCATGATTTCTATTGAAATAAGAATGAAATTTTGCATGCTGTGAAGTGAAGATTGTACGGTAAATGGTGTTTGAAGGAATTCTAGCGCCAGTTCGTGTAATTGAATTCATGAAGTTTCTAAGCAATGCCTCTCTATTCAATTGATTGGTTTGAAAATGAAAATCCACCAGGGACCATCAATTATTCTCTCCTTTGACAGCAATCACTCTAGTAAATCAAGTTGTAGACAAGTGATGGTCCCTTCTATATCTGCACCTTGGACCGTTTCACTCCTGACCTTTTTCATATTCCTCTTGTTAAACCCCACTTTACTATGAATTATTAGGAATTCATTCTGATGTAGCCAAAAAGGCCATTAAAGCAAACAGCGTAAAGGCAGCTGTAATCATTATCACATTTATTAAATTAGGCAGTCAAGAGGTTAAACAAAGTGATGTTAGGTGATATTACCACTTGTGTGTGAGTGTATGTTGTTAAAGTAATGTACACAAAATCTTTGTGAAATATCTCAAAGATGTTTCCTTCCGCTAGTCTATAGGAAAACAAATTTGATCCTACCTGCTAGTTTCCTAGATTTTCTAATTTCTTTGTGAAATATCTCCTTGCATTACATCTTCAGCCAATACTTCTGGACTTCTTGTCTGATTAAGAGATAAATATGCTCTAGCTCTGATTCTAGGCTTTCACATACTAATAGTCTACTTGCACAACACCGTGTATTCATTCTTATGGCATTTATTTTTATAGAAATCAACTTTTCCTTAATGTATTGGCTTATTGATGGTAAAACTTCTAATGGAGATAGATTTTGATTTACATTTTTGGTTTGGTTTATAATATTTCATATTTCTCCCAAAGTGACTTCTGATTGCTCCTAACCATTGCAGTCCTATTGACTGGGTGAAACTACTTATTGGTCCCCATTTTATGCAAAACTTTTTGAAGGGACCGAAGATATGAAAATATGTTTCTACAGAAGTTGAAATCCCGCAAGGACAAATTTGAAATATGAAAAATGAGATCTGATATTAGCAAAATTAATTCTTGGATAAACCATTCTATTAAAAATGTTGCACTAACTTGTAGTTGTCTTCTTTGTAATTTTCTCTTTTGAATAGTGGTGTTCTAGCCTTTTCCCATGAGTGCATTTTTGTATTTTGGTAGAAGGTTCTAATGAAGGGTTTGTTGTTGTTTCTTAAAACTCTAGGGTAGAAAATTGAAGAAATTCATATGACCATGAGGAAGCCTACAAAACTCTATTGTGATGGGATGTAAATACTCTATTTTAGGTCGAAAACTTTTGCCAAGGTCTATATAGCATTGGCGGTTGTTTCCATTGTACACAAGAGAAACTGAGTGTTCTAGTTTATAAATTTTTACATTATTGTTGAGTAAAGCAATTTTCTTCTTACTTCGGGCTGGACCTACATGTGAGGAGCCCCAACCCAACCTAGAAAAAGCCCATATGGGCTATAAGGCCCTGTTGGACCAGCCCCCATTGATAAAACCCAATAATCCCCACTGGTTGTGTATGATGGGGCATGTGGTGATTTAAACCATTGATCTGATGGGGATCAAGGTGTTGGACAATGCCAAGAAAAATGAAATCTCAAAAATGAAAGATCTTGGCCACCACAGTTTATGTTAACAGTTAAATGAATATGGGCCTATAATTCATATTTTTCCTATTTTGTGATGTCTCTCTTAATCATACGAAACCACTAGTTCATGAAAATACTTAACACATCATCGCCTAATGACATACATGATATATCTGATGATGATGGATGTAGACGTCCAAAATTGGATGATGTGGATGGACCCTACAGCATATGTAAAGAAATCTTGACCATCATCAGCCCCCCTAAAGTGAAAATCCTGGGTCTGCCACTGTTTGTACTTGTGTCTCTCTTCTTATGCTTGGGCGTGGGTCTTCCTTGTGTCAGTATGATCTTGGGCATATTGTTTAGGCCCTTTAGGGTCTAACTACAATTGAATACAACTCTTCTCATCGCATAAGAGAAATGGTGCTAGCTCCGTGGAGTTTGTTGGGTGGACGAGCAACTCGGTTTTCTTCAAATAGCAAGAACCCACCAAGTGAAGAAGGTTCCGCATCTCCTAATTATCTAGCTGGGGTGGTACTTAAATAGGTAACGATCATCCCAAAACAAATGTTTGACCTCAGATAAGAATTTCAACCTATCTTGTTTAGTCCAATGCTCTGGCGTCTCCCTTGCGACAAGATAATTCACTATGTTTACAAACCAAGGGAGTTGGGAAACACTCAATAATTGCTCATCTAGGAAGCTTTTGCTCAGTGGGGCATCGCCCTTGGATTCCATAGACAACCTTGAAAGGTGATCTGCTACGACAATTTCAAAACCCTTTTTGTTCCTAATTTGCAAATCAAATTCTTGTAGCAGAAGGATCCACGTAATCAGTCTGACTTAAGCATTATCCTTCTTAGAAAGAAGGTACCTTAAGGCTATGTGATTAGTTTATATAGTGACTTTAGATCCAATCAAATAAGATCTAAATTTTTCTAGGGCAAATACCACATCTAGCAATTCTATTTCAGTGGTGGTGTAATTTAGCTATGTATCATTCTGGTTCCTACTCGCATAGTAGATCGTGTGGGCTAACTTGTTGGCCCAAAATAGCCCCGAAAGCATTATCTGATGTGTCACACATGAGCTCAAATGGGATAGGCCAGTTGGGAGGTTGGATGATAGGGGCTGTAGTAAACTCTTTCTTCAGTTGTTCAAATGCTTTAAGGCAAGATTAATCAAATATAAACGTAGCATCCTTGGCGAGCAAATTGCATAAGGGTTTTGCAATCTCACTAAAGTCCTTTATGAACCACCTATAAAATCCAGCAGGCGCAACAATGATCATATATGTTTAACCGACCATGGTGGTGGAAGGTTAGATATCAGATTAATCTTGGCTCTGTCTACCTTAATCCCTCTTTCTGAAATAACATGTCTAAGGACTATCCCTATATTCACCATGAAGTGATATTTTTTTCCAATTTAGGAGTAGATTTTTCGCTTTACACTTGACAAGCACTAATTGCAAATGGTGCTACATTCTTCAGAAGTACTCCTAAAGACCGAGAAGTAATCCATGAACACCTCTAGAAAACTCTCAATCATATCCAAAAAACATACTAATCATACACCGCTGAAAGGTAGCAGGTGCATTGCATAACCCCAAGGGCATGCACCTGTAGGCAAATGTCCCAAAGGGACAAGTGAAGGATGTCTTCTCCTTATCCTCTATACGACCCCCAAATCTCTTGAACAATATGATCAATGTCTTTTGAGATTTTTGTTTCTTGGAACATAAGAAGGCTAATTTTTGTTTTCTTAACCAATTTTCTTATATTCGCCTTTTTCTCTGGTCTAATCCTCTTATATTCTAGCTCACAATAATCATAATAATCTTTGAATTTATGAACACGCCTTGTTGGCCTCCTAAATCATGTTGCCATGCCATTGGCAAGACGCCTGGACAGATTATCAACACCATTTGTTTCCCGAACAAGCCCACTCTCCTCTTTCTCTAACTGAGAAACATAGTACAATCTTTGAAATTCATTGGAGCCAATAGCCATCCCAAAATTTTTTTCCCAGCATCAATGGCGAGTATCTTTAACGACTTGATTTGTCAGAGAGCTTGTAGACCTTGAGTTGGACACAATATCCTTCCCTTTGATGGACTCCCAACTTGCTTGATTGTTTTACAACACATCCCCGTTACTAGCTGGATCTTGCACTACTCTCAAACTATCGTGAACCTTACTTGATCCACCTATACTGGTTTTTGTAATGGATTTAGAAATCTCCACCACATATGCAATAACTTCTCCTAAATTAATGCTGAGATTTTCTTCCTTACTTGTCTTCCCCACAAATTTCTCCATTTTGCCGTGATTAGGGGGTAACTTGGCAATTCACTTGTCAAGTGAATTCAAAGTAAAGCCTCAAATCAAGAAAGAATAAAATATGAGGCGTTGTAATTATTATGTGACGGCATTTTGTCTTTAGTGGCTTGATAAGGAAGCTTTTTGAATTTTTTTTTGTTAAAAGTAGATTTCTTTTTGTCATTTAGTGGGCTATTAAAGATGTTACTTTCTTACTCTTTTTTTTTTTTTTTTGCTTTGAAAAAAAAAAGAAAGGGGAATTTGAATTTTTGTACTTTTGATATGACCCCCTCATCATTTAATGTCTCTTAAATGGAGGCTTCACTTCACATCACTTTACAAGTGAATTACCCAGATAAGCCCTAAGGGAAAGGAACTAGGCCCTTGAATCTTATAACCCTCCCTATGCTTCTTTTTCATCCTTGGAATCTAATAGGATTGTCCCAGACCTCTCTTTTCTCTTTTGGTTCTAATCAATGTTGTTGGCTTTAGTTTTGATGCTTGGTAATAAATAAACTTGATTGGCCTTCTGCTGCTCTTTAGATAAGAAAACATGGAATTTATATGATGACCTAACTTAATTATGTTTAGAATGATCCCTTGGAACCCAAATTATGCCTATTTGAGTCTTGATTATCATCATTAATCGTCAAAGCCGTATCCCATCATCATACCTCTCAAAATGCTCTAATTCCTCCTACAGACCCTTGCTGAAAATATTTATTTATTAAGAATTGGTCCTATGAGGACCATCCTCACTCCTCTTTGTAAGGACTTATCTGACCATCATTTCCAGGCTCTCATCCAACGATCTGCATGCCTTCTATAAAATCTATTGAGGCAAAACGAAAAAAAGAAACAAAACCCAACCTTCTTCCTTGTCTCTCTCTCCTCTCATCTCAGACCCTTATTCGTCTTGCTTTGCTGTTTACCAAAGCGAAAACAAGTAGCCTCTCCTCTCTCTCTCTCTAACTGGATTCTTGCCATGTCCTCTCTCTCATTCCTACTGCCGAACCCCTTCTTTTCTCTTTGCCCACTTGATCACCTGCCAAATCCTTTTTCTTCTTCTTCTTCGTATCCTTTTAAGAAATGGGTGTATTAATCTCCTAAAATAATTACCACTGCATTTCCTGAAATGGGTTTTAGGGTTTGGTAGGGATTGAGAATTGGGTTTTGGATTTGAAATTGCTGTTGTTGTTGGATTCATTTATTTTATAATTATTATATTTTGATCGGTTCTAATTGGCATTGGAATGAAAGAGTTTGGGGATTTTAGGGTTAAGATTAGGGGTTTTCATTTTCTTCTGCGTATGAAAGAAATTAGCCCTTTTGTGGATGAAACAATTTAGGGGCTTTTTCTACTCCTGTCAGATTCAAGGTTTGTTTTTTTAGCACCATACATTCATCCCAGATTTGATTTACAGATACGGTTCTATAGTAAGCTGATCACCATGAGAGTTCTCTCCTCTTGCTGAATTTAAGAATCAGAGCTCGGCCCATGTTGCAGCCTATGTACCCAACCCTAATAACCTTAAGGGTAGGTCATAGTCTACCAAAAGGCTAGTCATTTACCCTTCTTTCCTAGAAGTTTCCAGGGTTGCTTAGCCTAGAACCAGAATTGAAGACTACAAATTCTTGGTCAGCTTATTCAAACCAACTTGATATCTTGGCAGCTAGAGAAGGCTTTAGATTGTTTTATATTTTCCTGGCTAATTTTTGACAGAAGGTGATCCATTGAATGCCTTAATTTGGGACGGAAAGGCAAGGGCACTAGTCATTGTTGGTGGAGAATGACATTATATGCATGCTTTTGCCCATGGAGCAATCTGTTTTTTCTTTTTCTTTTTTTTTTTCCTTATATGCTGTGGGAGTTAAATGATATGGTTTATGCTGCCAAATAAGGGGTGATGATAACCAGAAACACTAAAATCTTGAAGTGTTAGTGAACGAGAGAACAATGCATATCAAAGGGTCATGATAAGGGATATTTTGATTGGACTATTAGCGAGGAATTAGTTTCCATCTTGTAGGAGGTTGATTGATATCCTTTTCTTAAATGAATCTGCCTTCTCACCTTTATGCATTATGTTTATGTTGCATGTCTTATAATTCCTCTTGTTCTCTACCCTATGCTTAATATAACACACATTAAATTTATGTTGTGCAGACACAGTGAGGAGACTGGAAAGAAGTCTGATGTTGAAGGCATTTGGGATGTTGCTCTCTTTCTGGTTTTGAAGACAGCTTTTTGCCATGTTGATACAGTTCATATAGTTGATATAGTTGGTGCTGAATGTTGACTATTGATGTTGATGTTGATGCATATATACATGATGAACCAAATGAACCACACGAAACCACCCAACGGTCTGGATCACTGCAACCTATAAACTCTAGGTAGCATGGGTGGGAATAAATGAAATGGCTAGCTTTCTTGACTCATGGAGAAGTATTCTTTCTTTCTTTTTTTTTTTTTTTTTTTTTTTTTTTTGAGCAGTCTAACCGAAATGCTGCGTTTGCAATGTCGATGGCGGCAACTTAAATCTGTTTGTTTTTGTCTACAGCTGATGGGGTTTCAATTTGAACAGAGGAACACAGTCTGGCAATCCCACCATGTCAAAACTGTGTTCCCCACGGCACATGTCAAAACTGTGTTCCCCACGGCAGATGGCCAAGGCAATTAAATTTCTCACAAGGAGACCCCACCGATTTAATCAGTGTTCTTCAGCAACAATTAAGAAGCATCATTGTACAAAATTTTAAAAAATAGAGAAAAAAAGGGGGGCTATATTTCTATGATCAAGATCTTCACACCTATGCCAAGAAATCATGTCATGGACTATCCCTAGGGATTACGACCCCGACCAGGACACGGACTTGACTCAAGTTGAGACTGAGCCAAAAGCAACTTGGGTTAGCCATTCAGCTGTCTCTTTTTCATTCTTTCTTCTTTTTATTTTTTCCGCTGTTTGTTATGAGGAACTGAACTCATGTGAATGAGAGAAAAACCACAATCAATAGTCAGGATCCTCCGGGCTTTAACTTTGAAATTCAAAGTTCAAGGAGTGGAACTCCCACAACGTTCAAAAGAAACAATGTCTAGTTATATATGGTATCCCCAAATTTCATCTTAATTGAAATGGGTTCCATCTTTAGATTAATCGTTGGTATAATTCAATCTTTTGTATATTCATTATCACGGTTTCTATGAAACATTCGACCCAATGGTGGGGACTACTCCGTTTGAGGTAAGATTCAGCATTTTCTCATAAATATGTAATTACTTTACTTTATGTGGTCTAGATTTGAATAGTTGGGCCTCATTTCATGGCTCCACTCCAGGAGCAGGAGGGAGTGTGGACCTTGTTCAATCCTCGGAATATATGGTATAGAGTTAAAATTTTGAATGATTTTTTTTTTCAAATTTGCCCCTCTTCACCTTTTTCTAGGGGTGTAATGGTTCAATTAATTGTGTTTTTTCGGAAAATCATTAGCTAAGCTGTTTTTACAGTTTTCAATTTTTAAAAACCGTAACTATAGTTGTATCCTAAAAAACTAAAACGTGGTTAATGTATTAGACAATTTGTTTACAGTTAATTGTCACGTAAAATACAAGTTTCCTTTTCTTTTTTTTTTCTCGGAATGTAAAAGACATATTCAAGAGTCAAAACGAAATATCATAGATAACAAATTACATAATTCCAAGATACTAAAATAGCATTAAAATGTTTATATATACAAATAAAATAATAAAGTGCATTTTTACAGCATGTGTTGATCCTTCACTTTGCCCTAGCAACAAGCAACAACAATTAATGCATTTAGCCAATTGGGTTTGAATATCGGACGGCTGTGGAGGTTTTCTGATAAGAGATTAACTGCTGAAATTAATTTAGAAATATGGCTTGGAGTGTGACAGTTCGGTTAACCATGTGTTTTGGAAAAATGGTTAACCGAATCATATTTTACGGTTTGGTTCGATTATTAACTATGAGTTAAGACTGAAAACCTAAATCAAATAGTGAAGCATCGTTTTCCGATTTTAATAGCTATAACCATAACCAAACCGTAAAACACGGTTATTAACGGTCGGTTCAGTTCGGTTCGGTCGGTTAGATGGTTTTTCTATTTTTTTTTAACACCCCTACCTTTTCCTTCTATAAAAGGATAGAGTTTAATCTTTTGGTTAGTTCCAAAAGTTAAGTAAATCTCTCTCCAAGCTTTGAGGAGAGTTCAAGGATTGTTTTAAGGAGATATTCCTTCTCTAAGGCACCTTGAGAGAAGCCTTTTTCTACAACTAAATTGGATTTTGGCATCTTGTCTATTCTTTGAATTCAAATAGAGTTGGTCCCACTATATTTGAGCATATGTTAAAAAAAATGATGTGCTCAGTCTTATAGTAGGACCAACTATTATTGAAGTTAAATTTAGAGAAAGCAATTTTATGGATATTACACCCTGACTCTTTAACTTTTATAACATTGGTTAATAGTTATCAATGGTGAGCTCTTAGCCATGGATGCATAGCACAGCGATTGTGGCCCATCAGACAAGCACAAGTAACCCATTAATAGATTTTTATTAATTAATTATGGGTGAAACTGTTTAGATGTGACACATACTATATGAGCCCTACTTACCTTAGAGTGATCTCCAACTCTTAGGCAAAAATTAGGAGTAAATGATTGTTTTGAGCAGTTTGGATTTATTATGGTGAGCCTTTTTTTTTCTTTTGTATTTTAATTGCCCCTAAAGTTTTGAAAATTTATCTTTAAAATTATTAAAATATTTTCAAATTTAGGATTTTTTTTAATAAAAACATGAGTAAAATTTTGTAAATAAGAAAATTTGTAAATAAGAAAATTAATAAATATAAAAGACACTAGTAATCCCCTTTAGAGTAAAAAAGAACTTCACTTTGCCGTTGTTAGTCCACTATTACTTTCCCCTCCTAGAAGAAAACCCTAGTTTTGTAGCTAGTCTACTCCTAACATCCGAATCGAACTCTCTAAAGCCTCTTTCGAAGAAAAAAGTAGGGATAGCCTCAGAGGTCTTAATTCAACAAGAAAGGGATTTACCAAGAAAAAAGAAAGAAAGCCAAGACCGTGCAAATTGATGCTATTTCCTATTACAGTATAAGAAGTGGGAGGAAATGCATAGAAAGATGTGGCATAGCCTCAATTCATGGGGAGAGTTCTTCTCCTTTCTATCCCTTCATTTGCCAATTGCACAAAAGGGAGGAGAGTGGGAAAAAAGGGATTTTAATAGTACAGACCTTAGATTTGACAATTGCTCCTCAATAATTGAAATTTAAATATTTCTCGCAAAGCTATTCGTACAATAAATGTGCAACCATAGTGCGAAATGTGAGTATCACACAACCCCAGGACATTGTATACTTTGATACGCGAGATATTACATGGCCCTAGGTATCATACTAACAGGTCAATGAGAGTTTGTTATACTTCAATCATTGACTGGCAAATGTTAAGTCTAAAGCCAGCTTTACAAGTAAAATAGAAAAAAGGCTTTTTGAAGCAACTTTTAAACTTAGTTGACTTCCTAAAACGGCTCAGTCATAGCTGAGCCCAAGTGCAATGGGCGAGTTTTAATTCTCTTGACACCATTAACAATCTTTGACCAAAAGAACAACCTCTTACCTCAATGCCAAGAGGTGGTTGTTCTTGTCTACCTGATCAGGCACCTTTCCCTTGTAAGAGGGCCCTTGTTACTTGGCTCAAGGTCTACCCTGCTTTCCTAGCTTGAGGGCTCTACTCACCTCTCCGAGATCTTTCTTTACCAAGGGTGAAGCAACAACCTCCAATAGCTGGAAAACCCAAAAGAAAAAAAAAAAAAAAAAAAGAAGTACAATCTCTAACCAGAATCATACCACTAGCACAAGCAAAAAATCCAAGATGACCAATAATCTCGAGGGCAAACAACATATGTTTCATCCTGACAAAGACATGTACAATGAGTACCGTACGAGTGATCCACCAATTTTATTGGTAGAACCGAATCGTTTTCGAGCATAAGTTTTTTTCTTTCTAAGGTTTTTGTATCAATTTTGTACTGTCGAAGTAGAGGTTATTTTATTTTTCCCTAGGCTATCAGTAATACAGTATGAATGTGACTAATATCCAAACTGATTGTCCATTGGTAGGTCTTACCTAATGGGCCTCAAACCCTAAATCAAGAACACTTACAGCATAAAAATGAAATAATCCGGCCCATCCTCTTAGGTAATACAGAAATCTAATGACGAATGAAAAAGCAAACCAGTAATACAATAATTATACATTCTATTACTGGAAAATACTGCACATGGAATATCAAGAGTACCGTCCAAAAAACAAGGTTGGTGTGTGGAGGCCGGTGCAATGTTGTAGATGATTTCTAGCATTTTACAATATTTTTTTGGGGTAAAAAGGGATTTACTAAATGAATCCAAGGGACTCAATACACTCACCCTTTCTTTTATAAATAATAATAATAATAAAATGACCTAAATGCCCCCTTCTCTCCGGACTCACCTTCCCCTTCCTTTCTCCTCCCCTTCCCCACCTCCCCATTCTGGTGATAGAGACGAAAGGCGGCTTTGGCCGCCTAATCTCCATCCCCTCCTTCACCCTTCTCTCCTCTAGCAAATCTCAACTAGGAGATCCCAATCTCCTAGTCGAACCTGCCAGTGGCTTGTTGTTGCTTGATCGGGCATAAAGGGGGAGGAGAGGAAGAGGGAGAGGGAGAGAAAGGATGAGGAAGGGGAGGGAGATCAAGCGGCTGCTCTACTAGAGCCACCTATTGTCTCTATCGTCGGAAGGAGGAGGTGGGGAAGGGGAGGAGAGAGGAAGGGGAATGTGAGTTGGCAGAGAAGGGGGCATTGGATCATTTTATTAGCATTATTATTTAAAAAAAAGGGTGAGTGTATTGAGTCCCTTCCTGGATACATTTAGCAAATCCCAAAAAAAGAAAAAAAGAAAAAAAAAGACCGTGAACCATGACGTGATGCCATGTCATCTCTCTTTTTTGGGACAACTGCAACCCCAATTATAATGCAAACAACAAGCCCTGGGTGTACCCAATATATACTGTTTTGCAGCAGCAGCAGTGTTCTATTTTTATCTTTTTAAGCATTACATGTTAAACAAGGCAAAAATGATTTAACTAAATTCAAACCATTCCATTCATAAACAAACCATACTAAAGTCTTAAATCCAACATACAATTAAGTTGGTTACATCCAAATTGAATAATAAATGTTCAACTGAATTCAAAATAAGCTACTTTAATTCCTCCAAGCTCCTAGTCTCTACTGCTTTAATTCCAAAAGGCTCCTAGTCTCTGCTGTAGATATTGGACCCGCTTTGTCTCAAGAGCCGGTGCTACCGATATTGGACCTGCTTTGTCTCATAAGCCTGCCCAAATATTGAACCCGCTTTGTCTCAAAACCTCGTTCTGGTCATCAATCAGTTTATCATCACGCCATGTCTGCAAAGATATAAAGAAAGATAGGTAAAATATTGCATGAGACCAAGCTTAGTCATCAATACATGATCATGCAAACACAAAAATCAAGCTCTCTCAAATAAGATTATAAATCATATGATAAGGAATAAAACATTAAAGAAAGGTATATAAATCAAAGAGGCAATCCGCATGAGCTAAATGTTGGCCTAGTAATAGCTAATAAGCTGACTACAACCTCAGCACCCAAAGGCACCTACATAATCTCAATCGAAGATCCCGAATACTTGTACTAGTCCGATGTATCCATATCGGGCGTGATACGATACTTGTATTGGTACCTGATACTACACCGATACTTCTAGGGTATACGTTTAGCATATCCTACTTAGCAAGGCCATTTTTTCATTTAGGTCTGTAAGTTTCCTTATTTCTCAACCACATTTTAAAAAATCAACTGAGTCCAAGTCGACTTGCACTCGGCCCACACCAAGTCCGGTTGACCTTGATTCGGACTCAATACGTGGGACTTAACTAACTCGGCTGAGTCATCATGGGAGTCGGCCATGGGAATCGGCCGAGTCTTAATGCAACTGGGCTGAGTCGACTCGGGCAGTCATGATCGAGTCGGGTCCGAGTCTGATTTTTTAAGCCTTGTTCTCAATATAGAAAATGTTAGAAAGGAACACAAACAATGATAATTTCATTAATCCAAATGTTGTCTAAAAGAAAAACTAGGAAACCCGTATATGTGTCCTAGATTTCCAAAAGTGTAGAGTCGTATCCCCTGATCCCCGTATTCGTGTTCATACCTATATTTGTATATGGGCATCATAGATCTCAACTATTCATGGGCACCTACAATATTGAGTGCTTGAAGACACCTACAGATGCTCGAACACACAGGTAACAACATTACTCAATATCCAAAGATACCTATAGAATAATTCTGGACTGCAGTTAGATGATTAATTTTGGATAAGCCCCTGCACTAGTAGGCATCCCCAATGGGGACAGAGTTTTAAACAAGTGTAAATAATAGGAAAGATCAAGGCATGAGTAACAGGCATGTTTAACATAGATCACAGGAAAGGCATGACTTAGCAGACAAGGTAAGAGTATTCTTTTGACTAGTTTCAACTCAAGTGCCCAGCGGATAATGTGGAATTGAATATAAAAATGTGGTTTATATCTTAGAGGTTGCTAGAATAGGAATCTAGCATTTTTCTAAAATTTAAATTAGGTAAACTGGCTAGATTGAGTTACACATGCAATAGATTCAATGTACTAAAACAGAAGTAGTATGGTACCCTATTGACAAGTATCTTGTAATAGGGATACAATCTAACATTAGCTCTCACCCAGGTTTCATCACCTAGGTTCAACCAAATGTGCTCAGACATACATTTAAATTCAGCCAACATGATTATTTTATGTCTGGTTCAGTCCCCCTTTATCCAGTCCAGGGTGAGTGCTTGCACTCGGTTTGGCCATTTGGGTCTGACATACAACCAGCTGGTAGGACACGACCTGTCACACACTTCTGGGTGCACAACAGTCCTATTTACAGAGGTCATCTTCTTGGATGTGAAATTTCTGATCATTGCCCTGTAAATGGAATCACAATAAAAGCCCATTTCGTTCTTCAATGCTTGGGCTTAGAATTCCTAATTTTTTTTCCTAGTAGTTAGAGAAGCTTGGAGTATTATTCAAATCAAAGGTTCTCCACTGTTTGGAGATTGGCAGACGGCCCAGCCCTAAGTTTCTGCCAAAGATTAAAGATACCAAAGATATGATTGAAGAAATTCAGTCCCAGATCAAGAGCAACCAGAACAGTGAATTCTCCACACTTCTGTAAAGGAAGCAAAAGCCAGCCTTCAGAAAAAAATTTCTACTTGATGAAAATATGCTGAAGCAAAAATTGAGAGATAGGCATCTAAACTTGGGTGATAATACACCAAGTATTTTCACACTCTGACCAAAAGCAGGAAAAAGAAGCCCTCTATTCACTCAATTGAAGATGAAGAGGGCAGTGCTATGCCTGTTCCACTTCTCATTAAAGAGACCTTTGTCAACTACTAAAAACATATTCTGACTGTTAAGAATCTGAAGGCTCACACTTTGACTGATCAAGCTCATGGAGCAGGATGCTGAAAATCTCCAAAGGCCAGTGAATATCTCTAAGATAGAATTTTCCATTAAGCAAGCTAACCCATGCAAGTCCCTTGGCCCAGATGACTTCAATGCACATTTCTTCAAGGTGTGATGGCCAATTGTGGATTTGATGTTTCAGATGCAATCAAGATTTTGTTGTTGAAGGAAAGCTTATCAACAGGGAAAAAAACATTGTTACTGTGATTCCTCAGAATGAAAATCTCCTGATAAAAAAAAAGGGTGAAAATCCCTCCACTCCCACTCACTTCAGGCCTGTCTCCTTTCTTAATGAGATTTATAAGATAATCTCTAGAGTTATTACAAATAGGCTGAAAAATGTGATGAGTAAGATCAACAATCTGCTTTTGTCCTGCGGAGATCAATCATGAACAATATTATTCTCTCCAACATCCTCATCAACACTTTTCATCTGCACAAGGGCCCTCCGAGAATGTGCCTTAAAGTTGACATTACCAAGACCTTTGATAGTTTGAGATGGAATATCTTTTGATTCTCCCCGATAAATTCATCATGGTTTATAGAATGCATCCAAAATCCTGCTTTTTCAATCCTTGTCAATGGTAAGGCCTGTGGTCTTGTCAATTGTTGTAAGTGCCTAAGACAGAACCCCCACTTTCCTCCTATCTCTTTTGTATTGCAATGGGGTTCTTCTCTGGAATGTGCTTATCAAATAGGTATTTCTATGATTCCCATGCCCTATCAAATAGGTATTTCTATGATTTATCACGTCCTGTATGCAGTGGATGTACTGATATTCTTCGGTGAAAATCTTGGTGGGGGCATCATTAAGAAGCCGCTGGAGGATTTCAATAAATTTGCCGGTCTAAGTATTAGCTGTGAGAAGAGCTCTGAGCTCTTCACAAACTGTGACGAGTTCTTTATGCAAGGGATCACTTCCATTTTTAATTTCAAGCAGAAGTATGTGCCAATTACTTATCTGGGTTTACCATTGTTATCAACAAGATTAAAACTAAATCATTGCCAGCCTATAATTCAAAAACAGAAGCAGAAACTCTCTGGGTGGAAAAGCAAGCTCCTTTTTTATGCTGGTAGGTTGCAATTAATCAACTCTACCGTTTCCAATTTACATATTTATTGGGTCTCTGGTTTCCTTCTGCCTAAAGCATGCATTCACACACTGAAAGAGCACATCAGGGATTTCTTTTGGGGAAATTTTGGAGGGAAAGCTCTAACAAAGACTGTTGAATGGAAGAAAATATGTAAACCTCTTCAGTCGAGTAGTCTGGGGATCAGGTCTATTGTTCCTGTGGCTGAAGATGCAATTAGAAGACAGGTTTGGCAAGTTGCTAGAAAAAGGAAATCCATGTGGGCGGATTGGGTTTACAATAGATATATTGTTAGGATTTTGAGTGTTGGTTAATTCATGGGTTTTGGACAAAACTCGGTCCATTATGAGTTGTAAATTTCATATTTTAGTTTTGGACTAAAACATAGTTTGTTGGATGAACTGATGAGAAGAATTTGAAGAAAGAACAAACGCAAAAGAATCAGAGACAGAACCACAGGTCGGTCAAGCAAACCTCTTGCCTGCTCGAGCGAGCCTAATGAGCTTGCGCAGAATTGCCAAACAAAATTGATGCATGCTTGACCCAAGTTCTGCATGCTGGAGCGAGACACAGAAAATTCCTAGCCGACTTCTGAAAGGTCCTTTCCTGTCTTATTGAGGCTTTCCTGTTTGAGTCCTACTTGGTTTCTATCCTCAAGCCATGACCCTTGGGCTATAAAAAGACAACTCTCCTAACTATGCCATCTCCCAATTCTAAACCTTGAATACCCATTGGAGATTGTTCTTCTCTCTGGAGTAGCCGTTGAAGGGTTCTATTGTGCCATAAAGCTTTTGCTTCTAGAGCTTCTGCTTAGACGCTCTTATAGAAGATCATGCATCTTAAGCAGCATCAAGGCGGGTTGTGGCAAGCATAGGGAACGGTGAACAGCATGCTCGTCGGCAGGAAGACTACAATCCATACGTTGAGTTTAACTGGAGAAAAAGGTTGTGGGTATATCTTGTAAATATTCATTTTACTAGTGCTTGCTTTTCCTCAGACCAAGGAGATCAGTCTTGTGGTTTTTCCCATGTTTTGGTTTTCCACGTAAAAAATCTAGTGCCTTCTTCTTGTGTGGTTGATTGATTTAGTTTAGTTCTTTTAATTTCCACTTAACTGAACTGCATACTAGAAATCTAATTGGGACCTTGAACCCCTTGCTTGGCGGTTCTAAAAACCCTCATATAATTGGAAGAAAAGCTTTTGGGATATCAGAGTGTGGTCAAACTCTTCTTGGGGATGGAGAGAAATTTTAAATAGAAGAAAGCCCGTGTCAGCTAATGTCCTCCAGCTAATTGGCAATGGTGATGAAACCTTCTTTTGGCAGGACCCTTGGCAGCCATGTGGGCACTCGGTTGATTATTTTGGTGAAAGACCTATTTTGGAGTTAGGGTTTGTTAGAGTCTGGGCTTGGGGTTGGTTAGAGTTAGACATTTTAATTTGAATGGTGAGTAGTGCCTTCTTCAAGGAACCACTAATTATCTAATGGATTTTTCACCATGATCTCTGTTTTATCTCCTCCTTCAGCAGACTTCATTGATGAAACCATTTGTAAGATTTCTGAAGATTAATGGGAGTTGAAATTTCTTCATTTCTAGTCAGGCTTCTCCTTTGGTTTCTTATTTGATAATCAAGGATCCATCATTTGGTCTAAATCAATGCTTGATAAATGCATCTTCAAGGTAGCTTGTAACCTGCTCCTGGAAGCTTCTAGAGATTGTAATAGTCTCTACATTTGTTCTGATTGTAAGATTCTTAGAGATGCTTTGAATGATGCAAGTGTCTTTCCATGGAGACAGTGATTCCAAGCTAGGAAGGCAGCAAAACTTGTCTTGCAGTTGGGAGCCTCTGTCCCCAAAAAGCTATCAAGGGAACAAACTCCTACTCATGCTCACCAAAATTCATGCGCCATATCAACCAGTTGGGGGAAACAATTTATGAGCTGAATTATTTTTTTCTTATTTCTCTTTTGAGCTTGGCCTGAGCTTTTGGCTTAGCTATGTCATTTTCCAATTTTGACTGGCCTGGTCTGTGAGCATTTGATGTTTCTTGCTGAGTGAATTTTTTGCAGGATGGCTCCTTGTTGCTTGCTTCTGAGATTCATAACTGACTATGAGCATTTCTCCCTATTCTCTATAGGTTGTATTTAGGTCTTTGGAATATACTTAACTTCTAAAACACAGTCCCATTTATAAAATGTAACCCCAAATCACAACTCCTGAATGGAGGAATTATGTAACAAGGATCTGGTCAATACAAATCAAACCATGGCAGGAGCCATAAACCACATAGACTAGATGAGACTTATACACTGTTAAATGTGATCCACCCCTATGTGGATTGCAATGCGATGTTTTGTCTATGGATGTTGGTCACATCATCTTGGCAGACCCTGGTTGTATGACTAGGATGTCACAACTTTTGGATGGTCAAACACTTGCTCCTCTATTTACAAACGCAAGAGTATCAAACTCAACCTGTCCAAAACGGGTACGGCAAGAGTCACAAGGCTTCACGCCCAATGTTGCGAGGCTTCACAAATAGTGGAAGACAACATTCACATTGCGTGCAAGTGCGCGCATGCGAGAGAGAGAGAGGAGAGAGAGAGAGAGGGCACCAAGTATTCCTTTTCATTGATCATTCCTTTATCGAAAGAGGATACAGAATCTTATATAATAAAAAAATAACCAAAATTTAATCTCAACCATAGAAACACTTTAATGGTCAATATTAAAACACTTAAATACAAATATATGGACTCTGCACCTATTGTGTCTCTTCCCCTTGTCCCGTCTCCTTCACACCATTGTCCTCCTCAACCATGCCAACCAATACGTACTGCTCCTGCTACTACTGACATAGGCTGGCATGGGTAGTACACCTTCTCATACTAGTAGCCGTACTGGATCACGGTCTTCATCTAGTCCTACTCATAGTTACCTAGTTTGATGTTGGGGATTCCAAATTACTATCCAAATCGACCAATGTGTAGTTCGATTCAGAAAAATTCATGTTTTGAAAGCCGCATAGTTCGGTGCAGTTCGAAATACACCTATAGTCTCTAAAAACCAGAGTCCATCTACTTATTAGGAGATGAGAGGAGATTAGTAAAAGGATTGGAGATCAATTTATTAAAGGAAAACACCTTTCGCAAGAGATGGAGAATAGCTGAGTTCTATTTTAAAATTCAAGTTTCTAAACTAATTTTGAAAGACTAGAAGAGTAATTGAAAGAGGAAACAGGAAATCAGCACTCCTATATAATCGTAGGGCAAGCATTTGCAGAAAATTCTTATCACCAATGGTGCAGGGGACTTCAGGTGATAAGCTCTCAAGCCATTTTCGCAAGCTATGAAAAATTTCAAGTAGCATTGCTCCGTTTAATTTCTTCAACTCATGGAATGAAGCATCTAGAGAAACAAGCATCTGCACTACAATTTTATTATTATTTTTTTCTTATCTTTGGATTCACTTTATGCAATGTTTTTAATTCATAAAAAACCACTTTGGGTCCTACCCATAAGAAATCCAAACCCATCAAAATAAAATTTTCACCTATTATATGGTGATCCTAAATTTCACACTAAAATGAATTAATCCAACCATAAGACTAATTGTCCCAAGACATGTGAATAAAAGTTACAAAGAAAACTTCTTATCCATACTAAGATAATCTGAAAGTGGGGCCATCTCTAATAAAATCAATAATCACCCAAAACCAATAAAAGTAGGAGGTCTTCATCTTGATTGGTCATTCTTCCAAGCCTTGCATCATAGCTTTACAAAATCCATAATGTTATACAATCTATGTAAACCTTTGTGAATGCCTAGTAGAGATCTCTCTTGGATTCACTTCCCAGTTCCCACTGAGAGGGCAGTTTCTCTACATATTTTTTCATCTTACACTCACCAAATGTAGACTTTTAATTCATAACAATTAGGTCCTACTTATAAGAAATCCAAACCCATCAAAATAAATTACAACCTTTAATATAAGATTTGACTAAATTCTACATTAAAATCAATTAATCAAACAGAAAAATTAATTATCCAAGTATAAGTGAATAAAACATACCTAAGAAACTGCCTATCCATGCTAAGTACATCCGATGGTGCAGGTGGGACTAGTGGCGGAACCAGAAAAATTGCCTTGCGGGGCTGCTTTGTAGTTCCGCCCATGGGTGGGGCAATTTCTAATGGAAGTAAGGATCACTTAAAACCAAAACAACTAGAAGTTATTCATCTTGATCAACTTAGAATTGTAATTTATGGGCCCACTACGAGTCTTAAAAGTATTGGTTCAAAGCTTTAGAAAATCTATAATATTATACAATCTAACATATATCGTTACCAATGCATGCAAAGATCTCTTCGGGATTCACTTCTCATTGGCAGAGAGTAATTGCTCTATGCTTTGTTTTTCATCTTTCGACTCACTCGATGCAAATATATATCTAATCCTTGCAAGTGGAGAGGCTATTTCTATGTTTCGAACCCATGACACCCAGGTCGCAATGGAGCAACCACAACGTTGCATCACGGCTCACCCTCATCACCAAAATTATATATATGTTTCAGTTTCTGTTATTCTTTTTTTCCCTTTGTTTGTAAATTTTGCTCAATGATTGATTCTTGAAAAAATGATGATTGTAATGGTTAAGTGGTTTAGCCACCTGATTAAACACAACTCAAATAATGGCAAGTAGTTTGAGTAGGACTAAACCACAAGGTGGAGCGATTTCAATTCAACCACATTGAGCTCGCAAGTCCAATCCAATTTTTAAAATAGGTGTACAGTAAGTCCAAGGACTGCTGGTTCAGAGAATTAATAGAAGGAAGGAAAAAAAAATTAAGACATTTGGATGTAGTAAGGAAAGACATCTTAGGGTAAAACAAACAAGCATGGCCTTAAATAGGATCAAGTGGCTAGGTGAGCTCCCAATGATAATCCTAAATTAGAAGGTATCTTGTTTCTTTATTTTAGTAAAATGATCGATGGGATAAAGATAAAGATAAAGATAAAAGACAAAGATGATGATGATTATAATGATGATTTGATGAAAGTACACACGAAAATGTAAACTTGTGTTCATACACCTCTTTAAGACACCAAAAATAGTATAGAAAAATGAAAAAGGGGAAGAAAATTTACCTTTAGACCTCACTAACTTCCTTTGTAATGACCCAAGTATATAATTTCAGACCGTGTGGAAGCTCGTTGATATTGCAACAACTCTGTCAGAATCATTGAGACTTTTTCATCTTCAACATATTTGTTGGTATAAATTTTCATTGTCTCAAGCACAGGGGCATTGGAGAGTATACATCTTATAAATTCCAAATCCGATAACACGGCTAGTCCAATCATCTCCACAACAAGGAGGTGACTTAAAAAATGATCAAACTGTGTTTTTCTAGCCCAGAGCTTAGCTTGTTCTCCAGATATTTCATCCCTTTCACCCAATAGAACATCTCTTTTCCCTTCTCCATCTGCATAATACTATATTCAAATAAAAAACTAAGTCAGACCCATATTATTGAGCATTTTAGACCATAACAAGATCAAAACCCATGATAACCATACATAAAATGTAACTCACCTTGATTTTAAGTTCATTCAAGTTTGGCGAACTTCTCAATATGCATAGAATGGCTAGAATCTCCTTCGAATTGAAGGCAATGTCAACTTCAAGATACTCTAGGTGATCAAGGGTTGCAGAGAGCTTCTCCGGTACAATGTCGATGCATAAATACTGCAAAGAGAGAATGGAGTAAAATGATTTTATAAGGAGCAATGCACTGAAAAGAACTTGTTTCAAACCTTGCAGAAGTGTCCTACGCATTCTTGATTATCAATGAGTTTCAGTTACACCAAAAGTAAATGAATTCCAGTTTACCATGGGACTCTTAAGTCAAACCAAAGCTCTTGCTGTTAGCATGCATGGAATGAATCAAATGTCAAACAATGAACAGGCCACATCCAATGTTTTGGGATTTCCTTGACGGTAATGGTAGACCTTGGGTGTAGAGATTGGCCCCTACTTTATCAACTTTATGTGATAAAACTATTGCTTGTCATCATGAGGTTGCAGAAATACATGGGCAGTTGTACCAAAAGTAGTACAACTAATTAATAGCTCTTCATGCTCTGCATGGTTTTTATAGGACCCCATCTGATCAATAAATTCGAAAGAGTGGTGGAACTAGCCTAGCCAGAGAGATCCATGATGCAAAGGCAACTATGAGCAGGACCTTATGCCCAATGCACAGTGTATATGAGTTAGAATAGCATTTGTAATTGTACTATAAAAAATTATTAATGCAATCACGCTATAAAGAAAAAGGTCATATTAGATTGGATCATGAAAACCAACAAGCAAAATCATATTATTGATATTTACCTGTAGAAAAAACTTCTCCAATGCAAGTCTTTTAATCCCACGCAAGCACCCAATAAACCGGATGGAGCTGCAAGGTCCACCTCCTCCCATGCGCCAATGGGGGGTTACGTCCGAACGCAAAGTTGCATTAGTCAAGAGTGGACTAGTAGTTTGAATGGAAAGATGACGAAATTCTCCATGGAGATACAAGTAACGGAGATTTGGAGCATGGATGTTTAGATGCTGATAAAAATCACAGGCTCTAAATCTCAGGGACTCTAGAAGAGGGCATCCCGAAATCAGACGTTCAATATCATCCCCTGAAATGCGGGCAAAAAGATTGAGGACCAAGAGACTGTGGAAACCTTTGAATGTTGGAGGTACTTCCAAACTGCAATACCACAACTGCAAACGACACAACTCTTGACAGAGGAAGATACTAGAATGCACAGAATACCAAAAATTTATCTTTCTTCTGTTTACATTATCGAGGATGAACTCTTTAATCCCATTCTTCCCATTGCAAGTCCAATTCTTTGTTGACAGGAACGTGATCCAGTGATCAATGTGATGGGAGCTTAGGGCAGAGAAGTTGATGAGTGAAACCTTAGAAATAGGTCCAATGAGTTGCGGGAGAAGTTGATCCACAATATGGGAACATACTGTTTCAGTTTTAGAATATGCAGTTGCATTTTGAATCATATGATAATTGTTGAAAACTAGATGAGACATGTTGACCCACTTGTACCTCCATTCCTTAGACAATATGCTCGTCCTAACCGCATCTCTTATTTGCAGACACCCGAGGATCACATTGATGACATCCTCAGGTAGATTGCTGATCAAATCTACACCTGCTGCACTTCCGCTTTGCAATGATTCACCTATTGCTAGTTTCTTCCTCTTCTTCGTACCTTCTACCAAAAAACACACCATCCTCAAAACGGTCAGACGCAAAAATGCCTAGTCTCTGCCGCAAATATTGAACCCTCTGTCTCAAACCGTCGTCCACAACAGTATATTTATCTGGGGAAAAAGGAAACATGGGGAATTAATGAGTAACAATAAACTCAATAGATCAACACACATTATAATGCCCGCATGCATGCAAAAAATATGAATAAAAAGAGGCAATTGAGTGCATGAGGGCAAGGTTAGTCATGAATGCATGATTGTGCAGACGTAGAATTCAAGCTATCCAGAATTTGGTAGACTCGCTAGATTGAATTACACATGCAAAAGAGTCAATGTACTTAAAACCCCTAATTAATTTCACTTATTGAAATCTCGTCAAAACCAAACACGCAGTGGAACCCCACGACCTTCTTGAATCGATTCCCCCATTTCTACAAGCATGAAGATTAGGGCTTCGAAGAATAAAAGAAAATCCATGCAAATGATTTTAGTACCGACCTCATGTAAATGCTGAGACTGAATCTTGCATCAATCCCAAGCACCCTAACTTCCGTCCCTGTACTCTGGTGAGTATCTCCCTTTCTCAAAATTTTTCTTGTCTTCTAGTGATAACGAAATGCTTCGTGCCTGCAATGAGGGGGGTGCTCGAATATTTATAGGCTTCTTCGGAGACGTAAAGGCGGTGGATAGTCGTTTAAAACTGGACGAATAGACGGCGACGATTGAAGGGCGGATATTAATCAACGGCTGGATCCATGCCATGCTTCTGTTTTTTTATAGCCGTTGTAGTGTCCGAGTCTATTTGGGTGAGAGGACCACTGAGACTGATGAACAGGAAACTTTCTATTTTCTTACACATATAAACAAAAGAATATCTTATAGTGTTGTTACCACCACGTTTCTGGTTTTGGTTAACCCACTAACCTTTCTAATTGAACTCCCACAGCAACTAACTTCCCAAACCAATTCTATTAGTGTTTTGTTTTAAATGAAGCTAAGAACCACTACCCCACAAAAATAAAAATAAAAATAAAAATAAATAACCAAAGACTCAAATTTTCCATGTAATTGGTCGTGCAGAAGAAGTGGGCACCATATGGTACCCACATGACATATTAATTACTTTTACTATTTTAATCAATAGTAGTTCTACGAGGGTCATTGCTTTGATATAATGAGAAAAGTCTAAAGTGCCATTCAATATGATGCAAGTTTTGAGACCTCTGAGTAACCACTTTTTGCAATATTGCCAAAGGTTAAATCTTCTCCTATCTGGACCCTCTAAAGACCTTGTTTTGGTAAGACATGTTGGGTTTATGTCTTGTATTCCGGTTTAGCCGGATGAGTCACTGAGTTAGCTAGGGCCTAGTTTAAAGTCAAGGGTATTTTGGTAATTGTACCAAGGCTTTCTTGGTGGCCAAGAAAGCAGAGATTATATATTGTATAATCTGTAACCCTAGACCTTGCGGCGGCAGTTGCCGTGGTGTTCCCACACCACGTAGGAGAGATGAGGTGAGAGAGTGGGAATCTCTTGTATGCTTTACTTGTCATAGTGAAGATGTCCGTCCTCCTGTGCCGGAATACAAGACATAAACCCGGCCAGTTCCGCTGGAGATCGCTTAGTGGCTTGAAGGCTGTGCGCATGAAGATCGACTGATTGAATCCTTGTCGAAGAGTTCGGATCTCTGTTTTCATAACAGAGGAAGAGAGATCAGGTTCATGATTTCTAGTTGGGCCACCATCGGAAAAGAAGAAGACGAGATTGGGTTCTCCGGTCTCTCTGGATCGGAGGAAAAAGGATTCACATGTTTTTCAAATCTGAAGGAGAAGACCGGAGCATGTTGATCTGATCAAAGGGCCACACAAATTGGATAGGAGAAGACAGAAAAAAAAAGATCTCTGATTTCGGTGGGCCACGGATCTAAGAAGAAGAGAACTGGGTTCGGATCGGAGAATAGTGAAACAGCGAAGGGTCGGTGGTTGCAGAGGAAGGTTTCACCTGTTCTGATTTGCGCAGACAACCAGATCATCGCCCGCCATCGCTGTCAATTAAGAAGATGAGAGACCCTGGTTCCAGCTCTGTCGAAACGGGAAGGACAACCGAAAGTAGCGAAGAAAAAAAAAACTGCCGTTCAAAATCACCGGGATTGTCGCCGGGATTCTCGCCGTCTCAGTCGCCTCGCCTTCCTTCCAGCCGTAGCCGTCGCCGTCTTTGTCGCCGGACCATTCCACTGGAGCTAGACCATTCCGCTGTCGCCGCTGTCTGCAACCGTGTTGCAGAGCTGCGCAGAACAGAGGAATTTGATTTTCGATGGGCCACACAGATCATAAGAAATCCACCGTGCAGGATCGCCGGAAAGAGTGCGCAGTCCACAGCTGCCATCACCGCTGCCGTAGCCGTGGAGAAAGAGTCCGGTCAATCCCCTGTTGCAGAACCAGAGCACGCATGGAAGAAGAAGAAGAAGGGGATTCCCGGCCGGGTCAGGTCAGGTGTGACCCGACCCGAGTGCAGCGTAGCCCAAAGAGCAACAGCCGGTTCAGTTCGGGGTCAGGTCAAGTCCAACCCGACCCGTTAGCAGACGGTCCAGCCCAGCCAGCAGGTTGAGGCCGGGTCAGTTCAGGTTCGACCCGACCCAGTTGCAGCAAAGCCCAGCACACGTGCAGATCAGTTCCGGGTCAGGTGAACCCGACCTGGGTCCGCTCCAGAAGCCCAGCAGACTGCTCAGGGACGTCAGCAGTGACGTCAACAACGGACAACAGGTAGATTTGACCAGATTTACGGCTGAAATTGTTTCTGCGATATCTTGATCATCCGATGTCCGATCAGAGATCCGTTTGCGCCTACGGACTCGTTTCGAGCAGATCTACGCAGTGGAAGAGGTTGATTGGCTGTTTGACTGATTGGAACGTAGAAACTTGTTTCTACGATTTCGGAGCCATCCTGAGTCGAATTTCAGATCCGTTTCTTCCAGCGTGCTCGTGGTGATGAGATCTACAACTTGATGCAGAAATCTGGAGGAGATCAAAACAGATGTGGATTCAAGCTTGAATCGGGTCTACTCGACCTGGTTGTTGTTGCAAACCTAATAATAGGAGTAGCTTGCCTAGTTGCAAAGGGTTTGCTGATTCAAACGAAGTTGTTCATTTGGGGTTCACACGATCGCATGTGATGTTATTCATCTTGCCAGAGCCAAGCCGGAAAAACAGCAAGGAGGAGCTGATGTGTCAGCAGTTGTCAAACATTTGTTTGATTGATCGGAGGCCCGGTCAAATGGAGTTTTTTGACCGCTCGGAGGCAGAGGTTTCTGCAATTGTGAAGTCATCTAGACTTGTATTCCCGATTTGTTTTGCTTGCATGCTTGTGGTGATTGGATCTTCATGGTCATGTTGAAGATAGGGCAAGATGGTGAGTGATTCAGATATCATTCAGATTCGTCAATGGTTTCGAGCTTTTAGTTTGAGGTGGAGTTTGACGAGATGAACTTTGTTCAAAGTTCATGTGCTGGTTCAACATGTCAAAATGTTGAAGAAGATTGTATCGTTGGTGCAGTGACATACCATTCAGCAAGGTACGTGAAAACATTGCCGGTTTTATCTCCTAGTAGCTCGAGTTGTACGGAGTTGTACGAAATTCAAGCCAAGGTGGAGATTATTGGGTTTATGTCTTGTATTCCGGTTTAGCCGGATGAGTCAATGGGTTAGCCAGGGATTGGTTTAAGGTCAAAGGTATTTTGGTAATTGTACCGGGACTTTCTCGGTGGCCAAGAAAGCGGAGATTATATATTGTATAGTCTGTAACCCTAGACCTTGCGGCGGCAGTTGCCCGTGGTGTTCTCACACCATGTAAGAGAGATGAGGTGAGAGAGTGGGAATCTCTTATATGATTTAGTTGTCATAGTAAAGATGTTCGTCCTCCTGTGCCCGTGGATGTAGCCCTATTTGGGTGAACCACGTAAATTTCTTGGTGTCTCTTCTTGTGTGTGGCTTGCTTCGTGTTGATCTTGTGATTCATGGATGTGCACAACGGGTGATTGTAAGAAAATCACAACAAGACCCTGTTTTGGTGGGACCTGCACTTGCTTGGTAATGACCTTTTGGTACTATTCTACTAACACCCCCTATCATTAGTTAATAAATTTTTTTGTGGCTTAATTACTTTAATTAGAGCCAACGTTAGTCTCCCTTGGTATTTTAGCAAAAATTCAAAAATTATTTGAAAGAGATTAAATATTCTATTTTACCAGTTTAGGGTTGGGTCCTTACGCACCCCAACATAGTTATAACCTTTTTTTTAAACTAAAACATGCCACTGATTTATCTATCAAAGTTTTACCATTTTCCCTAAAATTAAGTAATATTTCTCAAGAATGTCTTTTATTCCTCAGAAGTCCTTAATAGAGCGTTGGGTTTATGTCTTGTAAACTTTGCTCAAAGAGTTCATGCGTTGGTTCAACTTGTCAGAGTGTTGAAGAGAAAAGATTGCGCCACTGGTGCAATGACGTGACTTGTTAGCAGGTTTTTTTTTTTGAAATAAGGTAAAAGCTTTCATTTGAAAATCTTCCTCTTCTTTTCATTTCATTGCATTTTAAAGAAACCATCTTTTCCTCTTACCCAAACCCTAACAAAAAATTAAATGTCTAAATGGGATCTGCTATTGAAAATTTCAAATGCTCGAATGCAACTTTTTTCTAGAGATTACCAAATTATAATTTTACTCAAATATGAGTCAGCCCAATTTAATAACAGCCTCTTGCCCCAGTGGTAAGAGGTGTTAATTCTTATTTGACTGCACAGGATTCGAACCCTATGCATGTCACCTCCTTTTGCATGTCCGAGCTTCCTTCCTAGTTTTTGTGGGCTTTATTGGCCGGGCTATTTAAAATCTCTTAAAACCATGTGCAAATTCTAAAAACTAATATCTTTTTTTTTAACATAGAGCTCCTCCAAGGAGAATTCCTTGTGTTCACCCTACCTGCATTCGAAGGCCCCTTCAGCTCACCCAAGGGCACTCCCATCAGCGCGTGTTCAATGAGTCTCTAGCCTTTTAGCTGGGTTACCCGGAGGAGCAGGTTTGATTCCAGCTATATTTAGAGTATGAAACCCTCGGCACCCGTGGTCGAAATATATGTTATGTTTTAAACGGTTAGATAACTCAATTATAAACTTGGGTCTAGACAAATGGCTTCAGCCGTGCCTTAACTTCTAAGAATAATAATTTTACCGTCAATTTATCATTAAAGCCTTATTTCAATTATGCTTGATCAATTTTCCCTTAAAGTAAGGGACCGATACAATATTAATTTAATCTTTATGATCCTTTTTACAAAAATAATTTTTCCTTGGGCCATCTTTAAGATTAAAAGAAAAAGGCAGGTTTCTTTTAATATTAAATCGTATCATGGATAAAACCATTTTGAGTGGCAGAGGAGAGATCCCAAACATCTAACGTTGCTGATCCAGTGCTTGAGATTAGGAATTTTAAGGGTCTGGGGTGCAATCAAATTTAGAATTTCTTGGGCTCTTAAGTCAGCGAACTTAAAATTCCCCACAAGGAATTAGAGAGGCCAAGAGAGTCGGCACTAGCTTTACATGTTTCGAATGCAACCCGAGAAATGAAATCACAAGCTACTTTGTCTTCCATCGCTTCTTTCCATGTCAATTCACTCCATGGGCCAAGACCACCCCATCACTTTCTGCCTAAAGGGCCCAGACCCATTTGCATCCTCATAAGGGAGAGCAGAATAAGTATTAAAGAAATTTGGCCATCCATTTCCATCTCTCTTTGGTTCAAGTTTCTTCTTGGGCCCCCTTATAGATGGTATTCACTCAAGGGGGAATCTCCAAACATACCAAATGGGTCACTTGACATAGGACCTCTCTACATACCAATGTTTGGGTAGTGAATTTTTTACCTTCATCTTATTGTTTGTTTAATATTCTTTGATTTTGCTCCATGTGTCTTGATGAATTTATCTTTACATTGTCAAACGGGGTTATAGTGAAGGCCTAGGAGATAAAAAGGGTACATTATGCAATAGTTCATCTGATGTTTTTAACGGTGGGGTTCACAGACTTTTATCTCTTAAGGGGACATTTGAAGTTTTCATATCATTTAAATGCAAAATTTTGGGGTTGGACTTTGGAGGGGTGAAAGATAGATGAATGGCAAAAGAGTATATCCCATATGGGAAAGCATAAGAAACTACATTCCATCAAACTCGAGAAAGTTTATAGTCTTTCGTATATATTTAACAGTAACCCTTCATGCAGCACTCCTTAAGTCCATGTTATTTTCCTTATTGAAACCATATGAAAATAAAAAATATCCCACAAATTTGTGGAGGTTTCAAAGAGGATGAAAGTCCTTGAATGATACTGTAACACTGCATTCATGCTCTATGGTTTGTCCTATTTTGTCAGCAGAGAGAATGACCTTCCATCCATAGCACAACATTTTCTAGTTATTCTAGAAGGAGCATATGGGAAACTCTTCTTGATATTCTCAAAATTGTGGTCTACCCTTTTTCCTTCTTTTGGGCCATGCAAAATCAGTTCCTTCCACTTACACAAACTCTTGTCCAATTTTCTAAATGGAATAGAACTTCTTGGAAACTTAACTCTTGGAGCAAGGTCAAAGATCTTGGCATATCTCACTACAAGAAATGGCTTTATTCGCGACGAATTTTGGTGACGAATAAATATTTTGTCGCTATTGATTCAGAATCAGTGAGAAAATAGCATTTCGTCGCCAAAGATCATACTTTCACGATGAGTATCTATTTTCGTCTTTAATAATTAATGAATTTGAGATGAAACTCTTATTTCATTGCTAATTAAGAAAAAATATCGACAAAAAAAATCTTTCGTTGCCTAAAGTATAACATAGGCAATGGAAAAATTATTTTCATCGCCAATAATGACGCTGTTTTTTTTTTTCTCTTGTATTTTTCAAATTGGCGACGAAATTCAAATTTCATCGCTAAAAGGTGTACTGTTGGCGAATGAAATTTAAATTTCATCGCCAATAGTATACCTTTTGGCAACAAAATTCAAACTTCGTCGCCAATTCTGAAAAATACAAAGGAAAAAAGGCGCTTATCTTTGCGCCTTTTTTTGTTTGTATTTTCAGAATTGGCAACGAAAACTTAGATTTTGTTGCCAAAGGTGTACTATTGGAGACGAAATTTAAATTTCATCACCAAATCTAAAAAAATACAAACAAAAAAGGCACCATTATTCCCACGAAAACTGATGGGATTCTTGACAAAATTTATTTCATTGCCAAAACAATGCAAAATTTATAAAAGGAAGCCTCAGGAGAGATGGGGAGGGAGAGAAGGGAGAGAGAATAGAGAGGGGGAGGGGGATGGAAGAAAAGGGGAGGAAGAGAGAGGGAGATGGAAGGAAGGGGGAGGGAGAGAGGGAGGTGGGGAGAGGGAGGGAGAGAAAGAGAGAGAGGTGGGGAGATGGAAGGAGAGAGAAAGAAAGAATAGAGATGGGAGGGAGAGGGTAGGAGATAAAGAAAGAATAGATATGTGAAGGGAGGGAAGGAGAGAGAAAGAGGTAGGGAGAGGGAAGGAGAGAGAGAATAAAGATAGGGACGAGGGAGAGAGAGAGAGGTAGGAAAGGGAAGGAGATAGAGAGAGAATAAAGATGGAGAGGGAGGGAGAGGGAAGGAGAGAGAGAGGGAATAGAGATGGGGAAGGAGAGATATAGAGATGGAGGGAGAGGGGAGAGAGAACAAAGAGGGGGAGGGAGGAAGAGAGAGAAATAGATGGAAAGAGGGGAGGGGAGAAAAAATAAAGAGGGGGAGGACGGAAGAGAGAGAGGAGCAGAAGAGAGAGATGTAGGAGCAAATTTAAAAATAATTTTTTTAAAAAAATTCCTTTTGGCAACAAAATTATTTCGTCACTAAAAGTATTTTTTTCATTTTTAAAAATACTTTTAACAACGATAAAAATACTTTTAGGGATGAAATAATTTCATCGCTAATCAGTTTTTTATTATCTCTTTATATGCTTTTTACGACGAAATGTAATATATATATTTAGCAACAAAATAAGACGTCGTAGTTTGCAACGTTACGGCGGCGAAACCATATTTTGTTGCAAAATTTCTTTAGAGACGGAACGACGGTGACGTAATGGGCGACGAAAGAATTTCATCGCGATAAGTATTGCAACGAAAAACTATTTTTTAGTGACGAAACGTTTCGTCACCAAATCCCAAGATTTTGTAGTGTCTCATTATATCATATCTGTTGTAACCTTCATCCCATTCGTGTAGGATAGGCTGAGTGCTACTTTTGTTCAAAGTAGACGAAAAAATCTGGTTTAACAAGTTTTTATGGCAGACTGCTTGTTTGATTTAACCCTCTTTTTTTGGGCTTTGGACCAGCACATGCCATGGCATGAAATGGTGAAGGATTATCCCAAAGGGGGAAACCTTGGCATATCTCATTTCCGTGGTGAATCTTACCTTTGGCCCAATTAGAAAGATCAATATCTCAGTTTAATATGTTGGACTTGTATGAGCCATCTAATTGGGCTTTTAGGGAAAAAATGAAACCTAGCTTGGCTCATAAAAGTATTAGGTTAGAAAATGGGCCATGTTCCAAATCATAGGCCCTAAAATTTTAACTATGCAGGATTCAAGCTGTTGCTTCGAAACCTACCTAGCCCATTTGCACCTTGACATTTTATAAATGGGCATGAGTTTCACATGGTGTTAACGTTGGATAATTTGCCCCTTACTTGAGCTAGGACATGGAATAGTTGATTAGATGCATAGGTGGGAGAATAGTTACATAGGGTGGATTTGTTGCATATGGTAAATTAGAGCATAAAAGGGAAAAAATGGATGTCCAATAACAATCAAGATATCAAGATATGGGACGATAAATGGTTGCCCACACTAGTAACCTATAAAGTTACAACTCAATGTAGGATTCTTCATGAAGGTGCTAAGGTTAAAGACATTATAGACCAAAACATAAATTGGTGGGATGTGGAACTAATTCGAAGGACCTTTTTTTTTTTTTGCATAAGATTGAAGTAATCTTAAAGATGGCTCTAAGTCCACAAATGTAGTGTGATAAACTGATATTGGCACTCAATAAGTCTGGTGAGTTCATGGTTAACACTGCCTATTGTGCTATGTTGAAGCTTCGACAGTCTTAGGACATGGGGGAAAACTCAGATTTGGGGGCAAGGAGAAAGGTTTGGATGAGTATATGGAACCTGAAGATGCCTAATAAAATTAAGAACTTTGCATAGAGAGATTGGCTCAAAGAAACTCGAAGACATCTTGTGCAGTTAGAATTTGTCAAGTGACAAACAAGGTCTTGGATTTGGTCATGGTCCATCAACATCAAAAGCTTTGAAGAAAAAGGGTAAAGTCATAACAACAACGTGGGATGATGATTTTGAAGATGCAAAAAAATCCACTTCCTGACACTGCCAGTGCCAAGAATGTTACACTCATGTCTAGATCTTCACAAATCACATCTAACAATAGTACTGATGATGATGATGATAATGACTAAGTGTCAAATGATGAACATGATTGGAAAGCAAAATATAGAATTCTATTTGAAATATCTTTGAAGATGATCAAATTCAATAAGAATAATGCCATCAAGTTGAAAGCTGCAGAAGAATAGATCTCATCTCTCAATGATGACTTAGAAAAATCAGTTTCAAAGCTACATCTCTTGGAAAGTCAGAAAAATACTATGGCTGATACACTGATTGATGAAAGTCATAAGCATAAATTGTTGAACAATGATTTTGATAAGTCTGAACAAGAGGTTGAATCCTTAAAAGAAGAGTTGAATAATTGCAAAAAGAAGAAAGATGATTTGAATAAAACATTGAATATTGCCATGTCAGAACTGAAAGTTACAAAATCTTCGTTAACCAAGATGAACATTGGCTCGAAGAAAACTCGAAGACATGCCTAAGGTCAAGATAAGAGCTCTCTGGGTCAAAAAATCTAACTTGCCACTGAATTGGTACACACTGCGCTGAAAGCTTCAAATTAGCAAGTGTGGGTACAAAATCCAAAAGCCCTTGATCGAGAAGACCAAGCTCCCACCCTCAATGATTAAAAAAAGATGACATTAAGGGGGAGTTACAATTGAGGGGGAGCTGCTGGATCATAACTGATAGATATGTTGCATGCCAACATTTTTATTTTTGTCAATTATGGATGCAAAGGGGGAGTATGAAGACTGGTTGCAGACTGAAGGCAAAAAAGTTTTTTATTGCAATTTACTCAATCTAATTTTGGTTTTATTTTTTGGGTAGATTGTATGTATAGGAACTTTTGTCCATGAATTGCCAAAGGGGGAGATTATATAGTTTTTTGTGTAATTGGCTAATTCATGGGTTGGATAAAACTTTTCTGTTTTGGGTTTAGTTCTTGTTTGTGCCATAAGTGATAGTTCTTATTCTACAAAGAGTATTGTTTGTGCCAGCGCTGGTAGTTCCTTCTTTACAAGAAATGTTCTTTAGGGCACGAATTACGAGTTATAAAAAGGGTTCCTCTCTTAACTTTAAAGGAAGGATCTTATTGTTTTAAGTGGAGAATACCCATTGGAGATCATAACTTTTCTCTAAAACAACCATTGGAGAGTTGTGATAAAGCTTTGTGCTCTAGAGCTTTTGGCTTCTACATCCTTGTAGAAGATCATCTTCTCTTGTAGAAAGTTTATTTGTCTCGTATGGCTTCAAGGTGTGTTGAATCAAGTGTGAAGAAGGTGATTGGTAAGTACATCGATAAGAAGAACTTTAGTCCTTTAGGTTGTGTATAACTGGATGAGGGTAGTAAATAGATCTTATAACCTTAATGTTGGAGCCCATAAGGCTCTTAGATTTGGTCATCTCTGTGTCAAGCCGTGGTGTGGACTGACCCTATCCCAGATTGGCTATCAAGTTTCATGCCCTGTTTGTAGTTGTTTTGATGTATTATGTTTGCTTTTGTTTCATTCATGATAGTTTACTTTAAAAAAAGATTAAAAAAAAAAAGAATAACTAGCATCAGACTTTGGACTCCATCCCATTCCAAACCAACTAAGTAAATGCCTATATCAATGATGTTTGAGTTCCTAGCACTCATGGTGCACCTTTGGGTTAAAGCCAAGACCAATGCCTGTTGTAGCCTATTGTTATAAATTAGAGAAATGAAATAACCCCACAATTGAAAAATTGAGGTGCTTAGTTGGATTATTAATTAAATGCAATACTTGGAGGTGTTGCTTGTCTTATTCTTAGATAGGTTCTTTTTTCTTATTGATTGGAACTTATCCAGAACAAGATAGAAGGAAATCATGATACAATATTATGTGATAATTTAGGCATTATCATGGAAGTTCCAATTCCTCTTTAATGAAATTCGAGCATTATCTACCAATATTAATGTTAGCTTTCGACACTAAAGTAGATTGGCAAATATGATGGCGAATGCTTTAGCCAAACAAGATGTTGAGAGGGTTTTAACTTGTAGTTTTTGTATGAGTGGGGTACAATACTCTTGTACCTTTGTGTTTCCTCACACTTTTTGTTTTTATTGTTCTCTCTTTGTTACCCTTTCTCCTTTAATAAAAAGTTACCGTTAAAGAAAAAAAAACATTGTGTGATAATTACTTTAATTTAAATTTCTTGAAATGGATTTATTATCCACAATATATTTGGTGGAGAATTGGTTTCAATCTCATCTCTAGCTGAACATTTATTGATGGTATATAATGTGATGATAATTATGGAAGTGACAATATAATGCATTACACATGTCTAAAATTACTGATGCTGGAAAGGGGTACCATATAATAACCTGATCAGGCAGTAGTGTTGTTTTTATCCGCCAAGAAATTGTAAAAATTACATGAAGTTGCAATCTACTTGATTGTCAGTGACCCATCATTGATGATGGTGATACTAATGCTTTCTTGGCATATGCTGCCCTACTGAAGTGAGATGACTAATAATGGCTTTCATTTTACCAAAGGAGACGCTAATTATATCTTTCATATGAGATTTGCTAATAAAGCTACTCCAATTGAAGAATGATGTCTTGGCCTAAATCCATCTATGTAGGATGGGCTTCCTGATGAAGCAAATGTGAAGTTACAAAGAACACAATATCTACTTTCTGATGGATCTAGATGTGGAGACGCCAACACGCGGCCAGAGATCTATGTGCGTTCTAGCAATTGGGAAGCTCCGAGGATCTTTTTGCCTCTTGTCTATATATCTATTGGAATGTGGCTGTACTTTGGTTAACCACAAGTAGCCAAAACACCAATCAAAATTTTTTAGAATTTTTGGAAAAAAGAAAAAAAATAAGTGGTCATTTCTCCCTCCCTCTCACGTCTCTCCTTACCACTTCTCACTCTCTCCCACAACTGAACAACTACACCAACTCCCTCACCTCTCTTTCTCCCAACAACCTCACCTTTCTTTCTCCCACACCCCTCTACCTACTCTCCCTCCCTCACATCTCTATCTCTAGATGGACTGAATCTCACCCTCTCTTTCTCCCACACCCCTCTCCCTACTCTCCCCCCGTCACCTCTCTATCTCCCCATTCTGATTCCCCCTGCTCTAGAAAAAGACAAAGACAGTTGAAGCAAAGGAAAAAATAGAAAGGAAAGTGAGAAAAAGATGCAAGAAAAATGGGGTTTGAGAAGGAAAGTGACCCATAGAAGACCAGTTCATAAAGCTACGACAAAAGGTACGTAGAACCATAACACATTTAGCACAGCATTTGGAAAACAATGAGTCATTTGAATACAAACTATGCTAGCTTACTATTCTTGCATGAGAGAGGACACAAATCAGCTAAAACCGTCAAAGTATAGAAAACACTGAAACAGGACACACCAAAAACACTAAAAGGTAGAGACCCCCAAAAGAGACAACAAAACCCATATAAAATTGACCAACTCAAACAAATGGAACTCCACTACACATTAAATATTCTAAGACACCCACAACAAAGCAACAGTTCTAGATCAAGGGGAGCTGGCTTTAACAACAAGCCCATAAGGCACTGAGCCTCAACCAGATGGGGTGGGGGGGAGGGGTGGTTGTTGTGGCACTGGGTAAAGAGGACCCCCAAATCCACAAAATAATGCTAGTGACATTATTATGGAATAAATAACTACGTAAAAACTAATGTTCGATATTTTTTATTGTTTTACAAGATTTATCAATTTGGGCTTTAGATCAACTGTTTGGATTAATACCAAATGTGGAGTCTACTTGAGAGGCCATGCCGAGGTGGATTAGATTGGGATATTATTGGTGGAACCCCCAACAATTGTAATTATTGTCCATTTGCCATCCATGGTATTACCAAGAAGATGGATGGTTAGAATCTCTTGTTGCATGTTAAAGATAGTGAAGTGAAGAGAATCAATATATCTATTTAGAAGTGGTTGTTCTTTGGTAAACCACAAGAAGCCAAAAGCCCAATGCTATTTTTTCTAGAATATTTATGTAAAAAAAAGGTGGCAAGCTTAGCAGCCCCTAAGGCAGGCCTACAGGCCTTAACACAAAGCCCCTATCTATGGCTTGGCTTTGTTCATGATTTGATACCATTCTACATGGGTTCAATATGCGGGCTAGGACTAGTCTAGCCTACCCACACCTATGTGGTGTTCATGACAGTTGAAACGGAAATAAATTTTGTTATTTGTTACCTCATTATTTGTATGTGTTTCTTCCATAAACTTCTCTGTTATTGGCGCATGATCATGTTTGATTATCAATTTGTTGATATTGTTTGTTTTCAACAACAATCTGCTAGTGATGCCCTTTTTTTTTTTTTTTTGATTTACAAAAGTAGCAGTTCTCATGCTTATCAACTATTGTTGCTTTCTCTATGTGGTAAATTCTAGGGCTTCGGATTATTTGAGTGAATATGATGGTGCATGTCTTCAAATGAGATTGGCTTATAGCCAGGTGACCATTCTTTTCTCTTCTTGTTTTTCCTTTTTAAGAAAGAATTTCATAAGGTGTTCTTTAGTCAATCTCATATTTTAGGAAAAAAGAAAAAACGGGTGGCAAGCCCACTGGAACCTAAGCCGGACTACATGCCTTGCAGCAAAGCAAGTCTAGCCCTACCCATGCCTTGGCTTTGTTCATGATTTGATACCATTTTACACATAGGCTCGACACGCAGGCTAGGACTAGTTTGACCTACCAACACCTGTGTGGTGTTCATGATAGCCGTAATGGAAATAAATTTTTTTTTCTGATCTCATTATTTGTATGTGTTTCCTCCGTAAACTTCTCTGTTATTAGCACATGATCATGTTAGAGTATCCATTTGTTGATATTGTTTGTTTTGAATAAACAATCTGCTGGTGATGCCCTTTTTTTATTAATTTACAAAAATGGCAATTCTCATGCTTATCAGCTACTGTTGCTTTCTCTATATGGTAAATTCCAGGGCTTCGGATTATCCAAGTGAATAAAATGGTGCATGTCTTTAGATGAGATTGGCTTGCAAACATGTGGCCATTCTTTTCATTTTCTTTTTTTTTTTCTCTTTTTAAGAAAAAATTTCCTAAAGTGTTCTTTAGTCAGTCTCATCTATATGCGTTGTGATGGAATAAACCCAAATACATATTTTATTTACATATATTTTTACACAAACCATACCCTTCACACTCACACTACCTTTGTCACACAACTACACTTCACCCATTAAACAACATCGTGCCACCCACGCAACCCATCTTCACCACCATTAAACCCATTATGTCACATGCACCTCTCAACAGTAACTAAAATCAGACTCAACCCTGCACACAATACATCTACTGCACTAGCTTCAACCTTTCACGACCATTCCACTACCATCAGCAGACGTTGCCAACACGAAAGCAACATATTCAAATAATGTTTTATGAAAAAAGAGGTCCATCCACACCCATTGTCCTCTCTCCTCTCTCTTTAAATAAACTGACACATTATAACTGCCTTCAATAAAAACTTCCCACTCCATATATAACTGCTCTCCATCTCCCACTCCGAATAGAGAGGAGAACAAAACAAAAAAAAGGGGAAGAAACAAAAGAAATTGAGAAGAATCGATGGAGAGCAGAGGAGACTGAGAGAAACAGAGAAGGTGGCCAAGCATGAATAAGGCTAGGATTTGGTGGGAGGCGGTCAAGAATAGCATGATCTCAAGCAAAGAAGTTTCATTTTTCAATTGACCAAGAAAAATCCAGGTGTGAAAACTCTCTCATCTCTTCACCACCCAACTCTTTTACTTCCACCCATCTCTACACAATGCACAACCGTAACAGCCAACACATCACCGTCACACACCACCACCTCCACCCGCAAACCTCATCTCAGTACCATATGATTGTTACCATACTCTCTCATCTCTCTCTTATCACTGCAGAAAATAAACAACACCAACATAGACCACCCCCAACGGCAAAGGCTAACTTGGCATGGGCGTGGAAGGTGGGTACGGCCTCAAAAGCCGCGCCGATGTAGGGCTCGCCATCATAGATGTCCTGGAGGTGGGAGCATTGTGGGGTAGGGTGAGAGTGAGGGAGCGGGAGATGGGGTAGGCGAGGGAGACGGGGTAAAAGGCGGACTAGGTGGGAATGGAGTGTGAGGAGAGGGTGGAGAGGTCGCATGATTAATTCATGCGAGGACCTTTCTATCCTAACCTTGTTCATGTTGATTGGCACGAATCGATCAAGCTCTGGTGGTGCAATTCGTGAGGTAGAGTAGAAATTTTGACCTACTTAGACTTTCTTCAAAGACACTATTTTCTTAAGCCAAGCTAAGAGATCCATGTTTGAAGAATTTAGTGGGAAAGAAAATGGTTGTGTAAAGGAGATATATACTCTTCACTTTCCAGTAAAGTAAAACATATGAGATGTCAAAAAATGGTAAATTAAACATATGAGATGTCAAAAAATGGTAAATTAAACATTCACTTGTCTGTAACAAAGCAAAATTATTGGCAGTTGATTAAGTATAAGTTTTTTTTTTATTTTGGGCCAGGTGAGACTTCTACATTCCACTTGCTATGAGAAACCAAAATGGGTGAAGGAAAAATTTTGACAGTTTCGATTACTTTCCCACACATTTCACCTTATTTCTCTTGAAAAACAAATATCTCCAGGCAACTTTCAAATGGGTCCTAGCCACTGAATAATCACCATGCTTTCAAGAAATTATTAAATGCCTTCAAACACCTATAGTTGTTCTTTGACTATATTTATCTTAGCAGCTCTCATGGCCTGGGCAACCCATGTCCAACCAATTGAACTGGATTCGGGCCTTGGGTTTAGTATTCAGACTGGGCCTAAGTTCAAATTTTGGGCCTATTTAATATTTGGACTGCGGATAAATAAAGTGACACAAAGCCTAAGCCAGGCTAGGACCAAATAAATATCGGTTGTAGTGTACCTACTAATTTGCCAAAATAAAGTAATAAAAAGCCTTGCCCTGGCTGGCCTAATCAACTAAATGGTGGTCTTAGGCTTGACAAAAATTGCGGCGGGCAAGGTCAGGCCAAAAACTAATAGCCCATGTCCTGAATGGGACGGATAGAGGCTAATATTTCTTAAACTAGGCTGGGATTAGATTTCCCTCTGCCTGACTCTTGAGCACCACTATGTAGCTTCCCAACTCACCAATTTCATTTGTCTTAGCACCTCCACTTCTCAACATTTTTCATCTCATGCCGAGTTTCAACTTCTCTTTAATTTTTCTTGTGACTAACAATGGCACATAAGATGGCCTTCGGCTAGTCTTTATAACCTCCCATTTACTCTATCTTATATATATATACATATATATAAATATATATTTATTTTTCTTTCATAGTCTGAGATAGGAGAGTAGGATATGCCAATATGGTACTTCCAAATTATGTTTGGATGAATTTGATGAGTTTTGGAGTTAAATTGAATGACGAAAATAATAATATTATTTTACAAATTTCAATTTTCATGAAGAAAATAATAATAATAATAATAATAATAATAATAATTTGGTTTTTTTAAATGTGTGTCTTTTGTGGTTCTTGGATCAGTGCATAGCATGGGGTTGTTTGCTAGTATAATACTCTAGTGGAATGTATTTCTTATTCTGTTAACCATAATCCTCTAAAACCCCAATGCTAATTTCCTATAATTTGAGGAAAGAAAGAAAAAAACCTTGGCAATCTATCCACAAATATTGTTCTCTCTCCACTCTTTCTCTCAAAACTAACTGTCTTCATGTAACGGACTAAAAATAACTTCCCACTACATATAACTCCTCTCCTATCCCACTCCAAATATAGAGTATGACAAACAAATAAAAAAAAAAGGAAGAAAACAAGAAAACTGAGAAGTTTGGATTGAGTGAGGAGGATAGGGAAAATAAGAAAAACAAGGAGAGCCCACTGAAAACAGGTCCAACTGAGCCCACTGAAAACAAGACCATCTCCCCTTCTCTCATCTTTTCTTTCATCTTTTTTTCCTCCATTTCCAATCAAGCATATCTAACAACCATTACATTATTCTCCACCATGAGTAATCTGCTATATCATAACATAATGCAACCATGCAAAACCCAACACTCTTCATCACATATTATCTCACACGCATCATCACACCTTATCTCACACGCTTCCTATTCACTATCACAACCACTCCCCTGTTCAGGTGACAGAACCCAAGACAACCATCATCAGCCCACGACCATCACTTCTACATCATCTTAATACAAAGCTCCACTCTGACACCAACCATCCATTCCAAGAAAAAAAAAACCCTTGACTAACACAAAGTTGCTACAATTTCCCTAACCAACGTCCATCTTAACCCATCTTCGTTTCCTACGATCCATACACACCAAATCCTAAAAATCTCAAACCCACCAACATCCTAAAGCCCAAAAACAATTTTAGAAACCAACCCCACTTAAATTGCCTCTTCTCTAACCACAACATATGCCATGCCCCCGAAACTGGGCTGAATCCAAACCAGGTTCTAGGGGTATGAGAATTAGGGCCAATTAAAAATTTTCTTATATAAACAATACAGGCCCCAACTCTGGGTGTCACGCCCCGATCCCGGGAATTAGGGATTTGAGTGGGCCCCCAGGGCGTGGATACGTAATCCCGTAGAAATTCGTGCACAATCTGTGCCCTGAAGAATTGTGCACGAATTCCTACAAGGGAGATTCCACAGGAACGTGTGAGGAATGCTAACACCGTAGGAATATAACTCATTATAACAAACTTCTGTGAAATACTCTGTAATGATCAAAAGCAAAACAAGAGAAGCATGTCCTCAGATTTCATAGATAGATATATATATCAGTAACTAAGTCTTTAATTACATTCTTGCAATCCAACTACTACTTAATGAAGTTAAGTACAAAAGGTCCAAATTCCACATACCTGAGGGTAGATCAAAATTTCGAATGTAACACCTCCAAAACCAGCGTGCTCCGTAGGATGACTAATAGAAAACATTGCCATCCTTCCATTCATCTATACCCCGAGGTACCGTTGGGGTACCCTCCGGGGGCACATCAGCAATCGGGTTGGAATTGGGTTCCGTACCTGCAATACCAAGGGTAACACTGTTAACACGACAGTTAAGCAAGTACAGAGGCATATGAAACTAACATAATGTATCAAATGAACTTATCAATATACACTGGATAGGAGAGCAATAACAGTCTACTAGGCATATGGTGCATGAGTAGCAATGAGTGAAAAATCAACATCAAGATGTAATACACACTAATTGGCATTCACGAGGCTTTATTCTCCCAAAAGGGAAGCATACATACATATGGACCACTAGGAGATCAAGCTAGCTTCCCGAGGAGTGCCGACAACTCCTCCGTAAACTACTGTAGTAGTGACTTAATAATACCCCAAAGGGCACAAGCTAAGTGGTGCCGACTCAGATTCACCTCTCTTATACTTCCAATCATACTTGTCATTACATACATAGGGAATATCAGTTTGGAAATATAATCAATCATGAATATCGACGAACAATTAAACGAAGCATACTTATATGAGCTACGAAGGCTCGAACCTCGGCTATACCCACTTTTTGGCTAGCAAGCACGCATTCAGTAAAAGCTCTGGCTTGTCAGACACGCACTTATTAGAAGCTCAGGTCTGAATCGCCTCAAGGTTTGACTAGAGAGAGTGAATGCATAGACAAATCATATTGAAGGCAAGGTTTTTAACAAAATGAATACATTCAGATTGAGTAAGGGTCAAAGGAAATTACTAGCCAACCCTATAATAAATAATTCCATGATCCCAAGGTCATTCCACTCGATGTACTCATAAAACGTCCGGTGCCATTGTGTTACCGCATCTTAGTATTACCGTGTATATATAAAGGACACCCCTTCTTATGCCAACATCCATGATGTGATATTGGGAGATCATCCGGGAATTTCTCATTTTCTTTAACGTGTACTTACCATTAACCAATGTGGTGGTAGGAAGGTGCCAATACTAAGGTCCTCCAAGGTCAATGAAAGTTTCTAGTATCTTAGATTTCACTTGGTTCTTACGGCTTAGCCGTGTGTAATGCTACGACTTAACCATGTGGCTCAGGTTTCCACTAAAAATTCAGGCGCATTTACGGCTTAGCCGTGCTAAGCCTACGGCTAGGTCACAATTGGGTTACGGCTTAGCCGTAAGGCATTACACGGTGTAGCCCTGTGTGAGCCGAAGAAGAAAATGGGTTTTTTGAGCTCTCAGGAAAATTTGCCGTAAGAAGGTTTACGGCTTGGGCACGGGCTGGGTACGGCTTAACCGTAGTTCATTTCACGGTGCAGCCATAGGTAAGCCGCAGTACAAAACCAAATTTTGTTACTCTCAGAACTTTGAGTTGTAAACATTTACGGCTTAGCCGTGGCTTCGCCTTACGCTTCAGAAAACCTGAAGTCAGTTCTGCAGCTCAGTTTCAATACGAAACCAGTACAGAACCTGAATTGTTTGGGGGGGAGTTTCTATGGCTTAATCATAATGTACTTGAAGGTGTTCAATACCCACACACCCTCTTATTCCATGTTTACATCCTAACTCAATCCGTGCCACATTTGTACACAGTTAAACAGTGAAAACAGCTGAGATTGGATAATTTGAAGAACACATAAGAATCAATGACTTAACCACGCATGCAGCACATATGAACTCTAATACTTGCCTCTTAACAGTGTTTGTCCTCCCTAAGTCCTTCTTGTTGTGTGGTTAAGGGAAACCTCCAAATGAAAGTGGGTTCTCTACAAGTAGAACATACAATTGATGAATGGGATATTGATGAATGAGATTTAGATTTGCATGCATGTCATGTAATTGAATCCTTATGGCTCTAATAAACCCAAAATGAATGAAATGGAGGTAAGTCTTCACCTTATGCAGCTAATTGCTTGGAGGGGAGAATGCTCAAGGAGAGAATGCATAGAGAAGGAGAAGAGGAAGAAGAAGAAAAGTTCCCACCATTACATGCAAGACTTCCCAAGTCTAGTAGCTCCCTAATCTGGAAGTGAAAATGAAGATTGAGGAGGAGAGAACCACTCCGGCAGCCAATGTAAGGAGGAAATAAGAGAAAGAAAGAAAGGACGTTGAGTTCTCTTTTAACTTAAGGTTTTCCTGCATTTCACATGCAAGTCCAAGCTTTTTCATGAAATTATAGTTTAGGCCACATGGACCTCAATTGGCTCAAGACGAGTTCATATCAAATCAAGGCCAACACGAAAGATGATCTACATGAAAAATTATACAAGGGGCGGTGGATGTGGTGTCCATACGATGCAAGAACAATTTACAAAAAGGTCCTCAACTACTGAGCTAAATTCAACTCCGCTCAACTACCTGTCCATGACCTAAAGCCAATCATTTTTAAACTAGATTAACCTTAACAAGGTTTAATTAACATAAAACGTGATCAATTAACATAATTAAGATTAGTGAGATTCGGAACCTTACACTGGGTGGATCGTAATCCTTCATGAGGCTATGCTTGGTGATCAAGCAACCATAATCACACGCAAAACTGAAATCCATAACCTGTGTAGCTGAGTATCATATACAAATCTTATAACAAATCTCATTAATAATAAAATCAAGGTCAAGTACTTCGAAGCCTAATAATTAAAGTAGTAATTTCAAGACAAATAAATTTAATGAATAAACTAGTGGCCCCAAATGTGGCCTTAGTACATAATCTAATGTTTCAATCTCCGCAACAATAGTAAGACACCTTAGACGATGTCATCGGTGCTCTACTCAATAATTCCACCATCTGGCATAATCTCCTGCATCGCTTAACCTTCTGGTTTGGCACTGGTAACAGAACCTAGACACCAAAAGTAGTAGGTCAAATTGACGTAATATAGCAAGAAAGTAAACTGCAAGCAATGATGTTAATCAATTAAATTAAAACATATTTTTCATTCTACCCGAAATACATCAAATGCAAGGCATGAATGCACAAAAACGGGTATTCTCGCAGATACAATATACGAAAAACTAGTATTCCCATAGATATAATATACAAAGATGGGTATTCTTGCAAATACAATACCCAAAAATGAGTGTTCCCAGAAATATAATATACAAAAACGGGTATTCCTATGATACAATATACAAAAACAGGTATTCCTGCAAATATAATATACAAAATGGTTCTCGTAAATATAATATACAAAAACAAGTATTCCTGCTAGATATAACAAATGGCATAGTTGTATAGTATATTCCACCATAGTACACGCTGACCTGATGGCGTACATCCACTTCTGAATTACAGTCGATCAAATATATATGTATATACAAATTTATACGTCTACTGATGCACAATGAGCCATGCTATAAAACCTTTAATTCATAATATCCAACCCCAAGTATTTAGATTATTTACTTTTAAAGTGTATTGTGTTCATGTGTCATTTTAATTTCTCTGAAGGTAAGCACTAATCCACCTAATGGTTAGAGTTAATTAAATATGTACATGTAAACCAACCTTCCTTCAAAATAGTAATGAGAGTCCATGATGCCAATATCCCACTGTTGGTGTCTATCATGTGATGCATCCTAGAGGTCATATTCTCATTTTGAATTCGGTCCAACCCTCATGTGACATTCAATTAGTTTTTTTCAAAATAAAACTCGTCTAATCCAATTATGTAAAGTTAAGGTGTCTTACAAATTGTGTAAAAGTATCCAGATTTCTAATCCAAATTCTAATCCAAACTAAACCAAATTATGATTAAAGGGAGAGGGAACAATTAGGTTCTTAATCTTCATTGTTATGTACAAAAATACCAAATTATTTTATATAAAACAAAAGATCCAAATCTTGGATTCAGATTAAAAATCTAAACTCAAATTAAAATCCAAATTAGATTCCAAATACATTCTAATTAAAATTCAATCATCCCCAATTACATCTTAATTAAATTCCAATTGGACTAAATAAAAAATTAATCACAAGTAATGAAACCCCAATTAAAATTATAAACAAACCTAATTAAAAATTACTTAATTCTAATCATGTCACCATTAAACCTTAAATAATGTTCCAATCCATTTAAAATTAATATTCTAAATCCTAACTAATATTTTACTCAAACTGGGCCCCTCAGAAATCAGCCCAACAGGCCCAGCCGTAGCTGGGCCCAGTAGCAGCTCGGCCCTAGCGTTGCCAGGCCCAGTAGAAGCGAGGCCCAGCCTAGCTGCTTAGCAGCGCAGGCAGCGGCAACCCCCTTTTTTATAATATTTCTTTTCATATGCAGATTATGTATTTCAATTAGAAAAATAAAAACTTTATTATTAAACCCGAATCAAGATATTAAACCCAATCGAAGAAATCATATATAAAGCATGTTATTCAACAAACAACCAAAAGACATTGTTTACAGTTATCCATTTGCTTGGATTTCGATGCCAAAAGCAGATCTGAAGATCAAACCTTAGTTTTCCTTGGAGAACCTCTAAAGCTTGGTTGCAGAGGAAAGGAAGAAAAAGAAAAAGAATTGAGCGTATGAAGAAAAGACAATCGAAAGCCTTTAGGGTTATATTATGTAAAGGTATTTCTAAATTACAAGGAGTCTCCTTGCTTTTTAGTGAGTTTTACAAAATTTCAGAAAAGGGCTTTTGGCTTAAAAGGGTCAAATAACTCAGCCCAAAGCCCAAGAATGTTTAATCAGGCCATCTCCAATGGGCCCTACACAAAACTACCATGCATACAAGGATCCAAATCTCTAAAATGGCCTATTAATTACCCATCTAACCTTCTCAACTCGACTCAAACCCAACAAACTGATTCGACCCAAAATTAAAAATCTGGGCTTGACAACATACCTTCTCAGACAAAAAAAAAAAAAAAAACAGGAGAGAGAATAGAGAGGAAAAAAGAAAGACAGAACTAGAAAAGAAAACGAGTGAGAAGAAGATAAAAATCTCAATCCCAACAACGTCCTAAAGCCTAAATACAATGTCAGAAACCAACCACAGTTGAACTGCTGCCTCTCTGACCACAACATACCTTCTAAGACCATAAAAAAAAAAAAAGAGATAACAGAGAGGAAAGAAGAAAGAAAGAATTAGAAAAAATAAAAAGATGAGAAGAAGAAAAAACTTCACCGTGCACCTATTTCTGGCAACGCAGTGCACCGTCCACAACACCACTAGCTCCTTTTATCTTCTTTCTTGTGCCTACAAATCCAAATAGCAAAGATGAAACACTGGAAAACCCATTCTATAATTTTTGGTGTCTCGTCAGAAGAAACAAAACAAGAGCCACTTTTTCATCCTAAAGTTATGCCGCACTGAAGCACCATAACATTTCGGTGGTCCATCCTCCTCATAACTCGCGAGTGACATTCATGTCCAGTGAGGTGAGACCATGAATGAAAATCGCAGTGTAAGGTCCAAACTCTAGATAATTATGATTTATAGTAATTAAGTCGATTTTACTTTAATTTATATGTTATTAGGCTAATTTAACTCAAATCCCTTTGGGTTTGGGTCATGGATAGGTAGTCGGGTCGGGTTTGAACCTTATTAGGTAGTCCATGACCTTTTGTATTTTAGCATTTTCATGGTTTTGTATCATTGATGCATCATATTAGTTGCATCGGGTGAGTTTCATCTTGTAGGACATCTTTCATATTTGGCTCAATTTCATTTGGACCCATCTCAGCCCATTTTAAGCCCAAATAATTCAAACTGGATATATATAGAAACCAAAAGGACTTATTTGCAATTTTTGGCATTCCACTCTTTTAAATGCTCAAATCTATCGTTCTTCCTCTCCTTCCTTTTCTCATTTGGCTACAGTGGGAGTTTCTTCTTCTCCTCTCTTCTTCCATCACTCTTTCTCGCTTCCTCATCTAGCCTCCATTCTTTGGTGATTGAAGGCTTGCATGCATCAAGCTTGAGGTTCTTCTTCTTCCTCATTACTCCTCTTGCTTCCTTCTTTGAAAGCTAAGCCTCATCTCCTTCCCCACTGCTTGTAGAAGACTTGAGGTAAGGAAACCCCATCTCCATTTGAGTCATTGAGTTCAATAAGGGTCAAGAGATCCAATCCATTAGCATGCATGCATCTCATTCTCATTCTCCATGTTGCATGTGTTAGATTTTTCATTAGTGAAGCCTTCTCCATCCTCTAACAAGAGGCAAATCGATTTGAGTGAAGCACCACGCCTAAGGCAAGTATAAGGATACATTATCTTCACATGCATGGCTTATTTCTTTATTCTTGATGTATTCTTGTGAAGTACCCTTTTTACAGCTCAATGGATAATGCATGGAATTGATTCATGATTTTTAATGATTTTGGGATGAATAAATGATAGTGGTCATTTAGGGAACCTAAGAATGTGAAATGGAAGCCTTTATGTTGGTTTGATTGCAGGTGGAATAGTAGATTGGAAGAGGAAACCAGTTGGAAACTGAACATGCCCGTAGCAGAGTGCTTCAGGGCCGACTGGTCGGTCCTTAAGCCAGATCAGTCGAATTGCCTCTCAAGGTAGTCCGACCGATCAGCCACTCTGCCTGGCCAATCGAATTTCATTTTTGGATGCGGTCCGATAGGTCGAACCAATACCCGATCTATCGGGTAAGCATAACCTGTAGCTTCTAGAGAGGTGTTCCAAAACTGAATTTATGTTTGACTATGAACTTTCTATAGTCTACGGAATAGCTTAATGATGGATTACACCCTTTTAGTTTGAGAAAGAGACCGAGGTATCCACCCACCCATATTATAGGTTGTAGGGTTAACCGAAGACCATTTATGACCATATAAGTGGATCCTTTGTTACACCAACCAGCCCAACGGTAACTAAACGTGGAGAAGGAAGAGTGTTGAGCTGTCACGCCTTCCCTCTTAATTCTCCAATTAGTTTTCAATGTCACGTCATGGGTGTTGGCATAGGATGAAGTGTCTTTTACATATATAAGTAACACCGAGAATGGTAACACAATGACGCTGAACATCTTATGAATACACCGTATTGAATGACCTTGGAAACCCAGATTATTTAGCATAGGGTTGGCTAGTAATTATCCTTGAAACCTCTCAATCTAATTGCATTCATATTGATAGCAACCTTGACCTCAATATGATAGTTCATATCAGCATGCATCATTGATGATCAGTATTTTACTCAGTTGTGATTCTATGATTGGTATTTTCATCAAGACTATAATACATTTCCGTATGAGTATAAACAGATCTGTATACGATGAGTATGAGTTTCAGATTTCATTTCGATATACTTGGAGTTGGCACCACTTAGCTTATACCCCATAAAAGGTTCGACGGGACCAAATTGAAGCATTTTATCAGTTGTCTGCTACAGTAGTTATCAAAAGAGTGAGTCGACGCTTTTAGGGTAGCAGTCGGTCTGGCCCGATCGCTAGTGATTTCCCACGGATCAGTTTACTCTCTTATTAGAGAGAAGATAGCAATGTGGTTACCGTCTGGTATGATGTACTCTTTATTCATGATTCCTTATTCATGCTTATTTATATGCATAAGTGCCTAGATTTCGATATTGCTCTCTATAATCATCACGTCATTTTAATTCCATTATTATATCATGTTAAGCTTGTGTATCCTTATCATTGCTTAACCGTCGTGTTAACAGAGTTACCATGGTGTTATAAGTATGGAACCCATTGTCAGTCTGGAACTCAGCGTGCCCCCGGAAGGAACCCCAGCATTACCTTTGGATGCGAACGAGTGGAACAAGGAAGATATCTTTTATTGATCCTCCTCAACAGTGCAAAACAGGGTTAATTTGGGTTGATTTAGGTTAGCCAAGGATTAGCTTAGGGTTCATCTTGACACTTGATATGTTTTGTACTATTCCTGGATTTTTCATACCTATACATGTAGTCGGGATAATTAATAAACTTTGTTTTATTAGTGAATTAAAGTGAATGTTTTATTGATGTCTATGATATGTGCAGGTGAATTCTCCAGGTTTCCGCTTAATTAATTATACTTGTTAATACGTGTTTATGGATCTTCCTCAGATGTAACTATGGATCACCCTTGTGACAATTTGTACGTGTCTGTTATGGCACGAATTGTCACGGATACATGTGTTATGCCTCGGAATCCTCAATAAATCCCCAATTCTTGAGTTTGGGGCATGACACGCGGTATCGGTCGAAGTATCAGTCGGTTCAAAAAACCGATACGGTATTTGTATCAGTCGCGATTCATGATCCATTGTAGTTATCGCGGTGTGAATTTTTTTAATCCAAAAAAACTTGAAAAAATATCCAATAAATAAAAAATATTAGAAAAGATTAGAAAATAATTTTTTTTCCATTGGGAACAAGTATAAATCAAAATATCGGTCTCCCTAAGTTATGATATCCTATATCGCTGTCTTGTTTGAAATTGTGATTTTTTTTTTGTAAGAACCATAATTATGACTTACGAAATATGAACTACCTGTTAGTGTGAAATTTTAGATAATACAGCTTATTTATAATTTATATATAGTGGTTGTACTTGTATCTTTATAGTATATAACTATATACCCTATCATAATTTATCGGTTATCATTCATCAATCATCAATTCATCACTCAATTATCAAGCAAGTTGTGAAATTCCAGAATATGAATATTAACATAGCATATAACATAATGATAGTAAAATAAATCATAAAGCAATTGGAGAGAATGAATGCACATCCTAATTCTAAGTGAAGTGTCGTCTGGGATTGAGATCATCGTCATCATCATTTCTTCTTTATTGGTATGGGTTATAATAATATGATCCAAACTCTTCCACTGCACTCTCATACCCTTGGCCATATTAATATTGTTGCTGAGGAGCGAAGATTCCTTCATAGTACGATGAGCTATCCTCAGTAAATTGAGATAACTGGAGGCCCAAATTTAAATTAAAAAAAATCATGAAGAACAAAAATAGCTTGTTAGGACTCACGTTGGATCATTCCTTGCTCATACCACAGTTGTGACGGTGGAACTAAAGGCAACTGAGTTCGCCAATGAGGGTTATATCCATACATAGCTTGCTATTGTCCAACATTGCTTACAGAAGTACCTTCCCCCCTCTTTGACTGATGCTATTACCAATCTCTGTCTCAGTTTGTGAGACATATCTTACATAACCACGATAGGGATCTAAGTTTGTAGTACCAAGAAAATGCTCAATTGTCTTGTATATTAGTGGCTCATTATCTCCTTAGTAACCACCAGTCTCAGGAGAATCAGGAGGAATTCTTGCTGATGAGGAAGATGTAGAGATACTCGACTCACTTTCCTCACCCACCTCCTTTCCTCTTGCCTCTATAGGATCAATCATAGTACCCCTTTGTAGCCATGCCAAATTTATCTCTTGTAATATTTTAGAGGCTTTCATTGGTGCAAACTTCTTCCCAGTTAAGTCCTCAACCATCTCCACTAGCTCTGGGTCTTTATTATAGAATGGCTCTTCTACCTAATCTAACTACTCACCTAACAAATCATCTTCTGCCGAAAAATATAGTCTAAATTAATTGGGCAGAAGTAATGATGTTGATCTTCAAATGCTTTTCTTCTTCGATTTCGACTGCGGAGCTTGAGGTTAGAGTGGCTGTAGACTAATTTGTTTAAATTATATATTGTGATTTCATTTCTTACTTTTGTATCGATAAAAGCAAAGGTACTCCAATTTCTTTATTAGTTTGACGATGATGTAATTTGACTAAGGACTTTAATTATAATCGTCCTTAATATTGGAGCACTCTCTCCATAATTCAACCACCATTTAGCTGAAAATAAAAGAAAATAAGATTAAACATTCGATTTTTGAATTTTTGAATAATGAAAGTATAATTTACTATTTATATTTTACAATCCTTACTAGGATATGTCTGCGTGACAGCTCTTCGAGCAATGGTGGTGCCAAAACTTCCCATACCTTCATTATATACATCAATCTGATGACATTAAAGAAGAAAAAGAATTATCAATTGTTATCAATGAATAATGATATATACTAAATTGAAGAAGACAAAAGATACCATAAGATCTCTACTTTTTAATTTACTTACTTAGTTTGTTGCCTTAATTGCCTCATCGGCATCATTTGCTAGTCTTTCAATAAAATTTTTCATCTCAACTCGAATTTCATCAGTTATATTTCGATCTAAAGATTCATATTTAAATCATGGATTGAGAAAGTAACCTATTAAATGCAAAAAATTAAGTGAATAATGTGTTAAGAGGAATTTAATACAACAATGAACGTCAACAATAAATTAGTCTCAACATACCAGCAGTGTGTAAGTCATGATATAATTGATGCTCCCAACGACCGTCGATGATCTGCCAATGTTTGGTATAATATCTATAATGTGCTTTAATAGCCATCTTTGCTCTCTCCATAGCCTCATGTAAAAAGCCAATAGTTGGCTTATTATCACAATCAACCAATCGAAGAACTTTTATTAGAGGCTCAAGAACATTTAAGCAATTTTTAACATGAGGCCAAATCTTATTGGACTCAATGGTCTTGCATACTTCTTCTACTAAGGGAGTTGGCTGCTTTCCTCACTTAGAATTCATCCATTCATCTAATTTGATGAGTTGGAGAAGCCTTTCTCTATACTTATAAATAATCTCGATGGCATAAAGTGAGTGGCAAATCAAGTAATGGCAGGCTGTAGTAGTTCATGATTGGTTGTAAATTTCATCATCATTGAAACAAGTCTATAAGACTGGTAAAAGAGATTAGTAATTTTCTTAATCTTTTCAATAACTTGTTTCATGACTTTTCCTTTAGCAATTTCTTCAAGCATCAAGTCTATGCAATGTGCTGCACATGGTGACCAAAAAATATTTGCCCTCTGTTGCATAAGCATTATTCTTGCATTCTTCATATTTGCAGCATTATCGGGGACAACTTGAACTACATAATTTGCCCCAATATTATTAATCACTTCATTAAACAACTTATTGATGTATCTAGCAACTTGAACAGAATCAATTGCATCAACTGATTTGATAAAAACTGTTCCCAAAGCGTAATAAATTAGAAAAATTCAAGAGATGATGTTTATGAGGGTTGTCCACCCATCACACATTAGTGTGCGACCCATTTCTTTCCAAATCCTCCTAAAAGTCTCCACTCAGAGTTGTAACTCCTCATATTCATTTCTAACATAGAGATAATCAATCTCAAATGGGGTGGGTGCCTTTATACCAATACCATGTTTCATTGCTGCATCTAACATGATGGTAAAATAAGGAGAGTTTGCCTTATATGGTGCAACGGTCATATTTAAAAAAAACTTTTCAGTAGCTCTTACTAAATTTTCTCATGCTTTATTGAATTTTCCCTTTAATGCTTTTATAATGCTTGGTTGCTTGGCTATTGGTTTTCTATATGCAAATGGGTCTGTTGGACCCACTACACCTAGCCTACGAGGTGCTTGTATAGAAGGTTCATCATCGTCCTCAATATATACTAGGCAAAGTTGTCTTTGACTAAATATTTGACGTAAACCCCCTCCCCTGGATCCAGATGAGCCACCCTCATCATATTGGCCACCACTCATGGTTGCCTCATATTGCTTCTTTCTTCTCTCCTTCTCCTGAAGTGACCTCAAACTTTCTTTCCTAGCCCTCCTCAAATTTGGATCCTCATCATTGTCAAAGGAAATAATCTCTCTCTCCCCCCCTAGACGTAAAAACTTCTTCTCTACATGCTTCAAATTCCTCCTCTCTTCTTTTCTCTCCGACAACCCTTTTCTGTTTTCATGCATTCAACAACTCTTGCATTTCTTTTTCCATAATCAGTGGCACTTGAGGACATTTTGCCACTTGGCCTTGCCTATGAGCCAAGTGTTGCTTCAATCTAGTTATCCCTTAATTTATAATTTTTTTGCCAATTATTACATTTAATTTTATATTTACTTCCGGCTTCTTCATAATGGTTCCATGCTAGATCAATATCACGCACCATTTTAATTTAGTTTCTTCAAAAGAAAAGAACACATGGCACGATTTATAAAACATTTGAACTAAAACCCAAAATATATTAGAAACAAGGAAATTAATACATTTATGTAAAGCATTTGGGATCTCAAAAGAGCACATTTTAAATGATACATTAATTATTTAATTTTTTTAATTCTATGTTTTAACAATCCAAAAATAAATTCAAAAGTATAAAATATGGACATGTCATATAATCACATAAATGATAAGACAACCGTAAAAAAATTATCATATGTGAAAGTATACAATGATTATATAAAATTAGAAAACCACACTTATAGTGAAAATCTAAATATATAATAATTAATATTAAATTATTAGAAAGTCAAAAAAATTTAAAAATATAAAAATAATTACATAAAAGATCAATAAAAAAGTAATCTTACATGAAGTATATAAAGATTATGCTTACTTAAAAAAATTATAGTGAAATCCCCATAATATTCTTTTTAAATATTAAATTATTATTTCATACAAGAAAATAAAATTTAAAAATATAAAACTATTTACATAATATTTTGAAAAAAATGAAAACTTATCATATTCATATATACATGAAGTATAAATAAAATAACAAAATTGTGGTTAAATCCTAAAAAAAATCTTATTTTAATATTAAAATATTCAAAAATCCGAAATAAATAAATATAAAATGTCTATATCTTGTAGATCTATATATTCTATTACTAAATCTATCAAACTTGCTTCATAAAATCATGTATTTGCATGCTAATAAAATTAAAAATAACATTTACTAGTCTTTAACATTAAAAAAAACTCTAAATCTCCATAAAAGTTAAAAGCCCAAATTTTTAAAATACCAAATAATAGATCCACTCTCACAAATCACAATGTGTAAGTTTATAACAAAAAATATGTGGAATCATCATCATGGATCACTTCTAAGCTCGTAGTATCTTACTAAACAAATATTAAAAAAAAATTCAAGAAATACAATGTACTTACCTTTGTAAATTTGTTTTGTTGACCAAATCCACCAAAATAATTGATTTTACGATGTGTTTGGAAGTTAATAGAGGAGGAGCAGCAGTTAGGGCGTCTTTGGAAAAGAGAAAATGAGTAAAGAGGGAGAAAGAGGAGAAAAATTAGGGTTTCGAAGCTTTTATAGTATATTAGCCGATATCTTGCAATATTTTGGCAGTGTTTACTGATACTGATTCCGATACCGTTACACAGCTAAATATCATACTAATACTAGCCAATACTCGTACGTATCACCGATACGGACTAGTATCGGCCAATTTTTTTAACCATGGGTAAGACCTACCCGCATATAAGCCAAAGCCCATTTCAAGTCGACATTAGGCAGGGGTTGTGCTAGATCCATGGATCCAATCAAATGAGAGAGATAAAATTGCAAAGTGCATTAAAATAAATAAAATAATGGACGCAAGTAACCTCATGTCCATCACCACCACCCACTTCATCACCAAGCACACACATGCTTCGAACCAATGGGTATTGACACATTTCCACTATCAACACCGTAAACATCACCAGCACCTACCTTATCTCACACGCTTCATCTAAGCAGCCGCACACACTGTCCCCAACCATCAACTTCACACCATTCATTCAATTTTCATCTTACATTTTATCTGTTCATTGATGTTTATTGATGATTGATTAGTTTTCCTATGTAGCTTTAATTTAAATTTCCGATCATATGTTCTTAAGTAGTTTCCAATGTTGGGTTTGAATGATTTTTGATTGTTAGGAATAGAACTTTACCACTTGATACATTGGTGTACTTCAAGGCTTTAGAACTAAAAAAAAAAAAAGTACTAATATGGAACATTATTGCCAAGTTGGCTGGTCCACATAAAAGAAAAAGAAACATAATAACAAATGAAAGTGATGAAAACATCACTAACAATCAATTTCTATAAATAGGTAGGATCAGTTCTGTAATAAGAGTTCAATTAGTCTGTCCACTCTAATACAACAAGGGAAAAAAGTATAACAAAATTAAAAAATAAGCAAAATAAAAAGGGTCTAAAGTTAAAAAAATAAAAAAATATTAAAATAACAATTGGAGGTGTACTTCAAGATCTAGAACATTTTTTTTTACTAATATGGAAATTAGTATCAGGTCTTAGAGCAAAAAAAAAAAAAAAAAAAAGCCAATCACCAACAGAATCTAATCTTCGAACTTTATAGTCAAAATCTCTTTCTAAACAAATATTAAAATAACATTTGGAGGTGTACTTCAAGGATCTAGAACAATTTTTTTTTACTAATATAGAACTTTAGTATCAGGTTTTAGAGCAAACAATAAAAAGAAAGAAAAAAAAAACACAATCAGCAACAGAATTTGATCTTTTAACTTTATAGTCAATGTCTCTTAGAATTCTTACATAAGGTTATAGCTGATAGAAATAAAAAAATACCTTAATGACTCAAGCTAAATACCAAGGGAAAAAATAAATAAAACAAACTAAAAAAATTAAGCAAAATAAAAGAGTCCAAACCTAAAGAATAAATACTAGAAAAAAAGAGGGCTACATTTTACACGACGATTGAAGGTGAAGAATCGAGGGCATAAAAAAAAAAAAATATATATATATATATAAACAAATAAAAAAAAGGTCAAGAATCATATTAAAAAATGATCCTCAATTCACTTGCTTGTGCATGGCATGAGGGATTGCTAGAATAAAAAAAAATAATGAATTATGTTCTAAGAAAATTCTTTAAAACTTTAATGACTTGAGCTAAAAGACAAGATAAAAAAAGAAAATAAAAACTTAAGTAAAACAAAAAGGTCCAACCCTAAAAAATAAACATAGAAGAAAAAAGGGCTACAAGATTAATCTATTTTACTAGGGCCAAGAACTACTACACCATACTTATTCAACACCTTCGCATAAAATAAACCAAATTATGAAAAGGAAGGTAAACCCTCATTGAAAATGAAAAATGATGTAAAATATATAGGCCCATCCCCAAAATGAACATTAAAAAAAAAGGAAATTCCTAAAAACTTTAATGACCCAAGCCCAAAACCAATAAAAAAAAAAAAAACCTTAATAACCCAAGCAAAAAACGAAGAGAAAAAAAAAGAAAAAAAAATGAAGCCAAACAAAAAGGTCCAAACCTAAATAATATACACTAGAAAAAAAAAAAGGAAGCTACAAGACTAACCCATTTGATTGATCTGGGCCTGAAAACCACACCTGGGTCCATGCAGAGGACAGGTTCTGATAGTCTTTCCCTTAAGAATGGAGAGTGATCCAACTAGTCCCAAAGAGTCGCTCTTTCTAGAAACTTCTTCCCCTCCCAAATTATCATCATCCAGCCAATCACCCCACCATCCTCATCTGGGGCCAACAATTTTAACAGTGTAAAAGTCCATATGATATGGTGGGAGCCGGGAGGAGATCCATTAACAAATGTGTACCCCAGCAGTTGATGGACCCCACCCCCGACATTTGAATTGATTTAAATTCGCAATTCTCCCTCCGTCCCTTCTCTCTCTTCTCGAATGCGATTGGAGATGATTTCCCCTCTTTCTCTTCCTCTTTCCAATCTCGACGACGCCAAGGAAGCTCCACCCTCCGATCTCCGATCCGATCCTCCGTCCAATCTCCCGGACGCCGCCGATCTCAGACCCGGCCCTCCGTCCCATCTTCTCGCCGCCGCCGCGCCCGACGGAGAGGCTGTCGATCCTCCTCCGGCAGCCGGCGAAGAGGTTTCTTCTGTCCCTCCGGCGCCGGCTGTAGCCGCGGCCGAGGAAGAAGTTGCCGCTGCGGATGGAGATGGAGAAGATACGGGAAACGTGGCGGCCGCCGAAGTTGCCGTGGCCGAGGACGAGGAAGAGGTTGGTGTTTCCACTCCTCCTCTTGCGTCTGCAGCTTCCGACGGAGAGGCGGCCGATGCAGCCGCAGAAGATGAGGGCGAGGCTGCCTTTCGAGAGGTCTCCTCCAATGCCACTGCCGGAGACACAGACGTGGTGGAAGCGGCTTCAATCCTATTCGAGATGGCTCGGGGGGATATCTTACCTGCCCTTCCTGCAGTCGCCGACAGCGCCGCCTTCCCTTCCAAGGAAGAACTTGAAGTTGCTCAAATTTTTCTGGATATGGCCAGGGGAGTCCCTCTGGCAGATGTAGCCACGGTGGCTGAGGCAGACGCTACGGAAGAAGAGCTTGAGAATGACGTAAGTAATTTGGAAACAACCAAGAAAATTTTGGAAACTCAATAATATATTAGAACTATGACAGATGAACTATCTATGTCACAAGGTTAGAGAAGGAAGAAAAGCAATAATTTAACTTTAGGGTTCAAACAAAATCAAGGATGAGAGGATATCCATTTAAGAAATGGGTACTTCTCTATCTGCAGTCTTGGATCCCTCCTGCATCTCATAAAGCTGAACAAGGTAGTTGTGACTTGTGAGACGGAGTTGTTTACAATACTTCAGTCCTCACCCATTTCTTGGTTTTTCCAGATCCTTGGGAGCGCGCCTCGGCATGGGACTAGGGACAATCTTCGCCAACCAGCTCCTCAATTGGGATGCTCTGCTCCAGGAAGATCTGGACAAGATGCTTGAGAAGGCCAAAGTAGCCAACGAGCACAGATACTTTGGTCTGTCCATTCGCCCCATTTGACTTTACTTTTATTTTTTTAATTTTTTTTATTGAAGTTTTAGCTGTTCTTTCTCTTAAAATTCATATCTGTGGTTGGTTTTCTATGTGGGTTTTATGGGTTTAGATGACTATTTGCCAGATTTGAATTTACTCATTTTTTGTTGAAGTTTTAGCTATTTTTTCTCGTAAATATCATATATTGGATCGATTTTCTATGTGGGTTTTATGGATTTTGATGATATTGCACTTTGAATTTTCTACCTAATTTGGTTGAAGTTTTAGGCCTTATTCTCTAACAGAATCATTTGTCTGATTGTTTTTTCAGTGTGGGTTTTGTGTGTATTTATGTGTTCAAATATCCTGGTCTGAAATTGCATGATTTCTATTGAAATAAGAATGAAAATTTGCATGTTGCGAAGTGAAGATTGTACAGCAAATGGTGTTTGAAGGAATTCTAGCCCCAGTTCATGTAATTGAATTCGTGAAGTTTCTAAGCAATGCCTCTCTATTCAATCTATTGGGTTGAAAATGAAAATCCCCAAGGGACCATCAATTATTCTCTCCTTTGACAGCAATCACCCTAGTAAATCAAGTTCTAGACAAGTGATGGTCCCTTCTATATCTCCACCTTGGACCGTTTCACTCTTGACCTTTTTCATATTCCTCCTGTTAAACCCCCCTTTACTATGAATTATTAGGAATTCATTCTGATGTAGCCAAAAAGGCCATTAAAGCAAACAACTTAAAGGCAGCTATAATCATTATCACATTTATTGAATGAGGCAGTCAAGAGGTTAAACAAAGTGATGTTAGGTGATATTACCACATGTGAGTGTGAGTGTATGTTGTTAAAGTAATGTACACAAAATCTTTGTGAAATATCTCAAAGATGTTTCCAGCCGCTAGTCTATAGGAAAAAAATTTGATCCCACCTGCTAGTTTCCTAGATTTTCTAATTTCTTTGTGAAATATCTCCTTGCATTACATCTTTAACCAATACTTCTGGACTTCTTGTCTGATTAAGGGATAAATATCCTCTAGCTCTGATTCTAGGCTTTCACATACTAATAGTCTAACTGCACAGCACCGTTTATTCATTTTTATCTCATTCATTTTTATAGAAATCAATTTTTCTTGAATGTATTGGCTTATCGATGGTAAAACTTCTGATTGAGATAGATTTTGATTTACATTTTTGGTTTGGATTGTAATATTTCATATTTCTCCCAAAGTGACTTCTGATTGCTCCTAACCATTGCGGTCCAATTGACTGGGTGAAACTACTTATTGGTCCCCATTTTATGTAGAACTTTTTGAAGGGACTAAAGATATGAAAATATGTTTCTACAGAAGTTGAAATCCCGCAAAGACAAATTTGAAATATGAAAAATGAGATCTGATATTAGCAAAATTAATTCTTGGATAACCTATTCTATTAAAAATGTTGTGCTAACTTGTAGTTGTCTTCTTTGTAATTTTCTCTTTTGAATAGTGGTGTTCTAGTCTTTTCCCATGAGTGCATTTTTGCATTTTGGTAGAAGGCTCTAGAGAAGGGTAAAGTTCTTGTTGTTTCTTAAAACTCAAGGGTAGAAAATTGAAGAAATTCATACGACCATGAGGAAGCCTACAAAACTCTATTGTGATGTGTTGTAAATACTCTATTTTAGGTTGAAGACTTTTGCCAAGGTCTATATAGCATTGGTGGTTGTTTCCATTGTACACAAGAGAAACTGAGTGTTCTAGTTTATAGAATTATACTTTATTGTTGAGTAAAGCAATTTTCTTCTTACTTTGGGCTGGACCTACATGTGAGGAGCCCCAACCCAACCTAGAAAAAGCCCATATGGGCTATAAGGCCTTGTTGGACCAGCCCCCATTGATAAAACCCAATAAGCCCCACTTGTTGTGTATGATGGGGCTCGAGGTGATTTCGACCATTGATCTGATGGGGATGAAGGTGTTGGACATGGCCGAGAAAAATGAAATCTCAAAAATGAAAGTTCTTGGCCTCCACAGTTTCTGTTATCAATTAAATGAATATGGGTCTATAATGCATATTTTTCCTATTTTGTAATGTTGCTCTTAATCATACAAAACCACTAGTTCATGAAAATACTTAACACATCATCACCTAATGACATATATCTGATGATGATGGACGTCCAACATCGGATGATGTGGATGGACCCTACAGCATATGTAAAGAAATCTTGACCATCGTCAGCTCCCCTAAAGTGAAAATCCTGGGTTTGCCACTGTTTGTACTTGTGTCTCTCTTCTTATTCTTGGGCGTGGGTCTTCCTTGTGTCATTATGATCTTGGGCATATAGTTTAGGCCCTTTAGGGTCTAGCTACAATTGAATACTACTCTTCTCATGGCATAAGAGAAATGGTGCTAGCTCCGTGGAGTTTGTTGGGTGGATGAGTAGCTCGGATTTCTTCAAATAGCAAGAACCCAAACAGTGAAGAAGGTTCTGCACTCTTGATTATCTATTCGGGACGGTACTTAAATAGGTAACGGTCATCCCAAAAGAAATGTTTGACCTCAAACAAGAATTTCAACCTATCTTGTTTAGTCCAATGCTCTGGCATCTCCCTTGTGACAAGATAATTCACTATGTTTACGAACCAGGGGAGTTGGGAAACACTCAATAATTGCTCATCTGGGAACCTTTTGCTCAGTGGGGCATTGCCCTTGGATTCCATAGGCAACCTTGAAAGGTGATCTGCTACGACAATTTCAGAACCCTTTTTGTTCCTAATTTCCAAATCAAATTCTTGTAGCAGAAGGATCCATGCAATCAGTTTGACTTTAGCATTATCCTTCTTAGCAAGAAGGTACCTTAAGGCTATGAGATTAGTTTATATAGTGACTTTAGATCCAATCAAATAAGATCTAAATTTTTCTAGGGCAAATACCACATCTAGCAATTCTATTTAAGTGGTGGTGTAATTTAGCTATGTATCATTCAGGTTCCTACTCGCATAGTAGATCATGTGGTCTAACTTGTTGGCCCAAAATAGCCCCGAGAGCATTATCTGATGCGTCACACATGAGCTCGAATGGGATAGTCCAATTGGGAGGTTGGATGAGAGGGGCTGTAGCAAGTTCCTTCTTCAATTGTTCAAATGCTTTAAGGGAAGATTAATCAAATATAAACGTAGCAACCTTGGGGAGCAAATTGCACAAGGGTTTTGCAATCTTACTAAAGTCCTTTATGAACCACCTATAAAATCCAGCAGGCACAACAATGAACATATATATTTAATCGATCATGGTGGTGGAAGGTTAGATATCAGATCAATCTTGGCTCTATCTACCTTAATCCCTCTTTCTGAAATAACATGTTTAAGGACTATCCCTTTATTCACCATGAAGTGATATTTTTTCCCAATTTAGGAGCAGATTTTTCTCTTTACACCTGACAAGCACTAATTGCAAAGAGTGCAACATTCTTCAGAAGTACTCCCAAAGACCAAGAAGTCATCCATGAACATCTCTAGAAAATGCTCAATCATATCTGAAAAACATACTAATCATACACCGCTGAAAGGTAGCAGGTGCATTGCATAACCCCAAGGGCATGCACCTGTAGGCAAATGTCCCAAAAGGACAAGTGAAGGTTGTCTTCTCCTTATCCTCTAAAGGCACCCACAAAACCACTCCCATTTGCATCTATTCTACCTCCAAATCTCTTGAACAATATGACTAGTGTCTTTTGAGATTTTTGTTTCTTAGAACAAAAGAGGCTAATTTTTTGTTTCTTAACCAATTTTCTTACATTCGCCCTTTTCTCTGGTCTAATCCTCTTATATTCCAGCTCACAATAATCATAATAATCTTTGAATTTATGAACATGCTCTGTTGGCCTCCTAAATCATGTTGCCATGCCATTGGCAAGAAGACCCCTTGACAGAATATCAACCCCATTTGTTTCCTGAGCAAGCCCTTTCTCCTCTTTCTCTAACTTAGAAACATAGTACAATCTTTGAAATTCATTGGATCCAATGGCCATGCCCAAATTTTTTCCCTGCATCAATGGCAAGTATCCTTAACGACTTGATTTGTCAGAGAGCTTGTAGACCCTGAGTTGGACACAATATCCTTCCCTTTGATGGACTCCCAACTTGCTTGATTGTTTTATAGCACATCTCCGTTACTAGCTGGATCTTGCACTGCTCTCAAACTATCATGAACCTTACTTGATCCACCTCTACTGGTCTTTGTAATGGATTTAGCAATCTCCACCACATATGCGATAACTTCTCTCCTAAATTAATGCTGAAAATTTCTTCCTTAATTGTCTTCCCCGCAATTTTCTCCATTTTGCTGTGATTAAGGGCCAATTTGGGAATTCACTTGTCAAGTGAATTCAAAGTAAAGCCTCAAATCAAGAGAGAATAAAATATGAGGGTTGTAATTATAATGAGATGGCATTTGTCTTTAGTGGCTTGATAAGGAACCTTTTGGATTTTTTTTTTGTAAAAAGTAGATTTCTTTTTGTCATTTAGAGGGTTATTAAAGATGTTGCTTTCTTACACTTTTTTTTTTTTTGAAAAAAAAAGGAAGGGAGAATTTGAATTTTTGTACTTTTGATATGACCCCCTCATCATTTATTGTCTTTTAAATGGAGGCTTCACTTCACATCACTTTACAAGTGAATTACCCAAATGGGCTCTAAGGGAAAGGAACTAGCCCCTTGAATCTTGTAACCCTTCCTATTCTTCTTTTTCATCCTTAGAAACTGTTAGGATTGTCCCAGACCTCCTTCCAAGCATTTTGAACGCGAATTAGCTACCTCATCCTCCTCCCAAAATTCGAATGTGCTAAAAAAGCCATTAAGACACCCCTACCAGCATCATTGATTCCCTCCTACAAAAGCCCCAAATCCCTTAAACATCCTTCATCCATTACATCTTCATTTTGTCCCATGCTATTGATCTCCAGGGTTGCCACTTGAGAAATTCCCCTCCTTTGACCTGGTGTAGAAATTTCATCCTGTCATCTAGAACTAAACAAAGCTCCATTCCACAAATGAGCTGGGCTTGAATCTCATGATACTTTGGAGCCCACTATGGTGTTATATTTAATTGGGCCGGCCCATGTTCATATTTGATAATGAATTCACCCATAAGCGAGACTTGACATGCCATCTCCTCCACACATCAAGCCAAACAATTAGTCCACGTGTCCAATACCACTTTGGTGATCTTGGGTACTACTTTAAGGTGTCTAGCCCTCTTTCCTTTACTCTATCATCAGTACCATATACCAAATCTTTTCGCCTTCTTCATCTCTGCCTCCTTCGACGGTTTAGGAGTCGAGAAGATAGCCTTTTTCTCCCTTGAATTCCTATGGTGTAGGACAGACCCATGGTCCCCCATGGGTCGACTCGCCTTGGGGCTCAGCCCACCTATCTTAGTTTATTTAGGGTTTTATTTGCTTATTTATATTTTAAGTGGTGTTTAAGTGGATGTTTTAATCTTGGCCATTGATGTGCTTGGATGGTCCAAATTAGTCTAAGGGTTTTTTCTTTCTCTATATAATGATGTAAAGTCTCTTTTGTTAGTAGTTAGTTATTGATGATTAATGAAATCAAGTGTTTTAGGATCTTCACCAAGTTTTCCTGGAGTTGTCCTCGACATCTATGAAGCCTTCAGTTCGGAGTTTGGTGAGAGCTCAATTTCTCTAACGTCTTTGGCTCGAAGTTTGATAAAAGCCCATTCTTTTCCTCTATCTCCATTTTCTACCTTGCTTGGCCCGTGTCATCCCCTTCATTCCTCATTACCCTCTCACTAATATCATCGTCTATAGGAGCCTTCTTTGTGCTTGGAGCTGGCAAACAGAAGCCCTCCACACGGCTACCTTCGCCCGACTACTGAATGCCTAGGAAAGATGCATCTATTGTCAGCATTGTCTCCTCATCTATTTCGAGTCTACTATCATTTCTTGCTTTGTATACATTGAGAAGATTTTTCCAAAAATGTTGATTTCCATCTCCCCTTTTATAGATTTGTTGCTCGAAACTTATAGACGAATCTTGCCGAATTCTAGTAACCTCATCTCTAATGTCTTAGAGACCTCCACCAATTTCCCAAAGCTCCCTCCTATCTTTGTGAATGTGGTCATCCTAAGCGTGTAGCGGCACCCCAAAACACTAAAGCCAAATATTCCTATGTAAACCAATATTGTTTGGAATCCACTTACCTATGGAGAGTGTAGCCATATAGATCTGCAACCTCCTTGTCATAATTCTTTTGTGGCCAACCAAACTTCATCCAGATTCTCCACGGGAGCCAAAATCTTCCTTTGCCCTTATTTGGCCAATTTCACTTCTCCTGAACCACACTTTACCCCTCCGCTACCCCCACGCCCAGCGCCCCCCCATCTCAAACTGTTTGATGCCCACTTGGAATTTCTCACGACTATGTCTCCTGCAATAGATATTCTTATGGCCTTCTTCTCAACATTACCTTTCTTTGACTACATCCACGAAGGACCTGTTACTCGAAAACCCGCTAGATTTTGTTCTTATTTTAGTCCTCGCTTCCCAACTCCAATAAAATTGTGTAGATTGCATCCATAGAGTTGGCCTCATGCTCTTTGATTGATGCTGGACTAATACAAAGCCTGTTTTCTTTTTTCTCTTTGACCAGCTGAAAGAAGCTGTCTTGACAATAATCTTCCTATCAGTAACACTGCTTCCATTCGGTGCTTTAATCCATTTCACAAGAAGTTTTTTTTCTCTAAAATGCACAATAACCAAAGCATTCACCGGTCCCTCTCCTACTAGACTCTGGAATAAAATCGTCAACTGCTTTCCCTTACTTGGAGCAGGTTTCTCTCAACCAGTATATTGGCGCAAATCTGTAAGTTATCCCCAAATACCATAGTCATGTCTTCCCTTTCTATAATCTTGTTTCTATTTGTTTTCGCCAACCAGCTCATCAATTGGGATACTCAGCTCTAGGAAGATTTGGACAAGATGCTTGAGAAGGCCAAAGTCGCCAACGAGCCCTCTCTACGAGACCCCCTGATAGATTATCAACCCCATTTGTTTCCTGAACAAGCCCTCTCTCCTCTTTCTCTAATTGAGAAACACAGTACAATCTTTGAAATTCATTGGACCCAATAGCCATCCCCAACTTTTTCCCCAACATTGATGGCAAGTATCGCCTCCTCTGTTGGAGAGGTATCCCCAACAACTTGATTTGTCAGAGAGTTTGTATACTCTGAGTTGGACACAATATCTTTCCCTTTGATGGGCTCCCAACTTGCTTGATTGTTTTACAACACATCCCCGTTACTAGTTGGATCTTGCACTGCTCTCAAACTATCATGATCCTTACTTGATCCACCTATACTGGTCTTTGTAATGGATTTAGCAATCTCCACCAAATATGTAACAACTTCTCTCCTAAATTGATGCTGAGATTTTCTTCCTCACTTGTCTTCCCCACAATTTTGTCCATTTTGCCATGATTAAGGGGTAATTTGGCAATTCACTTGCCAAGTGAATTCAAAGTAAAGCCTGAAATCAAGAGAGAATAAAATATGAGGAAGTGTAATTATAATGTGACGGCATTTTGACTTTAGTGGCTTGATAAGGAAGCTTTTTGAATTCTTTTTTTTTTTTTTTTTGCAAAAAGTAGATTTCTTTTTGTCATTTAGTGAGTTATTAAAGATGTTGCTTTCTTACACTTTTTTTTTTTGTAAAAAAAAGAAGGGGGAATTTGAAATTTTGTACTTTTGATATGACCCCCTCATCATTTAATGTCTCTTAAATGGAGGCTTCACTTTACATCACTTTACAAGTGAATTACCCAAATGGGCCCTAAGGGAAAGGAACTAGCCCCTTGAATCTTGTAACCCTCCATATGCTTCTTTTTCATCCTTGGAAACTGTTAGGATTGTCCCAGACCTCCTTCCAAGTGTTTTGAAGGCGAATCGTCTACCTCATCCGCCTCCCAAAATTCGAATGTGCTGAAAAAGCCATTGAGACACCCCCACCAGCATCATTGATCCCCTCCTGCAAAAACCCCAAACCCCTTAAACATCCTCCATCCATTACATCGTCGTTCTATCCAATGCTATTGATCTCCAAGGTTACCACTTGAGAAATTCTCCTCCTTTGATCCGGTGTAGAAATTTCAACCTGTCATTTAGAACCAGACAAAGCTCCATTCCGCAAATGAGCTGGGCTTGAATTTCATGATACTTTGGAGCCCACTATGGTGTTATATTTAATTGGGCCAGCCCATTTTCAAATTTGGTAATGGATTCACCCATAAGCGGACTTGACATGCCGTCTTCTCCACATATCAAGCTAAACAGTAAGTCCACGTGTCCAATACCACTTCGGTGATCTTGGGTACTACTTCAAGGTGTCTAGCCCTCTTTCCTTTACTTTGTCATCGGTACCATATCTCAAATCTTTTCGCCTTCTTCATCTCTGCCTCCTTCGACGGTTTGTGAGTCGAGAAGATAGCCTTTTTCTTCCTTGAATTCCTCTGATGTAGGATAGACCCGTGGTCCCCCATGGGTCGAGTCGCCTTTGGGCCCAGCCCACCTATGTTAGTTTATTTAGGGTTTTATTTGCTTATTTATATTTTAAGTTGTGTTTAAGTGGATGTTTTAATTTTAGCTGTCAATGTGTTTGGATGGTTAGTCCGAGGGTTCTTTCTTTCTCTATATAATGATGTAAAGCCTCTTTGGTTAGTAGTTAGTTATTGTTGATTAATGAAATTGAGCATTTTGGGATCTTCCCTAAGTTTTCTTGGAGTTTTCCTCGACATCTGTGACGCCTCCGGCTCGGAGTTTGGTGAGAGCTCAATTTTTTCCTATATCTCCATTTTCTACCTTGCCTGGCCCGCATCATCCCCTTCATTCTGCATTACCCTCTCACCAATATCAATGTCTATAGGAACCTTCTTTGTGTTTAGAGCTGGCAAATAAAAGCCCTCCACATGGCAACCTTTTCCCTACTACTAAATGCTTGGGAAAGCATGCACCGATTGTCAGCATCGTCTCCTCATCTATTTCGAGTTTACTATCATTTCTTGCTTTACATACACTGAGAAGATTTTTTCCAAAAATGTTGATTTCCATCTCCCCTTCTATAGATTTGTTGCTCGAAACTCACAGACGAATCCCATCAAATTCTAGTAACCTCATCTCTAACGTCTTTGAGACCTCCACCAATTTCCCAAAGCTCCGTCCTATCTTTGTGAATGTGGTCATCCTAAGCGTGTAGCGGCACCCTTTAACACTAAAGCCAAATATTCCTATGTAAACCAATATTGTTTGGAACCACCTACCTGTGGAGAGTGTAGACGTATAGATCTGCATCTAGATTCTCCACAGAAGCCAAAATCTTCCTTTGCCCTAATCTGGCCGATTTCATTTCTCCTGAACCACACTTTTCACACAGGCTCTGGATTTGAGGGATAGCGCGCCCCCCCCCCCCCCCCCCTATCCTCCAAACTGATTGATAGCCACTTGGAATTTCCCACGACTATGTCCCTTGCAGTAGATATTCTTATGGCCTTCTTCTCAACATTCCCTTTCTTTGACTACATCCACGAAGGACCTATTGCCCGAAGTTGTTCTCATTTTAGTCCTTGCTTCCCAACTCTAATAAAATTGTGTAGATTGCATCCATAGAGTTGGCCTCATACTCTTTGACTGATGTTGGACTAATACAAAACTTGTTTACTTTTTTCTCTTTGACTAACTGAAAGAAGCTGTCTTGACAATAATCTTCCTATCAGTAACACTGCTTCCATTCAGAGCTTCAATCCAGTTCACAGCAAGTTTTTTTCTTCTAAAATGCACGATAACCAAAGCATTCACCGGTCCCTCTCCTACTAGACTCTGGAATAAAATCGTCAACTGCTTTCCCTTACTTGGAGCAGGTTTCTCTTAACTAGTATATTGGCACAAATCTGATAAGTTATCCGCAAATACCATACTCACGTCTTCCCATCCTATAATCTTGTTTCTATTTCTCTTTGCCAACCAGCTCGTCAATTGGGATACTCAGCTTCAGGAAGATTTGGGCAAGATGCTTGAGAAGGCCAAAGCCACCAACGAGCACAGATACTTTGGTCAGTCCATTCGCCCCATTTGACTTTACTCATTTTTATTGAAGTTTTAGCTATTCTTTCTCTTAAAAATCGTATCTTTGGTCAGTTTTCTATGTGGGTTTTATGGGTTTAGATGACTATTTGCCAGATTTGACTTGACCCATTTTTTGTTGAAGTTTTAGCTATTTTTTCTCATTAAATATCATATATTGGATCAATTTTCTATTTGGGTTTTATGGATTTTGATGATATTGCACTTTGAATTTTCTACCTAATTTGATTGAAGTTTTAGGTCTTATTCTCTAACAGAATCATTTCTCTGATTGTTTTTTCAGTGTGGGTTTTGTGTGTTTTTATGTGTTAAAATATCTAGGTCTGAAATTGCATGATTTCTATTGAAATAAGAATGAAATTTTGATGCTGTGAAGTGAAGATTGTATAGTAAATGGTGTTTGAAGGAATTCTAGCGCTAGTTTGTGAAATTGAATTCGTGAAGTTTCTAAGCAATGCCTCTCTATTCAATCTATTGGGTTGAAAATGAAAATCCCCAAGGGACCATCAATTATTCTCTCCTTTGACAGCAATCACCCTAGTAAATCAAGTTCTAGACAAGTGATGGTCCCTTCTATATCTCCACCTTGGACCGTTTCACTCCTGACCTTTTCCATATTCCTCCTGTTAAACCCCCCTTTACTATGAATTATTAGGAATTCATTCTGATGCAGCCAAAAAGGCCATTAAAGCAAACAGCTTAAAGGCAGCTGTAATCATTATCACATTTATTGAATTAGGCAGTCAAGAGGTTAAACAAAGTGATGTTAGGTGATATTACCACGTGTGAGTGTGAGTGTATGTTGTTAAAGTAATGTACACAAAATCTTTGTGAAATATCTCAAAGATGTTTCCGGCCGCTAGTCTATAGGAAAAAAAATTTGATCCTACCTGCTAGTTTCCTAGATTTTCTAATTTCTTTGTGAAATATCTCCTTGCATGACATCTTTAACAAATACTTCTGGACTTCTTGTCTGATTAAGAGATAAATATGCTCTAGCTCTGATTCTAGGCTTTCACATACTAATAGTCTGCTTGCACAACACCGTGTATTCATTCTTATGGCATTTATTTTTATAGAAATCAATTTTTCCTGAATGTATTGGCTTATCGATGGTAAAACTTCTGATTGAGATAGATTTTGATTTACATTTTTGGTTTGGATTGTAATATTTCATATTTCTCCCAAAGTGACTTCTGATTGCTCCTAACCATTGCAGTCCAATTGACTGGGTCAAACTACTTATTGGTCCCCATTTTATGCAGAACTTTTTGAAGGGACTGAAGATATGAAAATATGTTTCTACAGAAGTTGAAATCCGGCAAAGACAAATTTGAAATATGAAAAATGAGATCTGATATTAGCAAAATTAATTCTTGAATAACCTATTCTATTAAAAATGTTGTGCTAACTTGTAGTTGTCTTCTTTGTAATTTTCTCTTTTGAATAGTGGTGTTCTAGTCTTTTCCCATGAGTGCATGTTGGTATTTTGGTAGAAGGCTCTAGAGAAGGGTAAAATTGTTGTTGTTTCTTAAAACTCAAGGGTAGAAAATTGAAGAAATTCAGATGACCTTGAGGAAGCCTACAAAACTCTATTGTGATGGGTTGTAAATACTTTATTTTAGGTCGAAAACTTTTGCTAAGGTCTATATAGCATTGGTGGTTGTTTCCATTGTATACAAGAGAAACTGAGTGTTCTAATTTATAGAATTATACATTATTGTTGAGTAAAGCAATTTTCTTCTTACTTCGGGCCGGATCTACATGTGAGGAGCCCCAAGCCAACCTAGAAAAAGCCCATATGGGCTATAAGGCCCTGTTGGACCAGCCCCCACTGATAAAACCCAATAAGCCCCACTTGTTGTGTATGATGGGGCTCGAGGTGATTTAAACCATTGATCTGATGGGGATCAGGGTGTTGGACAATGCCAAGAAAAATGAAATCTCAAAAATGAAAGATCTTGGCCACCACAGTTTATGTTATCAATTATATGGGCCTATAATTCATATTTTTCCTATTTTGTAATGTCTCTCTTAATCATACGAAACCACTAGTTCATGAAAATACTTAACACATCATCACCTAATGACATATATCTGATGATGATGGATGTAGACATCCAAAATTGGATGATGTGGATGGACCTTACAGCATATGTAAAGAAATCTTGACCATCGTCAGCCCCCCTAAAGTGAAAATCGTGGGTCTGCCACTGTTTGTACTTGTGCCCTCTCTTCTTATTCTTGGGCGTGGGTCTTCCTTGTGTCACTATGATCTTGGGCAATTGTTTAGGCCCTTTAGGGTCTAGCTACAATTGAATACTACTCTTCTCATGGCATAAGAGAAATGGTGCTAGCTCCGTGGAGTTTGTTGGGTGGACGTGCAACTCGGTTTTCTTCAAATAGCAAGAACCCACCAAGTGGAGAAGGTTCCGCATCTCCTGATTATCTAGCCAGGACGGTACTTAAATAGGTAACGGTCATCCCAAAACAAATGTTTGACCTCAGACAAGAATTTCAACCTATCCTGTTTAGTCCAATGCTCTGGCGTCTCCCTTGAGACAAGATAATTCACTATGTTTACAAACCAGGGGAGTTGGGAAACACTCAATAATTGCTCATCTGGGAAGCTTTTGCTCAGTGGGGCATCGCCTTTGGATTCCATAGACAACCTTGAAAGGTGATCTGCTACAACAATTTCAAAAACCTTTTTGTTCCTAATTTCGAAATCAAATTCTTGTAGCAGAAGGATCCACGTAATCAGTCTGACTTTAGCATTATCCTTCTTAGAAAGAAGGCACCTTAAGGCTATGTGATTAGTCTATATAGTGACTTTAGATCCAATCAAATAAGATCTAAATTTTTCTAGGGCAAATACCACATCTAGCAACTCTATTTCAGTGGTGGTGTCATTTAGCTATGTATCATTCAGGTTCCTACTCGCATAGTAGATCATGTGGGCTAACTTGTTGGCCCAAAATAGCCCCGAGAGCATTATTTGATGTGTCACACATGAGCTCGAATGGGATAGTCCAGTTGGGAGGTTGGATGATAGGGGCTGTAGTAAGCTCTTTCTTCAATTGTTCAAATGCTTTAAGGCAAGATTAATCAAATATAAACGTAGCATCCTTGGCGAGCAAATTGCATAAGGGTTTTGCTATCTTACTAAAGTCCTTTATGAACCACCTATAAAATCCAGCAGGCACAACAATGATCATATATGTTTAACCGACCGTGGTGGTGGAAGGTTAGATATCAGATTAATCTTGGCTGTGTCTACCTTAATCCCTCTTTCTGAAATAACATGCCTAAGGACTATCTCTTTATTCACCATGAAGTGATATTTTTTCCCAATTTAGGAGTAGATTTTTCTCTTTACACTTGACAAGCACTAATTGCAAATGGTGCTACATTCTTCAGAAGTACTCCCAAAGACCGAGAAATCATCCATGAACGCCTCTAGAAAACTCTCAATCATATCCGAAAAACATACTAATCATACACCGCTGAAAGGTAGCAGGTGCATTGCATAACCCCAAGGGCATGAACCTGTAGGCAAATGTCCCAAAGGGACAAGTGAAGGTTGTCTTCTCCTTATCCTCTATACGACCCCCAAATCTCTTCAACAATATGATCAATGTCTTTTGAGATTTTTGTTTCTTGGAACATAAGAAGGCTAATTTTTTGTTTCTTAACCAATTTTCTTACATTCGCCTTTTTCTCTGGTCTAATCCTCTTATATTCTAGCTCACAATAATCATAATAATCTTTGAATTTATGAACACGCTCTATTGGCCTCCTAAATCATGTTGCCATGCCATTGGCAAGACCCCTTGACAGATTATCAACCCCATTTGTTTCCTGAACAAGCCCTCTCTCCTCTTTCTCTAACTGAGAAACATAGTACAATCTTTGAAATTCATTGGACCCAATAGCCATCCCCAAAATTTTTCCCAGCGTCAATGGCAAGTATCCTTAATGACTTGATTTGTCAGAGAGCTTGTAGACCCTGAGTTGGACACAATATCCTTCCCTTTGATGGACTCCCAACTTGCTTGATTGTTTTACAACACGTCCCCGTTACTAGCTAGATCTTTCCCTGCTCTCAAACTATCATGAACCTTACTTGATCCACCTATACTAGTCTTTGTAATGGATTTAGCAATCTCCACCACATATGCAATAACTTCTTTCCTAAATTAATGCTGAGATTTTCTTCCTCACTTGTCTTCCCCACAATTCTCTCCATTTTGCTGTGATTAAGGGCTTAACTTGGCAATTCACTTGTCAAGTGAATTTAAAGTAGAGCCTCAAATCAAGAGAGAATAAAATATGAGGGGGTGCAATTATAATGTGACGGCATTTTGTCTCTAATGGCTTGATAAGGAAGCTTTTTGAATTCTTTTTTTTTTTTTTTGTAAAAAGTAGATTTCTTTTTGTCATTTAGTGGGTTATTAAAGATGTTGCTTTCTTACTCTTTTTTTTCTTTTTGAAATAAAAGAAGGGGGAATTTGAATTTTTGTACTTTTGATATGACCCCCTCATCATTTAATGTCTCTTAAATGGAGGCTTCACTTCACTTCACTTTACAAGTGAATTACCCAAATGGGCCCTAAGGGAAAGGAACTAGCCCCTTGAATCTTGTAACCCTCCCTATACTTCTTTTTCATCCTTGGAAACTGTTAGGACGGTCCTAGACCTCTCTTTTCTCTTTTGGTTCTTATCAATGTTGTTGGCTTTAGTTTTGATGCTTGGCAATAAATAAACTTGATTGGCCTTCTGCTGCTCTTTGGATAAGAAAACATGGGATTTATATGATGACCTAACTTAATTATGTTTAGAATGATCCCTTGGAACTCAAATTATGCCTATTTGAGTCTTGATTATCATCATAATCGTCAAAGCCTTATCCCATCATCATAGCTCTCAAAATGCTCTAATTCCTTTTACAGACCCTTGCTGAAAATATTTATTTATTAAGAATCGGTCCTATGAGGACCATCTTCACTCCTCTTTGCAAGGACTTATCTGACCATCATTTCCAGGCTCTCATCCAACGATCTGCATGCCTCGTATAAAATCCATGGAGGCAAAACGAAAAAAAGAAACAAAAAACTCAACCTTCTTCCTTGTCTCTCTCCTCTTGTCTCAGACTCTTATTCGTCTTGCTTTGCCATTTGCCAAACCGAAAACAAGTAGCCTCTCTCTCTCTCTCTCCCTGGATTCTTGCCGTGTCCTCTCTCTCATTCCTACTGCCGAACCCCTTCTTTTCTCTTTGCCCCCTTGATCACTTGCCAACTCCTTTTTCTTCTTCTTCTTCGTATCCTTTTAAGAAACGGGTATATTAATCTCCTAAAATAATTACCACTACATTTCCTGAAATGGGTTTTAGGGTTTGGTAGGGATTGAGAATTGGGTTTTGGATTTGAAATTGCCGTTGTTGTTGGATTCATTTATTTTATAATTATTATATTTTGATCGGTTCTGATTGGCATTGGAATGAAAGAGTTTGGGGTTTTAGGGTTAAGACTAGGGATTTTCATTTTCTTCCGCGTATGAAAGATATTAGCCCTTTTGTGGATGAAACAATTTAGGGGCTTTTTCTACGCCCGTCAGATTCAAGGTTTTTTTTTAGCACCATACATTCATCCCAGATTTGATTTACAGATACGGTTCTATAGTAAGCTGCTCACCGAGAGAGTTCTCTCCTCTTACTGAATTTAAGAATCAGAGCTCGGCCCATGTTGTAGCCCATGTACCCAACCCTAATAACCTTATGGGTAGGTCATAGGCTACCAAAAGGCTAGTCATTTACCCTTTTTTCCTAGAAGTTTCCAGGGTTGCTTAGCCTAGAACCAGAATTGAAGACTACAAATTCTTGGTCAGCTTATTCAAACCAACTTGATATCTTGGCCGCTAGAGAAGGCTTTAGATTGCTTTATATTTTCTTGGCTAATTTTTGACAGAAGGTGATCCATTGAATGCCTTAATTTGGGACGGAAAGGCAAGGGCACTTGTCATTGTTGGTGGAGAATGACATTATATGCATGCTTTTGCCCATGGAGCAATCTTTTTTTTCTTTTTTTTTTTTTCCTTATATGCTGTGGGAGTTAAATGATATGGTTTATGCTGCCAAATAAGGGGTGATGATAACCAGAAACACTAAAAGCTTGAAGTGTTAGTGAACGAGAGAACAATGCATATCAAAGGGTCATGATAAGGGATATTTTGATTGGACTGTTAGTGAGGAATTAATTTCCATCTTGTAGAAGGTTGATTGATATCCTTTACTTAAATGAATCTGCCTTCTCACCTTTTTGCATTATGTTTATGTTGCATGTCTTATAATTCCTCTTGTTCCCTACCCTATACTTAATATAACACACATTAAATTTATGTTGTGCAGACACAGTGAGGAGACTGGAAAGAAGTATGATGTTGAAGGCATTTGGGATGTTGCTCTCTTTCTGGTTTTGGAGACAGCTTTTTGCCGTGTTGATACAGTTGATATAGTTGATATAGTTGGTGCTGAATGTTGACTATTGATGTTGATGTTGATGCATATATACATGATGAACCAAATGAACCACACGAAACCACGCAACGATCTGGATCACTGCGACCTATAAACTCTAGGTAGCATGGGTAGGAATAAATGAAATGGATAGCTTTCTTGACTCATATGGAGAAGTTTTCTTTTCTTTCTTTTTTTTTTTTTTTTTGGAGCAGTCCAACCGAAATGCTGCTTTTGCAATCTTGATGGCAGCGACTTAAATCTGTTTGTTTTTGTCTACGGCTGATGGGGTTTCAATTTGAACAGAGGAACACATGGTCTGGCAATCCCACCATGTCAAAACTGTGTTCCCCACGGCAGATGGCCAAGGCAATCAAATTTCTCACAAGGAGACCCCACCAATTTAATCAGTGTTCTTTAGCAAACAATTAAGAAGCATCATTGTACAAAATTTAAAAAAAGAGAGAAAAAAAGGGGGGCTATATTTCTATGATCAAGATTTTCACACCTATGCCATGAAATCATGTCATGGACTATCCCTAGGGATTATGACCCCGACCTGGACTCGGACTTGACTCAAGTTGAGACTGAACCACAAGCAACTTGGGTTAGCCATTCAGCTGTCTCTTTTTCTTTCTTTCTTCTTTTTTTTTTTTTCCGCTGTTTGTTATGAGGAACTGAACTCATGTGAATGAGAGAAAAACCACAATCAATAGTCAGGTTCCTCCGGGCTTTAACTTTGAAACTCAAATTTCAAGGAGTGGAACTCACACAACGTTCAAAAGAAACAATGTCTAGTTATTGATGGTAATCCCCAAATTTCATCTTAATTGAAATGGGTTCCATCTTTAGATTAATCGTTGGTATAATTCAATCTTTTGTATATTCATTATCACGGTTTCTATGAAACATTCGACCCAATGGTGGGGACCACTCCGTTTGGGGTAAAATTCAGCATTTTCTCATAAATATGTAATTACTTTACTTTATGTGGTCTAGATTTGAATAGTTGGGCCCCATTTCATGGCTCCACTCCAGGAGCGGAACGAGGGAGTGTGGACGTTTAATCCTCAGAATATATGGTATAGAGTTAAAATTTTGAATGATTTTTTTTTTTTTCAAATTTGCCCCTCTTCACCTAGGGGTGTAATGGTTCAGTTAATTGTGTGTTTTCGAAAAATCATTAGCTAAGCTGTTTTTACAGTTTTTAATTTTTAAAAACCGTAACTATAGTTGTATCCTAAAAAACCAAAACGTGGTTAACTGTATTAGGCAATTTGTTTATGGTTAATTGTCACGTAAAATACATGTTTCCTTTTCTTTTTTTTTTTCTCAGAATGTAGAAGACATATTCAAAAGTCAAAACCAAATATCATAGATAACAAATTGCATAATTCCAAAATACTAAAATAGCATTAAAATGTTTATATAGACAAATAAAATAATAAAGTGCATTTTTACAGCATGTGTTGATCCTTCACTTTGCCCTAGCAACAAGTAGCAATGATTAATGCATTTAGCCAATTGGGTTTGAATATCGGACGGTTGTGGAGGTTTTCAGATAAGAGATTAACCATTGAAATTAATCTAGAAATATGACTTGGAGTGTGACGGTTCGGTTAACCATGTGGTTTGGAAAAATGGTTAACCGAATCATATTTTACGTTTTGGTTCGATTATTAACTGTGAGTTAAGACTGAAAACCTAAACCAAATTGTGAAGCATCGTTTTCCGATTTTAATAGCCGTAACCATAACCAAACCATAAAACACAATTATCAACGGTCGGTTCAGTTTGGTTCGGTCGGTTAGATGATTTTTTTTGTTTTTTTTTTTAAACACCCCTACCTTTTCCTTCTATAAAAGGAGAGAGTTTAATCTTTTGCTTAGTTCCAATAGTTAAGTAAATCTCTCTCCAACCTTTGAGGAGAGTTGAAGGATTGTTTTAAGGAGATATTCCTTCTCTAAGGCACCTTGAAAGAAGCCTTTTTCTACAACTAAATTGGATTTTGGCATCTTGTCTATTCTTTGAATTCAAATAGAGTTGGTCCCACTATATTTGAGCATATGTTAAAAAAATGATGTGCTCAATCTTATGATAGGACCAACTCTTATTGAAGTTAAATTTGGAGAAAGCAATTTTATGGATATTACACCTTGACTCTTTAACTTTTATAGCATTGGTTAATAGTTATGAATGGTGAGCTCTCATCCATTGATGCATAGCACAGCGATTGTGGCCCATCAGACAAGCACAAGTAAACCCATTAATAGATTTTTATTAATTAATTATGGGTGAAACTGTTTAGATGTGACACATACTATATGAGCCCTACTTTGATTAGAGTGATCTCCAACTCTTAGTCCAAAAATTAGGAGTAAATGATTGTTTTGAGCAGTTTGGATTTATTATGGTGAGCCTTTTTTTTCTTTTATATTTTAATTGCCCCTAAAGTTTTGAAAATTTATCTTCAAAATTATTAAAATATTTTCAAATTTAGGAATTTTTTAATAAAAACATAAGTAAAATTTTGTAAATAAGAAAATTAATAAATATAAAAGACACTAGTAATCCCGTTTAGAGTAAAAAAGAACTTCACTTTGCCGTTGTTAGTCCACTATTGCTTTCCCCTCCTAGAAGAAAACCCTAGTTTTGTAGCTAATCTATCCTAACATTCGAATCTAACTCTCTAAAGCCTCTTTCGAAGAAAAAAGTAGGGATAGCCTTAGAAGTCTTAATTCAACAAGAAAGGAATTTACCAAGAAAAAAGAAAGAAAGCCAAGACTGTGCAAATTGATGCTATTGCCTGTTACAGTATAAGAAGTGGGAGGAAATGCGTAGAAAGATGTGCCATAGCCTCAATTCATGGGGAGAGTTCTTCTCCTTTCTATCCCTTCATTTGCCAATTTCACAAAAGGGAGGAGAGTGGGAAAAAGGGATTTTAATCGTACAGACCTTAGATTTGACAATTGCTCCTCAATAATTGAAACTTAAATATTTCTCATAAAGCTATTTGTACAATAAATGTGCAATCATAGTGCGATATGTGAGTATCACACAACCCTAGGACATTGTAAACTTTGATACGCAAGATATAACATGGCCCTAGGTATCATACTAACAGGTCAATGAGAGTTTGTTATACTTCAATCGTTGACTGGCGAATGTTAAGTCTGAAGCCAGCTTTACAAGTAAAATAAAAAAAGGCCTTTTGAAGCAACTTTTAAACTCAGTTAACTTCCTAAAACAGCTTAGTCATAGCTGAGCCCAAGTGCAATGGGTGAGTTTTAATTCTCTTGACACCATCAACAATCTTTGACCAAAAGAACAACCTCTTACCTCAATGCTAAGAGGTGGTTGTTCTTGCCTGCTTGATCAGGCACCTTTCCCTTGTAAGAGGGCCCTTGGTACTTGGCTCGAGGTCTACCCCGCTTTCCTAGCTTGAGGGCTCTACTCACCTCTCCGAGATCTTTCTTTACCAAGGGTGGAGCAACAACCTCCTACAACTGGAAAACCCAAAAAAAAAAAAAAAAGAAGTACAATCTCTAACTAGGATCAAACCACTAGCACATGCAAAAAATCCAAGATGACCAATAATCTCAAGGGCAAACAACATATGTTTCATCCTGACAAAGACATGTACAATGAGTACCGTACAAGTGATCCACCAATTTTATTGGTAGAACCGAATCGTTTTCGAGCAGAAGTCTTTTTCTTTCTAACGTTTTTGTATCAATTTTGTAACGTCGAAGTAGAGGTTATTTTCTTTTTCCCTAGGCTATTAGTAATACTGCATGAATGTGACTAATATCCAAACTGATTGTCCATTGGTAGGTCTTACCTAATGGGCCTCAAACCCTAAATCAAGAACACTTAAAGCATAAAAATGAAATAATCCGGCCCATCCTCTTAAGTAATACAGAAATCTGATGATGAACGAAAAAGCAAACCAGTAATACGATAATTATATATTCTTTTACTGGAAAATACTGCACATGGAATATCAGGAGTACCATCCAAAAAACAAGGTTGGTGTGTGGGGGCGGGTGCAATGTTGTAGATGATTTCTAGTATTTTACAATATTTTTTTGATTTCTTTTTCATTTTTTTGGGTAAAAAGGGATTTACTAAATGAATCCAAAAAGGGACTTAATATACTCACCCTTTTTTTCAAAAATAATAATAATAATAAAATGACCCAAATGCCCCCCTTCTCTCTAGACTCACCTTCCCCTTCCTCTCTCCTCCCCTTCCCCACCTCCCCCTCCAGTGATAGAGACGAAAGGCGGGTCCGGCCGCTTAATCTCCGTCCCCTCCCTTACCCTCCTCTCCTCTGGCAGATCTCAACTAGGAGATCCTGATCTCCCAGTCGAACCGGCCAGCTAGCCATTGCTACTTGATTGGGCATAAAGGGGGAGGAGAGGAAGGAGCGAGAGAAAGGAAGAGGGAGGGGAGGGAGATCAAGTGGCTCCTCTGCTGGAGCCGCCTATTGTCTCTATCGTCAAAAGGGGGAGGTGGGGAAGGGGAATGTGAGTTGGCACAGAAGGGGGGGCATTTGGATCATTTTATTATTATTATTATTTTAAAAAAAAGGGTGAGTGTATTGAGTCCCTTCTTGGATACATTTAGCAAATCCCCAAAAGGAAAAAAAAAAAAAAAACAGGCCGTGAACCATTACGTGATGCCATGTCATCTCTCTTTTCTGGGACAACTGCAACCCCAATTATAATGCAAACAACAGGCCCTGGGTGTACCCAATATATATTGTTTGTTGCTTGAACAGCTCAGATGCATCGTTTTGCAGTAGCAGCAGTGTTCTATTTTTATCTTTTTAAGCATTACATGATAAACAGCGCAAAAATGATTTAACTAAATTCAAACCATTCCATTCATAAACAAACCATACTAAAGTCTTAAATCCAACATACAATTAAGTAGGTTACATCCAAATTGAATAATAAATGTTCAACTAAATTCAAAATAAGCTACTTTAATTCCTCCAAGCTCCTAGTCTTTGCTGCTTTAATTCCCAAAGGCTCCTAGTCTCTACTGCAGATATTGGACCCGCTTTGTCTCAGGAGCTAGCGCTACAGATATTGGACCCACTTTGTCTCAGGAGCCTGCCCAAATATTGAACCTGCTTTGTCTCAAAACCTCGTTCTGGTCATCGATCGGTTTTTTTCTCCGGTTTGACATCTTTATCTGGGAAGAAGGGGTCATGGTGAATTAATGAGTAACAAGATAATTCAATAGATAAAACTTATCATCACGCCATGTCTGCAAAGATATAAAGAAAGACGGGTAAAATATTGCATGAGACCAAGCTTAGTCATCAATACATGATCATGCAGACACAAAAATCAAGCTATCTCAAATCAGATTATAAATCATATGATAAGGAATAAAACATTAAAGAAAGGTATATAAATCAAAGTGGCAATCCACATGAGCTAAATGCCGGCCTAGTAATAGCTAATAAGCTGACTACAACCTCAACACCCAAAGGCACCTACATAATCTCAACCTAAGATACCCGGATACTTGTACCAGTCCGATGTATCCATATTGGGCCCGATACGATACTTGTATTGGTACCTGATCCTATACCGATACTTTTAGGGTATAAGTTTAGCATATCCTACTTAGCAAGGCTATCTTTTCATTTAGGTCTGTAAGTTTTCTTACTTCTCAACCACATTTTAAAAAACTAGCCGAGTTCGAGTCGACTTGCACTCGGCCCACACCAAGTCCGGTCGACCCTGACTCGGACTCAATTCATGGGACTTGACTGACTTGGCTGAGTCATCATGGAACTTGGCCATGGGAATCAGCCGAGTCTTAATGCGACTGGGCTGAGTCGACTCGGACGGTCATGATCGAGTCGGGTCCCGAGTTTGATTTTTTAAATCCTGTTTTCAACATAGAAAATGTTAGAAAGGAACATAAGCAACGATAATTTCATTAACCCAAATGTTGTCCAAAAGAAAAACTAGGACACCCGTATATGTGTCATAGATTTCCAAAAGTGTAGAGTCGTATCCCCCCATACCCATATCCGTGTTCATACCTATATTTGTATATGGGCATCATAGATCTCAACTATTCATGGGCACCTACAATATTGAGTGCTTGAAGACACCTAAAGATGCTTGAACACAAAGATAACAACATTACTCAATATCCGAAGATACCTATAGAATAATTCTAGACTGTAGTTAGATGATTAATTTTGGATAAGCCCCTGCACTAGTAGGCATCCCCAATGGGGACAAAGTTTTAAACAACTAAGTGGTGCCAATGTGTTAATGAGTCAATGATCATAAATCATGTCACGAGTTGTGTAAATAATAGGAAAGATCAAAGCATGAGTAAGAGGCATGTTTAACATAGATCACAGGAAAGGCATGACTTAGCATACAGGGTAAGAGTATTCTTTTAACTAGTTCCAACTCAAGTGCCCAGCGGAGAATGTGGAATTGAATATAAATAAGTGGTTTATATCCTAGAGGTTGCTAGAATAGGAATCTAGCATTTTTCTAAAATTTAAATTAGGTAGACATGCTAGATTGAGTTACACATGCGATAGATTCAATGTATTAAAACAAAAGTAGTATAGTACCCTATTGACAAGTATCTTGTAATAGGGATACAATCCAACATTAGCTCTCACCCAGGTTTCATCACCTAGGTTCAACCAAATGTTCTCAGACATACATTTAAATTCAGGCAACATGATTATTTTATGTCTGGTTCAGTCCCCCTTTATCCAGTCCATGGTGAGTGCTTGCACTCGGTTCGGCCATTTGGGTCTGACATACAACCAGCTGGTAGGACACGACCTGTCACACATTTCTGGGCGCACAACAGTCCTATTTACAGAGGTCATCTTCTTGGATGTGAAATTTCTGATCACTGCCCTGTAAATGGAATCGCACTAAAAGCCCGTTTCATTCTTTCAATGCTTGGGCTAGAATTCCTAATTTTTTTTCCTAGTAGTTAGAGAAGCTTGGAGTATTCAAATCAAAGGTTCTCCACTGGTTGGAGATTGGCAGATGGCCCAGCCTTAAGTTTCTGCCAAAGATTAAAGATACCAAAGATATGATTGAAGAAATTCAGTCCCAGATCAAGGGCAACCAGAATAGTGAATTCTCCACACTTCCGTAAATGAAGCAAAAGCCAGCCTTCAGAAAAAAATTTCTACTTGATGAAACTATGCTGAAGCAGAAATTGAGAGATAGGCATCTAAACTTGGGTGATAATACACCAAGTGTTTTCTCACTCTGACCAAAAGCAGGAAAAGAAGCCCTCTATTCACTCAATTGAAGATGAAGAGGGCAGTGTTATGCCTGTTCCACTTCTCATTAAAGAGACCTTTGTCAACTACCAAAAAAATATTCTGACTGTTAAGAATCTGAAGGTTCACACTTTGACTGATCTAGCTCATGGAGCAGGATGCTGAAAATCTCCAAAGGCCAGTGAATATCTCAAAGATAGAATTTTCCATCAAGCAAGCTAACCCATGCAAGTCCCTTGGCCCAGATGACTTCAATGCACATTTCTTCAAGGTGTGCCGGCCAATTGTGGGATGTGATGTTTCAGATGCAATCAAAGATTTCGTTGTTGAAGGAAAGCTTCTCAGCAGGGAAAAAAACACTTTTGTTACTGTGATTCCTCAGAATGAAAATCTCCTGATCAGAAAAAGGGTGAAAATCCCTCCACTCCCACTCACTTCAGGCCTATTTCCTTTCCTAATGAGATTTATAAAATCATCTCTAGAGTTATTACAAATAGGCTGAAAAATGTGCTGAGTAAGATCAATCTGCTTTTGTCCTGCGTAGATCAATCATGAACAATTTTATTCTCTCCAACATCCTCATCAACACTTTTCATCTGCACGAGGGCCCTCCGAGAATGTGCCTTAAACTTGACATTACCAAGACCTTCGATAGTTTGAGATGGAATTTCTTTTGATTCTCCTGATAAATTCATTACTTGGTTTATAGAATGCATCCAACATCCTGCTTTTTCAATCCTTATCAATGGTTAAGGCTTGTGGTTTTGTCAATTGTTGTAAGTGCCGAAGACAGAACACCCACTTTCCCCCTATCTCTTTTGCATTGCAATGGAGTTCTTCTCTGCAGTGTTATCTGAATGTGCTTATCAAATAGGTATTTCTATGATTCCCATGCCCTATCAAATAGGTATTTCTATGATTTATCACGTCCTGTATGCAGTGGATGTACTGATATTTGCTTTGGCGCAAATCTTGGTGGGGGCATCATTAAGAAGCCGCTGGAGGATTTCAATAAATTTGCCGGTCTAAATATTAGCTGTGAGAAGAGCTCTGAGCTCTTCACAAACTATGACGAGTTCTTTATGCAAGGTATCACTTCCATTCTTAATTTCAAGAAGAAGTATGTGCCAATTACTTATCTGGGGTTACCATTGTTATCAACAAGATTAAAACTAAATCATTGCCAGCCTATAATTCAAAAACTGAAGCAGAAACTCTCTGGGTGGAAAAGCAAGCTCCTTTTTTATGCTGGTCGGTTGCAATTAATCAACTCTACCGTTTCCAATTTACATATTTATTGGGCCTCTGGTTTCCTTCTGCCGAAAGCATGCATTCACACACTGAAAAAGCACATCAGGAATTTCTTTTGGGGAAATTTTGGAGAAAAAGCTCTAATGAAGACTGTTGAATGGAAGAAAATATGTAAACCTCTTCAGCAGAGTAGTGTAGGGATCAGGTCTATTGTTCCTGTAAGAACCCTGAATTATAAATGGGCCAAACCTAAATTATTAAATGGGCTAAATGGGCTTAGAGAGGCCCAGTTTCGATCAGTCCAATTCATGACTGGATTGGGCTATTGGGTCAAATTTCTCAGGTCCATAAATGATCCAAACTCACTTAATTGTGACTCTATAGCTTCCCAAAATTATGACTGTGAAACTCCCACACTTAAATTCCCCAAACTTAAATTCCCAAAAATTATAACTGTGTAACTCCCAAAATAATGACCTTAAATTGTGACTCTTAGTATTCTTAGGTGACCTTTCAAGGGAAATCCTTTAGGATTCCAGCTCTATATAAGAAGAGATCTCCTCTCATCTTTGGTCACTTTCTCATGGTTCTCATGGAAGAAGAGTAGGATTCCAATATAGTGATATTTGAATATAGAAGCAAGGAGATTTCAAGGAACATTTAGCCTAGTGAATGTCCAATTTGAGGTCCTTCGTTACATATACCAGGTGAGTAGATTTTTCCCTTGACTTGTATGAATTGGGAATATCTTTGAATATAATTGATCGACAGTCACTAAAGCTCTACATACATAGTATAAAATCTGTATTCTTTTGTAATATTTCAGTAGTTATATATATATAAGACAAGCATGCACTGTCAACATGATAAATCTGCATTCTTTTGTAATATTTCAGTAGTTATATATATGAGACAAGTATGCACTGTCAACATGATAATCTATGTCCTTATATTGCTGTTTACATACTGCCAATGGGATAAATCTGCATTCTTTTGTAATATTTCAGTAGTTATATATATGAGACAAGTATGCTGTCAACATGATAAATCTGTATTCTTTATATTGCTGTTTTCATAAGACAGCAACTGAAAAAAAAATTGCTGTCAACATGATAAGCCAAGAATTTCTACTGAATTTGGACTAATGTTAGTCAATCGTCCAATAATGGAACTGAACAGTCACCATATTAGAACTGTCAACATTTCCTGTATGAATATTTAGTGATTAATTCCAGTTTTCAAGTACAACAAAATTGGGAAATTGAATATTCTGTTTGTTATTGGTTCTGTAAAATGTTTTTGTTGTTATTCATACACCACAAATACTAAAGATTTATGAAGAAGCCTCTGAGTTCTAAAACCCATATGCCTTTCACTTGAGAAAGATCTTTTATTTTGCAAAAACTACCAAGAACCTGAGTACAATATGGGAACAATGCTGTTGTTAGTTTCAGACCTAATCATGGACTATCATTATCTATTTTTGTTGTGTAATATTCTCCACTATTTCTAAACTTTCTGAATGGATATCATCCTTTGAACATGAGTATAGAAAGAACAGTTAATAAAGTACTTTTGGGATGCCTACTCATAATATTTGATCTAAGATTAATGACAAATTATGATTAGAATGTTAATACTATGGCTGATGAAATGTGAGTAAAGTGTTGATTCTATGACTAATGAATCATGAATAAAATATTTATTCGACTGAATAAAAGATACAATCAATGTCACATACTTGTGACCAATACTGATTCTGAGTGGGGCGAAACTTCAATATGAAGTATGTGGGATTGGTTAATGGTGATGGTGTTATTATATAACCTAAAATTGGAAATCAGAATTTGAGTATTTGATTTTATGCTGGTATTGGATTAAATCTTCAAACAATCAAATGGGTGACAATCTTGTCACGACATGAATCCCTTTTAAGAATCAAATGGGTGACATTCTTGTCACGACATGAATATGAATCCCTTTAAGAATCAAATGGTGACATTCTTGTCACGACATGAATATGAATCCCTTTAAGAATCAAATGGGTGACAGCCTTGTCACGACATGAATATGAATCCCTTTAAGAATCAAATGGGTGACAACCTTGTCACGACATGAATACGAATTCCTCTTAAGAATCAAATGGGTGACAGTCTTGTCACGACATGAATCCATATGATTGTGTAAACCAGTAAATATGGTGATTCATTACTTTATGTTATTAAATATGATTGTGAATTTTTCTCCCAAAGAAGCTTATGAACTTTCTTAAGAGAGTCTATGAATACTTGAATTATGGGATGATGTAGTTTATTTTGAATATGAAATTTCTACTCACCAGTGTTACTGACTAGTGATTCGCCCCACTACAGGTAATGTATTTGTAGTGGGATCTGAGAGCGGCGGAAATCAGCATATAGATTTTGGCATGCAACGCTGATAGAGAGTTCAAAAACTACCTAGACCATTAGATGGAGTCAACCCTATTTTGGAATATTTTAAATTTATTGTCTGTTCCTAGCAATAATTGTAAAGACTTTGTTAAGATATTAATGTTATGATTTTGCCTACATCTTCGCTTGGACTCGCTCTTGAATTTACTTTATGAATGTTGAATACGTTAACGACTTAAGAATCTGAAGAGCTCCAGAGTCTTGGGTCGTTACAGTTCCTGTGGCTGAAGATGCAATTAGAAGACAGGTTTGTCAAGTTGCTAGAAAAAGGAAATCCATTTGGGCGGATTGGGTTTACAATAGATATATTGTTAGGATTTTGAGTGTTGGTTAATTCATGGGTTTTGGACAAAACTCGGTCCATTATGAGTTGTAATTTTCATATTTTAGTTTTGGACTATAGTGTAGTTTGTTGGATGAACTGATGAGAAGAATTTGAAGAAAGAACAAATGCAAAAAAATCAAAGACAGAACCACAGGTCGCTCGAGCAAACCTATTGCCTGCTCGAGCAAGCCTAATGAGCTTGCACAGAATTGCCGAACAAAATTGATGCATGCTTGACCCAAGTTCTGCCCGCTGGAGTGAGACACAGAAAATTCCTAGCAGACTTCTGAAAAGTCCTTTCCTGTTTTATTGAGGCTAACCTGTTTGAGTCCTACTTGGTTCCTATCCTCAAGCCATGACCCTTGGCCTATAAAAAGACAACTCTTGAGAACCGTAACTATGCCATCTCCCAATTCTAAACCTTGAATACCCATTGGAGATTGTTCTTCTCTCTGGAGTAGCTGTTGAAGGGTTCTATCGTGCCATAAAGCTTTTGCTTCTAGAGCTTCTGCTTCTACTCTATTATAGAAGATCATGCATCTTAAGCAGCATCAAGGCGGGTTGTGGAAAGCATAGGGAACGGTGAACGGCGTGCTTGTTGGCAAGAAGACCACAATCCTTACATTGAGTTTAACTGGGAAAAAAGGTTGTGAGTATATCATGTACCTATTCATTTTACTAGTGCTTGCTTTTCCTCAGACCAAGGAGATTAGTCTCGTGGTTGTTCCCATGTTCTGGTTTTCCACGTAAAAAATCTAGCGTCTTCTTCTTGTGTGGTTGATTGATTTAGTTTAGTTCTTTTAATTTCTACTTAACTGAACTGCATACTAGAAATTTGATTGGGACCTTGAACCCCTTGCTTGGCGGTTCTAAAAACCCTCATATATTAGGAAGAAAAGCTTTTGGGATATCAGAGTGTGGTCAAACTCTTCTTGGGGATAGAGAGAAATTTTAAATAGAAGAAAGCCTGTGTTAGCTAATGTCCTCCAGCTAATTGGCAATGGTGATGAAACCTTCTTTTGGCAGGACCCTTGGCAGCCATGTGGGCACTCGGTTGATTATTTTGGTGAAAGACCTATTCTGGAGTTGGGGTTTGTTAGAGTCAGGTCTTGGGGTTGGTTAGAGTTAGAAACTTTAATTTGAATTGTGAATACTGCCTTCCTCAAGGAACCACTAATTATCTAATGGATATTTCACCATGATCTCTGTTTTATCTACTCCTTCAGTAGACTTCACTGATGAAACCATTTGTAAGATTTCTGAAGATTAATGGGAGTTGAAATTTCTTCATTTCTAGTCCGGCTTCTCCTTTGGTTTCTTATTTGATAATCAAGGATCCATGGTTTGGTCTAAATCTATGCTTGATAGATGCATCTTCAAGGTAGCTTGTAACCTGATCCTGGAAGCTTCTAGAGATTGTAATAGTCTCTACATTTGTTCTTATTATAAGATTCTTAGAGATGCTTTGAATGATGCAAGCGTCTTTCCATGGAGACAGTGATTCCAAGCTTGGAAGGCAGCAAAACTAGTCTTGCAGTTGGGAGCCTTTGTCCACAAAAAGCTATCAAGGGAACAAACTCCTACTCATGCTCACCAAAATTCATGCACCATATCAACCAGTTGGGGGAAACATTTTATGAGCTATAATTATTTTTTCATTTCTCCTTTGATCTTGGCCTTAGCTGTTGGTTTACCTATCTCTTTTTCCAATTTTGACTGGCCTGGTCTGTGAGCATTTGATGTTTCTCGCTGAGTGAATTTTTTGCAAGATGGCTCCTTGTTGCTTGCTTCTGAGATTCGTAACTGACTGTGAGCATTTCTCCCTATTCTCTATAGGTTGTATTTAGGTCTTTGGAATATACTTAACTTCCAAAACACAGTCCCATTTATAAAATGTAACCCCAAATCCCAACTCCTGAATGGAGGAATTATGTAACTAGGGTCTGGTCAATACAAATCCAACCCTTGGCAGGATCCATAAACCACATAGACTAGATGAGACTTATACATTGTTAAATGTGATCCACCCCTATGTAGATTCCGATGCGATGTTGTGCCTATGGATGTTGGTCACATCATCTTGGCAGACCCTTGTTGTATGAGTAGGATGTCACAACTTTTGGATGGTCAAACACTTGCTCCTCTATTTACAAACGCAAGAGGATCAAACACAACCTCTCCAAAGTGGGTGCGGCAAGAGTCGCAAAGCTTCACACCCAATGTTTCAAGGCTTCACACCTAGTGGAACACACCATTCACATTGCGTGCAAGCGCGCGCATGCGAGAGAGAGAGAGAGAGAGAGAGAGCACCAAATATTCCTTTTCATTGATCATTCCTTTATCGAAAGAGGATACAGAATCTTATGTAATAAAAAAATAACCAAATTTAATCTCAACCATAGAAACACTTTAATGGTTAAGATTAAAACACTTAAATAAAAATCTATGGACTCTGCACCTATTGTGTCTCTTCCCCTTGCCCCGTCCCCTTCACACCATTGTCCTCCTCAACCATGCCAACCAATACCTACTGCTCCAGCTACTACTGACATGGGCTGACATGGGCAATATACCTTCTCATACTAGTACTTGTACTGGATCACGGTCTTCATCTAGTCCTACTCATAGTTACCTAGTTCGATGTTGGGGATTCCAAATTAGTATCCAAATCGACCAATGTGTAGTTCGATTCAAAAAAATTCATATTTTGAAAGCTTCACAGTTCGGTGCAGTTCGAAATACACCTATTGTCTCTAAAAACCAGAGTCCATCTACTTTTAAGAGAAGCGAGGAAATTAGTAAGAGGATTGGAGATCAATTTATTAAAGGAAAACACCTTTCGCAAGAGATGGAGAATAGTTGAGTTCTATTTTAAAATCCAAGTTTCTAAACTAATTTTGAAAGAATAGAAGTGTAATTGAAAGAGGAAACAGGAAATCAACACACCTATATAATCGTAGGGCAAGTATTTGCAGAAAATTCTTATCACCAATGGTGCAAGGGACTTCAGGTGATAAGCTCTCAAGTCGTTTTCATTTCGCAAGCTATCAAAAATTTCAAGTAGCATTGCTCCGTTTAATTTCCCCAACTCATGGAATGAAGCATCTAGAGAAACAAGCATCTGCATTACAATTTTGTTTCTACTTTTTTCTTATCTTTGGATTCACTTTATGCAATGTTTTTAATTTATTAAAAACCACTTTCGGTGCCACCCATAAGAAATCCAAACCATCAAAACAAAAATTTCACCTATTATATGGTGATCCTAAATTTCACACTAAAATGAATTAATCCAACCATAAGACTAATTGTCCCAAGACATGTGAATAAAAGTTACAAAGAAAACTTCTTATCTATACTAAGATAATCTGAAAGTGAGGCCATCTCTAATAAAATCATAAAATCACCCAAAACCAATAAAAGCAGGAGGTCTTCATCTTGATTGGTCAGTCTTCCAAGTCTTGCATCATAGCTTTACAAAATCCATAATGTTATACAATCTATGTAACCCTTTGTGAATGCCTAGTAGAGATCTCTCCTGGATTCACTTCCCAGTTCCCACTGAGAGGACAGTTTCTCTATATATTTTTTCATCTTACACTCACCAAATGTAGACTTTAATTCATAACAATTAGGTCCTACTTATAAGAAATTCAAACCCATCAAAATAAATTACAACCTTTAATATAAGATTTGACTAAATTCTACATTAAAATCAATTAATCAAATAGAAAAATTAATTATCCAAGTATAAGTGAATGAAACGTAACAAAGAAACTGCCTATCCGTGCTAAGTACATCTGGTGGTGAAGTTGGGACTAGTGGTGGAACTAGAAAAATTGCCTTGCAGGGCCACTTTAGAAATAAACATTCTTAGGGGGGCCAATATATTAAAAAACTAAAAATCTCATAACAATAGGGTGCCTTTCCTAAATTTTTGGCAGGCCAATATTAATAAAAAAACCAAAAATTTACATAATAGTAAGGGGGGTTTTTGAAATTTCTGCACCCCCCCAACCCCGGACCCCTCCCTCCCTCTTTATAGTTCCGCCCATGGTTGGGGCAATTTCTGATGGAAGTAAGGATCACTTAAAACCAACACAACTAGAAGTTATTCATCTTGATCAACTTAGAATTGTAATTTATGGGCCCACTACGACTCTTAAAAGTCTTGGATCAAAGCTTTAGAAAATCTATAATATTATACAATCTAACATATATCTTTACCAATGCATGCAAAGATCTCTTCAGGATTCACTTCTCATTGGCAGAGAGTAATTGCTCTATGCTTTGTTTTTCATCTTTCGACTCACTCGATGCAAATACATATCGAATCCTTGCAAGTGGAGAGGCTATTTCTATGTTTCAAACCCATGACACCCAAGTCGTAATGGAGCAACCATAACGTTGCATCACAGCCCACCCTCATCACCAAAATTATATATATGTTTCAGTTTCTTTTATTCCTTTTTCCTGTTGTTTGCAAATTTTACTCAATGATTGATTCTTGAAAAAATGATGATTGTAATGGTTAAGTGGTTTAGCCACCTGATTAAACACAACTGAAATAATGGCAAGTAGTTTCAGTAGGACTAAACCACAACATGGAGCAATTTCAATTCAACCACATTGAGCTCGCAAGTCCAATCCAATTTTTAAAAAGGTGTACGGTAAGTCCAAGGACTGCTGGTTTAAAGAACTAATAGAAGGAAGAAAAAAAAATTAAGACATTTGGATGCAGTAAGGAAAGACATCCTAGGGTGAAACAAACGAGCATGGCCTTAAATAGGATCAAGTGGCTAGGTGAGCTCCCACTGATAATCCTAAATTAGCAAGTAACTTGTTTCTTTATTTTAGTAAAATGCTTTAAGCCCACTGAGATCGATGGGATAAAGCTAAAGATAAAAGACAAAGATGATGATGATTATAATGATGATTTGATGAAAGTACACACAAAAATGTAAACTTGTGTTCATACACCTCTTTAAGACACCAAAAATAGTATAGAAAAATGAAAAAGGGGAAGAAAATTTACCTTTAGACCTCACTAACTTCCTTTGTAATGACCCAAGTATATAATTTCAGACCGTGTGGAAGCTCGTTGATATCGCAACAACTCCATTAGAATCGTTGAAACTTTTTCATCTTCAACATATTTGTTGGTATAAATTTTCATTGTCTCAAGCACAGGGGCATTGGAGAGTATATATCTTATAAATTCCAAATCTGATAACACGGCTAGCCCAATCATCTCCACAGCATGGAGGTGACTTAAAAAATGATCAAACTGTGTTTTTCTAGCCCAAAGCTTAGCTTGTTCTCCGGATATATCATCCCTTTCTCCTAATAGAACATCTCTTTTCCCTTCTCCGTCTGCATAATACTATATTCAAATAACAAACTGAGTCAGACCCATTTTATTGAGCATTTTAGACCATAACAAGATCAAAACCCATGATAATCATACATAAAATGTAACTCACCTTGATTTTAAGTTCTTTCAAGTTTGGTGAACTTCTCAATATGCATAGAATGGCCAAAATCTCCTTCGAATTAAAGGCAATGTCAACTTCAAGATACTCTAGGTGATCAAGGGTTGCAAAGAGCTTCTCCGGTACAATGTCGATGCATAAATACTGCAAAGAGAGAACAGATTAAAATGATTTGATAAGGAGCAATGCACTGAAAAGAACTTGTTTCAGACCTTGCAGAAGTGTCCTATGCATTCTTGATTATCAATGAGTTTCAGTTATGCCAAAAGTAAATGAATTCTAGTTTACCATGGGACGCTTAAGTCAAACCAAAGCTTCTGCTGTTAGCATGCATGGAATGAATCAAATGTCAAACAATGAACAGGCCACATCCAATGTTTTGGGATTTCCTTGATGGTAATGGTAGACCTTGGGTGTAAAGATTGGCCCCTACTTTATCAACTTTATGTGATAAAACCATTGCTTGTCATCATGAGGTTGCAGAAATACATGGACAGTTGTACCAAAAGTAGTACAACTAATTAATAGCTCTTCATGCTCTGGATGGTTTTTATAGGACCCCATCTGATCAATAAATTCGATAGAGTGGTGGAACTAGCCTAGCCAGAGAGATCCATGATGCAAAGGGACCTATGAGCAGGACCTTATGCCCAATGCACAGTGTATATGAGTTAGAATAGCATTTGTAATTGTACTATAAAAAATTATTAATGAATCACGCTGTAAAGAAAAAGGTCATATTAGATTGGATCATGAAAACCAACAAGCAAAAGCATTTTATTGATTTTTACCTGTAGAAAAAACTTCTCCAATGCAAGTCTTTTAATCCCACGCAAGCACCCAATAAACCGGATGGAGCTGCAAGGTCCACTTCCTCCTATGCGCCAATGGGGGGTTACGTCCGAACGCAAAGTCGCATTAGTCAAGAGGGGACTGGTAGTTTGAATGGAAAGATGATGAAATTCTCCATGGAGATACAAGTAACGGAGATTTGGAGCATGGATGTTGAGATGCTGATAAAAATCACAGGCTCTAAATCTCAGGGACTCTAGAAGAGGGCATCCCGAAATCAGACGTTCCATATCATCTCCTGAAATGCGGGCAAAAAGATTGAGGACCAAGAGACTGTGGAAACCTTTGAATGTTGGAGGTACTTCCAAAATGCAATACCACAACTGCAAACGACACAACTCTTGACAGAGGAAGATGCTAGAATGCACAGAATGCCAAAAATTTATCTTTCTTCTGTTTACATTATCGAGGATGAACTCTTTAATCCCATTCTTCCCATTGCAATTCCAATTCCTTGTTGACAGGAACATGATCCAGTGATCAATGTGATGGGAGCTTAGGGCGGAGAAGCTGAGAAGTGAAACCTTAGAAATAGGTCCAATGACTTGTGGGAGAAGTTGATCCACAATATGGGCACATACCGTTTCAGTTTTAGAAGATGCAGTTGCATTTCGAATCAAAAGATAATTGTTGAAAACTAAATTAGGCATGCTGACCCACTTGTACCTCCATTCCTTAGACAATATGCTCATCCTAACCGCATCTCTTATTTGCAGGCGCCCGAGGATCAAATTGATGACATCCTCAGGTAGATTGCTGATCAAATCTACACCTGCTGCACTTCCTCTTTGCAATGATTCACCTATTGCTAGTTTCTTCCTCTTCTTCGTACCTTCTACCAAAAAACACACCATCCTCAAAACGGTCAGACGCAAAAACGATTTTATGGTCTAATACTATTGAACGTAATAATTCCTGCCAACTCCTAGTCTCTGCCGCAAATATTGAGCTGTCGTTCGTTCAGGTCCTCAACAGTATATTTATCTGGGGAAAAAGGAATCATGGGGAATTAATGAGTAACAATAAACTCAATAGATAAACACACATTATAATGCCCGCATGCATGCAAAAAATATGAATAAAAACAGGCAATGGAGTGCTTGAGGGCAAGGGCAGTCATGAATGCATGATTGTGCAGACGTAGAACTCAAGCTATCTAGAATAAGATTATAAATCATATGGTAAGGAGTAAAGCAGCAAATCAAGGCATATAAATTGGCAAGCCACATGCGGGCTGAATGCTGGGCTAGTATAGCTAAGCTAAGTAGAGCCTCATTGCTGGAAGGCAACTGCATAATCTCACTGTCCGTGGGCACCTACAATACTGACCTCCTAAAGGCCCCAATAGAAACTCGTACACAAAGGAGCCAACATTATTCAAAATACAAAGATACCTACAGAATAATGCTAGACTGCAGCTGGATAATTAGAGTCAATGTACTTAAAACCCCTAATTAATTAGAGGTTGCTAGAATATGAATCTAGCATCATTCAAAAATCAAAATTTGGTAGACTCGCTAGATTGAATTACACATGCAAAAGAGTCAATGTACTTAAATCCCCTACTTAATTTCACTTGTTGAAATCTCGTCAAAACCCAACACGCAGTGGAACCCCACGACCTTCTTGAATTGATTCCCCCATTTCTACAAGCATCGGAATAATTCAAAAACATGAAGATTAGGGCTTCGAAGAATAAAAGAAGATTCATGCAAATGATTTTACTACCGACCTCATGTAAACGCTGAGACTGAATTTTGCATCAATCCCAAGCACCCCAGCTTCCGTCCCTGTACTCTTGTGAGTATCTCCCTTTCTCAAAATTTTCTTGTCTTCCAGTGATAACGAAATGCTTCGGACCTGCTATGAGGGGGGGTGCTCGAATATTTATAGGCTTCTTCTGAGACGTAAAGGCGGTGGATAGTCGTTTAAAACAAGACGATTAGACGGCGACGATTGAAGGGCGGATATTAATCAACGGCTAGATCTATGCCATGCTTTTGTATTTTTATAGCCGTTGTAGCGTCCGAGTCTATTTAGGTGAGGACCACTGAGACTGATGAACAGGAAACTTTCTATTTTCTTACAAATATAAACAAAAGAACATCTTATAGTGTTGTTACCACCACTTTCTAGTTTTGGTTAACCCACTAACCCTTCTAATTTAACTCCCACAGCAACTACTTCCCAAACCAATTCTATTAGGGGTCGTTTGTTTGCAGTACCTTACATATGTAAATGGCCATGCTGTGTAACAGTTACCATCATGTTTGTTTAGCTTGATTTACGCATGGAATATGTAAATTGGATGTGAAAATGGTGTGAAAAAGGCCTTTTTTCTATAAAAATTTTTCACACCTCGTATGGTATGAAAGGGTTACACATGTAACTGTTATGGGGGGTTACTACAGTGCATACCAATAGCAGTTCGCCTTTTTTATTTTTTTGATTACTGTGGGTCCCATTTTTATAATCAGAACCGTTCATTGTCTTCAAAAGGTCAAAAACGGCTAAATATCAATTTTCAACCGTTGATGTTGCTTGGATGTTGAGATATCATCAAACAATTTAGCCGTTGAATTAATCTATTCTACATGATAATCCCAGTCCGCCTTTTATGATTTTTTTGTTTCTGTGGGAGCCATGCATAAAATCAAAACCGATCATCTTCTTGATAATATGAAACATGACCACGTGTCCAATTTTCAATCATTGATGTTGCTTGAATGTTGAGATATCATTAAAACAATACAGCTATTAATCTATTGTAGATGGCAATCCCAGTCCACCATTTTTTATTTTTTTATTACTGTGGGTCCGCTTTTTATAATCAGAACCGTTCATTATCTTCAGAAGGTCAAAAATGATCAGCATACCAATTTTCAACCATTGATGTTGCTCCGATGTTGAGATTCATCAAAAAAATGTACAACCTATTACATTAACCCATTGTAAATGACATTTTCAACCCCTCCTTTTCAAGTTTTTAAATTATATGGGGCCCGAAATCCTGATTTGAACCAACTATCCTCTTTATAAGATCAAAAATGGCCATGAGGCTAAATTTCATCCGTTGATGTTCCTTGGATTGTGAAATATTTACAAAAAGATTCAAATTATTTGAATATGTGCACCTAGATTCATATGTGAAGAGGTGTGAAAAAAAAAAGCAAAAAATTATATTTCACATGTGAGTCATTTGAATATGTAAATGACTCATATATGAGTCATTTACATATGTAAAACATTTTCACATCATATGTGAAATTAACAAACGGCCCCTTAGTGTTTTGATTTAAATGAAGCTGAGAACCACCACCCCACAAAAATAAAAACAAAAATAACCAAAGACTGAAATTTTCCATATAATTGGTCGTGCAGAAGAAGTGGGTACCATGTGGTACCCACATGACATATTAATTACTTGTACTATTTTGATCTGTAGTAGTTCTACGAGGGTCATTGCTTTGATAGAATGGGAAAAGTCTAAAGTGCCATTCAATATGATGCAGGTTTTGAGACCTCTGAGTAACCACTTTATGCAATATTGCTAAAGGTTAAATCTTTCTCCTATCTGGACCTCTAAAGACCCTATTTTGGTGGGACCTGCACTTACTTGGTAATGACCTTTTGGTAGTGTTCTACTAACACCCCCTATCATTAGTTAATAAATTTTGTTTGTGGCTTAATTACTTTAATTAGAGCCAACATTAGTCTCCCATGGTATTTTAGCAAAAATTCAAAATTATTTGAATGAAATTAAATATTCTATTTTACTAGTTTCTAGCGTTGGGTCCTTACACGCCCTAACATAGTTATAACATTTTGTTATAACCTTTTTTTGTTTACTAAAACATGCTACTGATTTATCTATCAAAGTTTTAACATTTTCCCTAAAATTGAGCAATTATCCTCAAGAATGTCTTTTATTCCTCAGAAATCCTTAATAGAGCGTTGGGTTTTATGTCTCGTAAACTTTGCTCAAAGTTCATACGCTGGTTCAACTTGTCAGAGTGTTGAAGAGAGAAGATTATGCCATTAGCGCAATGATGTACTTGTTAGCAAAGTACGTGAAGGCATTGTCAGTTTCATTTCTTGGTGGCTGGAGTCAAGTTGTAGAATTCAAGACAAGGTGGATATTGTTGGGTTTATGTCTTGTGAACTTTGGATATTGTTAGGTTTATGTCTTGTGAACTTTGCTTAAAGTTCATATGCTAGTTCAACATGTCAGATTGCTAAAGAGAGAAGACTGTATCATCAGTGCAGGGACGTACCATTCAGTAGGGTGCGTAAAGACAATGCCGATTTCATTTTCAGAAGAAAAAGAAGATGCGCTTAGTTTCATCAAGCAATACCCATGGAAAGCTACATGAGGGATGGTGACCCACTTGCACCTCCATTATTTTGACAATATGCTTATCCTAATAGCATCTCTTATTTTCAAAAGGTCAAGGATCAAATTGATGACATCGTCAAGTAGATTGCTGATCAAATCTACACTTGCTGCACTTCCTCTTTGCAATGATTCACCTATTGCTAGCATATTCCTCTACTTCGTACCTTCTACCAAAAACCCACCGTCATATCAAAACCTTCAATAGGATTATATGGTATGGTACTCTAGAAATATATATTAATATATATACGAAAATATTTAAGTGAGAGCTATTCTCACTATTTTTTTAATGAGAACTCTAGTTGAGCCCATCTATCATCTAATCCAAACTTTGCAATACACAAAATACCCCCTAATAATCATACGCCCCAAGTTTCTATTAGATCCAAATTTGTTGGACCGTTGAATTTACTGCATCCCAATCCAATTGGATTGGATTTGTGGGTTACGGATGAAGGGCTTATGGGCATGTGATTGGGGCTAAACTTGATATTTGGGGTGGTCCCATATAGATCCTTCCATCCGCTTAGTCCCATCCCCAAATGGGACTCACAAGTGGGTCCAATAAAAGGTTCCATGGTAGGTAGGTGAAAACAGTTTTCACCTAAATATTACTGATATATATATATATATGAGGAGGTAGTGCTAGCCAAAAAAAAAAAAAAAAAGAGGAAAGGACTCTGTTTTGTTTTGGGAAGATTTTTTATGTATATACCCCTAAGGTTTCTAATCTTTGTAAATAGGCACATGCGGTTTCAACATTTGTAAATAGGCCCTTGCTTTGGCATTTTTATATCTTTTATATCCCCAATTAGCTGAATTTGAGAATAAAGAGAAGAATTCATTAAGTTTTTGTTGATTTTGACAGTTTTGCCCATATTTTTTTTATTACTATGAAAACCCTTTTCCTTCATATGATTTTTCATTACCTTTTTTTTTACTTTAATTTTCTTTTTTTTCAACTAAGTCCATGAAGTTCTTCACTATAGGCGACTAGCGACATCTTCTATTTTAACCTTAATATAATTTTTTTTTGTTTTTTTTTCTTTATTCTCATTATTAGTTTTTTTCTAGAATCTTAGGGCCTCTTTGCTATAAAAAGATTTTTTTTTTTGGGGCTATTCGTGTGAAAAGGGAGACTAGAAGTGGGCTTGTATGCACTCTCACAGGGCCTCTCTCTTTTTCTACATAGTGGTTCTAAGGCTGGGAAACTGCGCTTGGTGAATTTTTGGAATTTATATTGGCCATCTCTTTATATAATAGTTCTTGTAAATTTATGTCTTTCTTATATCAGTTATGTCCAATTTGAAACATTTAAAAAGTATTTTTAAATAGGTTATTTTCTTCTAAAAGAAAGAAATTATATTAACAAGGGACACAATGACTTGAAAAAAAAATGGTTTTAAGGAGCCATCCAATCAGATGAATGTTTGATCTTTTAGTGGACATATTAGATTAAATGTGACCTTACTCAATCACTAGCTTTGTTAAAATGATCGTAAATATATTTAATTCAAAACATAGTTTGCGCTCATGCTATTAATAGGAAATAGATTAAAGATATCCATCAAAATGGAGAAAAACAAGAGAGGAGTAGGTGACATGTTTATAGCATTAAGGCAATTTAACATTTCTATTATTTAACCTAAGTTGGGTGCCTATTAATAAATATTAGAAACCTTACGAGGGGTGTATAAAACAATAGTATAACGGCAGAAGTGTCATTTTGATAAAATTGAGTAAAATTCTCACTGTGGTTGCTCATTACCATCAAATCTACATGTTTTGGGATATGAGAGGTATTAATTGCCAAAGCAGGGGCTTATTTACAAAAATTGAAACCAAAGGGGTCTATTTGCAAATATTATAAACCTTCAGGGGGTATATGCAAAAAACTCTTTTGGGAATCCAAAGTGGAATTGCACTCTCTGTTTTAGGAAAAATTTCAAATAGGGCCTTAATGTTTGCCTTATTTAGAAAAGGATGCAAATGTTAAAGCTTTTCAGATTAGTCTTTAAGTTTTCTAGTAAATTTTCAATTAAGAACACCCAACTATTTTAAAGGTGTTTTCTAGTAGCTTTTTCCCTTAATTTTTTTCAATACCCAAATTATCCTTGACTTAAAGCCATTACATGGTTCCAATAACCACTATATGCTATAGGCTATCGAGGAGACACTGGTTGTCCTTGATCGCTGGTGAAGTAAATAATGAGAATATAAGGGAAGTGAAGGAGTGTTTTATTTCAACAAAGGGTAATTGTGTATTTTTAAAAAATGAGGAAAAGTTTGTTGAACAATAGCTTTAAATAAAGGGCTATCCTTAATTGAAAATTTCTTTAAAAAGTCAGGGACTAATTTGAAAAATTTTGAAACTTGTATCTTTTTTTGAAATAAGGCAAAAGCTTAAGGCCTTATTTGAAAATTTTTCCTTTTTTTTTCATTTCATTGAAATTTAAAGAAACCATCTTTTCCTCTTACCCAAACCCCATTTCATTGTTTTTTAAAGAAAAAAAAAAGATCTTTTCCTCCTAGCCAAACCGTAATAGAAAATTAAAAGTCTAAATGGGATTCACTATTGAAAATTTTAAATGCTCTAATGCAACTTTTTTTTAGAGATTACCAAATTATGATTTTACTCAAATATAAGTGGTCTAATTTAATAGCAACCTTACCCTATTGGTAAGAGGTGTTTGTTCTTACTTGCCTGTGCAAGATTTGAACCCTATGTATGTCACCTCTTCTTGCGTGTCCGAGCTCCCTTCCTAGTTTTTGTGGGCTTTCTTGGTAGGGCGATAGTTCATGTAACACTCCGACCCAACTTAATCTAGTTTAGCAACTAATTAATATTCTTTGTAGTTATTTTCCAGTGACTTAGTTGATGTATGTTGCTTTGGTTTTGTTTTCATTTCGTTTCGGGTCATGGATAGGTAGTTGGGATGAGTTTGACTTGGGTTAGGTAGACATGAGCCCTTTTTCGTAATATTCGATTTTGTAAGAGTTTGTGATTCATGCATTATCTTGGTGTCATCATGTGTATCTTATCAAGCTTGTTAATTTCCATAACTGACTCGCAGGCAAACGACTACGTTTGTTTCCGTTGGATCGTTAATTGACTCAAACTGTAATTATCCTAAGCCTTTGGACTTATTTAGAATTTACTTGATACTTATCTTATAAAAGGGAGAGGCATGCACTGACCTTGACTCAAATGTGCTCTCTCTCAACATCGGATCTTCTTGTTTCTTCTTTTCTTTTTCTCTTTTCTTCTTTTTCGATCAAAGCAAAGGGGAGAATCCATTGCATCCATTACATCGATTCATTTCTTGTGTGCTCTAAGGTAAGACTTGGATTCTTGTTAATCTCTACATCTCGAATTCTTCACATCTTTTACTGCATGCACTCAACTCTTCTTTCTTCTTGCATGCATGATTGTTAGAATTGCGTATAGACATTGAATTTGAGCCCGAGGACAACAAGTAACTTGTAAAAGCTCATTTGAGGCAAGTACAAGCACGTTATGGATGAACACATGCTGGTAACTGATGATTGCTTTTAATCTCAATTAATGATTCATGTTTTCCATGTATTATAACCCTTTTGTTATTAACTTCTATCCTCTTGTTTGTTTCTATTTCAAGTTCTTCAAATTCAGTTTTGTTTGGAATAGGTTCAAAACGTAAGTTTTCTGAAGCTTACGGCTAAGCCGTAAGACTTCACAGCTCACTTTCCGGAAAGCTGCAAAACCCAACTTGACACTATAGTCAGGCTACGACTAAGCCGTAGGCTAGCCATGACCCAACCATAGGTTAAGCTACGGCTTGATGTCCAGAGAGTAAAAATCAGAGGAAACCTTCTACGGTCCAACCACGGTGAAGTCGTGTGGTGTGCTACGACTAAGTCGTACCCAACTGTGGCTGAGCCGTAGAACCAACACGGTCATGTTGTAAGAGTAAGCATGGGTTAGCCGTGGCTCGCTGTAAATGCAAAAACAATTCTGGGAAACCACGGCTGAGCCGTAGTGCATAATACGGCTAAGCCATAAGATGCATATAACTAAACTGTAGGTCACCCATGGCTAAGCCGTGAGACCATTGAAAAGTAAGAAAAGGTAGGTATTGAAGAGACCTTGTAGGGCCTTTGAGTTGGAATGTAGGTAACCCTTAACTTGCCCAACGAAATGTGAGCATCACATGAATGGCCTTGAGGGCTGTGACTCATTCATGTGTGGTGTCCAGTTGTTAAGCACCTCCCCATGGGTGTTGATTTAAGGGACTCCGATACACCTTTCCCTATACAATGCAACACGAAGAGAAAAATAACTGTATATCGGATAACTCAAAACTACATCATCATCACGGTTAGAAACACTGGATGACTAGATTAGGATTGGCTAGTAAATTGTCTTGATTCGATCAAATTGAATTGCATGGCATATTGGATGACAATTATTGCCCTCCACTCTTATGTATGCATTGAATGTTCAGCGTATGTCTTTTCGATATGGTATGGGGTATGCCTTAGCCTTGTTTAACATGTCCTTGACATTGATTATTGATATGTATTGATATGCACTTGAATATGAGTGTTATTACGAATGCATTGAACATAATTCCTTAAGTCCAATGATATTATTGAATCGACATGGTCAGGCACTACTCAGCCTCAGCCTTATGATACCTGGCGGGGCTGACTTTGGTGTAGTATGTATGGTACCGCTGCAGTGTGTTTATGTCTTAGGGCTTCCGAACCCCAGGAAACCGAGACCTATTCGTACCCTAGCTTGGTCAATGGTGTTCTCATTATTTAAAGATCCCTAGAAGGAGGATATGGCAAATGTAGTAGCTACATAGTAAAGGACAAGACATGTATACATTGATTCTTAGAGCATGCTTTATTTTAATGCACAACTTGCCTAGTACACTAAATTGAACTCTAAGCAAATTACTTGTTAATGATTCTTTTAGCTAGAATGCGTGTTACCTTAGTGTTGCTTATGCTTTGCTGAATCATTGTATTCACTCGTTGTCCTTGATGTTGCAGGCTTAGGTTCTGCTACCGACCCCTTGTCGGTCGGTAAGACTCCAGAAGAGACCATAGAAGCCTCTTCAAGCTAGAAGAGTGGATGTGATCACTCCATCGGAGAGCGTCAAGGTATGATAGACTTCTTTTGGGATTTTTGTGCAATGCATCATGTGTTTTCTTAGAGTTGTTCAACTCATTGCAATTTGGTGTCTTGGCTTAATGAAAACTGTTCCTCACACTTGTATAGAGTGGGTTTCTTGTTCTTTGTATATTTTGTAATCATTATAATCTTTTGCTAATCTTGTTTATGTTAGTGTTCTCTTTTATGCCTCTTTTTATACAATGATAGTTACAGCTTCCGCGTACATGGTAATGGCACGTGTGAAATTCCCTTGTGTGTGTGCATTTAGACAGGGTCTAAGTGTGTACACACGGGAGTACGTGTGTCACTGATTAGGTTTAAACTTAATCCCCGATTTCTTGGGCTCGGGTTGTGACAATCCACACCCAAAGTTCAAAATTCTTAAAATCACCTGCAAATTCTACAAATTAATTTCTATTTTTTTTATTTTAACATATAGCTCCTCCAAGAAGAATTCCATGTGTTCACCCTTGCCTGCATCGAAGGCCCTTTACCTCAACCAAGGGCACTCCCACTAGGATGTGTTCAATGAGTCTCTAGCCCTTTTAGCTGGCCTACCCCTTTTAGTTGGGCTACCCAATGGGGCAGGCTTGATTCCAGCTATATTTAGAGTGTGAAACCCTAGGCTTAAACGGTGGAGCTAACAAAATTATAAGCTCAGGTCTGGACAAATGACTTCAGCCATGCCTTCCATTCGAAGAATAATAATTCTGCTATCAATTTATCATTAAAGCTTTCTTTCAATTATCTTGGATAAATTTTCCCTTAAAGTAAGGGACGTATAATGTTTTAATTTAATCTTCATGATCCTTTCTACAAAAACAATTTTTCCTTGATCCGGTGCTTGAGATTAGGAATTTAAGGGTCTAGGGTGCAATCAAATCTAGAATTTTCTGAGGCTTTTAAGTCAGCAAATTTAAAATTTCTCCTTAGGAATTTAAGATGCCAAGAGAGTTTTCACGAGCTTTACGTGTTTCCAGTGCAACCCAAGAAATGAAATCATAAGCTGCTTTGCCTTCCGTCTCTTCTTTTCATGTCAATTCACTCCAGAGGCCAATATCCCATTACTTTCTGCCTAAAGGCCCCAGACCCATTTGCAGTCTCATAAGGGAGAGCAAAACAAGTCTTAAAGAAACTTGGCCATCGAATTCCATCTAGTTCAGGTTTCTTTTCGGGTCCCCTTATAGATGGTATTCACTCAAAGGGGAATCTCCAAACGTACCAAATGGGTCCCTTGACATAGGACCTCTACATACCAATTTTTGGGTAGTGGATTTTTTACCTTCATCTTATTGTTTGTTTAATATTCTTTGATTTTGCTCGATGTGTCTTGATGAATTTATCATTATATTGTCAAACGGGATAATAGCAAAGGGCTAAAGGGGACATTATCCAATAGTTCATTTGATGTTTTTAATGGTAGGCTTAGCAAACTTTTATCTCTTTAGTGGACATTTTAAGTTTTCATATTGTTTAAATGCAAAATTTTGGGATTGGACTTTGGAGGGGTGAAAGATAGATGAATGGTAAAAGAGTATACCCATATGGGAGAGCATAAGAAACTACATTCCATGGAACTTGAGAAATTTTATAGTCTTTTCCATTTATTTATTAGTAACCCTTCATTCAGCAATCCTTAGGTCCATTTTATTTTCGTTATTGAAACCATATGAAAATAACAAATATCCCACAAATTTGTGGAGATTTCAAAGAGGATGAAAGTCCTTGAATGATACTATAACAAAGTGTCACGCCTCGATCCCAGAAATTTGGGGATTTGAGTGGGCCCCCAGGGCGTGGATACGCAATTCTGTAGAAATCCGTGCCCTGAAGAATTATGCACGAATTCCTACAAGAGAGATTCCACAGGACCGTGTGAGGTATGCTGACACACATACATCATAACTTATCATAAGCGAAATCCTGCGAAATACTCAGTAATTATCAAGAGCACATGCTTTCATAGTCTATTAACTTTTATAAGCAAACATAGAAACATACAGTAGTGTTAAAGTCTTCAATTACATTCCAAGAATACTACTTAAGAGTTTGATACAAAAGGGTCCAAGCATAACATCCCAAAAATCCACGCGCTCCGTGAGATGGCTAGTAATAGACGTCGCCATCCGTCCACTCGTCTACACCCCGAGGTACCATTAGGGTACCCTCCGGGCGCGCGTCAGTGTCCGCATTGGGACCGGATTCTGGACCTGCAATACCAAGGGCAACACTGTTAACACGACGGTTAAGCAAGTACTAAGGCATATGAACTAATACAACATAATATATCAACAAGGAAAAAAGCACTGAACATGATGCATGAGTGAGGAGTTATAACTTAAATGTCATACATACTGATTGGCAACCACGATGCTCTATTCTCCTAAAAGGGAGCATACATATCATATGGGTCGCTAGGGGATCAGGCTAGCTTCCCGAGGAGCGCCGACTACTCCTTCGTAAACCTACTACAGTGGTGACATACATATACCAAAAAGGCAAAAGCTAAGTGGTGCCGATTCGGATTCAATTTTACTAGTCATATCATATATAAGAACATCAGTCCAAGAATATAATTGTGACAACTGCAATAATGAAATGAAGCATATACATATGAGTTGCAAGGCTCGAACCTCGGCTATACCCTTGGTTAACAAGCACACACTCAGTAGAAGCTCTGGCTTGTCAGACACGCACTCATTAGAAGCTCAGGTCTGAATTACCTCGGGTTTGCTAGAGGAAATGAATCTGATAACAATCGTGCTGAAGGTGATATATCATAGCAATATGGATGTATTCCGCTTGAGTGAATACCAAAGAGATCACTACCTTCACCCCCTTATAATAAGTAACCTATAGTCCCCAAGGACATTCAACACAATGTACACATAAGACGTTTGGTGTCGTTGTGTTACTGTGTCTTGGTATTACCTTGTGTGCATGCGGGACACCCCATCTTATGCCAACATCCATGACTTGCCATTGGGAGACCCTCCGGAATCATTCATTCTCTCCAACAAGTACTTACCATTGGGCCTGTGAAGTGGTATGGAAGGTGCCAATACTAAGACCCTACAAGGTCATTGAATGCCCTTACCCCTATGTTTACTGGGTTCTTACGGCTTGGCCGTGTACAAGGCTACGGCTTAGCCGAGTGGGTCAAATTCCTTCCGGATTTTCAGGCGTATTTATGGCCCAACCGTATGTTACCTTACGTGTTAGCCGTGCTAAGCCTACAGCTAGGTTACGGGGAGGGCACAGCTTAGCCGTAGTGTATTCCACGGTGCAGCCGTCTGCAAACCGTAGAAGAAACTGAGTTCCATGAGCTCTCTGGAAAGCTCGCCGTAGGAAGACCTACGGCTAGGTTACGGGCTGGTCACTGCTTAGCCGTAATACATTTCACGGTTCAGCGGTGGGTGAGCCGTAGTTCAAAACCGAGTTTTGTTACTCTCTGGACTTTGAGCTGTAGATGCTCACGGCTTAGCCATAGCTTCACCGTAAGCTTCAGAAACCTGAATACAGTTCTATAGCTCAATTCCGATTTCAGTCAGTACAGAACCTATATTGGGAGGGGGTTCTATGACTTACTAGTAGTATCCAATTAAGATGTTCTGTACTCCCACATGAAAGTGCAATAACTAGATCTCACCAAGTCCTAGAGGGGGGGTGAATAGGACTATTAAAAATTTCTTTTCAAGACTTAGGTGTTATTAAAGAACAATCTGAAAGATTATTAAAATAGAGAGAGATATTCAGAGTTGTGAGTGTCTAGAGATGCAACTAGAGCAGCAAAGATGTAGCTTATAAAAGATCATCAACTCAAGTGACAAGAAAGCAAAGCAACATCCACACACAACAAACAATAAACACAATGATTTATAGTGGTTCGGTCCTAGACCTACATCCACTCTCAAGAGCAATCTCTCTTGGTTCCACTAAATAAGAGGTATTTACATAACATACACCTCTTGCAACAATTTTTGATGCGGTGGTTTGTCTTCCACCAATTAGAGTTTTTGATGAGGTGGTTGATCCTTGATCTAGTCCACCAATTACAACAATTTTTGATGCGGTGGTTTGTCTTCCACCAAATACAGCAATATGAATTGAAATATTAAAGAACACCTAAACAAGGAATTGTATACCTTGGTTTTGAGTGGTGCTCTTGATGCTTGAAGACTACCTCCAAGCTTTGGCCTCTTGTTCTTGCTCCTTGGAGATGAAGATCTTCAGATGTGAGCTCAGCCAAGGGAAGAGGTTTCAAGAGGGTTTGGAAGGCTAAGGTATTCTCTCAGATTTAATGAAGCCTTTCCTAACTCACCAACTACTCTACTTGTAACAATAATGGCACTCTTTGATGTTGGAGAGTAGGTGATTGTGGGAGCTTTGAAGATGATTTTAATGGAGGTGCAAAGGCTCAGCTATACTAGTGATTTTCTCAGCAATGAATTCAGTAGTTGGAGCAAGGGAGAGGTCCTCTTTAAATACAGATGAGCTCCAACGGATAGTTCTACGGCTTAGAACAGAATGGTCTACGGCTTAGCCGTAAGTTCTGACAGCATCCAACGGCTAGTTTGACCAGATTCAACAAAAATTCCTTCTTACGGTTAGGCTTACGGCTTAGCCGTAAATCCTTATACGGCTTAGCCGTGAGCACCTTTCGGCCTAGCCGTGGGTCAGCCGTAAGCTCAAATTTCCCAGAAACAGCTCTCTGGAGAGTGGCCCGTAATCTTTACGGCTTAGCCGTGAATAACCTTACGGCTTAGCCGTGAGGGCCTTTCGGCTTGGCCGTAAGGTCAACCGTAAGCATAATTTGGCCAAGTACACTCTCTGGATTGTGGCCCGTAGATTTTACGGCTTAGCCGTAACATTTTTCGGTGTAGCCGTAGGGTCAGCCGTAGAACAAAAAAAATTCAAAATACACTCTCTGGAAAGTGAGCCGTAGGATCTACGGCTTAACCGTGGTCCAAGCCGTAGAACAGAACAGAGTATTTGAAAAGCCTAATTTCCTATTTTATTTCTATGGACACTTAGGGATCACAGTTACCTTGTCCCTTGGCACTCACAGGTGATCTTCTTTGAATGCTCTTGAACTTCTTTGCTTAGTCTTCATTGATAGGTTTTCCTTGAATGGTCTTGAACTAGCTTGAACTTCTTTGAACTTGACTTGATCTTCAATGAACTTCAGAGGTGAACTAGATCGTTCTAGGACCGAACTACACTTTGGTCACGTAATTGACAACACACTCTTACAATGACACTAACAATCTCCCCCTTTGTCAATTTCGTGACAAAATTACATAATGTTAAGAAGATACAACATATGAGCGCAACATTTGAGATACAACAAAGTATTACATTAGTGAATACACCGTAAGCAGCCACATCTACATACACAACACTTTGAAACTCCCCCTTTGACGATGCTTAACCTGCAAAAGGCTGCAAACACAATCTACTAGAAAGGTGGGAGTTTAGAAAACTCCCCCTCAACACATGCATACAATTCTCCCCCTTTTTGGCACAATATTGACAAAGAGAGAAAGCATAAATAAGAACAGAAGTGCAAAGCCACAAGAGAGCAACGACAAAGTAATGGCTATATTAGATTGAGAAATGAAGAGCATTACAACCATAGCAAAACAATACATCACCTATTAGCAGACATGATAGAACAAACAAGACAAACAGGTGAGGTACAGCCATTGCCCAAAAGACAAATAACAACCAGTAACAACCATCAATCCGAAGGAGGAGAGGGGGAAGGAATCGCCACATCGTCACGCCGGCAGCTCTTGGAGATCTTGGACAAGTACTGAAAGGATTTCTTCAAGAGCTTCTCCATCTTAGTTTGCCGCTGTTCGAAGGCAGCCAACCGAGCCTCAAACGAAGCAGAGGACGAAGCCGGGGGAGGAGCCGGAACCGGAGAAGCGGGAGAGGGTGCGGCAGAAGGAGACGCAACCGGTGAATCGTCTTCGTCGCCGGAGTCAGGAAGTCGGGGAGTAGCTGCCTGCTGTTTGGAGAAGCACATGTTCTGGATGTTAACGGTGCCAAAGGTGGGGTGAGACTCAGGAGCCTCATCTGTAGGTAAAGTGACCCCACACTGCGAGGCGAGGCGAGTCATGAGATACCCAAAGACACATGCATTGGTGCCTCTGCCTGGGCACTGCCAAAATCGAATAATGGTGGCACAGATGAGCGATGGAAGACACACCTTGATCCCCATGTGGACGGAGTATAGGACATTCACCATGAATGGAGTGAGGTCAGAGAAATTCCCCCTCTGAGGATAAATGTTATAGGTGAAGATGGCATGAAGGATCCGGTAGTGAGGAAGCAATGAGACGACAGGAAGGAACCCCTTGGCCTTCCATGGTATGGAGGCGCCACATAGGGCGAAAGTGGCAGTGTGTCTCTCCTCTTCGGTTAGAGAATCCGAGATGACCGAAGGAGAATCAGAGAGAGGCACACATAACAGAGAGGAGATGATGGCAGGGGTGATGGTGTTCGTGCCATCACTGAACCCAATGTCAAAGGACATGGTGTCTATCGATGCATGGGAGATAGATGCATACATGGTACGCACAATGGAGGGGAAGCCAGGACCACCCCACTTCAGAATGTTTTCCCACCCAACATGAGTGAGAAGTGTGTGTACTCCGTAGGCCTCAACAGCTAGAATGTTAACATCCCACTCGACAGTGATGGGTCTCGAAAAGAAAGACCGATCACTAGTGGGTTCCCGTGGAACTAAGACCCGGGGAGAGGGTGGAGAGGGCTGTTGAGCCCGGGAGGAGCTACCGGAGGCACGAGGCCTCTTACCGGGAGGGTAGGCATTCTTGGAGCGCGGAGGCATAGTGAGACACAGAGTGAAGGCCACACACCACAAACAGGAGGAAAACGCACACAGAGCACAGTAAATGAATGAAACAGTGAGGGAAAAGAAAAGAAAGGAGAACACTACAGAGATCAAACAGAGAGGAGAATGCCGGATCCGGGCGTGGAGGCCGTGGAGACCGAGGATTCGGGCGTGGAGACCGAGGACTTGGCCGCGGATTTGGGCGTTGAGGCCGTGGAGACGAGGAAGACAGAGAAAGAAAGGAAGATGAGGACACGGGAGGAGGAAGGCCGGAGGAGGAAGACGCACGCCGGAGAAGGAGGGCCGGAGAAGAGGTACGCCGGAGAAGGAAGAAGGAGGAAGGCCGGAGGAGGAGGGAAGCCGAAAGAGGAAGCGAGGGCAGAAGGAGAACAGACGGGCGAGCAGCGTGAAAAAGAAGAGGAACAGACGGATTAAAAAGATCTCGGCGCGCAGAATGAGGGTACGTACGGCTTAGCCGTAGAGTGTTTTACGGCTCAGCCGTAAACGCGTACGGCTTAGCCATAAAGTGGTGTACGGCTTAGCCGTAGACCCTGGGCAAAAACACAAGTTAATCCAAACAGTAAACACCAATAGATTTCCTTAAATTTTCAAAATTTAACACATTAAGAGGTTTAGTTAAGATGTCTGCAAGTTGTTTTTCAGTCTGAATATATTCGAGCTCAATTATTCCTTCTTCAACCAATTCTCTAATGAAATGATGTCGAATATCAATGTGTTTGGTGCGAGAGTGCTAGACCGGATTTTTAGAAATATGTATGGCACTCGTGTTATCACAATACAAGCTCATTATTCCTTGTGTAATGCCATAGTCCATAAGCATCTGCTTCATCCACAAGAGTTGAGAACAGCAGCTTCCGGCAGCTATATATTCAGCCTCGGCAGTGGAGAGAGATATCGAATTTTGCTTTTTACTATGCCAAGCAACTAGACAATTTCCAACATAAAAACAGCCGCCACTTGTGGATTTTCTATCATGTAAGTTTCCTGCCCAATCAGCATCTGAGTATCCAGCAATGGAGGATGAGGAGTCATGAGGATACCACAGACCATATTCAGTTGTATCGGCAATGTATTTAATGATTCTTTTGACAGCAGTTAGATGAGATTCTTTTGGATCCGCTTGATATCGAGCACATGCTCCCACGCTAAATGCTATATCTGGCCTACTTGCAGTAAGGTACAACAGGCTACCAATCATACTTCTATATAGGCTAGAGTCAACCCCTTTACCATTTGCATCTTTAGTAAGTTTGATAGTTGTACTCATGGGGGTTTTGACATGTTTCCCAGTAATTAGACCAAATCGTTTCACCAATTCTTTAGCATACCTGGACTGGGAAATGAAGATGCCATCACGTAATTGTTTGACTTGTAGGCCTAAGAAGAAATTCAATTCGCCAACCATACTCATTTCGAATTCAGATTGCATTAAATTAGCGAACTGAGTAGTCAAGTCATTAGATGTGGACCCAAAGATGATATCATCTACATATATTTGCACTATTAGCACTGACTTTCTTGTCTTTTGGATAAAAAGGGTTTTATCAACACTACCTCTTTGAAAATCATTGTCTAACAAGAATTTTGTCAACCTTTCATACCAAGCACGTGGTGCTTGCTTAAGACCATACAAAGCTTTCTTCAGTCTAAACACATGGTCAGGAAATTTTGAATCTATAAAACCTTTAGGTTGTTCAACATATACTTCCTCATTCAAAATTCCATTTAGAAAAGCACTCTTAACATCCATTTGAAACAATTTGAACTTTAGAAAACAGGCTATAGATAGCAAAATTCTAATTGATTCTAAACGAGCAACTGGAGCAAAGCTCTCGTCAAAGTCAATACCTTCAATTTGAGAATATCCCTGCGCTACCAACCTAGCTTTGTTCCTAACAATAACTCCATTTTCATCAAGTTTATTTTTGAAGATCCATTTAGTGCCTATCACATTTTTATCCTTTGGTCTAGGAACTAGGTACCAAACATCACTTCTTGTAAACTGATTCAATTCTTCTTGCATAGCTTTTATCCAATCATTGTCTGAAAAGGCTTCATAAACTCCGGTAGGTTCTAAAACGGAAGTAAAGCACAAGTGGCTCATAATGTTCTCCAATTGTTTCCTAGTTTTTACACCTGTTAGAGGGTCACCAATAATCTGATCTATAGGATGATCTTTTACATTCACCAAATTTTCAGTAGTGATAGGTGCATCAGTTTTTATTGTGGATCGTGTGGGTTCAATCATCGAGGGCACTTCCACTTCATCAACATTGTCGGACATTGTGGATTCATCATTTATAATGACATTTATTGACTCTTGAATGACTCCGGTTCTCATATTTAGAACACGATAGGCTCGACTCCTTGTTGAATAGCCTAAGAATATACCTTCATCACTTTTTGAGTCAAATTTACTCAGTTGTTCTCTATCCTTCAAGATGTAACATTTGCTTCCAAAGACCTTAAAATATTTTACATTTGGTTTCTTTCCATGCCACAATTCATAAGCTGTCTGATTTGTACCAGTCCTAAGATAAACTCGGTTGATGATGTAGCAGCTAGTATTAACAGCTTCGGCTCACAAGTCTCTAGGGAGATTCTTACTATGAAGCATGACTATGGCCATGTCTTGGAGAACTCTATTTTTTCTTTCAGCCACCCCATTTTGTTGTGGAGTTTTGGGTGCTGAATATTCATGATGAATCCCATATTTCTCACAAAATTTGTCAAATCGATCATTTTCAAATTCTCCACCATGATCACTTCTGATTCGGGCTACTGAATTACCTTTTTCAGTCTGAATTTGTTTTACAATCCTTTTGAATTCTCCAAAGGCTTCAGATTTTTCTCTCAAGAAGGCAACCCAAGTGAATCTAGAGAAATCATCTACCATAACAAGAAAGTACCTTTTCTTACCTCGACTCTCTCTTTTAGTTGGTCCAACCAAGTTCATATGAATAAGTTCTAGAGGTCGAGTAGTTTTCATAGCATTCACCATTTTATGGCCACTTCTAATTTGTTTTCCTTGAAGGCACTCTCCACAGATCATCTTTTCTTGACTACTGATCTTGGGCAGTCCTTCAACATATTTGTTTAGATGGGATAAGTTTCTGTAGTTTACATGCCCAAGTCTTTGATGCCACAACTTAGCTTCATCAATACTAGTTAGTAGGCAAGAAGCAGAGGATGAAGCATTTGTTTTTCCTACCACATAACAGTTATCAGTAGTTCTAAGACCTCTCAATATTATTTTTCCATTCCTTGAGATCTCACAACTATGACTACTAAAGTTTACGGCATAATCTTTATCACAGATTTGAGATATGCTAAGTAAATTATGTTTTAACCCATCAATGCACAAAACATTCTCAAAAGGTGGTAAGTTTGGAACATTTAAAGTTCCTTTCCCAATAATTTTCGCAGTACTGCCATCACCAAAAGTAACTGTGCCTCCATCGAATTCAATCATTTTAGACAAACAAGATTTATCACCAGTCATATGTTTTGAGCATCCACTATCCAGATACCATCTTGATTGTTCTGCAGCTTTAAAAGCTGTGTGGACCACTAGATTCTTGTTTTTAGGTATCCATTTAAGTGTACTAGTAGTGGGGATCACAGTTGATTTTTGGTGTTTCACTTGAAAAGTTTTATGTTGGGGAATAGGAATGTTTGCTCCATTCTTTTTGTATATTTCAAATTGTTTTCTTAACTTTTGGACTTCTTTTAACAAATTATTCATCTTTTGGTTTAAGGGGAATGTGTTTATTTGAGGCTTCTGTTTTTTGTTTTCAGGTTCCACTTTCTTAGTGGTGTTTTTCTCAATTTTCTGACTGATGTTACAATGAATTTTTCTTAGCTTGCACTCCATTTTGAAATGACCTCTTTTTCCACAATAATGACAGAAGACATTTGATGAAACAGTATGAGTACTAGTAGATGCCTTATCCACAATGTTTTGAATACTAGTATCTTCGTTCTTTAAGGCACTTTTGACAAAAACAGTTCCGGAACTTGGAGGCTGATTAGCATTTTTGTCATATCCAAGACCGGTCATGTCTTTATAAGCTTTCCCAATTTTGAATAATCTAATGTATTTCTCATCATTTTGAGTAAATCTGTACTCATACTTTTCTTTATACCGTTTCAGAATAGTCACTTCATTGTGGAGAGCATTATTTTCATCTTTTATTTTTAAAAGGGATTTTTCATTTTCTCTTAATTTGAGAACATTTTCTTTTTCTGTTGATAATTGGATTTTTACACTTTCGAGTTCTTTGATCAATTGTTCCTTTTCAGCATGAATACTATCAACCTTTTCCTTTAAATTCTTAATTTTCTTTTGTTGATTGCTTACAGTTTCAACGAGCCTACAGGTTCCCTCATAGAGTAGTTCATAGGAATCCGTGGTGTTGTCATTATCCTCATCATCTGAATTTTCATACTCACTCTCTGACTCACTGCCTGAGACTTCTTCATTCGATATTTTAATCATTTCCTCGGAAAGATTGAAGGTGGCAGTGGTAGCCATCAGAACTGTATATTTGTCTGATTCATTTTGATGTGATTCATCTGAGTCAGACTCTGATTCAGATGAATCATCCCAAGTGGCTACAAGATTCTTCTTTTTGAATTTTCCTTTTTGAGGACAATCGGTGGATATGTGTCCAATTTTCTTGCATCTGTAACACATAGGTTCCTTATGTTTACTTCTAGAGAGGGAACTTGACCGACCTTTGTATTTATCATTTGTGGTTTCATTTTTATACTCTTTCACCCTCTTTTTCTTAAATTGTTTCAAAAATTTTTTAGCCAAAAGGGCCACATCTTCATCCTCGTCATTACTAGTTACTCCTAAGTCATCTTTAGAAGAAGATGTGTTATGAGAGGTGATAAGAGCGATTGATTTCTTTTTGTCATTATTGAATTTGAGTTCAAAGGTCTGGAGGGATCCCACTAAATCTTCAATTTTCATTTGTTCCGAATCCTTGTGTTCTTCTATAGAGGTTACCTTAGGATGGAATCTTTCCGGAAGTGATCTCAAGATTTTACTACAAATTTTACCTTCCGGAAGAGTTTCCCCAAGAGCCCACATTTCATTTACAATTTTCATGAGCTTAGTATGGAAGTCAGTAAACATTTCATTTTCTTCCATGCGAATGTTTTCGAACTGACTTGTGAGCATCTGAAGTTTAGATCTTTTGACAACTGAGGTACCCTCATAAGTTACTTCAAGGATTCTCCATGCCTGTTTTGCATTAGTGGTTGTCATGATCTTTTTAAACTCTTCTTGATTCATGGCACACACTATAGCATTGTACGCTCTATCATTATTTTGTCTAAGATTTAGCTGAGCTTGAGACCATTTGGCTGGGTCTAATGGTTTAGTGGTTGTGACACCATTTGTAGTCACATCTTCAGTGGGTTCCGTCCAACCATTCTCTATAGCCTCCCAAACAGCCCAGTCCATGGATTTTAAGAATGCTGTCATCCGGGCTTTCCAAAAGGCATAACTTGTTCCATCGAAGAAAGGTGGACGGGTGATAGAACTTCCTTCAAGATTCATGGTGAATCTAGCAAAAGCTGGATCTACTTCAGGTTATTACACCCTTACGAAGTAACCCTCTCTGATACCAATTGAAAGTGCAATAACTAGATCTCACCAAGTCCTAGAGGGGGGGTGAATAGGACTATTAAAAATTTCTTTTCAAGACTTAGGTGTTATTAAAGAACAATCTGAAAGATTATTAAAATAGAGAGAGATATTCAGAGTTGTGAGTGTCTAGAGATGCAACTAGAGCAGCAAAGATGTAGCTTATAAAAGATCATCAACTCAAGTGACAAGAAAGCAAAGCAACATCCACACACAACAAACAATAAACACAATGATTTATAGTGGTTCGGTCCTAGACCTACATCCACTCTCAAGAGCAATCTCTCTTGGTTCCACTAAATAAGAGGTATTTACATAACATACACCTCTTGCAACAATTTTTGATGCGGTGGTTTGTCTTCCACCAATTAGAGTTTTTGATGAGGTGGTTGATCCTTGATCTAGTCCACCAATTACAACAATTTTTGATGCGGTGGTTTGTCTTCCACCAAATACAGCAATATGAATTGAAATATTAAAGAACACCTAAACAAGGAATTGTATACCTTGGTTTTGAGTGGTGCTCTTGATGCTTGAAGACTACCTCCAAGCTTTGGCCTCTTGTTCTTGCTCCTTGGAGATGAAGATCTTCAGATGTGAGCTCAGCCAAGGGAAGAGGTTTCAAGAGGGTTTGGAAGGCTAAGGTATTCTCTCAGATTTAATGAAGCCTTTCCTAACTCACCAACTACTCTACTTGTAACAATAATGGCACTCTTTGATGTTGGAGAGTAGGTGATTGTGGGAGCTTTGAAGATGATTTTAATGGAGGTGCAAAGGCTCAGCTATACTAGTGATTTTCTCAGCAATGAATTCAGTAGTTGGAGCAAGGGAGAGGTCCTCTTTAAATACAGATGAGCTCCAACGGATAGTTCTACAGCTTAGAACAGAATGGTCTACGGCTTAGCCGTAAGTTCTGACAGCATCCAACGGCTAGTTTGACCAGATTCAACAAAAATTCCTTCTTACGGTTAGGCTTACGGCTTAGCCGTAAATCCTTATACGGCTTAGCCGTGAGCACCTTTCGGCCTAGCCGTGGGTCAGCCGTAAGCTCAAATTTCCCAGAAACAGCTCTCTGGAGAGTGGCCCGTAATCTTTACGGCTTAGCCGTGAATAACCTTACGGCTTAGCCGTGAGGGCCTTTCGGCTTGGCCGTAAGGTCAACCGTAAGCATAATTTGGCCAAGTACACTCTCTGGATTGTGGCCCGTAGATTTTACGGCTTAGCCGTAACATTTTTCGGTGTAGCCGTAGGGTTAGCCGTAGAACAAAAAAACTTCAAAATACACTCTCTGGAAAGTGAGCCGTAGGATCTACGGCTTAACCGTGGTCCAAGCCGTAGAACAGAACAGAGTATTTGAAAAGCCTAATTTCCTATTTTATTTCTATGGACACTTAGGGATCACAGTTACCTTGTCCCTTGGCACTCACAGGTGATCTTCTTTGAATGCTCTTGAACTTCTTTGCTTAGTCTTCATTGATAGGTTTTCCTTGAATGGTCTTGAACTAGCTTGAACTTCTTTGAACTTGACTTGATCTTCAATGAACTTCAGAGGTGAACTAGATCGTTCTAGGACCGAACTACACTTTGGTCACGTAATTGACAACACACTCTTACGATGACACAAACACCACACCCTCTATTCCCATTTTTACCATTCCCACTTGATTCATACCCCACTGGTACCCAAGTAACAACTTGATTCACACACACCCATTAAGAGGAGACTGCAGTTGAAAATTGGAAGAACCTACTCAACATGCAATGAATAAATTACACATGCAATGCATATAGACTCAGGTACTTGCCTTGTTACCATTGTTTAGCCCCTTTCTAACTCTTCGTGTCGTGTGGGTAGAGGGAAAACTCCAATTCGAAATGGGTTCTCTACAATAGAACATGCAAAGAGGAAAATGGGGTTTAAGCTCACATGCATGTCATGTGGTGGAGTCCTTATGACCCTAATAACCGGAAAGGCTGAAACGAAGACAACCCCTCACCTTATACTGCTGTAGATTTCAGGAAAGAGGTACCCAAGGGAGAAGGAAATCAGTGGAGACGTTTCGTAACACATGCCCGACCCTTTTCCAGTCGTGGTAGCACCTCAAGAGGAAGAGAAATGAAGAGAATCTGAACAGAAGGGAGAGCTCCAGCAGTTGAACGAAAAGAAAAGATGGAAGATACGTTGAGCTCCCATTTAAACATGAGTTTCTCTGGAAGTTACATGCAAGCCCATAAGTTCTAAATAATTTATAGTTTAGACCACAGGGGCCTCAATTGGCCCAGGATGAGTCCGGATCGACTCGGGCCCAACACGAAAGACGGTCAACGCAAAGAGTTACACGAAAGGGAATGGGCGAGGTATCCATTAGATATAAGAACAATTTACAAAAGACCCTTGACTACTTAGTCCGAACTCTGCCCAACTACCTATCCAAGGCCCAAACCCAATAGTTTTGCACTAAATTCATCCTCAAAAAGTCTTAATCGATATAAAACAAGGTTAATTAACGTAACTAAGATTAATGGGGGTTCGGGTCCTTACATCCTCCCCCACTTAAGATCATTCGGTCCTCTGAATGCAACGTACCTTAGGTAGTAGTTCCGGATATTTTGCTCGAATTTGATCTTCAAGCTCCCAGGTGGCCTCTTCTTGTCCATGGTGCTCCCATAACACCTTAACCCATTTGATCGTTCGTGTACGCAGCACCTGTTCCTTAGTGTCAACGATGCGAAGGGGTCTCTCTTCATAGCTCACATCAGGCCTCACTTGCACGTCATCCAACTCAAGGACATGTGAAGGATCTGGGAGGTACTTCCTGAGCATCGACATATGGAACACATTATGAACTCCTGCAAGTGGGGGTGGTAGCTCCAACCGATAAGCTAAGTCTCCCACTCTACTCTGTATCTCGAAAGGTCCCACAAACTGTGGAACAAGCTTACCCTTTTGGCCAAACCTAATGGTACCCTTCATTGGGGAAACTTTCAAGAAAACCTTGTCCCCCACTTGGAACTCGAGGGGCCGGCGGCGGTTATCTGCATAACTCTTCTGGCGTGATGGTGCAGTTTTCAATCTATCTTGCACCTTTTGCACCTTTTCCGCCGTATCCGCCACCAGGGTGGGTCCATGGAAACTCCAAACCCCAACCTCTTCCCAGCAGACAGGCGTACGACACTTATGTCCTTACAAGACTTCAAATAAAGCCATTCTGATGCTCGCGTGAAAGCTGTTATTATATGCAAACTCACATAAAGAGAGGTCTTCATCCCACTCCTTTCCGAAGTCCAATACGCTAGTTCGTAGCATATCTTCCAGGGTCTGTATCGTGCGCTCCGATTGCCCATCTGTCTGAGGATGGTAAGCCATGCTGAAACTGTGTTTGGTGCCTAAGGATGTCTGAAAAGACTGCCAAAAGGAAGACACGAACCTATTGTCTCGATCGGACACAATTGAGACTGGAGTACCGTGTAGCCGCACAATTTCATCAATGAAGATCTTGGCCATCTCCTGAAATTTCATCCCTTTCCTGATGGGAATAAAGTGGGCTGATTTCATTAGTCGGTCGACAATCACCCACACAACATCATGATGCCTACTTGTTCGGGGTAGCCCTGAAACAAAATCCATCGTGAGATTCTCCCATTTCCACTTAGGAATCTGCAGAGGGTGTAACAAACCGGCAGGCTTCCTGTGTTCAGCTTTCACCCGTTGGCAGGTAAGGCATCTTGTCACAAAGCCCGCTATATCCCTCTTCATGTTATTCCACCAAAACCTGCCATGTAAATTCTGGTACATTTTTGTACTCTCGGGGTGCATGGAATATCGAGCATGGTGTGCTTCAGTCATGATTGCCCTTTTCAGGTTATGATTTTGAACCGCTGGAACACAAAGCCGATCTCTAAAGTACAATACACCGCCTACCATCCTGAAATCAGGTTTCTCGGATATACGGTCACGAATCTTAACAAACTCCGGATCTTCAAACTGCCTCTCCTTGATTTGCTGAATTAAGGTGGGTTCGAAGACTGACATAGCCACTAACATGACCTTATCATCTACGAAATCAACTTCCACATCCAGATCTTGGAATTCCTCTACTAGAGACCATTCACCACACAAGGTTGCCAACTCGGTGGTGGATTTCTTGCTTAAAGCATCAGCCACTACATTCCCTTTCCCAGGGAAGTATTTAATCGGGAAATCATAATCTTTTATGAATTCCAACCACCTGCGCTATCTCATGTTAAGATCATGCTGCGAGTATAAATACTGGAGACTACGATGGTCGCTGTGGACTTTAAATTTCTCTCCATATAAATAATGTCTCCACATCTTCAGCGCGAAAACTACTACAGCCAATTCTAAATCATATGTGGCATAGCTCTTCTCATATTCCTTCAATTGTCGAGATCCATTTGCTATTACCTTTCCATTCTGCATGAGTACACATCCTAGCCCAATCCCCGAAGCATCTGTATAGATAACAAATCTACCACTCCCTTCTGGTAGAGATAAGATCGTGGCTGAGGTTAATTTCTCCTTAAGGAGTTGAAAGCTCGACTCACACTCAGCGGACCAAACAAATGGCTCATTCTTCCGGGTCAACTTTGTCAAAGGTGCAACTATTTTGGAAAAATCCTTCACAAACCTTCTATAGTAACCGGCTAGGCCAACAAAGCTTCTAACTTCTGCAACGGTTTTGGGACTCTGCCAAGTAGTTATAGCCTCAATCTTAGCTGGATCTACTGCAAGCCCATCTTTTGAGATTATATGCCCTAAAAAGGCAACTTGCTCCAACCAGAATTCACACTTGTCCAATTTTGCATTCAGTCGGTGGTCCCTTAGAAATTACAGAGAAATCCTCAAATGTTCCACATGCTCATCTTTGGTCTTGGAGTATACCAAAACACCATCAATGAAAATTACCACGAACCGATCAAGATATGCTGAGAAGATCTTGTTCATCAAGACCATAAATATTGCGGGCGCATTTGTCAATCCAAAAAGCATAACCAAAAATTCATAATGCCCATATCTTGTCCTGAAAGCTATCTTTGATGTGTCTTGATCCCTGACTCGCAGCTGATGATATCCGGACCTGAGATCAATCTTAGAGAAATGGGTCACACCCTGTAATTGATCAAACAATTCATCAATTCTAGGCAATGGATATTTGTTTTTAATTGTCACCTGATTCAACTGCCGGTAATCAATACACATCCAAAGGATGCCATCCTTCTTCTTCACAAATATAACCGGGCCTCCCCATGGTGATGTGCTAGGACGAATGAACCCCTTATCCAATAAGGCCTGTAACTGTACTTTCAGTTCACGTAATTCTACCGGGGCCATTCTATACGGAGCCTTAGAGATGGGAGCAGTACCAGGTACTAGCTCTATAGTAAAATCCACTTCCCTAATCGGAGGAAGGCCAGGTACTTCATCCAGGAATACATCAGGAAATTCACAAACCATGGGTATTTCTTCCAGCTTCTTAGATGCTTTCTTCTCCACAATGAAGGTAATATATCCCTCACAACCACTATGGATTAGTCTTTCCACTCGAAGTGCTGAAATTAATCTAGTGTTCGAGCTCTTATTGTCACCTTGGAACACAGCACCTGGGCCATCTTCACTCACCCTTACGATAACAGTCTTACAAAAACAGTCGAGACAGGTCATATATTTGGTTAACCAATCCATACCTAGGATTATATCGAAATCGTGCATGGGTAACACGATAAGTTCCGCCGGGAGAAGAACTTCTCCGATGAGAACTCGACAACCAGGGTAATAGTCGTCACAAGTTACCGTCTTACCAACCGGAGTGATAACACTCAACACATACGGCAACTGTGCTGGCGATTCCCGTATCCTACTAGAGAATCGAGGTTAGATGAAAGAGTGTGAAGATCCTGAATCAAACAACACTTTAGCTTCAATGCCACAAATAGAAACCTTACCGACAACCACATGTTCTGCTGCCTCTGCTTCTTCTTATGTCAATGCATAAGCACGGCCTTGCCTTTGGGGTCGGTGTTGCTGTCCTTGTCTCTGCTGTCCCTGAGCTTGCCGTGTCTGCCCTTGGCCTTGTCTCACTTGCTGTTGCTACCCGGTAGGAGCAGGAGGGGTCGCCTTAGAAGGCTGTTGATACTGCTGTTGCTGCGAGGCTCGACTAAATTCCTTCCTTCTCGGGCACTCGGACAAGCGATGGTCCATGGAGCCACAGCCAAAATAGGCTCTCGTGGACCTCCAACATTTACTAGTCTCGTGACCCTTCCCGCATGCACCGCAGACTAGTCGTGATGTGTCACTAGCAACTCCCTTCTGTTTCTTAGAATACTGCTGACCTTTCCCAGAAGGCGGAACACTCTTCTTAAACTCCCCCAAGAATAGGCTCTTTTCAATTTCTTCCGCTGCATAAGCCCTGGCTACTACATCATCATATTGAACGGGACGTTGAAAGGCAGTGGCATGTCCCTTGATAGTAGGCCTTGGCCCTTCCAGAAATCTTTCCACTCAATTCTCCTCAGTGTCAATTAGATCTAGAGCAAACCGAGAGAGCTGGCTGAATACATGCACGTATTCTGCAACGGTCATGAGGTTCTGCTGCAGGGAAAGGAACTCTGCCTTCTTCTTGCGAGTCATGTGGTCGGGAATGAACTTCTTCCGGAATTGCCTCTTAAAGGCTTCCCAAACAGTAGCATCCGGCATAGCCCTCATGTGGTCTCGGATACTCTTCCACCATGTATCCGCGATGTCCCTGAACATGGATGCCGCAAGGACCACTTGTTGCCTGGGTGTACAAGTTAATGTATTGAAAACGTTCTCCGTGTGGACAAACCATTCATCTGCTTGTAACGGATCCTCATGTCCGGTAAACTCTGTTGCTCCCCTTTTATGGAACTTCTCATATAACGAGTTGGGATCTCCTGGCTGATCTTGTCGGTTTAACAGGGCGGCCAACTGTAACTGCATGGCGGCCTGATTGGCTTTGCCAGCAGCCAGTTGATGCATCAACATCATAAATCGTTCCCCCGTAGTGTAAGTGGGATGAGGAGGAAGTGGGGGTGGAGGATCCGCACCTTCCAACTCAATATTATTGCGGTCATTATCACCTGAGCTGTTGTTCATGCAGGATCTAGACGCCATGGCTCTGCAATCACAATGGTGATTAATCATATATATATACATACATACATACTACAGTCATACCATAAGTTATCATTACAATAGAAATCCACGCAAACGGACCTATCGGAACCTCACCACGCTTCCTAATGTTGCTAAGTCTTTTAAGTGACTTCTTGGTGCGGCTCTGATACCATTACTTACATATGTCATGCCCCGATCCCGGGAATTTGGGGATTTGAGTGGGCCCCTAGGGCGTGGATACGTAATCCCGTAGAAATCCATGCCCAGAAGAATTATGCACGAATTCCTACAAGGGAGATTCCATAGGAACGTGTGAGGTATGCTGACACACATACGTCATAACTTATCATAAGCGAAATCCTGTGAAATACTCAGTAATTATCAAGAGCACATGCTTTCATAGTCTGTTAACTTTCATAAGCAAACATAGAAACATACAGAAGTGTTAAAGTCTTCAATTACATTCCAGGAAAACTACTTAAGAGTTTGATACAAAAGGGTCCAAGCATAACATCCCAAAAATCCACGCGCTCCGTGAGATGGCTAGTAATAGATGTCGCCATCCGTCCACTTGTCTACACCCCGAGGTACCATTGGGGTGCCCTCCGGGCGCGCGTCAGTGTCCGCATTGGGACCGGATTCTGGACCTGCAATACCAAGGGTAACACTGTTAACACGACGGTTAAGCAAGTACTAAGGCATATGAACTAATACAACATAATATATCAACAAGGAAAAAAGCACTGAACATGATGCATGAGTGAGGAGTTATAACTTAAATGTCATACATACTGATTGGCAACCACGATGCTCTATTCTCCCAAAAGGGAGCATACATATCATATGGGTCGCTAGGGGATCAGGCTAGCATCCCGTGGAGCGCCGACTACTCCTTCGTAAACCTACTACAGTGGTGACATACATATACCAAAAAGGCAAAAGCTAAGTGGTGCCGATTCGAATTCAATTTTACTAGTCATATAATATATAAGGAACATCAGTCCAAGAATATAATTGTGACAACTGCAATAATGAAATGAAGCATATACATATGAGTTGCAAGGCTCGAACGTCGGCTATACCCTTGGTTAAAAAGCACACACTCAGTAGAAGCTCTGGCTTGTCAGACACGCACTCATTAGAAGCTCAGGTCTGAATTGCCTCGGGTTTGCTAGAGGAAATGAATCTGATAACAATCGTGCTGAAGGTGATATATCATAGCAATATGAATGTATTCCGCTTGAGTGAATACCTAAGAGATCACTACCTTCACCCCCTTATAATAAGTAACCTATAGTCCCCAAGGACATTCAACACAATGTACACATAAGACGTTTGGTGTCGTTGTGTTACCGTATCTTAGTATTACCTTGTGTGCATACGGGACACCCCATCTTATGCCAACATCCATGACTTGCCATTGGGAGACCCTCCGGAATCATTCATTCTCTCCAACAAGTACTTACCATTGGGCCTGTGAAGTGGTATAGAAGGTGCCAATACTAAGGCCCTACAAGGTCATTGAATGCCCTTACCCCTATGTTTACTGGGTTCTTACGGCTTGGCCGTGTACAAGGCTACGGCTTAGCCGAGTGGGTCAAATTCCTTCCGGATTTTCAGGCACATTTATGGGCCAACCATATGTTGTCCTACGGCTTAACCGTGCTAAGCCTACAGCTAGGTTACGGGGAGGTCACGGCTTAGCCGTAGTGTATTCCACGGTGCAGCCGTCTGCAAACCGTAGAAGAAACTGAGTTCCATGAGCTCTCTGGAAAGCTCACCGTAGGAAGACCTACGGCTAGGTTACGGGCTGGTCACGGCTTAGCCGTAATACATTTTACGGTTCAGCCGTGGCTGAGCCGTAGTTCAAAACTGGGTTTTGTTGCTCTCTGGACTGTGAGCCGTAGATGCTCACGGCTTAGCCGTAGCTTCACCGTAAGCTTCAGAAACCTGAATACAGTTCTGTAGCTCAATTTCGATTTCAGTCAGCACAGAACCTATATTGGGAGGGGGTTCTATGACTTACTAGTAGTAACCAATTAAGGTGTTCTGTACTCCCACACCCTCTATTCCCATTTTTACCATTCCCACTTGATTCATACCCCACTGGCACCCAAGTAACAACTTGATTCACACACACCCATTAAGAAGAGACTGCAGTTGAAAATTGGAAGAACTTACTCAACATGCAATGAATAAATTACACATGCAGTGCATATAGACTCAGGTACTTGCCTTGTTACCAATGTTTAGCCCCTTTCTAACTCTTCTTGCCGTGTGGGTAGAGGGAAAACTTCAATTCGAAATGGGTTCTCTACAATAGAACATGCAAAGAGGAAAATGGGGTTTAAGCTCACATGCATGTCATGTGGTGGAGTCCTTATGACCCTAATAACCCGAAAGGCTGAAACGAAGACAACCCCTCACCTTATACTGCTGTAGATTTCAGGAAAGAGGTACCCAAAGGAGAAGGAAATCGGTGGAGACGTTTCGTAACACATGCCCGACCCTTTTCCAGTCGTGGTAGCACCTCAAGAGGAAGAGAAATGAAGAGAATCTGAACAGAAGGAAGAGCTCCAGCAGTTGAACGAAAAGAAAAGGTGGAAGATACGTTGAGCTCCCATTTAAACATGAGTTTCTCTGGAAGTTATATGCAAGCCCATAAGTTCTAAATAATTTATAGTTTAGACCACAGGGGCCTCAATTGGCCCAGGATGAGTCCGGATCGACTCGGGCCCAACACGAAAGACGGTCAACGCAAAGAGTTACACGAAAGGGAATGGGCGAGGCATCCATTAGATATAAGAACAATTTACAAAAGACCCTTGACTACTTAGTCCGAACTCTGCCCAACTACCTATCCAAGGCCCAAACCCAATAGTTTTGCACTAAATTCATCCTCAAAAAGTCTTAATCGATATAAAACAAGGTTAATTAACGTAACTAAGATTAATGGGGGTTCGGGTCCTTACATCCTCCCCCACTTAAGATCATTCGGTCCTCTGAATGCAACGTACCTTAGGTAGTAGTTCCGGATATTTTGCTCAAATTTGATCTTCAAGCTCCCAGGTGGCCTCTTCTTGTCCATGGTGCTCCCATAACACCTTAACCCATTTGATCGTTCGTGTACGCAGCACCTGTTCCTTAGTGTCAACGATGCGAAGGGGTCTCTCTTCATAGCTCACATCAGGCCTCACTTGCACGTCATCCAACTCAAGGACATGTGAAGGATCTGGGAGGTACTTCCTGAGCATCGACATATGGAACACATTATGAACTCCTGCAAGCGGGGGTGGTAGCTCCAACCGATAAGCTAAGTCTCCCACTCTACTCTGTATCTCGAAAGGTCCCACAAACTGTGGAACAAGCTTACCCTTTTGGCCAAACCTAATGGTACCCTTCATTGGGGAAACTTTCAAGAAAACCTTGTCCCCCACTTGGAACTCGAGGGGCCGGCGGCGGTATCTGCATAACTCTTCTGGCGTGATGGTGCAGTTTTCAATCTATCTTGCACCTTTTGCACCTTTTCCGTCGTATTCGCCACCAGGGTGGGTCCATGGAAACTCCAAACCCCAACCTCTTCCCAACAGACAGGCGTACGGCACTTACGTCCTTACAAGACTTCAAATAAAGCCATTCTGATGCTCGCGTGAAAGCTGTTATTATATGCAAACTCACATAAAGAGAGGTCTTCATCCCACTCCTTTCCGAAGTCCAATACGCTAGTTCGTAGCATATCTTCCAGGGTCTGTATCGTGCGCTCCGATTGCCCATCTGTCTGAGGATGGTAAGCCATGCTGAAACTGTGTTTGGTGCCTAAGGATGTCTGAAAAGACTGCCAAAAGGAAGACACGAACCTATTGTCTCGATCGGACACAATTGAGACTGGAGTACCGTGTAGCCGCACAATTTCATCAATGAAGATCTTGGCCATCTCCTGAAATTTCATCCCTTTCCTGATGGGAATAAAGTGGGCTGATTTCATTAGTCGGTCGACAATCACCCACACAACATCATGATGCCTACTTGTTCGGGGCAGCCCTGAAACAAAATCCATCGTGAGATTCTCCCATTTCCACTTAGGAATCTGCAGAGGGTGTAACAAACCGGCAGGCTTCCTGTGTTCAGCTTTCACCCGTTGGCAGGTATGGCATCTTGTCACAAAGCCCGCTATATCCCTCTTCATGTTATTCCACCAAAACCTGCCATGTAAATTCTGGTACATTTTTGTACTCTCGGGGTGCATGGAATATCGAGCATGGTGTGCTTCAGTCATGATTGCCCTTTTCAGGTTATGATTTTGAACCGCTGGAACACAAAGCCGATCTCTAAAGTACAATACACCGCCTACCATCCTGAAATCAGGTTTCTCGGATATACGGTCACGAATCTTAACAAACTCCGGATCTTCAAACTGCCTCTCCTTGATTTGCTGAATTAAGGTGGGTTCGAAGACTGACATAGCCACTAACATGACCTTATCATCTACGAATTCAACTTCCACATCCAGATCTTGGAATCCCTCTACTAGAGACCATTCACCACACAAGGCTGCCAACTCGGTGGTGGATTTCTTGCTTAAAGCATCAGCCACTACATTCCCTTTCCCGGGGAAGTATTTAATCGGGAAATCATAATCTTTTATGAATTCCAACCACCTGCGCTATCGCATGTTAAGATCATGCTGCGAGTATAAATACTGGAGACTACGATGGTCGCTGTGGACTTTAAATTTCTCTCCATATAAATAATGTCTCCACATCTTCAGCGCGAAAACTACTACAGCCAATTCTAAATCATATGTGGCATAGCTCTTCTCATATTCCTTCAATTGTCGAGATCCATTTGCTATTACCTTTCCATTCTGCATGAGTACACATCCTAGCCCAATCCCCAAAGCATATGTATAGATAACAAATCTACCACTCCCTTCTGGTAGAGATAAGATCGGGGCTGAGGTTAATTTCTCCTTAAGGAGTTGAAAACTCGACTCACACTCAGCGGACCAAACGAATGGCTCATTCTTCCGGGTCAACTTTGTCAAAGGTGCAACTATTTTGGAAAAATCCTTCACAAACCTTCTATAGTAACCGGCTAGGCCAATAAAGCTTCTAACTTCTGCAACAGTTTTGGGACTCTGCCAAGTAGTTATAGCCTCAATCTTAGCTGGATCTACTGCAAGCCCATCTTTTGAGATTATATGCCCTAAAAAGGCAACTTGCTCCAACCAGAATTCACACTTGTCCAATTTTGCATACAGTCGGTGGTCCCTTAGAAATTACAGAGAAATCCTCAAATGTTCCACATGCTCATCTTTGGTCTTGGAGTATACCAAAACACCATCAATGAAAATTACCACGAACCGATCAAGATATGCTGAGAAGATCTTGTTCATCAAGACCATAAATATTGCGGGCGCATTTGTCAATCCAAAAAGCATAACCAAAAATTCATAATGCCCATATCTTGTCCTGAAAGCTATCTTTGATGTGTCTTGATCCCTGACTCGCAGCTGATGATATCCGGACCTGAGATCAATCTTAGAGAAATGGGTCACACCCTGTAATTGATCAAACAGTTCATCAATTCTAGGCAATGGATATTTGTTTTTAATTGTCACCTGATTCAACTGCCGGTAATCAATACACATCCTAAGGATGCCATCCTTCTTCTTCACAAATAAAACCGGGCCTCACCATGGTGATGTGCTAGGACCAATGAACCCCTTATCCAATAAGGCCTGTAACTGTACTTTCAGTTCACGTAATTCTACCGGGGCCATTCTATACGGAGCCTTAGAGATGGGAGCAGTACCAGGTACTAGCTCTATAGTAAAATCCACTTCCCTAATCGGAGGAAGGCCAGGTACTTCATCCAGGAATACATCAGGAAATTCACAAACCATGGGTATTTCTTCCAGCTTCTTAGATGCTTTCTTCTCCACAATGAAGGTAATATATCCCTCACAACCACTATGGATTAGTCTTTCCACTCGAAGTGCTGAAATTAATCTAGTGTTCGAGCTCTTATTGTCACCTTGGAACACAGCACCTGGGCCATCTTCACTCACCCTTACGATAACAGTCTTACAAAAACAGTCGAGACAGGTCATATATTTGGTTAACCAATCCATACCTAGGATTATATCGAAATCGTGCATGGGTAACACGATAAGTTCCGCCGGGAGAAGAACTTCTCCGATGAGAACTCGACAACCAAGGTAATAGTCGTCACAAGTTACCGTCTTACCAACCGGAGTGATAACACTCAACACATACGGCAACTGTGCTGGTGATTCCCGTATCCTACTAGAGAATCGAGGTGAGATGAAAGAGTGTGAAGATCCTGAATCAAACAACACTTTAGCTTCAATGCCACAAATAGAAACCTTACCTACAACCACATGTTATGTTGCCTCTGCTTCTTCTTATGTCAATGCATAAGCACGGCCTTGCCTTTGGGGTCGGTGTTGCTGTCCTTGTCTCTGCTGTCCCTGAGCTTGCCGTGTCTGCCCTTGGCCTTGTCTCACTTGCTGTTGCTGTCGGGTAGGCGCAGGAGGGGTCGCCTTAGAAGGCTGTTGATACTGCTGTTGCTGCGAGGCTCGACTAAATTCCTTCCTTCTCGGGCACTCGGACAAGCGATGGTCCATGGAGCCACAGCCAAAATAGGCTCTCGTGGACCTCCAACATTTACTAGTCTCGTGACCCTTCCCGCATGCACCGCAGACTAGTCGTGATGTGTCACTAGCAACTCCCTTCTGTTTCTTAGAATACTGCTGACCTTTCCCAGAAGGCGGAACACTCTTCTTAAACTCCCCCAAGAATAGGCTCTTCTCAATTTCTTCCGCTGCATAAGCCCTGGCTACTACATCATCATATTGAACGGGATGTTGAAAGGCAGTGGCATGTCCCTTGAGAGCAGGCCTTGGCCCTTCCAGAAATCTTTCCACTCAATTCTCCTCAGTGTTAATTAGATCTAGAGCAAACCGAGAGAGCTGGCTGAATACATGCACGTATTCTGCAACGGTCATGAGGTTCTGCTGCAGGGAAAGGAACTCTGCCTTCTTCTTGCGAGTCATGTGGTCGGGAATGAACTTCTTCTGGAATTGCCTCTTAAAGGCTTCCCAAACAGTAGCATCCGACATAGCCCTCATGTGGTCTCAGATACTCTTCCACCATGTATCTGCGATGTCCCTGAACATGGATGCCGCAAGGACCACTTGTTGCCTGGGTGTACAAGTTAATGTATTGAAAACGTTCTCCGTGTGGACAAACCATTCATCTGCTTGTAACGGATCTCATGTCCGGTAAACTCTGTTGCTCCCCTTTTATGGAACTTCTCATATAACGAGTTGGGATCTCCTGGCTGATCTTGTCGGTTTAACAGGGCGGCCAACTGTAACTGCATGGCGGCCTGATTGGCTTTGCCAGCAGCCAGTTGATGCATCAACATCATAAATCGTTCCCCCGTAGTGTAAGTGGGATGAGGAGGAAGTGGGGGTGGAGGATCCGCACCTTCCAACTCAATATTATTGCGGTCATTATCACCTGAGCTGTTGTTCATGCAGGATCTAGATGCCATGGCTCTGCAATCACAATGGTGATTAATCATATATATAAACATACATACATACTACAGTCATACCATAAGTTATCATTATAATAGAAATCCACGCAAACGGAGCTATCGGAACCTCACCACGCTTCCTAATGTTGCTAAGTCTTTTAAGTGACTTCTTGGTGCGGCTCTGATACCATTACTTACATATGTCATGCCCCGATCCCGGGAATTTGGGGATTTGAGTGGGCCCCTAGGGCGTGGATACGTAATCCCGTAGAAATCCATGCCCTGAAGAATTATGCATGAATTCCTACAAGGGAGATTCCATAGGAACGTGTGAGGTATGCTGACACACATATATCATAATTTATCATAAGCGAAATCCTGCGAAATACTCAGTAATTATCAAGAGCACATGCTTTCATAGTCTGTTAACTTTCATAAGCAAACATAGAAACATACAGAAGTGTTCAAGTCTTCAATTACATTCCAGGAAAACTACTTAAGAGTTTGATACAAAAGGGTCCAAGCATAACATCCTAAAAATCCACGCGCTCCGTGAGATGGCTAGTAATAGATGTCGCCATCCATCCACTTGTCTACACCCCGAGGTACCATTGGGGTACCCTCCGGGCGCGCGTCAGTGTCCGCATTGGGACCGGATTCTGGACCTGCAATACCAAGGGTAACACTGTTAACACGACGGTTAAGCAAGTACTAAGGCATATGAACTAATACAACATAATATATCAACAAGGAAAAAAGCACTGAACATGATGCATGAGTGAGGAGTTATAACTTAAATGTCATACATACTGATTGGCAACCACGATGCTCTATTCTCCCAAAAGGGAGCATACATATCATATGGGTCGCTAGGGGATCCGGCTAGCTTCCTGAGGAGCGCCGACTACTCCTTCGTAAACCTACTACAGTGGTGACATGCATATACCAAAAAGGCAAAAGCTAAGTGGTGCCGATTCGGATTCAATTTTACTAGTCATATCATATATAAGGAACATCAGTCCAAGAATATAATTGTGACAACTACAATAATGAAATGAAGCATATACATATGAGTTGCAAGGCTCGAACCTCGGCTATACCCTTGGTTAACAAGCACACACTCAGTAGAAGCTCTGGCTTGTCAGACACGCACTCATTAGAAGCTCAGGTCTGAATTGCCTCGGGTTTGCTAGAGGAAATGAATCTGATAACAATCGTGCTGAAGGTGATATATCATAGCAATATGAATGTATTCCGCTTGAGTGAATACCTAAGAGATCACTACCTTCACCCCCTTATAATAAGCAACCTATAGTCCCCAAGGACATTCAACATAATCTACACATAAGACGTTTGGTGTCGTTGTGTTACCGTATCTTAGTATTACCTTGTGTGCATACGGGACACCCTATCTTATGCCAACATCCATGACTTGCCATTGGGAGACCCTCCGGAATCATTCATTCTCTCCAACAAGTACTTACCATTGGGCCTGTGAAGTGGTATAGAAGGTGCCAATACTAAGGCCCTACAAGGTCATTGAATGCCCTTACCCCTATGTTTACTGGGTTCTTACGGCTTGGCCGTGTACAAGGCTACGGCTTAGCCGAGTGGGTCAAATTCCTTCCGGATTTTCAGGCACATTTATGGGCCAACCATATGTTGTCCTACGGCTTAACCGTGCTAAGCCTACAGCTAGGTTACGGGGAGGTCACGGCTTAGCCGTAGTGTATTCCACGGTGCAGCCGTCTGCAAACCGTAGAAGAAACTGGGTTCCATGAGCTCTCTGGAAAGCTCACCGTAGGAAGACCTACGGCTAGGTTACGGGCTGGTCACGGCTTAGCCGTAATACATTTTACGGTTCAGCCGTGGCTGAGCCGTAGTTCAAAACCGGGTTTTGTTGCTCTCTGGACTGTGAGCCGTAGATGCTCACGGCTTAGCCGTAGCTTCACCGTAAGCTTCAGAAACCTGAATACAGTTCTGTAGCTCAATTTCGATTTCAGTCAGTACAGAACCTATATTAGGAGGGGGTTTTATGACTTACTAGTAGTATCCAATTAAGGTGTTCTGTACTCCCACACCCTCTATTCCCATTTTTACCATTCCCACTTGATTCATACCCCACTGGCACCCAAGTAACAACTTGATTCACACACACCCATTAAGAAGAGACTGCAGTTGAAAATTGGAAGAACTTACTCAACATGCAATGAATAAATTACACATGCAGTGCATATAGACTCAGGTACTTGCCTTGTTACCAATGTTTAGCCCCTTTCTAACTCTTCTTGCCGTGTGGGTAGAGGGAAAACTTCAATTCGAAATGGGTTCTCTACAATAGAACATGCAAAGAGGAAAATGGGGTTTAAGCTCACATGCATGTCATGTGGTGGAGTCCTTATGACCCTAATAACCCGAAAGGCTGAAACGAAGACAACCCCTCACCTTATACTGCTGTAGATTTCAGGAAAGAGGTACCCAAAGGAGAAGGAAATCGGTGGAGACGTTTCGTAACACATGCCCGACCCTTTTCCAGTCGTGGTAGCACCTCAAGAGGAAGAGAAATGAAGAGAATCTGAACAGAAGGGAGAGCTCCAGCAGTTGAACGAAAAGAAAAGATGGAAGATACGTTGAGCTCCCATTTAAACATGAGTTTCTCTGGAAGTTACATGCAAGCCCATAAGTTCTAAATAATTTATAGTTTAGACCACAGGGGCCTCAATTGGCCCAGGATGAGTCCGGATCGACTCGGGCCCAACACGAAAGACGGTCAACGCAAAGAGTTACACGAAAGGGAATGGGCGAGGCATCCATTAGAGATAAGAACAATTTACAAAAGACCCTTGACTACTTAGTCCGAACTCTACCCAACTACATATCCAAGGCCCAAACCCAATAGTTTTGCACTAAATTCATCCTCAAAAAGTCTTAATCGATATAAAACAAGGTTAATTAACGTAACTAAGATTAATGGGGGTTCGGGTCCTTACATCCTCCCCCACTTAAGATCATTCGGTCCTCTGAATGCAACGTACCTTAGGTAGTAGTTCCGGATATTTTGCTCGAATTTGATCTTCAAGCTCCCAGGTGGCCTCTTCTTGTCCATGGTGCTCCCATAACACCTTAACCCATTTGATCGTTCGTGTACGCAGCACCTGTTCCTTAGTGTCAACGATGCGAAGGGGTCTTTCTTCATAGCTCACATCAGGCCTCACTTGCACGTCATCCAACTCAAGGACATGTGAAGGATCTGGGAGGTACTTCCTGAGCATCGACATATGGAACACATTATGAACTCCTGCAAGCGGGGGTGGTAGCTCCAACCGATAAGCTAAGTCTCCCACTCTACTCTGTATCTCGAAAGGTCCCACAAACTGTGGAACAAGCTTACCCTTTTGGCCAAACCTAATGGTACCCTTCATTGGGGAAACTTTCAAGAAAACCTTGTCCCCCACTTGGAACTCGAGGGGCCGGCGGCGGTTATCTGCATAACTCTTCTGGCGTGATGGTGCAGTTTTCAATCTATCTTGCACCTTTTGCACCTTTTCCGCCGTATCCGCCACCAGGGTGGGTCCATGGAAACTCCAAACCCCAACCTCTTCCCAACAGACAGGCGTACGGCACTTACGTCCTTACAAGACTTCAAATAGAGCCATTCTGATGCTCTCGTGAAAGCTGTTATTATATGCAAACTCACATAAAGAGAGGTCTTCATCCCACTCCTTTCTGAAGTCCAATACGCTAGTTCGTAGCATATCTTCCAGGGTCTGTATCGTGCGCTCCGATTGCCCATCTGTCTGAGGATGGTAAGCCATGCTGAAACTGTGTTTGGTGCCTAAGGATGTCTGAAAAGACTGCCAAAAGGAAGACACGAACCTATTGTCTCGATCGGACACAATTGAGACTGGAGTACCGTGTAGCCGCACAATTTCATCAATGAAGATCTTGGCCATCTCCTGAAATTTCATCCCTTTCCTGATGGGAATAAAGTGGGCTGATTTCATTAGTCGGTCGACAATCACCCACACAACATCATGATGCCTACTTGTTCGGGGCAGCCCTGAAACAAAATCCATCGTGAGATTCTCCCATTTCCACTTAGGAATCTGCAGAGGGTGTAACAAACCGGCAGGCTTCCTGTGTTCATCTTTCACCCGTTGGCAGGTAAGGCATCTTGTCACAAAGCCCGCTATATCCCTCTTCATGTTATTCCACCAAAACCTGCCATGTAAATTCTGGTACATTTTTGTACTCTCGGGGTGCATGGAATATCGAGCATGGTGTGCTTCAGTCATGATTGCCCTTTTCAGGTTATGATTTTGAACCGCTGGAACACAAAGCCGATCTCTAAAGTACAATACACCGCCTACCATCCTGAAATCAGGTTTCTCGGATATACGGTCACGAATCTTAACAAACTCCGGATCTTCAAACTGCCTCTCCTTGATTTGCTGAATTAAGGTGGGTTCGAAGACTGACATAGCCACTAACATGACCTTATCATCTACGAATTCAACTTCCACATCCAGATCTTGGAATTCCTCTACTAGAGACCATTCACCACACAAGGCTGCCAACTCGGTGGTGGATTTCTTGCTTAAAGCATCAGCCACTACATTCCCTTTCCCAAGGAAGTATTTAATCGGGAAATCATAATCTTTTATGAATTCCAACCACCTGCGCTATCTCATGTTAAGATCATGCTGCGAGTATAAATACTGGAGACTACGATAGTCGCTGTGGACTTTAAATTTCTCTCCATATAAATAATGTCTCCACATCTTCAGCGCGAAAACTACTACAGCCAATTCTAAATCATATGTGGCATAGCTCTTCTCATATTCCTTCAATTGTCGAGATCCATTTGCTATTACCTTTCCATTCTGCATGAGTACACATCCTAACCCAATCCCCGAAGCATCTGTATAGATAACAAATCTACCACTCCCTTCTGGTAGAGATAAGATCGGGGCTGAGGTTAATTTCTCCTTAAGGAGTTGAAAACTCGACTCACACTCAGAGGACCAAACAAATGGCTCATTCTTCCTGGTCAACTTTGTCGAAGGTGCAACTATTTTGGAAAAATCCTTCACAAACCTTCTATAGTAACCGGCTAGGCCAACAAAGCTTCTAACTTCTGCAACGGTTTTGGGACTCTGCCAAGTAGTTATAGCCTCAATCTTAGCTGGATCTACTGCAAGCCCATCTTTTGAGATTATATGCCCTAAAAAGGCAACTTGCTCCAACCAGAATTCACACTTGTCCAATTTTGCATACAGTCGGTGGTCCCTTAGAAATTACAGAGAAATCCTCAAATGTTCCACATGCTCATCTTTGGTCTTGGAGTATACCAAAACACCATCAATGAAAATTACCACGAACCGATCAAGATATGCTGAGAAGATCTTGTTCATCAAGACCATAAATATTGCGGGCGCATTTGTCAATCCAAAAAGCATAACCAAAAATTCATAATGCCCATATCTTGTCCTGAAAGCTATCTTTGATGTGTCTTGATCCCTGACTCGCAGCTGATGATATCCGGACCTGAGATCAATCTTAGAGAAATGGGTCACACCCTGTAATTGATCAAACAATTCATCAATTCTAGGCAATGGATATTTGTTTTTAATTGTCACCTGATTCAACTGCCGGTAATCAATACACATCCTAAGGATGCCATCCTTCTTCTTCACAAATAAAACCGGGCCTCCCCATGGTGATGTGCTAGGACCAATGAACCCCTTATCCAATAAGGCCTGTAACTGTACTTTCAGTTCACGTAATTCTACCGGGGCCATTCTATACGGAGCCTTAGAGATGGGAGCAGTACCAGGTACTAGCTCTATAGTAAAATCCACTTCCCTAATCGGAGGAAGGCCAGGTACTTCATCCAGGAATACATCAGGAAATTCACAAACCATGGGTATTTCTTCCAGCTTCTTAGATGCTTTCTTCTCCACAATGAAGGTAATATATCCCTCACAACCACTATGGATTAGTCTTTCCACTCGAAGTGCTGAAATTAATCTAGTGTTCGAGCTCTTATTGTCACCTTGGAACACAGCACCTGGGCCATCTTCACTCACCCTTACGATAACAGTCTTACAAAAACAGTCGAGACAGGTCATATATTTGGTTAACCAATCCATACCTAGGATTATATCGAAATCGTGCATGGGTAACACGATAAGTTCCGCCGGGAGAAGAACTTCTCCGATGAGAACTCGATAACCAGGGTAATAGTCGTCACAAGTTACCGTCTTACCAACCGGAGTGATAACACTCAACACATAAGGCAACTGTGCTGGCGATTCCCGTATCCTACTAGAGAATCGAGGTGAGATGAAAGAGTGTGAAGATCCTGAATCAAACAACACTTTAGCTTCAATGCCACAAATAGAAACCTTACCTACAACCACATGTTCTGCTGCCTCTGCTTCTTCTTATGTCAATGCATAAGCACGGCCTTGCCTTTGGGGTCGGTGTTGCTGTCCTTGTCTCTGCTGTCCCTGAGCTTGCCGTGTCTGCCCTTGGCCTTGTCTCACTTGCTGTTGCTATCGGGTAGGCGCAGGAGGGGTCGCCTTAGAAGGCTGTTGATACTGCTGTTGCTGCGAGGCTCGACTAAATTCCTTCCTTCTCGGGCACTCGGACAAGCGATGGTCCATGGAGCCACAGCCAAAATAGGCTCTCGTGGACCTCCAACATTTACTAGTCTCGTGACCCTTCCCGCATGCACCGCAAACTAGTCGTGATGTGTCACTAGCAACTCCCTTCTGTTTCTTAGAATACTGCTAACCTTTCCCAGAAGGCGGAACACTCTTCTTAAACTCCCCCAAGAATAGGCTCTTCTCAATTTCTTCCGCTGCATAAGCCCTGGCTACTACATCATCATATTGAACGGGACGTTGAAAGGCAGTGGCATGTCCCTTGATAGCAGGCCTTGGCCCTTCCAGAAATCTTTCCACTCAATTCTCCTCAGTGTCAATTAGATCTAGAGCAAACCGAGAGAGCTGGCTGAATACATGCACGTATTCTGCAACGGTCATGAGGTTCTGCTGCAGGGAAAGGAACTCTGCCTTCTTCTTGCGAGTCATGTGGTCGGGAATGAACTTCTTCCGGAATTGCCTCTTAAAGGCTTCCCAAACAGTAGCATCCGACATAGCCCTCATGTGGTCTCGGATACTCTTCCACCATGTATCCGCGATGTCCCTGAACATGGATGCCGCAAGGACCACTTGTTGCCTGGGTGTACAAGTTAATGTATTGAAAACGTTCTCCGTGTGGACAAACCATTCATCTGCTTGTAACGGATCCTCATGTCCGGTAAACTCTGTTGCTCCCCTTTTATGGAACTTCTCATATAACGAGTTGGGATCTCCTGGCTGATCTTGTCGGTTTAACAGGGCGGCCAACTGTAACTGCATGGCGGCCTGATTGGCTTTGCCAGCAGCCAGTTGATGCATCAACATCATAAATCGTTCCCCCGTAGTGTAAGTGGGATGAGGAGGAAGTGGGGGTGGAGGATCCGCACCTTCCAACTCAATATTATTGCGGTCATTATCACCTGAGCTGTTGTTCATGCAGGATCTAGATGCCATGGCTCTGCAATCACAATGGTGATTAATCATATATATATACATACATACATACTACAGTCATACCATAAGTTATCATTATAATAGAAATCCACGCAAACGGACCTATCGGAACCTCACCACGCTTCCTAATGTTGCTAAGTCTTTTAAGTGACTTCTTGGTGCGGCTCTGATACCATTACTTACATATGTCATGCCCCGATCCCGGGAATTTGGGGATTTGAGTGGGCCCCTAGGGCGTGGATACGTAATCCCGTAGAAATCCATGCCCTGAAGAATTATGCATGAATTCCTACAAGGGAGATTCCATAGGAACGTGTGAGGTATGCTGACACACATACATCATAATTTATCATAAGCGAAATCCTGCGAAATACTCAGTAATTATCAAGAGCACATGCTTTCATAGTCTGTTAACTTTCATAAGCAAACATAGAAACATACAGAAGTGTTAAAGTCTTCAATTACATTCCAGGAAAACTACTTAAGAGTTTGATACAAAAGGGTCCAAGCATAACATCCCAAAAATCCACGCGCTCCGTGATATGGCTAGTAATAGATGTCGCCATCCGTCCACTCGTCTACACCCCGAGGTACCATTGGGGTACCCTCCGGGCGCGCGTCAGTGTCCGCATTGGGACCGGATTCTGGACCTGCAATACCAAGGGTAACACTGTTAACACGACGGTTAAGCAAGTACTAAGGCATATGAACTAATACAACATAATATATCAACAAGGAAAAAAGCACTGAACATGATGCATGAGTGAGGAGTTATAACTTAAATGTCATACATACTGATTGGCAACCACAATGCTCTATTCTCCCAAAAGGGAGCATACATATCATATGGGTCGCTAGGGGATCCGGCTAGCTTCCCGAGGAGCGCCGACTACTCCTTCGTAAACCTACTACAGTGGTGACATGCATATACCAAAAAGGCAAAAGCTAAGTGGTGCCGATTCGGATTCAATTTTACTAGTCATATCATATATAAGGAACATCAGTCCAAGAATATAATTGTGACAACTGCAATAATGAAATGAAGCATATACATATGAGTTGCAAGGCTCGAACCTCGGCTATACCCTTGGTTAACAAGCACACACTCAGTAGAAGCTCTGGCTTGTCAAACACGCACTCATTAGAAGCTCAGGTCTAAATTGCCTCGGGTTTGCTAGAGGAAATGAATCTGATAACAATCGTGCTGAAGGTGATATATCATAGCAATATGAATGTATTCCGCTTGAGTGAATACCTAAGAGATCACTACCTTCACCCCCTTATAATAAGTAACCTATAGTCCCCAAGGACATTCAACACAATGTACACATAAGACGTTTGGTGTCGTTGTGTTACCGTATCTTAGTATTACCTTGTGTGCATACGGGACACCCCATCTTATGCCAACATCCATGACTTGCCATTGGGAGACCCTCCGGAATCATTCATTCTCTCCAACAAGTACTTACCATTGGGCCTGTGAAGTGGTATAGAAGGTGCCAATACTAAGGCCCTACAAGGTCATTGAATGCCCTTACCCCTATGTTTACTGGGTTCTTACGGCTTGGCCGTGTACAAGGCTACGGCTTAGCCGAGTGGGTCAAATTCCTTCCGGATTTTCAGGCACATTTATGGGCCAACCATATGTTGTCCTACGGCTTAACCGTGCTAAGCCTACAGCTAGGTTACGGGGAGGTCACGGCTTAGCGTAGTGTATTCCACGGTGCAGCCGTCTGCAAACCGTAGAAGAAACTGGGTTCCATGAGCTCTCTGGAAAGCTCACCGTAGGAAGACCTACGGCTAGGTTACGGGCTGGTCACGGTTTAGCCGTAATACATTCTACGGTTCAGCCGTGGGTGAGCCGTAGTTCAAAACCGGGTTTTGTTGCTCTCTGGACTGTGAGCCGTAGATGCTCACGGCTTAGCCGTAGCTTCACCGTAAGCTTCAGAAACCTAAATACAGTTCTGTAGCTCAATTTCAATTTCAGTCAGTACAGAACCTATATTAGGAGGGGGTTTTATGACTTACTAGTAGTATCCAATTAAGGTGTTCTGTACTCCCACACCCTCTATTCCCATTTTTACCATTCCCACTTGATTCATACCCCACTGGCACCAAAGTAACAACTTGATTCACACACACCCATTAAGAAGAGACTGCAGTTGAAAATTGGAAGAACTTACTCAACATGCAATGAATAAATTACACATGCAGTGCATATAGACTCAGGTACTTGCCTTGTTACCAATGTTTAGCCCCTTTTTAACTCTTCTTGCCGTGTGGGTAGAGGGAAAACTTCAATTCGAAATGGGTTCTCTACAATAGAACATGCAAAGAGGAAAATGGGGTTTAAGCTCACATGCATGTCATGTGGTGGAGTCCTTATGACCCTAATAACCCGAAAGGCTGAAACGAAGACAACCCCTCACCTTATACTGCTGTAGATTTCAGGAAAGAGGTACCCAAAGGAGAAGGAAATCGGTGGAGACGTTTCGTAACACATGCCCGACCCTTTTCCAGTCGTGGTAGCACCTCAAGAGGAAGAGAAATGAAGAGAATCTGAACAGAAGGGAGAGCTCCAGCAGTTGAACGAAAAGAAAAGATGGAAGATACGTTGAGCTCCCATTTAAACATGAGTTTCTCTGGAAGTTACATGCAAGCCCATAAGTTCTAAATAATCTATAGTTTAGACCACAGGGGCCTCAATTGGCCCAGGATGAGTCCGGATCGACTCGGGCCCAACACGAAAGACGGTCAACGCAAAGAGTTACACGAAAGGGAATGGGCGAGGCATCCATTAGAGATAAGAACAATTTACAAAAGACCCTTGACTACTTAGTCCGAACTCTACCCAACTACCTATCCAAGGCCCAAACCCAATAGTTTTGCACTAAATTCATCCTCAAAAAGTCTTAATCGATATAAAACAAGGTTAATTAACGTAACTAAGATTGGTGTGGGTTCGGGTCCTTACACACAGCGTTCATGCTCCATGGTTTGTCCTGTTTAATGAGCAGAGAGAATGGTCTTCCATCCATAGCACAACATTTTCTAGTTATTCTAAAAGAAGCGTATGAGAAACTCTTCCCAATCTTCTTAAAATTGTGGTTTGCCTTTTTTCTTCTTCTTTTGGGCCATGCAAAATCAGTTCCTTCCACTGACACGAACTCTATCCAATTTTCTAAATGGAATATAACTCCTTGGAAACCTTACTCTTGGAGCAAGGTGAAAGATCTTGGCATATCTCATTATATCATATCAGATGTAACCTTCATCCCATGCATGTAGGAAAGCTGAGTGCTACTTTTGTTCAAAGTAAACTAAAAAAATCTGGTTTTGCAAGTTTTTATGGCAGACTACTTGTTTGATTTAACCCTCCTTTTCTGGGTTTTGGACCAGCACATGCCATTGCATGACATGGTGAAGGATTATCCCATGGGGGAAAACCTTGGCATATCTCATTTCCGTGGTGAATCTCACCTTTGACCCAATTAGAAAGATCATTATCTCAGTTTAATATGTTGGACTTGTATGAGCCATCTAATTGGTCTTTTAGAGAAACAACGAAACCAAGCTTGGCTCATAGACTTATTGGGCTAGAAAATAGGCTAGGCTCCAGATCATAGGCCCCAAAGTTTTAACGATGTAAGATTCAGGCTGCTGCTTCCAAACCTACATAACCCTCTTGCACCCTTACATTTTATAAATGGGCATGAGTTGCACATCGTGTGAAGGTTTTAAGGTTAGATAATTTGCCTGTTACTTAAGCTATGACATCGGATAATTGATTAGATGCATAGGTGGGAGAACAGTCACATAGGCCACATTTGTTGCATATGGTAAATCAAAGCATAGAAGGGACAAAATGGATGTCTAATAATAGTTAAGATATCAAGATATGAGAGGGCAGATGGTTGCCCATACCAGTAACTTATAAAGTTCCAACTCCAAGTAGGATTCTTCATGAAGTTGCGAAGGTTAAAGACATTATAGACCAAAACACAAATTGGTGGAATGTGGAACTAATTCGAAAGACCTTTGTTTTAGTGGAATGTGGAACTAATTCGAAGGACCTTTTTTTCTCATGAGGTTGAAGTAGCCTTAAAATGCCACTAAGTCCACAATTGCTGTGTGATAGACTGATATGGGCACTAAATAAGTCGGTGAGTTCACGGTTAAAACTACCTATTATGCTATGTCAAAGCTTTGACAGTCTTAGGACGTGAGGAAAACTCAAATGTGGGGGAAAGGAGAAAGTTTTGGATGAGTATGTGGAACCTGAAGATGCCTAATAAAATTAAGAATTTTGCTCAGAGAAACTGGCTCGAAGAAACTTGAAGACAACTTCTGTAGTTAGAAGTTGCTAAGTGACAAACAAGGTCTTAGATTTGATCATAGTGTATCCACATTGAAAGATTTAAAGAAAAATCGTAAAGTCATTACAACAACGTGGGATGATGATTCAGAAGATGCAAAAATCCACTTCCTAACATTGCCATTGCCAAGTTTGCGTTCATGTATCTTCACAGATCACATTTGACAACAGTACTACTGATGACGATTACTGTCACAACCCGAGCCCAGGGTTCGGGGGTTAGCAAAAGCCAAACCTAATGACACACGTACTCCCGTGCATGCACACGTAGACCGAGTCTAAATGCACACGCACAAGGGAACAAGCACACGTGCCAAGCAAGTATGCGGAAGCTGTAAATAACAGAAACATAAACAACTAATAGCACAAGAAGAGGATACCAGGAAAGGACTGACATAATTACATATGAACGTTTACAAAAGAACAAAAGGATAAATACAATAGTGACATGTCATGACATATACAAGTCTGAAAATCCACACAACACAAGACTCCAAAAGGATGCATGCCATGAACGCTCTCCCGTGGAGTGATCACATCCACTCCTCTAGGCCTGAGGGGGCCCCGGGGGTCTCAACTGGAGCCTGGCCGACCGGCGAGGGTTCGGCAGGGGGATCTGGGCCTGCAACACCAAAACAACTGTGAATACGAAGATTCAGCAAAGTATAAACCATAGCAAGTTAACACACGCTGTGTCTAATAGAATAAAGAACATCATGTGATTAAAGAAAGCATTTTCGTATACTAGGCTATCAAGAAAGAAAGATGCTGCGTGAATCAAGGATAACATGCTGTGTACATGACTAGTGGCTACTACATTACCATATGCTCCCAAAAGAGGGATCTTGTAACATGCAAAGAACACCATTGTCCGGGCCAGGGTACAATGGGTCTCGGTTTCCTGGGGTCCGGTTCCCCAAGACAAAATCCATACTGCAGCAGGCCATATAAACTATACCGAATTCACCCCGTCGGGATCCTAAGGCTGAGGCTAAGTAGTGCCTGACCATACGGAGTCAATCATGAAAATCCTGAGTAGATCGTGACAACTTATCATACGTGCAGATCCGTGAATGAACATATCATACATACGTACTCAGGGTAAATAAACCAAAATGTGAAAGTAACGAAACATACATAATCATGTTAGAGAGTTGAGATCAATGATCGAATGCAATATGTTATGCATCAATTCATGTGAAATCGAATCATCTTGCTTTACAAACCAATTCTAATCTAGTTATCCGGTGTTTCTAACCGTGCATGATGATGTAGTTTTAAGTTATTCGGTGCACCGTTGTCTAGTGTTGCCTTGAATCGGGCGGTGCACGAAGTCCCTTAAACCAACACCCATGGGGAGGTGCTTAACATCCGGATAACGAACATGAATGATTCGCAGCCCTCGAGATCATTCACGCGTAGTATCACATTCCGTTGGGCAAGTCTAGGTGCTCTACATTCTATCATGAAGGTCATATAGGTCTTATCTTTACACCTAGCCTTATTCTTCATGTGTGGTTACGGCTTAGCCGTGTGTGTGCTACGGCTTAGCCGTGTGTGGTCTACGGCTTAGCCGTGGCTGGGCCGTAGAAGGTCTGTCAGTTGCTGACTCTCAGTTATTCCAGAAATTGCACCCTGTATTGTTCTACGGCTGGGCCACGGCTGAGCTACGGCTTAGCCGTAGGGCATTCCACGGCTTAGCCGTGCCCTAGCCGTAGAGGAAAACTGGGTTTTTCTCTTCTCTGGATTGTGAGCCGTAAGAAGCATACGGCTTAGCCGTACCTGTACGAGTTTAATTTCCTGAAACCTGTATAGAATGTCTGAAAACTCATCCAATTTACAATTATCAAAGGGGAGTAGACAAGTAGTGAATTAATGAGTAGCAAATAGGCTGTAAATACATATTTCCACATCACTGCATGTAAAAACTATCCAATTCAAATGCATATCAACATGGGTTCTCACAAGCTAGGTTTATACTTGCCTTAGATTGGAAATCAATTGCACACTGGTAGCCCTCAAGCCAAACACAACCTAACACCAAATCAAAGTACATGCATGCATGAGAGATGGAGAGAAATCCACAACACACAGACACACCATGCAAAGAAGCAAGAAGGAGAAGAGATAGAGAAAGGAGATGAGAAGAATGGAAGACTTCCACTCACCTCAATTGCACATGCAAGGCCCACAAGTTTGATCGATGGAGAGAAATCAAGTGAAGGAGAGAGAGATAGAAGCTCCACGTGCACAGGGAATTTGAGAGAAAACGAGAGAGAGAACATGAGTGTCGATGGTTGAGAGCTTATATAAGTCAAATGGGTTGTCCAAATTTACAATGAAAGCCAAGTCAAAAGTTTTAATTTCAGTTTGAGTCAAACGCGGGTCCAATCGAATCACACGACCTCGGTTGCAAATGACGTAGTTACGAAAGTTAACGGGCTCAACGAAAGACACGTGTTGACATCAAGATGATGCAAAAATGACCATGTCTAAGAAAAGCTAAAATTACGAAAAAGGGCTTGGTCTACTTAATCCAGGTCAAACTCAACCCAACTACCTATCCATGACCCGTAACGAAAACAAAACACAAACAAAACACAATTAGCAACGAAAACAAGATTAACTAACCGCTAAACGGGGTCAAGCTGGGTCGGAGTGTTACATCCTCCCCTACTTGAGAATCATTCCGTCCTCGGAATGCACACTAAATCACTCATACCTGAGAAAACAAATCGGGGTACTGACGTGCCATCTGCTCTTCTAACTCCCAAGTAGCCTCATCGGGACTGTGATGCTCCCAAAGCACTTTGACCCATCGAATTGTCCTGGTGCGGAGTATCTGCTCTCGGGTTCCCACGATACGGAGCGGTCGCTCAACGTATACAGCACTCGGCTGAATCTGGACCTCGTCATAACGAATGACATGGGAGGGATCATGAACATATTTCCGAAGCATCGAAACGTGGAAAACGTTGTGCACTCCTGAAAACATCTCGGGAAGCTCTAATCGATAGGCTAAATCACCAATCCGACTCTTGATCTCGAACGGTCCGACATAGCGTGGAGCTAACTTGCCTTTCTGGCCGAAACGGATCGTACCCTTCATCGGTGAGACCTTCAGAAAAACCCACTCGCCAACCTGAAACTCTAAGGGTCGTCTGCGGGTGTCTGCATAACTCTTCTGTCTTGACCGAGCAACTTTCAAATTCTCAATGGCTTTCTGTACCTTCTCCGTAGTCTCGGCAATGATCGTCGGTCCGTGAAAACTGCGGGTTCCAACTTCTTCCCAACAAACCGGACTTCTACACTTCTTCCCGTACAATGCTTCATATGGTGCCATCCCAATGCTCTCGTGGAAACTGTTGTTGTAGGCGAACTCGCACAACGATAGATGAAGATCCCATTCTTTCTCGTAGCTCAACACACTGGCTCGCAACATATCCTCCAAAGTCTGAATCGTCCGCTCTGATTGTCCATCCGTCTGTGGGTGGTATGCCGTGCTGAAACTCAACTTCGTACCCAAAGCCTCTTGGAAAGCTCTCCAGAAAGACGAAACAAAACGGCTGTCACGATCGGATACAATCGACACGGGGGTACCATGGAGCCTGACGATCTCATCCACGAACTTCCTAGCCATCTCTGAAAATGTCATACCCTTCCGGAAAGGAATGAAATGGGCTGACTTCGTCAAGCGATCTACAATCACCCAAATGGCGTTGTTCTTCCTGCTCGTCGGCGGTAACCCTGAAACGAAGTCCATGGTGATGTTTTCCCACTTCCACTGCGGTATGTGCAAAGGATGCAACGAGCCTGGCGGTCTCTGATGATCGGCCTTCACCTTCTGACATGTCAAACAGCGAGCAACAAACCCTGCTACTTCTCTCTTCATGTTGTTCCACCAGAAGCGATCCTTGAGATTCCGAAACATCTTCGTGCTGCCTGGATGCATCGCGTAGCGAGCGTAATGCGCTTCGTTCATCAGCTTCTCCTTGAACTCATCAACTGCTGGCACGCACAACCTACTCCGAAAATAGAGTACACCATCCTCGAGTCTGAAATCGGGTCTGTCTCCAATGTGGTCTCGAATGCGCTTCAAAGTTAGATCTTCAAACTGCCTGTCCTTAATCTGCTGAATCATCTCAGGCTGAAACACTAGCGTACTAGCCAACGTCACGCACTCATCCACTAGTTTAACCTCAACAGGGAGACCACGAAACTCTAAGAGGAAACTGCTCAATAGCTGCACTGACTCTGCTTTCCTGCTGAGCGCATCTGCCACCACATTCCCCTTGCCTGGCTGATATCTGATCGGGAAGTCATAATCCTTAATAAGCTCAAGCCATCTCCGCTGTCTCATGTTCAGCTCCTGCTGCGTGAATAAGTACTGTAAACTGTGGTGGTCAGAACGAACCTCAAACTGCACACCATATAGATAATGTCTCCACAGCTTCAACGCAAACACGATGGCTGCCAATTCTAAATCATGGGTGGCGTAATTCTTCTCATGATCTCGCAACTGTCTCGATCCATAGGCAATAACCTTCCCATGCTGCATCAACACACAACCCAGACCAACTCGCGAAGCATCTGAATAAACCACGAATCCTTCACAACCATCTGGCAAGGCTAACACTGGGACTGTAGTCAACTTCTCTTTCAAAATCCGAAAACTGGCTTCACACTCCTCAGTCCAATCAAATGGTACGTTCTTCCTGGTCAACTTCGTCAATGGAGAAGAGATCTTAGCAAAGTCCTGGACAAATCGACGGTAGTAACCTGCTAGACCAAGGAAACTGCGAACCTCTGTCACTGTCTTGGGGCTAGGCCAATTCACCACTGCCTCTACTTTAGATGGATCAACTGCCAATCCCTCTCGTGAAATGAGATGACCTAAAAATGCAACCTGCTCAAGCCAAAAATCACACTTCGACAATTTAGCAAACAATCGATGTTCTCTCAACAACGACAAGGCTTTTCTCAAGTGCTCCCTATGCTCCTCTGCTGACTTAGAATATATCAGTATATCATCAATAAACACAACTACGAATTGGTCCAAGAAAGGAGCAAAGATCTGATTCATCAGTGCCATAAAAGCTGCAGGTGCGTTGGTTAGTCCAAAAGGCATCACGAGGAATTCATAATGTCCATAACGAGTCCTGAAGGCAGTCTTGGGAATGTCATCTTCTTTGACCCTCAACTGGTGATAACCAGACCTCAAATCAATCTTCGAAAAATATGCTGCGCCCTGAAGTTGATCGAACAGCTCATCAATCCTGGGTAGGGGGTACTTGTTCTTGATCGTCACTTTGTTCAGCTGTCGATAGTCTATGCACATCCGAAAAGTACCATCCTTCTTTTTGACAAACAAGACTGGTGCTCCCCAAGGTGAAACGCTCGGGCGAATGAAACTCTTATCCAAAAGCTCCTGTAGTTGCTTCTTCAATTCTGACAACTCTGCTGGGGCCATGCGATATGGAGCCTTGCTGATCGGTGCCGTGCCGGGAACAAGCTCAATGGCGAACTCCACATCTCGAACCGGGGGTAAGTCTGGCACATCGTCTGGAAAGACATCTGGAAAGTCACAGACCACCTGGATCTCACCTAGCTGCTTCGACTCCTTCTTCGCTGAGACAAAGGCAATGAAGCCTTCACACCCTCGGCGGATCAAGCGATCTGCCTTACACGCCGAAATCACACGCCTGGGGCATCTCTGCTGACTGCCCTCGAAACGGAAGCCCTTGCCTAAATCGAAGAAAATCGTCCTGTTGTAACAGTTAACACAGGCACGATATCGAGCGAGCCAATCCATACCAAGTATCACGTCGAAGTCCAGCATCGACAACAGGATCAAATCAACAGGTAACTGATGACCTGCAATCTGCACGTCGCAATGGGGGTAGTACATACTACACTCCACTCGCTTGCCAACTGGGGTGGATACAACCAACACATATGGCAACGGCTTAGACGGCTGAGGTAACCGCTCGGCAAAATGAGGTGCTACATAAGATCGTGTAGACCCCGAATCGAACAAAGCTAATGCCCCGACGCGCGAAATCAAAACAGTACCTTCAACCACCTGTGGATCCTCGGCACTCTCGTGGGTAGCAGCGTAAGCACGGGCTGTCTGGCGAGGCTGTCTCGAACCTGGACGAGCTGACTGTGGCTTGCTCGGGGCTGTAGGTGCACTGGGTCTGCTAGGAACTGCACCGGAAGTAGGACCAGATGGAGCTGCACCGGAGGCTCGATGTCGAGGACAATTAGCGATCATGTGCTCCCTCGAACCACAAATGAAACAAGCACCGGCCTTCCTCCAACAAGCTTCAGTCGTGTGGTTCCTACCACAATATCCACAAGTCACTCCACTAGAACTAGAAGTACTCTGCTGGCCTTTGGTCTTCTTCTGTACTTGTCCTCGTGCACTGAAAGGCGGCTGTCTCTTAGGCTCAACGGCTCTAGCAGCTTGGTGGATGGCCTCGGCAGAATAGGCCCTGTCCACTGCATCGTCAAACGTAGCCGGACGCTGAAACGCAGTCACGTGGTGCATGTACCGGGGATGCAAACCTTCGACAAACCTGTTCACCTTCCTCTCTTCGGTGCTGATCATGTCCGGAGCAAAAAGCGACAACTGCATAAACTTGTTCACATACTCTGCTACTGTCATCTGCTGCTGACGGAGAGCTAAGAACTCAACCTCCTTGGCTCGAAACACATGAGCCGGGATGAACTTCCTCCTGAACTGTTGCTTGAACATCTCCCACACCGTAGCACTAGGAATATCTCTGTAGGAGTCTTTCACGCTCTTCCACCAAGTCTTTGCGACATCTCTGAACATAGAAGTTGCTAATCCGACTTTCTGCCGGTTCGTGCACACGACGGTCTCAAAAACATCCTCTGTCTGGTCTAACCACTATTCTGCCTTCAGTGGCTCTTCTGTTCCATAGAACTCAATAGCTCCTCGCTTGCGAAATTTCCCATAGAGGGCATTCGGGTCACTCTCTCGAGGCTGCAAGATCACCTGCTGGTCTACATGCGACTGAACGGGGGCTTGGCTTTGTCGGTCTAACATGGTTGTCACTTGGGCTTGCAAGTTCTGCATGGATTGTGATTGTGCCTGAAGGGACTGGAATAACATAAGGATGCGTTCATCTGTATTCGGTGTCTGCGGTGAAGGGGCAGATCCGCTCTCGTTATTTCCGGCGTTCTGCTGCGAACCAGAACCTGATGCCATCCTGTAAAATGGAAAGAGTCAGACACAAACACAACACAAGAGCGCCCAACAAACCCCAAAATCTAGAAAGAGCACAAAGGAATAATCGTATCCTCACCACGATCCTATACATGCCTACATGCTTATCATCTAGAACAAGGAATGAGCAAGGAATGCTTTGATACCATACAATACGTATGTCACAACCCGAGCCCAGGGTTCGGGGGTTAGCAAAAGCCAAACCTAATGACACACGTACTCCCGTGCATGCACACGTAGACCGAGTCTAAATGCACACGCACAAGGGAACAAGCACACGTGCCAAGCAAGTATGCGGAAGCTGTAAATAACAGAAACATAAACAACTAATAGCACAAGAAGAGGATACCAGGAAAGGACTGACATAATTACATATGAACGTTTACAAAAGAACAAAAGGATAAATACAATAGTGACATGTCATGACATATACAAGTCTGAAAATCCACACAACACAAGACTCCAAAAGGATGCATGCCATGAACGCTCTCCCGTGGAGTGATCACATCCACTCCTCTAGGCCTGAGGGGGCCCCGGGGGTCTCAACTGGAGCCTGGCCGACCGGCGAGGGTTCGGCAGGGGGATCTGGGCCTGCAACACCAAAACAACTGTGAATACGAAGATTCAGCAAAGTATAAACCATAGCAAGTTAACACACGCTGTGTCTAATAGAATAAAGAACATCATGTGATTAAAGAAAGCATTTTCGTATACTAGGCTATCAAGAAAGAAAGATGCTGCGTGAATCAAGGATAACATGCTGTGTACATGACTAGTGGCTACTACATTACCATATGCTCCCAAAAGAGGGATCTTGTAACATGCAAAGAACACCATTGTCCGGGCCAGGGTACAATGGGTCTCGGTTTCCTGGGGTCCGGTTCCCCAAGACAAAATCCATACTGCAGCAGGCCATATAAACTATACCGAATTCACCCCGTCGGGATCCTAAGGCTGAGGCTAAGTAGTGCCTGACCATACGGAGTCAATCATGAAAATCCTGAGTAGATCGTGACAACTTATCATACGTGCAGATCCGTGAATGAACATATCATACATACGTACTCAGGGTAAATAAACCAAAATGTGAAAGTAACGAAACATACATAATCATGTTAGAGAGTTGAGATCAATGATCGAATGCAATATGTTATGCATCAATTCATGTGAAATCGAATCATCTTGCTTTACAAACCAATTCTAATCTAGTTATCCGGTGTTTCTAACCGTGCATGATGATGTAGTTTTAAGTTATTCGGTGCACCGTTGTCTAGTGTTGCCTTGAATCGGGCGGTGCACGAAGTCCCTTAAACCAACACCCATGGGGAGGTGCTTAACATCCGGATAACGAACATGAATGATTCGCAGCCCTCGAGATCATTCACGCGTAGTATCACATTCCGTTGGGCAAGTCTAGGTGCTCTACATTCTATCATGAAGGTCATATAGGTCTTATCTTTACACCTAGCCTTATTCTTCATGTGTGGTTACGGCTTAGCCGTGTGTGTGCTACGGCTTAGCCGTGTGTGGTCTACGGCTTAGCCGTGGCTGGGCCGTAGAAGGTCTGTCAGTTGCTGACTCTCAGTTATTCCAGAAATTGCACCCTGTATTGTTCTACGGCTGGGCCACGGCTGAGCTACGGCTTAGCCGTAGGGCATTCCACGGCTTAGCCGTGCCCTAGCCGTAGAGGAAAACTGGGTTTTTCTCTTCTCTGGATTGTGAGCCGTAAGAAGCATACGGCTTAGCCGTACCTGTACGAGTTTAATTTCCTGAAACCTGTATAGAATGTCTGAAAACTCATCCAATTTACAATTATCAAAGGGGAGTAGACAAGTAGTGAATTAATGAGTAGCAAATAGGCTGTAAATACATATTTCCACATCACTGCATGTAAAAACTATCCAATTCAAATGCATATCAACATGGGTTCTCACAAGCTAGGTTTATACTTGCCTTAGATTGGAAATCAATTGCACACTGGTAGCCCTCAAGCCAAACACAACCTAACACCAAATCAAAGTACATGCATGCATGAGAGATGGAGAGAAATCCACAACACACAGACACACCATGCAAAGAAGCAAGAAGGAGAAGAGATAGAGAAAGGAGATGAGAAGAATGGAAGACTTCCACTCACCTCAATTGCACATGCAAGGCCCACAAGTTTGATCGATGGAGAGAAATCAAGTGAAGGAGAGAGAGATAGAAGCTCCACGTGCACAGGGAATTTGAGAGAAAACGAGAGAGAGAACATGAGTGTCGATGGTTGAGAGCTTATATAAGTCAAATGGGTTGTCCAAATTTACAATGAAAGCCAAGTCAAAAGTTTTAATTTCAGTTTGAGTCAAACGCGGGTCCAATCGAATCACACGACCTCGGTTGCAAATGACGTAGTTACGAAAGTTAACGGGCTCAACGAAAGACACGTGTTGACATCAAGATGATGCAAAAATGACCATGTCTAAGAAAAGCTAAAATTACGAAAAAGGGCTTGGTCTACTTAATCCAGGTCAAACTCAACCCAACTACCTATCCATGACCCGTAACGAAAACAAAACACAAACAAAACACAATTAGCAACGAAAACAAGATTAACTAACCGCTAAACGGGGTCAAGCTGGGTCGGAGTGTTACAATTACAATGAAGAAGTGTTAGTTGATGAACATAATTGGGAAGCAAAATATAATAGTCTGTTTGAAAAATCTTTGAAGATTATCAAAATCAAGAAGAAGAATGTCATCAAGTTGAAAGCTACAGAAGAATAGATCTCATCTCTCAAGGATGAATCGGAAAACTTACTTTCAAAGGTATGTCTATTGGAAAGTAAAAAAAAATAATATGGTTGATACATTGACCGATGAAAGTTGTAAGTATAAACTGTTGAACGATGATTTTGACAAGTTTGAATAAGAGGTTGAATCTTTGAAAGAAGAGCTAAATATTTACGAAAAGGAGAAAGATGATTTAAGGTCCTGATCCTAATTAACCTCGATTTATATTAATTAATCTTGTTTTATATTAATTTAATTGTGTTTAGGCTAATTTGACTTAAACCCTTTAGGCTTGGGTCTTGGATAGGTAGTTGGCTCGGGTTCGAACTTTACCTAGGTAGTTAAGGACCCTTTTGTAATTTGTTCATGTATCATATTGACACCTCATTAAGTGCATATTGTGTAATTCTTTGTGTAGACCATCTTTCATGTTGGGCTTAACTTGATTTGGACCCATCTTGGACTGATTGAGATCCATTTAACCTAAACTATAATTTCCCCAAAAATGTTGGACTTGCATGTAAATTGCAAGGAAAATTTTAGTTAAAAAGGAAACCCAACGTCCATTTCACTTCTTTTTTTCTTCATTTGCTAGAGCTGCTTCTTTTCTTCTTCCTTCTTCTTCTTCCCCTCAATTTGGAGTCGTAAACCAGGATTGGAGGCCTTGCATGCCATAGGGATAGCTTCCACCCATCTTCTTCTTACTCCCTTGTGCACGTTTTCTTTAGGAATCACCATCTCCTTCAAGTTATAACTCCCTAAGGTGAAACCTTAACCTCTATTTCAATTCTTTGGGTTTGTTAGAGTCAAGAAGACTCAATTACATGACATGCATGCATTCTACATCACATTCACCATTTGCATGTGTTTCATGTAGAGAACCCACTTTCATTGAGGATTTTCCCTAATCACACACCAACGGGGAGTTGAGTAGGGTCAAGATTGTGTAAGGCAAGTACTGGAGTATATATGGTACTATTTGTATGTTTATTTGTTGGCTATTAGATTGATTATTCCAAATCTTAAGCTACAGCTCTTTCTTCTTCTTTGATTTAAGTATGTATATCTATTTAATTGAATGAATTAAAGAATGAGTAGGTATTGTGGGTGTTGTGTGAGCCTTGAACACCCTTAGTGACATTTTGAAGTCATAGAAAACTCACTTCACCTCCACACTTCAGAGTTCTGTATCTAACCCAAGCTTTAGAATTACCTTCAGAATTTCTGAAGCTTATGGTGAAGCTACGACTAAGCCATAAATGTTTACGGCTCAAAGTCCCAAGAGTACTAAAACCCATTCTTGTACTATGGTTAACCCATGGCTGCACCGTGGAATGAACTACGGCTAAGCCGTGTCCATCCCGTGACCAAGCTGTAAGCCATTTTATGGTGAGCTTTCCTAAGAGCTTGAAAATCCAACTTCCTTCTATGGCTTACCCACGGCTACACTGTGAATTGTATTATGCCTAAGCCGTATCTCAGCCGTAACCTAGCCGTAGGCTTAGCATGGCTAAGTCATAGGCTAATGTACGGTTAAACCGTAAATCAGCAAGAATTTGAGGGAAAAACTAAGCCACTTGGCTAAGCCATAAGAACACTGTGAACCTAGGATATTAGGGATTACAAATGACTTTGAAGGGCTTTAGATATGGTCCCTTTCCCATAATTAAATTAGCCTAATGGTATTCAAATGACAAGGAGGACAAGTGTAGAGCTGTCATTTATCCCCTTTGATTTTTTGGATGAATTCCAGATGTCACGTCATGGGTGTTAGCATAAGAAGAGTTGGCATTTGCATACACAATGTAATACCAAGACTGGTAATACAACGACACTGGACGTTTTATGAATACATCGTATTGAATGACCTTGGGATTACAGATTATTTAGCAAAGGGTTGGCTAGTAAATTCCTTTGATACCTTTTCGATTTAAATGCATTCATATTATTAAGAAACCATGCCCTCAACTTGATGTAGCTCAATTCAGTATGCATTAATTTATTATCAGATACTTGTTAAATTCGATATCTATGAATGAATGTGATCTCAAGACCGAACTGACTTCCCAAACTTTCTATTTAGGTGAGAGGACCACTGAGACTGATGGTCAGGAAACTTTCTATTTTCTTACAAATATAAACAAAAGTATATCCTATGGTGTTTTTACCACCACTTTCTAGTTTTGGTTAACCAGTAACCTTTCTAATTAAACTCCCACAGCAACTAACTTCCCAAACCAATTCTACTAGTGTTTTGTTTTAAATGAAGCTGAGAACCACCACCCCACAAAAAAAAAACTAATAATAACCAAAGACTCAAATTTTCCATATAATTGGTCATGCAGAAGTAGTGGGTACCATGTGGTACCCACCTGACATATTAATTACTTTTACTATTTTAATCCATAGTAGTTCTACGAGGGTCATTGCTTTGATATAATGGGAAAAGTCTAAAGTGCCATTCAATATGATGCAGGTTTTGAGACCTCTGAGTAACCACTTTATGCAATATTGCCAAAGGTTAAATCTTTCTCCTATCTGGACCCTCTAAAGACCCTGTTTTGGTGGGACCTGCACTTACTTGGTAATGACCTTTTCGTAGTGTTCTACTAACACCCCCTATCATTAGTTAATAAATTTTGTTTGTGGCTTAATTACTTTTATTAGAGCCAACGTTAGTCTCCCATGGTATTTTAGCAAAAATTCAAAAATTATTTGAATGAAATTAAATATTCTATTTTACCAGTTTCGAGGGTTGGGTCCTTACATGCCCCAACATAGTTATAACCTTTTTTTTTTACTAAAGCATGCCATCGATTTATCTATCGAAGTTTTACCATTTCCCCTAAAATTAAGCAATAATCCTCAAGAATGACTTTTTGTTTCTTAGAAGTCCTTAATAGAGCGTTGGGTTTATGTCTCGTGAACTTTGCTAAAAGTTCATGTGCTAGTTCAACTTGTCAGAGTGTTGAAGAGAAAAGATTGTGCCATTGTTGCAATGACGTACTTGTCAGCACATATTTTTTGAAATAAGGTAAAAGATTTTATTTGAAAATCTTCCTTTTCTTTTCATTTCATTGCATTTTAAAGAAATCATCTTTTCCTCTTACCAAACCCCATTTCATTGATTTTTAAAGAAAAAAAATGTTCTCTTCCTCCTACCCAAACCCTAATAGAAAATTAAACGTCTAAATGGGATCTGCTATTGAAAATTTTAAATGCTCGAATGCAAACTTTTTTTAGAGATTACCAAATTATAATTTTACTCAACTATGAGTTAGCCAAATTTAATAACAACCTCTTACCCCAGTGGTAAGAGGTGTTAATTCTTACTTGACTACATAGAATTCGAACCCTATGCATGTCACGTCTTTCTGCGTGTCCGAGCTCCCTTCCTAGTTTCTGTGGGCTTTATTGGCCGGGCTATTCTAAATCTCTTAAAACCCCATGCAAATTCTAAAAACTAATATCGTTTTTTTTAACATAGAGCTCCTCCAAGGAGAATTCCCTGTGTTCACCCCTACCTGGATCTAAAGGCCCCTTTACCTCACCCAAGGGCACTCCCACTAGCGTGTGTTCAATGAGTCTCTAGCCTTTTAGCTGGGTTACCCAAAGGGGCAAGCTTGATTCTAGCTATATTTAGAGTATGAAACCCTAGGCACTCGAGGTTGAAATATACCTTGTGTTTTAAATGATTAGCTAACTCAATTATAAACTCGGGTTTGGACAAATGGCTTCAGCCATGCCTTACCTTCTAAGAATAATAATTTTACCATCAATTTATCATTAAAGCCTTATTTCAATTATGCTTAATCAATTTTCCCTTAAAGTAAGGGATCAATACAATATTAATTTAATCTTTATGATCCTTTTTACAAGAAAAATTTTTCCTTGGGCCATTTTTAAGATTAAAAGAAAAAGGTAGGTTTCTTTTAATATTAAATCATACCATGGATAAAATCATTTTGAGTGGCAGAGGAGAGATCCCAAACATTTAACGTTACTAATCCGGTGCTTGAGATTAGGAATTTAAGGGTCTGGGGTGCAATCAAATTTAGAATTTCCCAAGGCTCTTAAGTCAGCAAATTTAAAATTCCCCCACAGAATTTGAGAGGCCAAGAAAGTCGGCACTAGCTTTACGTGTTTCCAGTGCAACCCGAGAAATGAAATCACAAGCTGCTTTGCCTTCCGTCGCTTCTTTCCATGTCAATTCACTCCACAGGCCAAGAGCACCCAATCACTTTCTACCTAAAGGGCCCAGACCCATTTGCAGTCTCATAAGAAGAGCAGAACAAGTATTAAAGAAATTTGGCCATCCATTTCCATCTCTCTTTGGTTCAAGTTTCTTCTTGGGCCGCCTTATAGATGGTATTCACTCAAGGAGGAATCTCCAAACATACCAAATGTGTCACTTGACATAGGACCTCTCTACATACCAATGTTTGGGTAGTGAATTTTTTACCTTCATCTTATTGTTTGTTTAATATTCTTTGATTTTGCTCGATGTGTCTTGATGAATTTATCTTTATATTGTCAAAACGGGGTTATAGTGAAGGCCTAGGAGATCAAAACGGTACATTATCCAATAGTTCATCTGATGTTTTTAATGGTGTGCTTCGCAGACTTTTATCTGTTAAGGGGGCATTTGAAGTTTTCATATCATTTAAATGCAAAATTTTGGGATTGGACTTTGGAGGGGTGAAAGATAGATGAATGGCAAAAGAGTATATCTCATATGGGAGAGCATAAGAAACTACATTCCATCGAACTTGAGAAATTTTATAGTCTTTTGCATGTATTTAATAGTAACCCTTCATGCAGCACTCCTTAGGTCCATGTTATTTTCCTTATTGAAACCATATGAAAATAAAAAATATCCCATAAATTTGTGGAGGTTTCAAAGAGGATGAAATCCTCAAATGATGCTGTAACACTGCATTCATGCTCCATGGTTTGTCCTATTTTGTCAGCAGAGATAATGATCTTCCATCCATAGCACAACATTTTCTAGTTATTCTAGAGGGAGCATATGGGAAACTCTTCCTGATCTTCTCAAAATTGTGGTCTGCCCTTTTTTCCTTCTTTTGGGCCATGCAAAATTGGTTCCTTCCACTTACACAAACTCTTGTCCAATTTTCTAAATGGAATAGAACTCCTTGGAAACTTAAATCTTGGAGCAAGGTCAAAGATCTTGGCATATCTCACTACAAGAAATGGCTTTATTCATGATGAATTTTGGTGACGAATAAATATTTCATCACTGTTGATTCATAATCAGTGACGAAATAGCATTTCATAGCTAAAGATCATACATTTGCGATGAATATCTATTTTCATTTTTAATAATTAAAGAATTTGCAATGAAACTCTTATTTCATCGCTAATTATGGAAAAATATCGACAAAAAAGTCTTTCGTCGCCTAAAGTGTAACATAGGCAATCGAAAAATTATTTTCGTTGCCAATAATGACGCCATTTTTTTTCTTTTGTATTTTTCAAAATTGGCGACGAAATTTAAATTTCATCGCCAAAAGGTGTACTGTTGGCAATGAAAACTTTCGCCAAAGGTGTAGATTTGGCAAACAAAATTTAAATTTTGTCGCCAATAGTATACCTTTTAGCAGCGAAATTCAAACTTCTTCGCTAATTCTGAAAAATACAAAAGAAAAAAGGCACCTTTCTTTGTGCCTTTTTTTGTTTGTATTTTCAGAATTAACGATGAAACTTAGATTTTGTTGCCAAAGGTGTACTATTGAAGACGAAATTTAAATTTTGTCAACAAATCTAAAAAATACAAACAAAAAAGGTGCCATTTTTTCCACAAAAACTAATGGGATTTGCGATGAATTTTAGTTCATCGCCAAAAAAAAGCAAAATTTATAAAAGGTACCCTCAGGAGAGTTGGGGAGGGAGAGAAAGGAGAGAGAATAAAGAAGGGAAGGGAGATGGAAGGAAGGGGTGGGGAGCGAAGGAGGTGGGGAGAGGGAGGAAGAGAAAAAGAGAGAGAGAGAGAGAGAGAGGTAGGGAGATGGAAGGAGAGAGAAAGAAAGAATAGAGACGGGAGGGAGAAGGTAGGAGATAGAGAGAATAGATATGGGGAGGGACGGGAGGAGAGAGAAAGAGCTAGGCAAAGGGAAGGAGAGAGAGAATAGAGATAGGGAGGGAGGGAGAGAGAGGGAAAGAGAGAGAGGTAGGGAAAGGGAAGGAGATAGAGAGAGAATAGGGATCAGGAGGGAGGGAGAGGGAAGGAGAGAGAGAATGAGATCGGGAGGGAGAGATAGAGAGATGGAGGGAGAGGGGAGAGAGAACAAAGAGGGGGAGGGAGGAAGAGAGAGAAATATAGGGAGAGAGGGGGGAGGGGAGAAAAAACAAAGAGGGAGAGGATGGAAGAGAGGGGCAGAAGAGAAAGAGGTAGGAGCAAATTTAAAAATAATTTTTTTAAAAAAATTCCTTTCGGCAACAAAATTATTTTGTTGCTAAAAGTATTTTTTTCATTTTTAAAAATACTTTTAGCAACGATAAAAATACTTTTAGCGATGAAATAATCAGTTTTTTATTGTCTCTTTATATGCTTTTTACGACGAAATGTAATATATAGAGATGAAATTTTAGGGAAACAATGAAACCTCGCTGGGCTAATAAACTTATTAGGTTAGAAAATGGGCCAGGTCCAAAAATCATAGGCCGCAAAATTTTAACTATGCAGGATTCAGGTTGTTGCTTCCAAACCTACCTAACCCATTTGCACCTTGACATTTTATAAATGGGCATGAGTTGCACATGGTATTAAGGTTGGATAATTTGCCTGTTACTTGAGCTAGGGCATGGGATAGTTGATTAGATGCACAGGTGGGAGAATAGTTACATAGGGTGGATTTGTTGCACATGGTAAATCAGAGCATAAAAGGGAAAAAATGGATGTCCAATAACAATCAAGATATCAAGATATGGGACGATAAATGGTTGCCCACACCAGTAACTTATAAAGTTACAACTCCATGTAGGATTCTTCATGAAGGTGATAAGGTTAAAGACATTATAGACAAAAACATAAATTGGTGGGATGTGGAACTAATTCGAAGGACCTTTTTCCGCATGAGATTGAAGTAATCTTGAAGATGGCACTGAGTCCACAAATGCAGTGTGATAGACTGATATGGACAATCAAGAAGTCTGGTGAGTTCATGGTTAAAACTGCCTATTGTGCTATGTTGAATCTTCGACAGTCTTAGGACATGGGGGAAAACTCAAATTTGGGGGCAAGGAGAAAGTTTTGGATGAGTATATGAAACCTGAAGATGCCTAATAAAATTAAGAATTTTGCAAAGAGAACTTGGCTCGAAAAAACTCAAAGAAATCTTGTGCAGTTAAAAGTTGCCAAGTGACAAATAAGGTCTTGGATTTGGTCATGGTGCATCAACATCAAAAGCTTTGAAGAAAAAGGATAAAGTCATTACAACAACGTGGGATGATCATTCTGAAAATGCAAAAAATCTACTTCCTAACACTACCAGTGCCAAGAATGTTACGCTCATGTCTAGATCTTCACAGATCACATCTAACAATAGTACTGATGATGATGATGACAATAACTAAGTGTCAAATGATGAACATGATTGGAAAGAAAAATATAAAAGTCTATTTAAAAAATCTTTGAAGATGATCAAAATCAATAAGAATAATGCCATCAAGTTGAAAGCTGCAGAAGAACAGATCTCATCTCTCAATGATGAATTGGAAAAATCACTTTCAAAGGTATGTCTCTTGGAAAGTCAGAACAATACCATGGCTGATACACTAATTGATGAAAGTCATAAGTATAAATTGTTAAGCGATGATTTTGATAAGTCTGAACAAGAGGTTGAATCCTTAAAAGAAGAGTTGAATAATTGCAAAAAGAATAAAGATGATTTGAATGAAACATTGAAGATTGCTATGTTAGAGGTAACGTTAGAAAATCTTTGTTGACCAAGATGAACACTAGCTCGAAGAAACTCGAAGACATGCCTAAGGTCAAGATAAGAGCTCTATGGGTCAAAAAATCTAACTTGCCCACTGAATTGGTACACACTACACTGAAAGCTTCATATTAGCAAGTGTGGGTACAAAATCCAAAAGAACTTGATCAAGAAGATCAAGCTCCCACCCTCAATGCTGAAAAGAAGATGACTTTAAGGGGGGGTCACAATTGAGGGGAGTTGCTGGAGCATAACTGATAGATATGCTGTATGCCAACATTTTTATTTTTGTCAATTATGGATAAAAAGGAGGATTATGAAGACTAGTTGCAGACTGAAGGCAAAAAAAAGTTTTTTGTTGCAATTTACTCAATGTAATTTTGGTTTTATTTTTTGGGTAGATTGTAGGTACATGAACTTTTGTTCATGAATTACCAAAGGGGGAGATTATACAGTTTTTTTGTGTACTTGGCTTATTCATGGGTTGGATAAAACTTTTCTGTTTTGGGTTTGGTTCCTGTTTGTGCAAAAAGTGGTAGTTCTTATTCTACAAAGAGTATTGTTTGTGCCAGAACTGGTAGTTCGTTCTCTACAAGGAATATTCTTTAGGGCACGAATTATGAGTTATTCCTCTCTCAACCTTAAAGAAAGGATCTCATTGTTCTAAGTGGAGAATACCCATTGGAGATCACATCTTTTTTCTAGAGCAGCTATTGGAGAGTTGTGCTAAAGCTTTGTGCTTTAGAGCTTTTGGCTTCTACATCCTTGCAGAAGATCATCTTCTCTTGTAGAAGGTTTATTTGTCTTATGTGGCTTCAAGGCGTGTTGGATCAAGTGTGAAGTGATTGGCGTGTGCATCAATAAGAAGAACTTCAGTCCTTTAGGTTGTATGTAACTGGATAAGGGTAGTAAGTAGATCTTACAACCTTAATGTTGGAGCCCATCAGGCTGCTAGTTTGGTCATCTCTATGTCAGGCCGTGGTGTGGATTGACCCTATCCCATATTGGCTATCAAGTTTCATGCCCAGTTTGTAGTTGTTTTGATGTATTATGTTTGCTTTTGTTTGATTAATGATAGTTTACTATAAAAAAAAAAAGAATAACTAGCATCAAACTTTGGACTCCTTCCCGTTCCAAACCAAGTAAATGCCTATATCAATGATGTTTGAGTTCCTAGCACTCATGGTGCAGCTTTGGGTTAAAGCCAAGACCAGTGCCTATTGTAGCCTATTGTTATATATTAGAGAAATGAAATAACCTCGCAATTGAAAAATTGAGATACTCAGTTGGATAAGTAATTAAATGTTGTTCTTGGAGGTGTTACTTGTTTGATTCTTAGATGGGTTCTTCTTTCCTGTTGATTGGAACTTATCTAGAACAAGATAGAAGGAAATCATGTTACAATATTATGTGATAATTCATGCATTTTCATGGAAGTTCCAGTTCCTCTTTAATGAAATTCAAGCATTATCTACCAACATTAGTGTTAGCTTTTGACACTAAAGTAGGTTAGCAAATATGATGGTGGATGCTTAGCCAAACAAGGTGTTGAGAGGGTTTTATCTTGTAGTTTTTGTATGAGTGGGGTACAATACTCCTGTACCTTTGTGTTTCCTCACATTTTTTATGTTTATTGTTCTCTCTTTGTAACCCTTTCTCCTTTAATAAAAAGCTGCCGTTAAATAAAAAAAACATTGTGTGATAATTACTTTAATTTAGATGTCATGAAATGGATTTACTATCCACAATAAATTTGGTGGAGAATAGGTTTCAATCTCATCTCTAGTTGAACATTAAATTGATGGTATATAATGTGATGATAATTATGGAAGTGACAATATAATGTGCTGCACATGTTTAAAATTACTGATGCCGGAAAGGGGTACCATATAATAACATGATCAGGGAGCAGTGTTGCTTTTATCTATTAGGAGATTGTAAAAATTACATGAAGTTGCAATCTACTTGATTGTGAGTGACCCATCTGTCACGACTTGAGCCCAAAAAATCGAGGATTAAGATTAAACTTAATCAGTGACACACGTACTCCCGTGCATACACAGCTAGACCCAGTCCAAGTACACACGCACAAGGGAAAATCACACTTGCAAAATATAGTTGTACGTGAAGCTGTAAGTGTCATTGCATTAAAAAAAGATACACTAACATAGAAGACAATATCTTAAGAAGATAACATGACAAGGGACCAAGACTTTATAACAGAAAGACAAAAAGTTTCTACACAACACAAAATGAAAGGCGATATACTCTCATACAGAACAAAATGCATCCCACATATCTAAAGGAGACATATCCTAGTCCCATGCCGCTTTCCAGGTTGGATTGATCGGATCCACTCATCAAGTCCTGATGGGACCTCTACGATCTCCTCTGAAGTCTTGCCAACCAGTAAGGGATCGGAAAGGAGATCTAAGCTTGCAACACCAAGGACAAAGTAAATACGACGATTCAACAAAGCATAAGCAATGTTAAGGTAACAGGCATTGTATCTACAAGATTCATTAATAGGAGATTATACATAGAGTTTCAATTTAGTATACTAAGCAAATCATGCATTTGAATAAAGCATGATATAAGAATCAGTAAACAGATATACTTTACAAGGTGGCTACTACATCTGCCATATCCTCCCTCTAGGGATCTATGCGTTGAGAACACCATCGACCGGGACAGGGTAAGAATAGGTCTCTTGTTTCCTGGGGTTCAGAAGCCCCAAGACAAGAGCATACTGCAGCGGCAACATACATGCTACGCCAAAGTCAACCTCGCCGGGTATCATAAGGCCGAGGCTAAGTAGAGCCAGACCATGCCAATCATGTCATATAATGCAAGTCAATTCCAAGTCGTACATGTATCAAAACATACCAAAATAAGCTTAAGCACAAATAATAGGATCGCTCATATGATCATTCAAGTCAAATGAAATACAAGTCAAAGCGATAGTAAAAGAATGGAAGGCAATAACTGAAGCCAATATGCTATGCAATTAGAGTTATTTTCATGAAATCATGATAGCTTACTAGCCAACCCTAAGCTAGTTGTCCATTGTTTTTAACCGTGCATGATGATGTAGTTTTAAGTTGTTCGATACACAGTTGACCGTCTTTTGGGTGTTACAATGTATCAAGAAGCTGCATCGAAGTCCCTTAAACCAACATCTATGGGGAGGTGCTTAACAATTGGACAACACATATGAATAAGTCACAGCCCTCAAGATCATTCATGATATTCAAGTATTCCATTGGACACGTTAAGGGGTATCGGTGAATCCAACACGAAGGTCCTATAAGGTCTCTTAATCATTCCTATCTTTTTCCTTTATTTTCAGTGGTCTCACAGCTTAGCCATGGGTGACTTACGACTTAGCCATAGGCATCTTAAGACTTAGCCGTATTTTGCACTACGGCTCAACCATGGTCCCCCAAAATGTCTTCCATGGTTACGACGAGTTACGGTTGGACCGTGCATTCTCTTACGATTGGACCATGATTGTTCTACGGTTTAGCCACTATTGGATACGGCTTAGTCGTAGCACCCCATCCGGCTTCGCCGTGGTTGGATCGTAGAAGGATGTCTTGTTTTCCTACTCTCAGGACATCAAGCCGTAGCCTGACTTACGGTGGGGTCACAGCTAGCCTACGGCTCAGCCATAGTACATCCTATGGCTTAGCCGTAGCTTGACCATAGTGTAAATGCAAATTTGGCTACTCTCTGGAGTTTGAGCTGTGGAGCTCTACGGCTTAGCCGTAGGCTTCAGAAGTTCAAGATTCAAGCATTTCACAGATAGAACTGAATTTGAAGGAATTTGAAACAGAGGAAAATAAGAGTATATAATCGGATACAAAAGGATTATAAAACATAGAAAACTTGATAGATTAAGTAAAATAATAGCAATCATAGTTTACCAACATGTGTTCAACCATAACGTGCTTATACTTACCTCAATTAAGCTTTTTCAAGTTAATCGCTGTCTTTTGGCTCAAATTGGATGTCTATATGGAACCCCAGTAGCCATGCATGTAATGAGGAAGAAACGATGAGTGCATGCAGTGCATGAAGAGAGTCCCCTAGACTCTAAAGCGAGAAAACAATTATTACCTCCACTACACACAAAGAGATGAACCGTAAGGGAGGTATAAGCAAGCTCCTTGCAACGAAGAGAATAAGAGGATTGAAGAAGGAGAAATTGTTGAGAGGAAGAGAATAAGAGATTAACGTTGAAGTGAGATAATGAGATGAGAAAAAGAGAAGTCGGTGCTCTCTTTCCTTATATAAGATAAGTATAAGATAAGTATGAAGTGGACTTTATAAGGAAGTCCTTGTATTTCAAGGAAATTTCAATCTGAGTTAACTAAACATCCAACGGAGACAAATGAAGTCGTTTGCATGCGGGTCAATTACGGAAATCAACAAGCTTAACGAGATGCACGTGATGACACTAAGATGATGAATGAATGACAAAATCTTACAAAATCTAAAATTACAAAAAAGGGCTCATATCTACCTAATCCAAGTTAAACTCAACCCAACTACTTATCCATGACCCAAAACGTAACTCAAAAAGGCAAAATGACATGCACTAAACTAATTCACTGGAAAATAGACAAAAAGAACATTAATTAGTCGCTAAACTGGATTAATCAGGGTTGGAGTGTTACACCATCATTGATGATGGTGATGCTGACGCCCTCTTGGCATATTCTGGCCTACTGAAGTGAGTTGACTAATAATGGCTTTCATTTTACCAAATCTTTCATATGAGATTTGCTAATAATGCTACTCTAAGAGAAGAATGATGTCCTGGCCTAAATCCATCTATGTAAGATGGGCTTCTTGATGAAGCAAATGTGAAGTTACAAAGAACGCAACATCTACTTTATGATGGATATGGATGTGGAGACTCCAACACGCGGCCAGAGATCTATGTGCGTTCTAGCGATTGGGAAGCTCCGGGGATCTCTTTGCCTCTTGTCTATATATCTATTAGAATGTGGTTGTACTTCGGTTAACCACAAGAAGCCAAAACACTAATAAAAAATTTTTAGAATTTTTGGAAAAAAGGAAAAAATAGGTGGCTATTTCTCCCTCCCTCTCACGTCTCTCCCTGCCACTTCTCACTCTCTCCCACAATTGAATAACTACACCAACTCTCTCACCTCTCTCTCTCCTAACGCTCTCACCTTTCTTTCTCCCACACCCCTCTACCTACTCTCCGTCTCTCACATCTCTATCTCTAGACGGACTGAATCTCACCCTCTCTTTCTCCCACACCCCACTCCCTACCCCCACCCCCCCCCCCCCCCCGCCCACCCTCACCTCTCTATCTCACCATTCAAATTTTAACTTCTCTAAAAAAAAGACAAAGACAAATGAAGCAAAGTAAAAAATAAAAAGGAAAGTGAGAAACAGATGCAAGAAAAATGGGGTTTGAGAAGGAAAGTGACCCATAAAGGACCCGTTCATAAAGCTACGACAAAAGGTACGTAGCTCCAAAACACATTTAGCACAGCATTTGGAAAACAGCGAGTTATTTGGATATAAACTATGCTAGCTAACTATTCATGCATGAGAGAGGACACAAATCAGCTAAAGCCATCAAAGTATAGAAAACACTAAAACAAGACACACCAGAAACACTAAAAGGTAGAGACCCCAATAGAGACAACAAAACCCACATAAAATTGACCAACTCAAACAAACAGAACTCTACTACACATTAAATATTCTAAGACACCCACAACAAAGCAACAGTTCTAGATCAAGGGTAGCAGGCTCCAACAACTAACCCACCAGGCACTAAGACTCCACCAGATGTTTGGGTTGTTTGTGGGGGGGTGTGGGGGCAGGGCGGGTGGGGGACAGGTAAAGAGGACCCCCAAATCCATAAAATAGTGCTAGGGACAATATTAGGAAATAAATAACTACATAAAAACCAATGTTGGATATTTTTTATTTTTTTTTTTACAAGATTTATCAATTTGGGCTATTATATCAAATGTTTGGATTGATACCAAATGTGTGGCCTATTTGAGAGGCCATGCCGAGGTGGATTGGATTGGGATATTGTTGGTGGAACCCCCAACAATTGTAATGATTGTTTATTGGCCATCCATGGTATTGCCAAGAAGATGAATGGTCAGAATCAACTTCTTGTAGCATGTTAAAGATAGTGAAGTGAAGAGAATCAATATATCTATTTAGATGTGGTTGTTCTACGGTAAACCACAAGAAGCCAAAAGCCCAACGCTATTTTTTCTAGAATTTTTATGTAAAAAAAAGGTGGCAAGCCTAGCGGCCCCTAAGCCAGGCCTACATGCCTTAACACAAAGCCCCTATCTATGCCTTGGCTTTGTTCATGATTTGATACCATTTTACACAAGTTCAACATGCTGGCTAAGACTGGTCTAGCCTACCCACACCTATGTGGTGTTCATGACAGTTGAAATGGAAATAAATTTTATTATTTGTTATCTCATTATTTGTATGTGTTTCTTCCGTAAAACTTCTCTGTTATTGGCGTATGATCATGTTAGGTTATCAATTTGTTGATATTGTTTGTTTTCAACAACAATCTGCTGGTGATGCCCTTTTTTCTTTTCTTTTTTTTTTTTTGTTTTGATTTACAAAAGTAGCAGTTCTCATGCTTATCAGCTACTGTTGCTTTCTCTATGTGGTAAATTCTAGGGCTTCGGATTATCCAAGTGAATATAATGGTGCATGTCTTCAAATGAGATTGGCTTATAGCCAGGTGGCTATTCTTTTCTCTTCTTTCTTCACTTTTTAAGAAAGAATTTCATAAGGTGTTGTTTTGTCAATCTCATATTGTAGGAAAAAATTAAAAAAAAGGTGGCAAGCCCACTGGACCCTAAGCCAGGCTACATGCCTTGCAACAAAGCAAGTCTGGCCCTACCCGTGCCTTGGCTTTGTTCATGATTTGATACGATTTTCCACATAGGTTCGACATGCAAGCTAGGATTGGTCTAGCCTAGCAACACCCATGTGGTGTTCATGATAGCTATAATGGAAATAAATTTTGTTTTTTCTTATCTCATTATTTGTATGTGTTTCCTCCGTAAACTTCTTTATTATTGGCACATGATCATCTTAGATTATCCATTTGTTGATATTGTTTGTTTTCAACAAACAATCTGCTGCTATTTTTTGTTTTTTTTATAAAAATAGCAGTTCTCATGCTTATCAGCTACTGTTGCTTTTTCTATATGGTAAATTCTAGGGCTTCGGATTATCCAAGTAAATATGATGGTGCATGTCTTTAGATGAGATTGGCTTATAGACAGGTGGCCATTCTTTTCATTTTCATTTTTTTTTTCTCTTTTTAAGAAAAAATTGCCTATGGTGCTCTTTAGTCAGTCTCATCTATATGTGTTGTGATGGAATAAACCCAAATCCATATTTTATTTATATATATTCTTAGACACACCATATCCTTCACTCTCACACAACCTTTGTTACACAACTACACCTCACCCATTAAACATCGTGCCACCCATGCAACCCATCTTCACCACCATTAAACCCATTATGTCATATTCACCTCCCAACACTAACTAAAACTAGATTCAACACTGCACACAATAGGTCTATTGTACTAGCTTCAACCTTGCACGACCATTCCACTACTGTCAGCAGATGCTGCCAACACGAAAACAACATATTCAAATAATGTATTACAAAATAAGAGGTCCATCCTCACCCAGTGTCCTCTCTCCCCTCTCTTTAAATTAATTGACATAGTATAACTACCTCCAATAAAAACTTCCTACTCCATATAACTGCTCTCCATCTTCCACTCCAAATAGAGAGGAGAACAAAACAAAACAAAAAAAAAGGAAGAAACAAAAGAAATTGAGAAGAATCGACACAGAGCTGACGAGAATGAGAGAAACAGAGAAGAAGGCCAAGCATGAATTAGGCTAGGATTTGGTGGGAGGAGGTCAAGAATAGCATGATCTCAAGCCAAGAAGTTCTCATTTTTCAATTGACCAAAAGAAATCCAGGTGTGAAAACTCTCACATCTCTTCACTACCCAACTCTTTTACTTCCACCCATCTCTACACAACGCACAACCCGTAACAGCCAACACTTCACCGTCACACACCACCACCTCCACTCGCAACCTCATCTCAGCACCATATGATTGTTACCATACTCTCTCATCTCTCTCTATCACTTCAAAAAATAAACAACACCAACATAGACCACCCCCAACGGCGGAGGCTGACTTGGCATGGGCGTGGAACGTGGGTATGGCCTCGAAAGCCACGCTGACGAAGGGGTCGCCATCGTAGATGTCCTGGAGGTGGGAGCATTCTGGGGTAGGGTGAGAGTGAGGGAGCGGGAGATGGGGTAGGAAAGGGAGAGCGGGTAGAAGGCGGACTAGGTGGGGATGGAGTTTGAGGAGAGGGTGGAGAGGTCGCACGATTAATTCATGCGAGGACCTTTCTAATCCTACCCTTCTTCATGATGACTGGCATGAATCGATCAAGCTCTGGTGGTGCAATTCGTGAGGTAGAGTAAGAAATTTTGACCTACTTAGACTTTCTTCAAAGACATCATTTTCTTTAGCCAATCTACGAGATCCATGTTTGAAGAATTTAGTGGAAAACAAAATGGTTGCGTAAAAGAGAAACATACTTCCACTTTTCAGTAAAGTAAAACTGCATTTTTTTTATGAGGAAAAGTAATTTGAAGTAAGATGAGATGTCAAAAAATGGTAAATTAAACATTCACGTGTCTCTAACAAAGCAAAATTATTTGCAATTGATAAAGTATAAGTTTTTTTTTTTTGGGCTAAGTGAGACTTCTACATTCCACTTGCTATGAGAAACCAAAATGGGTGAAGTAAAAATTTTGACAGTTTGGATTACTTTCCCACACATTTCATTGTATTTCTCTTGAAAAACAAATATCTCCAGACAACTTTCAAATGGGTCCTAGCCACTAAATGATCACCATGCTATCAAGAAATAATTAAATGCCTTCAAACACCTATAGTTGTTCATTGACTATTTTTATCTTAGTAGCTCTCACGGCCTGGGCAACCCATGTCCAACCCATTGAACTGGATTCGGGCCTTGGGTTTAGTATTTGGACTGGGCCTAAGTTCAAATTTTGGGCCTATTTTATATTTGGACTGCGGATAAATAAAGTAACACAAAGCCCAAGCTAGGCTAGGACCAAATAAATATTGGTTGTAGAGTACCTATTTATTTGCCAAAATAAAGTAATAAAAGGCCTTGCCCTGGCTGTCCTAATCAACTCAATGGTGGTCTTAGTCTTGACAAAAATTGCAGCGGGCAAGGTCAGGCCACAAACTAACAGCCCATGTCCTGAATAGGACGGATAGAGGCTAATATTTCTTAAACTGGGCTGGGCTTAGATTTCCCTTTGCCTGGCGCTTGAGCACCACTATGTAGCTTCCCAACTCACTGATTTCATCTGTCTTAGCCCCTCCACTTCTCAACATTTTTCGTCTCATGCCAAGTTTCAACTTCTCTTTAATTTTCCTTGTGACTAACAATGGCACATAAGATGGCCTTCGGCTTGTCTTTATAATCTCTCATTTACTCTTTCTTATATATATATACATATATATAAATATATATTTATTTTTCTTTCATAGTATGAGATAGGAGAGTAGGATATGTCAATATGGTACTTCCAAATTATGTTTGGGTGAATTTGATGAGTTTTGGAGTTAAATTGAATGAAGAAAATAATATTATTATTATTACAAATTTCAATTTTCATGAAGAAAATAATCATAAAAAAATTAATTTGGTTTTTTTAAATGTGTGTCTTTTGTGGTTCTTGGATCAATGCATAGCACGGGGTTATTTGCTAGTATAATACTCTAACGGAATGTATTTCTTATTATGTTAACCATAACCCTCCAAAACCCCTATGCGAATTTCTTATACTTTGAGGAAAAAAAGAAAAAAACCATGGCAATCTATCCACAAACATTGTTCTCTCTCCTCTCTTTCTCTCTAAACTAGCTGACTTCACGTAACGGACTAAAAATAACTTCCCACTATATATAACTCCTCTCCTGTCCCACTCCAAATATAGAGTACGAAAAATAAATAAATAAATAAGGAAGAAAACAAGGAAACTGAGAAGTTTGGATTGAGTGAGGAGGATAGGGAAAATAAGAAAAACAAGGCTAGCCCACTAAAAACAGGTCCATCTGAGCCCACTGAAAACAGGACCATCTCCCCTTCCCTCGTATTTTCTTTCATCTTTTTTTTCCTCCATTTCCAATCAAGCATATCTAACAACCATTACATTATTCTCCACCATGAGTAATCTACAATATCACAACATAATGCAACCATGCAAAACCCAACACTCTCATCACACTTTATCTCACACGCATCATCACAACTTATCTCACACGCTTCCTCTTCACTATCACAACTACTCTCCTATTCTAGTGATAGAACCCAAGACAGCCATCGTCAGTGCACCACCATCACTTCTACATCATCTTAACACAAAGCTCCACTCTGACACCAACCATCCATTCCAAAAAACAAAAATCCTTGACTAACCCAAAGTTGCTTCAATTTCCCTAACCAACATCCATCTAAACCCATCTTCGTTTCCTAAGATCCATACACACCAAATCCCAAAAATCTCAAACCCACCAATGTCCTAAAGCCCAAATACAATGTCAGAAACCAGCCCCACTTGAACTACCTCTTCTTTGACCACAACATATGTAATGCGTCCAAAACTGGGCCGGATCCAAACCAGGTTCTAGGGGTATGAGAATTAGGGCCACTTAAAATTTTTCTTACATAAACAATACGGGCCCCAATTCTGGGTGGATCATAATCTTTCGTGAGGCTATGCTTGGTGATCAAGCAATCATAATCACACATGGAACTGAAATCTACAATTTGCGCAGCTGAGTATCATATACAAATCTTATAAAAAATCTCATTAATAATAAAATCAAGGTCAAGTGCTTCGAAGCATAATAATTAAAGTTGTAATTCCAAGACAAATAAATTTAATGAATAAACTAATGGCCCCAAATGTGGCCTTATTACGTAATCTAATGTTTCAATCTCAGCAACAACACTAGGACACCTCAAACGATGTCATTGGTGCTCTACTCAATAATTCCACCATCTGGCGGAATCTCCTACGTCGCCTAACCCTCCAGTTCGACACCGGTAATGGAACTTGGACACCAAAAGTAGTGTGTCAGATTGACATAATATGGCAAGAAGGTAAACTACAAGAAATGATGTTAATCAATTAAATTAAAATATATTTTTCATTCTGCCCCAAATACACCGAATGCAAATCCAATGGCATAAATGCACAAAAACGGGTATTCCGGCTGATACAATACACCAAAAATGGGTATTCCCACAGATATAATATACAAAGACAGGTATTCCTGCATATACAATATACAAAAATGAGTGGTCCCGCGAATATAATATACAAAAACAGGTATTCCTGTAAATATAATATACAAAAACGGGTATTCCTGCAAATATAATATACAAATATGGGTTTTCCCGTAAATATAACGTACAAAAATGAGTATTCCCACCAGATATAACAATTGGCACAACTGTGTACTATATTCCACAATACATGCTGACCCGATGGCGTACGTCTACTTCGAACTGCAGTTAGGCAGAAATATATAAATATATATATATACAAATACATATGTCCATTGATGCACAATGAACCATGCTATGAAATCTTTAATTCATAAAATTCAACCTTAAATACTTAGATTACTTACTTTAAAGTGTATTATGATCATGTGTCATTTTAATTTCTATAAGGGTAAGCACTAATCCACCTAATGGTCATAGTTAATTAAATATGCACACGTGGACAAACCTTCCTTCAAAATAGTAATGAGAGTCCACGATGCCAATATTTTACTTTTGGTTTTTACCATGTGGTGCATCTTGGAGCTTACATTCCCATTTTGAATTCTGTCCAACCCTCATGTGACATTCAATCAGTTTTTTTTCAAAATAAAACCCATCTAATCAAATTATGTAAAGTCAAGGTGTTTTACAAATTGTGTAAAAGTATCCAAATTTCTAATCTAAACTAAACCAAATTATGATTAAAGAGAGAAGGAACAATTAGGTTCGTAATCTTCATTGTTGTGGATAAAAACACCTAATTATTTTAAATATAACAAAAGATCCAAATCCCTGATTCAGATTTGAAATATAAACTCAAATTAAAATCCAAATTAGATCCCAAATACATTCTAATTAAAATTCAATCATCCCTAATTACATCTTAATAAAATTCCAATCGAACTAAATAAAATATTAATCATAAGTAATTCAACCCCAATTAAAATTATAAATAAACATAATTAAAATTCTAATCACACCTAATTAAAAATAACTTTATTTTAATCAAGTCACCATTAAACCTTAAATAATATTCCAATCCATTTAAAATTAATATTTTAAATCCTGACTAATATTTTACTCAAATTGGGCCCCTCAGAAATCAACCCAGCCCAGTCGTGAGGCAGCCCTGCCCAGCCGTAGCTAGGCCCAGTAGCAGCTTGCCCGAGCGCTGCCAGGCCTAGCTTGGTTACCTGGCAGCACAGGCAACGGCAACCCCCTTTTTTTATAATATTTGTTTTTACATGCAGATTATGTATTTCAATTAGAAAAATCAAATCTTTATTATTAAACCCTAATTAAGATATTAAACCCAATCATAAAAATCATATATAAAGCATGTTATTCAACAAGCAACCAAACGACATTGCAAGCAACCAAAAGACATGGTTTACAGTTATCCACTTACCTGGATTTCGATGCCAAAAGCAGATCAAACCTTTGTTTCCCCTGGAGAACTTTTAGGGCTTGGTTGTAGAGGAAAGGAAGAAGAAGAAGAAGAAGGGCGTACGAAGAAAAAACGATCGAAAGCCTTTAGGGTTATATTATGTGAAGGTCTTTCTGAATTACAAGGAAGGGCTCCTTGTTTTTTAATGAGTTTTAAAAATTTCAGTAAAGGGCTTTTGGCTTTAAAAGGTTAGGTAACTCAAGCCCAAGGCCCAAGAATGTTTAATCAGGCCATCTCCAATGGGCCCTACACAAAACTACCATGCATGCAAGGATCCACAACTCTAAAATGGCCTATTAATAACCATCTAACCTTCTCAACTCCACTCAAACCAGACAAACCGATTCAACCCAAAATTAAAAATCTGGGCCTGACAACATACCTTCTCAGACCAAAAAAAAAAAAAAAAACAAGAGAGAGAATAGAGAGGAAAGAAGAAAGACAAAACTAGAAAACAAAAAAAAAAAGAGTGAGCAGAAGACAAAAATCTCAAACCCAACAACGTCTTAAACCCCAAATATAATGTCAGAAACCAACCGCAGTTGAACTACTGCCTCTCCAACCACAACATGCCTTTTAAGACCATAAAAAAAGAAGATATAATGAGAGGAAAGCAGAAAGAAAGAATTAGAAAAAAATAAAAACACTAAGAAGAAGAAAAAACTTCACTGTGCACCTGTTTCTGGCAACGTACCGCACCATCCACAACACCACCAGCTCCTTTCATCTCCTTTTTTGTGCCTACAAAACCAAACAACAAAGATGAAACAGTGGAAAACCAATTCTATAATTTTTGGTGTCTCGTCAAAAGAAACAAAACAGGAAAGAGCCACTTTTTCATCCTAAAGTTGTGCCACACTGAAGCACCATAACATTTCAGTGGTCCATCCCTCATAACTCACAAGTAATGTTCATGTCTAGTGAGGTGAGACCATGGATGAAAATCGTGGTATCAGTCGAAGTATCAGTCGGTCCAAAAAACCGAGACAGTATCAGTATTGGTCGCAGTTCACGGTTCGTTGCGATTGTTCCGGTGTGAATTTTTTTTAATCCAGAAAAAATTGAAAAAATATCCAAACAAATCCAAAATATTAGAAAAGGCCGGAAAACAATGTTTTTTTTCATTAATAACAAGAATAAATCAAAATATCGGTCTCCGTAAGTTATGATATCCTATATCGCTGTCTTATCTGAAATTGTTTTTTTTTTTTTTTTTGTAAGAACCATAATTATGACTAATGAAATATGAACTACCTGTTACTGTAAAATTTTAGAGAATACAGCTTATTTATAATTTATATATAGCGGTTGTACTTGTATCTTGTATAGTATATAACTATATACCGCTATCATAATTTATCAGTCATCATTCATCAATCATCAATTCATCGCCCAATTATCAAGCAAGTTGTGAAATTCAAGAACATGAACATTAACATAGCATATGACATAATGATAGTAAAATAAATCATAAAGCAATTGGAGAGAATGAATGCACACCCTAATTCCAAGTGAAGTGTCGCCTATGCTCGAGATCATCGTCATCATCATTTCTTCTTCTTTGGTATGGGTTATAATAATCTGATCCAAACTCTTCCACTGCACTCCCATACCCTTGGCCATATTGATATTGTTGCTGAGGAGCAAAGATCCTTTCAGGGTACGATGAGCTATCCTCAGTAGATTGAGATGACTCGAGGCCCAAATTTAAATTAAAAGATTATGAAGAACAAAAACAGCTTGTTAGGACTCACGTTGGATCATTCCTTGCTCATACCACGGTTGTGACAGTGGAACTAGAGGTATCTGAGTTAGCCAATGAGAGTTATATTCATACATAGCTTGCTGCTGTCCAACATTGCCCACAGAAGTACCTTCCCCCACCTTGACCGATGCTACTACCAATCTCTGTCTTAGTTTGTGAGACATATCTTACATAACCATGATAGGGATCTAAGTTTGTAACACCAACAAAATACTCAACTGTCTCATATATTGGTAGCTCATTATCTCCATAAATAGTAACCACCAGTCCTAGGAGAATCAGGAGGAATTCTTGTTGATGAGGAAGATGTAGAGATACTCGACTCACTTTCCTCACCCACCTCCTCTCCTCTTGCCTTTGTAGGATCAACCATAGTACCCTTCATTGCTATGTCAAATTAATCTTTTGTAATTTTTCAGAAGCTTTCATTGGCTCAAACTTTTTCCCAATCAAGTCCTCAACCATTTCCGCTAGCTCTAGATCTTTATTTAATAATGGATTTTCTACCTCCTCTAACACTCACCTAACAAATTATCTTCTGCCGAAAAAATATAGTCTAAATTAATTAGGCAGAAGAAATCATGTTAATCCTCAAATGCTCTTTTTCTTCAATTTCAACTGTGAAGCTTGAGGTTACAGTGGATGTAGACCAATTTGTTCAAATTATCTATCGTGATTTTATTTCTTACTTTTGTATGGATAAAAGCAAAGGTGCTTCAATTTCTTTCGTAATTTGACGATGATGTAGTTTGCCTAAGGACTTTAATTGTAATCGTCTTTAATGCTAGAACACTCTTTTTATAATTCAACCACCATTTAGCTGAAAATAAAAGAAAATAAGATCAAACATTCAATTTTTGAATGTTTGAATAATGAAAGTATAATTTACTATTTATATTTTACAATCCTTCCCAGGATATGTCTACGTGACAGCTCTTCAAGCTATGGTGGTGCCAATACTTCCCATACCTTCATTATATACATCAATATAATGATATTAAAAAAGAAAAAGAATTATCAACTGTTATGAATAAATAATGATATATATTAAATTGAAAAAGACAAAAGACACCATATAAGATCTCTACTTTTTAATTTACTTACTTGGTTTGTTGCCTTAATTACCTCATTAGCATCATTTGCTAGTCTTTCAATAACATTTTTCATCTCAACTCGAATTTCATCAGTTATATTTTGATTCAAAGATTCATATCGAAATTGTGGATTGAGAAAGTAACCTATTAAATGCAAAAATTTAAGTGAATAATGTGTTAAGAGGAATTTAATACAACAATGAATGTTAACAAGAAATTAGTCTCCACTTACCAGCAGTGTGTAAGTCATGATACAATTGATGCTCCCAACGACCGTCGATGATCTGCCAATGTTTAGTATAATATCTACAATTTGCTTTAATAGCCATCTTTATTCTCTCCATGGCCTTATGTAAGAAGCTTATAGTTGGCCTATCATCACCATCAACCAATAGAAGAACTTTCATTAGAGGCTCCAGAACATTTAAGCAATTTTTAACATGAGGCTAAATCTTATTAGACTCAATGGTCTTGCATACTTTTTCTGCTAATGGGGTTGGCTGCTTTTCCACTTAGAAGTCATCCATTCATCTAATTTGATGAGTTGGGGAAGCCCTTTTCTATACTTATAAATACTCTATCAAGTGAGTGGCAAATCGAGTAATGCCAGGCCATAGCGATTCATAATTGTTTGTGAATAATTTTTCCATTGCTTATGTTATACTTTAGGCAACGAAAGATTTTTTTGTCGATATTTTTTCTTAATTAGCAATGAAATAAGAGTTTCATCTCAAATTCATTAATTATTAAAGATGAAAATAGATACTCATCGTGAAAGTATAATATTTGGCAACGAAATGCTATTTCATCACTGATTCTGAATCAATAGCGACAAAATATTTATTCATCACCAAAATTCGTCGCGAATAGAGCCATTTCTTGTAGTGAGATATGGCAAGATCTTTGACCTTGCTCCAAGAGTTAATTTTCCAAGAAGTTCTATTCCATTTAGAAAATTGGACAAGAGTTTGTGTAAGTGGAAGGAACTGATTTTGCATGGCCCAAAAGAAGGAAAAAAAGGGTAGAACACAATTTTGAGAATATCAAGAAGAGTTTCCCATATGCTCCTTTTGGAATAACTAGAAAATGTTGTGCTATGGATGGAAGATCATTCTCTCTGCTGACAAAATAGGACAAACCATAGAGCATGAATGCAGTGTTACAGTATCATTCAAGGACTTTCATCCTCTTTGAAACCTCCACAAATTTGTGGGATATTTTTTATTTTCATATGGTTGCAATAAGGAAAATAACATGGACCTAAGGAGTGCTGCATGAAGGGTTACTGTTAAATATATACAAAAGACTATAAAATTTCTCGAGTTCAATGGAATGTAGTTTCTTATGCTTTCCCATATGGGATATACTCTTTTTCCATTCATCTATCTTTCACCCCTCCAAAGTCCAACCCCAAAATTTTGCATTTAAATGATATGAAAACTTCAAATGTCCCCTTAAGAGATAAAAGTCTGCGAACCCCATCGTTAAAAACATCAGATGAACTATTGCATAATGTACCCTTTTGATCTCCTAGGCCTTCACTATAACCCCGTTTGACAATGTAAAGATAAATTCATCAAGACACATGGAGCAAAATCAAAGAATATTAAACAAACAATAAGATGAAGGTAAAAAATTCACTACCCAAACATTGGTATGTAGAGAGGTCCTATGTCAAGTGACCCATTTGGTATGTTTGGAGATTCCCCCTTGAGTGAATACCATCTATAAGGGGGCCCAAGAAGAAACTTGAACCAAAGAGAGATGGAAATGGATGGCCAAATTTCTTTAATACTTGTTCTGCTCTCCCTTATGAGACTGCAAATGGGTCTGGGCCCTTTAGGCAGAAAGTGATGGGGTGGTCTTGGCCTATGGAGTGAATTGACATGGAAAGAAGCGATGGAGGACAGAGTAGCTTGTGATTTCGTTTCTCGGGTTGCACTCGAAACATGTAAAGCTAGTGCCGACTCTCTTGGCCTCTCGAATTCCTTGTGGGGAATTTTAAGTTCACTGACTTAAGAGCCCCAGGAAATTCTAAATTTGATTGCACCCCAGACCCTTAAAATTCCTAATCTCAAGCACTGGATCAGTAACATTAGATGTTTGGGATCTCTTCTCTGCCACTCAAAACGGTTTTATCCATGATACGATTTAATATTAAAAGAAACCTGCCTTTTTCTTTTAATCTTAAAGATGGCCCAAGGAAAAATTGTTTTTGTAAAAAGGATCATAAAGATTAAATTAATATTGTATTGGTCCCTTACTTTAAGGGAAAATTGATCAAGCATAATTGAAATAAGGCTTTAATGATAAATTGACGGTAAAATTACTATTCTTAGAAGTTAAGGCACGGCTGAAGCCATTTGTCCAGACCCAAGTTTATAATTGAGTTAGCTAACCATATAAAACATAAGATATATTTCGACCACGGGTGCCGAGGGTTTCATACTCTAAATATAGCTGGAATCAAACCTGCTCCTTCGGGTAACCTAGCTAAAAGGCTAGAGACTCATTGAACACGTGCTAACGGGAGTGCCCTTGGGTGAGCTGAAGGGGCCTTTGGATGCAGGTAGGGGTGAATACAAGGAATTCTCCTTGGAGGAGCTCTATTTAAAAAAAAATGATATTAGTTTTTAGAATTTGCAGATGGTTTTAAGAGATTTTAAATAGCCCGTCCAATAAAGCCCACAAAAACTAGGAAGGAAGCTCGGACATGCAAAAGGAGGTGACATGCATAGGGTTTCGAATCCTGTGCAGTCAAATAAGAATTAACACCTCTTACCACTAGGGCAAGAGGCTGTTATTAAATTAGGCTAACTCATATTTGAGTAAAATTATAATTTAGCAATCTCTAAAAAAAAGTTGCATTCGAGCATTTGAAATATTCAATAGCAGATCCCATTTAGACATTTAATTTTCTGTTAGGGTTTGGGTAAGAGGAAAAGATGGTTTCTTTAAAATTCAATGAAATGAAAAGAAGAGGAAGATCTTCAAATGAAAGCTTTTACCTTATTTCAAAAAAATACGTGCCAACAAGTCACGTCATTGCACCAGTGGCGCAATCTTTTCTCTTCAACACTCTGACAAGTTGAACCAACACATGAACTTTCAGCAAAGTTCACGAGACATAAACCCAACGCTCTATTAAAGACTTTTGAGAAATAAAAGACATTCTTGATGATTATTGCTTAATTTTAGGGAAAATGGTAAAACTTCAATAGATAAATTGATGGCATGTTTTAGTAAAAAAAAAAAAAAAGGTTATAACTATGTTGGGGCGTGTAAGGACCCAACCCTAGAAACTGGTAAAATAGAATATTTAATTTCATTAAAATAATTTTTGAAATTTGCTAAAATAGCATGGGAGACTAATATTGGTTCTAATTAAAGTAATTAAGCCACAAACAAAATTTATTAACTAATGATAGGGGGTGTTAGTAGAACACTACCAAAAGGTCATTACCGAGTAAGTGCAGATCCCACCAAAATAGGTTCTTTGGAGGGTCCAGATAGGAGAAAGATTTAACCTTTGGCAATATTGCAAAAAGTGGTTACTCCGTGGTCTCAAAACCTGGATCATATTGAATGGCACTTTAAACTTTTACCATTATATCAAAGCAATGACCCTCGTAGAACTACTATGGATCAAAATAGTAAAAGTAATTAATATGTCATGTGGGTACCACATGGTACCCACTGCTTCTGCACGACCAATTATATGGAAAATTCGAGTCTCTGGTTATTTTTTTATTTTTATTTTTGTGGGATGGTGGTTATTAGCTTTATTTAAAACAAAACACTAATAGAATTGGTTTAGAAAGTTAGTTGCTGCGGGAGTTAAATTAGAAGGTTTAGTGGGTTAACCGAAACTAGAAAGTGGTGGTAACAACTCTATGAGATATTCTTTAGTTTATATTTGTAAGAAAATAGAAAGTTTCCTGTTCATCAGTCTTAGTGGTTCCCTCACCTAAATAGACTCGGACGCTACAACGGCTATAAAAAACACAAGCATGGCATCGATCCAGCCGTTGATTAATATCCGCCCTTCAATCGTCGCCGTCTATTCGTCCTGTTTTAAACGACTATCCACAGCCTTTACGTCTCAGAAGAAGCCTATAAATATTCGAGCACCCCCCACCCCCATTGCAGGTACGAAGCATTTCGTTATCACTAGAAGACAAGAAAATTTTGAGTAAAGAAGATACTTACTTAGAAAGAGTACAGGGACGGAAGCTAGGGTGCTTGGGATTGATGCAAGATTCAGTCTCAGCATTTACATGAGGTCGGTACTAAAATCATTTGCATGGATTTTCTTTTATTCTTCGAAGCCCTAATCTTTATGCTTGTAGAAATGGGGGAATCGATTCAAAAAGGTCGTGGGGTTCCACTGCGTGTTTGGTTTTGACGAGATTTCAACAAGTGAAATTAATTAGGGGTTTTAAGTACATTAACTCTTTTGCATGTGTAATTCAATCTAGCGAGTCTACCAAATTCTGGATAGCTTGAATTCTACGTCTGCACAATCATGCATTCATGACTAACCTTGCCCTCATGCACTCAATTGCCTCTTTTTATTCATATTTTTTGCATGCATGCGGGCATTATAATGTGTGTTGATCTATTGAGTTTATTGTTACTCATTAATTCCCCATGTTTCCTTTTTCCCCAGATAAATATACTGTTGAGGACCTGAACGAACGACGGTTTGATACAGCGGCAGAGACTAGGAGTTGGCAGGAATTATTACTTTCAATAGTGTTAGACCATAAAATCATTTTTGCGTCTGACCCTTTTGAGGATGGTGTGTTTTTTGGTAGAAGGTACGAAGAAGAGGAAGAAACTAGCAATAGGTGAATCATTGCAAAGAGGAAGTGCAGCAGGTGTAGATTTGATCAGCAATCTACCTGAGGATGTCATCAATGTGATCCTCGGGCGTCTGCAAATAAGAGATGCAGTTAGGACGAGCATATTGTCTAAGGAATGGAGGTACAAGTGGGTCAGCATGTCTCATCTAGTTTTCAACAATTATCATATGATTCAAAATGCAACTGCATATTCTAAAACTGAAACAGTATGTTCCCATATTGTGGATCAACTTCTCCCGCAACTCATTGGACCTATTTCTAAGGTTTCACTCATCAACTTCTCTGCCCTAAGCTCCCATCACATTGATCACTGGATCACGTTCCTGTCAACAAAGAATTGGACTTGCAATGGGAAGAATGGGATTAAAGAGTTCATCCTCGATAATGTAAATAAGAGAAAGATAAATCGTTGGTATTCTGTGCATGCTAGTATCTTCTTCTGTCAAGAGCTGTGTCGTTTGCAGTTGTGGTATTGCAGTTTGGAAGTACCTCCAACATTCAAAGGTTTCCACAGTCTCTTGGTCCTCAATCTTTTTGCCCGCATTTCAGGGAGATGATATTGAATGTCTGATTTCGGGATGCCCCCTTCTAGAGTCCCTGAGATTTAGAGCCTGTGATTTTTATCAGCATCTCAACATCCATGCTCCAAATCTCTGTTACTTGTATCTCCATGGAGAATTTCGTCATCTTTCCATTCAAACTGCTAGCCCACTCTTGACTAATGCGACTTTGCGTTCGGACGTAACCCCCCATTGGCGCATGGGAGGAGGTGGACCTTGCAGCTCCATCCGGTTTATTGGGTGCTTGCGTGGGATTAAAAGACTTGCATTGGAGAAGTTTTTTCTACAGGTAAATATCAATAATATGATTTTGCTTGTTGGTTTTCATGATCCAATCTAATATGACCTTTTTCTTTATAGCGTGATTGCATTAATAATTTTTTATAGTACAATTACAAATGCTATTCTAACTCATATACACTGTGCATTGGGCATAAGGTCCTGCTCATAGTTGCCTTTGCATCATGGATCTCTCTGGCTAGGCTAGTTCCACCACTCTTTCGAATTTATTGATCAGATGGGGTCCTATAAAAACCATGCAGAGCATGAAGAGCTATTAATTAGTTGTACTACTTTTGGTACAACTGCCCATGTATTTCTGCAACCTCATGATGACAAGCAATAGTTTTATCACATAAAGCTGATAAAGTAGGGGCCAATCTCTACACCCAAGGTCTACCATTACCGTCAAGGAAATCCCAAAACATTGGATGTGGCCTGTTCATTGTTTGACATTTGATTCATTCCATGCATGCTAACAGCAAGAGCTTTGGTTTGACTTAAGAGTCCCATGGTAAACTGGAATTCATTTACTTTTGGTGTAACTGAAACTCATTGATAATCAAGAATGCATTGGACACTTATGCAAGGTTTGAAACAAGTTCTTTTCAGTGCATTGCTCCTTATAAAATCATTTAAATAGGTTCTCTCTTTGCAGTATTTATGCATCGACATTGTACCGGAGAAGCTCTCTGCAACCCTTGATCACCTAGAGTATCTTGAAGTTGACATTGCCTTCAATTCGAAGGAGATTCTAGCCATTCTATGCATATTGAGAAGTTCGCCAAACTTGAAAGAACTTAAAATCAAGGTGAGTTACATTTTATGTATGGTTATCATGGGTTTTGATCTTGTTATGGTCTAAAATGCTCAATAATATGGGTCTGACTTAGTTTTTTATTTGAATATAGTATTATGCAGATGGAGAAGGGAAAAGAGATGTTCTATTGGGAGAAAGGGATGAAATATATGGAGAACAAGCTAAGCTCTGGGCTAGAAAAACACAGTTTGATCATTTTTTAAGTCACCTCCTTGTTGTGGAGATGATTGGACTAGCCGTGTTATCGGATTTGGAATTTATAAGATGTATACTCTCCAATGCCCCTGTGCTTGAGACAATGAAAATTTATACCAACAAATATGTTGAAGATGAAAAAGTCTCAATGATTTTGACGGAGTTGTTGCAATATCAACGAGCTTCCACACGGTCTGAAATTATATACTTGGGTCATTACAAAGGAAGTTAGTGAGGTCTAAAGGTAAATTTTCTTCCCCTTTTTCATTTTTCTATACTATTTTTGGTGTCTTAAAGAGGTGTATGAACACAAGTTTACATTTTTGTTTGTACTTTCATCAAATCATCATTATAATCATCATCATCTTTGTCTTTTATCTTTATCTTTATCCCATCGATCTCAATGGCCTTAAAGCATTTTACTAAAATAAAGAAACAAGTTACCTTCTAATTTAGGATTATCATTGGGAGCTCACCTAGCCACTTGATCTTATTTAAGGCCATGCTTGTTTGTTTTACCCTAAGATGTCTTTCCTTTCCTTACTACATCCAAATGTCTTAATTTTTTTTTCCTTCCTTCTATTAATTCTCTGAACCAGCAGTCCTTGGACTTACTGTACACCTATTTTAAAAATTGGATTGGACTTGCGAGCTCAATGTGGTTGAATTGAAATCGCTCCACCTTGTGGTTTAGTCCTACTCAAACTACTTGCCATTATTTGAGTTGTGTTTAATCAGGTGGCTAAACCACTTAACCATTACAATCATCATTTTTTCAAGAATCAATCATTGAGCAAAATTTACAAACAAAGGGAAAAAAGGAATAACAGAAACTGAAACATATATATAATTTTGGTGATGAGGGTGAGCCGTGATGCAACGTTGTGGTTGCTCCATTGCGACCTAGGTGTCATGGTTTCGAAACATAGAAATAGCCTCTCCACTTGCAAGGATTAGATATATATTTGCATCGAGTGAGTCGAAAGATGAAAAACAAAGCATAGAGCAATTACTCTCTGCCAATGAGAAGTGAATCCCGAAGAGATCTTTGCATGCATTGGTAACGATATATGTTAGATTGTATAATATTATAGATTTTCTAAAGCTTTGAACCAATACTTTTAAGACTCGTAGTGGGCCCATAAATTACAATTCTAAGTTGATCAAGATGAATAACTTCTAGTTGTTTTGGTTATAAGTGATCCTTACTTCCATTAGAAATTGCCCCACCCATGGGCAGAACTACAAAGCAGCCCCGCAAGGCAATTTTTCTGGTTCCGCCACTAGTCCCACCTGCACCATCGGATGTACTTAGGATGGATAGGCAGTTTCTTAGGTATGTTTTATTCACTTATACTTGGATAATTAATTTTTCTGTTTGATTAATTGATTTTAATGTAGAATTTAGTCAAATCTTATATTAAAGGTTGTAATTTATTTTGATGGGTTTGGATTTCTTATAAGTAGGACCTAATTGTTATGAATTAAAAGTCTACATTTGGTGAGTGTAAGATGAAAAAATATGTAGAGAAACTGTCCTCTCAGTGGAAACTGGGAAGTGAATCCAAGAGAGATCTCTACTAGGCATTCACAAAGGTTTACATAGATTGTATAACATTATGGATTTTGTAAAGCTATGATGCAAGGCTTGGAAGAATGACCAATCAAGATGAAGACCTCCTACTTTTATTGGTTTTGGGTGATTATTGATTTTATTAGAGATGGCCCCACTTTCAGATTATCTTCGTATGGATAAGAAGTTTTCTTTGTAACTTTTATTCACATGTCTTGGGACAATTAGTCTTATGGTTGGATTAATTCATTTTAGTGTGAAATTTAGGATCACCATATAATAGGTGAAAATTTTATTTTGATGGGTTTGGATTTCTTATGGGTAGGACCCAAAGTGGTTTTTTATGAATTAAAAACATTGCATAAAGTGAATCCAAAGATAAGAAAAAAATAATAATAAAATTGTAGTGTAGATGCTTGTTTCTCTAGATGCTTCATTCCATGAGTTGAAGAAATTAAACGGAGCAATGCTACTTGAAATTTTTCATAGCTTGCGAAAATGTCTTGAGAGCTTATCACCTAAAGTCCCCTGCACCATTGGTGATAAGAATTTTCTGCAAATGCTTGCCCTACGATTATATAGGTGTGCTGATTTCCTGTTTCCTCTTTCAATTACTCTTCTAGTCTTTCAAAATTAGTTTAGAAACTTGGATTTTAAAATAGAACTCAGCTATTCTCCATCTCTTGCGAAAGGTGTTTTCCTTTAATAAACTGATCTCCAATCCTTTTACTAATCTCCTCTCTTCTCCTAATAAGTAGATGGACTCTGGTTTTTAGAGACTATAGGTGTATTTCGAACTGCACCGAACTATGCGGCTTTCAAAACATGAATTTTTCTGAATCGAACTACACATTGGTCGATTTGGATAGTAATTTGGAATCCCCAACATCAAACTAGGTAACTATGAGTAGGACTAGATGAAGACCGTGATCCAGTACGGCTACTAGTATGAGAAGGTGTACTACCCATGCCAGCCTATGTCAGTAGTAGCAGGAGCAGTAGGTATTGGTTGGCATGGTTGAGGAGGACAATGGTGTGAAGGAGACGGGACAAGGGGAAGAGACACAATAGGTGCAGAGTCCATAGATTTGTATTTAAGTGTTTTAATATTGACCATTAAAGTGTTTCTATGGTTGAGATTAAATTTTGGTTATTTTTTATTATATAAGATTCTGTATCCTCTTTTGATAAAGGAATGATCAATGAAAAGGAATACTTGGTGCCCTCTCTCTCTCTCTCCTCTCTCTCTCTCTCGCATGCGCGCACTTGCACGCAATGTGAATGGTGTGTTCCACTAGGTGTGAAGCCTCGCAACATTGGGCGTGAAGCCTTGTGACTCTTGCCGTACCCGTTTTGGACAGGTTGAGTTTGATACTCTTGCGTTTGTAAATAGAGGAGCAAGTGTTTGACCATCCAAAAGTTGTGACATCCTAGTCATACAGCCAGGGTCTGCCAAGATGATGTGACTGACATCCATAGGCAAAACATCGCATTGCAATCCACATAGGGGTGGATCACATTTAACAGTGTATAAGTCTCATCTAGTCTATGTGGTTTATGGCTCCTGCCATGGTTTGATTTGTATTGACCAGACCCTTGTTACATAATTCCTCCATTCAGGAGTTGGGATTTGGGGTTACATTTTATAAATGGGACTGTGTTTTAGAAGTTAAGTATATTCCAAAGACCTAAATACAACCTATAGAGAATAGGGAGAAATGCTCATAGTCAGTTATGAATCTCAGAAGCAAGCAACAAGGAGCCATCCTGCAAAAAATTCACTCAGCAAGAAACATCAAATGCTCACAGACCAGGCCAGTCAAAATTGGAAAATGACATAGCTAAGCCAAAAGCTCAGGCCATGCTCAAAAGAGAAATAAGAAAAAAATAATTCAGCTCATAAATTGTTTCCCCCAACTGGTTGATATGGCGCATGAATTTTGGTGAGCATGAGTAGGAGTTTGTTCCCTTGATAGCTTTTTGGGGACAGAGGCTCCCAACTGCAGGACTAGTTTTGCTGCCTTCCTAGCTTGGAATCACTGTCTCCATGGAAAGACACTTGCATCATTCAAAGCATCTCTAAGAATCTTACAATCAGAACAAATGTAGAGACTATTACAATCTCTAGAAGTTTCCAGGAGCAGGTTACAAGCTACCTTGAAGATGCATTTATCAAGCATTGATTTAGACCAAATGATGGATCCTTGATTATCAAATAAGAAACCAAAGGAGAAGCCTGACTAGAAATGAAGAAATTTCAACTCCCATTAATCTTCAGAAATCTTATAAATGGTTTCATCAGTGAAGTCTGCTGAAGGAGGAGATAAAACAGAGATCATGGTGAAATATCCATTAGATAATTAGTGGTTCCTTGAGGAAGGCATTACTCACCATTCAAATTTAAATGTCTAACTCTAACCAACCCCAAGCCCAGACTCTAACAAACCCTAACTCCAAAATAGGTCTTTCACCAAAATAATCAACCGAGTGCCCACATGGCTGCCAAGGGTCCTGCCAAAAGAAGGTTTCATCACCATTGCCAATTAGCTGGAGGACATTAGCTGACATGGGCTTTCTTCTATTTAAAATTTCTCTCCATCCCCAAGAAGAGTTTGACCACACTCTGATATCCCAAAAGCTTTTCTTCCAATTATATGAGGGTTTTTAGAACCGCCAAGCAAGGGGTTCAAGGTCCCAATCAGATTTCTAGTATGCAGTTCAGTTAAGTGGAAATTAAAAGAACTAAACTAAATCAATCAACCACACAAGAAGAAGGCACTAGATTTTTTACGTGGAAAACCAAAACATGGGAAAAACCACAAGACTGATCTCCTTGGTCTGAGGAAAAGCAAGCACTAGTAAAATGAATATTTACAAGATATACCCACAACCTTTTTCTCCAATTAAACTCAACGTATGGATTGTAGTCTTCCTGCCGACGAGCATGCCGTTCACCGTTCCCTATGCTTGCCACAACCAGCCTTGATGCTGCTTAAGATGCACGATCTTCTATAAGAGTGTCTAAGCAGAAGCTCTAGAAGCAAAAGCTTTATGGCACAATAGAACCCTTCAACGGCTACTCCAGAGAGAAGAACAATCTCCAATGGGTATTCAAGGTTTAGAATTGGGAGATGGCATAGTTAGGAGAGTTGTCTTTTTATAGCCCAAGGGTCATGGCTTGAGGATAGAAACCAAGTAGGACTCAAACAGGTAAGCCTCAATAAAACAGGAAAGGACTTTTCAAAAGTCGGCTAGGAATTTTCTGTGTCTCGCTCCAGCATGCAGAACTTGGGTCAAGCATGCATCAATTTTGTTTGGCAATTCTAAGCAAGCTCATTAGGCTCGCTCGAGCAGGCAAGAGGTTTGCTTGACCGACCTGTGGTTCTGTCTCTGATTCTTTTGCGTTTGTTCTTTCTTCAAATTCTTCTCATCAGTTCATCCAACAAACTATGCTTTAGTCCAAAACTAAAATATGAAGTTTACAACTCATAATGGACCGAGTTTTGTCCAAAACCCATGAATTAACCAACACTCAAAATCCTAACAATATATCTATTGTAAACCCAATCCGCCCACATGGATTTCCTTTTTCTAGCAACTTGCCAAACCTGTCTTCTAATTGCATCTTCAGCCACAGGAACAATAGACCTGATCCCCAGACTACTCGACTGAAGAGGTTTACATATTTTCTTCCATTCAACAGTCTTTGTTAGAGCTTTCCCTCCAAAATTTCCCCAAAAGAAATCCCTGATGTGCTCTTTCAGTGTGTGAATGCATGCTTTAGGCAGAAGGAAACCAGAGACCCAAAAAATATGTAAATTGGAAACGGTAGAGTTGATTAATTGCAACCTACCAGCATAAAAAAGGAGCTTGCTTTTCCACCCAGAGAGTTTCTGCTTCTGTTTTTGAATTATAGGCTGGCGATGATTTAGTTTTAATCTTGTTGATAACAATGGTAAACCCAAATAAGTAATTGGCACATACTTCTGCTTGAAATTAAAAATGGAAGTGATACCTTGCATAAAGAACTCGTCACAGTTTGTGAAGAGCTCAGAGCTCTTCTCACAGCTAATACTTAGACCGGCAAATTTATTGAAATCCTCCAGCGGCTTCTTAATGATGCCCCCACCAAGATTTTCACCGAAGCAAATATCAGTACATCCACTGCATACAGGACGTGATAAATCATAGAAATACCTATTTGATAGGGCATGGGAATCATAGAAATACCTATTTGATAAGCACATTCCAGAGAAGAACCCCATTGCAATACAAAAGAGATAGGGGGAAAGTGGGGGTTCTGTCTTAGGCACTTACAACAATTGACAAGACCACAGGCCTTTCCATTGACAAGGATTGAAAAAGCAGGATTTTGGATGCATTCTATAAACCATGATGAATTTATCGGGAGAATCAAAAGATATTCCATCTCAAACTATCAAAGGTCTTGGTAATGTCAAGTTTAAGGCACATTCTCGGAGGGCCCTTGTGCAGATGAAAAGTGTTGATGAGGATGTTGGAGAGAATAAAATTGTTCATGATTGATCTCCGCAGGACAAAAGCAGATTGTTGATCTTACTCATCACATTTTTCAGCCTATTTGTAATAACTCTAGAGATTATCTTATAAATCTCATTAAGAAAGGAGACAGGCCCGAAGTGAGTGGGAGTGGAGGGATTTTCACCCTTTTTTTTTATCAGGAGATTTTCATTCTGAGGAATCACAGTAACAATGTTTTTTTCCCTGTTGATAAGCTTTCCTTCAACAACAAAATCTTTGATTGCATCTGAAACATCAAATCCACAATTGGCCATCACACCTTGAAGAAATGTGCATTGAAGTCATCTGGGCCAAGGGACTTGCATGGGTTAGCTTGCTTAATGGAAAATTCTATCTTAGAGATATTCACTGGCCTTTGGAGATTTTCAGCATCCTGCTCCATGAGCTTGATCAGTCAAAGTGTGAGCCTTCAGATTCTTAACAGTCAGAATATGTTTTTAGTAGTTGACAAAGGTCTCTTTAATGAGAAGTGGAACAGGCATAACACTGCCCTCTTCATCTTCAATTGAGTGAATAGAGGGCTTCTTTTTCCTGCTTTTGGTCAGAGTGTGAAAATACTTGGTGTATTATCACCCAAGTTTAGATGCCTATCTCTCAATTTCTGCTTCAGCATATTTTCATCAAGCAGAAATGTTTTTCTGAAGGCTGGCTTTTGCTTCCTTTACAGAAGTGTGGAGAATTCACTGTTCTGGTTGCTCTTGATCTGGGACTGAATTTCTTCAATCATATCTTTGGTATCTTTAATCTTTGGTAGAAACTTAGGGCTGGGCCGTCTGCCAATCTCCAGACAGTGGAGAACCTTTGATTTGAATAATACTCCAAGCTTCTCTAACTACTAGGAAAAAAAATTAGGAATTCTACGCCCAACATTGAAGAACGAAATGGGCTTTTATTGTGATTCCATTTACAGGGCAATGATCAGAAATTTCACATCCAAGAAGATGACCTCTGTAAATAGGACTGTTGTGCACCCAGAAGTGTGTGACAGGTCGTGTCCTACCAGCTGGTTGTATGTCAGACCCAAATGGCCGAACCGAGTGCAAGCACTCACCCTGGACTGGATAAAGGGGGACTGAACCGACATAAAATAATCATGTTGGCTGAATTTAAATGTATGTCTGAGCACATTTGGTTGAACCTAGGTGATGAAACCTGGGTGAGAGCTAATGTTAGATTGTATCCCTATTACAAGATACTTGTCAATAGGGTACCATACTACTTCTGTTTTAGTACATTGAATCTATTGCATGTGTAACTCAATCTAGCCAGTTTACCTAATTTAAATTTTAGAAAAATGCTAGATTCCTATTCTAGCAACCTCTAAGATATAAACCACATTTTTATATTCAATTCCACATTCTCCGCTGGGCACTTGAGTTAGAACTAGTTAAAAGAATACTCTTACCTTGTCTGCTAAGTCATGCCTTTCCTGTGATCTATGTTAAACATGCCTGTTACTCATGCCTTGATCTTTCCTATTATTTACACTTGTTTAAAACTCTGTCCCCATTGGGGATGCCTACTAGTGCAGGGGCTTATCCAAAATTAATCATCTAACTGCAGTCCAGAATTATTCTATAGGTATCTTTGGATACTGAATAATGTTGTTACCTGTGTGTTCGAGCATCTGTAGGTGTCTTCAAGCACTCAATATTGTAGGTGCCCATGAATAGTTGAGATCTATGATGCCCATATACAAATATAGGTATGAACACGAATACGGGGATCAGGGGATACGACTCAACACTTTTGGAAATCTAGGACACATATACGGGTTTCCTAGTTTTTCTTTTAGACAACATTTGGATTAATGAAATTATCGTTGTTTATGTTCCTTTCTAACATTTTCTATATTGAGAACAAGGCTTAAAAAATCAGACTCGGACCCGACTCGATCATGACCGCCCGAGTCGACTCAGCCCAGTTGCATTAAGACTCAGCCGATTCCCATGGCCGAGTCCCATGATGACTCAGCCGAGTTAGTTAAGTCCCACGTATTGAGTCCGAATCAAGGTCAACCGGACTTGGTGTGGGCCGAGTGCAAGTCGACTTGGACTCGGCTAATTTTTTAAAATGTGGTTGAGAAATAAGGAAACTTACAGACCTAAATGAAAAAATGGCCTTGCTAAGTAGGATATGCTAAATGTATACCCTAGAAGTATCGGTGTAGTATCAGGTACCAATACAAGTATCGTATCACGCCCGATATGGATACATCGGACTAGTACAAGTATCCGGGATCTTTGATTGAGATTATGTAGGTGCCTTTGGGTGCTAAGGTTGTAGTCAGCTTATTAGCTATTACTAGGCCAACATTTAGCTCATGTGGATTGCCTCTTTGATTTATATACCTTTCTTTAATGTTTTATTCCTTATCATATGATTTATAATCTTATTTGAGAGAGCTTGATTTTTGTGTTTGCATGATCATGTATTGATGACTAAGCTTGGTCTCATGCAATATTTTACCTATCTTTCTTTATATCTTTGCAGACATGGCGTGATGATCAACTGATTGATGACCAGAACGAGGTTTTGAGACAAAGCGGGTTCAATATTTGGGCAGGCTCCTGAGACAAAGCAGGTCCAATATCGGTAGTGCCGGCTCTTGAGACAAAGCGGGTCCAATATCTACAGCAGAGACTAGGAGCCTTTCGGAATTAAAGCAGCAGAGACTAGGAGCTTGGAGGAATTAAAGTAGCTTATTTTGAATTCAGTTGAACATTTATTATTCAATTTGGATGTAACCAACTTAATTGTATGTTGGATTTAAGACTTTAGTATGGTTTGTTTATAAATGGAATGGTTTGAGTTTAGTTAAATCATTTTTGCCTTATTTATCATGTAATGCTTAAAAAGATAAAAATAGAACATTGCTGCTGCTGCAAAACAATATATATTGGGTACACCCAGGGCTTGTTGTTTGCATTATAATTGGGGTTGCAGTTGTCCCAAAAAAGAGAGATGACATGGCATCATGTCATGGTTCACGGTCTTTTTTTTTCTTTTTTTTTTTTTTTTGGGATTTGCTAAATGTATCCAGGAAGGGACTCAATACACTCACCCTTTTTTTAAATAATAATGCTAATAAAATGATCCAATGCCCCCTTCTCTGCCAACTCACATTCCCCTTCCTCTCTCCTCCCCTTCCCCACCTCCTCCTTCCGACGATAGAGACAATAGGTGGCTCTAGTAGAGCAGCCGCTTGATCTCCCTCCCCTTCCTCATCCTTTCTCTCCCTCTCCCTCTTCCTCTCCTCCCCCTTTATGCCCGATCAAGCAACAACAAGCCGCTGGCAGGTTCAACTAAGAGATTGGGATCTCCTAGTAGAGATTTGCTAAAGGAGAGAAGGGTGAAGGAGGGGATGGAGATTAGGCGGCCAAAGCCGCCTTTCGTCTCTATCGCCAGAATGGGGAGGTGGGGAAGGGGAGGAGAAAGGAAGGGAAAGGTGAGTCCGGAGAGAAGGGGGGCATTTGGGTCATTTTATTATTATTATTATTTATAAAAAAAATGGTGAGTGTATTGAGTCCCTTGGATTCATTTAGTAAATCCCTTTTTACCCCAAAAAAATATTGTAAAATGCTAGAAATCATCTACAACATTGCACCGGCCTCCACACACCAACCTTGTTTTTTGGACGGTACTCTTGATATTCCATTTGCAGTATTTTCCAGTAATAGAATGTATAATTATTGTATTACTGGTTTGCTTTTTCATTCGTCATCAGATTTCTGTATTACCTAAAAGGATGGGCCGAATTATTTCATTTTTATGCTGTAAGTGTTCTTGATTTAGGGTTTGAGGCCCATTAGGTAAGACCTACCAATGGACAATCAGTTTGGATATTAGTCACATTCATACTGTATTACTGATAGCCTAGGGAAAAATAAAATAACCTCTACTTCAACGGTACAAAATTGATACAAAAACCTTAGAAAGAAAAAAACTTATGCTCGAAAACGATTCGGTTCTACCAATAAAGTTGGTGGATCACTTGTACGGTACTCATTGTACATGTCTTTGTCAGGATGAAACATATGTTGTTTGCCCTTGAGATTATTGGTCATCTTGGATTTTTTGCTTGTGCTAGTGGTATGATCCTGGTTAGAGATTGTACTTCTTTTTTTTTTTTTTTTTTTGGGTTTTCCAGCTATTGGAGGTTGTTGCTTCACCCTTGGTAAAGAAAGATCTCGGAGAGGTGAGTAGAGCCCTCAAGCTAGGAAAGCAGGGTAGACCTCGAGCCAAGTAACAAGGGCCCTCTTACAAGGGAAAGGTGCCTGATCAGGTAGACAAGAACAACCACCTCTTGGCATTGAGGTAAGAGGTTGTTCTTTTGGTCAAAGATTGTTGATGGTGTCAAGAGAATTAAAACTCGCCCATTGCACTTGGGCTCAGCTATGACTGAGCCGTTTTAGGAAGTCAACTAAGTTTAAAAATTGCTTCAAAAAGCCTTTTTTTTATTTTACTTGTAAAGCTGGCTTTAGACTTAACATTTGCCAGTCAACGATTGAAGTATAACAAACTCTCATTGACCTGTTAGAATGATACCTAGGGCAATGTAATATCTCGCGTATCAAAGTATACAATGTCCTGGGGTTGTGTGATACTCACATATCGCACTATGGTTGCACATTTATTGTACGAATAGCTTTGCGAGAAATATTTAAATTTCAATTATTGAGGAGCAATTGTCAAATCTAAGGTCTGTACTATTAAAATCCCTTTTTTCCCACTCTCCTCCCTTTTGTGCAATTGGCAAATGAAGGGATAGAAAGGAGAAGAACTCTCCCCATGAATTGAGGCTATGCCACATCTTTCTATGCATTTCCTCCCACTTCTTATACTGTAATAGGAAATAGCATCAATTTGCACGGTCTTGGCTTTCTTTCTTTTTTCTTGGTAAATTCCTTTCTTGTTGAATTAAGACCTCTGAGGCTATCCCTACTTTTTTCTTCGAAAGAGGCTTTAGAGAGTTAGATTCGGATGTTAGGAGTAGATTAGCTACAAAACTAGGGTTTTCTTCTAGGAGGGGAAAGCAATAGTGGACTAACAACGGCAAAGTGAAGTTCTTTTTTACTCTAAAGGGGATTACTAGTGTCTTTTATATTTATTAATTTTCTTATTTACAAATTTTCTTATTTACAAAATTTTACTCATGTTTTTATTAAAAAAATCCTAAATTTGAAAATATTTTAATAATTTTAAAGATAAATTTTCAAAACTTTAGGGGCAATTAAAATACAAAAGAAAAAAAAGGCTCACCATAATAAATCCAAACTGCTGAAAACAATCATTTACTCCTAATTTTTGCCTAAGAGTTGGAGATCACTCTAAGGTAAGTAGGGCTCATATAGTATGTGTCACATCTAAACAGTTTCACCCATAATTAATTAATAAAAATCTATTAATGGGTTACTTGTGCTTGTCTGATGGGCCACAATCGCTGTGCTATGAATCCATGGCTAAGAGCTCACCATTGATAACTATTAACCAATGCTATAAAAGTTAAAGAGTCAAGGTGTAATATCCATAAAATTGCTTTCTCTAAATTTAACTTCAATAATAGTTGGTCCTACCATAAGACTGAGCACATCATTTTTTTTAACATATGCTCAAATATAGTGGGACCAACTCTATTTGAATTCAAAGAATAGACAAGATGCCAAAATCCAATTTAGTTGTAGAAAAAGGCTTCTCTCAAGGTGCCTTAGAGAAGGAATATCTCCTTAAAACAATCCTTGAACTCTCCTCAAAGCTTGGAGAGAGATTTACTTAACTTTTGGAACTAAGCAAAAGATTAAACTCTATCCTTTTATAGAAGGAAAAGGTAGGGGTGTTAAAAAAAAATAGAAAAACCATCTAACCAACCAAACCGAACTGAACCGACCGTTAATAACCATGTTTTACGGTTTCGTTATGGTTATAGCTATTAAAATCGGAAAACAATGCTTCACTATTTGATTTAGGTTTTCAGTCTTAACTCACAGTTAATAATCGAACCAAACCGTAAAATATGATTCGGTTAACCATTTTTCCAAAACCCATGGTTAACCGAACCGTCACACTCCAAGTCATATTTCTAAATTAATTTCAGCAGTTAATCTCTTATCAGAAAACCTCCACAGCCGTCCGATATTCAAACCCAATTGGCTAAATGCATTAATTGTTGTTGCTTGTTGCTAGGGCAAAGTGAAGGATCAACACATGCTGTAAAAATGCACTTTATTATTTTATTTGTCTATATAAACATTTTAATGCTATTTTAGTATTTTGGAATTATGTAATTTGTTATCTATGATATTTCGTTTTGACTCTTGAATATGTCTTTTACATTCCGAGAAAAAAAAAAAGAAAAGGAAACTTGTATTTTATGTGACAATTAACTATAAACAAATTGTCTAATACGATTAACCACGTTTTAGTTTTTTAGGATACAGCTATAGTTACGGTTTTTAAAAATTGAAAACTGTAAAAACAGCTTAGCTAATGATTTTCCGAAAAAACACAATTAATTGAACCATTACACCCCTAGAAAAAGGTGAAGAGGGGCAAATTTGCAAAAAAAATCATTCAAAATTTTAACTCTATACCATATATTCCGAGGATTGAACAAGGTCCACACTCCCTCCTGCTCCTGGAGTGGAGCCATGAAATGAGGCCCAACTATTCAAATCTAGACCACATAAAGTAAAGTAATTACATATTTATGAGAAAATGCTGAATTTTACCTCAAACGGAGTGGTCCCCACCATTGGGTCGAATGTTTCATAGAAACCGTGATAATGAATATACAAAAGATTGAATTATACCAACGATTAATCTAAAGATGGAACCCATTTCAATTAAGATGAAATTTGGGGATACCATATATAACTAGACATTGTTTCTTTTGAACGTTGTGGGAGTTCCACTCCTTGAACTTTGAATTTCAAAGTTAAAGCCCGGAGGATCCTGACTATTGATTGTGGTTTTTCTCTCATTCACATGAGTTCAGTTCCTCATAACAAACAGCGGAAAAAATAAAAAGAAGAAAGAATGAAAAAGAGACAGCTGAATGGCTAACCCAAGTTGCTTGTGGCTCAGTCTCAACTTGAGTCAAGTCCGAGTCCTGGTCGAGGTCGTAATCCCTAGGGATAGTCCATGACATGATTTCTTGGCATAGGTGTGAAGATCTTGATCATAGAAATATAGCCCCCCTTTTTTTCTCTATTTTTTAAAATTTTGTACAATGATGCTTCTTAATTGTTTGCTGAAGAACACTGATTAAATTGGTGGGGTCTCCTTGTGAGAAATTTAATTGCCTTGGCCATCTGCCGTGGGGAACACAGTTTTGACATGGTGGGATTGCCAGACTGTGTTCCTCTGTTCAAATTGAAACCCCATCAGCTGTAGACAAAAACAAACAGATTTAAGTTGCCGCCATCGACATTGCAAACGCAGCATTTCGGTTAGACTGCTCCAAAAAAAAAAAAAAAAGAAAGAAAGAAAGAATACTTCTCCATGAGTCAAGAAAGCTAGCCATTTCATTTATTCCCACCCATGCTACCTAGAGTTTATAGGTTGCAGTGATCCAGACCGTTGGGTGGTTTCGTGTGGTTCATTTGGTTCATCATGTATATATGCATCAACATCAACATCAATAGTCAACATTCAGCACCAACCATATCAACTATATGAACTGTATCAACATGGCAAAAAGCTGTCTTCAAAACCAGAAAGAGAGCAACATCCCAAATGCCTTCAACATCAGACTTCTTTCCAGTCTCCTCACTGTGTCTGCACAACATAAATTTAATGTGTGTTATATTAAGCATAGGGTAGAGAACAAGAGGAATTATAAGACATGCAACATAAACATAATGAAAAAAGGTGAGAAGGCAGATTCATTTAAGAAAAGGATATCAATCAACCTCCTACAAGATGGAAACTAATTCCTCACTAATAGTCCAATCAAAATATCCCTTATCATGACCCTTTGATATGCATTGTTCTCTCGTTCACTAACACTTCAAGATTTTAGTGTTTCTGGTTATCATCACCCCTTATTTGGCAGCATAAACCATATCATTTAACTCCCACAGCATATAAGGAAAAAAAAAAAAGAAAAAACAGATTGCTCCATGGGCAAAAGCATGCATATAATGTCATTCTCCACCAACAATGACAAGTGCCCTTGCCTTTCCGTCCCAAATTAAGGCATTCAATGGATCACCTTCTGTCAAAAATTAGCCAGGAAAATATAAAACAATCTAAAGCCTTCTCTAGCGGCCAAGATATCAAGTTGGTTTGAATAAGCTGACCAAGAATTTGTAGTCTTCAATTCTGGTTCTAGGCTAATCAACCCTGGAAACTTCTAGGAAAGAAGGGTAAATGACTAGCCTTTTGGTAGACTATGACCTACCCTTAAGGTTATTAGGGTTGGGTACATAGGCTGCAACATGGGCCGAGCTCTGATTCTTAAATTCAGCAAGAGGAGAGAACTCTCATGGTGATCAGCTTACTATAGAACCGTATCTGAAAATCAAATCTGGGATGAATGTGTGGTGCTAAAAAAACAAACCTTGAATCTGACAGGCGTAGAAAAAGCCCCTAAATTGTTTCATCCACAAAAGGGCTAATTTCTTTCATACGCAGAAGAAAATGAAAACCCCTAATCTTAACCCTAAAATCCCCAAACTCTTTCATTCCAATGCCAATTAGAACCGATCAAAATATAATAATTATAAAATAAATGAATCCAACAACAACAGCAATTTCAAATCCAAAACCCAATTCTCAATCCCTACCAAACCCTAAAACCCATTTCAGGAAATGCAGTGGTAATTATTTTAGGAGATTAATACACCCATTTCTTAAAAGGATACGAAGAAGAAGAAGAAAAAGGATTTGGCAGGTGATCAAGTGGGCAAAGAGAAAAGAAGGGGTTCGGCAGTAGGAATGAGAGAGAGGACACGGCAAGAATCCAGGGAGAGAGAGAGAGAGAGAGGAGAGGCTACTTGTTTTTGCTTTGGCAAATAGCAAAGCAAGACGAATAAGGGTCTGAGATGAGAGGAGAGAGAGACAAGGAAGAAGGTTGGGTTTTTGTTTCTTTTTTTCATTTTGCCTCAATAGATTTTATACTAGGCATGCAGATCGTTGGATGAGAGCATGGAAATGATGGTCAGATAAGTCCTTACAAAGAGGAGTGAGGATGGTCCTCATAGGACCAATTCTTAATAAATAAATATTTTCAGCAAGGGTCTGTAGGAGGAATTAGAGCATTTTGAGAGGTATGATGATGGGATAAGGCTTTGATGATTATGATGATAATCAAGACTCAAATAGGCATAATTTGAGTTCCAAGGGATCATTCTAAACATAATTAAGTTAGGTCATCATATAAATTCCATGTTTTCTTATCTAAAGAGCAGCAGAAGGCCAATCAAGTTTATTTATTACCAAGCATCAAAACTAAAGCCAACAACATTGATTAAAACCAAAAAAGAAAAGGGAGGTCTGGGACAATCCTATTAGTTTCCAAGGATGAAAAAGAAGCATAGGGATGGTTACAAGATTCAAGGGCCTAGTTCCTTTCCCTTAGGGCCTATCTGGGTAATTCACTTGTAAAGTGATGTGAAGTGAAGCCTCCATTTAAGAGACATTAAATGATGAGGGGGTCATATCAAAAGTACAAAAATTCAAATTCCCCTTTCTTTTTTTTTCAAAGCAAAAAAAAAAAAAAAAGGAGTAAGAAAGTAACATCTTTAATAGCCCACTAAATGACAAAAAAAAATCTACTTTTAACCAAAAAAAATTCAAAAAGCGTCCTTATCAAGCCCCTAAAGACAAAATGCCGTCACATAATAATTACAACCCCTCATATTTTATTCTTTCTTGATTTGAGGCTTTACTTTGAATTCACTTGACAAGTGAATTGCCAAATTAGCCCCTAATCACGGCAAAATGGAGAAATTTGTGGGGAAGACAAGTAAGGAAGAAAATCTCAGCATTAATTTAGGAGAAGTTATTGCATATGTGGTGGAGATTTCTAAATCCATTACAAAGACCAGTATAGGTGGATCAAGTAAGGTTCACGATAGTTTGAGAGCAGTGCAAGATCCAGCTAGTAACGGGGATGTGTTGTAAAACAATCAAGCAAGTTGGGAGTCCATCAAAGGGAAGGATATTGTGTCCAACTCAAGGTCTACAAGCTCTCTGACAAATCAAGTCGTTAAAGATACTCGCCATTGATGCTGGGAAAAAAATTTTGGGATGGCTATTGGCTCCAATGAATTTCAAAGATTGTATTATGTTTCTCAGTTAGAGAAAGAGGAGAGTGGGCTTGTTCGGGAAACAAATGGTGTTGATAATCTGTCAAGGCGTCTTGCCAATGGCATGGCAACATGATTTAGGAGGCCAACAGGGCGTGTTCATAAATTCAAAGATTATTATGATTATAGTGAGCTAGAATATAAGAGGATTAGACCAGAGAAAAAGGCGAATGTAAGAAAATTGGTTAAGAAAAAAAAAATTAGCCTTCTTATGTTCCAAGAAACAAAAATCTCAAAAAACATTGATCATAATGTTTAAGAGATTTGGGGGTCGAATAGAGGATAAGGAGAAGACATCCTTCACTTGTCCCTTTGGGACATTTGCCTACAGGTGCATGCCCTTGGGGTTATGCAATGCACCTGCTACCTTTCAGCGGTGTATGATTAGTATGTTTTTTGGATATGATTGAGAGTTTTCTAGAGGTGTTCATGGATTACTTCTCGGTCTTTAGGAGTACTTCTGAAGAATGTAGCACCATTTGCAATTAGTGCTTGTCAAGTGTAAAGCGAAAAATCTACTCCTAAATTGGAAAAAAATATCACTTCATGGTGAATAAAGGGATAGTCCTTAGACATGTTATTTCAGAAAGAGGGATTAAGGTAGACAGAGCCAAGATTAATCTGATATCTAACCTTCCACCACCACGGTCGGTTAAACATATATGATCATTGTTGCGCCTGCTGGATTTTATAGGTGGTTCATAAAGGACTTTAGTGAGATTGCAAAACCCTTATGCAATTTGCTCGCCAAGGATGCTACGTTTATATTTGATTAATCTTGCCTTAAAGCATTTGAACAACTGAAGAAAGAGTTTACTACAGCCCCTATCATCCAACCTCCCAACTGGACTATCCCATTTGAGCTCATGTGTGACACATCAGATAATGCTCTCGGGGCTATTTTGGGCCAACAAGTTAGCCCACACGATCTACTATGCGAGTAGGAACCTGAATGATACATAGCTAAATTACACCACCACTGAAATAGAATTGCTAGATGTGGCATTTGCCCTAGAAAAATTTAGATCTTATTTGATTGGATCTAAAGTCACTATATAAACTAATCACATAGCCTTAAGGTACCTTCTTTCTAAGAAGGATAATGCTTAAGTCAGACTAATTACGTGGATCCTTCTGCTACAAGAATTTGATTTGGAAATTAGGAACAAAAAGAGTTTTGAAATTGTCATAGCAGATCACCTTTCAAGGTTGTCTACGGAATCCAACGGCGATGCCCCACTAAGCAAAAGCTTCCCAGATGAGCAATTATTGAGTGTTTCCCAACTCCCTTGGTTTGTAAACATAGTGAATTATCTTATCGCAAGGGAGACGCCAGAGCATTGGACTAAACGAGATAGGTTGAAATTCTTATCTGAGGTCAAACATTTGTTTTGGGATGATCGTTACCTATTTAAGTACCGCCCCAGCTAGATAATTAGGAGATGCGGAACCTTCTTCACTTGGTGGGTTCTTGCTATTTGAAGAAAACCGAGTTGCTCGTCCACCCAACAAACTCCACGGAGCTAGCACCAATATTTCTCTTATGCCATGAGAAGAGTTGTATTCAATTGTAGTTAGACCCTAAAGGGCCTAAACAATATGCCCGAGATCATACTGACACAAGGAAGACCCACGCCCAAGCATAAGAAGAGAGACACAAGTACAAACAGTGGCAGACCCAGGATTTTCACTTTAGGGGGGCTGATGATGGTCAAGATTTCTTTACATATGTTGTAGGGTCCATCCACATCATCCAATTTTGGACGTCTACATCCATCATCATCAGATATATCATATATGTCATTAGGCGATGATGTGTTAAGTATTTTCATGAACTAGTGGTTTCGTATGATTAAGAGAGACATTACAAAATAGGAAAAATATGAATTATAGGCCCATATTCATTTAACTGATAACATAAACTGTGGTGGCCAAGATCTTTCATTTTGGAGATTTCATTTTTCTTGGCATTGTCCAACACCTTGATCCCCATCAGATCAATGGTTTAAATCACCACATGCCCCATCATACACAACCAGTGGGGATTATTGGGTTTTATCAATGGGGGCTAGTCCAACTGGGCCTTATAGCCCATATGGGCTTTTTCTAGGTTGGGTTGGGGCTCCTCACATGTAGGTCCAGCCCGAAGTAAGAAGAAAATTGCTTTACTCAACAATAATGTATAAATTTATAAACTAGAACACTCAGTTTCTCTTGTGTACAATGGAAACAACCGCCAATGCTATATAGACCTTGGCAAAAGTTTTCGACCTAAAATAGAGTATTTACAACCCATCACAATAGAGTTTTGTAGGCTTCCTCATGGTCATATGAATTTCTTCAATTTTCTACCCTAGAGTTTTAAGAAACAACAACAATTTTACCCTTCATTAGAACCTTCTACCAAAATACAAAAATGCACTCATGGGAAAAGGCTAGAACACCACTATTCAAAAGAGAAAATTACAAAGAAGACAACTACAAGTTAGCGCAACATTTTTAATAGAATAGTTTATCCAAGAATTAATTTTGCTAATATCAGATCTCATTTTTCATATTTCAAATTTGTCCTTGCGGGATTTCAACTTCTGTAGAAACATATATTTTCATATCTTCGGTCCCTTCAAAAAGTTTTGCATAAAATGGGGACCAATAAGTAGTTTCACCCAGTCAATTGGACTGCAATGGTTAGGAGCAATCAGAAGTCACTTTGGGAGAAATATGAAATATTATAAACCAAACCAAAAATGTAAATCAAAATCTATCTCCATCAGAAGTTTTACCATCAATAAGCCAATACATTTAGGAAAAATTGATTTCTATAAAAATAAATGCCATAAGAATGAATACACGGTGTTGTGCAAGTAGACTATTAGTATGTGAAAGCCTAGAATCAGAGCTAGAGCATATTTATCTCTTAATCAGACAAGAAGTCCAGAAGTATTGGCTGAAGATGTAATGCAAGGAGATATTTCACAAAGAAATTAGAAAATCTAGGAAACTAGCAGGTAGGATCAAATTTGTTTTCCTATAGACTAGCGGAAGGAAACATCTTTGAGATATTTCACAAAGATTTTGTGTACATTACTTTAACAACATACACTCACACTCACATGTGGTAATGTCACCTAACATCACTTTGTTTAACCTCTTGACTGCCTCATTCAATAAATGTGATAATGATTATAGCTGCCTTTAAGCTGTTTGCTTTAATGGCCTTTTTGGCTACATCAGAATGAATTCCTAATAATTCATAGTAAAGGGGGGTTTAACAGGAGGAATATGAAAAAGGTCAAGAGTGAAACGGTCCAAGGTGGAGATATAGAAGGGACCATCACTTGTCTACAACTTGATTTACTAGGGTGATTGCTGTCAAAGGAGAGAATAATTGATGGTCCCTTGGGGATTTTCATTTTCAACCCAATAGATTGAATAGAGAGGCATTGCTTAGAAACTTCATGAATTCAATTACACGAACTGGCGCTAGAATTCCTTCAAACACCATTTACCATACAATCTTGACTTCACAGCATGCAAAATTTCATTCTTATTTCAATAGAAATCATGCAATTTCAGACCTGGATATTTGAACACATAAAAACAAACAAAACCCACACTGAAAAAACACTCAGAGAAATGATTCTGTTAGAGAACAAGACCTCAAACTTCAATCAAATTAGGTAGAAAATTCAAAGTGCAATATCATCAAAATCCATAAAACCCACATAGAAAATCGATCCAATAGATGATATTTAATGAGAAAAAATAGCTAAAACTTCAACAAAAAATGAGTCAATTCAAATCTGGCAAATAGTCATCTAAACCCATAAAACCCACATAGAAAACTGACCAAAGATACGATTTTTAAGAGAAAGAATAGCTAAAACTTCAATAAAAATGAGTAAAGTCAAATGGGGCGAATGGACAGACCAAAGAATCTGTGCTCGTTGGCGGCTTTGGCCTTCTCAAGCATCTTGCCCAAATCTTCTCGAAGCTAAGTATCCCAATTGATGAGCTGGTTGGCGAAGAGAAATAGAAACAAGATTATAGGATGGGAAGACGTGAGTATGGTATTTGCGGATAACTTATCAGATTTGCACCAATATACTGGTTAAGAGAAACCTGCTCCAAGTAAGGGAAAGCAGTTGACGATTTTATTCCAGAGTCTAGTAGGAGAGGGACCGATGAATGCTTTGGTTATTGTGCATTTTAGAGAAAAAAAACTTCCTGTGAAATGGATTGAAGCTCTGAATGGAAGCAGTGTTACTGACAGGAAGATTATTGTCAAGACTGCTTCTTTCAGCTAGTCAAAGAGAAAAAAGTTAACAGGTTTTGTATTAGTCCAACATTAGTCAAAAAGTATGAGGCCAACTCTATGGATGCAATCTACACAATTTTATTGGAGTTGGGAAGCAAGGACTAAAATGAGAACAACTTCGGGTAATAGGTCCTTCGTGGATGTAGTCAAAGAAAGGGAATGTTGAGAAGAAGGCCATAAGAATATCTATTGCAAGGGACATAGTCGTGGGAAATTCCAAGTGGCTACCAATCAGTTTTGGTTGGGGTTGGGGGGGGGGGGGGGGGGGGGGGGGGGTGGGGTGGGGGGGGGTACGCATTGCTATCCCTCAAATCCAGACCCTGCGTGAAAAGTGTGGTTCAGGAGAAGTGAAATTGGCCAGACTGGGGCAAAGGAAGATTTTGGCTCCTGTGGAGAATTTGGATGCAGATCTATATGTCTACACTCTCCATAGGTAGGTGGTTCCAAACAACACTGGTTTACACAGGAATATTTGGCTTTAGTGTTATGGGGTGCCACTACACGCTTAGGATGACCACATTCACAGAGATAGGAGGGAGCTTTGGGAAATTGGTGGAGGTCTCGAAGACGTTAGAGATGAGGTTACTGGAATTTGGTGGGATTCGTCTGTGAGTTTCAAGCGACAAATCTATAGAAGGGGAGATGGAAATCAACATTTTTGGAAAAATCTTCTCAGTGTATATAAAGCAAGAAATGATAGTAAACTCGAAATAGATGAGGAGACGATGCTGACAATCGGTGCATGCTTTCCCAAGCATTTAGTAGTAGGGAAAAGGTTGCCATGTGGAGGGCTTCTATTTGCCAGCTCTAAGCACAAAGAAGGTTCTTGTAGACATTGATATTGGTGAGAGGGTAATGCAGAATGAAGGGGATGATGCGGGCCAGGCAAGGTAGAAAATGGAGATATAGGAAAAAAATTGGGCTGTCGCCAAACTCTGAGCCGGAGGAGTCACGGATGTCGAGGACAACTCCAAGAAAACTTAGGGAAGATCCCAAAATGCTTGATTTCATTAATCAACAATAACTAACTACTAACCAAAGAGGCTTTACATCATTATATAGAGAAAGCAATAACCCTCGGACTAATTTGGACCATTGAAACACATTGACGGCTAAGATTAAAACATCCACTTAAACACAACTTAAAATATAAATAAGCAAATAAAACCCTAAATAAACTAAGTAGGTAGGCTGGGCCCAAAGGCCAGTCGACCCATGGGGGACCACAGGTCTGTCCTACATCAGAGGAATTCAAGGAAGAAAAAGGCTATCTTCTCGACTCCCAAACCGTCGAAGGAGGCAGAGATGAAGAAGCCGAAAAGATTTGAGATATGGTACTGATGACAAAGTAAAGGAAAGAAGGCTAGACACCTTAAAGTAGTACCCAAGATCACCGAAGTGGTATTGGACACGTGGACTTACTGTTTAGCTTAATATGTGGAGAAGACAGCATGTCAAGTCTTGCTTATGGGTAAATCCATTACCAAATTTGAACATGGGCTGGCCCAATTAAATATAACACCATAGTAGGCTCCAAAGTATCATGAAATTCAAGCCCAGCTCATTTGCGGAATGGAGCTTTGTTTGGTTCTAGATGACAGGTTGAAATTTCTACACCAGATCAAAGGAGGGGAATTTCTCAAGTGGCAACCCTGGAGATCAATAGCATTGGATAGAATGACGATGTAATGGATGAAGGATGTTTAAGGGGTTTAGGGTTTTTGCAGGAGGGGCTCAATGATGCCGGTGGGGGTTGTCTCAATGGCTTTTTCAGCACATTCGAATTTTGGGAGGTGGATGAGGTAGATGATTCGCCTTCAAAAGACTTGGAAGGAGGTCTAGGGCAATCCTAACAGTTTCCAAGGATGAAAAAGAAGTATAGGGAGGGTTACAAGATTCAAGGGGCTAGTTCCTTTCCCTTAGGGCCCATTTGGGTAATTCACTTGTAAAGTGATGCGAAGTGAAGCCTCCATTTAAGAGACATTAAATGATGAGGGGGTCATATCAAATGTACAAAAATTCAAATTCCCCCTTCTTTTTTTTTCAAAAAAAAAAAACAAAAAGAGTAAGAAAGCAACATCTTTAATAACCCACTAAATGACAAAAAGAAATCTACTTTTTGCAAAAAAAAAAAAAAGAATTCAAAAAGCTTCCTTATCAAGCCACTAAAGTCAAAATGCCGTCACATTATAATTACACTCCTTCATATTTTATTCTCTCTAGATTTGAGGCTTTACTTTGAATTCACTTGGCAAGTGAATTGCCAAATTACCTCTTAATCATGGCAAAATGGACAAAATTGTAGGGAAGACAAGTGAGGAAGAAAATCTCAGCATTAATTTAGGAGAGAAGTTATAACATATGTGGTGGAGATTGCTAAATCCATTACAAAGAACAGTATAGGTGGATCAAGTAAGGTTCATGATAGTTTGAGAGCAGTGCAAGATCCAACTAGTAACTGAGATGTGTTATAAAACAATCAAGCAAGTTGGGAGCCCATCAAAGGGAAAGATATTGTGTCCAACTCAGGGTCTACAAACTCTCTAACAAACCAAGTCGTTAGGGACACCTCTCCAACAGAGGAGGTGATACTTGCCACCGATGTTGGGAAAAAAGTTAGGGATGGCTATTGGGTCCAATGAATTTCAAAGATTGTACTATGTTTCTCATTTAGAGAGAGGAGAGAGGGCTTGTTCAGGAAACAAATGGGGTTGATAATCTGTCAGGGGGTCTCATAGAGAGGGCTCGTTGGCGGCTTTGGCCTTCTCAAGCATCTTGTCCAAATCTTCCTAGAGCTGAGCATCCCAATTGATGAGCTGGTTGGCGAAGAGAAATAGAAACAAGATTATAGGATGGGAAGACGTGACTATGGTATTTGGGGATAACTTACAGATTTGCGCCAATGTACTGGTTGAGAGAAACCTGCTCCAAGTAAGGGAAAGCAGTTGACGATTTTATTCCAAGTCTAGTAGGAGAGGGACCGGTGAATGCTTTGGTTATTGTGCATTTTAGAGAAAAAAAAACTTGCTGTGAAATGGATTAAAGCTCTGAAGGGAAGCAGTGTTACTGATAGGAAGATTATTGTCAAGACAGCTTCTTTCAGCTGGTCAAAAAGAAAAAAGAAAACAAGCTTTGTATTAGTCCAGCATCAATCAAAGAGTATGAGGCCAACTCTATGGATGCAATCTACACAATTTTATTGGAGTTGGGAAGCGAGGACTAAAATAAGAACAGAATCTAGCGGGTTTTCGAGTAACAGGTCCTTCGTGGATGTAGTCAAAGAAAGGTAATGTTGAGAAGAAGGCCATAAGAATATCTATTGCAGGAGACATAGTCGTGAGAAATTCCAAGTGGGTATCAAACAGTTTGAGATGGGGGGGCGCTGGGCGTGGGGGTAGCGGAGGGGTAAAGTGTGGTTCAAGAGAACTGAAATTGGCCAAATAAGGGCAAAGGAAGATTTTGGCTCCCGTGGAGAATCTGGATGAAGTTTGGTTAGCCACAAAAGAATTATGACAAGGAGGTTGCAGATCTATATGGCTACACTCTCCATAGGTAGGAGGATTCCAAACAATACTGGTTTACATAGGAATATTTGGCTTTAGTGTTTTGGGGTGCCGCTACACGCTTAGGATGACCACATTCACAAAGATAGGAGGGAGCTTTGGGAAATTGGTGGAGGTCTCTAAGACATTAGAGATGAGGTTACTAGAATTCGGCAAGATTCGTCTATAAGTTTCGAGCAACAAATCTATAAAAGGGGAAATGGAAATCAACATTTTTGGAAAAATCTTCTCAATGTATACAAAGCAAGAAATGATAGTAGACTCGAAATAGATGAGGAGACAATGCTGACAATAGATGCATCTTTCCTAGGCATTCAGTAGTCGGGCGAAGGTAGCCGTGTGGAGGGCTTCTGTTTGCCAGCTCCAAGCACAAAGAAGGCTCCTATAGACGATGATATTAGTGAGAGGGTAATGAGGAATGAAGGGGATGACACGGGCCAAGCAAGGTAGAAAATGGAGATAGAGGAAAAGAATGGGCTTTTATCAAACTTCGAGCCAAAGACGTTAGAGAAATTGAGCTCTCACCAAACTCCGAACTGAAGGCTTCATAGATGTCGAGGACAACTCCAGGAAAACTTGGTGAAGATCCTAAAACACTTGATTTCATTAATCATCAATAACTAACTACTAACAAAAGAGACTTTACATCATTATATAGAGAAAGAAAAAACCCTTAGACTAATTTGGACCATCCAAGCACATCAATGGCCAAGATTAAAACATCCACTTAAACACCACTTAAAATATAAATAAGCAAATAAAACCCTAAATAAACTAAGATAGGTGGGCTGAGCCCAAGGCGAGTCGACCCATGGGGGACCATGGGTCTGTCCTACACCATAGGAATTCAAGGGAGAAAAAGGCTATCTTCTCGACTCCTAAACCGTCGAAGGAGGCAGAGATGAAGAAGGCGAAAAGATTTGGTATATGGTACTGATGATAGAGTAAAGGAAAGAGGGCTAGACACCTTAAAGTAGTACCCAAGATCACCAAAGTGGTATTGGACACGTGGACTATTGTTTGGCTTGATGTGTGGAGGAGATGGCACGTCAAGTCTCGCTTATGGGTGAATTCATTATCAAATATGAACATGGGCCGGCCCAATTAAATATAACACCATAGTGGGCTCCAAAGTATCATGAGATTCAAGCCCAGATCATTTGTGGAATGGAGCTTTGTTTAGTTCTAGATGACAGGATGAAATTTCTACACCAGGTCAAAGGAGGGGAATTTCTCAAGTGGCAACCCTGGAGATCAATAGCATGGGACAAAATGAAGATGTAATGGATGAAGGATGGTTAAGGGATTTGGGGCTTTTGTAGGAGGGAATCAATGATGTTGGTAGGGGTGTCTTAATGGCTTTTTTAGCACATTCGAATTTTGGGAGGAGGATGAGGTAGCTAATTCGCGTTCAAAATGCTTGGAAGGAGGTCTGGGACAATCCTAACAGTTTCCAAGGATGAAAAAGAAGAATAGGAAGGGTTACAAGATTCAAGGGGCTAGTTCCTTTCCCTTAGAGCCCATTTGGGTAATTCACTTGTAAAGTGATGTGAAGTGAAGCCTCCATTTAAGAGACAATAAATGATGAAGGGGTCATATCAAAAGTACAAAAATTCAAATTCTCCCTTCCTTTTTTTTTCAAAAAAAAAAAAAAAGTGTAAGAAAGCAACATCTTTAATAACCCTCTAAATGACAAAAAGAAATCTACTTTTTACAAAAAAAAATCCAAAAGGTTCCTTATCAAGCCACTAAAGACAAATGCCATCTCATTATAATTACAACCCTCATATTTTATTCTCTCTTGATTTGAGGCTTTACTTTGAATTCACTTGACAAGTGAATTCCCAAATTGGCCCTTAATCATAGCAAAATGGAGAAAATTGCGGGGAAGACAAGTAAGGAAGAAAATCTCAGCATTAATTTAGGAGAGAAGTTATCGCATATGTGGTGGAGATTGCTAAATCCATTACAAAGACCAGTAGAGGTGGATCAAGTAAGGTTCATGATAGTTTGAGAGCAGTGCAAGATCCAGCTAGTAACGGAGATGTGCTATAAAACAATCAAGCAAGTTGGGAGTCCATCAAAGGGAAGGATATTGTGTCCAACTCAGGGTCTACAAGCTCTCTGACAAATCAAGTCGTTAAGGATACTTGCCATTGATGCAGGGAAAAAATTTAGGCATGGCCATTGGATCCAATGAATTTCAAAGATTGTACTATGTTTCTAAGTTAGAGAAAGAGGAGAGAGGGCTTGCTCAGGAAACAAATGGGGTTGATATTCTGTTAAGGGGTCTTCTTGCCAATGGCATGGCAACATGATTTAGGAGGCCAACAGAGCATGTTCATAAATTCAAAGATTATTATGATTATTGTGAGCTGGAATATAAGAGGATTAGACCAGAGAAAAGGGCGAATGTAAGAAAATTGGTTAAGAAACAAAAAATTAGCCTCTTTTGTTCTAAGAAACAAAAATCTCAAAAGACACTAGTCATATTGTTCAAGAGATTTGGAGGTAGAATAGATGCAAATGGGAGTGGTTTTGTGGGTGCCTTTAGAGGATAAGGAGAAGACAACCTTCACTTGTCCTTTTGGGACATTTGCCTACAGGTGCATGCCCTTGGGGTTATGCAATGCACCTGCTACCTTTCAGCGGTGTATGATTAGTATGTTTTTCAGATATGATTGAGCATTTTCTAGAGATGTTCATGGATGACTTCTTGGTCTTTGGGAGTACTTCTGAAGAATGTTGCACTCTTTGCAATTAGTGCTTGTCAGGTGTAAAGAGAAAAATCTGCTCCTAAATTGGGAAAAAATATCACTTCATGGTGAATAAAGGGATAGTCCTTAAACATGTTATTTCAGAAAGAGGGATTAAGGTAGATAGAGCCAAGATTGATCTGATATCTAACCTTCCACCACCATGATCGATTAAATATATATGTTCATTGTTGTGCCTGCTGGATTTTATAGGTGGTTCATAAAGGACTTTAGTAAGATTGCAAAACCCTTGTGCAATTTGCTCCCCAAGGTTGCTACGTTTATATTTGATTAATCTTCCCTTAAAGCATTTGAACAATTGAAGAAGGAACTTGCTACAGCCCCTCTCATCCAACCTCCCAATTGGACTATCCCATTCGAGCTCATGTGTGACGCATCAGATAATGCTCTCGGGGCTATTTTGGGCCAACAAGTTAGACCACATGATCTACTATGCGAGTAGGAACCTGAATGATACATAGCTAAATTACACCACCACTTAAATAGAATTGCTAGATGTGGTATTTGCCCTAGAAAAATTTAGATCTTATTTGATTGGATCTAAAGTCACTATATAAACTAATCTCATAGCCTTAAGGTACCTTCTTGCTAAGAAGGGTAATGCTAAAGTCAAACTGATTGCATGGATCCTTCTGCTACAAGAATTTGATTTGGAAATTAGGAACAAAAAGGGTTCTGAAATTGTCGTAGCAGATCACCTTTCAAGGTTGCCTATGGAATCCAAGGGCAATGCCCCACTGAGCAAAAGGTTCCCAGATGAGCAATTATTGAGTGTTTCCCAACTCCCCTGGTTTGTAAACATAGTGAATTATCTTGTCACAAGGGAGATGCCAGAGCATTGGACTAAACAAGATAGGTTGAAATTCTTGTTTGAGGTCAAACATTTCTTTTGGGATGACCGTTACCTATTTAAGTACCGTCCCGAATAGATAATCAAGAGTGCAGAACCTTCTTCACTGTTTGGGTTCTTGCTATTTGAAGAAATCCGAGCTACTCATCCACCCAACAAACTCCACGGAGCTAGCACCATTTCTCTTATGCCATGAGAAGAGTAGTATTCAATTGTAGCTAGACCCTAAAGGGCCTAAACTATATGCCCAAGATCATAGTGACACAAGGAAGACCCACGCCCAAGAATAAGAAGAGAGACACAAGTACAAACAGTGGCAAACCCAGGATTTTCACTTTAGGGGAGCTGACGATGGTCAAGATTTCTTTACATATGCTGTAGGGTCCATCCACATCATCCGATGTTGGATGTTTACGTCCATCATCATCAGATATATGTCATTAGGTGATGATGTGTTAAGTATTTTCATGAACTAGTGGTTTTGTATGATTAAGAGCGACATTACAAAATAGGAAAAATATGAATTATAGGCCCATATTCATTTAATTGATAACAGAAACTGTGGAGGCCAAGAACTTTCATTTTTGAGATTTCATTTTTCTCGGCTTTGTCCAACACCTTGATCCCCATCAGATCAATGGTCTAAATCACCTCGAGCCCCATCATACACAACAAGTGGGGCTTATTGGGTTTTATCAATGGGGGCTGGTCCAACAGGGCCTTATAGCCCATATGGGCTTTTTCTAGGTTGAGTTGGGGCTCCTCACATGTAGGTCTAGCCCGAAGTAAGAAGAAAATTGCTTTACTCAACAATAAAGTATAATTCTATAAATTAGAACACTCAATTTCTCTTGTGTACAATGGAAACAACCACCAATGCTATATAGACCTTGGCAAAAGTCTTCAACCTAAAATAGAGTATTTACAACACATCACAATAGAGTTTTGTAGGCTTCCTCATGGTCGTATGAATTTCTTCAATTTTCTACCCTTGAGTTTTAAGAAACAACAAGAACTTTACCCTTCTCTAGAGCCTTCTACCAAAATGCAAAAATGCACTCATGGGAAAAGACTAGAACACCACTATTCAAAAGAGAAAATTACAAAGAAGACAACTACAAGTTAGCACAACATTTTTAATAGAATAGGTTATCCAAGAATTAATTTTGCTAATATCAGATCTCATTTTTCATATTTCAAATTTGTCTTTGCGGGATTTCAACTTCTGTAGAAACATATTTTCATATCTTTAGTCCCTTCAAAAAGTTCTACATAAAATGGGGACCAATAAGTAGTTTCACCCAGTCAATTGGACCGCAATGGTTAGGAGCAATCAGAAGTCACTTTGGGAGAAATATGAAATATTACAATCCAAACCAGAAATGTAAATCAAAATCTATCTCAATCAGAAGTTTTACCATCGATAAGCCAATACATTCAAGAAAAATTGATTTCTATAAAAATGAATGAGATAAAAATGAATAAACGGTGCTGTGCAGTTAGACTATTAGTATGTGAAAGCCTAGAATCAGAGCTAGAGGATATTTATCCCTTAATCAGACAAGAAGTCCAGAAGTATTGGTTAAAGATGTAATGCAAGGAGATATTTCACAAAGAAATTAGAAAATCTAGGAAACTAGCAGGTGGGATCAAATTTTTTTCCTATAGACTAGCGGCTGGAAACATCTTTGAGATATTTCACAAAGATTTTGTGTACATTACTTTAACAACATACACTCACACTCACATGTGGTAATATCACCTAACATCACTTTGTTTAACCTCTTGACTGCCTCATTCAATAAATGTGATAATGATTATAGCTGCCTTTAAGTTGTTTGCTTTAATGGCCTTTTTGGCTACATCAGAATGAATTCCTAATAATTCATAGTAAAGGGGGGTTTAACAGGAGGAATATGAAAAAGGTCAAGAGTGAAACGGTCCAAGGTGGAGATATAGAAGGGACCATCACTTGTCTAGAACTTGATTTACTAGGGTGATTGCTGTCAAAGGAGAGAATAATTGATGGTCCCTTGGGGATTTTCATTTTCAACCCAATAGATTGAATAGAGAGGCATTGCTTAGAAACTTCACGAATTCAATTACATGAACTGGGGCTAGAATTCCTTCAAACACCATTTGCTGTACAATCTTCACTTCGCAACATGCAAATTTTCATTCTTATTTCAATAGAAATCATGCAATTTCAGACCAGGATATTTGAACACATAAATACACACAAAACCCACACTGAAAAAACAATCAGACAAATGATTCTGTTAGAGAATAAGGCCTAAAACTTCAACCAAATTAGGTAGAAAATTCAAAGTGCAATATCATCAAAATCCATAAAACCCACATAGAAAATCGATCCAATATATGATATTTACGAGAAAAAATAGCTAAAACTTCAACAAAAAATGAGTAAATTCAAATCTGGCAAATAGTCATCTAAACCCATAAAACCCACATAGAAAACCAACCACAGATATGAATTTTAAGAGAAAGAACAGCTAAAACTTCAATAAAAAAAATTAAAAAAATAAAAGTAAAGTCAAATGGGGCGAATGGACAGACCAAAGTATCTGTGCTCGTTGGCTACTTTGGCCTTCTCAAGCATCTTGTCCAGATCTTCCTGGAGCAGAGCATCCCAATTGAGGAGCTGGTTGGCGAAGATTGTCCCTAGTCCCATGCCGAGGCGCGCTCCCAAGGATCTGGAAAAACCAAGAAATGGGTGAGGACTGAAGTATTGTAAACAACTCCGTCTCACAAGTCACAACTACCTTGTTCAGCTTTATGAGATGCAGGAGGGATCCAAGACTGCAGATAGAGAAGTACCCATTTCTTAAATGGATATCCTCTCATCCTTGATTTTGTTTGAACCCTAAAGTTAAATTATTGCTTTTCTTCCTTCTCTAACCTTGTGACATAGATAGTTCATCTGTCATAGTTCTAATATATTATTGAGTTTCCAAAATTTTCTTGGTTGTTTCCAAATTACTTACGTCATTCTCAAGCTCTTCTTCCGTAGCGTCTGCCTCAGCCACCGTGGCTACATCTGCCAGAGGGACTCCCCTGGCCATATCCAGAAAAATTTGAGCAACTTCAAGTTCTTCCTTGGAAGGGAAGGCGGCGCTGTCGGCGACTGCAGGAAGGGCAGGTAAGATATCCCCCCGAGCCATCTCGAATAGGATTGAAGCCGCTTCCACCACGTCTGTGTCTCCGGCAGTGGCATTGGAGGAGACCTCTCGAAAGGCAGCCTCGCCCTCATCTTCTGCGGCTGCATCGGCCGCCTCTCCGTCGGAAGCTGCAGACGCAAGAGGAGGAGTGGAAACACCAACCTCTTCCTCGTCCTCGGCCACGGCAACTTCGGCGGCCGCCACGTTTCCCGTATCTTCTCCATCTCCATCCGCAGCGGCAACTTCTTCCTCGGCCGCGGCTACAGCCGGCGCCGGAGGGACAGAAGAAACCTCTTCGCCGGCTGCCGGAGGAGGATCGACAGCCTCTCCGTCGGGCGCGGCGGCGGCGAGAAGATGGGACGGAGGGCCGGGTCTGAGATCGGCGGCGTCCGGGAGATTGGACGGAGGATCGGATCGGAGATCGGAGGGTGGAGCTTCCTTGGCGTCGTCGAGATTGGAAAGAGGAAGAGAAAGAGGGGAAATCATCTCCAATCGCATTCGAGAAGAGAGAGAAGGGACGGAGGGAGAATTGCGAATTTAAATCAATTCAAATGTCGGGGGTGGGGTCCATCAACTGCTGGGGTACACATTTGTTAATGGATCTCCTCCCGGCTCCCACCATATCATATGGACTTTTACACTGTTAAAATTGTTGGCCCCAGATGAGGATGGTGGGGTGATTGGCTGGATGATGATAATTTGGGAGGGGAAGAAGTTTCTAGAAAGAGCGACTCTTTGGGACTAGTTGGATCACTCTCCATTCTTAAGGGAAAGACTATCAGAACCTGTCCTCTGTTGGCCATGTGGGTCCAAACCATGTTTGGGTTCTATATCTGGAGTGGTTTCCTAATATCATTAGGAATTTCCTATTTTGTTTAATAGTAGTTTTCTAATGGGTTAGGACTTTCCTTTTTCTTGAGATAGAGTTCTTGGGGGATAAGGATGTACTGGTTATATATATGAGATGTAATCTGTAACCCTAGAGAGGGCAGTCAGTCAGAGAGGCTGAGATTCCAAGGCTGTGGTTTCACAGATTGGAGAAGAACCCAATGGAAATTGGTTTCCCGTGGACGTAGGCATCTTTGCCGAACCACGTAAATCTTCTTGTCTTCTTGTGTGGTGATTGGTTGATCTTGGTTGCGTTTGCACACACGCGCACAACAAGTGGTATCAGAGAGATTGATTGTGCGTGGAAGATCAACGGGAAAAGGAGAGATTAAGGTTGATCTCTACTGGGCCACACGCGATCGCGGAAGAAGAAGATTGGGTTCTCGTTGCTCTGTTTTTCCCGGAAACAGAGAAGCAGTTGTCGGGTGGTTTGGTTGCTCCAGATCTTCATCGGAGAAGAAGGGCAGCCGGTTCTGAGGAAGAGGGCCGGAGAAGACTCGTCGCTGCGGAGAAGAAGAATCGTCGCTGCGGAGGAAGAAAACAAAAAAAAAAAAAAAAAAAAAAACGCTACACTTACCGGTCGCCGGTCGCCGCCGCCGCCTCCAATCGCCGTCGCCGTGCCGTCGCAGCCCCTCTCCGCTGGTCGCCGGCGCCGCAGACGAACTCGGCGTGCCGGCCGCTGCAGCGCAGCGTCTGCAACGTTGCAGAATCGCGTTGCAGACAGCGCCAGCCTGGGTTGTTGAAGACGACCCGGTTTCGGGTCGGGTCAAGTTTGACTGACCCGCGGAGAAGAGAAGCCCAGCGCCTGTTTTACAGGTTGGCTCAAGTTCCGGGTTGGGTCCGAACCAACCCGCTATGCAAGCCCAGGTCCGTCAGCAGTGCAGGCCAGTTCGGGTCGGGTCGGGTTGACCTGAACCAGGAAACAGACGGTCCAGCCCGTCAGCCGCCCGCAGACGTCAGCAGCGTGACGTCAGCCCACGTCATCATACAGCAGTCAAAGGCCAGAGTTGACCAGATTGACGGCAGATATTTGTTTCTGCGATATCTTGATCATCCGACGTCCGATCGGAGATCCATTTGCGCCTACGGACTCGTTTCGAGCAGATCTACGTGTTAGTGGAAGAAGATTGGCTGTTTGACGGTCAACAAGGAGTTTGACCAAATCAGAAGCGCAGAAAACCGTTTTTGCGATATCGGAGCCATCCGGGGTCGGATTTTAGATCCGTTTCTTCCAGCGTGCTCGTGTTGACGAGATCTACAGCTTGGTGCAGGAGTTGAGGTCAGTGTTAGTTATTTGTTTTTTCCTGTTACTTAATTTGATTAAGATGGAGAACAATACTATCAACACTACCATGGTTAAACTCAACCATTCCAATTGGTTGATCTGGAAACCGAAGATGGAGGATATTCTCTATTGTAAAGACCTCCATGATCCCGTTGAGGGGGTTAGTGCCCGACCGAAAGATATGCAAGATGCTGATTGGAACAAATTGCATAGAAAAGCGATTGGTCACATCAGACAGTGGGTTGATAACAGTATATTTCACCACGTGTCTAATGAAACCAATGCGAATACCCTTTGGAAAAAGTTAGAAGCAATGTATGATAAAAAGACCTCGGTGAACAAAACATTCTTGATCAGAAAGCTTGTGAACATGAAATTCAAGGATAGTGGTCAGATCGAAGATCACATTAATGAGTTCCAAAGTGTGGTAAATCAGTTAGCCACTATGAAGATGATCCTTGATGATGAAATGCAAGCTTTGTTGCTTCTGAGTTCTTTGCCAGATTCATGGGAGACATTGGTTGTTTCCTTGAGCAATTCTACTCCAGATGGTGTGTTATCTATGAGTCAGGTTACCAGTAGTCTACAGAATGAAGAAACAAGACGGAAATCTGCAGGGACAGATAATGCACAGGCCTTTGTTACTGAGAACAGGGGGAGAAGTAAGAGTAGAGGACCAAAGGGGGGTCGTGGCAAGTCTAGAGGTGAATCACAGTCTAAGTCTAGCAGTGAATCACAGAGCAAGAAAAAGTCTGTAAAGTGCTTTTTCTGTGGCAAGATGGGCCACATCAGGAAAAATTGTTTTGCCATGAAGGAACAGAAAGGATCCAATAATGAGAAGAAGAATGACAATGATAACACTACAGCTACTTTGGAACAAGAAATAGTGGTGCTCGCCGGCGATGATGATAAGTGTTTGAGTGTTGCAGATGGTCAAATTGAGTGGGTTGTTGACATAGCAGCATCCTACCATGATACTCCCTGCAGGGAGATCTTCACGACGTACAAAGCAGGTGACTTTGGTACTGTGAAGATGGGCAACACGAGTCATTCAGATATTGTTGGTATCGGTGATGTCTGCATTAAAACCGATATTGGTTGCACAATGACGCTGAAAGATGTGCGACATGTTCCTGATCTGCGGTTGAATCTGATTTCCGGGACTGCATTGGACCGTGCTGGTTATGAGAATTACTTCGGAAATGGCAGATGGAACCTCACTAAAGGGTCTCTTGTTATTGCGAGAGGAACAGCAGGTAATACTCTTTATAAAACACAAGTCAAGCTGTGCAAAGATGCGTTGAATGCAGTTCAAGACAATTCCTCTCTGAATCTGTGGCATAAGAGGCTTGGTCATATGAGTGAGAAAGGCTTGCAGATGTTGGCAAAGAAAGATTTAATTCCTTGCTCCAAAGTTATATCCCTTGACCCTCGTGATTATTGTTTATATGGTAAACAACATAGGGTTGCTTTCTCTTCGACATCAACATTGAAATCCAATGTGTTGGATTTGGTATATTCTGATGTTTGTGGTCCCATAGAGGTAGAATCACTGGGTGGCAATAAGTATTTTGTTAGTTCATCGATGATGCATCCAGGAAAGTCTGGGTTTATCCGTTGAAATCAAAGAATCAAGTATTCCAGATGTTTCAACAGTTTCATGTCCAGGTTGAAAGAGAAACAGGTAAACTCTTGAAGTGTCTCCGTTCAGATAATGGGGGTGAATACACATCCAACCAGTTCAAAAGCTATTGCTTGAAGCATGGCATTCGACATGAAAAGACAGTTCCTGGTACTCCACAGCACAATGGTGTGGCAGAGAGAATGAACCGCACTATTCTTGAGAAGATGAGATGCATGATAAAATTAGCACGGTTGCCTAAGTCATTCTGGGGTGAAGCCGTTCTGACTGCCGTTTATCTGATTAACAGATCTTTCTCAGTTCCTTTGAATTATAATCTTCCAAAGAGAAGATGGACAGGTAAAAATGTTTCCTATTCACATCTGAAGGTGTTTGGGTGTAAAGCGTTTGTACATGTACCAAAGGAGCAGCGTTCCAAGTTGGACGATAAGGCAGTGAGTTGCATTTTTCTTGGTTATGGTGGAGATGAGTTTGGCTACAGATTATGGGATCCAGAGAAGAGGAAACTTATCAGAAGTAGGGATGTGGTTTTCCATGAAGATCAGTTCTTTGGAGATGTTGAGAAGAATGATAAGTCTTCTGAGAAAGTTGATGGAGTGGTTGATCTCACACCGACTCCTTCTCCGGTGCAGACTACAGGTGGAGAAGGTGGACAAAATGATCCGGATCGTGATGAGGCACAGGGGTTGCCAGATGATGAGGGTGTTGAGCAGGGGGAGCAGCAGTTTCCTCGGATTGAAACCACGGAACCTCAAGTTAGGAGGTCTACACGGGAGCGTCAACCATCAACTAGGTATCCTGCATCCGAATATGTGTTGCTTACTGATGAGGGAGAGCCAGCTAGCTTCCGAGAAGCAATGACTCATGCTGATAAAGATGAGTGGATGAAGGCTATGCAGGATGAGATGAGTTCTTTGAAGAAAAACAAGACTTATGAGCTGGTGCAACTTCCTAAAGATAGGAATGTTCTGAAAAACAAATGGGTGTTCAAGCTGAAAAAGGATGAGAATGGGAAACTGGTGAAGCACAAAGCACGGTTAGTGGTAAAAGGCTTCGCACAGACGAAGGGTATCGACTTCAGTGATGTATTCTCTCCTGTTGTGAAAATGACTTCTATCAGAATCGTTTTGGGTCTAGTCGCCAGCATGGACCTTGAGCTTGAACAGATGGACGTGAAGACCGCGTTTCTTCACGGTGACTTAAAAGAAGAGATCTACATGACTCAGCCAGAGGGGTTTGAGGTAGAAGGAAAAGAACAGATGGTTTGCAAGTTGAAAAAGAGTCTCTACGGGCTGAAGCAAGCACCGAGACAGTGGTACAAGAAGTTTGATTCATTCATGTTGAGTCATGGGTACCGGAGGACAGCTGCAGATCATTGTGTCTATGTTCGTCGATTTATCGATGGTCGGTTCATCATCCTTCTTTTATATGTAGATGATATGCTGATAGTTGGACAGGATAGTAAGTTGATTGGCAAGTTAAAAGAGGAAATGTCAAAGTCGTTTGACATGAAAGACTTGGGTCCCGCACGAACGATATTGGGCATGCAAATACGTCGTGATAGGAGTTCCAAGCAGCTGTGGTTGTCACAGGAGAAATATGTTGAACGAGTTCTCGAACGGTTCAACATGAAGAATGCTAAGCCAGTTAGCATACCTCTAGCCAGTCACTTCAAAATAAGCAAGCGCTTGTGTCCTACTACAGATGATGAAAAGGAACGGATGGCATGTGTTCCTTACTCCTCTGCTGTGGGGAGTCTCATGTATGCCATGGTTTGTACACGGCCAGATATTGCTCATGCTGTGAGTTTAGTGAGTCGATTTCTCGCAAACCCTGGAAAAGAGCATTGGGAAGCAGTGAAGTGGATCTTTAGGTATTTGAGAGGTACTTCCAAGGTGTGCTTATGTTTCGGAGGCTCAAAACCAGTCATGGAAGGTTATACTGATGCTGATTTTGCAGGCGATCTTGATCGTCGGTTGTCGACTTCTGGATATCTGTTTACTTTTGTAGGGGGAGCTATTTCCTGGCAATCGAAGTTACAGAAGTGTACAGCACAGTCTACAACTGAAGCGGAATACATAGCTGCTAATGAAGCAGGGAGAGAGATGCTTTGGTTGAAGAGATTCCTTCAAGAACTTGGTTTGAAGCAAGAAGAATATGTAGTTTACTGTGATAGTCAGAGTGCTATGGATTTCAGTGAAAATGCTACATATCATGGTCGCATGAAGCACGTTGATATCAAGTACCATTGGATTCGTGAGGTGATCGAGAAGAACTTCATGAAGCTGGAAAAGATTCATTCGGACAAGAATCCCTCGGACATGATGACCAAGGTTGTGTCTAAGGGAAAGCTGGAGCTGTGTTCAGAGTTGGCTGGACTGAACTCCCAGTAAGGGGTTCAGGGCATCTTCCCTATGGTCTGGAGGGGGAGATTGTTGGCCATGTGGGTCCAGACCATGTTTGGGTTCTATATCTGGGGTGGTTTCCTAATATCATTAGGAATTTCCTATTTTGTTTAATAGTAGTTTTCTAATGGGTTAGGACTTTCCTTTTTCTTGAGATAGAGTTCTTGGGGGATAAGGATGTACTGGTTATATATATGAGATGTAATCTGTAACCCTAGAGAGGGCAGTCAGTCAGAGAGGCTGAGATTCCAAGGCTGTGGTTTCACAGATTGGAGAAGAACCCAGTGGAAATTGGTTTCCCGTGGATGTAGGCATCTTTGCCGAACCACGTAAATCTTCTTGTCTTCTTGTGTGGTGATTGGTTGATCTTGGTTGCGTTTGCACACACGCGCACAACATCCTCTACATGGACCCAGGTGTGGTTTTCAGGCCTAGATCAATCAAATGGGTTAGTCTTGTAGCTTCCTTTTTTTTCTAGTGTATATTATTTAGGTTTGGACCTTTTTGCTTGGCTTAATTTTTTTTTTCTTTTTTTTTCTCTTCGTTTTTTACTTGGGTTATTAAGGTTTTTTTTTTCTATTGGTTTTGGGCTTGGGTCATTAAAGTTTTTAGGAATTTTCTTTTTTTTATGTTCATTTTTGGGGATGGGCCTATATATTTTACATCATTTTTCATTTTCAATGAGGGTTTACCTTCCTTTCCATAATTTGGTTTATTTTATGCGAGGGTGTTGAATGAGTATGGTGTAGTAGTTCTTGGCCCTAGTAAAATAGATTAATCTTGTAGCCCTTTTTTCTCGTGTGTTTATTTTTTAGGTTTGGACCTTTTTGTTTTACTTAAGTTTTTATTTTCCTTGTTTTCTCTTGTCTTTTAGCTCTGGTCAATAAAGTTTTAAAGAATTTTCTTAGAAAATAATTCATTATTTTTTTTTATTCTAGCGATCCCTCGTGCCATGCACAAGCAAGTGAATTGAGGATCATTTTTTAATATGATTCTTGACCTTTTTTTTAATTTGTTTATATATATATATTTTTTATGCCCTCGATTCTTCACCTTTAATCGTCATGTAAAATGTAGCCCTCTTTTTTCTAGTATTTATTCTTTAGGTTTGGACTCTTTTGTTTTGCTTAATTTTTTAGTTTGTTTTATTTATTTTTTCCCTCGGTATTTAGCTTGAGTCATTAAGGTATTTTTTTCTTTCTATCAGCTATAACCTTATTTAAGAATTCTAAGAGACATTGACTATAAAGTTCAAAGATCAAATTATGTTGCTGACTATAAAGTTAAAAGATCAAATTCTGTTGCTGATTGTGTTTTTTTTTTAATTTCTTTTTATTGTTTGCTCTAAAACCTGATACTAAAGTTCTATATTAGTTAAAAAAAATTTGTTCTAGATCCTTGAAGTACACCTCCAAATGTTATTTTAATATTTTTTTTAGAAAGAGCGACTATGTGGGACTGGTTGGATCACTCTCCATTCTTAGGGAAAGACGACCGGAACTGTCCTCTGCATGGACCCAGGTGTCGTTTTTTGGCCCAAATCAAATGGGTTAGTCTTGTAGCCTCCTTTCTTTTCTGGTGTATAATATTTAGGTTTGGACCTTTTTGTTTGGCGTAATTTTTTTTTTCTCTTCATTTTTTGCTTGGGTCATTAACGTAGTTTTTTTTTTTATTGGTTTTGGGCTTCGGTCATTAAAGTTTGTAGGAATTTGCTTTTTGTTATGTTCATTTTTGGGGATGGGCCTATATATTTTACATCATTTTTCATTTTCAATTAGGGTTTACCTTCCTTTCCATAATTTGGTTTATTTTACGCGGGGGTGTTGAATGAGTATGGTGTAGTGGTTTTTGGCCCTAGTAAAATGGATTAATCTTGTAGCCCTTTTTTTTCATGTGTTTATTTTTTAGGTTTGGACCTTTTTGTTTTACTTAAGTTTTTCTTTTCCTTGTTTTCTCTTGTCTTTTAGCTCAGGTCATTAAAGTTTTAAAGAATTTTCTTAGAAAATAATTCATTATTTTTTTTATTCTAGCGATCCCTCGTGCCATGCACAAGCAAGTGAATTGAGGATCATTTTTTAATATGATTCTTGACCTTTTTTTTAATTTGTTTATATATATATTTTTTATGCCCTCGATTCTTCACCTTCAATCGTCGTGTAAAATGTAGCCCTCTTTTTTCTAGTATTTATTCTTTCTCTAGGTTTGGACTCTTTTGTTTTGCTTAATTTTTTTAGTTTGTTTTATTTATTTTTTCCCTTGGTATTTAGCTTGAGTCATTAAGGTATTTTTTTCTTTCTATTAGCTATAACCTTATTTAAGAATTCTAAGAGACATTGACTAAAAAGTTCAAAGATCAAATTCTGTTGCTGATTGTGTTTTTTTTTTATTTCTTTTTATTGTTTGCTCTAAAACCTGATACTAAAGTTCTATATTAGTTAAAAAAAATTGTTCTAGATCCTTGAAGTACACCTCCAAATGTTATTTTAATATTTTTTTAGAAAGAGCGACTATGTGGGACTGGTTGGATCACTCTCCATTCTTAGGGGAAAGACGACCGGAACTGTCCTCTGCATGGACCCAGGTGTGGTTTTTTGGCCCAAATCAAATGGGTTAGTCTTGTAGCCTCCTTTCTTTTCTGGTGTATAATATTTAGGTTTGGACCTTTTTATTTGGCTTATTTTTTTTTTTCTCTTCGTTTTTTGCTTGGGTCATTAACGTAGTTTTTTTTTATTGGTTTTGGGCTTGGGTCATTAAAGTTTGTAGGAATTTGCTTTTTTTTATGTTCATTTTTGGGGATGGGCCTATATATTTTACATCATTTTTCATTTTCAATGAGGGTTTACCTTCCTTTCCATAATTTGGTTTATTTTATGCAGGGGTGTTGAATGAGTATGGTGTAGTGGTTTTTGGCCCTAGTAAAATGGATTAATCTTGTAGCCCTTTTTTTCGTGTGTTTATTTTTTAGGTTTGGACCTTTTTATTTTACCTAAGTTTTTATTTTCCTTGTTTTCTCTTGTCTTTTAGCTCTGGTCATTAAAGTTTTAAAGAATTTTCTTAGAAAATAATTCATCATTTTTTTTATTCTAGCGATCCCTCGTGCCATGCACAAGCAAGTGAATTGAAGATCATTTTTTAATATGATTCTTGACCTTTTTTTTAATTTGTTTATATATATTTTATGCCTTCGATTCTTCACCTTCAATCGTCGGGTAAAATGTAGCTCTCTTTTTTCTAGTATTTATTCTTTAGGTTTGGACTCTTTTGTTTTGCTTAATTTTTTAGTTTGTTTTATTTATTTTTTCCCTTGGTATTTTTTTCTTTCTATCAGCTATAACCTTATTTAAGAATTCTAAGAGATATTGACTATAAAGTTCAAAGATCAAATTCTGTTGCTGATTGTAATTTTTTTTTTTTTGCTCTAAAACCTAATACTAATGTTCCATATTAGTAAAAAAAAATGTTCTAGATCCTTGAAGTACACCTCCAACTGTTATTTTAATATTTTTTTATTTTTTTATTTTGTTATAGTTTTTTCTCTTGTCGTATTAGAGTGGACAGACTAACTGAACTCTTATTACAGAACTAATCCTACCTATTTGTAGAAATTGATTGCTATTAATGTTTTCACCACTTTTGTTTGTTATTATGTTTCTTTTTTTTTATGCGGACCCACCAACCTGACAATAATGTTCCATATCAGTACTTCTTTTTTCTTTTTTTTTTGGTTTTAGAGCCTTGAAGTACACCAATGTATCAAGTGGTAAAGTTCTATTCCTAGCAATTAAAAATCACTCAAACCCAACATCGGAAACTACTTAAGAACATATGATCGGAAACTTACATGAAAGCTACATAGGAAAACTAATCAATCATCAATAAACATCAATGAACAAATAAAATGTAATAAGAAAATTAAATGAATGGTGTGAAGGTGATGGTTGGTTTGACGGTGTGTGTGGCTGCTTTATGGTGTGGAATAGATGAAGTGTGTGAGATAAGGAGGGTGCTGGTGGTATTTACGGTGTTGATAGTGGAAATGTGTCAATACCCGTTGGCTCGAAGCATGTGTGTGCTTGGTGATGAAGTGGGTGGTGGTGATGGACGTGAGGTTAATTGCGTCCATTATTTTATTTATTTTAATGCACTTTGCAATTTTTCCTCTCTTATTTGATTGGATCCATGGATCCAGCACGACCCAAGCCTAATGTCGACTTGAAATGGGCTTTGGCTTATATATGGGTAGGTCTTACCCTCGGTTGGTATCGGTATGATATTTAGCTGTATAATGGTATCGGAATCAGTATCAGTAAATACCGCCAAAATATTGCAAGATATCGGCCAATATATTATAAAAGCCTTAAAACCCTAAATTTTCTCCTCTTTTTCCCTCTTTACTCATTTTCTCTTTTCCAAAGACACCCTAGCTGCTGCTCCTCCTCCATTAACTTCCAAACACATCACAAAATCAATTATTTTGGTAGATTTGGTCTAAGAAAATCAACAAAACAAATTTACAAAGGTAAGTACATTATATTTCTTGAATTTTTTTTAAATATTTGTTTATTAAGATACTAAGAGCTTAGAACTAATCCATGATGATGATTCCACATATTCTTTGTTATGGATTTACACATTGTGATTTGTGAGAGTGGATCTATTATTTGGTATTTTAAAAATTTAGGCTTTTAACTTTTGTGGAGATTTAGAGTTTTTTTAATGTTAAAGACTAGTAAATGTTATTTTTAATTTTATTAGCATGCAAATACATGATTTTATGAAGCAAGTTTGATAGATTTAGTAATAGAAGACATAGATCTATAAGATGTGGAGATTTTATGTTTATTTATTTTTGGATTTTTGAATATTTTAATATTAAAATAAGATTTTTTGAGGATTTAACCACAATTTTGTTATTTTATTGTATACTTCATGTATATATATGAATATGATAAGTTTTCATTTTTTTCAAAATATTATGTAAACAGTTTTATATTTTCAAAATTTATTTTCTTGTATGAAATAATAATTTAATATTTAAAGAGAATATTTTGAGGATTTCACTACAAATTTTTTTAAGTAAGCATAATCTTTGTATACTTCATGTAAGATTACTTTTTTTATTGATCTTTTATGTAATTAGTTTTATATTTTTAAATTTATTTTCAAACTTTCTAATAATTTAATATTAAACTATCATATATTTTGATCTTAGTTCAAATGTTTTATAAATCGTGCCATGTGTTCTTTTGTTTTGAAGAAACTAGATCAAAATGGTGCATGATATTGATCTGGCATAAAACCATTGTGAAGAAGTTGGAAGTAAACATAAAATTAAATGTAATCATTGGCAAAAAAATCATAAATTGAGAGATAACTAGATTGAAACAACACTTGGCTCATAGGCAAAGCCAAGTGGCAAAGTGTCCTCAAGTGCCACCTATTGTGAAAAAAGAAATGCAGTTGTTGGATGCATGAAAATAGAAAAAGGTTGTCAAAGAGAAAAGAAGAGAGGAGGAATTTTAAGCATGTAGAGGAGAAATTTTTAGGTCTAGGGAGGGAAAAATTATTTCCTCTGAAGATGATGAGGATCCAAATTTGAGGAAGGCTAGGAAAGAACGTTTGAAATCACTTCAGAATGAGGAGGAGAGAAGAAGAATGCAATATGAGGTAGCCATGAGAGATGGCCAATATGATGAGGGTGGCTCATCTAGATCAGGGGAGGGGGTTTGTATTGAGTATTTAGTCAAAGATAACTCCACCCAGTAGATATTGAGAACGATGATGAACCTCCTACACAGGCACCTCGTAGGCTAGGTGTAGTGGGTCCAATGGACCCATTTGCATATAGAAAACCAACAGCCAAGCAACCCAGCATATAAAAGCATTGAGGGAAAATTCAATAAAGGATGAGAAAATTTGGTAAATAGCTATTGGAAAGTTCTTTTTAGATGCATCCATTACAACGCATAAGGCAAACTCTCCTTATTTCACCACCATATTAGATGCAATAGTGGAACATAGTCTTGGTATAAAGGCACCCACCCCATTTGAGATTGGTCATCTCTGTGTTAGAAAAGAATATGAGGAGTTATAGCTTTGGGTGATGACTTTTAGGAGGATTTGGAAAGAAAGGGGCTACACACTAGTGTGTGATGGGTAGACGACCCTTACAAAACATTATCTCTTGAATTTTCAAATTTATTGCTCTTTAGGAACAGTTTTTATCAAATCAGTTGATGCAATTGATTATGTTCAAGATGCTAGATACACCAATAAGTTGTTTAATGAAGTGATTAATGATATTATGGCAGATTATGTGTTCAAGTTGTCACCGATAATGCTACAAACATGAAGAAAGCAAGAATGATGCTTATGTAACAAGAGGTAAATATTTTTTTGTCACCATGTGTAGCACATTGCATAGACTTGATGCTTGAAAAATTTACCAAAGGAAAAGTCATGAAACAAGTGAATGAAAAGATGAAGAAAATCACTAATTTCTTCTACCAGTCTTGTAGACTTGTTTCAATGATGAAGAAGTTTCATCGCCAATAATGACACTGTTTTTTTTTTCTTTTGTATTTTTCAAAATTGGCGACGAAATTCAAATTTCATCGCTAAAAGGTGTACTGTTCGTGAACAAAATTTAAATTTCATCGCCAATAGTATACGTTTTGGCAACAAAATTCAAACTTCGTCGCCAATTCTAAAAAATAAAAAGGAAAAAAAGCGCCTATCTTTGCGCCTTTTTTTGTTTGTATTTTCAGAATTGGCAACGAAAACTTGTATTTTGTTGCCAAAGGTGTACTATTGGAGACGAAATTTAAATTTCATCACCAAATCTAAAAAATACAAACAAAAAAGGCGCATTATTCCCACGAAAACTGATGGGATTCATGACAAAATTTATTTCATTGCCAAAAAAATGCAAAATTTATAAAAGGAAGCCTCAGGAGAGATGGGGAGAGAGAGAAGGGAGAAAGTATAGAGAGGGGGAGGGGGATGGAAGAAAAGGGGATGAAGAGATAGGGAGATGGAAGGAAGGGGGAGGGAGAGAGGGAGGTGGGGAGAGGGAGGGAGAGAAAGAGAGAGAGGTAGGGAGATGGAAGGAGAGAGAAAGAAAGAATAGAGATGGGAGGGAGAGGGTAGGAGATAAAGAAAGAATAGATATGGGAAGGGAGGGAAGGAGAGAGAAAGAGGTAGGGAGAGGGAAGGAGAGAGAATAGAGATAGGGAGCGAGGGAGAGAGAGAGAGGGAGGGAGAGGGAAGGAGAGAGAGAGAATAGAGATGGGGAAGGAGAGATAGAGAGATGGAGGGAGAGGGGAGAGGGGAGAGAGAACAATGGGGGGAGGGAGGAAGAGAGAGAAATAGATGGAAAGAGGGGAGGGGAGAAAAAATAAAGAGGGGGACGACGGAAGAGAGAGAGGGGCAGAAGAGAGAGATGTAGGAGCAAATTTAAAAATAATTTTTTTAAAAAATTCCTTTTGGCGACAAAATTATTTCGTCGCTAAAAGTATTTTTTTTCATTTTTAAAAATACTTTTAACAACAATAAAAATACTTTTAGGGATGAAATAATTTCATCGCCAATTAGTTTTTTATTATCTCTTTATATGCTTTTCACGACGAAATGTAATATATATATTTAGCAACAAAATAAGACGTCGTAGATTGCAACGTTACGGTGGCGAAACCAGATTTCGTCGCAAAATTTCTTTAAAGACGAGACGACAACGACGAAATGGGCAACGAAAGAATTTCATCGCGATAAGTATTTTGCAACGAAAAACTATTTTTTAGTGACGAAACGTTTCTTCGCCGAATCCCAAGATTTTGTAGTGTCTCATTATATCATATCTGTTGTAACCTTCATCCCATTCGTGTAGGATAGGCTGAGTGCTACTTTTGTTCAAAGTAGACTAAAAAATCTGGTTTAACAAGTTATGGTAGACTGCTTGTTTGATTTAACCCTCTTTTTTTAGGCTTTGGACCAGCACATGCCATGGCATGACATGGTGAAGGATCATCCCAAAGGGGGAAACCTTGGCATATCTCATTTCCGTGGTGAATCTTACCTTTGGCCCAATTAGAAAGATCAATATCTCAGTTTAATATGTTGGACTTGTATGAGACATCTAATTGGGCTTTTAGGGAAACAATGAAGCCTAGCTTGGCTCATAAAAGTATTAGGTTAGAAAATGGGCCATGTTCCAAATCATAGGCCCCAAAATTTTAACTATGCAGGATTCAAGCTGTTGCTTCGAAACGTACCTAGCCCATTTGCACCTTGACATTTTATAAATGGGCATGAGTTTCACATGGTGTTAACGTTGGATCATTTGCCCCTTACTTGAACTAGGACATGGAATAGTTGATTAGATGCATAGGTGGGAGAATAGTTACATAGGGTGGATTTGTTGCATATGGTAAATCAGAGCATAAAAAGGAAAAATGGATGTCCAATAACAATCAAGATATCAAGATATGGGACGATAAATGGTTGCCCACACTAGTAACTTATAAAGTTACAACTCCATGTAGGATTCTTCATGAAGGTGCTAAGGTTAAAGACATTATAGACCAAAACATAAATTGGTGGGATGTGGAACTAATTCGAAGGACCTTTTTTTTGCATGAGATTGAAGTAATCTTAAAGATGGCACTAAGTCCACAAATGTAGTGTGATAGACTGATATTGGCACTCAATAAGTCCGGTGAGTTCATGGTTAACACTGCCTATTGTGCTATGTCGAAGCTTTGACAGTCTTAGGACATGGGGGAAAACTCAGATTTGGGGGCAAGGAGAAAGTTTTGGATGAGTATATGGAACCTGAAGATGCCTAATAAAATTAAGAACTTTGCATAGAGAAATTGGCTCGAAGAAACTCGAAGACATCTTGTGCAGTTAGAATTTGTCAAGTGACAAACAAGGTCTTGGATTTGGTCATGGTGCATCAACATCAAAAGCTTTGAAGAAAAAGGGTAAAGTCATTACAACAACATGGGATGATGATTTTGAAGATGCAAAAAAATCCACTTCCTGACACTGCCAGTGCCTAGAATGTTGCGCTCATGTCTAGATCTTCACAAATCACATCTAACAATAGTACTGATGATGATGATGACAATGACTAAGTGTCAAATGATGAACATGATTGGAAAGCAAAATATAGAAGTCTATTTGAAAAATCTTTGAAGATGATCAAAATCAATAAGAATGATGCCATCAAGTTGAAAGCTGCAGAAGAACAGATCTCATCTCTCAATGATGACTTGGAAAAATCAGTTTCAAAGGTACATCTCTTGGAAAGTTAGAAAAATACTATGACTGATACACTGATTGATGAAAGTCATAAGCATAAATTGTTGAACAATGATTTTGTCCTTAAAAGAAGAGTTGAATAATTGCAAAAAGAAGAAAGATGATTTCAATGAAACATTGAATATTGCTATGTCAGAACTGACAGTTACAAAATCTTCGTTGACCAAGATGAACATTGGCTCGAAGAAAACTCGAAGACATGCCTAAGGTCAAGATAAGAGCTCTCTGGGTCAACAAATCTGACTTGCCACTGAATTGGTACACACTGCGCTGAAAGCTTCAAATTAGCAAGTGTAGGTACAAAATCCAAAAGCCCTTGATCGAGAAGACCAAACTCCCACCCTCAATGATTAAAAGAAGATGACATTAAGGGGGAGTCACAATTGAGGGGAAGCTGCTGGATCATAACTGATAGATATGTTGCATGCCGACATTTTTATTTTTGTCAATTCTGGATAAAAGGGGGGAGTATGAAAACTGGTTGCAAACTGAAGGCAAAAAAGTTTTTTATTGCAATTTACTCAATCTAATTTTGGTTTTATTTTTTGAGTAGATTGTATGTATAGGAACTTTTGTCCATGAATTGCCAAAGGGGGAGATTATATAGTTTTTTGTGTAATTGGCTAATTCATGGGTTGGATAAAACTTTTCTGTTTCAGGTTTAGTTCTTGTTTGTGCCATAAGTGGTAGTTCTTATTCTACAAAGAGTATTGTTTGTGCCAGAGCTGGTAGTTCCTTCTCTACAAGAAATGTTCTTTAGGGCACGAATTATGAGTTATAAAAAGGGTTCCTTTCTTAACTTTAAAGGAAGGATCTTATTGTTTTAAGTGGAGAATACCCATTGGAGATCACATCTTTTCTCTAGAACAGCCATTGGAGAGTTGTGATAAAGCTTTTTGCTCTAGAGCTTTTGGCTTCTACATCCTTATAGAAGATCATCTTCTCTTATAGAAGGTTTATTTGTCTCGTATGGCTTCAAGGTGTATTGAATCAAGTGTGAAGAAGGTGATTGTTAAGTACGTCGATAAGAAGAACTTTAGTCCTTTAGGTTGTGTATAACTGGATGAAGGTAGTAAATAGATCTTATAACCTTAATGTTGGAGCCCATAAGGCTCTTAGACTTGGTCATCTCTGTGTCAAGCCGTGGTGTGGACCGACCCTATCCTAGATTGGCTATCAAGTTTCATGCCCTGTTTGTAGTTGTTTTGATGTATTCTATTTGCTTTTGTTTCATTCATGATAGTTTACTTTTAAAAAAAAGTTACAAAAAAAAGAATAACTAGTATCAGACTTTGGACTCCATCCCGTTCCAAACCAACTAAGTAAATGCCTATATCAATGATGTTTGAGTTCCTAGCACTCATGGTGCACCTTTGGGTTAAAGCCAAGACCAGTGCCTGTTGTAGCCTATTGTTTTATATTAGAGAAATGAAATAACCCCACAATTGAAAAATTGAGGTGCTTAGTTGGATTAGTAATTAAATGCAATACTTGGAGGTGTTGCTTGTCTTATTCTTAGATAGGTTCTTTTTTCTTGTTGATTGCAACTTATCTAGGACAAGATAGAAGGAAATCATGTTACAATATTATGTGATAATTCAGGCATTATCATGGAAGTTCCAATTCCTCTTTAATGAAATTCGAGCATTATCTACCAACTTTAATGTTAGCTTTCAACACTAAAGTAGATTAGCAAATACGATGGCGAATGCTTTAGCCAAACAAGATGTTGAGAGGGTTTTAACTTGTAGTTTTTGTATGAGTGGGGTACAATACTCTTATACCTTTGTGTTTCCTCACACTTTTTGTTTTTATTGTTCTCTCTTTGTTACCCTTTCTCCTTTAATAAAAAAGTTACCGTTAAAGAAAAAAAACATTGTGTGATAATTACTTTAATTTAAATGTCATGAAATGGATTTACTATCCACATTATATTTGGTGGAGAATTGGTTTCAATCTCATTCTAGCTGAACATTAAATTGGTGGTATATAATGTGATGAAAATTATGGAAGTGACAATATAATGCATTACACATGTTTAAAATTATTGATGCTAGAAAGGGGTACCATATAATAACCTGATTAGGGAGTAGTGTTGTTTTTATCCGTCAAGAAATTGTAAAAATTACATGAAGTTGCAATCTACTTGATTGTGAGTGACCCATCATTGATGATGGTGATGCTAATGCTTTCTTGGCATATGCTGGCCTACTGAAGTGAGATGACTAATGATGGCTTTCATTTTACCAAAGGAGACGTTAATTATATCTTTCATATGAGATTTGCTAATAAAGCTACTCCAATTGAAGAATGATGTCCTGGCCTAAATCCATCTATGTAGGATGGGCTTCCTGATGAAGCAAATGTGAAGTTACAAAGAACACAATATCTACTTTCTGATGGATCTAGATGTGGAGACGCCAACACGCGGCCAGAGATCTGTGTGCATTCTAGCAATTGGGAAGCTCCGGGGATCTTTTTGCCTCTTGTCTATATATCTATTGGAATGTGCTGTACTTTGGTTAACCACAAGTAGCCAAAACACCAATCAAAATTTTTTAGAATTTTTGGAAAAAAGAAAAAAATAGGTGGTTATTTCTCCCTCCCTCTCACGTCTCTCCCTACCACTTCTCACTCTCTCCCACAACTGAATAACTACACCAACTTCCTCACCTCTCTTTCTCCCACACCCCTTTACCTACTCTCCCTCCGTCATGTCTCTATCTCTAGATGGATTGAATCTCACCCTCTCTTTCTCCCACACCCCTCTCCCTACTCTCCCCCCGTCACCTCTCTATCTCCCCATTCTGATTCCACCTGCTCTAGAAAAAGACAAAGACAATTGAAGCAAAGGAAAAAATAGAAAGGAAAGTGAGAAAAAGATGCAAGAAAAATGGGGTTTGAGAAGGAAAGTGACCCATAGAAGACCAGTTCATAAAGCTACGACAAAAGGAATGTAGCACCAAAACACATTTAGAACAGCATTTGGAAAACAGTGAGTTATTTGAATACAAACTATGCTAGCTTACTATTCATGCATGAGAGAGGACACAGATCAGCTAAAACCATCAAAGTATAGAAAACACTGAAACAGGACACACCAAAAACACTAAAAGGTAGAGACCCCCAAAAGAGACAACAAAACCCATATAAAATTGACCAACTCAAACAAACAGAACTCCACTACACATTAAATATTCTAAGAAACCCACAACAAAGCAACAGTTCTAGATCAAGGGGAGCTGGCTTTAACAACAAGCCCACCAGGCATTGAGCCTCAACCAGATGGGGTGGGGGGGAGGGGTGGTTGTTGTGGCGCTGGGTAAAGAGGACCCCCAAATCCACAAAATAGTGCTAGTGACATTATTATGGAATAAATAACTACGTAAAAACTAATGTTGGATATTTTTTATTATTTTACAAGATTTATCAATTTGGGCTTTAGATCAACTATTTGGATTAATACCAAATGTGGGGTCTACTTGAGAGGCCATGCCGAGGTGGATTGGATTGGGATATTATTGGTGGAACCCCCCAACAATTGTAATTATTGTCCATTTGCCATCCATGGTATTGCCAAGAAGATGGATGGTTAGAATCTCTTGTTGCATATTAAAGATAGTGAAGTGAGAATCAATATATCTATTTAGAAGTGGTTGTTCTTTGGTAAACCACAAGAAGCCAAAAGCCCAATGCTATTTTTTCTAGAATATTTCTGTAAAAAAAAAGGTGGCAAGCTTAGCGGCCCCTAAGGTAGGCCTACATGCCTTAACACAAAGCCCCTATCTAGCCTTGGCTTTGTTCATGATTTGATACCATTCTACATGGGTTCAACATGCGGGCTAGGATTGGTCTAGCCTACCCACACCTATGTGGTGTTCATGATAGTTGAAACGGAAATAAATTTTGTTATTTGTTACCTCATTATTTGTATGTGTTTCTTCCATAAACTTCTCTGTTATTGGTGCATGATCATGTTTGATTATCAATTTGTTGATATTGTTTGTTTTCAACAACAATCTGCTGGTGATGCCCTTTTCTTTTTTTTTTTTTTTTTTTTTACAAAAGTAGCAATTCTCATGCTTATCAACTACTGTTGCTTTCTCTATGTGGTAAATTCTAAGGCTTTGGATTATTTGAGTGAATAGGATGGTGCATGTCTTCAAATGAGATTGGCTTATAGCCAGGTGACCATTCTTTTTTCTTCTTGTTTTTCTTTTCTAAGGAAGAATCTCATAAGGAGTTCTTTAGTCAATCTCATATTTTAGGCAAAAAGAAAAAATGGGTGGCAAGCCCACTGGACCCTAAGCCAGGCTACATACCTTGCAACAAAGCAAGTCTAGCCCTACTCGTGCCTTGGCTTTGTTCATGATTTGATACCATTTTACACATAGGCTTGACACACAGGCTAGGACTAGTCTGGCCTAACAACACCCGTGTGGTGTTCATGATAGCTATAATGGAAATAAATTTTGTTTTTTATTATCTCATTATTTGTATGTGTTTCCTTCGTAAACTTCTCTGTTATTGGCACATGATCATCCTAGAGTATCCATTTGTTGATATTGTTTGTTTTGAACAAACAATCTGCTGGTGATGCCCTTTTTTTTTTAATTTACAAAAATAGCAATTCTCATGCTTATTAGCTACTGTTGCTTTCTCTATATGGTAAATTCCAGGGCTTCGGATTATCCAAGTGAATAAAATGGTGCATGTCTTTAGATGAGATTGGGTTGTAGACAGGTGGCCATTCATTTCATTTTTTTTTTCTCTTTTTAAGAAAAAATTTCCTAAAGTGTTCTTTAGTCAGTCTCATCTATATGCGTTGTGATGGAATAAACCCAAATACATATTTTATTTACATATATTCTTACACACACCATACCCTTCACACTCACACTACCTTTGTCACACAACTACACTTCACCCATTAAACAACATTGTGCCACCCACGCAACCCATCTTCACCACCATTAAACCCATTATGTCACATGCACCTCTCAACAGTAACTAAAATCAGACTCAACACTGCACACAATACGTCTACTGCACTAGCTTCAACCTTGCACGACCATTCCACTACCGCCAGCAGATGCTGCCAACACGAAAGCAACATATTCAAATAATGTTTTATGAAAAAAGAGGTCCATCCACACCCAGTGTCCTCTCTCCTCTCTCTTTAAATAAAATGACATAATATAACTGCCTTCAATAAAAACTTCCCACTCCATATATAACTGCTCTCCATCTCCCACTCTGAATAGAGAGGAGAACAAAAAAAAAAAAAAAAAGGGAAGCAATAAAAGAAATTGAGAAGAATCGATGGAAAGTGGAGGAGAATGAGAGAGACGGAGAAGGCAGCCAAGCATGAATAAGGCTAGGATTTGGTGGGAGGAGGTCAAGAATAGCATGATCTCAGGCGAAGAAGTTTCATTTTTCAATTGACCAAGAGAAATCTAGGTGTGAAAACTCTTTCATCTTTTCACCACTTGACTCTTTTACTTCCACTCATCTCTGCACAACGCACAACCTGTAACAGCCAACACTTCACCGTCACACACCACCATCTCCACCCGCAAACCTCATCTCAGTACCATATGATTGTTACCATACTCTCTCATCTCTCTCTTATCACTGCAAAAAATAAACAACACCAACATAGACCACCCCCAACGGCAGAGGCTGACTTGGCATGGGCGTGGAAGGTGGGTACGGCCTCAAAAGCCACGCCGATGAAGGGCTCGCCATCTTAGATGTCTTGGAGGTGGGAGCGTTGTGGGGTAGGGTGAGAGTGAGGGAGCAGGAGATGGGGTAGGCGAGGGAGACGGGGTAAAAGGTGGACTAGGTGGGAATGGAGTTTGAGGAGAGGGTGGAGAGGTCGCATGATTAATTCATGCAAGGACCTTTCTATCCTAACCTTCTTCATGATGATTGGCACGAATCGATCAAGCTCTGGTGGTGCAATTCGTGAGGTAGAGTAGAAATTTTGACTTACTTAGACTTTCTTCAAAGACACCATTTTCTTAAGCCAAGCTAAGAGATCCATGTTTGAAGAATTTAGTAGGAAAGAAAATGGTTGTGTGAAGGAGATATATACTTTTCACTTTTCAGTAAAGTAAAACTGCATTTTTTTTAGAGCAAAAATAATTTGAAGTAAGATGAGATGTCAAAAAATGGTAAATTAAACATATGAGATGTCAAAAAATGGTAAATTAAACATTCACTTGTCTCTAACAAAGCAAAATTATTGGCAGTTGATTAAGTATAAGTTTTTTTTTTATTTTGGGCCAGGTGAGACTTCTACATTCCACTTGCTATGAGAAACCAAAATGGGTGAAGGAAAAATTTTGACAGTTTCGATTACTTTCCCACACATTTCACCGTATTTCTCTTGAAAAACAAATATCTCCAGGCAACTTTCAAATGGGTCCTAGCCACTAAATGATCACCATGCTTTCAAGAAATTATTAAATGCCTTCAAACACCTATAGTTGTTCTTTGACCATATTTATCTTAGCAGCTCTCATGGCCTGGGCAACCCATGTCCAACCAATTGAACTAGATTTGGGCCTTGGGTTTAGTACTCAGACTGGGCCTAAGTTCAAATTTTGGGCCTATTTAATATTTGGACTGTGGATAAATAAAGTGACACAGCATAAGCCAGGCTAGGACCAAATAAATATCGGTTGTAGTGTACCTACTAATTTGCCAAAATGAAGTAATAAAAAGCCTTGCCCTGGCTGGCCTAATCAACTAAATGGTGGTCTTAGGCTTGACAAAAATTGCGGCGGGCAAGGTCAGGCCAAAAACTAATAGCCCATGTCCTGAATGGGACGGATAGAGGCTAATATTTCTTAAACTGGGCTGGGCTTAGATTTCCCTCTGCCTGACCCTTTAGCACCACTATGTAGCTTCCCAACTCACCAATTTCATTTGTCTTAGCACCTCCACTTCTCAACATTTTTCATCTCATGCCGAGTTTCAACTTCTCTTTAATTTTTCTTGTGACTAACAATGGCACATAAGATGGCCTTCGGCTAGTCTTTATAACCTTCCATTCACTCTTTCTTATATATATACATATATATAAATATATATTTATTTTTCTTTCATAGTCTGAGATAGGAGAGTAGGATATGCCAATATGGTACTTCCAAATTATGTTTGGATGAATTTGATGAGTTTTGGAGTTAAATTGAATGACGAAAATAATAATATTATTTTACAAATTTCAATTTTCATGAAGAAAATAATAATAATAAAATTAATTTGGTTTTTTTAAATGTGTGTCTTTTGTGGTTCTTGGATCAGTGCATAGCACGGGGTTGTTTTTTAGTATAATACTCTAGTGGAATGTATTTCTTATTCTGTTAACCATAATCCTCTAAAACCCCAATGCTAATTTCCTATAATTTGAGGAAAGAAAGAAAAAAACCTTGGCAATCTATCCACAAACACTGTTCTCTCTCCACTCTTTCTCTCTAAACTAACTGTCTTCATGTAACGGACTAAAAATAACTTCCCACTACATATAACTCATCTCCTGTCCCACTCCAAATATAGAGTATGACAAACAAATAAAAAAAAAGGAAGAAAACAAGATAACTAAGAAGTTTGGATTGAGTGAGGAGGATAAGGAAAATAAGAAAAACAAGGAGAGCCCACTGAAAACAGGTCCAACTGAGCCCACTGAAAACAAGACCATCTCCCCTTCTCTCGTCTTTTCTTTCATCTTTTTTTCCTCCATTTCCAATCAAGCATATCTAACAACCATTACATTATTCTCCACCATGAGTAATCTGCTATATCATAACATAATGCAACCATGCAAAACCCAACACTCTTCATCACATATTATCTCACACGCATCATCACACCTTATCTCACACGCTTCCTCTTCACTATCACAACCACTCCCCTGTTCCGGCGATAGAACCCAAGACAACCATCATCAGCCCACCACCATCACTTCTACATCATCTTAATACAAAGCTCCACTCTAACACCAACCATCCATTCCAAGAAAAGAAAAAAACCCTTGACTAACCCAAAGTTGCTACAATTTACCTAACCAACGTCCAACTTAACCCATCTTTGTTTCCTAAGATCCATACACACAAAATCCTTAAAACCTGAAACCCACCAACATCCTAAAGCCCAAAAACAACGTTAGAAACCAACCCCACCTAAATTGCCTCTTCTCTGACCACAACATATGCCATGCCCCCGAAACTGGGCCGAATCCAAACCAGGTTCTAGGGGTATGAGAATTAGGGCCAATTAAAATTTTTCTTACATAAACAATACGGGCCCTAACTCTAGGTGTCACGCCCCGATCCTGGGAATTAGGGATTTGAGTGGGCCCCCAGGGCATGGACACGTAATCCCGTAATAAACCGTGCCCTGAAGAATTGTGCACGAATTCCTACAAGGGAGATTCCACAGGAACGTGTGAGGAATGCCAACACACATAGGAATATAACTTATCATAACGAACTCCTGTGAAATACTTTGTAATGATCAAAAGCAAAACAAGAGAAGCATGTCCTCATATGTTCATAGATAGATATATATATCAGTAGTTAAGTCTTTAATTATATTCCTGCAATCCAACTACTACTTAATGAAGTTAAGTACAAAAGGTCCAAATCGCACATTCTCGAGGGTAGACCAAAATTTCGACTGTAACACCTCCAAAACCGGCGCGCTCCGTAGGATGACTAATAGAAAACATTTCCATCCTTCCATTCATCTATACCCCGAGGTACCGTTGGGGTACCCTCCAGGGGCGCGTCAGCAATCGGATTGGAATTGGGTTCCGTACCTGCAACACCAAGGGTAACACTGTTAACACGACGGTTAAGCAAGTACAGAGGCATATGAAACTAACATAATGTATCAAATGAACTTATCAATATACACTGGATAGGAGAGCAATACTAGTCCACTAGGCATATGGTGCATGAGTAGCAATGAGTGAGAAATCAACATCAAGATGTAGTACATACTAATTGGCATCCACGAGGCTTTATTTCTCAAAAAGGAAGCATACATACATATGGGCCGCTAGGAGATCAAGCTAGCTTCCCGAGGAGTGCCGACAACTCCTCCGTAAACTACTGTAGTAGTGACTTAATAATACCCCAAAGGGCACAAGCTAAGTGGTGCCGACTCAGATTCACCTCTCTCATGCTTCCAATCATACTTGCCGTAACATACATAAGGAATATCAGTCTGGAAGTATAATCAATCATGAATATCGACAAACAATTAAACGAAGCATATTTATATGAGCTACGAAGGCTCGAACCTCGGCTATACCCACTTTTTGGCTAGTAAGCACGCACTCAGTAAAAGCTCTGGCTTGTCAAACACGCACTCATTAGAAGCTCAAGTCTGAATCGCCTCAAGGTTTAACTAGAGAGAGTGAATGCATAGACAAATCATGTTGAGGGCAAGGTATTTAACAATATGAATGCATTCAGATTGAGTAAGGGTAAAAGGAAATTACTAGCCAACCCTATAATAAACAATTCCATGATCCCAAGGTCATTCAACTCGATGTACTCATAAAACGTCCGGTACCATTGTGTTACCACATCTTGGTATTACCTTGTGTATATAAAGGACACCCCTTCTTATGCCAACATCCATGACGTGATATTGGGAGAACATCTGGGAATTTCTCATTTTCTTTAACGTGTACTTACCGTTGGCCAATGTGGTGGTCGGAAGGTGCCAACACTAAGGTCCTCCAAGGTCAATGAAAGTTTCTAATATCTTAGATTTCACTGGGTTTTTATGGCTTAGCCGTGTGTAATGTTACGGCTTAGCCGTGTGGCTCAGGTTTCCTCTAAAAATTCAGGCGCATTTACGGCTTAGCGGTATATTAGCCTACGGCTTAGCCGTTCTAAGCCTACAGCTAGGTTACGGTTGGGTTATGGCTTAGCCGTAAGGCATTACACAGTGTAGCCATGTGTGAGCCGAAGAAGAAAATGGGTTTTTTTGAGCTCTCAGGAAAATTTACCGTAAGAAGGCTTACGGCTTGGGCACGGGCTGGGTACGGCTTAGCCGTAGCTCATTTCACGGTGCAGCCGTAGGTAAGCCACAGTACAAAACCAAATTTTGTTGCTCTCAGAACTTTGAGTTGTAAATATTTACGGCTTCGCGGTACGCTTCAGAAAACCTGAAGTCAGTTCTGTAGCTCAGTTTCAATACAAAACCAGTACAGAACCTGAATTGTGGGGGGGGGGGGGTTTCTATGGCTTAATCATAGTGTACTTGAAAGTGTTCAATACCCACACACCCTCCTATTCCATGTTTACATCTTAACTCAATCCGTGCCACATTTCTACACAGTTAAACAGTGAGAACAGCTGAGATTGGAGAATTTGAAGAACACACCTAAGAATCAATGACTTAACTACGCATGTAGCACATATGAACTCTAATACTTGCCTTTTAACAGTGTTTGTCCTCCCTAAGTCCTTCTTGTTATGTGGTTAAGGGAAACCTACAAATGAAAGTGGGTTCTCTACAGGTAGAACATACAATTGATGAATGGGATTTAGATTTGCATGCATGTCATGTAATTGAATCCTTATGGCTCTAATAAACCCAAAATGAATGAAATGGAGGTAAGTCTTCACCTTATGCAACTAATTGCTTGGAGGGGAGAATGCTTAAGGAGAGAATGCACAGAGAAGGAGAAAAGGAAGAAGAATAAAAGTTCCCACCACCACATTCAAGACTTCCCAAGTCTAGTAGCTCCTTAATCGGGAAGTGAAGATGAAGATTGAGGTGGAGAGAACCACTCTGACAGCCAACGTAAGGAGGAAATAAGAGAAAGAAAGAAGGGACGTTGAGTTCTCTTTTAACTTAAGGTTTTCCTGCATTTCACATGCAAGTCCAAGCTTTTTCATGAAGTTATAGTTTAGGCTGCATGGACCTCAATTGGCTCAAGATGAGTTCATATCAAATCAAGCCTAACACGAAAGATGATCTACATGAAAAATTACACAAGGGGCGGTGGATGTGGTGTCCATAAGATGCAAGAACAATTTACAAAAAGGTCCTCAACTACTGAGGTAAATTCAACTCCGTTCAACTACCTGTCCAAGACCCAAACCCAATCGTATTTAAACTAGATTAACCTTAACAAGGTTTAATTAACATAAAACGTGATCAATTAACGTGGATTAGGATTAGTGGGATTCGGAACCTTACACTGGGTGGATCATAATCCTTCGTGAGGCTATGCTTGGTGATCAAGCAACCATAATCACACGCAGAACTGAAATCCATAACCTGTGTAGCTGAGTATCATATACAAATCTTATAACAAATTTCATTAATAATAAAATCAAGGTCAAGTGTTTCGAAGCCTAATTATTAAAGTTGTAATTCCAAGACAAATAAATTTAATGAATAAACTAATGGCCCCAAATGTGGCCTTAGTACATAATCTAATGTTTCGATCTCCGCAACAATACTAAGACACCTCAGACGATGCCATCGGTGCTCTACTCAATAATTCCACCATCTGGCAGAATCTCCTGCATCGCTTAACCTTCCGGTTCAGCACTGGTAACGGACCCTAGACACCAAAAGTAGTGGGTCAAATTGACGTAATATGGCAAGAAAGTAAATTGCAAGCAATGATGTTAATCAATTAAATTAAAACATATTTTTCATTCTACCCGAAATACATCAAATGCAATGGCATGAATGCACAAAAACGGGTATTCTTGCAGATACAATATACGAAAAACTGGTATTCCCATAGATATAATATACAAAGATGGGTATTCCTGCAAATACAATACCCAAAAATGAGTGTTCCCGAAAATATAATATACAAAAACGAGTATTCCTGCAAATATAATATACAAAAATGGGTATTCCCGTAAATATAATATACAAAAACGAGTATTCCTGCTAGATATAACAAATGGCATAGCTATATAGTATATTCCATAATACACGTTGACCTGATGGCGTACATCCACTTCTGAACTATAGTCGGTCAAATATATATGTATATACAAATATATACGTCTATTGATGCACAATGAGCCATCCTATAAAACCTTTAATTCATAATATCCAACCCCAAGTACTTAGATTATTTACTTTTAAAGTGTATTGTGTTCATGTGTCATTTTAATTTTTCTGAAGGTAAGCACTAATCCACCTAATAGTCATAGTTAATTAAATATGTACATGTAGACCAACCTTCCTTCAAAATAGTAATGAGAGTCCACGATGCCAATATCCTACTGTTGGTGTCTATCATGTGATGCATCCTAGAGGTCATATTCCCATTTTGAATTCGGTCCAACCCTCATGTGACATTCAATTAGTTTTTTTCAAAATAAAACTCATCTAATCCAATTATGTAAAGTTAAGGTGTCTTACGAATTGTGTAAAAGTATCCAGATTTCTAATCCAAATTCTAATCCAAACTAAACCAAATTATGATTAAAGGGAGAGGGAACAATTAGGTTCTTAATCTTCATTGTTGTGTACAAAAATACCAAATTATTTTATATAAAACAAAAGATCCAAATCTTGGATTCAGAATCGAAATCTAAACTCAAATTAAAATCCAAATTAGATTCCAAATACATTCTAATTAAAATTCAATCATCCCCAATTACATCTTAATTAAATTCCAATTGAACTAAATAAAAAATTAATCACAAGTAATGAAACCCCAATTAAAATTATAAACAAACCTAATTAAAATTCTAATCACACCTAATTAAAAATTACTTAATTATAATCAAGTTACCATTAAACCTTAAATAATATTCCAATCCATTTAAAATTAATATTCTAAATCCTAACTAATATTTTACTCAAACTGGGCCCCTCAAAAATCAGCCCAGCAGGCCCAGCCATAGCTAGGCCCAATAACAGCTCGGCCCGAGCATTGCCAGGCCCAGTAGAAGCTAGGCCCAGCCTAGCTGCCTGGCAGCGCAGGCAGCGGCGACCCCCCTTTTTTATAATATTTCTTTTCATATGCAGATTATGTATTTCAATTAGAAAAATAAAATCTTTATTATTAAACCCTAATTAAGATATTAAACCCAATTGAAGAAATCATATATAGCATGTTATTCAACAAGCAACCAAAAGACATTGTTTACAGTTATCCATTTGCCTGGATTTCGATGCCAAAAGCAGATCTGAAGATCAAACCTTAGTTTTCCTTGAAGAACCTCTAGAGCTTGGTTGCAAAGGAAAGGAGGAAGAAGAAGAAGAAGAATTAAGCGTATAAAGAAAAGACAATCGAAAGCCTTTAGGGTTATATTATGTAAAGGTATTTCTAAATTACAAGGAGGCTCCTTGCTTTTTAGTGAGTTTTACAAAATTTCAGAAAAGGGCTTTTGGCTTAAAAGGGTCAAATAACTCAGCCCAAAGCCCATGATTGTTTAATCAGGCCATCTCCAATGGGCCCTACACAAAACTACCATGCATACAAGGATCCAAATCTCTAAAATGGCCTATTAATTACCCATCTAGCCTTCTCAACTCGACTCAAACCCAACAAATTGATTCGACCCAAAATTAAAAATCTAGGCTTGACAACATACCTTCTCAGACCAAAAAAAAAAAAAAAAACAGGAGAGAAAATAGAGAGGAAAGAAGAAAGACAGAACTAGAAAAAAAACAGAGTGAGAAGAAGATAAAAATCTCAAACCCAACAACGTCCTAAAGCCTAAATACAATGTCAGAAACCAACCACAGTTGAACTGCTGCTTCTCCAACCACAACATACCTTCTAAGACCATAAAAAAGAAGAGATAATAGAGAGGAAAGAAGAAAGAAAGAATTAGAAAAAATAAAAAGACTGAGAAGAAGAAAAAACTTCACCGTGCACCTGTTTCTAGCAATGCACAGCACCGTCCACAACACCACTAGCTCCTTTCATCTCCTCTCTTGTGCCTACAAATCCAAATAGCAAAGATGAAACAATGGAAAACCCATTCTACAATTTTTGGTGTCTCGTCAGAAGAAACAAAACAAGAGCCACTTTTTCATCCTAAAGTTATGCTGCACTAAAGCACCATAACATTTCGGTGGTCCATCCCTCCTCATAACTTGTGAGTGACGTTCATGTCCAGTGAGGTGAGACCATGAATGAAAATCGCAGTGTAAGGTCCAAACCATAGATAATTATGATTTAAAGTAATTAAGTCGATTTTACTTTAATTAATATGTTATTAGGCTAATTTAACTCAAATCCCTTTGGGTTTGGGTCATGGATAGGTAGTCGGGTCGGGTTTGAACCTCATTAGGTAGTCCATGACCTTTTGTATTTTAGCATTTTCATGGTTTTGTATCATTGATGCATCATATTAGTTGCATCAGGTGAGTTTCATCTTATAGGACATCTTTCATGTTTGGCTCAATTTCATTTGGACCCATCTCGGCCCATTTTAAGCCCAAATAATTCAAACTGGATATATATAGAAACCAAAAGGACTTATTTGTAATTTTTGGAATTCCACTCTTTTAAATACTCAAATCTATCATTCTTCCTCTCCTTCCTTCTCTCATTTCGCTACAGTAGGAGTTCCTTCTTCTCCTCTTGTCACGCCCTGATCCCGAGAATTTGGGGATTCGAGTGGGCCCCCAGGGCGTGGATACGTAATCCCGTAAAAGTCCGTGCCCTGAAGGGTTAGGCACGAACTCCTACAAGGGAGATTCCATAAGAACATGTGAGGTATGCTAACACACGTACGAATATAACTCATCATAAGCGAATGCCTGCGAAATACTCATTAATAATCAAGAGCAAGTTAAAGAACATATCCTTTTTCATACATAGGTAGGTATATACATATACATCAATGCTAAAGTCTTTTAATTACATTTGCTTCTCTTGGACTACTATTTAAAGGTCACATACAAAAGGTCTATAGTGCGCTTTCCCCCATGGTGAACCAAAAAGGGTGGCCCTTGTTGACCTATAAAAAATTGTAAATACTACAGTAAAGACACCTCATCTCAGCTTAATTTAGGCTATAGAAGTTATTTGCCAGATCCTGAGGAATCACTGTGAGACCCGGCATTCCTACATGTCAAAGTGATGATATACTATGCTCTGTGGATCCCTGTGTAGAGTGATATCCCTTGAAGATCAAGTTAACTGGGACTCTCAGAGGAAGTTCAAATAATGCCCAAGATAGGCCCTACAAAATTTCGGGTTGAACAGACATCTTTGAACCCAAAAGCCACAAGCATGTCAGCCTGAGGTCAGTTTCCCCCTAAACCATGGGTTCGCTGACCAAAGTCCTGCTTCCCGATGTCCAAAATTGATGAAATTTGGGTGCAAAGCTTTAGTCATGCTCAGAAGATACTTTGCAAATTTTTAAGTCGAAAAGACTCCGTTAGGTCTAAATTTCATTACATGCCAGCTTTGACGACAGTAATCCCGAATTTGGGGGTCATCGGCTAAGATCTTACTTCTAGAAGGCCAAAGCAGATAAAATTTGGAACAAATGCTCAAGGAATGCCCCAAGTTATTTCTCCCAAAGTTTTAAGTCAAGTGGAGGCTGTTCGGCTAGAAAACAGGTTAACTATCTCAATGTGGAGTGAATAGTGACCTAACGCATGCAATGAATAGGCCACTGTTCGAAATCCTACTTTCTCAAATTCAAACTGTATGAAATTTAGATGAATACTCCAAGATGTTCTTGACATCAGTCCCTCCAAGTTTCAAACCAAACCGAACTCATTTGGGCCATAAACAGCTGAAACAAGGGCCCATTATCATAAATAGTTAACTGGAGAGTTGACCAAGTTCAGGTGGTCAAACAGAGCTGAAACTTCTGTGACACACTCAAAATAGTGTCAAGAATCATTCCTCCAAGTTTTGTGGTGATTGGACACCATTTGGGTCCCGAACAGGTGAAAACGAGCCACATACGCAAAAGTCCAAGAATGGGCCTTGGGAGTGACCGGGGCCCACAAACAAAAGGAGTTGACCATGTTCAGGTGGGCAAACAGAGCTGAAACTTCTGTGACACACTCAAAATAGTGTCAAGAAGTATTCCTCCAAGTTTCGTGGTGATTGGACACCATTTGGGCCCCGAACAGGTGAAAACGAGCCACATACGCAAAAGTCCAAGAATGGGCCTTGGGAGTGACCGGGGCCTACAAACAAAAGGAGTTGACCATGTTCAGGTGGTCAAACAGAGCTGAAACTTCTATGAAACACTTAAAATAGTGTCAAGCAACATCTCTCCAAGTTTCGTGATGATTGGACATCATTCGGGCCTCAAACAGTTGAAAATAGATCGCATATGCAATGTTCCAAAAGTGGGCCTTGTCCGTGACCGGGGCCCAATTAATGAAAAAGTTGACCAACTTCCCGAAGTCAAAACGGGCTGAAATTTTTATGACATGCAGAAAATAGTGTCAAGAATATCCCTCCAAGTTTCATGGCAATCGGACTTCGTCAGTGACTGGGCCTGCGGTCACGAACCTTCAAAAGATGTTTCCCACGATTTTGGGCAGTTTCCCTCCACTCCTCTTCGAAATCCAACTCCCCACAACTGCTATTAACTCCCCAAAACTGCACAAAACTGATGGGGAGTCTATAAAAGGTTAAATTTTGAAGGAAAGAGGAGGAGACTAACACACAAGGAAAAAAGGTGAAGAAATTGAAGAAAGTCACTACTTAAGGCAACAAGAAGCAAACTCCAACAGCACTTCCACGACCATTCCCACCTTCTTTCCTCAGTTTTGAAGGTGAGCAAGAAAATTCAGAAGGAGAGAAGGAAGTGGAATGGCCAAAGTTCATGCTATGTTCGTACATCGGCAATTTTTGAGAGGATGACATTGTCACCTCTGTTTCTCTTATTCGTAGGGCTTCTTAGCCATTGCAAGAGTTGTGAAAGAAGTCTCTCTAGGCCTTATTTTGTTCCTTGAAAATGATAGGTTCAAAATGATACAACTCTGGCTTCATATTTGCCCATTTCGGACTTGAAACAAAAATGCAGTCCGTAAGCACGAATGATGAGTTACAGAGGTTTCGATTGATTCCATGGTTAAATGTGATCTTCTTGATGGTTGTTCACCACTCCTAAGTAATGAAAATGGAGTTTCAACACTTGAAAGAAGTTCCAAGAAAGAACCAGCGCGAACAGCACAAAAAACGGAGGCAAACGTGGCTTCACGGCCATTGTCTGCCAGTGACCATGACCCACAGTCACTGGAAGGCCCCAGTGACCGTGACTCACGGTCACTAGAATAGGGCAGTGACCGTGGGTCACGGTCACCCCTTCATTTTTCCATCTTTTTGCACTTTTTAAACTTTGTAAATGCATGTAAACAACCTGCATCCCCACGGTCTGGGCACATAAACCCATGTAAACAAAGGGAAATTAATGATGAACTGTAATTATTTTCCATTCTTCTTAACGCTTGAAGTGCGTGAATGTTGGACTTTGATTCCGTAATTCATTCTACGCCTACTTTTTAAGCGTGATCAGAAGATTGGCACTGTCTGTGGGAATATCTTGTCCTAATTTGTGATTAAATTTAGTGAAAAATGCATGAAAGTGCTGAAAATTGCTGAAAAGTGCTGCTATTGCACTGAAAACTGCCGCTGTTGCACTGAAAACTGCCGTTGTTGCACTATAACTGCTGCTGTTGCACTAAAACTACTGCTGTTGTGTTGAAAAGTGCTGCTGTTGCACTGAAAACTGCGCTGTTGCTCTGTAACTGCCGCTGTTGTGCTGGAAACTGCTGCTATTGCACTGAAACTGCTGCTATTGCACTAAGAGTGCTGTTGTTTTACTGAACTGTTGCTATTGCACTGGAAACTGCCGCTACTGTGCTGAAAACTGCTGCTGTTTCACTGAAAACTGCTGCTAAAAGCTTGTGACCGGGGAACACGGTCACTTACTTATTTTTATGATGACAAAGGCTTATTTAACCTCCAATTACACCCATACAAGACCTTTTGATGTCTACAATAGGTTTGAAAATATCATTAAATGACTTTTGCACCTTGAAGTGCATATTCTTCATACAAATGAAGGCATTGGGCACCTTGATGTGCGTACACTTGCCATTTAATTGGAAGAATTTACACCTTGATGTGCATGACTTGATTGAATGAATTCGCACCTCGATGTGCATACACTTGTCATTTGATTGGAAGAATTTGCACCTTGATGTGCATGGACCAAATCATCACCCTTTTCATTTTAAGAGGAGTGATGATTCAGTTCAAAGGGCTTCTGACCCATATAAAAATGTTTATTAAATCAGTGATAAGACCAACGACATTGTAATTATGCATTGTCCAGCGTCAACCACTGATGGATCTTGTGTGGTCATTGTGATAGTGGTGCAGGCTTGATCCTGTGGGCCCTATCCCTTTAATTGATCCAACCCTCTCTTGCTTATAAGTCTGACACAGATAGTCCTGAAATGCTGCTAAAATTTTGGTAGCCAGGTCTAGTCAGCATAGCATGCTTTTAAACCTGACTCGATAAACCAGAATGCTGTAGAAATTTTGACAGCAGGGATAGTCAGCATAGCATAATGAGATAGGATTTATGCCTATATCTAACCATTTCGGTTCAAAACCATGTTGGTCTAGATGGCATCTATAAACCATTCCGGCTAACCCAAGAGGCAGCCATGTTGGTTATACTACTAATATAGTCCTAACGGCTAACTTTTTGCAAAAAACAGCATGGGTTCTCTGATCATCACTTTTGACCAAGCAAAGGAGAGATTGTTCAAAATCTCCATGGCTCAGACCACATCATCAACAAAGGCACCAAAAAGGGGCCAAATGAACACCAGTGCTCCTGCATCAAGGGTCTCGGTCTTTCAGAGGCTTTCTACTCCTTCAAGCTACATGACCTCAGCCTACAAGGGGTCATCAGAAACCCTGAAGCCCATCAAGAAGGCAAAGACTCCTCAAACTTGGGTCTCCAAATATGCCCATAACCCTTTTAGAGTCTTCCACAAAGGTCACTATGACCTAAAACACAAAGTGAGGACGGAAGGCAGTAATTTTCGTATTACCAAGCCTCGACTGGGGGCAAGGCAGGTTTGGTTTACGAACCATAAAACAGAGATACCCGTTGGTTCACAGTAGGAGGCCTTGCAGACTGCTAAGACCTCATTTGTGCATCATAAACAAAGGGTGCATCTCAAAAAGCAAACCACTCGCAAGCAAACCCTAGCCCGTGAAAAGGGTCAGAAGGATGTTGTTATTCCAAATTGCCGTATGTGGTCACCACAGCCAATTACGCAGAAGTCCAGAAAAGCTGAGGAGAAACCCTTGGCCCCATTTGAAAAGAATGTCTTTTACCCTTTGACCCAGAAGGAGGGACGGAGGTTCGGCAGGAGGCATTTACCTTCTGTTATTGTGGCACCATCACCATCACTTTCAACCCAGCGCCCGTCATATGGCGCTAAAAACAAGAGATATGCTAAACGATTGGTCATAAAAAATTCGACCGATCTCGTTCAATTTAAAAATTTGCTTCAACAAAAGAAGGAACAGAAGAAGAAAATTGAAAGAAATGTTGTTAACATCCTTTCACTTCTTACTTCCAACATGGATTGGGAGCAAGTTGCTAGCACTTCTAGGCCATTAGTTGCTAGATTCAGAGATCAAACTCTAGCAACCAGCTTGGCCCAGCAAATAAAGCGGAGGGCTTTGACTCGCTCCAAGAGGCATGCTCGGAAGCAATCACAGCATATAATCACTCAAAAATGGGTGATTAAAGAAGATGAGCCAAACCTAACCTCCTCATGTATGGTCGGACCTGGCTCAACCAGGAGAGTCACTCGGAGTATGGCTCGGACTCAATCCCAAGAGTCTGATTCTAATTCTCATTCAGATAGGACCTCTGACGAACAGGGTTCCGATAAGGACTCAATAACTCTCCTGGACACCGAAGATAGTCAATCCACTCTTCCTACATCCTGTTACCCCCATCAGTACACTGTATTTATGGCTGAAGGGAGTGGGACCGGTAATGAAGAGGATGCCGGCGGAGGCAAAGATGTTAGCGAAGAAAATGCTGACGAAAATCAAGAGAATGGCGTCAGTGATGTTGTCAAGCAACAAAGAGCTAAAATTGACCACCTGACGGCTCAGTTGAAAATCTTGGCAGACAAGTTGGGTAGTCCGGCTGAAGCTCCTGTTAACCCTTTATTTGCCGATAAAAGAGAACAGGCAATGATAAGGAGGAATGCCACCAAAATTGACCTACTCACAGCACAAATCAAGGCACTAACAGATAAAGTAATCGCCTCAAGTTCAACTGGAGGTGATCACTCCTCAATCCTTGGTTTCCACGCAGATCCTGAAAAACATGTAACTTTTAAAGAAGTGGAGGAAATATTAAATAAATCAAAAGTGGAGACCAGGATGAAGAAAAAAGGTATTACATCTAAATACCCCCCGGAGTTTGATTTGGTTCCATTTCCACCAGATTACAAACTTTCGACTTTCCAGCCTTACCTTGGAAAAGGGTCAGCCTATCAGCATATAGTGCATTTTAAGTCGCTCCTTGGCAGTTTACCAGAACTGGATGCACTAAAAATAAGGCTGTTTGTTGGTATATTGAAAGGAGTTGCTTTCGATTGGTACAAACAATTGCCAGAACTCTCCTTCACTACATGGCCAGTTACAGAAGAGAAGTTTCTACTTCACTTTCAGGAAGAAGATCAAACGGTCACCTTCGCTATGCTCAGTAGTACAAAGCAAGGGGATAATGAAACTGCGCAAGCCTTTATCAATAGATGGAGAGCATTGTCTTACAGATGCCTAGAACAACCATCTCCAAAGGCGACAATTGAAATGTACAAAACCAATTTGCAGCCAGAGATTAAGGCTATCATACTTAGTCATAAAACTAAGTCTTTGGCTAGATTGGTTGAGGTAATTACTGATGCGGAGTTAACCCTGAAAGAAATTAACCAGAAGAAAGCAAGTTCCCGAAAAATGGAATCATCATCATCTTCTGCTCCAAAACCAGCTGTGCCGAAACCTCAAAAAAAGCAGGAGGTATTCAATGTACAAACCTCCAAACGACTTCCTCAAAAATCACAGAATGGTAAGACGGAGCAAAACAAAAAGGAAGAATATGAAAAGAGGAAGCAAACTAAATACCCTTTTGACAGGGACATTGAAGTCATCTTCCAAGCATTGATGGAGAATAACAAGCTCGAGCTTCCACCCATGAAAAAGCCAGAGCAAGCGGGTCATGTTAATGATCCAAACTATTGTGCATACCATCGAATGGTATCTCATCCTTTGAAAGATTGCTTTATCCTAAAAGAAAAGGTCAATGAGATGTGGAAAAATGGAGTAATAACATTTGATCGAAAATATGATACGGCTCTAGTCAATATGATTTCCTTCGGTCAGTTTGCACCTGTGGCAATACCCGCTTCATCAAGGCCACCAATGGTTGAATTCCGGGTCATCAATGCACTACATAGTGAACAGGGGTTGATACCTGTCGAAGATTCTTCAGGGGAGGAAATGTGGGTTCACCCGGACTTAATAAATGATGAAGGATGGGAAAAAGTGAAAACCAAACCCACACCTGTGAAAAGAAGAAAGATCAAAAGGCAAATTAAAGGTCTCCAGAAGACTGCTCAAAAGAAACAAGAACAACAGTTTAAGCAGAAGAAAGACAAGGCGATCGAGGCCCCAGTCTTAGAAAATCCTCCCAGATCAGCCAGAGGTCATTTTACTCTAGCCGACTACATCATTCCAATTCCAAAAGATGAGGAAGAACCAGCAATATCCAGCTGCAATTAGATATCATGGGATGGTGCACCCCCTAACTCCGATGATGAAAACCAATGGTCGGATTACTCTGATCTTGAAGACGATTAATGGATCGATGATTATTTGCTGATGAATACCCTTCTGATGAAGATGAGGATTTTGAACAAGCCTTTGACCCCGAGACGGGTACGCTTAATATCAAGCATGGTCTAAATACATTATCAGTCAACTTGTATGACATACACAGGCCAAGTTCAAGTGGCTGGTCGAATGATCCTCCTCCTTTTCCACTACCTCCAGAAGTTCATCCGAATCCACTACCATTAGTTAGGCACGATGAAGTTCAGCATCAACAGACTGTTTTTCCTCCTTCCACGCCAGATGCTTCTTTCACACCTAATTCAGAGTTGATTTTTTCAAATGAAAATTCTGAATTAAGTAATCAGTTGGTTGACTTTAACTCAACTAGGAAACTTGGGTTACCGAGGAGACATAATATCTCTGACTTTGAAGAGGAACTGTCAACGGCTCCTACCCTGGTGGTTTTGAACGCTGCCATAGAGTCCCAAACATCGCAGGCTATTCCTAATGATGTAAACCAAGAAGTAGGCCTGGAAGAGGTCAATCAGCTTTTCATCGAACCAGAAGAAGTTGATGCCATAAGAAGAGACGCACGACCGGAAATTGACAGAAGCAACATGCTTAATGATGGCACTCGCTCTGGTCGTAACTACAGGGTCAACTATGATAAATCCTCTGTTCCTTCCTCTTCTTATGTAAACCTTCAGGAGGCAATACCAATGTAAATGTAACTTCTCCAGAAGTAAATGATAATGCAAGGCCACTAGAGCCATTCACGTATGATGTTGTTGAACACCTTAAGCACATACCTGCACGACTCCACATTTTTGATCTCTTGCAGATATCCAAGGAGACTCGTGACAACTTCATATGAGCTTTACAGGCCTTGAATACTGAGAATCATACTCATATAGCACAAGTGCACCAAATAGAAAAAAACTATTTGAAAGCGAAATCCAAGAGGCCTCAAAAGCAATGCAAGAAGTGTCTCTTAACTCACAATGCTTCTAAAGCTACTATCTCTTTCACCAAAGAGGATCTCCTCTTGGGCAGTATGAAGCATACGAGGCCACTTTATTTCACGGCCTACATCAAAGATATGCCTGTCCCAAGAGTTCAAGTTGACCCAGGGTCAGCTCTAAATCTCATCATAATCACGGCCCTCCAAGAGCTCGGTATTTCAGTGAGCAAGCTGTCTGCTACAAAGGCTTCTATTCAAGGTTATGATGGGGAAGTCCAAGATCCGATTGGTAAAATCCGAATTCGATTCCAGTTGGGAGACTGAGTCTCAGGGCCCACTCTGCATGTAGTAAAAACTCGTGCTTGCTATAACATCCTCTTGGGGAGACAATGGCGTCATGATTATGCCATAGTACCTTCTACTCTTCATCAATGCCTTAAATACATCGACGATGAAGGGAAGGTATATCGAGTCTTTGCAGAGGAAAAGCCATTCAAAGGAAAGGAGGTTTATTTCACAGACGCAGCAATGTATCAAGAAAAACCTACAAAATCCAACTCAGATATGAAGAATGCTCCTGTGAATGATAATCCTGCAGAACCTTTCACTATTTCAGCAAAGAAGGTCAGTCAAAAATCTAATCCTCTCATAAAGTTGAAATGTGCAGGAAAATCTGCGGCAAAATGTGTGGATACCAAAGCTCCTTTGATAATTAAGGTGAAATCTGAAATCAAAAAGCCAGATCCACCTTTAATCATATCCACAAAGCTATCAAAAGTAAAAGATGCTGAACGTCAGAGGTTTTCATTTTCGGCCAACATGGTATCCTCGATCAACACTTCAAGCTCCAATAAAAAAAGCAATGATATACCTCCCCCTACTAGGGGAATATCGCCTATAAGGCCTGATTCTCCTATCACTTTTAGTCAATTGATATTGACATCACAGCAGAGAGGAGAATTAGCCTACAGGTACATTGATAGATGGCTCCGTTTGGCTGAAAGATGTGAAAATCCTCCACACTACTCCGCATGGATTCACTTGTGCTGGGTAGGTTTTCGACCAGCTCTCCGCAGCTTAACCATGGCGATGGAATTTCAAACCTTTGATGAGATGTCTCGAATTGTGTCATCTCTTGAAGTGGCACTCTACCGGCTGCGCGGGAGGTCTAGAAGAACGCATCCAATACATGTCATTTCAATGATCAGAGATACAGATTCTGAGTCGGACTCTGAAGACGCTGAAGAAATAAGCACCTTTGTGCATTCTATGGTAGACTGTGATCTTCCACTTATGCCATGGCCTACTCCCTCCTATATTTATGAATTTGAAGGTTCTTGCTTTTTGGTACCTTCATCTAAGCAGTATAATCATCTGATTATTTTTCATCGGGCTGAAGATACTTCTCCACCAAATATTATTGACAAAATCAGCAATGAGGGAAAAATCTGGCTCGATATTTACAATCCCGTGGTCTGTAACATGATGAAGAATATGGGGTACAATCTCAAGAAACCTATGGGTCTTGGATTAACTGCAAATGGCATACGGGCTCCTTTGGATATCTTTACTCCAGAGCTTAAAGAAGATCTCCAGACAGTGGGCAGAATTGAGCAGCTGCGTCATTGCATAGGATATGTTCCTTACAGTAACATTCCTAAATTTAAACAAAGTGTTAAAGCCAGATCGGTAGTCTTCACTGAAGAATATGACTCGGATGACTCTCATGAAATTCCTGTGCTTCAAGATCCCATTAATTAGGCCATTTTCCAGCATCTTGAGGGGCCAAGTGATGAGGATGACGCTGCATCACAAATCACTGAATATTGGCCACCTGAACTCAAAGAGGAAATAAGCCCATCCCAACATGTCCGCTGGGAATGCTTAGCCCTTGATGTAAAAGCCAAAGAGCCTAAAAAACCAAATCCTTGGAAAGGGATCAGGCCTTGGCTAAAACCCCCAACTGAAACCCCAGAAGGTTTCACAGAGTTAGAAACTTCCAGTAACAATGTAGAAACACTTCCTCCTAATCCTCCAACTGAGGACCAAGTACAAGAAATAAACTTGGGAACCCCAGAAAATCCTCGACCTACCTTTGTAAGCTCCCAAATTAAAGGAAGTGAACTTGATCTGTATATGGGATTCTTGCGGGAGTTCATAGATTGCTTTGCATGGACTTATGCAGAAATACCGAGCCTAGATCTAGAAATTTCTGTACACAAATTAAATATAGCAGATGATGCTAAACCTATAAAACAGGACCAAAGGAGGACAAAGCCTGAAATCATGGAGAAGATAGAAAAAGAAGTTCAGAAACTCAGGGGCGTTAATTTCATCCGTGAAGAACAACACCCGACTGGTTGGCTAATATAGTCCCAGTTAGTAAAAAGAATGGACAAATCAGAGTCTGTATTGACTTTAGAGATCTGAATAAAGCCTGCCCCAAAGATGATTTTCCATTACCTATACCAGAAATAATGATTGACAATACTTTTGGGTTCGAAAGAATGTCATTCATGGATGGTTTCTCGGGGTATAATCAAATCAAAATGTTCAAAGAGGATGAGAAACACACTTCCTTTAGAACTCCATTCGACATATACTGCTATACTATCATGCCATTTGGTCTAAAAAATGCTGGAGCCACGTACCAAAGAGCAATGATGAAAATATTCAAGGATTTACAACATAAATCTATTGAATGTTATGTTGATGATTTGGCAGTCAAGAGCAAGCATAAATCAAATCATCTGGCCGATCTCCATACAGTCTTTGAGAGATTATGGAAATTCAATCTTCGAATGAATCCCCTGAAATGCTTTTTTGGAGTTTCTTCCGGAAAGTTTCTAGGATTTGTGGTGCGAAAAGGTGGCATTGAAATAGATCCCATCAAAATCAAAGCCATATTGGAAATGCCTTCGTCGAGAAATTTGAAAGAATTGAAAGGATTACAGGGAAGACTCGCCTATATCCAACGGTTCATTTCCAACTTGTCCAGAAAGTGCAGACCATTCTCCAAATTGATAAAGAAAGGAGTAGACTTTATATGGGACAACGCTTGTGAAGATGCTTTTCAGGATATCAAACAATATCTTACAAACCCACCAGTTCTTTCAGCTCCAATTCCGGGTAAGCCTTTCGTTCTTTATACAAGGGCTCTTGATCATTCCTTGGGAGCATTGTTAGCTCAAAAGAATGATGAAGGAAAGGAGGTGGCACTCTATTGCCTGTCACGGATGCTGGTTGGTGCTGAGCACAATTATCAACCAATAGAAAAAGAATGTCTTGTGCTTATGTTTGCAATACAAAAGCTACGGTATTACATCCTCTCTAATGTGGTGTATCTAGTTTCCAATATTAATCCATTAAAGGTATTACTGACAAAAGCCGGGGCGTTGAGTGAACGTCTGGCCAAATGGTCCATCCTTCTTTCTCAATATGACATCAGATACACTCCTGCGAAAGCAGTAAAAGGACAAGCTCTTGCAAATTTTCTAGCAGAACATCCACTGTCAGAAGATTTTGAGTTCATAGACAATCTCCCTGATGAGTCAGTTTTCTTCATTGAACAAACATGGAAATCCACCGTTGATTCAGATCTACATTGGACCATGCATTTTGATGGAGCTTCCAGGACTAATGAACGAGGAAAGCCAGTATCAGGGATTGGAATTATTTTCTGCAGTCCAAGAAAACTTTATGTTCCTCACTCCTTCTCATTGATCAAGCCATGCTCGAACAATGTGGCAGAATACACGGCATTAATTATGGGCTTGAGTTAGCTTTAGATGCTGGCATTAACATGCTAGGAGTCTATGGAGATTCCCAACTTGTGATTAAACAAATGAATCATGAGTATGAAGTAAAGAAACCAGACCTAGTTCTCCTTTTCAATAGGGCATATGAACTCAAGCAAAGGTTTAAATTGATTGCGTTTCATCATGTTCCGAGATGTCAAAATGTCAAAGCAGACGCCTTAGCAAGCTTAGTAGCTTCAATGGCAATCCTTAAGAATGACAAGATGATATTGGAAGTTGTTGAGAGAAGACTTCTACCCCCACTCGATACTTACAAGGCAGTAGAAGATAGCTTCAGTGTAATCAAAAATCGAATTTCATATTTCCAAAACTCATTCAGGGATTGGAGAGATCCTTTTATTGATTATATTCTACATGGAGTATTACCAGAGAACCCTAAAGATAGAACCAGTATTCAAAGGCAAGCTCTCAAATTCCATTTTGATTTGCCCTCAAAAACTATTTATCGCAAATCATACGATGGAATTCTACTTCATTGTTTGTCCCCGAAAGAAGCTGAGCAAGTTCTTAGAGAAGTTCATGCTGGCCTATGTGGTGCTCACCAAGCTGGACCAAAACTTCATAATCAAATTTGAAGATTAGGCTACTATTGGCCTACCATGGTGTCCGACGCTATTAGTTTTGCTAAAAGATGCAATGAGTGCCAAATTCATGGTGATTACATTCACCAGCCTCCTGAAAATTTGCACCCTATGACCATTTCTTGGCCGTTTGAATCTTGGGGAATGGATATAATGGGGAAGATCAGTCCACCCTCAGAACGTGGACATCAATTCATTTTGGCCGCAACTGATTACTTCTCCAAATGGGCAGAAGCAGTACCTCTCACAGAAGTTAAAACTGATACAGTCCTTAGCTTCCTGAAAACTCATGTTATTTGCCGTTTTGGGGTATCCAAACGTCTGTATCATGACAATGGCCCGCAATTCAATAATAATAAATTTTACAGATTCTGTAACAAATACGGGATCCAGTGTTGTCCATCTACATCGTATAACCCCGCGGCCAACGGACTTACTGAAGCTTTTAACAAAACCATTTGCAAGATTTTGAAGAAAATGGTTTCTGACAACAAAAAGAGTTGGAGTACCAGGCTTCCTGTAGCATTATGGGCTTACAGAACTACAGTTCGTGGTCCTACTAAATCAACACCATATTCCTTGGTCTATGGTTGTGAAGCTGTAATACCTTTAGAAATTCAACTTCCCTCTTTTCAGGTGGCTGTGATAAACAAATATACTGAAGAAAAGAATGCCAAACTCAAATTACAAGAGCTAGAAAGCCTTGATGAGAAAAGGCTTGCCGCTCGACAAAGTATTGAGTTGTATCAAACTCATATGGCTACATCTTTCAACAAAAAAGTCAAGTATAGAGCTTACAAGAAGGGAGATCTAATCCTTGCAGTTAGAAGACATATGTTTTCCACGCACTTGTCGAGAGGCAAGTTCGAACCTAAATGGAAGGACCTTTTGTTATCGACAAGGTTTACTCCAATGGCGCCTATGCGCTCCTCACACTTGAAGGGGAAAGATGGATGATGCCTATCAATGGAAAACTTCTCAAGAAATACTATACCTGAATGTCATTGGTGCACCCATGCCATATACGCAAACTATGTACAATGTACATTTTCATTCTAAAACCAAAATTCTTTGGTTTCGAGCCTCACAATCTACGACTCCTAACCAAAATCCCTCAGACTTGTATAAAATGACTAGAGGATCAAGTCCCTCGACCCTTCTAGTCAAACTTTCGTTACTTGGATAACGTCCTTACAAGACCCCTTGTAACATTCTGCTATATAGATTAAGTCTTTTTGTAGACCCTGTATAGCAAAACTTAGCTGTGTGGAATAAGTCTTTTTGCAAACCCCATACAACTAATCCTTAGTTGTATAGAACAAGTCTTTTGTAGACCCTATATGACTACCTTCGGTTATATAGAACAAGTTTTTTTGTAGACCCTATATAACCAAAATCTAAACAAAAAAACCAAAACCAAATCTTTGTCCCAAGGAATAAGTCAAGGATCCCAGGGAAAGCCTCACACATGGGCACCGGACAACATCCACTTTGTTTGACCCCTTTCGACACCAAAAGGATCAAGTCATGGACCCTAGAGAAAGCCTCATACATGGGCACCGAATAACGTCCACCTATATGACTCCCTTATATTTGATTTGTGGTTCCAACAGATCGCAAATCACACCCTCATACAAGTCTGAGAAAACCAAACCAAACAAACCATCCACATAAACAATATCAAACATCCACAAAAAAAAAAAAAACAAAATTAAACCAAACACCCATACCAATGAAAAAAAATAGAAAGAAAAAAAATCTTTTCCATTGATATCCATTTTAAAGTTTGAATACAAGCAGTGAAGTCAATGTACACATGGCCCTCAGGGCTAATCGGAATAAAAAAAAAAGGAAAAAGAAAGCAAAACCATCAAATGGAAGGTGCAGCAGAGAATCTCAGTCCAGGAACTTCTCCAGTTTCCCCTTAGCATTCAGTACTTCTGCCATGAGGATGCGCCCTTTGTCGGTTGTATAAGCTGGGACAGCAGTACTAATGTCAATCTCGTCCAGCTTAATATTCAATTCAATCTCCAAAGATTGAACGAAGTCATTTAGGGCTATACGTTTCGCTTCTGTATGCGTGAAAAGATCATCTCGGCGACGAATTCTCTCCGAAACAGACTTCTGCAAATTTTCCATGGTATTCTCCACGGAAGATAATTGATGCTGCAATAAAGCGATCTGTTATTGAATATGTGCACGTTGGTCCGCATACATAGCCAATTCCTGTGTTAGCTTGGCCTCTTCCGCAGTTACCACCTGTATCTCCTCCTCACCACTTTCAATCTCTGCAGCTAATTGAATTTTGTGCCTTAAGACCTCATCTTGGAAAGCCTTGGCATGATCAACACTCTTATCCCAAGAGTTTTCTTCTTCGAGTTTGTTAAAGAGAATGACAAGGGCATCGCGAAGATAACTCAAGTCGGTACCAGAAAATATCAACATATCTGCTAAAGCCTTGGCACTTTGAATCTTCTCTGAAGAAAGCTCTCCTGGAAAAACAGTAGCCAAAATGCTGCGAATGATTATCTTGGTGGCAAAATTAATAGCAGATTGAGGCTTTGGGGTGTCCCCGAAAAAGCTGAGTTCTTTAAGGATAGAAAGTTTTAATTCTCGCTCTTGTGAATTTGATTGGATTTGAGAACTTGAGCGATTTTCCCTTTCTCTCTCGACATTTACTCCGCCCTCAGGAATCGCCAATGTTTCTTCACGAGCAGAAGGTTAATCATGTGACCCCTGTGAAGACAAGGTAGTCGAAGGATCCCTAATGGCATGAGGTGTGACTGTCACATGCAGTAAGGCTTTTCGGGTCCCTCCACCTTCAGCAGTAGAAGCCTCATCTGATATCTTCTGAACAACAGGGTCTTCAATAACCTTTAAAGGCAATGACTGATCCACCCTAAAGTGGACTCTCGGAGGTGTCACGACCTTGGGAGGTGTAAAACTTCCAGCAGCTGGAGGTACACTACTAGTGACAGGTGCTACAGGAGTATCCTCTACCGGGAGACTTGTACCTTCTAAAATCATTGCCTGTTGAACAAAACACCCTGCTCTGATCACAACAGTATCTGCTACAGGGGCTTCTGTGACTGGAACCATAACATTGTCTGTTTCCTTTTCTACATCGCCAATAGGTTCAATATGTTGCTCCATTCGAGCATCCTCAGCCTCATCAGCCCTTGGCTCATTACTAACAGGCAAGGTAGTACTGGCTGGCGACAATCTCTCACCATCATTCATACTTTGGGTTAGTGAACCTGATGATAAACTTTCTACAAAGCGTTGCAGATCACTCCCCAGAGGGCTGCCTGATGATGCCTCTAAGTATCCACTATGAATTGAGACATCATCCAAGTCAATCGAAGCTTCAGCATGCTCTTTCTCTGCTTGCTCCTCAATAGGGGATCCGAAAGATCTCCTAGGAATAGTAAAAACTGTTTTAGCAAGTGTATCAGAAATACCCTCTTCCACTTGACCACCTGAAAAAGGGGAATGAGCAGAAATTAGAGCACGAATGCTGAAATGTTAATCAAGCTAATGTGAAGTTTACCTTCAGCGACAACTGGAGTTTCTTCGATATCCTTTGAGATTCTGATCACAGATTCCTTGACAATCTCAGAGGGAGGCTTCTGTTGTTCAACCTGGAAAACAGCCTCCGTAATGGTAGCAGTACCAACGTCATCAATAGATTTATCTGCAATGATGGATCCTGTCAGTACACCTGCTGCCACTTCTGTCTCAAATTCAGGCATCTGTGCTTGATTAAATATATCTTTTTCAAAATCGAACTCGATGTGAATATAACTATCAGTTCGCTCTCCAGTCGTAAGGGTATCAGAATTGCTTTCTCCTCCACTCCTCTCATCAGGGGTATAATCTTCAGTCACTCTGGCCATTTACCTCACAGACTCTCCAGCAATTGACGGTTGAGCTGATACAATCACCAAAAGAATCAATGCTAAACCAAGAGAGACAGAATCAATGAAGATATGACTATAAACAATTATATGTATGTTACTAGTTTTTAGCCTCCGAGAACGACGTGCTGGAGGACTTTCAGCTTTTCTCTTCCTGAAAGGTGTCTCTTTACCAGCTGAGGTACGGACTCGAGTGACCAATTTTGAGCGAGTGGCTTTGATTTTCTTATGCAAACCCATATCCGTCGGAAGGTTCACCGGCATTATGATGGAAGGCCTTGCCCTCGTAGCCACTTCTGCAGATTGGACCCCCTCTACTGGACTTTGACCAACATGTGTCTCTGTCAACACAGAAGTATCAGCAGCAGTTTGTAAACCCTGAACAAAATCTGCCTCAGCAGCTGCATGCATAGCAGATCGCTCTTTCTTAAACAAACTAGTCTGTTCTCCTGCTGATACCTTGGTTCTGATAGAACGGGAAGCAGATCCAAAATCCAAAGCAACCCTACCCATTTCCCTGGTTTTAGCAAGGCTAATGCTCTCCTGTAAATTTTCTTCTATGGCTCGTCGCATTCTCGTTGCGGGTACATTAGGTGGAGGCATGTAGCTTTTATCTTCCTCACCTCTTAAACCACGGTGATCTCGACAGATATCGGATCCGACTGTCAAACCAATTCGCCATTGGTCCCCATCATATAGCCAACTTTCAAAATTCTCTGGGATGAAATGATCTTTTTCTCCCTTTTCTCCTTTTTCCTTCTTCTTAGAAGCAGGCAAAACACGACATTTGGCTCGAGGATTGCTTGTATATGCCTGCACAATGGCGAGGGTGCTTTTAGCAAACCACTGGGCGAAGCCACTCGTATATCCAGGATTCGGAAGATGAGGATATCCAAAATGGGCCTCAGTATCAAACCCTTGGTAAAATTCCCAAGCATTACGGGCATCCTGCAAGGAGCCGATAGTGCCTCAAATTCGGCCCAGTGCTCCCATGACGGCTTGATAGAAGTCGAATTGTCTGCAGAATCTGGCAGGTATATAAGGTTGAATATTGATGTATGTATTTTTCCTATACACCAGATCTGCAGGCCTTAAGCTCAGAAGCTAGCTCTTTTCTTCGTCTGACAAACCGATATCCCGGCCACCTTCGCCAACCTTGTCTATTGATGGCTCCACAGCATTCCTCATCTGAGTTGGAACTTCAATATTCGGTATAGCGTCCCAGGAAGCAACATAATTGTTAAAGTTGCGCAAATGTTGGCGCAAATCGGTCATGGAATAGTTGTTAATTAGGCAACGACCACCAACCACACCCTCCATGAAATTGTTCCCCGGTGCACCGCTATGTGAATGAAGATCATTGTAATGGTAGGTGAACCAGGTGTACAGAAGATATTCGGCATAACATCGGTTGAGTGATTTTCCTTCTCTGACGATGAATCCTGAAAGCTTCAACTCTGTCAGTATATAAGCTACAAAAGCAGGACCCAAAGCGAAGCTATGTCCAAAGGCCATCTTGAGGGCTGGATATATGCAACCAGGCCTAAGGTCATTTCCTAAACTCGGAAAAAGAACTTTGGACAACCATGCTGTCAAGAATGAAGCAAGCCAACATTTCCTTTTCAAATCTGGATATTTGGCAAAAATATAAGGTTGAAAGTCCGTGTCTTCATGAAAGATAATTGTTGGACCTTTCTTGGGATCTTCGCTCGGGATTACCCTCTTCCACTTAAAGAACCCGCCTTCATTAACGAAGAAAGGATCTGTGATTCCCTTCACTTGACTCATCCATTGTAAGACTTTGCCTCGGCTTCGGCTAGTTATCTGAATAGAATCTTCAAGCACAAAAAGGAGGTAATATGCTGCTTGAAATTCGTCATCCATAGTGGCTAATTCTTCATCGGGTAAAACGGTCTCATCATAGATCTCACCGTAATGTGCCAAACCAAAAATTTTCTTTATTTCCCATAGAGAAAATCCCAACTCCATGTTTGGAGTAATGAAAGTACCATTCGCTGGGCAGAATAATTCTAGAATGGCCCTATAGACATTCTTGTTCTCACAGGGGACTCTTTGTGTGGTAGCATTTACAGCATCAAAAATCCCGATTGCTTTTAAATCTTCCGCATAATGATACTTGATTGCAGCCACCCAGCCTGGCCAATCCCCGATGCAATTAAACCACCTACGAGATTGGTGCCTCTCACCTAGCCAAGCACTCCCGTCGCAGGAATGAATACCAAGACCGACGGTTCTGAGCTGTGAAATTACAGTGCCTACTTCGAAATTTAGAGTGCACGGTTCAAGGGTCTCTATTTCAGACCTTGGGTATTCTATGAAGTAGTATGGAGGCGAGCGCATGAATTTCCCAGTCTCGAAATGGACATGATGTCTTATCCATGAAAAAGGATCATGCCTTGCTGGGATTGTTGGAGATAGCGACATGATAGTTGGATGCCGTCGAACTGATCGAACTGTGGTTAATTCACGCACAACCCCTGCCGAATTTGTGTAACGATACCGCATATGATCAGTGGGTTGCTTTGCGGTCTCCTTTGTGGTATCTCCAAATATATATCGTGGTTTTAGGAAAACCACCTTGTCATTATTCTCCCAATTGGTATTATTTGCCAAACACCAATATGAATACCAGTTTCTCGTTGACAAAGCCTTAGCTCTCTGGAGCCACAAGTTGACATCAAATGTTTCATTTGGGTCTTTCGGATCAGGCCCTCTTGTGGTCTTACCCTTGGCACGACATTTAGGTGCCCCGGTAGTGGCAGTTGCAGGTGCTTTACCCTTCCTATCTGCAAAACAAATTAAAAGAAAGAAAAGATGGGAATCAGTAACAATGATATGAAACTTCTCGAAAAAAAAAATTTCGGCAGCATCTCCCCTTAGTATAAGGTCAAAAGGAGAAGGCAATACTCAGTTCTGAGACCAAGAATTGGCATCAAAGGCACACTTAAGTCTCAGAACCAAGGCTCCCGGTCCAAACAGATGCTCAAGCATCTTAAGACCTTTTCAGGGGGCAGCAGGTTCGTGTTCAAGCACGAAAATGGCATTCTATAATTCCCACAGAGGCTATGGTGATACGATTTATGCTTTCACTATGCAAAAAATATATATATAGATAAGAAGTCACAAAAGTCTCTTGGAATCTATGGCTAGCTTTACCACTGTTTGGTCTGAAGCATTCTCGCTAATGACTAAGTCAATTCATATGAGTCACCATGGCAAGAGATAAACTCATTTGAATGGCCTGTGATTAGGAGCAGTTGTGCCGTGATTGTATTTGGATAGTGCCTAGCCTGAACTTGAATACAAATATCAAAGAGAGAGAAAGAACTGCAGCCTATTCAATTCAGTCTACATGAGTGCTCTGTGACCATGGAATTAACCAAGCCAAGACAGCAAAAGGTCAGAAGCAAATTCAGCAAAGTTTCTTCAATCATGACTGTGAACACTTTACAAATTGTTTCGGTCATGACCATGGACTACATCAGTGGTTTTGGCAGTGGGCTTGCTCGATGAAGACTTCACCAGAGAATGAAATTCAGGGCTCTATCATGTGCCAAGAAAATTGGTTAAATCCAGCAAAGTAAACAAATTTGTTTTCAAATAAACAATTTGACAAACAGTTGGTGACCGTGGCCATCACCATGGGTTCATTAAGATTAGTTGTATTTCAAATCTAGGAGATCAATACCAGAATTCATTCACAGGTTTTGCATCAAAAAAAAAAATCTTCTCAAGCAATGAAACCCCTTTCGGTTTGCTTAGACCGTTGATCGTGGGAACACCGTGACAGTGGGTATTTTGTGAGCATAAGACTTACCAAACCAAGACAGCAATGGTTGTGACTGAGAATGCACTTGGACAAGCACTACAGCAGAAGACAGGAAATGAATTCAGCAGAATTCTTTTTTGGACATTCCATCAAACAGGTGATGGCCGTGACAAATCATTATGGGTTCTATGATCAGTAGACTGGTGAGTTTGAGGTGATTTCACAAACATCACTTTACATCAGTTTTTGAGAGCGGAAAAGGAAAAAGAGAGAAAGAAAAGAACAACAATCAATTGTGATTGCACAAAAATTGTTCTGATCATGACATGAACTCCCTTAAATTGCTCAGGACATGACCCAAAAGACATTTAGCCATAGCAGAATTTGAGGACAATAAAATTTACCAGTCATGGTGATCTTCAGGCGATGAATCTGCAGCAACACGAAACAAATAGGATAAATGCCTTTGGGTCTTTGGAGTCTTGGTTTGCCTCTCCTTCTCCCAATCAATCCTGTCTTTCTTTTTCCCAGTTGGTCTTTTCTCTCCCTCTTTCTCAGTTTTCTCTCTTTCTCGGTTTCTCTCTGTCTTTCTCGATTTCTTTCTTTTTTCTCTCTTGGTTTCTCTCCCTCTTTCTCAATTTTCCCTTTCTCTCAATTTTTCTCTCTTTCTTGGTTTCTCTCTCTCTCTCATGGTCTCTCTGTCTCACTCGGTCTCTCCCTCTCTGTCCCTCTTTCTCTCTCGGTTTCTCTCTCTTTCTCGGTTTCTCTCTGTCTCTCTCGATTTCTTTCTTTTTTCTCTCTCGGTCTCTCTCCCTCTTTCTCAATTTTCCCTCTCTCTCAATTTCTCTCTCTCTCCCGGTCTCTCTCTCCCAGTCTCTCTCTTTCTCTCTTTCTCCCGGTCTCTCTCTTCCAGTCTCTCTATGTCTCTCGGTCTCTCTCCCTCTCTCTCAGTTTTTTTCTCTCTCTCGGTTTCTCTCTCTCTTGATTTCTTTCTTTTCTTCTCTCTCTCGGTCTCTCTCCCTTTTTCTCAGTTTTTTCTCTCTCGGTCTCTCTCTCCCAATTTCTTTTTCTCTCTCTCCCGGTCTCTCTCTCTTTTTCTCTCTCTCCCGGTCTCTTTCTCTTTCCCTCTCTTTCTCGGTTTCTCTCTCTCCCGGTCTCTCTCTCCTAGTCTCTCTCCCTCTCTCTCAGTTTTTTCTCTCTCTCGGTCTCTCCCCCTTTTTCTCAGTTTTTTCTCTCTCAGTCTCTCTCCCTCTTTCTCGAACTTTCTCTCCCTCTCTCCCAATTTCTCTCTCTCTCAGTCTCTCTCTCTCCTGGTCTCTCTCTCTTTTCTCTCTCTCTCGGTCTCTCTCTCTCCCGGTCTCTCTCTCAATTTCTCTCTCTCTCTCGATCTCTCTCTCTCTCGGTCTCCCTTTCTCTTTGTTGGTTTGAACAGCAAAAAAAAAAAAAAAAAAAGACAGAGACGTTGGGTTTTAAATGCCCACGGTCTCTTCCCTGTTTGGCCTCCTTACCCACGATCACTGCTATTCCTAAGTGGAGCCCGCTATTTGATGCCAGCACATAGAGCAGGGAGGTCCAAAATCAATTAATGGTCCAAAATTGGGAATTCCCCCTCAATTACTGTTGGTCATTCCTCCCACGATTACTATTAACCGATTTTCATTTCCCACAGTCATTGCAAACTTGAACTAGTGAAGCCCATTGCCGAATCCCCTCAAGCTCAAGTAGTTGACGCATCACCCTCCTTCCCACAAATACAATTTGGTGAAAATCAGTGGAGTCTAAACCTTGATCAAGTCTCGATGGATTCGTCCTTCTTCATCTATGGTCTCTGTGATTTTAAGCAATGGAATCCATGACATGATAATCTTTTGTTTGAAATTCTTATGATGGGTACACTTGGAGTAATTTACAAAAGAAATAATCCTATTTTTAGGGTATTTCGAGGGAAATTATATATAAAAAAAAGATGCAGAGTCTCTTTCCAAATCAACTTTGGGTCAAAATTTGATTTCAAACCAATGTCCCAAATTGTTTTTCATCAAAACTCATAAAAGCTAATCTCTTTCAAAACTACATCTCATTTTGTCAAAATTGCATCTCATTTTAAATCATGTCAAGCCAAGTCAAAATCCAAACTTTGATTTTTGAAAATGAACAAAAAATCCATGAAGATCCAAACCCAAATCCATTTTGATTTTTTTAAAACCTCAGGGATTTTCTTTTTTTGTGGGTGTTCCCCACATCCCCACAGAGACGCCACTCGGATATCTGTGAAAAATAGGTCAAAAGAAAATCAAATTCATTTCCAAAATCCAAACAAAATTCATAAACTTCTGAATTTTCTAAATACCTAAGGGATTCCTTTGTGGGTGTTCCCCACAATCCCCACGGAGATGCTACTTTTGATATCCATGAAAATAGGGCAAAGAAATTCAGATTTCTTATGTCTTTTCAAAATTCTGTCATCAAACTCTTCATGGTTTTTATCAAAATTTTCAAATCCCAAGTTTAGGCTTGCAACCTACCTTGACAAACTGTATCAAGCCATCCATCATTCCCACAGATTGGCTATTTCGAGGCACAATGATTATTGTACTATAATCATTGCACCTCGAGGGGGCACTTGTTGACTTATAAAAAATTGCAAATACTGCAGTGAAGACACCTCATCTCAGCTTAATTTAGGCTACAAAAGTTATTTGCCAAATCCTGGGGAATCACTGTGAGACCCGGTATTCCTACATGTCGAAGTGATGATATACTATGCTCTGTGGATCCCTGTGCAGAGTGATATCCCATGAAGATCAAGTTAGCTGGGACTCTCAGAGGAAGTTCAAATAATGCCCAAGACAGGCCTTACAAAATTTCGGGTTGAACAGACATCATCGAACCCAAAAGCCACAAGCATGTCAGCCTGAGGTCAGTTTCCCCCAAGCCATGGGGTCACTAACCAAATTCCTGCTTCCCGATGTCCAAAATTGATGAAATTTGGGTGCAAAGCTGTAACACTCCGACCCAGTTTGACCCCGTTTAGCGGTTAGTTAATCTTGTTTTCGTTGCTAATCATGTTTTGTTTGTGTTTTGTTTTCGTTACGGGTCATGGATAGGTAGTTGGGTTGAGTTTGACCTGGATTAAGTAGACCAAGCCCTTTTTCGTAATTTTAGCTTTTCTTAGACATGGTCATTTTTGCATCATCTTGATGTCAACACGTGTCTTTCGTTGAGCTCGTTAACTTTCGTAACTACGTCGTTTGCAACCGAGGTCGTGTGCTTCGATTGGACCTTGATTTGACTCAAACTGAAAATACATTTTTAACTTGGCCCTTATTGTACTTTGATCAACCCATTACTTATATATACTCTTATCCATCGACAAGTTTGCTCACACTCACGTTCTCTCTCTCATTTCCAAGTTTCTTCCTCTCTTGTGCATGTGGAACTCTCTCTCTCTTTCTCTCCTCCATTGATCGAGCTCTATCAAGAGGAATTTGGTTCCTTTGCATGTGAGGTGAGTGGGATATGCTTCCATTCTTCTCATCTCCTTTCCCTATCTCTTCTCCTTCTTATTTACTTGCATGGTGTGTCTGTGTGTTGTGGATTTCTCTCCATCCATCCCTCATGCATGCATTGTGTTTTGATTTGTGTTAGATTGTGTTTGGGCTTGAGAACTACAATTGTGCAAGTGATCTCCAATTGAGGCAAGTATAACCCTAGCTTGTGAGAACCCATGTTGGTATGCATTTGATTTGGATAGTTTTACATGAATTGATGTGGAAAAATGTATGTACAGCCCATTTAGTAGTTATTCTTCTCCTGTCTATTGTAAATTTGCAACTTCTGATGAGTTTCTAGACATTCTGTACATGTTTCAGATTATTGATTTCGGACAGGTACGGTTAAGCCGTATGAACCTTACGGCTCACAATCCAGAAAGGAGAAAAACCCAGTTTTCCTCTACGGCTAGGACACGGCTAAGCCGTGGATTGCCCTACGGCTAAGCCGAAGCTCAGCCGTGGCCCAGCCGTAGAACAATACAGGGTGAAATTTCTGGAATAACTGAGAGTCTGCAATTGACATACCTTCTACGGCCCAGCCACGGCTAAGCCGTAGACCACACACGGCTAAGCCGTAGCACACACACGGCTAAGCCGTATTCACACTAGACTAATGAAAGAAAAACAAGGATAGGTGTAAAGAAAAGACCAATATGGCCTTCATGATAGAATGTAGGACACCTAGACCTGCCCAACGGAATATGATACAACGCGTGAATGATCTCGAGGGCTGCGAATCATTCATGTTCGTTATCCGGATGTTAAGCACCTCCCCATGGGTGTTGGTTTAAGGGACTTCATGCACCGCTCGATTCAGGCAACACTAGACAACGGTGCATCGAATAACTTAAAACTACATCATCATGCACGGTTAGAAACACCGGAAAATTAGATTAGAATTGGTTTGTAACTTAAGATGATTCGATTTCACATGATTTGTTGCATAACATGTTGCATTCGATCATTGATCTCAACGCTCTACATGATTACGTATGTTTCGTTACTTTCACATTGTGGTTTATTCACCTTGAGTATGCATGAATGATATGTTCACTCACAGATCTGCACGTATGATATGTTGTCACGATCTACTCAGGGTTTTCATGATTGACTCCGTATAGTCAGGCACTACTTAGCCTCAGCCTTAGGATCCCGACGGGGTGAATTTGGTATAGTTTATATGGACCTGCTGCAGTATGGATATGTCTTGGGGAACCGGACCCCAGGAAACCGAGACCCATTGTACCCTGGCCCGGACAATGGTGTTCTTTGCATGTTATAAGATCCCTCTTTTGGGAGCATATGGTAATGTAGTTGCCACTAGTTATGTACACAGCATGTATTCATTGATTCACTCAGCATATTTCTTTCTTGCATGACAGCCTTGTATACGAAAATGCCTTCTTTAATCACATGATGTTCTTATTCTGTTAGACACAGCGTGTGTTAACTTGCTATGGTTTATACTTTGCTGAATCTTCGTATTCACAGTTGTTTTTGGTGTTGCAGGCCCAGATCCCCCTGTCGAACCCCCGCAGGTCGGTCAGGCTCCAGATGAGACCCCCGGGGCCCCATCAGGCCTAGAGGAGTGGATGTGATCACTCCACGGGAGAGCGTTCTTAGCATGCATCTTCGGAGTCCTGTTCTTGTTGTTTTGTTTATAAGGATCTCAGACTTGTGTATATGTCAGATTGTATATGCTATTTTGTTCTTTTTGTAAAACTTTATATGTAATTATGTCAGTCCTTTCTTGTATCCTCTTCTTGCATTGTTAGTTCTATGTTTCTGATATTTACAGCTTCCGCGTACTTGCTTGGCACGTGTGAATGTTCCCTTGTGCGTGTGCATTTAGACTTGGTCTACGTGTGCATGCACGGGAGTACGTGTGTCATTAGGTTTGGCTTTTGCTAACCCCCGAACCCTGGGCTCGGGTTGTGACATACGTATTGTATGGTATCAAAGAATTCCTTGCTCATTCCTTGTTCTAGATGATAAGCATGTAGGCATGTAGGATCGTGGTGAGGATACGATTTTCTGTGTGATCTTTCTAGATTTTGGGGATTGTTGGGCGCTATTGTTTTGTGTTTGTGTCTGACTCTTTCCATTTTACAGGATGGCATCAGGTTCGGGTTCTCAGCAGAACGCCGGAAATAATGAAAGCGGATCTGCACCATCACCGCAGACACAAAATACAGATGAACGTATTCTCATGCTATTTCAGTCCCTTCAGGCACAATCGCAATCAATGCAGAACTTGCAAGCCCAGGTGACAACCATGCTAGACCGACAAAGTCAAGCTCCAGTTCAGTCACATGTAGATCAGCAGGTGATTTTGCAGCCTCGAGAGAGTGACCCGAATGCCCTCTATGGGAAGTTTCGCAAGCGAGGAGCCATTGAGTTCTATGGAACAGAAGAGCCATTGAAGGCAGAACAGTGGTTAGAGCAGACGGAGGATGTTTTTGAGACCGTTGTGTGCACGAACCGACAGAAGGTCGGGCTAGCCACTTCTATGCTGAGAGACGTCGCAAAGACTTGGTGGAAAAGCGTGAAAGATTCTTACAGAGATATTCCTAGTGCGACAGTGTGGGAGACGTTCAAGCAACAGTTCAGGAGAAAGTTCATTCCGGCTCATGTGTTTCGAGCCAAGGAGGTTGAGTTCTTAGCTCTCCGTCAGCAGCAGATGACAGTATCAGAATATGTGAATAAGTTTATGCAGTTGTCGCATTTTACTCCGGACATGATCAGTACTGAGGAAAGGAAGGTGAACAGGTTTGCCGAAGGTTTGCATCCCCGGTACATGCATCACGTGACTGCGTTTCAGCGTCCGGCTACGTTTGATGATGCAGTGGACATGGCCTATTCTGCCGAGGCCATCCACCAAGCTGCGAGAGCCGTTGAGCCCAAGCGACAGCCGCCTTTCAGTGCACGAGGACAAGTACAGAAGAAGACCAAAGGCCAGCAGAGCACTTCCAGTTCAGCCGGAGTGACTTGTGGATATTGTGGCAAGAGCCACCCGACTGATGCGTGTTGGAGGAAGGCCGGTGCTTGTTTTATTTGCGGTTCGAGAGAGCATATGATCGCCAATTGTCCTCGACATAGAGCCTCCGGTGCAGCCCCATCTGGTCCTACTTCCGGTGCAGTTCCTAGCAGACCCAGCGCACCTACAGCTCCGAGCAAGCCACAGTCAGCTCGTCCAGGCTCGAGACAGCCTCGCCAGACAGCCCGTGCTTACGCTGCTACCCACGAGAGTGCCGAGGATCCACAGGTGGTTGAAGGTACTGTTTTGATTTCGCGCGTCGAGGCATTAGCTTTGTTCGATTCGGGGTCTACACGATCTTATGTAGCACCTCGTTTTGCCGAGCGGTTACCTCAGCCGTCTAAGCCGTTGCCATATGTGCTGGTTGTATCCACCCCAGTTGGCAAGCGAGTGGAGTGTAGTGTATACTACCCCCATTGCGACGTGCAGATTGCAGGTCATCAGTTACCTGTTGATTTGATCCTGTTATCGATGCTGGACTTCGACGTGATCCTTGGTATGGATTGGCTCGCTCGATATCGTGCCTGTGTTAACTGTTACAACAGGACGATCTTCTTCGATTTAGGCAAGGGCTTCCGTTTCGAGGGCAGTCAGCAGAGATGCCCCCGACGTGTGATCTCGGCGTGTAAGGCAGATCGCTTGATCCGCCGAGGGTGTGAAGGCTTCATTGCCTTTATCGCAGCGAAGAAGGAGACGAAGCAGCTAGGTGAGATTCAGTTGGTCTGTGACTTTCCCGATATCTTCCCAGATGATGTGCCAGACTTACCCCCGGTTCGAGATGTGGAGTTCGCTATTGAGCTTGTTCCCGGCACGGCACCGATCAGCAAGGCTCCGTATCGCATGGCCCCAGCAGAGTTGTCAGAGTTGAAGACGCAATTGCAGGAGCTTTTGGATAAGGGTTTCATTCGCCCGAGCGTTTCACCTTGGGGAGCACCAGTCTTGTTTGTCAAGAAGAAGGATGGTACTTTTCGGATGTGCATAGACTACCGCCAGCTGAACAAAGTGACTATCAAGAACAAGTACCCCCTACCCAGGATTGATGAGTTGTTTGACCAACTTCAGGGCGCAGCATATTTTTCGAAGATTGATTTGAGATCTGGATATCATCAGTTGAGAGTCAAAGAAGATGACATTCCTAAGACTGCCTTCAGGACTCGTTATGGTCATTATGAATTCCTCGTGATGCCTTTTGGATTAACCAACGCACCTGCAGCGTTTATGGCATTGATGAATCAGATTTTTGCTCCTTTCTTGGACCAATTCGTAGTTGTGTTTATTGATGACATACTGATCTATTCTAAGTCAGCAGAGGAGCATAGGGAGCATTTGAGAAAAGCCTTGTCGTTGTTGAGAGAACATCAATTGTTTGCGAAATTGTCGAAGTGTGATTTTTGGCTTGAGCAGGTGGCATTTTTAGGTCATATCATTTCACGAGAGGGATTGGCAGTTGATCCATCTAAAGTAGAGGCAGTAGTGAATTGGCCTAGCCCCAAGACAGTGACAGAGATTCGCAGTTTCCTTGGTCTAGCAGGTTACTATCGTCGAATTGTCCAGGACTTTGCTAAGATCTCTTCTCCATTGACGAAGTTGACCAGGAAGAATGTACCATTTGATTGGACTGAGGAGTGTGAAGCCAGTTTCCGGACTTTGAAAGAGAAGTTGACTACGGTTCCAGTGTTAGCCTTGCCAGATGGTTGTGAAGGATTCGTGGTTTATTCAGATGCTTCGCGAGTTGGTCTAGGCTGTGTGTTGATGCAGCATGGGAAGGTTATTGCATATGGATCGAGACAGTTGCGAGAACATGAGAAGAATTACGCCACCCATGATTTGGAATTGGCAGCCATCGTGTTTGCATTGAAGCTGTGGAGACATTATCTGTATGGTGTGCAGTTTGACGTTCGTTCTGACCACCACAGTTTGCAGTACTTATTCACACAGCAGGAGCTGAACATGAGACAGCGGAGATGGCTTGAGCTTATTAAGGATTATGACTTCCCGATCAAATATCAGCCAGGCAAGGGGAATGTGGTGGCAGATGCGCTCAGTTGGAAAGCAGAGTCAGTGCAGCTATTGAGCAGTTTCCTCTTAGAGTTCCATGGTCTCCCTGTTGAGGTTAAACTAGTGGATGAGTGCGTGACGTTGGCTAGTACGCTAGTGTTTCAGCCTAAGTTGATTCAGCAGATTAAAGACAGGCAGTTTGAGGATCTAACTTTGAAGCACATTCGAGACCACATTGGAGACCGACCCGATTTCAGACTCGAGGATGGTGTACTCTACTTTCGGAGTAGGTTGTGCGTGCCAGCAGTTGATGAGTTCAAGGAGAAACTGATGAACGAAGCGCATTACGCTCGCTACGCGATGCATCCAGGCAGCACGAAGATGTTTCGGAATCTCAAAAATCGCTTTTGGTGGAACAACATGAAGAGAGAAGTAGCAGGTTTTGTTGCTCGCTGTTTGACGTGCCAGAAGGTGAAGGCAGATCATCAGAGACCGCCAGGCTCGTTGCATCCTTTGCACATACCGCAGTGGAAGTGGGAACACATCACCATGGACTTCGTTTCCGGATTACCGCCGACGAGCAGGAAGAACAATGCCATTTGGGTGATTGTAGATCGATTGACGAAGTCAGCCCATTTCATTCCTTTTCGGAAGGGTATGACATTTTCAGAGATGGCTAGGAAGTTCGTGGATGAGATCGTCAGGCTCCATGGTACCCCCGTGTCGATTGTATCCGATCGTGACAGCCGTTTTGTTTCCTCTTTCTGGAGAGCATTCCAAGAGGCTTTGGGTACGAAGTTGAGTTTCAGCACGGCATACCACCCACAGACGGATGGGCAATCAGAGCGGACGATTCAGACCTTGGAGGATATGTTGCGAGCCAGCGTGTTGAGCTACGAGAAAGAATGGGATCTTCATCTATCGTTGTGCGAGTTCGCCTACAACAACAGTTTCCACGAGAGCATTAGGATGGCACCATATGAAGCATTGTACGGGAAGAAGTGTAGAAGTCCGGTTTGTTGGGAAGAAGTTGGAACTCGAAGTTTTCACGGACCGACGATCATTGCCGAGACTACGGAGAAGGTACAGAAAGCCATTAAGAACTTGAAAGTTGCTCGGTCGAGGCAGAAGAGTTACGCAGACACCCGCAGACGACCCTTAGAGTTTCAGGTTGGCGAGTGGGTTTTTCTGAAAGTCTCACCGATGAAGGGTACAATCCGTTTCGGCCAGAAAGGCAAGTTAGCTCCACGCTATGCCGGACCGTTCGAGATCAAGAGTCGGATTGGTGATTTGGCCTATCGATTAGAGCTTCCCGAGATGTTTTCAGGAGTGCACAACGTTTTCCACATTTCGATGCTTCGGAAATATGTTCATGATCCCTCCCATGTCATTCGTTATGACGAGATTCAGATTCAGCCGAGTGCTGCATACGTTGAGCGACCGCTCCGTATCGTGGGAACCCGAGAACAGATACTCCGCACCAGGACAATTCGATGGGTCAAAGTGCTTTGGGAGCATCACAGTCCCGATGAGGCTACTTGGGAGTTAGAAGAGCAGATGGCACGACAATATCCCGATTTGTTTTCCCAGGTATGAGTGAGTTAGTGTGCATTCCGAGGACGGAATGATTCTCAAGTAGGGGAGGATGTAACACTCCGACCCAGTTTGACCCCGTTTAGCGGTTAGTTAATCTTGTTTTCGTTGCTAATCATGTTTTGTTTGTGTTTTGTTTTCGTTACGGGTCATGGATAGGTAGTTGGGTTGAGTTTGACCTGGATTAAGTAGACCAAGCCCTTTTTCGTAATTTTAGCTTTTCTTAGACATGGTCATTTTTGCATCATCTTGATGTCAACACGTGTCTTTCGTTGAGCTCGTTAACTTTCGTAACTACGTCGTTTGCAACCGAGGTCGTGTGCTTCGATTGGACCTTGATTTGACTCAAACTGAAAATACATTTTTAACTTGGCCCTTATTGTACTTTGATCAACCCATTACTTATATATACTCTTATCCATCGACAAGTTTGCTCACACTCACGTTCTCTCTCTCATTTCCAAGTTTCTTCCTCTCTTGTGCACGTGGAACTCTCTCTCTCTTTCTCTCCTCCATTGATCGAGCTCTATCAAGAGGAATTTGGTTCCTTTGCATGTGAGGTGAGTGGGATATGCTTCCATTCTTCTCATCTCCTTTCCCTATCTCTTCTCCTTCTTATTTACTTGCATGGTGTGTCTGTGTGTTGTGGATTTCTCTCCATCCATCCCTCATGCATGCATTGTGTTTTGATTTGTGTTAGATTGTGTTTGGGCTTGAGAACTACAATTGTGCAAGTGATCTCCAATTGAGGCAAGTATAACCCTAGCTTGTGAGAACCCATGTTGGTATGCATTTGATTTGGATAGTTTTACATGAATTGATGTGGAAAAATGTATGTACAGCCCATTTAGTAGTTATTCTTCTCCTGTCTATTGTAAATTTGCAACTTCTGATGAGTTTCCAAACATTCTGTACATGTTTCAGATTATTGATTTCGGACAGGTACGGCTAAGCCGTATGAACCTTACGGCTCACAATCCAGAAAGGAGAAAAACCCAGTTTTCCTCTACGGCTAGGACACGGCTAAGCCGTGGATTGCCCTACGGCTAAGCCGAAGCTCAGCCGTGGCCCAGTCGTAGAACAATACAGGGTGAAATTTCTGGAATAACTGAGAGTCTGCAATTGACATACCTTCTACGGCCCAGCCACGGCTAAGCCGTAGACCACACACGGCTAAGCCGTAGCACACACACGGCTAAGCCGTATTCACACTAGACTAATGAAAGAAAAACAAGGATAGGTGTAAAGAAAAGACCAATATGGCCTTCATGATAGAATGTAGGACACCTAGACCTGCCCAACGGAATATGATACAACGCGTGAATGATCTTGAGGGCTGCGAATCATTCATGTTCGTTATCCGGATGTTAAGCACCTCCCCATGGGTGTTGGTTTAAGGGACTTCGTGCACCGCTCGATTCAGGCAACACTAGACAACGGTGCATCGAATAACTTAAAACTACATCATCATGCACGGTTAGAAACACCGGAAAATTAGATTAGAATTGGTTTGTAACTTAAGATGATTCGATTTCACATGATTTGTTGCATAACATGTTGCATTCGATCACTGAACTCAACGCTCTACATGATTACGTATGTTTCGTTACTTTCACATTGTGGTTTATTCACCTTGAGTATGCATGAATGATATGTTCACTCACAGATCTGCACGTATGATATGTTGTCACGATCTACTCAGGGTTTTCATGATTGACTCCGTATAGTCAGGCACTACTTAGCCTCAGCCTTAGGATCCCGACGGGGTGAATTTGGTATAGTTTATATGGACCTGCTGCAGTATGGATATGTCTTGGGGAACCGGACCCCAGGAAACCGAGACCCATTGTACCCTGGCCCGGACAATGGTGTTCTTTGCATGTTATAAGATCCCTCTTTTGGGAGCATATGGTAATGTAGTTGCCACTAGTTATGTACACAGCATGTATTCATTGATTCACTCAGCATATTTCTTTCTTGCATGACAGCCTTGTATACGAAAATGCCTTCTTTAATCACATGATGTTCTTATTCTGTTAGACACAGCGTGTGTTAACTTGCTATGGTTTATACTTTGCTGAATCTTCGTATTCACAGTTGTTTTTGGTGTTACAGGCCCAGATCCCCCTGTCGAACCCCCGTAGGTCGGTCAGGCTCCAGATGAGACCCCCGGGGCCCCATCAGGCCTAGAGGAGTGGATGTGATCACTCCACGGGAGAGCGTTCTTAGCATGCATCTTCGGAGTCCTGTTCTTGTTGTTTTGTTTATAAGGATCTCAGACTTGTGTATATGTCAGATTGTATATGCTATTTTGTTCTTTTTGTAAAACTTTATATGTAATTATGTCAGTCCTTTCTTGTATCCTCTTCTTGCATTGTTAGTTCTATGTTTCTGATATTTACAGCTTCCGCGCACTTGCTTGGCACGTGTGAATGTTCCCTTGTGCGTGTGCATTTAGACTCGGTCTACGTGTGCATGCACGGGAGTACGTGTGTCATTAGGTTTGGCTTTTGCTAACCCCCGAACCCTGGGCTCGGGTTGTGACAGAAGCTTCAGTCATGCTCAGAAGATACTTTGCAAATTTTCAAGTCGAAAAGACTCCGTTTGGTCTAAATTTCATTACATGTCAGCTTAGAGGATAGTAATCCCGAATTTGGGGATCACCGGCTAAGATCTTACTTCCAGAAGGCCAAAGCAGACAAAATTTGGAACAAATGCTCAAAGAATGCCCCAAGTTATTTCTCCCAAAGTTTTAAGTCAAGTGGAGGCTGTTCGGATAGAAAACAGGCTAACTATCTCAATGTGGAGTGAATAGTGACCTAACGCATGCAATGAATAGGCTACTGTTCGAAATCCTACTTTCTCAAATTCAAACTGCATGAAATTTAGATGAATACTCCAAGATGTTCTTGACATCAGTCCCTCCAAGTTTCAAACCAAACCGAAGTCATTTGGGCCACAAACAGCTGAAACAAGGGCCCATTATCATAAAAAGTCAACTAGAGAGTTGGCCAAGTTCAGGTGGTCAAACAGAGTTGAAACTTCTGTGACACACTCAAAATAGTTTCAAGAATCATTCCTCCAAGTTTCGTGGCGATTGGACACCATTTGGGTCCCGAACGGTGAAAACGAGCCACATACGCAAAAGTCCAAGAATGGGCCTTGGGAGTGACCGGGGCCTACAAACAAAAGGAGTTGACCATGTTCAGGTGGTCAAACAGAGCTGAAACTTCTATGAAACACTTAAAATAGTGTCAAGCAGCATCTCTCCAAGTTTCGTGATGATTGGACATCATTCGGGCCTCAAACAGTTGAAAATAGATCGCATATGCAATGTTCCAAAAGTGGGCCTTGTCCGTGACCGGGGCCCAATTAATGAAAAAGTTGACCAACTTCCCGAAGTCAAAACGGGCTGAAATTTTTATGACATGCAGAAAATAGTGTCAAGAAGTATCCCTCCAAGTTTCATGGCAATCGGACTTCATTTGAGCCCAAAACAGATGAAAATGGGCCACATACGCGAAAACCCAAAATTGGGCCTCGTCAGTGACCGGGCCTGCAGTCACGGACCTTCAAAAGATGTTTCCCACGATTTTGGGCAGTTTCCCTCCACTCCTCTTCGAAATCCAACTCCCCACAACTGCTATTAACTGCCCAAAACTGCACAAAACTGATGGGGAGTCTATAAAAGGTTCAAATTTTGAAGGAAAGAGGAGGAGACTAACACACAAGGGAAAAAGGTGAAGAAATTGAAGAAAGTCACCACTTAAGGCAACAAGAAGCAAACTCCAACAGCACTTCCACGACCATTCCCACCTTCTTTCCTCAGTTTTGAAGGTGAGCAAGAAAATTCAGAAGGAGAGAAGGAAGTGGAATGGCCAAAGTTCATGCTATGTTCGTACATCGGCAATTTTTGAGAGGATGACATTGTCACCTCTATTTCTCTTATTCGTAGGGCTTCTTAGCCATTGCAAGAGTTGTGAAAGAAGTCTCTCTAGGCCTTATTTTGTTCCTTGAAAATGATAGGTTCAAAATGACACAACTCTGGCTTCATATTTGCCAATTTCGGACTTGAAACAAAAATGCAGTCCGTAAGCACGAATGATGAGTTACAGAGGTTTCGATTGATTCCATGGTTAAATGTGATCTTCTTGATGGTTGTTCACCACTCCTAAGTAATGAAAATGGAGCTTCAACACTTGAAAGAAGTTCCAAGAAAGAACCAGCACGAACAACACAAAAAACGGAGGCAAACAGTGGCTTCACGACCATTGTTTGCCAGTGACTATGACCCACGGTCATTGGAAGGCCCCAGTGACCGTGAGTCACGGTCATTGGAAGGCCCCAGTGACCGTGACTCATGGTCACTGGAATGGGGCAGTGACCGCAGGTCACGGTCACCCCCCATTTTTCCATCTTTTTGCACTTTTTTCTTACTCTATGTACATTTTCTTGACAATTCCAAATTGAGATCACATTTAAGACTTGAGGGAGGGTTGTAAACTTTGTAAATGCATATAAACAACCTGCATCCCTGCGGTCAGGGCACTTAAACCCATGTAAACAAAGGGAAATTAATGGTGAACTGTAATTATTTCTCATTCTTCTTAACGCTTGAAGTGCGTGAATGTTGGACCTTGATTCCGTAATTCATTCCACGCCTACTTTTTAAGCGCGATCAGCCGTAACACCTCCAACATTGACGCACTCCGTGGGATGACTAATAAAAGACATCGTCATCCTTCCAATCGTCTATACCCCGAGGTATCGTTGGCGCACTTTCCGGGGGCGCGTCAACACCCGAGTTGGGACCGGGTTCTGTACCTGCAACACTAAGGGTAACACTCTTAACACGACGGTTAAGCAAGTACTGAGGCATATGAAACAAGTATAACAATACATATCATCTGAACTTAATAGTATACCCTGATTTAAAGAGAGCAATGGTAAATTACTAGACATATAGTGCATGAATGGCAATGAATGAGGTATTACGATCAAAACATATTACGTATTGATTGGCAATCACGATGCTCTATTCTCCCAAAATGGAGCATACATATGGGTCGCTAGGGGATCAAGCTAGCTTCCCAAGAAGCGTCGACAACTCTTCCATAAACTACTGCAGTAGTAACATATATATACCCAAAGGGCACAAGCTAAGTGGTGCCGACTCGGAATCTATCATACTAGTCATAACATACATAAGGAATAGTCAATCATGGAAGCAACGAATAAGTAAACGAAACACATGCACATGGGCTACAAAGGCCAGAACCTCGGCTACACCCTCGGCTAGCAAGCACACACTCAATAGAAGCTCTGGCTTGTCAGACACGCACTCATTAGAAGCTCAGGTCTGAATTGCCTCAGGGTTTGCTAGAAGAGGTGAATCTGATAACGAAATGCTGAAGGTAATATATCATAGCAATATGAATTCATTCAAATTGAGTAAGTATCCCAGAACCACTATCCACCCTATAATATATAACCCCAAGGACATTCAACACGATGTACTCATAAGACATCCAGTGTCATTGTGTTGCCGCGTCTTGGTATCACCTCAAATGCATACAAGACATCCCTTTCTTATGCCAACGTCCATGACTTGCCATTGGGAGATCATCTGGAAATAATTCGTTCTTTCCAACATGTGATCACCATTAGTCCAATGTAGTGGTATGGATGGTGCCAACACTAAGGCCCTACAAAATCATTGAAGGTTCTTAACACCCTATATTTGCTGGGTTCCTACGGCTTAGCTGTGTACAATGCTACGGCTTAGCCGAGTGGTTCGGATTCCTTTCTAGATTTCAGGCGCAGTTACAGCTTAACCGTATGTTGGCCTACGGCTTAGCTGTGCTAAGCCTACGGCTAGGTTACGGTGAGGTTACGGCTCAGCCGTAGTGTATTTCACGGTGCAGCCGTAGGTAAGCCGTAGAAGGAGTTGGGTTTCTCGAGCTCTCTGGAAAGCTCGTCGTAGGAAGACCTACGGCTCGGGTACGGGCTGGCCACGGCTTAGCCGTAGTACATTTCACGGTGCAGCCGTGGGTTAGCAGCAATACAAAACCAAGTTTCGTTACTCTTTGGACTTTGAGCCGTAAACATCCACGGCTTAGCCGTAGCTTCGTCGTAAGCTTCAAAAACCTGAAGTCAGTTATGTAGCTCAGTTTACGTACGAAATCCATACAGAACTGACTTGTGAGAAATTTTTATGGCTCAATTAGAGTGTCCTTAAGAGTATTCTAGACTCACCCACCCTCCTATTCCATTCTTATAATTCTAACTCAATCCATACCCCCTTTGCACATAAATAAACAGTGAAATGGACTGAAATTGAATAATTAAAGGAAACTAACTCAATGGTCAATGACATAATCACACATGCAATGCATATAAACTCAAATACTTGCCTCTTAACAGTGTTTGCCCTCTCCTAAGTCTTCTTGTTGTGTGGTTAGGGGAAAACCTCCAAATTGAAATGGGTTTTCTACATGGAAACATGAAAAAGGGTGAATGTGGTGCAACAATGCATGCATGTCGTAAATTCGAGTCTTCTTGACTCCCACAAGTCTTAATACATGGAATGAAATTAAAGCCCTCACCTTAGTAGATTGTAGCTTGGAAAGGGAGGCCTTCCCAAGGAGAAAAACACTCTTATTAGGAAGAAGAAGATGGTGAAGACTATCCCTAACACATGCAACCCTTTCCAATCGCAGTAGCACCTCAAATGGAATAAAAAAATGAAGAAAATCTGAAGAAAGGAGAAGAGCTCCAACAGTCGAATCGAAAAAGGAGAGAAAGGAACATTGAGTTCCCTTTTTAAACATAACTTTTCCCCAAGTTACATGGTAGTCCAATGTTTTTCTAGGAATTTCAGTTTAGACCAAATGGACCCCAATTGGTCCAAGATGAGTCCTGGTCCACTCGGGCCCAACACGAAAGATGATCTACACGAAAAATTACACAAAAGGCAATGGACGAGGTGTCCATAAGAGATAAGAGCAATTTACGAAAAGGTCCTCGACTACTGAAATAAGGTTCAAACTCTGCCCCAACTACCTATCCAAGGCCCAAACCCAATAGTTTCTGTGTTAGATTAACCTTAATAGGGTTTAATTAGCATAGAACGAGATTAATTAACGTAGATTACAATTAGTGGGATTCAAAACCTTACACCTCTCTTCATCCATCACTCTTTCTCTCTTCCTCATCTAGCCTCCATTCCTTGGTGATTGAAGGCTTGCATGCATCAAGCTTGAGGTTCTTCTTCTGCCTCATTACTCCTCTTGCTTCCTTCTTTGAAAGCTAACCCTCATCTCCTTCCCCACTGCTTGTAGAAGACTTGAGGTAAGGAAATCCCATCTCCATTTGAGTCATTCAGTTCAATAAGGGTCAAGAGATCCAATCCATTAGCATGCATATATCTCATTCTCATTCTCCATGTTGCATGTGTTAGGTTTTTCATTAGTGAAGCCTTCTCCATCCTCTAACAAGAGGCAAATCGATTTGAGTGAAGCACCACGCCTAAGGCAAGTATAAGGATACATTATCTTCACATGCATGACTTATTTCTTTATTCTTGATGTATTCTTGTGAAGTGCCTTTTTTGCAGCTCAATGGATAATGTATGGAATTGATTCATGATTTTTAATGATTTTGGGATGAATAAATGATAGTGGTCATTTAGGGAACCTAAGAATGTGACATGGAAGCCTTTATGTTGGTTTGATTGCAGGTGGAATAGTAGATTGGAAGAGGAGACTAGTTGGAAACTGAACATGCCCGTAGCAGAGTGCTTCAGGGCCGACCGGTCGGTCCTTAAGCCAGATCAGTCGAATTGCCTCTCAAGGTAGTCTGACCGATCAGCCACTCTGCCCGACCAGTCGAATTTCATTTTTGGATGCGGTTCGATAGGTTGAACCAGTACCCGATCTGTCGGGTAAACATAACCTGTACCTTATAGAAATGTGTTCTAAAACTGAATTTATGCTTGGCTATGAACTTTCTATAGTCTATGGAATAGCTTAATGATGGGTTACACCCTTTTAGTCTTAGAAAGAGACCGAGGTATCCACCCACCCTTATTATAGGTTGTAGGGTTAACCGAAGACCATTTATGACCATAGAAGTGGATCCTTTGTTACACCAACCAGCCCAATGGTAACTAAACGTGGAGAAGGAAGAGTGTTGAGCTGTCATTCCTTCCCTCTTAATTCTCCAATTAGTTTTCAATGTCACGTCATGGGTGTTGGCATAGGATGAAGTGTCCTTTACATATATAAGTAACACCGAGAATGGTAACACAATGACGCTGAGCATCTTATGAATACAACGTATTGAATGACCTTGGAAACCCAGATTATTTAGCATAGGGTTGGCTAGTAATTATCCTTGATAACCTCTCAATCTAATTGCATTCATATTAATAGCAACCTTGGCCTCAATATGATAGTTCATATCAGTATGCATCATTGATGATCAGTATTCTACTCAGTTATAGTTCTATGATTGGTATTTTCTCTTTGGAAAAGAGAAAATGAGTAAAGAGGGAGAAAGAGGAGAAAAATTAGGGTTTTGAAGCTTTTATAGTATATTGGCCGATATCTTGCAGTATTTTGACAGTGTTTACTGATACTGATTCTGATACCATTACACAGCTAAATATCATACCAATACCAGCCAATACTCGTACGTATCAGCCAATACGAACTAGTATCGGCCAATTTTTTTAACCATGGGTAAGACCTACCCGCATATAAGCCAAAGCCCATTTCAAGTCGACATTAGGCCTGGGTCGTGCTGGATCCATGGATCCAATCAAATGAGAGAGATAAAATTGCAAAGTGCATTAAAATAAACAAAATAATGGACGCAAGTAACCTCACGTCCATCACCACCACCCACTTCATCACCAAGCACACACATGCTTCGAACCAATGGGTATTGACACATTTCACACCGTCAACACCAACCATCAACTTCACACCATTCATTCAATTTTCGTCTTACATTTTATCTGTTCATTGATGTTTATTAATGATTGATTAGTTTTCCTATGTAGCTTTAATTTAAATTTCCGATCATATGTTCTTAAGTAGTTTCCAATGTTGGGTTTGAATGATTTTTGATTGTTAGGAATAGAACTTTACCACTTGATACATTGGTGTACTTCAAGGCTTTAGAACTAAAAAAAAAAGTACTAATATGGAACATTATTGTCGAGTTGGCTGGTCCACATAAAAGAAAAAGAAACATAATAACAAACGAAAGTGATGAAAACATCACTAACAATCAATTTCTACAAATAGGTAGGATCAGTTCTGTAATAAGAGTTCAATTAGTCTGTCCACTCTAATACAACAAGGGAAAAAAGTATAACAAAATTAAAAAATAAGCAAAATAAAAAGGGTCCAAAGTTAAAAAATAAAAAAATATTAAAATAACAATTGGAGGTGTACTTCAAGATCTAGAACATTTTTTTTTTACTAATATGGAAATTAGTATCAGGTCTTAGAGCAAAAAAAAAAAAAAAAAAAAAGCCAATCAGCAACAGAATCTAATCTTCGAACTTTATAGTCAAAATCTCTTTCTAAACAAATATTAAAATAACATTTGGAGGTGTACTTCAAGGATCTAGAACAATTTTTTTTTACTAATATAGAACTTTAGTATCAGGTTTTAGAGCAAACAATAAAAAGAAAGAAAAAAAAAAACACAATCAGCAACAGAATTTGATCTTTTAACTTTATAGTCAATGTCTCTTAGAATTCTTACATAAGGTTATAGCTGATAGAAATAAAAAAATACCTTAATGACTCAAGCTAAATACCAAGGGAAAAAATAAATAAAACAAACTAAAAAAATTAAGCAAAATAAAAGAGTCCAAACCTAAAGAATAAATACTAGAAAAAAAGAGGGCTACATTTTACACGACGATTGAAGGTGAAGAATCGAGGGCATAAAAAAAAATATATATATATATAAACAAATAAAAAAAAGGTCAAGAATCATATTAAAAAATGATCCTCAATTCACTTGCTTGTGCATGGCACGAGGGATTGCTAGAATAAAAAAAAATAATGAATTATGTTCTAAGAAAATTCTTTAAAACTTTAATGACTTGAGCTAAAAGACAAGATAAAAAAAGAAAATAAAAACTTAAGTAAAACAAAAAGGTCCAACCCTAAAAAATAAACATAGAAGAAAAAAGGGCTACAAGATTAATCTATTTTACTAGGGCCAAGAACTACTACACCATACTTATTCAACACCTTCGCATAAAATAAACCAAATTATGAAAAGGAAGGTAAACCCTCATTGAAAATGAAAAATGATGTAAAATATATAGGCCCATCCCCAAAATGAACATTAAAAAAAAAGGAAATTCCTAAAAACTTTAATGACCCAAGCCCAAAACCAATAAGAAAAAAAAAACCTTAATAACCCAAGCAAAAAACGAAGAGAAAAAAAAAGAAAAAAAAATGAAGCCAAACAAAAAGGTCCAAACCTAAATAATATACACTAGAAAAAAAAAAAGGAAGCTACAAGACTAACCCATTTGATTGATCTGGGCCTGAAAACCACACCTGGGTCCATGCAGAGGACAGGTTCTGATAGTCTTTCCCTTAAGAATGGAGAGTGATCCAACTAGTCCCAAAGAGTCGCTCTTTCTAGAAACTTCTTCCCCTCCCAAATTATCATCATCCAGCCAATCACCCCACCATCCTCATCTGGGGCCAACAATTTTAACAGTGTAAAAGTCCATATGATATGGTGGGAGCCGGGAGGAGATCCATTAACAAATGTGTACCCCAGCAGTTGATGGACCCCACCCCCGACATTTGAATTGATTTAAATTCGCAATTCTCCCTCCGTCCCTTCTCTCTCTTCTCGAATGCGATTGGAGATGATTTCCCCTCTTTCTCTTCCTCTTTCCAATCTCGACGACGCCAAGGAAGCTCCACCCTCCGATCTCCGATCCGATCCTCCGTCCAATCTCCCGGACGCCGCCGATCTCAGACCCGGCCCTCCGTCCCATCTTCTCGCCGCCGCCGCGCCCGACGGAGAGGCTGTCGATCCTCCTCCGGCAGCCGGCGAAGAGGTTTCTTCTGTCCCTCCGGCGCCGGCTGTAGCCGCGGCCGAGGAAGAAGTTGCCGCTGCGGATGGAGATGGAGAAGATACGGGAAACGTGGCGGCCGCCGAAGTTGCCGTGGCCGAGGACGAGGAAGAGGTTGGTGTTTCCACTCCTCCTCTTGCGTCTGCAGCTTCCGACGGAGAGGCGGCCGATGCAGCCGCAGAAGATGAGGGCGAGGCTGCCTTTCGAGAGGTCTCCTCCAATGCCACTGCCGGAGACACAGACGTGGTGGAAGCGGCTTCAATCCTATTCGAGATGGCTCGGGGGGATATCTTACCTGCCCTTCCTGCAGTCGCCGACAGCGCCGCCTTCCCTTCCAAGGAAGAACTTGAAGTTGCTCAAATTTTTCTGGATATGGCCAGGGGAGTCCCTCTGGCAGATGTAGCCACGGTGGCTGAGGCAGACGCTACGGAAGAAGAGCTTGAGAATGACGTAAGTAATTTGGAAACAACCAAGAAAATTTTGGAAACTCAATAATATATTAGAACTATGACAGATGAACTATCTATGTCACAAGGTTAGAGAAGGAAGAAAAGCAATAATTTAACTTTAGGGTTCAAACAAAATCAAGGATGAGAGGATATCCATTTAAGAAATGGGTACTTCTCTATCTGCAGTCTTGGATCCCTCCTGCATCTCATAAAGCTGAACAAGGTAGTTGTGACTTGTGAGACGGAGTTGTTTACAATACTTCAGTCCTCACCCATTTCTTGGTTTTTCCAGATCCTTGGGAGCGCGCCTCGGCATGGGACTAGGGACAATCTTCGCCAACCAGCTCCTCAATTGGGATGCTCTGCTCCAGGAAGATCTGGACAGGATGCTTGAGAAGGCCAAAGTAGCCAACGAGCACAGATACTTTGGTCTGTTCATTCGCCCCATTTGACTTTACTTTTATTTTTTAAATTTTTTTATTGAAGTTTTGGCTGTTCTTTCTCTTAAAATTCATATCTGTGGTTGGTTTTCTATGTGGGTTTTATGGGTTTAGATGACTATTTGCCAGATTTGACTTTACTCATTTTTTGTTGAAGTTCTAGCTATTTTTTCTTGTAAATATCATATATTGGATCGATTTTCTATGTGGGTTTTATGGATTTTGATGATATTGCACTTTGGATTTTTTACCTAATTTGATTGAAGTTTTAGGCCTTTATTCTCTAACAGAATCATTTGTCTGATTGTTTTTTAAGTGTGGGTTTTGTGTGTATTTATGTGTTCAAATATCCTGGTCTGAAATTGCATGATTTCTATTGAAATAAGAATGAAAATTTGCATGTTGCGAAGTGAAGATTGTACAGTAAATTGTGTTCGAAGGAATTCTAGCCCCGGTTCATGTAATTGAATTTGTGAAGTTTCTAAGCAATGCCTCTCTATTCAATCGATTGGGTTGAAAATGAAAATCCCCAAGGCACCATCAATTATTCTCTCCTTTGACAGCGATCACCCTAGTAAATCAAGTTGTAGACAAGTGATAGTCCCTTCTATATCTCCACCTTGGACCGTTTCACTCTTGACCTTTTTCATATTCCTCCTGTTAAACCCCCCTTTACTATGAATTATTAGGAATTCATTCTGATGTAGCCAAAAAGGCCATTAAAGCAAACAGCTTAAAGGCAGCTATAATCATTATCACATTTATTGAATGAGGCAGTCAAGAGGTTAAACAAACTGATGTTAGGTGATATTACCACATGTGAGTGTGAGTGTATGTTGTTAAAGTAATGTACACAAAATCTTTGTGAAATATCTCAAAGATGTTTCCAGCCGCTAGTCTATAGGAAAAAATTTGATCCCACCTGCTAGTTTCCTAGATTTTCGAATTTCTTTGTGAAATATCTCCTTGCATTACATCTTTAACCAATACTTCTGGACTTCTTGTCTGATTAAGGGATAAATATCCTCTAGCTCTGATTCTAGGCTTTCACATACTAATAGTCTAACTGCACAGCACCGTTTATTCATTTTTATCTCATTCATTTTTATAGAAATCAAATTTTCTTGAATGTATTGGCTTATCGATGGTAAAACTTCTGATTGAGATAGATTTTGATTTACATTTTTGGTTTGGATTGTAATATTTCATATTTCTCCCAAAGTGACTTCTGATTGCTCCTAACCATTGCAATCCAATTGAATGGATCAATCTACTTATTGGTCCCCATTTTGTGCAGAACTTTTTGAAGGGACCATAGCTATGAAAATATGTTTCTACAGAAGTTGAAATCCCGCAAAGACAAATTTGAAATATGAAAAATGAGATCTGATATTAGCAAAATTAATTCTTGGATAACCTATTCTATTAAAAATGTTGTGCTAACTTGTAGTTGTCTTCTTTGTAATTTTCTCTTTTGAATAGTGGTGTTCTAGTCTTTTCCTGTGAGTGCATTTTTGCATTTTGGTAGAAGGCTCTAGAGAAGGGTAAAATTGTTGTTGTTTCTTAAAACTCAAGGGTAGAAAATTGAAGAAATTCATATGACCATGAGGAAGCCTACAAAACTCCATTGTGATGGGTTGTAAATACTGTATTTTAGGTCGAAAACTTTTGCCAAGGTCTATATAGCATTGGTGGTTGTTTCCATTGTACACAAGAGAAATCGAGTGTTCTAATTTATAGAATTATACTTTCTTGTTGAGTAAAGCAATTTTCTTCTTACTTCGGGCCGGACCTACATGTGAGGAGGCCCAACTCAACCTAGAAAATGCCCATATGGGCTATAAGGCCCTATTGGACCAGCCTCCATTGATAAAACCCAATAAGCCCCACTTGTTGTGTATGATGGGGCTCGAGGTGATTTAGACCATTGATCTGATGGGGATCAAGGTGTTGGACAATGCCAAGAAAAATGAAATCTCAAAAATGAAAGATCTTGGCCACCATAGTTTCTGTTATCAGTTAAATGAATATGGGCCTATAATTCATATTTTTCCTATTTTGTAATGTCTCTCTTAATCATATGAAACCACTTGTTCATGAAAATGCTTAACACATCATCACCTAATGACATATATCTGATGATGATGGACGTAGACATCCAAAATTGGATGATGTGGATGGACCGCACAGCATATGTAAAGAAATCTTGACCATCGTCAGCACCCTTCAAGTGAAAATCCTAGGTTTGCTACTGTTTGTACGTGTCTCTCTTCTTATTCTTGGGCTTTGGTCTTCCTTGTGTCACTATGATCTTGGGGATATAGTTTAGGCCCTTTAGGGTCTAGCTACAATTGAATACAACTCTTCTCATGGTACAAGAGAAATGGTGCTAGCTTCATGGAGTTTGTTGGGTGGAGGAGCAACTCGGTTTTCTTCAAATAGCAAGAACCCACAAAGTGAAGAAGGTTCCGCATCTCCTGAATATCTAGTCGGATTGGTACTTAAATAGGTAACGGTCATCCCAAAAGAAATGTTTGACCTCAAACAAGAATTTCGACTTATCCTGTTTAGTCCAATGCTCTAGCATCTCCCGTACAACAAGATAATTCATTGTCTACAAATCAGGAGAGTTGGGAAACACTCAACAATTGCACATCTAGGAAGCTTTTGCTCAGTGGGGCATCGCCCTTGGATTCCATCGGCAACCTTGAAAGGTGATCTGCTACGACAAATTTAGAACCCTTTTTGTTCCTAATTTCCAAATCAAATTCTTGTAGCAGAAGGATCCACGCAATCAGTCTGACTTTAGTATTATCCTTCTTAGAAAGAAGGTACCTTAAGGCTATGTGATTAGTTTATATAGTGACTTTAGATCCAATCAAATAAGATCTAAATTTTTCTAGGGCAAATACCACATCTAGCAATTCTATTTCAGTGGTGGTGTAATTTAGCTATGTATCATTCAAGTTCCTACTAGCATAGTAGATCATGTGGTCTAACTTGTTGGCCCAAAATAGCCCCGAGAGCATTATCTGATGCGTCACACATGAGCTCGAATGGGATAGTCCAGTTGGGAGGTTGGATGATAGGGGCTGTAGTAAGTTCCTTCTTCAATTGTTCAAATGCTTTAAGGGAAGATTAATCAAATATAAACGTAGCATCCTTGGCGAGCAAATTGCACAAGGGTTTTGCAATCTTACTAAAGTCCTTTATGAACCACCTATAAAATCCAACAGGCGCAACAATGAACATATATATTTAATCGATCATGGTGGTGGAAGGTTAGATATCAAATCAATCTTGGCTCTATCTACCTTAATCCCTCTTTTTGAAATAACATGTCTAAGGACTATCCCTTTATTCACCATGAAGTGATATTTTTTCCCAATTTAGGAGTAAATTTTTCTCTTTACACTTGACAAGCACTAATTGCAAATGGTGTAACATTCTTCGGAAGTACTCCCAAAGACTGAGAAGTCATCCATGAACACCTCTAGAAAACGCTCAATCAAATCCTAAAAACATACTTATCATACACCGCTGAAAGGTAGCACGTGCATTGCATAACCCCAAGGGCATGCACTTGCAGGCAAATGTCCCAAAGGGACAAGTGAAGGTTGTCTTCTTCTTATCCTCTAAAGGCACCCACAGGCCCACTCCCATTTGCATCTTTAGGACCCCCAAATCTCTTGAACAATATGATCAATGTCTTTTGAAATTTTTGTTTCTTGGAACATAAGGAGGCTAATTTTTGTTTCTTAACCAATTTTCTTACATTCGCCCTTTTCTCTTGTCTAATCCTCTTATATTCCAGCTCACAATAATCATAATAATCTTTGAATTTATAAACACGCCCTGTTGGCCTCCTAAATCATGTTGCCATGCCATTGGCAAGACCCCTTGACAGATTATCAACACCATTTGTTTCCTGAACAGGCCCTCTCTCCTCTTTCTCTAACTGAGAAGCATAGTACAATCTTTGAAATTCATTGGACCCAATAGCCATCCCCAAATTTTTTCCCAGCATCGATGGCGAGTATCCTTAATGACTTGATTTGTCAGAGAGCTTGTAAACCTTGAGTTGGACACAATATCCTTCCCTTTGATGGACTCCCAACTTGCTTGATTGTTTTACAACACATCCCCGTTACTAGCTGGATCTTGCACTGCTCTCAAACTATCATGAACCTTACTTGATCCACCTATACTGGTCTTTGTAATGGATTTAGCAATCTCCACCACATATGGAATAACTTCTCTCCTAAATTAGTGCTGAGATTTTCTTCCTTACTTGTCTTCCCCACAAATTTCTCCATTTTGCCATGATTAAGGGCCAATTTGGGAATTCACTTGTCAAGTGAATTCAAAGTAAAGCCTCAAATCAAGAAAGAATAAAATATGAGGGGGTGTAATTATAATGTGACGGCATTTTGTCTTTAGTGGCTTGATAAGGAAGCTTTTTGAATTCTGTTTTTTTTTTTTTGGTTAAAAGTAGATTTCTTTTTGTCATTTAGTAGGTTATTAAAGACGTTACTTTCTTACCCTTTTTTTTTTTTGAAAAAAAAAGAAGGGGGAATTTGAATTTTTGTACTTTTGATATGACCCCTTCATCATTTAATGTCTCTTAAATGGGGCTTCACTTCACATCACTTTACAAATGAATTACCCAAATAGGCCCTAAGGGAAAGGAACTAGCCCTTTGAATCTTGTAACCCTCCCTATGCTTCTTTTTCATCCTTGGAAACTAATAGGATTGTCCCAGACCTCTCTTTTCTCTTTTGGTTCTAATCAATGTTGTTGGCTTTAGTTTTGATGCTTGGTAATAAATAAACTTGATTGGCCTTCTGCTGCTCTTTGGAAAAGAAAACATGGAATTTATATGATGACCTAACTTAATTATGTTTAGAATGATCCCTTGGAACTCAAATTATGCCTATTTGAGTCTTGATTATAATCATAATCGTCAAAGCCTTATCCCATCATCATACCTCTCAAAATGCTCTAATTCCTCCTACAGAACCTTGCTGAAAATATTTATTTATTAAGAATTGGTCCTATGAGGACCATCCTCACTCCTCTTTGTAAGGACTTATCTGATCCAGGTTCTCATCCAACGATTTGCATGCCTCGTATAAAATCCATTGAGGCAAAACGAAAAAAAGAAACAAAAGCCCAACCTTCTTCCTTGTCTCTCTCTCCTCTCGTCTCAGACCCTTATTCATCTTGCTTTGCTATTTGCCAAAGCAAAAACAAGTAGCCTCTCTCTCTCTTTCTCTCTCTGCTGAACCCCTTCTTTTCTCTTTGCCCACTTGATCACCTGCCAACTCCTTTTTCTTCTTCTTCGTATCCTTTTAAGAAATGGGTGTATTAATCTCCTAAAATAATTACCACTGCATTTCCTGAAATGGGTTTTAGGGTTTGGTAGGGATTGGGAATTGGGTTTTGGATTTGAAATTGCTGTTGTTGTTGGATTCATTTATTTTATAATTATTATATTTTGATCGGTTCTAATTGGCATTGGAATGAAAGAGTACGGGGATTTTAGGGTTAAGATTAGGGATTTTCATTTTCTTCTGCGTATGAAAGAAATTAGCCCTTTTGTGGATGAAACAATTTAGGGGCTTTTTCTACGCCTGTCAGATTCAAGGTTTTTTTTTTTTTAGCACCACACATTCATCCCAGATTTGATTTACAGATACGGTTCTATAGTAAGCTGATCACCAAGAGAGTTCTCTTCTCTTGCTGAATTTAAGAATCAGAGCTCAGCCCATGTTGCAGCCTATGTACCCAACCCTAATAACCTTAAGGGTAGGTCATAGTCTACCAAAAGGCTAGTCATTTACCCTTCTTTCCTAGAAGTTTCCAGGGTTGCTTAGCCTAGAACCAGAATTGAAGACTACAAATTTTTGGTCAGCTTATTCAAACCAACTTGATATCTGGGCCGCTAGAGAAGGCTTTAGATTGTTTTATATTTTCCTGGCTAATTTTTGACAGAAGGTGATCCATTGAATGCCTTAATTTGGGACGGAAAGGCAAGGGCACTTGTCATTGTTGGTGGAGAATGACATTATATGCATGCTTTTGCCCATGGAGCAATCTGTTTTTTCTTTTTTTTTTTTTCCTTATATGCTGTGGAAGTTAAATGATATGGTTTATGCTGCCAAATAAGGGGTGATGATAACCAGAAACACTAAAATCTTGAAGTGTTAGTGAACGAGAGAACAATGCATATCAAAGGGTCATGATAAGGGATATTTTGATTGGACTGTTAGTGAGGAATTAATTTCCATCTTGTAGAAGGTTGATTGATATCCTTTTCTTAAATGAATCTGCCTTCTCACCTTTTTGCATTATGTTTATTTTGCATGTCTTATAATTCCTCTTGTTCTCTACCCTATGCTTAATATAACACACATTAAATTTATGTTGTGCAGACACAGTGAGGAGACTGGAAAGAAGTCTGATGTTGAAGGCATTTGGGATGTTGCTCTCTTTCTCGTTTTGAAGACAGCTTTTTGCCATGTTGATACAGTTCATATAGTTGATATAGTTGGTGCTGAATGTTGACTATTGATGTTGATGTTGATGCATATATACATGATGAACCAAATGAACCACACGAAACCACCCAACGGTCTGGATCACTGCAACCTATAAACTCTAGGTAGCATGGGTGGGAATAAATGAAATGGCTAGCTTTCTTGACTCATGGAGAAGTATTCTTTCTTTCTTTCTTTTTTTTTTTTTTTTGGAGCAGTCTAACCGAAATGCTGCGTTTGCAATGTCGATGGCGGCAACTTAAATCTGTTTGTTTTTGTCTACAGCTGATGGGGTTTCAATTTGAACAGAGGAACACAGTCTGGCAATCCCACCATGTTAAAACTGTGTTCCCCACGGCAGATGGCCAAGGCAATTAAATTTCTCACAAGGAGACCCCACCAATTTAATCAGTGTTCTTAAGCAAACAATTAAGAAGCGTCATTGTACAAAATTTTAAAAAATAGAGAAAAAAAGGGGGGCTATATTTCTATGATCAAGATCTTCACACCTATGCCAAGAAATCATGTCATGGACTATCCCTAGGGATTACGACCCCGACCAGGACTCAGACTTGACTCAAGTTGAGACTGAGCCACAAGCAACTTGGGTTAGCCATTCAGCTGTCTCTTTTTCATTCTTTCTTCTTTTTATTTTTTCCGCTGTTTGTTATGAGGAACTGAACTCATGTGAATGAGAGAAAAACCACAATCAATAGTCAGGATCCTCCGGGCTTTAACTTTGAAATTCAAAGTTCAAGGAGTGGAACTCCCACAACGTTCAAAAGAAACAATGTCTAGTTATATATGGTATCCCCAAATTTCATCTTAATTGAAATGGGTTCCATCTTTAGATTAATCGTTGGTATAATTCAATCTTTTGTATATTCATTATCACGGTTTCTATGAAACATTCGACCCAATGGTGGGGACTACTCCGTTTGAGGTAAGATTCAGCATTTTCTCATAAATATGTAATTACTTTACTTTATGTGGTCTAGATTTGAATAGTTGGGCCTCATTTCATGGCTCCACTCCAGGAGCAGGAGGGAGTGTGGACCTTGTTCAATCCTCGGAATATATGGTATAGAGTTAAATTTTTGAATGATTTTTTTTTTTCAAATTTGCCCCTCTTCACCTTTTTCTAGGGGTGTAATGGTTCAATTAATTGTGTTTTTTCGGAAAATCATTAGCTAAGCTGTTTTTACAGTTTTCAATTTTTAAAAACTGTAACTATAGCTGTATCCTAAAAAACTAAAACGTGGTTAATCGTATTAGACAATTTGTTTACAGTTAATTGTCACGTAAAATACAAGTTTCCTTTTCTTTTTTTTTTTCTCGGAATGTAAAAGACATATTTAAGAGTCAAAACGAAATATCATAGATAACAAATTACATAATTCCAAAATACTAAAATAGCATTAAAATGTTTATATAGACAAATAAAATAATAAAGTGCATTTTTACCGCATGTGTTGATCCTTCACTTTGCCCTAGCAACAAGCAACAACAATTAATGCATTTAGCCAATTGGGTTTGAATATCGGACGGCTGTGGAGGTTTTCTGATAAGAGATTAACTGCTGAAATTAATTTAGAAATATGACTTGGAGTGTGACGGTTAGGTTAACCATGTGTTTTGGAAAAATGGTTAACCGAATCATATTTTACGGTTTGGTTCGATTATTAACTGTGAGTTAAGACTGAAAACCTAAATCAAATAGTGAAGCATCGTTTTCCGATTTTAATAGCTGTAACCATAACCAAACCGAAAAACACGGTTATTAACGGTCGGTTCAGTTCGGTTCGGTCGGTTAGATGGTTTTTCTATTTTTTTTAACACCCCTACCTTTTCCTTCTATAAAAGGATAGAGTTTAATCTTTTGCTTAGTTCCAAAAGTTAAGTAAATCTCTCTCCAAGCTTTGAGGAGAGTTCAAGGATTGTTTTAAGGAGATATTCCTTCTCTAAGGCACCTTGAGAGAAGCCTTTTTCTACAACTAAATTGGATTTTGGCATCTTGTCTATTCTTTGAATTCAAATAGAGTTGGTCCCACTATATTTGAGCATATGTTAAAAAAAATGATGTGCCCAGTCTTACGGTAGGACCAATTATTATTGAGGTTAAATTTAGAGAAAGCAATTTTATGGATATTACACCTTGACTCTTTAACTTTTATAGCATTGGTTAATAGTTATCAATGGTGAGCTCTAAGCCATGGATGCATAGCACAGTGATTGTGGCCCATCAGACAAGCACAAGTAACCCATTAATAGATTTTTATTAATTAATTATGGGTGAAACTGTTTAGATGTGACACATACTATATGAGCCCTACTTACCTTAGAGTGATCTCCAACTCTTAGGCAAAAATTAGGAGTAAATGATTGTTTTGAGCAGTTTGGATTTATTATGGTGAGCCTTTTTTTCTTTTGTATTTTAATTGCCCCTAAAGTTTTGAAAATTTATCTTTAAAATTATTAAAATATTTTCAAATTTAGATTTTTTTTAATAAAAACATGAGTAAAATTTTGTAAATAAGAAAATTTGTAAATAAGAAAATTAATAAATATAAAAGACACTAGTAATCCCCTTTAGAGTAAAAAAGAACTTCACTTTGCTGTTGTTAGTCCACTATTGCTTTCCCCTCCTAGAAGAAAACCCTAGTTTTGTAGCTAATCTACTCCTAACATCAGAATCTAACTCTCTAAAGCCTCTTTCGAAGAAAAAGTAGGGATAGCCTCAAAGGTCTTAATTCAACAAGAAAGGAATTTACCAAGAAAAAAGAAAGAAAGCCAAGACCGTGCAAATTGATGCTATTTCCTATCACAGTATAAGAAGTGGGAGGAAATGCATAGAAAGATGTGGCATAGCCTCAATTCATGGGGAGAGTTCTTCTCCTTTCTATCCCTTCATTTGCCAATTGCACAAAAGGGAGGAGAGTGGGAAAAAAGGGATTTTAATAGTACAGACCTTAGATTTGACAATTGCTCCTCAATAATTGAAATTTAAATATTTCTCGCAAAGCTATTCGTACAATAAATGTGCAACCATAGTGCGATATGTGAGTATCACACAACCCCAGGACATTAAATACTTTGATACGCAAGATATTACATGGCCCTAGGTATCATACTAACAGGTCAATGAGAGCTTGTTATACTTCAATCTTGACTGGCAAATGTTAAGTCTAAAGCCAGCTTTACAAGTAAAATAAAAAAAAAGGCTTTTTGAAGCAACTTTTAAACTTAGTTGACTTCCTAAAACGGCTCAGTCATAGTTGAGCCCAAGTGCAATGGGCGAGTTTTAATTCTCTTGACACCATCAACAATCTTTGACCAAAAGAACAACCTCTTACCTCAATGCCAAGAGGTGGTTGTTCTTGTCTACCTGATCAGGCACCTTTCCCTTGTAAGAGGGCCCTTGTTACTTGGCTCGAGGTCTACCCTGCTTTCCTAGCTTGAGGGCTCTACTCACCTCTCCGAGATCTTTCTTTACCAAGGGTGAAGCAACAACCTCCAATAGCTGGAAAACCCAAAAAAAAAAAAAAAAGAAGTACAATCTCTAACCAGGATCATACCACTAGCACAAGCAAAAAATCCAAGATGACCAATAATCTCAAGGGCAAACAACATATGTTTCATCCTGACAAAGACATGTACAATGAGTACCGTACAAGTGATCCACCAATTTTATTGGTAGAACCGAATCGTTTTTGAGCATAAGTTTTTTTCTTTCTAAGGTTTTTGTATCAATTTTGTACCATCGAAGTAGAGGTTATTTTATTTTTCCCTAGGCTATCAGTAATACAGTATGAATGTGACTAATATCCAAACTGATTGTCCATTGGTAGGTCTTACCTAATGGGCCTCAAACCCTAAATCAAGAACACTTACAGCATAAAAATGAAATAATCCGGCCCATCCTCTTAGGTAATACAGAAATCTGATGACGAATGAAAAAGCAAACCAGTAATACAATAATTATACATTCTATTACTGGAAAATGCTGCACATGGAATATCAAGAGTACCGTCCAAAAAACAAGGTTGGTGTGTGGAGGCTGGTGCAATGTTGTAGATGATTTCTAGCATTTTACAATATTTTTTTGGGGTAAAAAGGGATTTACTAAATGAATCCAAGGGACTCAATACACTCACCCTTTTTTTATAAATAATAATAATAATAAAATGACCCAAATGCCCCCCTTCTCTCCGGACTCACCTTCCCCTTCCTTTCTCCTCCCCTTCCCCACCTCCCCATTCTGGCGATAGAGACGAAAGGCGGCTTTGGCTGCCTAATCTCCATCCCCTCCTTCACCCTTCTCTCCTCTAGCAAATCTCAACTAGGAGATCCCAATCTCCTAGTCGAACCTGCCAGCGGCTTGTTGTTGCTTGATCGGGCATAAAGGGGGAGGAGAGGAAGAGGGAGAGGGAGAGAAAGGATGAGGAAGGGGAGGGAGATCAAGCGGCTGCTCTACTAGAGCCACCTATTGTCTCTATCGTCGAAAGGAGGAGGTGGGGAAGGGGAGGAGAGAGGAAGGGGAATGTGAGTTGGCAGAGAAGGGGGCATTGGATCATTTTATTAGCATTATTATTTAAAAAAAAGGGTGAGTGTATTGAGTCCCTTCCTGGATACATTTAGCAAATCCCAAAAAAAAAAAAGAAAAAGAAAAAAAAAGACCGTGAACCATGACGTGATGCCATGTCATCTCTCTTTTTTGGGACAACTGCAACCCCAATTATAATGCAAACAACAAGCCCTGGGTGTATCCAATATACATTGTTTTGCAGCAGCAGCAGTGTTCTATTTTTATCTTTTTAAGCATTACATGTTAAACAAGGCAAAAATGATTTAACTAAATTCAAACCATTCCATTCATAAACAAACCATACTAAAGTCTTAAATCCAACATACAATTAAGTTGGTTACATCCAAATTGAATAATAAATGTTCAACTGAATTCAAAATAAGCTACTTTAACTCCTCCAAGCTCCTAGTCTCTACTGCTTTAATTCCAAAAGGCTCCTAGTCTCTGCTGTAGATATTGGACCCGCTTTTGTCTCAAGAGCCGGTGCTACCGATATTGGACCTGCTTTGTCTCATAAGCCTGCCCAAATATTGAACCCGCTTTGTCTCGAAACCTCGTTCTGGTCATCAATCAGTTTATCATCACGCCATGTCCTGCAAAGATATAAAGAAAGATAGGTAAAATATTGCATGAGACCAAGCTTAGTCATCAATACATGATCATGCAAACACAAAAATCAAGCTCTTTCAAATAAGATTATAAATCATATGATAAGGAATAAAACATTAAAGAAAGGTATATAAATCAAAGAGGCAATCCACATGAGCTAAATGCTGGCCTAGTAATAGCTAATAAGCTGACTACAACCTCAGCACCCAAAGGCACCTACATAATCTCAATCGAAGATCCCGGATACTTGTACTAGTCCGCTGTATCCATATCGGGCGTGATACGATACTTGTATTGGTACCTGATACTACACCAATACTTCTAGGGTATACGTTTAGCATATCCTACTTAGCAAGGCCATTTTTTCATTTAGGTCTGTAAGTTTCCTTATACTCAACCACATTTTAAAAAATCAGCCGAGTCCAAGTCGACTTGCACTCGGCCCACACCAGGTCCGGTTGACCTTGATTCGGACTCAATACGTGGGACTTAACTAACTCGGCTAAGTCATCATGGGACTCGGCCATGGGAATCGGCCGAGTCTCAATGCAACTGGGCTGAGTCGACTCGGGCAGTCATGATCGAGTCGGGTCCGAGTCTGATTTTTTAAGCCTTGTTCTCAATATAGAAAATGTTAGAAAGGAACATAAACAACGATAATTTCATTAATCCAAATGTTGTCTAAAAGAAAAACTAGGAAACCCGTATATGTGTCCTAGATTTCCAAAAGTGTAGAGTCGTATCCCCTGATCCCCGTATTCGTGTTCATACCTATATTTGTATATGGGCATCATAGATCTAAACTATTCATGGGCACCTACAATATTGAGTGCTTGAAGACACCTACAGATGCTCGAACACACAAGTAACAACATTACTCAGTATCCAAAGATACCTATAGAATAATTCTGGACTGCAGTTAGATGATTAATTTTGGATAAGCCCCTGCACTAGTAGGCATCCCCAATGGGGACAGAGTTTTAAACAAGTGTAAATAATAGGAAAGATCAAGGCATGAGTAACACGCATGTTTAACATAGATCACAGGAAAGGCATGACTTAGCAGACAAGGTAAGAGTATTCTTTTAACTAGTTCCAACTCAAGTGCCCAGCGGAGAATGTGGAATTGAATATAAAAATGCAGTTTATATCTTAGAGGTTGCTAGAATAGGAATCTAGCATTTTTCTAAAATTTAAATTAGGTAAACTGGCTAGATTGAGTTACACATGCAATAGATTCAATGTACTAAAACAGAAGTAGTATGGTACCCTATTGACAAGTATCTTGTAATAGGGATACAATCTAACATTAGCTCTCACCCAGGTTTCATCACCTAGGTTCAACCAAATGTGCTCAGACGTACATTTAAATTCAGCCAACATGATTATTTTATGTCTGGTTCAGTCCCCCTTTATCCAGTCCAGGGTGAGTGCTTGCACGCGGTTCGGCCATTTGGGTCTGACATACAACCAGCTGGTAGGACACGACCTGTCACACACTTCTGGGTGCACAACAGTCCTATTTACAGAGGTCATCTTCTTGGATGTGAAATTTCTGATCATTGCCCTGTAAATGGAATCACAATAAAAGCCCATTTTGTTCTTCAATGCTTGGGCTTAGAATTCCTAATTTTTTTTCCTAGTAGTTAGAGAAGCTTGGAGTATTATTCAAATCAAAGGTTCTCCACTGTTTGGAGATTGGCAGACAGCCCAGCCCTAAGTTTCTGCCAAAGATTAAAGATACCAAAGATATGATTGAAGAAATTCAGTCCCAGATCAAGAGCAACCAGAACAGTGAATTCTCCACACTTCTGTAAAGGAAGCAAAAGCCAGCCTTCAGAAAAAAATTTCTACTTGATGAAAATATGCTGAAGCAGAAATTGAGAGATAGGCATCTAAACTTGGGTGATAATACACCAAGTATTTTCACACTCTGACCAAAAGCAGGAAAAAGAAGCCCTCCATTCACTCAATTGAAGATGAAGAGGGCAGTGTTATGCCTGTTCCACTTCTCATTAAAGAGACCTTTGTCAACTACTAAAAACATATTCTGACTGTTAAGAATCTGAAGACTCACACTTTGACTGATCAAGCTCATGGAGCAGGATTCTGAAAATCTCCAAAGGCCAGTGAATATCTCTAAGATAGAATTTTCCATTAAGCAAGCTAACCCATGCAAGTCCCTTGGCCCAGATGACTGCAATGCACATTTCTTCAAGGTGTGATGGCCAATTGTGGATTTGATGTTTCAGATGCAATCAAAGATTTTGTTGTTGAAGGAAAGCTTATCAACAGGGAAAAAAACTTTGTTACTGTGATTCCTCAGAATGAAAATCTCCCGATAAAAAAAAAGGGTGAAAATCCCTCCACTCCCACTCACTTCAGGCCTGTCTCCTTTCTTAATGAGATTTATAAGATAATCTCTAGAGTTATTACAAATAGGCTGAAAAATGTGATGAATAAGATCAACAATCTGCTTTTGTCCTGCGGAGATCAATCATGAACAATATTATTCTCTCCAACATCCTCATCAACACTTTTCATCTGCACAAGGGCCCTCCGAGAATGTGCCTTAAACTTGACATTACCAAGACCTTTGATAGTTTGAGATGGAATATCTTTTGATTCTCCCGATAAATTCATCATGGTTTATAGAATGCATCCAAAATCCTGCTTTTTCAATCCTTGTCAATGGTAAGGCCTGTGGTCTTGTCAATTGTTGTAAGTGCCTAAGACAGAACACCCACTTTCCCCCTATCTCTTTTGTATTGCAATGGGGTTCTTCTCTGGAATGTGCTTATCAAATAGGTATTTCTATGATTCCCATGCCCTATCAAATAGGTATTTCTATGATTTATCACGTCCTGTATGCAGTGGATGTACTGATATTTGCTTCGGTGAAAATCTTGGTGGGGGCATCATTAAGAAGCCGCTGGAGGATTTCAATAAATTTTCCGGTCTAAGTATTAGCTGTGAGAAGAGCTCTGAGCTCTTCACAAACTGTGACGAGTTCTTTATGCAAGGTATCACTTCCATTTTTAGTTTCAAGCAGAAGTATGTGCCAATTACTTATCTGGGTTTACCATTGTTATCAACAAGATTAAAACTAAATCATTGCCAGCCTATAATTCAAAAACAGAAGCAGAAACTCTCTGGGTGGAAAAGCAAGCTCCTTTTTTATGCTGGTAGGTTGCAATTAATCAACTCTACCGTTTCCAATTTACATATTTATTGGGTCTCTGGTTTCCTTCTGCCTAAAGCATGCATTCACACACTGAAAAAGCACATCAGGGATTTCTTTTGGGGAAATTTTGGAGGGAAAGCTCTAACAAAGACTGTTGAATAGAAGAAAATATGTAAACCTCTTCAGTCGAGTAGTCTGGGGATCAGGTCTATTGTTCCTGTGGCTGAAGATGCAATTAGAAGACAGGTTTGGCAAGTTGCTAGAAAAAGGAAATCCATGTGGGCGGATTGGGTTTACAATAGATATATTGTTAGGATTTTGAGTGTTGGTTAATTCATGGGTTTTGGACAAAACTCGGTCCATTATGAGTTGTAAATTTCATATTTTAGTTTTGGACTAAAGCATAGTTTGTTGGATGAACTGATGAGAAGAATTTGAAGAAAGAACAAATGCAAAAGAATCAGAGACAGAACCACAGGTCGGTCAAGCAAACCTCTTGCCTGCTCGAGCGAGCCTAATGAGCTTGCGCAGAATTGCCAAACAAAATTGATGCATGCTTGACCCAAGTTCTGCATGCTGGAGCGAGACACAGAAAATTCCTAGCCGACTTCTGAAAAGTCCTTTCCTGTTTTATTGAGGCTTACCTGTTTGAGTCCTACTTGGTTTCTATCCTCAAGCCATGACCCTTGGGCTATAAAAAGAAAACTCTCCTAAATGTGCCATCTCCCAATTCTAAACCTTGAATACCCATTGGAGATTGTTCTTCTCTCTGGAGTAGCCGTTGAAGGGTTCTATTGTGCTATAAAGCTTTTGCTTCTAGAGCTTCTGCTTAGACGCTCTTATAGAAGATCATGCATCTTAAGCAGCATCAAGGCGGGTTGTGGCAAGCATAGGGAACGGTGAACGGCATGCTCGTCAGCAGGAAGACTACAATCCATACGTTGAGTTTAACTGGAGAAAAAGGTTGCGGGTATATCTTGTAAATATTCATTTTACTAGTGCTTGCTTTTCCTCAAACCAAGGAGATCAGTCTTGTGGTTTTTCCCATGTTCTGGTTTTCCACGTAAAAAATCTAGTGCCTTCTTCTTGTGTGGTTGATTGATTTAGTTTAGTTCTTTTAATTTCCACTTAACTAAACTGCATACTAGAAATCTGATTGGGACCTTGAACCCCTCGCTTGGCGGTTCTAAAAACCCTCATATAATTGGAAGAAAAGCTTTTGGGATATCAGAGTGTGGTCAAACTCTTCTTGGGAATGGAGAGAAATTTTAAATAGAAGAAAGCCCGTGTTAGCTAATGTCCTCCAGCTAATTGGCAATGGTGATGAAACCTTCTTTTGGCAGGACCCTTGGCAGCCATGTGGGCACTCGGTTGATTATTTTGGTGAAAGACCTATTTTGGAGTTAGGGTTTGTTAGAGTCTGGGCTTGGGGTTGGTTAGAGTTAGACATTTTAATTTGAATGGTGAGTAGTGCCTTCCTCAAGGAACCACTAATTATCTAATGGATATTTCACCATGATCTCTGTTTTATCTCCTCCTTCAGCGGACTTCACTGATGAAACCATTTGTAAGATTTCTGAAGATTAATGGGAGTTGAAATTTCTTCATTTCTAGTCAGGCTTCTCCTTTGGTTTCTTATTTGATAATCAAGGATCCATCATTTGGTCTAAATCAATGCTTGATAAATGCATCTTCAAGGTAGCTTGTAACCTGCTCCTGGAAGCTTCTAGAGATTGTAATAGTCTCTACATTTGTTCTGATTGTAAGATTCTTAGAGATGCTTTGAATGATGCAAGTGTCTTTCCATGGAGACAGTGATTCCAAGCTAGGAAGGCAGCAAAACTAGTCTTGCAGTTGGGAGCCTCTGTACCCAAAAAGCTATCAAGGGAACAAACTCCTACTCATGCTCACCAAAATTCATGCGCCATATCAACCAGTTGGGGGAAACAATTTATGAGCTGAATTATTTTTTTCTTATTTCTCTTTTGAGCTTGGCCTGAGCTTTTGGCTTAGCTATGTCATTTTCCAATTTTGACTGGCCTGGTCTGTGAGCATTTGATGTTTCTTGCTGAGTGAATTTTTTGCAGGATGGCTCCTTGTTGCTTGCTTCTGAGATTCATAACTGACTATAAGCATTTCTCCCTATTCTCTATAGGTTGTATTTAGGTCTTTGGAATATACTTAACTTCTAAAACACAGTCCCATTTATAAAATGTAACCCCAAATCCCAACTCCTGAATGGAGGAATTATGTAACAAGGGTCTGGTCAATACAAATCAAACCATGGCAGGAGCCATAAACCACATAGACTAGATGAGAGTTATACACTGTTAAATGTGATCCACCCCTATGTGGATTGCAATGCGATGTTTTGCCTATGGATGTCGGTCACATCATCTTCGCAGACCCTGGTTGTATGACTAGGATGTCACAACTTTTGGATGGTCAAACACTTGCTCCTCTATTTACAAACGCAAGAGTATCAAACTCAACCTGTCCAAAACGGGTACGGCAAGAGTCACAAGGCTTCACGCCCAATGTTGCGAGGCTTCACACCTAGTGGAACACACCATTCACATTGCGTGCAAGTGCGCGCATGCGAGAGAGAGAGAGAGAGAGGAGAGAGAGAGAGAGAGAGAGAGGGCACCAAGTATTCCTTTTCATTGATCATTCCTTTATCGAAAGAGGATACAGAATCTTATATAATAAAAAAATAACCAAAATTTAATCTCAACCATAGAAACACTTTAATGGTCAATATTAAAACACTTAAATACAAATCTATGGACTCTGCACCTATTGTGTCTCTTCCCCTTGTCCCGTCTCCTTCACACCATTGTCCTCCTCAACCATGCCAACCAATACCTACTGCTCCTGCTACTACTGACATAGGCTGGCATGGGTAGTACACCTTCTCATACTAGTACCCGTACTGGATCACGGTCTTCATCTAGTCCTACTCATAGTTACCTAGTTTGATGTTGGGGATTCCAAATTACCATCCAAATCGACCAATGTGTAGTTCGATTCAGAAAAATTCATGTTTTGAAAGCTGCATAGTTCGGTGCAGTTCGAAATACACCTATAGTCTCTAAAAACCAGAGTCCATCTACTTATTAGGAGAAGAGAGGAGATTAGTAAAAGGATTGGAGATCAATTTATTAAAGGAAAACACCTTTCGCAAGAGATGGAGAATAGCTGAGTTCTATTTTAAAATCCAAGTTTCTAAACTAATTTTGAAAGACTAGAAGAGTAATTGAAAGAGGAAACAGGAAATCAGCACACCTATATAATTGTAGGGCAAGCATTTGCAGAAAATTCTTATCACCAATGGTGCAGGGGACTTCAGGTGATAAGCTCTCAAGTCATTTTTGCAAGCTATGAAAAATTTCAAGTAGCATTGCTCCGTTTAATTTCTTCAACTCATGGAATGAAGCATCTAGAGAAACAAGCATCTGCACTACAATTTTATTATTATTTTTTTCTTATCTTTGGATTCACTTTATGCAATGTTTTTAATTCATAAAAAACCACTTTGGGTCCTACCCATAAGAAATCCAAACCCATCAAAATAAAACTTTCACCTATTTTATGGTGATCCTAAATTTCACACTAAAATGAATTAATCCAACCATAAGACTAATTGTCCCAAGACATGTGAATAAAAGTTACAAAGAAAACTTCTTATCCATACTAAGATAATCTGAAAGTGGGGCCATCTCTAATAAAATCAATAATCACCCAAAACCAATAAAAGTAGGAGGTCTTCATCTTGATTGGTCATTCTTCCAAGCCTTGCATCATAGCTTTACAAAATCCATAATGTTATACAATCTATGTAAACCATTGTGAATGCCTAGTAGAGATCTCTCTTGGATTCACTTCCCAGTTCCCACTGAGAGGACAGTTTCTCTGCATATTTTTTCATCTTACACTCACCAAATGTAGACTTTTAATTCATAACAATTAGGTCCTACTTATAAGAAATCCAAACCCATCAAAATAAATTACAACCTGTAATATAAGATTTGACTAAATTCTACATTAAAATCAATTAATCAAACAGAAAAATTAATTATCCAAGTATAAGTGAATAAAACATACCTAAGAAACTGCCTATCCATGCTAAGTACATCCGATGGTGCAGGTGGGACTAGTGGCGGAACCAGAAAAATTGCCTTGCGGGGCTGCTTTGTAGTTCCGCCCATGGGTGGGGCAATTTCTAATGGAAGTAAGGATCACTTAAGACCAAAACAACTAGAAGTTATTCATCTTGATCAACTTAGAATTGTAATTTATGGGCCCACTACGAGTCTTAAAAGTATTGGTTCAAAGCTTTAGAAAATCTATAATATTATACAATCTAACATATATCGTTACCAATGCATGCAAAGATCTCTTCGGGATTCACTTCTCATTGGCAGAGAGTAATTGCTCTATGCTTTGTTTTTCATCTTTCGACTCACTCGATGCAAATATATATCTAATCCTTGCAAGTGGAGAGGCTATTTCTATGTTTCGAACCCATGACACCCAGGTCGCAATGGAGCAACCACAACGTTGCATCACGGCTCACCCTCATCACCAAAATTATATATATATATGTTTCAGTTTCTGTTATTCTTTTTTTCCCTTTGTTTGTAAATTTTGCGCAATGATTGATTCTTGAAAAAATGATGATTGTAATGGTTAAGTGGTTTAGCCACCTGATTAAACACAACTCAAATAATGGCAAGTAGTTTGAGTAGGACTAAACCACAAGGTGGAGCGATTTCAATTCAACCAAATTGAGCTCACAAGTCCAATCCAATTTTTAAAATAGGTGTACAGTAAGTCCAAGGACTGCTGGTTCAGAGAATTAATAGAAGGAAGGAAAAAAAAATTAAGACATTTGGATGTAGTAAGGAAAGACATCCTAGGGTGAAACAAACGAGCATGGCCTTAAATAGGATCAAGTGGCTAGGTGAGCTCCCAATGATAATCCTAAATTAGAAGGTAACTTGTTTCTTTATTTTAGTAAAATGCTTTAAGCCCATTGAGATCGATGGGATAAAGATAAAGATAAAAGACAAAGATGATGATGATTATAATGATGATTTGATGAAAGTACACACAAAAATGTAAACTTGTGTTCATACACCTCTTTAAGACACCAAAAATAGTATAGAAAAATGAAAAAGGGGAAGAAAATTTACCTTTAGACCTCACTAACTTCCTTTGTAATGACCCAAGTATATAATTTCAGACCGTGTGGAAGCTCGTTGATATTGCAACAACTTCGTCAGAATCATTGAGACTTTTTCATCTTCAACATATTTGTTGGTATAAATTTTCATTGTCTCAAGCACAGGGGCATTGGAGAGTATACATCTTATAAATTCCAAATCTGATAACACGGCTAGTCCAATCATCTCCACAGCATGGAGGTGACTTAAAAAATGATCAAACTGTGTTTTTCTAGCCCAGAGCTTAGCTTGTTCTCCAGATATTTCATCCCTTTCTCCCAATAGAACATCTCTTTTCCCTTCTCCATCTGCATAATACTATATTCAAATAACAAACTAAGTCAGACCCATATTATTGAGCATTTTAGACCATAACAAGATCAAAACCCATGATAACCATACATAAAATGTAACTCACCTTGATTTTAAGTTCTTTCAAGTTTGGCGAACTCCTCAATATGCATAGAATGGCCAGAATCTCCTTCGAATTGAAGGCAATGTCAACTTCAAGATACTCTAGGTGATCAAGGGTTGCAGAGAGCTTCTCCGGTATAATGTCGATGCATAAATACTGCAAAGAGAGAATAACTTAAAATGATTTTATAAGGAGCAATGCACTGAAAAGAACTTGTTTCAAACCTTGCAGAAGTGTCCTATGCATTCTTGATTATCAATGAGTTTCAGTTACACCAAAAGTAAATGAATTCCAGTTTACCATGGGACTCTTAAGTCAAACCAAAGCTTTTGCTGTTAGCATGCATGGAATGAATCAAATGTCAAACAATGAACAGGCCACATCCAATGTTTTGGGATTTCCTTGATGGTAATGGTAGGCCTTGGGTGGAGATTGGCCCCTACTTTTTCAACTTTATGTGATAAAACTATTGCTTGTCATCATGAGGTTGCAGAAATACATGGACAGTTGTACCAAAAGCAGTACAACTAATTAATAGCTCCTCATGCTTTGGATGGTTTTTATAGGACCCCATCTGATCAATAAATTCGATAGAGTGGTGGAACTAGCCTAGCCAGAGAGATCCATGATGCAAAGGCAACTATGAGCAGGACCTTATGCCCAATGCACAATGTATATGAGTTAGAATAGCATTTGTAATTATACTATAAAAAATTATTAATGAATCATGCTATAAAGAAAAAGGTCATATTAGATTGGATCATGAAAACCAACAAGCAAAAGCATACTATTGATATTTACCTGTAGAAAAAACTTCTCCAATGCAAGTCTTTTAATCCCACGCAAGCACCCAATAAACCGGATGGAGCTGCAAGGTCCACCTCCTCCCATGCGCCAATAGGGGGTTACGTCCGAACGCAAAGTCGCATTAGTCAAGAGTGGGCTAGTAGTTTGAATGGAAAGATGACGAAATTCTCCATGGAGATACAAGTAACGGAGATTTGGAGCATGGATGTTGAGATGCTGATAAAAATCACAGGCTCTAAATCTCAGGGACTCTAGAAGGGGGCATCCCGAAATCAGACATTCAATATCATCTCCTGAAATGCGGGCAAAAAGATTGAGGACCAAGAGACTGTGGAAACCTTTGAATGTTGGAGGTACTTCCAAACTGCAATACCACAACTGCAAACGACACAACTCTTGACAGAGGAAGATACTAGAATGCACAGAATACCAAAAATTTATCTTTCTTCTGTCTACATTATCGAGGATGAACTCTTTAATCCCATTCTTCCCATTGCAAGTCCAATTCTTTGTTGACAGGAACGTGATCCAGCGATCAATGTGATGGGAGCTTAGGGCGGAGAAGTTGATGAGTGAAACCTTAGAAATAGGTCCAATGACTTGCGGGAGAAGTTGATCCACAATATGGGCACATACCGTTTCAGTTTTAGAATATGCAGTTGCATTTCGAATCAAAAGATAATTGTTGAAAACTAGATGAGACATGCTGACCCACTTGTACCTCCATTCCTTAGACAATATGCTCGTCCTAACCGCATCTCTTATTTGCAGGCGCCCGAGGATCAAATTGATGACATCCTCAGGTAGATTGCTGATCAAATCTACACCTGCTGCACTTCCGCTTTGCAATGATTCACCTATTGCTAGTTTCTTCCTCTTCTTCGTACCTTCTACCAAAAAACACACCATCCTCAAAACGGTCAGACGCAAAAATGCCTAGTCTCTGCCGCAAATATTGAACCCTCTGTCTCAAACCGTCGTCCACAACAGTATATTTATCTGGGGAAAAAGGAAACATGGGGAATTAATGAGTAACAATAAACTCAATAGATCAACACACATTATAATGCCCGCATGCATGCAAAAAATATGAATAAAAAGAGGCAATTGAGTGCATGAGGGCAAGGTTAGTCATGAATGCATGATTGTGCAGACGTAGAATTCAAGCTATCCAGAATTTGGTAGACTCGCTAGATTGAATTACACATGCAAAAGAGTCAATGTACTTAAAACCCCTAATTAATTTCACTTGTTGAAATCTCGTCAAAACCAAACACGCAGTGGAACCCCACGACCTTCTTGAATCGATTCCCCCATTTCTACAAGCATGAAGATTAGGGCTTCGAAGAATAAAAGAAAATCCATGCAAATGATTTTAGTACCGACCTCATGTAAATGCTGAGACTGAATCTTGCATCAATCCCAAGCACCCTAACTTCCGTCCCTGTACTCTGGTGAGTATCTCCCTTTCTCAAAATTTTTCTTGTCTTCTAGTGATAACGAAATGCTTCGTGCCTGCAATGAGGGGGGTGCTCGAATATTTATAGGCTTCTTCGGAGACGTAAAGGCGGTGGATAGTCGTTTAAAACTGGACGAATAGACGGCGACGATTGAAGGGCGGATATTAATCAACGGCTGGATCCATGCCATGCTTCTGTTTTTTTATAGCCGTTGTAGTGTCCGAGTCTATTTGGGTGAGAGGACCACTGAGACTGATGAACAGGAAACTTTCTATTTTCTTACACATATAAACAAAAGAATATCTTATAGTGTTGTTACCACCACGTTTCTGGTTTTGGTTAACCCACTAACCTTTCTAATTGAACTCCCACAGCAACTAACTTCCCAAACCAATTCTATTAGTGTTTTGTTTTAAATGAAGCTAAGAACCACTACCCCACAAAAATAAAAATAAAAATAAAAATAAATAACCAAAGACTCAAATTTTCCATGTAATTGGTCGTGCAGAAGAAGTGGGCACCATATGGTACCCACATGACATATTAATTACTTTTACTATTTTAATCAATAGTAGTTCTACGAGGGTCATTGCTTTGATATAATGAGAAAAGTCTAAAGTGCCATTCAATATGATGCAAGTTTTGAGACCTCTGAGTAACCACTTTTTGCAATATTGCCAAAGGTTAAATCTTCTCCTATCTGGACCCTCTAAAGACCTTGTTTTGGTAAGACATGTTGGGTTTATGTCTTGTATTCCGGTTTAGCCGGATGAGTCACTGAGTTAGCTAGGGCCTAGTTTAAAGTCAAGGGTATTTTGGTAATTGTACCAAGGCTTTCTTGGTGGCCAAGAAAGCAGAGATTATATATTGTATAATCTGTAACCCTAGACCTTGCGGCGGCAGTTGCCGTGGTGTTCCCACACCACGTAGGAGAGATGAGGTGAGAGAGTGGGAATCTCTTGTATGCTTTACTTGTCATAGTGAAGATGTCCGTCCTCCTGTGCCGGAATACAAGACATAAACCCGGCCAGTTCCGCTGGAGATCGCTTAGTGGCTTGAAGGCTGTGCACATGAAGATCGACTGATTGAATCCTTGTCGAAGAGTTCGGATCTCTGTTTTCATAACAGAGGAAGAGAGATCAGGTTCATGATTTCTAGTTGGGCCACCATCGGAAAAGAAGAAGACGAGATTGGGTTCTCCGGTCTCTCTGGATCGGAGGAAAAAGGATTCACATGTTTTTCAAATCTGAAGGAGAAGACCGGAGCATGTTGATCTGATCAAAGGGCCACACAAATTGGATAGGAGAAGACAGAAAAAAAAAGATCTCTGATTTCGGTGGGCCACGGATCTAAGAAGAAGAGAACTGGGTTCGGATCGGAGAATAGTGAAACAGCGAAGGGTCGGTGGTTGCAGAGGAAGGTTTCACCTGTTCTGATTTGCGCAGACAACCAGATCATCGCCCGCCATCGCTGTCAATTAAGAAGATGAGAGACCCTGGTTCCAGCTCTGTCGAAACGGGAAGGACGACCGAAAGTAGCGAAGAAAAAAAAAACTGCCGTTCAAAATCACCGGGATTGTCGCCGGGATTCTCGCCGTCTCAGTCGCCTCGCCGTCCTTCCAGCCGTAGCCGTCGCCGTCTCTGTCGCCGGACCATTCCACTGGAGCTAGACCATTCCGCTGTCGCCGCTGTCTGCAACCGTGTTGCAGAGCTGCGCAGAACAGAGGAATTTGATTTTCGATGGGCCACACAGATCATAAGAAATCCACCGTGCAGGATCGCCGGAAAGAGTGCGCAGTCCACAGCTGCCATCACCGCTGCCGTAGCCGTGGAGAAAGAGTCCGGTCAATCCCCTGTTGCAGAACCAGAGCACGCATGGAAGAAGAAGAAGAAGGGGATTCCCGGCCGGGTCAGGTCAGGTGTGACCCGACCCGAGTGCAGCGTAGCCCAAAGAGCAACAGCCGGTTCAGTTCGGGGTCAGGTCAAGTCCAACCCGACCCGTTAGCAGACGGTCCAGCCCAGCCAGCAGGTTGAGGCCGGGTCAGTTCAGGTTCGACCCGACCCAGTTGCAGCAAAGCCCAGCACACGTGCATATCAGTTCCGGGTCAGGTGAACCCGACCTGGGTCCGCTCCAGAAGCCCAGCAGACTGCTCAGGGACGTCAGCAGTGACGTCAACAACGGACAACAGGTAGATTTGACCAGATTTACGGCTGAAATTGTTTCTGCGATATCTTGATCATCCGATGTCCGATCAGAGATCCGTTTGCGCCTACGGACTCGTTTCGAGCAGATCTACGCAGTGGAAGAGGTTGATTGGCTGTTTGACTGATTGGAACGTAGAAACTTGTTTCTACGATTTCGGAGCCATCCTGAGTCGAATTTCAGATCCGTTTCTTCCAGCGTGCTCGTGGTGATGAGATCTACAACTTGATGCAGAAATCTGGAGGAGATCAAAACAGATGTGGATTCAAGCTTGAATCGGGTCTACTCGACCTGGTTGTTGTTGCAAACCTAATAATAGGAGTAGCTTGCCTAGTTGCAAAGGGTTTGCTGATTCAAACGAAGTTGTTCATTTGGGGTTCACACGATCGCATGTGATGTTATTCATCTTGCCAGAGCCAAGCCGGAAAAACAGCAAGGAGGAGCTGATGTGTCAGCAGTTGTCAAACATTTGTTTGATTGATCGGAGGCCCGGTCAAATGGAGTTTTTTGACCGCTCGGAGGCAGAGGTTTCTGCAATTGTGAAGTCATCTAGACTTGTATTCCCGATTTGTTTTGCTTGCATGCTTGTGGTGATTGGATCTTCATGGTCATGTTGAAGATAGGGCAAGATGGTGAGTGATTCAGATATCATTCAGATTCGTCAATGGTTTCGAGCTTTTAGTTTGAGGTGGAGTTTGACGAGATGAACTTTGTTCAAAGTTCATGTGCTGGTTCAACATGTCAAAATGTTGAAGAAGATTGTATCGTTGGTGCAGTGACATACCATTCAGCAAGGTACGTGAAAACATTGCCGGTTTTATCTCCTAGTAGCTCGAGTTGTACGGAGTTGTACGAAATTCAAGCCAAGGTGGAGATTATTGGGTTTATGTCTTGTATTCCGGTTTAGCCGGATGAGTCAATGGGTTAGCCAGGGATTGGTTTAAGGTCAAAGGTATTTTGGTAATTGTACCGGGACTTTCTCGGTGGCCAAGAAAGCGGAGATTATATATTGTATAGTCTGTAACCCTAGACCTTGCGGCGGCAGTTGCCCGTGGTGTTCCCACACCATGTAAGAGAGATGAGGTGAGAGAGTGGGAATCTCTTATATGATTTAGTTGTCATAGTAAAGATGTTCGTCCTCCTGTGCCCGTGGATGTAGCCCTATTTGGGTGAACCACGTAAATTTCTTGGTGTCTCTTCTTGTGTGTGGCTTGCTTCGTGTTGATCTTGTGATTCATGGATGTGCACAACGGGTGATTGTAAGAAAATCACAACAAGACCCTGTTTTGGTGGGACCTGCACTTGCTTGGTAATGACCTTTTGGTACTATTCTACTAACACCCCCTATCATTAGTTAATAAATTTTTTTGTGGCTTAATTACTTTAATTAGAGCCAACGTTAGTCTCCCTTGGTATTTTAGCAAAAATTCAAAAATTATTTGAAAGAGATTAAATATTCTATTTTACCAGTTTAGGGTTGGGTCCTTACGCACCCCAACATAGTTATAACCTTTTTTTTAAACTAAAACATGCCACTGATTTATCTATCAAAGTTTTACCATTTTCCCTAAAATTAAGTAATATTTCTCAAGAATGTCTTTTATTCCTCAGAAGTCCTTAATAGAGCGTTGGGTTTATGTCTTGTAAACTTTGCTCAAAGAGTTCATGCGTTGGTTCAACTTGTCAGAGTGTTGAAGAGAAAAGATTGCGCCACTGGTGCAATGACGTGACTTGTTAGCAGGTTTTTTTTTTTGAAATAAGGTAAAAGCTTTCATTTGAAAATCTTCCTCTTCTTTTCATTTCATTGCATTTTAAAGAAACCATCTTTTCCTCTTACCCAAACCCTAACAAAAAATTAAATGTCTAAATGGGATCTGCTATTGAAAATTTCAAATGCTCGAATGCAACTTTTTTCTAGAGATTACCAAATTATAATTTTACTCAAATATGAGTCAGCCCAATTTAATAACAGCCTCTTGCCCCAGTGGTAAGAGGTGTTAATTCTTATTTGACTGCACAGGATTCGAACCCTATGCATGTCACCTCCTTTTGCATGTCCGAGCTTCCTTCCTAGTTTTTGTGGGCTTTATTGGCCGGGCTATTTAAAATCTCTTAAAACCATGTGCAAATTCTAAAAACTAATATCTTTTTTTTTAACATAGAGCTCCTCCAAGGAGAATTCCTTGTGTTCACCCTACCTGCATTCGAAGGCCCCTTCAGCTCACCCAAGGGCACTCCCATCAGCGCGTGTTCAATGAGTCTCTAGCCTTTTAGCTGGGTTACCCGGAGGAGCAGGTTTGATTCCAGCTATATTTAGAGTATGAAACCCTCGGCACCCGTGGTCGAAATATATGTTATGTTTTAAACGGTTAGATAACTCAATTATAAACTTGGGTCTAGACAAATGGCTTCAGCCGTGCCTTAACTTCTAAGAATAATAATTTTACCGTCAATTTATCATTAAAGCCTTATTTCAATTATGCTTGATCAATTTTCCCTTAAAGTAAGGGACCGATACAATATTAATTTAATCTTTATGATCCTTTTTACAAAAATAATTTTTCCTTGGGCCATCTTTAAGATTAAAAGAAAAAGGCAGGTTTCTTTTAATATTAAATCGTATCATGGATAAAACCATTTTGAGTGGCAGAGGAGAGATCCCAAACATCTAACGTTGCTGATCCAGTGCTTGAGATTAGGAATTTTAAGGGTCTGGGGTGCAATCAAATTTAGAATTTCTTGGGCTCTTAAGTCAGCGAACTTAAAATTCCCCACAAGGAATTAGAGAGGCCAAGAGAGTCGGCACTAGCTTTACATGTTTCGAATGCAACCCGAGAAATGAAATCACAAGCTACTTTGTCTTCCATCGCTTCTTTCCATGTCAATTCACTCCATGGGCCAAGACCACCCCATCACTTTCTGCCTAAAGGGCCCAGACCCATTTGCATCCTCATAAGGGAGAGCAGAATAAGTATTAAAGAAATTTGGCCATCCATTTCCATCTCTCTTTGGTTCAAGTTTCTTCTTGGGCCCCCTTATAGATGGTATTCACTCAAGGGGGAATCTCCAAACATACCAAATGGGTCACTTGACATAGGACCTCTCTACATACCAATGTTTGGGTAGTGAATTTTTTACCTTCATCTTATTGTTTGTTTAATATTCTTTGATTTTGCTCCATGTGTCTTGATGAATTTATCTTTACATTGTCAAACGGGGTTATAGTGAAGGCCTAGGAGATAAAAAGGGTACATTATGCAATAGTTCATCTGATGTTTTTAACGGTGGGGTTCACAGACTTTTATCTCTTAAGGGGACATTTGAAGTTTTCATATCATTTAAATGCAAAATTTTGGGGTTGGACTTTGGAGGGGTGAAAGATAGATGAATGGCAAAAGAGTATATCCCATATGGGAAAGCATAAGAAACTACATTCCATCAAACTCGAGAAAGTTTATAGTCTTTCGTATATATTTAACAGTAACCCTTCATGCAGCACTCCTTAAGTCCATGTTATTTTCCTTATTGAAACCATATGAAAATAAAAAATATCCCACAAATTTGTGGAGGTTTCAAAGAGGATGAAAGTCCTTGAATGATACTGTAACACTGCATTCATGCTCTATGGTTTGTCCTATTTTGTCAGCAGAGAGAATGACCTTCCATCCATAGCACAACATTTTCTAGTTATTCTAGAAGGAGCATATGGGAAACTCTTCTTGATATTCTCAAAATTGTGGTCTACCCTTTTTCCTTCTTTTGGGCCATGCAAAATCAGTTCCTTCCACTTACACAAACTCTTGTCCAATTTTCTAAATGGAATAGAACTTCTTGGAAACTTAACTCTTGGAGCAAGGTCAAAGATCTTGGCATATCTCACTACAAGAAATGGCTTTATTCGCGACGAATTTTGGTGACGAATAAATATTTTGTCGCTATTGATTCAGAATCAGTGAGAAAATAGCATTTCGTCGCCAAAGATCATACTTTCACGATGAGTATCTATTTTCGTCTTTAATAATTAATGAATTTGAGATGAAACTCTTATTTCATTGCTAATTAAGAAAAAATATCGACAAAAAAAATCTTTCGTTGCCTAAAGTATAACATAGGCAATGGAAAAATTATTTTCATCGCCAATAATGACGCTGTTTTTTTTTTCTCTTGTATTTTTCAAATTGGCGACGAAATTCAAATTTCATCGCTAAAAGGTGTACTGTTGGCGAATGAAATTTAAATTTCATCGCCAATAGTATACCTTTTGGCAACAAAATTCAAACTTCGTCGCCAATTCTGAAAAATACAAAGGAAAAAAGGCGCTTATCTTTGCGCCTTTTTTTGTTTGTATTTTCAGAATTGGCAACGAAAACTTAGATTTTGTTGCCAAAGGTGTACTATTGGAGACGAAATTTAAATTTCATCACCAAATCTAAAAAAATACAAACAAAAAAGGCACCATTATTCCCACGAAAACTGATGGGATTCTTGACAAAATTTATTTCATTGCCAAAACAATGCAAAATTTATAAAAGGAAGCCTCAGGAGAGATGGGGAGGGAGAGAAGGGAGAGAGAATAGAGAGGGGGAGGGGGATGGAAGAAAAGGGGAGGAAGAGAGAGGGAGATGGAAGGAAGGGGGAGGGAGAGAGGGAGGTGGGGAGAGGGAGGGAGAGAAAGAGAGAGAGGTGGGGAGATGGAAGGAGAGAGAAAGAAAGAATAGAGATGGGAGGGAGAGGGTAGGAGATAAAGAAAGAATAGATATGTGAAGGGAGGGAAGGAGAGAGAAAGAGGTAGGGAGAGGGAAGGAGAGAGAGAATAAAGATAGGGACGAGGGAGAGAGAGAGAGGTAGGAAAGGGAAGGAGATAGAGAGAGAATAAAGATGGAGAGGGAGGGAGAGGGAAGGAGAGAGAGAGGGAATAGAGATGGGGAAGGAGAGATATAGAGATGGAGGGAGAGGGGAGAGAGAACAAAGAGGGGGAGGGAGGAAGAGAGAGAAATAGATGGAAAGAGGGGAGGGGAGAAAAAATAAAGAGGGGGAGGACGGAAGAGAGAGAGGAGCAGAAGAGAGAGATGTAGGAGCAAATTTAAAAATAATTTTTTTAAAAAAATTCCTTTTGGCAACAAAATTATTTCGTCACTAAAAGTATTTTTTTCATTTTTAAAAATACTTTTAACAACGATAAAAATACTTTTAGGGATGAAATAATTTCATCGCTAATCAGTTTTTTATTATCTCTTTATATGCTTTTTACGACGAAATGTAATATATATATTTAGCAACAAAATAAGACGTCGTAGTTTGCAACGTTACGGCGGCGAAACCATATTTTGTTGCAAAATTTCTTTAGAGACGGAACGACGGTGACGTAATGGGCGACGAAAGAATTTCATCGCGATAAGTATTGCAACGAAAAACTATTTTTTAGTGACGAAACGTTTCGTCACCAAATCCCAAGATTTTGTAGTGTCTCATTATATCATATCTGTTGTAACCTTCATCCCATTCGTGTAGGATAGGCTGAGTGCTACTTTTGTTCAAAGTAGACGAAAAAATCTGGTTTAACAAGTTTTTATGGCAGACTGCTTGTTTGATTTAACCCTCTTTTTTTGGGCTTTGGACCAGCACATGCCATGGCATGAAATGGTGAAGGATTATCCCAAAGGGGGAAACCTTGGCATATCTCATTTCCGTGGTGAATCTTACCTTTGGCCCAATTAGAAAGATCAATATCTCAGTTTAATATGTTGGACTTGTATGAGCCATCTAATTGGGCTTTTAGGGAAAAAATGAAACCTAGCTTGGCTCATAAAAGTATTAGGTTAGAAAATGGGCCATGTTCCAAATCATAGGCCCTAAAATTTTAACTATGCAGGATTCAAGCTGTTGCTTCGAAACCTACCTAGCCCATTTGCACCTTGACATTTTATAAATGGGCATGAGTTTCACATGGTGTTAACGTTGGATAATTTGCCCCTTACTTGAGCTAGGACATGGAATAGTTGATTAGATGCATAGGTGGGAGAATAGTTACATAGGGTGGATTTGTTGCATATGGTAAATTAGAGCATAAAAGGGAAAAAATGGATGTCCAATAACAATCAAGATATCAAGATATGGGACGATAAATGGTTGCCCACACTAGTAACCTATAAAGTTACAACTCAATGTAGGATTCTTCATGAAGGTGCTAAGGTTAAAGACATTATAGACCAAAACATAAATTGGTGGGATGTGGAACTAATTCGAAGGACCTTTTTTTTTTTTTGCATAAGATTGAAGTAATCTTAAAGATGGCTCTAAGTCCACAAATGTAGTGTGATAAACTGATATTGGCACTCAATAAGTCTGGTGAGTTCATGGTTAACACTGCCTATTGTGCTATGTTGAAGCTTCGACAGTCTTAGGACATGGGGGAAAACTCAGATTTGGGGGCAAGGAGAAAGGTTTGGATGAGTATATGGAACCTGAAGATGCCTAATAAAATTAAGAACTTTGCATAGAGAGATTGGCTCAAAGAAACTCGAAGACATCTTGTGCAGTTAGAATTTGTCAAGTGACAAACAAGGTCTTGGATTTGGTCATGGTCCATCAACATCAAAAGCTTTGAAGAAAAAGGGTAAAGTCATAACAACAACGTGGGATGATGATTTTGAAGATGCAAAAAAATCCACTTCCTGACACTGCCAGTGCCAAGAATGTTACACTCATGTCTAGATCTTCACAAATCACATCTAACAATAGTACTGATGATGATGATGATAATGACTAAGTGTCAAATGATGAACATGATTGGAAAGCAAAATATAGAATTCTATTTGAAATATCTTTGAAGATGATCAAATTCAATAAGAATAATGCCATCAAGTTGAAAGCTGCAGAAGAATAGATCTCATCTCTCAATGATGACTTAGAAAAATCAGTTTCAAAGCTACATCTCTTGGAAAGTCAGAAAAATACTATGGCTGATACACTGATTGATGAAAGTCATAAGCATAAATTGTTGAACAATGATTTTGATAAGTCTGAACAAGAGGTTGAATCCTTAAAAGAAGAGTTGAATAATTGCAAAAAGAAGAAAGATGATTTGAATAAAACATTGAATATTGCCATGTCAGAACTGAAAGTTACAAAATCTTCGTTAACCAAGATGAACATTGGCTCGAAGAAAAATCGAAGACATGCCTAAGGTCAAGATAAGAGCTCTCTGGGTCAAAAAATCTAACTTGCCACTGAATTGGTACACACTGCGCTGAAAGCTTCAAATTAGCAAGTGTGGGTACAAAATCCAAAAGCCCTTGATCGAGAAGACCAAGCTCCCACCCTCAATGATTAAAAAAAGATGACATTAAGGGGGAGTTACAATTGAGGGGGAGCTGCTGGATCATAACTGATAGATATGTTGCATGCCAACATTTTTATTTTTGTCAATTATGGATGCAAAGGGGGAGTATGAAGACTGGTTGCAGACTGAAGGCAAAAAAGTTTTTTATTGCAATTTACTCAATCTAATTTTGGTTTTATTTTTTGGGTAGATTGTATGTATAGGAACTTTTGTCCATGAATTGCCAAAGGGGGAGATTATATAGTTTTTTGTGTAATTGGCTAATTCATGGGTTGGATAAAACTTTTCTGTTTTGGGTTTAGTTCTTGTTTGTGCCATAAGTGATAGTTCTTATTCTACAAAGAGTATTGTTTGTGCCAGCGCTGGTAGTTCCTTCTTTACAAGAAATGTTCTTTAGGGCACGAATTACGAGTTATAAAAAGGGTTCCTCTCTTAACTTTAAAGGAAGGATCTTATTGTTTTAAGTGGAGAATACCCATTGGAGATCATAACTTTTCTCTAAAACAACCATTGGAGAGTTGTGATAAAGCTTTGTGCTCTAGAGCTTTTGGCTTCTACATCCTTGTAGAAGATCATCTTCTCTTGTAGAAAGTTTATTTGTCTCGTATGGCTTCAAGGTGTGTTGAATCAAGTGTGAAGAAGGTGATTGGTAAGTACATCGATAAGAAGAACTTTAGTCCTTTAGGTTGTGTATAACTGGATGAGGGTAGTAAATAGATCTTATAACCTTAATGTTGGAGCCCATAAGGCTCTTAGATTTGGTCATCTCTGTGTCAAGCCGTGGTGTGGACTGACCCTATCCCAGATTGGCTATCAAGTTTCATGCCCTGTTTGTAGTTGTTTTGATGTATTATGTTTGCTTTTGTTTCATTCATGATAGTTTACTTTAAAAAAAGATTAAAAAAAAAAAGAATAACTAGCATCAGACTTTGGACTCCATCCCATTCCAAACCAACTAAGTAAATGCCTATATCAATGATGTTTGAGTTCCTAGCACTCATGGTGCACCTTTGGGTTAAAGCCAAGACCAATGCCTGTTGTAGCCTATTGTTATAAATTAGAGAAATGAAATAACCCCACAATTGAAAAATTGAGGTGCTTAGTTGGATTATTAATTAAATGCAATACTTGGAGGTGTTGCTTGTCTTATTCTTAGATAGGTTCTTTTTTCTTATTGATTGGAACTTATCCAGAACAAGATAGAAGGAAATCATGATACAATATTATGTGATAATTTAGGCATTATCATGGAAGTTCCAATTCCTCTTTAATGAAATTCGAGCATTATCTACCAATATTAATGTTAGCTTTCGACACTAAAGTAGATTGGCAAATATGATGGCGAATGCTTTAGCCAAACAAGATGTTGAGAGGGTTTTAACTTGTAGTTTTTGTATGAGTGGGGTACAATACTCTTGTACCTTTGTGTTTCCTCACACTTTTTGTTTTTATTGTTCTCTCTTTGTTACCCTTTCTCCTTTAATAAAAAGTTACCGTTAAAGAAAAAAAAACATTGTGTGATAATTACTTTAATTTAAATTTCTTGAAATGGATTTATTATCCACAATATATTTGGTGGAGAATTGGTTTCAATCTCATCTCTAGCTGAACATTTATTGATGGTATATAATGTGATGATAATTATGGAAGTGACAATATAATGCATTACACATGTCTAAAATTACTGATGCTGGAAAGGGGTACCATATAATAACCTGATCAGGCAGTAGTGTTGTTTTTATCCGCCAAGAAATTGTAAAAATTACATGAAGTTGCAATCTACTTGATTGTCAGTGACCCATCATTGATGATGGTGATACTAATGCTTTCTTGGCATATGCTGCCCTACTGAAGTGAGATGACTAATAATGGCTTTCATTTTACCAAAGGAGACGCTAATTATATCTTTCATATGAGATTTGCTAATAAAGCTACTCCAATTGAAGAATGATGTCTTGGCCTAAATCCATCTATGTAGGATGGGCTTCCTGATGAAGCAAATGTGAAGTTACAAAGAACACAATATCTACTTTCTGATGGATCTAGATGTGGAGACGCCAACACGCGGCCAGAGATCTATGTGCGTTCTAGCAATTGGGAAGCTCCGAGGATCTTTTTGCCTCTTGTCTATATATCTATTGGAATGTGGCTGTACTTTGGTTAACCACAAGTAGCCAAAACACCAATCAAAATTTTTTAGAATTTTTGGAAAAAAGAAAAAAAATAAGTGGTCATTTCTCCCTCCCTCTCACGTCTCTCCTTACCACTTCTCACTCTCTCCCACAACTGAACAACTACACCAACTCCCTCACCTCTCTTTCTCCCAACAACCTCACCTTTCTTTCTCCCACACCCCTCTACCTACTCTCCCTCCCTCACATCTCTATCTCTAGATGGACTGAATCTCACCCTCTCTTTCTCCCACACCCCTCTCCCTACTCTCCCCCCGTCACCTCTCTATCTCCCCATTCTGATTCCCCCTGCTCTAGAAAAAGACAAAGACAGTTGAAGCAAAGGAAAAAATAGAAAGGAAAGTGAGAAAAAGATGCAAGAAAAATGGGGTTTGAGAAGGAAAGTGACCCATAGAAGACCAGTTCATAAAGCTACGACAAAAGGTACGTAGAACCATAACACATTTAGCACAGCATTTGGAAAACAATGAGTCATTTGAATACAAACTATGCTAGCTTACTATTCTTGCATGAGAGAGGACACAAATCAGCTAAAACCGTCAAAGTATAGAAAACACTGAAACAGGACACACCAAAAACACTAAAAGGTAGAGACCCCCAAAAGAGACAACAAAACCCATATAAAATTGACCAACTCAAACAAATGGAACTCCACTACACATTAAATATTCTAAGACACCCACAACAAAGCAACAGTTCTAGATCAAGGGGAGCTGGCTTTAACAACAAGCCCATAAGGCACTGAGCCTCAACCAGATGGGGTGGGGGGGAGGGGTGGTTGTTGTGGCACTGGGTAAAGAGGACCCCCAAATCCACAAAATAATGCTAGTGACATTATTATGGAATAAATAACTACGTAAAAACTAATGTTCGATATTTTTTATTGTTTTACAAGATTTATCAATTTGGGCTTTAGATCAACTGTTTGGATTAATACCAAATGTGGAGTCTACTTGAGAGGCCATGCCGAGGTGGATTAGATTGGGATATTATTGGTGGAACCCCCAACAATTGTAATTATTGTCCATTTGCCATCCATGGTATTACCAAGAAGATGGATGGTTAGAATCTCTTGTTGCATGTTAAAGATAGTGAAGTGAAGAGAATCAATATATCTATTTAGAAGTGGTTGTTCTTTGGTAAACCACAAGAAGCCAAAAGCCCAATGCTATTTTTTCTAGAATATTTATGTAAAAAAAAGGTGGCAAGCTTAGCAGCCCCTAAGGCAGGCCTACAGGCCTTAACACAAAGCCCCTATCTATGGCTTGGCTTTGTTCATGATTTGATACCATTCTACATGGGTTCAATATGCGGGCTAGGACTAGTCTAGCCTACCCACACCTATGTGGTGTTCATGACAGTTGAAACGGAAATAAATTTTGTTATTTGTTACCTCATTATTTGTATGTGTTTCTTCCATAAACTTCTCTGTTATTGGCGCATGATCATGTTTGATTATCAATTTGTTGATATTGTTTGTTTTCAACAACAATCTGCTAGTGATGCCCTTTTTTTTTTTTTTTTGATTTACAAAAGTAGCAGTTCTCATGCTTATCAACTATTGTTGCTTTCTCTATGTGGTAAATTCTAGGGCTTCGGATTATTTGAGTGAATATGATGGTGCATGTCTTCAAATGAGATTGGCTTATAGCCAGGTGACCATTCTTTTCTCTTCTTGTTTTTCCTTTTTAAGAAAGAATTTCATAAGGTGTTCTTTAGTCAATCTCATATTTTAGGAAAAAAGAAAAAACGGGTGGCAAGCCCACTGGAACCTAAGCCGGACTACATGCCTTGCAGCAAAGCAAGTCTAGCCCTACCCATGCCTTGGCTTTGTTCATGATTTGATACCATTTTACACATAGGCTCGACACGCAGGCTAGGACTAGTTTGACCTACCAACACCTGTGTGGTGTTCATGATAGCCGTAATGGAAATAAATTTTTTTTTCTGATCTCATTATTTGTATGTGTTTCCTCCGTAAACTTCTCTGTTATTAGCACATGATCATGTTAGAGTATCCATTTGTTGATATTGTTTGTTTTGAATAAACAATCTGCTGGTGATGCCCTTTTTTTATTAATTTACAAAAATGGCAATTCTCATGCTTATCAGCTACTGTTGCTTTCTCTATATGGTAAATTCCAGGGCTTCGGATTATCCAAGTGAATAAAATGGTGCATGTCTTTAGATGAGATTGGCTTGCAAACAGGTGGCCATTCTTTTCATTTTCTTTTTTTTTTCTCTTTTTAAGAAAAAATTTCCTAAAGTGTTCTTTAGTCAGTCTCATCTATATGCGTTGTGATGGAATAAACCCAAATACATATTTTATTTACATATATTTTTACACAAACCATACCCTTCACACTCACACTACCTTTGTCACACAACTACACTTCACCCATTAAACAACATCGTGCCACCCACGCAACCCATCTTCACCACCATTAAACCCATTATGTCACATGCACCTCTCAACAGTAACTAAAATCAGACTCAACCCTGCACACAATACATCTACTGCACTAGCTTCAACCTTTCACGACCATTCCACTACCATCAGCAGACGTTGCCAACACGAAAGCAACATATTCAAATAATGTTTTATGAAAAAAGAGGTCCATCCACACCCATTGTCCTCTCTCCTCTCTCTTTAAATAAACTGACACATTATAACTGCCTTCAATAAAAACTTCCCACTCCATATATAACTGCTCTCCATCTCCCACTCCGAATAGAGAGGAGAACAAAACAAAAAAAAGGGGAAGAAACAAAAGAAATTGAGAAGAATCGATGGAGAGCAGAGGAGACTGAGAGAAACAGAGAAGGTGGCCAAGCATGAATAAGGCTAGGATTTGGTGGGAGGCGGTCAAGAATAGCATGATCTCAAGCAAAGAAGTTTCATTTTTCAATTGACCAAGAAAAATCCAGGTGTGAAAACTCTCTCATCTCTTCACCACCCAACTCTTTTACTTCCACCCATCTCTACACAATGCACAACCGTAACAGCCAACACATCACCGTCACACACCACCACCTCCACCCGCAAACCTCATCTCAGTACCATATGATTGTTACCATACTCTCTCATCTCTCTCTTATCACTGCAGAAAATAAACAACACCAACATAGACCACCCCCAACGGCAAAGGCTAACTTGGCATGGGCGTGGAAGGTGGGTACGGCCTCAAAAGCCGCGCCGATGTAGGGCTCGCCATCATAGATGTCCTGGAGGTGGGAGCATTGTGGGGTAGGGTGAGAGTGAGGGAGCGGGAGATGGGGTAGGCGAGGGAGACGGGGTAAAAGGCGGACTAGGTGGGAATGGAGTGTGAGGAGAGGGTGGAGAGGTCGCATGATTAATTCATGCGAGGACCTTTCTATCCTAACCTTGTTCATGTTGATTGGCACGAATCGATCAAGCTCTGGTGGTGCAATTCGTGAGGTAGAGTAGAAATTTTGACCTACTTAGACTTTCTTCAAAGACACTATTTTCTTAAGCCAAGCTAAGAGATCCATGTTTGAAGAATTTAGTGGGAAAGAAAATGGTTGTGTAAAGGAGATATATACTCTTCACTTTCCAGTAAAGTAAAACATATGAGATGTCAAAAAATGGTAAATTAAACATATGAGATGTCAAAAAATGGTAAATTAAACATTCACTTGTCTGTAACAAAGCAAAATTATTGGCAGTTGATTAAGTATAAGTTTTTTTTTTATTTTGGGCCAGGTGAGACTTCTACATTCCACTTGCTATGAGAAACCAAAATGGGTGAAGGAAAAATTTTGACAGTTTCGATTACTTTCCCACACATTTCACCTTATTTCTCTTGAAAAACAAATATCTCCAGGCAACTTTCAAATGGGTCCTAGCCACTGAATAATCACCATGCTTTCAAGAAATTATTAAATGCCTTCAAACACCTATAGTTGTTCTTTGACTATATTTATCTTAGCAGCTCTCATGGCCTGGGCAACCCATGTCCAACCAATTGAACTGGATTCGGGCCTTGGGTTTAGTATTCAGACTGGGCCTAAGTTCAAATTTTGGGCCTATTTAATATTTGGACTGCGGATAAATAAAGTGACACAAAGCCTAAGCCAGGCTAGGACCAAATAAATATCGGTTGTAGTGTACCTACTAATTTGCCAAAATAAAGTAATAAAAAGCCTTGCCCTGGCTGGCCTAATCAACTAAATGGTGGTCTTAGGCTTGACAAAAATTGCGGCGGGCAAGGTCAGGCCAAAAACTAATAGCCCATGTCCTGAATGGGACGGATAGAGGCTAATATTTCTTAAACTAGGCTGGGATTAGATTTCCCTCTGCCTGACTCTTGAGCACCACTATGTAGCTTCCCAACTCACCAATTTCATTTGTCTTAGCACCTCCACTTCTCAACATTTTTCATCTCATGCCGAGTTTCAACTTCTCTTTAATTTTTCTTGTGACTAACAATGGCACATAAGATGGCCTTCGGCTAGTCTTTATAACCTCCCATTTACTCTATCTTATATATATATACATATATATAAATATATATTTATTTTTCTTTCATAGTCTGAGATAGGAGAGTAGGATATGCCAATATGGTACTTCCAAATTATGTTTGGATGAATTTGATGAGTTTTGGAGTTAAATTGAATGACGAAAATAATAATATTATTTTACAAATTTCAATTTTCATGAAGAAAATAATAATAATAATAATAATAATAATAATAATAATTTGGTTTTTTTAAATGTGTGTCTTTTGTGGTTCTTGGATCAGTGCATAGCATGGGGTTGTTTGCTAGTATAATACTCTAGTGGAATGTATTTCTTATTCTGTTAACCATAATCCTCTAAAACCCCAATGCTAATTTCCTATAATTTGAGGAAAGAAAGAAAAAAACCTTGGCAATCTATCCACAAATATTGTTCTCTCTCCACTCTTTCTCTCAAAACTAACTGTCTTCATGTAACGGACTAAAAATAACTTCCCACTACATATAACTCCTCTCCTATCCCACTCCAAATATAGAGTATGACAAACAAATAAAAAAAAAAGGAAGAAAACAAGAAAACTGAGAAGTTTGGATTGAGTGAGGAGGATAGGGAAAATAAGAAAAACAAGGAGAGCCCACTGAAAACAGGTCCAACTGAGCCCACTGAAAACAAGACCATCTCCCCTTCTCTCATCTTTTCTTTCATCTTTTTTTCCTCCATTTCCAATCAAGCATATCTAACAACCATTACATTATTCTCCACCATGAGTAATCTGCTATATCATAACATAATGCAACCATGCAAAACCCAACACTCTTCATCACATATTATCTCACACGCATCATCACACCTTATCTCACACGCTTCCTATTCACTATCACAACCACTCCCCTGTTCAGGTGACAGAACCCAAGACAACCATCATCAGCCCACGACCATCACTTCTACATCATCTTAATACAAAGCTCCACTCTGACACCAACCATCCATTCCAAGAAAAAAAAAACCCTTGACTAACACAAAGTTGCTACAATTTCCCTAACCAACGTCCATCTTAACCCATCTTCGTTTCCTACGATCCATACACACCAAATCCTAAAAATCTCAAACCCACCAACATCCTAAAGCCCAAAAACAATTTTAGAAACCAACCCCACTTAAATTGCCTCTTCTCTAACCACAACATATGCCATGCCCCCGAAACTGGGCTGAATCCAAACCAGGTTCTAGGGGTATGAGAATTAGGGCCAATTAAAAATTTTCTTATATAAACAATACAGGCCCCAACTCTGGGTGTCACGCCCCGATCCCGGGAATTAGGGATTTGAGTGGGCCCCCAGGGCGTGGATACGTAATCCCGTAGAAATTCGTGCACAATCTGTGCCCTGAAGAATTGTGCACGAATTCCTACAAGGGAGATTCCACAGGAACGTGTGAGGAATGCTAACACCGTAGGAATATAACTCATTATAACAAACTTCTGTGAAATACTCTGTAATGATCAAAAGCAAAACAAGAGAAGCATGTCCTCAGATTTCATAGATAGATATATATATCAGTAACTAAGTCTTTAATTACATTCTTGCAATCCAACTACTACTTAATGAAGTTAAGTACAAAAGGTCCAAATTCCACATACCTGAGGGTAGATCAAAATTTCGAATGTAACACCTCCAAAACCAGCGTGCTCCGTAGGATGACTAATAGAAAACATTGCCATCCTTCCATTCATCTATACCCCGAGGTACCGTTGGGGTACCCTCCGGGGGCACATCAGCAATCGGGTTGGAATTGGGTTCCGTACCTGCAATACCAAGGGTAACACTGTTAACACGACAGTTAAGCAAGTACAGAGGCATATGAAACTAACATAATGTATCAAATGAACTTATCAATATACACTGGATAGGAGAGCAATAACAGTCTACTAGGCATATGGTGCATGAGTAGCAATGAGTGAAAAATCAACATCAAGATGTAATACACACTAATTGGCATTCACGAGGCTTTATTCTCCCAAAAGGGAAGCATACATACATATGGACCACTAGGAGATCAAGCTAGCTTCCCGAGGAGTGCCGACAACTCCTCCGTAAACTACTGTAGTAGTGACTTAATAATACCCCAAAGGGCACAAGCTAAGTGGTGCCGACTCAGATTCACCTCTCTTATACTTCCAATCATACTTGTCATTACATACATAGGGAATATCAGTTTGGAAATATAATCAATCATGAATATCGACGAACAATTAAACGAAGCATACTTATATGAGCTACGAAGGCTCGAACCTCGGCTATACCCACTTTTTGGCTAGCAAGCACGCATTCAGTAAAAGCTCTGGCTTGTCAGACACGCACTTATTAGAAGCTCAGGTCTGAATCGCCTCAAGGTTTGACTAGAGAGAGTGAATGCATAGACAAATCATATTGAAGGCAAGGTTTTTAACAAAATGAATACATTCAGATTGAGTAAGGGTCAAAGGAAATTACTAGCCAACCCTATAATAAATAATTCCATGATCCCAAGGTCATTCCACTCGATGTACTCATAAAACGTCCGGTGCCATTGTGTTACCGCATCTTAGTATTACCGTGTATATATAAAGGACACCCCTTCTTATGCCAACATCCATGACGTGATATTGGGAGATCATCCAGGAATTTCTCATTTTCTTTAACGTGTACTTACCATTAACCAATGTGGTGGTAGGAAGGTGCCAATACTAAGGTCCTCCAAGGTCAATGAAAGTTTCTAGTATCTTAGATTTCACTTGGTTCTTACGGCTTAGCCGTGTGTAATGCTACGACTTAACCATGTGGCTCAGGTTTCCACTAAAAATTCAGGCGCATTTACGGCTTAGCCGTGCTAAGCCTACGGCTAGGTCACAATTGGGTTACGGCTTAGCCGTAAGGCATTACACGGTGTAGCCCTGTGTGAGCCGAAGAAGAAAATGGGTTTTTTGAGCTCTCAGGAAAATTTGCCGTAAGAAGGTTTACGGCTTGGGCACGGGCTGGGTACGGCTTAACAGTAGTTCATTTCACGGTGCAGCCATAGGTAAGCCGCAGTACAAAACCAAATTTTGTTACTCTCAGAACTTTGAGTTGTAAACATTTACGGCTTAGCCGTGGCTTCGCCTTACGCTTCAGAAAACCTGAAGTCAGTTCTGCAGCTCAGTTTCAATACGAAACCAGTACAGAACCTGAATTGTTTGGGGGGGAGTTTCTATGGCTTAATCATAATGTACTTGAAGGTGTTCAATACCCACACACCCTCTTATTCCATGTTTACATCCTAACTCAATCCGTGCCACATTTGTACACAGTTAAACAGTGAAAACAGCTGAGATTGGATAATTTGAAGAACACATAAGAATCAATGACTTAACCACGCATGCAGCACATATGAACTCTAATACTTGCCTCTTAACAGTGTTTGTCCTCCCTAAGTCCTTCTTGTTGTGTGGTTAAGGGAAACCTCCAAATGAAAGTGGGTTCTCTACAAGTAGAACATACAATTGATGAATGGGATATTGATGAATGAGATTTAGATTTGCATGCATGTCATGTAATTGAATCCTTATGGCTCTAATAAACCCAAAATGAATGAAATGGAGGTAAGTCTTCACCTTATGCAGCTAATTGCTTGGAGGGGAGAATGCTCAAGGAGAGAATGCATAGAGAAGGAGAAGAGGAAGAAGAAGAAAAGTTCCCACCATTACATGCAAGACTTCCCAAGTCTAGTAGCTCCCTAATCTGGAAGTGAAAATGAAGATTGAGGAGGAGAGAACCACTCCGGCAGCCAATGTAAGGAGGAAATAAGAGAAAGAAAGAAAGGACGTTGAGTTCTCTTTTAACTTAAGGTTTTCCTGCATTTCACATGCAAGTCCAAGCTTTTTCATGAAATTATAGTTTAGGCCACATGGACCTCAATTGGCTCAAGACGAGTTCATATCAAATCAAGGCCAACACGAAAGATGATCTACATGAAAAATTATACAAGGGGCGGTGGATGTGGTGTCCATACGATGCAAGAACAATTTACAAAAAGGTCCTCAACTACTGAGCTAAATTCAACTCCGCTCAACTACCTGTCCATGACCTAAAGCCAATCATTTTTAAACTAGATTAACCTTAACAAGGTTTAATTAACATAAAACGTGATCAATTAACATAATTAAGATTAGTGAGATTCGGAACCTTACACTGGGTGGATCGTAATCCTTCATGAGGCTATGCTTGGTGATCAAGCAACCATAATCACACGCAAAACTGAAATCCATAACCTGTGTAGCTGAGTATCATATACAAATCTTATAACAAATCTCATTAATAATAAAATCAAAGTCAAGTACTTCGAAGCCTAATAATTAAAGTAGTAATTTCAAGACAAATAAATTTAATGAATAAACTAGTGGCCCCAAATGTGGCCTTAGTACATAATCTAATGTTTCAATCTCCGCAACAATAGTAAGACACCTTAGACGATGTCATCGGTGCTCTACTCAATAATTCCACCATCTGGCATAATCTCCTGCATCGCTTAACCTTCTGGTTTGGCACTGGTAACAGAACCTAGACACCAAAAGTAGTAGGTCAAATTGACGTAATATAGCAAGAAAGTAAACTGCAAGCAATGATGTTAATCAATTAAATTAAAACATATTTTTCATTCTACCCGAAATACATCAAATGCAAGGCATGAATGCACAAAAACGGGTATTCTCGCAGATACAATATACGAAAAACTAGTATTCCCATAGATATAATATACAAAGATGGGTATTCTTGCAAATACAATACCCAAAAATGAGTGTTCCCAGAAATATAATATACAAAAACGGGTATTCCTATGATACAATATACAAAAACAGGTATTCCTGCAAATATAATATACAAAATGGTTCTCGTAAATATAATATACAAAAACAAGTATTCCTGCTAGATATAACAAATGGCATAGTTGTATAGTATATTCCACCATAGTACACGCTGACCTGATGGCGTACATCCACTTCTGAATTACAGTCGATCAAATATATATGTATATACAAATTTATACGTCTACTGATGCACAATGAGCCATGCTATAAAACCTTTAATTCATAATATCCAACCCCAAGTATTTAGATTATTTACTTTTAAAGTGTATTGTGTTCATGTGTCATTTTAATTTCTCTGAAGGTAAGCACTAATCCACCTAATGGTTAGAGTTAATTAAATATGTACATGTAGACCAACCTTCCTTCAAAATAGTAATGAGAGTCCATGATGCCAATATCCCACTGTTGGTGTCTATCATGTGATGCATCCTAGAGGTCATATTCCCATTTTGAATTCGGTCCAACCCTCATGTGACATTCAATTAGTTTTTTTCAAAATAAAACTCGTCTAATCCAATTATGTAAAGTTAAGGTGTCTTACAAATTGTGTAAAAGTATCCAGATTTCTAATCCAAATTCTAATCCAAACTAAACCAAATTATGATTAAAGGGAGAGGGAACAATTAGGTTCTTAATCTTCATTGTTATGTACAAAAATACCAAATTATTTTATATAAAACAAAAGATCCAAATCTTGGATTCAGATTAAAAATCTAAACTCAAATTAAAATCCAAATTAGATTCCAAATACATTCTAATTAAAATTCAATCATCCCCAATTACATCTTAATTAAATTCCAATTGGACTAAATAAAAAATTAATCACAAGTAATGAAACCCCAATTAAAATTATAAACAAACCTAATTAAAAATTACTTAATTCTAATCATGTCACCATTAAACCTTAAATAATGTTCCAATCCATTTAAAATTAATATTCTAAATCCTAACTAATATTTTACTCAAACTGGGCCCCTCAGAAATCAGCCCAACAGGCCCAGCCGTAGCTGGGCCCAGTAGCAGCTCGGCCCTAGCGTTGCCAGGCCCAGTAGAAGCGAGGCCCAGCCTAGCTGCTTAGCAGCGCAGGCAGCGGCAACCCCCTTTTTTATAATATTTCTTTTCATATGCAGATTATGTATTTCAATTAGAAAAATAAAAACTTTATTATTAAACCCGAATCAAGATATTAAACCCAATCGAAGAAATCATATATAAAGCATGTTATTCAACAAACAACCAAAAGACATTGTTTACAGTTATCCATTTGCTTGGATTTCGATGCCAAAAGCAGATCTGAAGATCAAACCTTAGTTTTCCTTGGAGAACCTCTAAAGCTTGGTTGCAGAGGAAAGGAAGAAAAAGAAAAAGAATTGAGCGTATGAAGAAAAGACAATCGAAAGCCTTTAGGGTTATATTATGTAAAGGTATTTCTAAATTACAAGGAGTCTCCTTGCTTTTTAGTGAGTTTTACAAAATTTCAGAAAAGGGCTTTTGGCTTAAAAGGGTCAAATAACTCAGCCCAAAGCCCAAGAATGTTTAATCAGGCCATCTCCAATGGGCCCTACACAAAACTACCATGCATACAAGGATCCAAATCTCTAAAATGGCCTATTAATTACCCATCTAACCTTCTCAACTCGACTCAAACCCAACAAACTGATTCGACCCAAAATTAAAAATCTGGGCTTGACAACATACCTTCTCAGACAAAAAAAAAAAAAAAACAGGAGAGAGAATAGAGAGGAAAAAAGAAAGACAGAACTAGAAAAGAAAACGAGTGAGAAGAAGATAAAAATCTCAATCCCAACAACGTCCTAAAGCCTAAATACAATGTCAGAAACCAACCACAGTTGAACTGCTGCCTCTCTGACCACAACATACCTTCTAAGACCATAAAAAAAAAAAAGAGATAACAGAGAGGAAAGAAGAAAGAAAGAATTAGAAAAAATAAAAAGATGAGAAGAAGAAAAAACTTCACCGTGCACCTATTTCTGGCAACGCAGTGCACCGTCCACAACACCACTAGCTCCTTTTATCTTCTTTCTTGTGCCTACAAATCCAAACAGCAAAGATGAAACACTGGAAAACCCATTCTATAATTTTTGGTGTCTCGTCAGAAGAAACAAAACAAGAGCCACTTTTTCATCCTAAAGTTATGCCGCACTGAAGCACCATAACATTTCGGTGGTCCATCCTCCTCATAACTCGCGAGTGACATTCATGTCCAGTGAGGTGAGACCATGAATGAAAATCGCAGTGTAAGGTCCAAACTCTAGATAATTATGATTTATAGTAATTAAGTCGATTTTACTTTAATTTATATGTTATTAGGCTAATTTAACTCAAATCCCTTTGGGTTTGGGTCATGGATAGGTAGTCGGGTCGGGTTTGAACCTTATTAGGTAGTCCATGACCTTTTGTATTTTAGCATTTTCATGGTTTTGTATCATTGATGCATCATATTAGTTGCATCGGGTGAGTTTCATCTTGTAGGACATCTTTCATATTTGGCTCAATTTCATTTGGACCCATCTCAGCCCATTTTAAGCCCAAATAATTCAAACTGGATATATATAGAAACCAAAAGGACTTATTTGCAATTTTTGGCATTCCACTCTTTTAAATGCTCAAATCTATCGTTCTTCCTCTCCTTCCTTTTCTCATTTGGCTACAGTGGGAGTTTCTTCTTCTCCTCTCTTCTTCCATCACTCTTTCTCGCTTCCTCATCTAGCCTCCATTCTTTGGTGATTGAAGGCTTGCATGCATCAAGCTTGAGGTTCTTCTTCTTCCTCATTACTCCTCTTGCTTCCTTCTTTGAAAGCTAAGCCTCATCTCCTTCCCCACTGCTTGTAGAAGACTTGAGGTAAGGAAACCCCATCTCCATTTGAGTCATTGAGTTCAATAAGGGTCAAGAGATCCAATCCATTAGCATGCATGCATCTCATTCTCATTCTCCATGTTGCATGTGTTAGATTTTTCATTAGTGAAGCCTTCTCCATCCTCTAACAAGAGGCAAATCGATTTGAGTGAAGCACCACGCCTAAGGCAAGTATAAGGATACATTATCTTCACATGCATGGCTTATTTCTTTATTCTTGATGTATTCTTGTGAAGTACCCTTTTTACAGCTCAATGGATAATGCATGGAATTGATTCATGATTTTTAATGATTTTGGGATGAATAAATGATAGTGGTCATTTAGGGAACCTAAGAATGTGAAATGGAAGCCTTTATGTTGGTTTGATTGCAGGTGGAATAGTAGATTGGAAGAGGAAACCAGTTGGAAACTGAACATGCCCGTAGCAGAGTGCTTCAGGGCCGACTGGTCGGTCCTTAAGCCAGATCAGTCGAATTGCCTCTCAAGGTAGTCCGACCGATCAGCCACTCTGCCTGGCCAATCGAATTTCATTTTTGGATGCGGTCCGATAGGTCGAACCAATACCCGATCTATCGGGTAAGCATAACCTGTAGCTTCTAGAGAGGTGTTCCAAAACTGAATTTATGTTTGACTATGAACTTTCTATAGTCTACGGAATAGCTTAATGATGGATTACACCCTTTTAGTTTGAGAAAGAGACCGAGGTATCCACCCACCCATATTATAGGTTGTAGGGTTAACCGAAGACCATTTATGACCATATAAGTGGATCCTTTGTTACACCAACCAGCCCAACGGTAACTAAACGTGGAGAAGGAAGAGTGTTGAGCTGTCACGCCTTCCCTCTTAATTCTCCAATTAGTTTTCAATGTCACGTCATGGGTGTTGGCATAGGATGAAGTGTCTTTTACATATATAAGTAACACCGAGAATGGTAACACAATGACGCTGAACATCTTATGAATACACCATATTGAATGACCTTGGAAACCCAGATTATTTAGCATAGGGTTGGCTAGTAATTATCCTTGAAACCTCTCAATCTAATTGCATTCATATTGATAGCAACCTTGACCTCAATATGATAGTTCATATCAGCATGCATCATTGATGATCAGTATTTTACTCAGTTGTGATTCTATGATTGGTATTTTCATCAAGACTATAATACATTTCCGTATGAGTATAAACAGATCTGTATACGATGAGTATGAGTTTCAGATTTCATTTCGATATACTTGGAGTTGGCACCACTTAGCTTATACCCCATAAAAGGTTCGACGGGACCAAATTGAAGCATTTTATCAGTTGTCTGCTACAGTAGTTATCAAAAGAGTGAGTCGACGCTTTTAGGGTAGCAGTCGGTCTGGCCCGATCGCTAGTGATTTCCCACGGATCAGTTTACTCTCTTATTAGAGAGAAGATAGCAATGTGGTTACCGTCTGGTATGATGTACTCTTTATTCATGATTCCTTATTCATGCTTATTTATATGCATAAGTGCCTAGATTTCGATATTGCTCTCTATAATCATCACGTCATTTTAATTCCATTATTATATCATGTTAAGCTTGTGTATCCTTATCATTGCTTAACCGTCGTGTTAACAGAGTTACCATGGTGTTATAAGTATGGAACCCATTGTCAGTCTGGAACTCAGCGTGCCCCCGGAAGGAACCCCAGCATTACCTTTGGATGCGAACGAGTGGAACAAGGAAGATATCTTTTATTGATCCTCCTCAACAGTGCAAAACAGGGTTAATTTGGGTTGATTTAGGTTAGCCAAGGATTAGCTTAGGGTTCATCTTGACACTTGATATGTTTTGTACTATTCCTGGATTTTTCATACCTATACATGTAGTCGGGATAATTAATAAACTTTGTTTTATTAGTGAATTAAAGTGAATGTTTTATTGATGTCTATGATATGTGCAGGTGAATTCTCCAGGTTTCCGCTTAATTAATTATACTTGTTAATACGTGTTTATGGATCTTCCTCAGATGTAACTATGGATCACCCTTGTGACAATTTGTACGTGTCTGTTATGGCACGAATTGTCACGGATACATGTGTTATGCCTCGGAATCCTCAATAAATCCCCAATTCTTGAGTTTGGGGCATGACACGCGGTATCGGTCGAAGTATCAGTCGGTTCAAAAAACCGATACGGTATTTGTATCAGTCGCGATTCATGATCCATTGTAGTTATCGCGGTGTGAATTTTTTTAATCCAAAAAAACTTGAAAAAATATCCAATAAATAAAAAATATTAGAAAAGATTAGAAAATAATTTTTTTTCCATTGGGAACAAGTATAAATCAAAATATCGGTCTCCCTAAGTTATGATATCCTATATCGCTGTCTTGTTTGAAATTGTGATTTTTTTTTTGTAAGAACCATAATTATGACTTACGAAATATGAACTACCTGTTAGTGTGAAATTTTAGATAATACAGCTTATTTATAATTTATATATAGTGGTTGTACTTGTATCTTTATAGTATATAACTATATACCCTATCATAATTTATCGGTTATCATTCATCAATCATCAATTCATCACTCAATTATCAAGCAAGTTGTGAAATTCCAGAATATGAATATTAACATAGCATATAACATAATGATAGTAAAATAAATCATAAAGCAATTGGAGAGAATGAATGCACATCCTAATTCTAAGTGAAGTGTCGTCTGGGATTGAGATCATCGTCATCATCATTTCTTCTTTATTGGTATGGGTTATAATAATATGATCCAAACTCTTCCACTGCACTCTCATACCCTTGGCCATATTAATATTGTTGCTGAGGAGCGAAGATTCCTTCATAGTACGATGAGCTATCCTCAGTAAATTGAGATAACTGGAGGCCCAAATTTAAATTAAAAAAAATCATGAAGAACAAAAATAGCTTGTTAAGACTCACGTTGGATCATTCCTTGCTCATACCACAGTTGTGACGGTGGAACTAAAGGCAACTGAGTTCGCCAATGAGGGTTATATCCATACATAGCTTGCTATTGTCCAACATTGCTTACAGAAGTACCTTCCCCCCTCTTTGACTGATGCTATTACCAATCTCTGTCTCAGTTTGTGAGACATATCTTACATAACCACGATAGGGATCTAAGTTTGTAGTACCAAGAAAATGCTCAATTGTCTTGTATATTAGTGGCTCATTATCTCCATAGTAACCACCAGTCTCAGGAGAATCAGGAGGAATTCTTGCTGATGAGGAAGATGTAGAGATACTCGACTCACTTTCCTCACCCACCTCCTTTCCTCTTGCCTCTATAGGATCAATCATAGTACCCCTTTGTAGCCATGCCAAATTTATCTCTTGTAATATTTTAGAGGCTTTCATTGGTGCAAACTTCTTCCCAGTTAAGTCCTCAACCATCTCCACTAGCTCTGGGTCTTTATTATAGAATGGCTCTTCTACCTAATCTAACTACTCACCTAACAAATCATCTTCTGCCGAAAAATATAGTCTAAATTAATTGGGCAGAAGTAATGATGTTGATCTTCAAATGCTTTTCTTCTTCGATTTCGACTGCGGAGCTTGAGGTTAGAGTGGCTGTAGACTAATTTGTTTAAATTATATATTGTGATTTCATTTCTTACTTTTGTATCGATAAAAGCAAAGGTACTCCAATTTCTTTATTAGTTTGACGATGATGTAATTTGACTAAGGACTTTAATTATAATCGTCCTTAATATTGGAGCACTCTCTCCATAATTCAACCACCATTTAGCTGAAAATAAAAGAAAATAAGATTAAACATTCGATTTTTGAATTTTTGAATAATGAAAGTATAATTTACTATTTATATTTTACAATCCTTACTAGGATATGTCTGCGTGACAGCTCTTCGAGCAATGGTGGTGCCAAAACTTCCCATACCTTCATTATATACATCAATCTGATGACATTAAAGAAGAAAAAGAATTATCAATTGTTATCAATGAATAATGATATATACTAAATTGAAGAAGACAAAAGATACCATAAGATCTCTACTTTTTAATTTACTTACTTAGTTTGTTGCCTTAATTGCCTCATCGGCATCATTTGCTAGTCTTTCAATAAAATTTTTCATCTCAACTCGAATTTCATCAGTTATATTTCGATCTAAAGATTCATATTTAAATCATGGATTGAGAAAGTAACCTATTAAATGCAAAAAATTAAGTGAATAATGTGTTAAGAGGAATTTAATACAACAATGAACGTCAACAATAAATTAGTCTCAACATACCAGCAGTGTGTAAGTCATGATATAATTGATGCTCCCAACGACCGTCGATGATCTGCCAATGTTTGGTATAATATCTATAATGTGCTTTAATAGCCATCTTTGCTCTCTCCATAGCCTCATGTAAAAAGCCAATAGTTGGCTTATTATCACAATCAACCAATCGAAGAACTTTTATTAGAGGCTCAAGAACATTTAAGCAATTTTTAACATGAGGCCAAATCTTATTGGACTCAATGGTCTTGCATACTTCTTCTACTAAGGGAGTTGGCTGCTTTCCTCACTTAGAATTCATCCATTCATCTAATTTGATGAGTTGGAGAAGCCTTTCTCTATACTTATAAATAATCTCGATGGCATAAAGTGAGTGGCAAATCAAGTAATGGCAGGCTGTAGTAGTTCATGATTGGTTGTAAATTTCATCATCATTGAAACAAGTCTATAAGACTGGTAAAAGAGATTAGTAATTTTCTTAATCTTTTCAATAACTTGTTTCATGACTTTTCCTTTAGCAATTTCTTCAAGCATCAAGTCTATGCAATGTGCTGCACATGGTGACCAAAAAATATTTGCCCTCTGTTGCATAAGCATTATTCTTGCATTCTTCATATTTGCAGCATTATCGGGGACAACTTGAACTACATAATTTGCCCCAATATTATTAATCACTTCATTAAACAACTTATTGATGTATCTAGCAACTTGAACAGAATCAATTGCATCAACTGATTTGATAAAAACTGTTCCCAAAGCGTAATAAATTAGAAAAATTCAAGAGATGATGTTTATGAGGGTTGTCCACCCATCACACATTAGTGTGCGACCCATTTCTTTCCAAATCCTCCTAAAAGTCTCCACTCAGAGTTGTAACTCCTCATATTCATTTCTAACATAGAGATAATCAATCTCAAATGGGGTGGGTGCCTTTATACCAATACCATGTTTCATTGCTGCATCTAACATGATGGTAAAATAAGGAGAGTTTGCCTTATATGGTGCAACGGTCATATTTAAAAAAAACTTTTCAGTAGCTCTTACTAAATTTTCTCATGCTTTATTGAATTTTCCCTTTAATGCTTTTATAATGCTTGGTTGCTTGGCTATTGGTTTTCTATATGCAAATGGGTCTGTTGGACCCACTACACCTAGCCTACGAGGTGCTTGTATAGAAGGTTCATCATCGTCCTCAATATATACTAGGCAAAGTTGTCTTTGACTAAATATTTGACGTAAACCCCCTCCCCTGGATCCAGATGAGCCACCCTCATCATATTGGCCACCACTCATGGTTGCCTCATATTGCTTCTTTCTTCTCTCCTTCTCCTGAAGTGACCTCAAACTTTCTTTCCTAGCCCTCCTCAAATTTGGATCCTCATCATTGTCAAAGGAAATAATCTCTCTCTCCCCCCCTAGACGTAAAAACTTCTTCTCTACATGCTTCAAATTCCTCCTCTCTTCTTTTCTCTCCGACAACCCTTTTCTGTTTTCATGCATTCAACAACTCTTGCATTTCTTTTTCCATAATCAGTGGCACTTGAGGACATTTTGCCACTTGGCCTTGCCTATGAGCCAAGTGTTGCTTCAATCTAGTTATCCCTTAATTTATAATTTTTTTGCCAATTATTACATTTAATTTTATATTTACTTCCGGCTTCTTCATAATGGTTCCATGCTAGATCAATATCACGCACCATTTTAATTTAGTTTCTTCAAAAGAAAAGAACACATGGCACGATTTATAAAACATTTGAACTAAAACCCAAAATATATTAGAAACAAGGAAATTAATACATTTATGTAAAGCATTTGGGATCTCAAAAGAGCACATTTTAAATGATACATTAATTATTTAATTTTTTTAATTCTATGTTTTAACAATCCAAAAATAAATTCAAAAGTATAAAATATGGACATGTCATATAATCACATAAATGATAAGACAACCGTAAAAAAATTATCATATGTGAAAGTATACAATGATTATATAAAATTAGAAAACCACACTTATAGTGAAAATCTAAATATATAATAATTAATATTAAATTATTAGAAAGTCAAAAAAATTTAAAAATATAAAAATAATTACATAAAAGATCAATAAAAAAGTAATCTTACATGAAGTATATAAAGATTATGCTTACTTAAAAAAATTATAGTGAAATCCCCATAATATTCTTTTTAAATATTAAATTATTATTTCATACAAGAAAATAAAATTTAAAAATATAAAACTATTTACATAATATTTTGAAAAAAATGAAAACTTATCATATTCATATATACATGAAGTATAAATAAAATAACAAAATTGTGGTTAAATCCTAAAAAAAATCTTATTTTAATATTAAAATATTCAAAAATCCGAAATAAATAAATATAAAATGTCTATATCTTGTAGATCTATATATTCTATTACTAAATCTATCAAACTTGCTTCATAAAATCATGTATTTGCATGCTAATAAAATTAAAAATAACATTTACTAGTCTTTAACATTAAAAAAAACTCTAAATCTCCATAAAAGTTAAAAGCCCAAATTTTTAAAATACCAAATAATAGATCCACTCTCACAAATCACAATGTGTAAGTTTATAACAAAAAATATGTGGAATCATCATCATGGATCACTTCTAAGCTCGTAGTATCTTACTAAACAAATATTAAAAAAAAATTCAAGAAATACAATGTACTTACCTTTGTAAATTTGTTTTGTTGACCAAATCCACCAAAATAATTGATTTTACGATGTGTTTGGAAGTTAATAGAGGAGGAGCAGCAGTTAGGGCGTCTTTGGAAAAGAGAAAATGAGTAAAGAGGGAGAAAGAGGAGAAAAATTAGGGTTTCGAAGCTTTTATAGTATATTAGCCGATATCTTGCAATATTTTGGCAGTGTTTACTGATACTGATTCCGATACCGTTACACAGCTAAATATCATACTAATACTAGCCAATACTCGTACGTATCACCGATACGGACTAGTATCGGCCAATTTTTTTAACCATGGGTAAGACCTACCCGCATATAAGCCAAAGCCCATTTCAAGTCGACATTAGGCAGGGGTTGTGCTAGATCCATGGATCCAATCAAATGAGAGAGATAAAATTGCAAAGTGCATTAAAATAAATAAAATAATGGACGCAAGTAACCTCATGTCCATCACCACCACCCACTTCATCACCAAGCACACACATGCTTCGAACCAATGGGTATTGACACATTTCCACTATCAACACCGTAAACATCACCAGCACCTACCTTATCTCACACGCTTCATCTAAGCAGCCGCACACACTGTCCCCAACCATCAACTTCACACCATTCATTCAATTTTCGTCTTACATTTTATCTGTTCATTGATGTTTATTGATGATTGATTAGTTTTCCTATGTAGCTTTAATTTAAATTTCCGATCATATGTTCTTAAGTAGTTTCCAATGTTGGGTTTGAATGATTTTTGATTGTTAGGAATAGAACTTTACCACTTGATACATTGGTGTACTTCAAGGCTTTAGAACTAAAAAAAAAAAAAGTACTAATATGGAACATTATTGCCAAGTTGGCTGGTCCACATAAAAGAAAAAGAAACATAATAACAAATGAAAGTGATGAAAACATCACTAACAATCAATTTCTATAAATAGGTAGGATCAGTTCTGTAATAAGAGTTCAATTAGTCTGTCCACTCTAATACAACAAGGGAAAAAAGTATAACAAAATTAAAAAATAAGCAAAATAAAAAGGGTCTAAAGTTAAAAAAATAAAAAAATATTAAAATAACAATTGGAGGTGTACTTCAAGATCTAGAACATTTTTTTTTACTAATATGGAAATTAGTATCAGGTCTTAGAGCAAAAAAAAAAAAAAAAAAAGCCAATCAGCAACAGAATCTAATCTTCGAACTTTATAGTCAAAATCTCTTTCTAAACAAATATTAAAATAACATTTGGAGGTGTACTTCAAGGATCTAGAACAATTTTTTTTTACTAATATAGAACTTTAGTATCAGGTTTTAGAGCAAACAATAAAAAGAAAGAAAAAAAAAAACACAATCAGCAACAGAATTTGATCTTTTAACTTTATAGTCAATGTCTCTTAGAATTCTTACATAAGGTTATAGCTGATAGAAATAAAAAAATACCTTAATGACTCAAGCTAAATACCAAGGGAAAAAATAAATAAAACAAACTAAAAAAATTAAGCAAAATAAAAGAGTCCAAACCTAAAGAATAAATACTAGAAAAAAAGAGGGCTACATTTTACACGACGATTGAAGGTGAAGAATCGAGGGCATAAAAAAAAAATATATATATATATATATAAACAAATAAAAAAAAGGTCAAGAATCATATTAAAAAATGATCCTCAATTCACTTGCTTGTGCATGGCATGAGGGATTGCTAGAATAAAAAAAAATAATGAATTATGTTCTAAGAAAATTCTTTAAAACTTTAATGACTTGAGCTAAAAGACAAGATAAAAAAAGAAAATAAAAACTTAAGTAAAACAAAAAGGTCCAACCCTAAAAAATAAACATAGAAGAAAAAAGGGCTACAAGATTAATCTATTTTACTAGGGCCAAGAACTACTACACCATACTTATTCAACACCTTCGCATAAAATAAACCAAATTATGAAAAGGAAGGTAAACCCTCATTGAAAATGAAATATGATGTAAAATATATAGGCCCATCCCCAAAATGAACATTAAAAAAAAAGGAAATTCCTAAAAACTTTAATGACCCAAGCCCAAAACCAATAAAAAAAAAAAACCTTAATAACCCAAGCAAAAAACGAAGAGAAAAAAAAAGAAAAAAAAATGAAGCCAAACAAAAAGGTCCAAACCTAAATAATATACACTAGAAAAAAAAAAAGGAAGCTACAAGACTAACCCATTTGATTGATCTGGGCCTGAAAACCACACCTGGGTCCATGCAGAGGACAGGTTCTGATAGTCTTTCCCTTAAGAATGGAGAGTGATCCAACTAGTACCAAAGAGTCGCTCTTTCTAGAAACTTCTTCCCCTCCCAAATTATCATCATCCAGCCAATCACCCCACCATCCTCATCTGGGGCCAACAATTTTAACAGTGTAAAAGTCCATATGATATGGTGGGAGCCGGGAGGAGATCCATTAACAAATGTGTACCCCAGCTGTTGATGGACCCCACCCCCGACATTTGAATTGATTTAAATTCGCAATTCTCCCTCCGTCCCTTCTCTCTCTTCTCGAATGCGATTGGAGATGATTTCCCCTCTTTCTCTTCCTCTTTCCAATCTCGACGACGCCAAGGAAGCTCCACCCTCCGATCTCCGATCCGATCCTCCGTCCAATCTCCCGGACGCCGCCGATCTCAGACCCGGCCCTCCGTCCCATCTTCTCGCCGCCGCCGCGCCCGACGGAGAGGCTGTCGATCCTCCTCCGGCAGCCGGCGAAGAGGTTTCTTCTGTCCCTCCGGCGCCGGCTGTAGCCGCGGCCGAGGAAGAAGTTGCCGCTGCGGATGGAGATGGAGAAGATACGGGAGACGTGGCGGCCGCCGAAGTTGCCGTGGCCGAGGACGAGGAAGAGGTTGGTGTTTCCACTCCTCCTCTTGCGTCTGCAGCTTCCGACGGAGAGGCGGCCGATGCAGCCGCAGAAGATGAGGGCGAGGCTGCCTTTCGAGAGGTCTCCTCCAATGCCACTGCCGGAGACACAGACGTGGTGGAAGCGGCTTCAATCCTATTCGAGATGGCTCGGGGGGATATCTTACCTGCCCTTCCTGCAGTCGCCGACAGCGCCGCCTTCCCTTCCGAGGAAGAACTTGAAGTTGCTCAAATTTTTCTGGATATGGCCAGGGGAGTCCCTCTGGCAGATGTAGCCTCGGCGGCTGAGGCAGACGCTACGGAAGAAGAGCTTGAGAATGACGTAAGTAATTTGGAAACAACCAAGAAAAATTTGGAAACTCAATAATATATTAGAACTATGACAGATGAACTATCTATGTCACAAGGTTAGGGAAGGAAGAAAAGCAATAATTTAACTTTAAGGTTCAAACAAAATCAAGGATGAGACGCTATCCATTTAAGAAATGGGTACTTCTCTATCTGCAGTCTTGGATCCCTCCTGCATCTCATAAAGCTGAACAAGGTTGTTGTGAGACGGAGTTGTTTACAATACTTCAGTCCTCACCCATTTCTTGGTTTTTCCAGATCCTTGGGAGCGCGCCTCAGCATGGGACTAGGGACAGTCTTCTTTGTAATTTTCTCTTTTGAATAGTGGCGTTCTAGTCTTTTCCCATGAGTGCATGTTGGTATTTTGGTAGGAGGCTCTAGAGAAGGGTAAAATTCTTGTTGTTTCTTAAAATTCAAGGGTAGAAAATTGAAGAAATTCATATGACCATGAGGAAGCCTACAAAACTCTATTGTGATGTGTTGTAAATACTCTATTTTAGGTTGAAGACTTTTGCCAAGGTCTATATAGCATTGGTGGTTTTTTCCATTGTACACAAGAGAAACTGAGTGTTCTAGTTTATAGAATTATACATTTTTGTTGAGTAAAGCAATTTTCTTCTTACTTTGGGCTGGACCTACATGTGAGGAGCCCCAACCCAACCTAGAAAAAGCCCATATGGGCTATAAGGCCTTGTTGGACCAGCCCCCATTGATAAAACCCAATAAGCCCCACTTGTTGTGTATGATGGGGCTCGAGGTGATTTCGACCATTGATCTGATGGGGATGAAGGTGTTGGACATGGCCGAGAAAAATGAAATCTCAAAAATGAAAGTTCTTGGCCTCCACAGTTTCTGTTATCAATTAAATGAATATGGGTCTATAATGCATATTTTTCCTATTTTGTAATGTTGCTCTTAATCATACAAAACCACTAGTTCATGAAAATACTTAACACATCATCACCTAATGACATATATCTGATGATGATGGACGTCCAACATCGGATGATGTGGATGGACCCTACAGCATATGTAAAGAAATCTTGACCATCGTCAGCCCCCCTAAAGTGAAAATCCTGGGTTTGCCACTGTTTGTACTTGTGTCTCTCTTCTTATTCTTGGGCGTGGGTCTTCCTTGTGTCACTATGATCTTGGGCATATAGTTTAGGCCCTTTAGGGTCTAGCTACAATTGAATACTACTCTTCTCATGGCATAAGAGAAATGGTGCTAGCTCCGTGGAGTTTGTTGGGTGGATGAGTAGCTCGGATTTCTTCAAATAGCAAGAACCCAAACAGTGAAGAAGGTTCTGCACTCCTGATTATCTATTTGGGACGGTACTTAAATAGGTAACGGTCATCCCAAAAGAATTGTTTGACCTCAAACAAGAATTTCAACCTATCTTGTTTAGTCCAATGCTCTGGCATCTCCCTTGTGACAAGATAATTCACTATGTTTACAAACCAGGGGAGTTGGGAAACACTCAATAATTGCTCATTTGGGAACCTTTTGCTCAGTGGGGCATTGCCCTTGGATTCCATAGGCAACCTTGAAAGGCGATCTGCTACGACAATTTCAGAACCCTTTTTGTTCCTAATTTCCAAATCAAATTCTTGTAGCAGAAGGATCCATGCAATCAGTTTGACTTTAGCATTATCCTTCTTAGCAAGAAGGTACCTTAAGGCTATGAGATTAGTTTATATAGTGACTTTAGACCCAATCAAATAAGATCTAAATTTTTCTAGGGCAAATACCACATCTAGCAATTTTATTTAAGTGGTGGTGTAATTTAGCTATGTATCATTCAGGTTCCTACTCGCATAGTAGATCATGTGGTCTAACTTGTTGGCCCAAAATAGCCCTGAGAGCATTATCTGATGCGTCACACATGAGCTCGAATGGGATAGTCCAGTTGAGAGGTTGGATGAGAGGGGCTATAGCAAGTTCCTTCTTCAATTGTTCAAATGCTTTAAGGGAAGATTAATCAAATATAAACATAGCAACCTTGGTGAGCAAATTGGACAAGGGTTTTGCAATCTTACTAAAGTCCTTTATGAACCACCTATAAAATCCAGCAGGCACAACATTGAACATATATATTCAATCGATCATGGTGGTGGAAGGTTAGATATCAGATCAATCTTGGCTCTATCTACCTTAATCCCTCTTTCTAAAATAACATGTTTAAGGACTATCCCTTTATTCACCATGAAGTGATATTTTTTCCCAATTTAGGAGTAGATTTTCTCTTTACACCTGACAAGCACTAATTGCAAAGAGTGCAACATTCTTCAGAAGTACTCCCAAAGACCAAGAAGTCATCCATGAACACCTCTAGAAAATGCTCAATCATATCTGAAAAACATACTAATCATACACCGCTGAAAGGTGGCAGGTGCATTGCATAACCCCAAGGGCATGCACCTGTAGGCAAATGTCCCAAAAGGACAAGTGAAGGTTGTCTTCTCCTTATCCTCTAAAGGCACCCACAAACCCACTCCCATTTGCATCTATTCTACCTCCAAATCTCTTGAACAATATGATTAGTGTCTTTTGAGATTTTTGTTTCTTAGAACATAAGAAGGCTAATTTTTTGTTTCTTAACCAATTTTCTTACATTCGCCCTTTTCTCTGGTCTAATCCTCTAATATTCCAGCTCACAATAATCATAATAATCTTTGAATTTATGAACATGCTCTGTTGGCCTCCTAAATCATGTTGCCATGCCTTTGGCAAGGAGACCCCTTGACAGATTATCAACCCCATTTGTTTCCTGAGCAAGCCCTCTCTCCTCTTTCTCTAACTTAGAAACATAGTACAATCTTTGAAATTCATTGGATCCAATGGCCATGCCCAAATTTTTTCCCTGCATCAATGGCAAGTATCCTCAACGACTTGATTTGTCAGGGAGCTTGTAGACCCTGAGTTGGACATAATATCCTTCCCTTTGATGGACTCCCAACTTGCTTGATTGTTTTATAGCATATCTCCGTTACTAGCTGGATCTTGCACTGCTCTCAAACTATCATGAACCTTACTTGATCCACCTCTACTGGTCTTTGTAATGGATTTAGCAATCTCCACCACATATGCGATAACTTCTCTCCTAAATTAATGCTGAAATTTTCTTCCTCACTTGTCTTCCCCGCAATTTTCTCCATTTTGCTATGATTAAGGGCCAATTTGGGAATTCACTTGTCAAGTGAATTCAAAGTAAAGCCTCAAATTAAGAGAGAATAAAATATGAGGGTTGTAATTATAATGAGATGGCATTTGTCTTTAGTGGCTTGATAAGGAACCTTTTTGATTTTTTTTTGTAAAAAGTAGATTTCTTTTTGTCATTTAGAGGGTTATTAAAGATGTTGCTTTCTTACACTTTTTTTTTTTTTGAAAAAAAAAGAAGGGGGAATTTGAATTTTTGTACTTTTGATATGACCCCTTCATCATTTAATGTCTCTTAAATGGAGGCTTCACTTCACATCACTTTACAAATGAATTACCCAAATAGGCCCTAAGGGAAAGGAACTAGCCCTTTGAATCTTGTAACCCTCCCTATGCTTCTTTTTCATCCTTGGAAACTGATAGGATTGTCCCAGACCTCTCTTTTCTCTTTTGGTTCTAATCAATGTTGTTGGCTTTAGTTTTGATGCTTGGTAATAAATAAACTTGATTGGCCTTCTGCTGCTCTTTGGAAAAGAAAACATGGAATTTATATGATGACCTAACTTAATTATGTTTAGAATGATCCCTTGGAACTCAAATTATGCCTATTTGAGTCTTGATTATAATCATAATCGTCAAAGCCTTATCCCATCATCATACCTCTCAAAATGCTCTAATTCCTCCTACAGACCCTTGCTGAAAATATTTATTTATTAAGAATTGGTCCTATGAGGACCATCCTCACTCCTCTTTGTAAGGACGTATCTGACCATCATTTCTAGGCTCTCATCCAACGATCTGATAAAATCCATTGAGGCAAAACGAAAAAAAAGAAACAAAAGCCCAACCTTCTTCCTTGTCTCTCCCTCCTCTCGTCTCAGACCCTTATTCATCTTGCTTTGCTATTTGCCAAAGCAAAAACAAGTAGCCTCTCTCTCTCTCTCTCTCTCTCTCTCTCTCTGCTGAACCCCTTCTTTTCTCTTTGCCCACTTGATCACCTGCCAACTCCTTTTTCTTCTTCTTCATATCCTTTTAAGAAATGGGTGTATTAATCTCCTAAAATAATTACCACTGCATTTCCTGAAATGGGTTTTAGGGTTTGGTAGGGATTGGGAATTGGGTTTTGGATTTGAAATTGCTGTTTTTGTTGGATTCATTTATTTTATAATTATTATATTTTGATCGGTTCTAATTGGCATTGGAATGAAAGAGTATGGGGATTTTAGGGTTAAGATTAGGGATTTTAATTTTCTTCTGCGTATGAAAGAAATTAGCCCCTTTGTGGATGAAACAATTTAGGGGCTTTTTCTACGCCTGTCAGATTCAAGGTTTTTTTTTTTTAGCACCACACATTCATCCCAGATTTGATTTACAGATACGGTTCTATAGTAAGCTGATCACCAAGAGAGTTCTCTTCTCTTGCTGAATTTAAGAATCAGAGCTCGGCCCATGTTGCAGGCTATGTACCCAACCCTAATAACCTTAAGGGTAGGTCATAGTCTACCAAAAGGCTAGTCATTTACCCTTCTTTCCTAGAAGTTTCCAGGGTTGCTTAGCCTAGAACCAGAATTGAAGACTACAAATTCTTGGTCAGCTTATTCAAACCAACTTGATATCTGGGCCGCTAGAGAAGGCTTTAGATTGTTTTATATTTTCCTGCCTAATTTTTGACAGAAGGTGATCCATTGAATGCCTTAATTTGGGACGGAAAGGCAAGGGCACTTGTCATTGTTGGTGGAGAATGACATTATATGCATGCTTTTGCCCATGGAGCAATCTGTTTTTTATTTTTATTTTTTTCCTTATATGCTGTGGAAGTTAAATGATATGGTTTATGCTGCCAAATACGGGGTGATGATAACCAGAAACACTAAAATCTTGAAGTGTTAGTGAACGAGAGAACAATGCATATCAAAGGGTCATGATAAGGGATATTTTGATTGGACTGTTAGTGAGGAATTAATTTCCATCTTGTAGTAGGTTGATTGATATCCTTTTCTTAAATGAATCTGCCTTCTCACCTTTTTGCATTATGTTTATGTTGCATGTCTTATAATTCCTCTTGTTCTCTACCCTATGCTTAATATAACACACATTAAATTTATGTTGTGCAGACACAGTGAGGAGACTGGAAAGAAGTCTGATGTTGAAGGCATTTAGGATGTTGCTCTCTTTCTGGTTTTGAAGACAGCTTTTTGCCATGTTGATACAGTTCATATAGTTGATATAGTTGGTGCTGAATGTTGACTATTGATGTTGATGTTGATGCATATATACATGATGAACCAAATGAACTACACGAAACCACCCAACGGTCTGGATCACTGCAACCTATAAACTCTAGGTAGCATGGGTGGGAATAAATGAAATGGCTAGCTTTCTTGACTCATATGGAGAAGTATTCTTTCTTTCTGTTTTTTTTTGGAGCAGTCTAACCGAAATGCTGCGTTTGCAATGTCAATGGTGGCAACTTAAATCTGTTTGTTTTTGTCTACAGCTGATGGGGTTTCAATTTGAACAGAGAAACACATGGTCTGGCAATCCCACCATGTCAAAACTGTGTTCCCCACGGCAGATGGCCAAGGCAATCAAATTTCTCACAAGGAGACCCCACCAATTTAATCAGTGTTCTTCAGCAAACAATTAAGAAGAATCATTGTACAAAATTTTAAAAAATAGAGAAAAAAAGGGGGGCTATATTTCTATGATCAAGATCTTCACACCTATGCCAAGAAATCATGTCATGGACTATCCCTAGGGATTACGACCCCGACCAGGACTCGGACTTGACTCAAGTTGAGACTGAGCCACAAGCAACTTGGGTTAGCCATTCAGCTGTCTCTTTTTCATTCTTTCTTCTTTTTATTTTTTCCGCTGTTTGTTATGAGGAACTGAACTCATGTGAATGAGAGAAAAACCCCAATCAATAGTCAGGATCCTCCGGGCTTTAACTTTGAAATTCAAAGTTCAAGGAGTGGAACTCCCACAATGTTCAAAAGAAACAATGTCTAGTTATATATGGTATCCCCAAATTTCATCTTAATTGAAATGGGTTCCATCTTTAGATTAATCGTTGGTATAATTCAATCTTTTGTATATTCATTATCACGGTTTCTATGAAACATTCGACCCAATGGTGGGGACCACTCCGTTTGAGGTAAAATTCAGCATTTTCTCATAAATATGTAATTACCTTACTTTATGTGGTCTAGATTTGAATAGTTGGGCCTCATTTCATGGCTCCGCTCCAGGAGCAGGAGGGAGTGTGGACCTTGATCAATCCTCGGAATATATGGTATAGAGTTAAAATTTTGAATGATTTTTTTTTTCAAATTTGCCCCTCTTCACCTTTTTCTAGGGGTGTAATGGTTCAATTAATTGTGTTTTTTCGGAAAATCATTAGCTAAGCTGTTTTTACAGTTTTCAATTTTTAAAAACCGTAACTATAGCTGTATCCTAAAAAACTAAAACGTGGTTAATTGTATTAGACAATTTGTTTATAGTTAATTGTCACGTAAAATACAAGTTTACTTTTCTTTTCTTTTTTTTTTCTCGGAATGTAAAAGACATATTCAAGAGTCAAAACGAAATATCATAGATAACAAATTACATAATTCCAAAATACTAAAATAGCATTAAAATGTTTATATAGACAAATAAAATAATAAAGTGCATTTTTACAGCATGTGTTGATCCTTCACTTTGCCCTAGCAACAAGCAACAACAATTAATGCATTTAGCCAATTGGGTTTGAATATCGGACGGCTGTGGAGGTTTTTTGATAAGAGATTAACTGTTGAAATTAATTTAGAAATATGACTTGGAGTGTGACGGTTCAGTTAACCATGTGTTTTGGAAAAATGGTTAACCGAATCATATTTTACGGTTTGGTTCGATTATTAACTGTGAGTTAAGACTGAAAACCTAAATCAAATAGTGAAGCATCGTTTTCCGATTTTAATAGCTGTAACCATAACCAAACTGTAAAACACGGTTATTAACGGTCGGTTCAGTTTGGTTCGGTCGGTTAGATGGTTTTTCTATTTTTTTTTAACACCCCTACCTTTTCCTTCTATAAAAGGATAGAGTTTAATCTTTTGCTTAGTTCCAAAAGTTATGTAAATCTCTCTCCAAGCTTTGAGGAGAGTTCAAGGATTGTTTTAAGGAGATATTCCTTCTCTCTAAGGCACCTTGAGAGAAGCCTTTTTCTACAACTAAATTGGATTTTGGCATCTTGTCTATTCTTTGAATTCAAATAGAGTTGGTCCCACTATATTTGAGCATATGTTAAAAAAAATGATGTGCTCAGTTTTATGGTAGGACCAACTCTTATTGAAGTCAAATTTGGAGAAGGCAATTTTATGGATATTACACCTTGACTCTTTAACTTTGGTAGCATTGGTTAATAGTTATCAATGGTGAGCTCTTAGCCATTGATGCATAGCACAGCGATTGTGGCCCATCAGACAAGCACAAGTAACCCATTAATAGATTTTTATTGATTAATTATGGGTGAAACTGTTTAGATGTGACACATACTATATGAGCCCTACTTACATTAGAGTGATCTCCAACTCTTAGGCAAAAATTAGGAGTAAATGATTGTTTTCAGCAGTTTGGATTTATTATGGTGAGCCCCTTTTTTCTTTTGTATTTTAATTGCCTCTAAAGTTTTGAAAATTTATCTTTAAAATTATTAAAATATTTTCAAATTTAGGATTTTTTTAATAAAAACATGAGTAAAATTTTGTAAATAAGAAAATTTGTAAATAAGAAAATTAATAAATATAAAAGACACTAGTAATCCCCTTTAGAGTAAAAAAGAACTTCACTTTGCCGTTGTTAGTCCACTATTGCTTTCCCCTCCTAGAAGAAAACCCTAGTTTTGTAGCTAATCTACTCCTAACATCCGAATCTAACTCTCTAAAGCCTCTTTCGAAGAAAAAAGTAGGGATAGCCTCAGAGGTCTTAATTCAACAAGAAAGGAATTTACCAAGAAAAAAGAAAGAAAGCCAAGACTGTGCAAATTGATGCTATTTCCTATTACAGTATAAGAAGTGGGAGGAAATGCATAGAAAAATGTGGCATAGCCTCAATTCATGGGGAGAGTTCTTCTCCTTTCTATCCCTTCATTTGCCAATTGCACAAAACGGAGGAGAGTGGGGAAAAAGGGATTTTAATCGTACAGACCTTAGATTTGACAAATGCTCCTTAATAATTGAAATTTAAATAATTCTCACAAAGCTATTCGTACAATAAATGTGCAATCATAGTGTGATATGTGAGTATCACACAACCCTAGGACATTGTAAACTTTGATACGCGAGATATTACATGGCCCTAGGTATCATACTAATAGGTCAATGAGAGTTGGTTATACTTCAATCGTTACTGGCGAATGTTAAGCCTGAAGCCAGCTTTACAAGTAAAATAAAAAAAAAAGGCTTTTTGAAGCAACTTTTAAACTCAGTTGACTTCCTAAAACGGCTCAGTCATAGTTGAGCCCAAGTGCAATGGGCAAGTTTTAATTCTCTTGACACCATCAACAATCTTTGACCAAACGAACAACCTCTTACCTCCATGCCAAGAGGTGGTTGTTCTTGTCTGCCTGATCAGGCACCTTTCCCTTGTAAGAGGGCCTTTGTTACGTGGCTCGAGGTCTACCCCGCTTTCCTAGCTTGAGGGCTCTACTGACCTCTCCGAGATCTTTCTTTACCAAGGGTGAAGCAACAACCTCCAATAGTTGGAAAACCCAAAAAAAAAAAAAAAAAAAGAAGTACAATCTCTAACCAGGATCATACCACTAGCACAAGCAAAAAATCCAAGATGACCAATAATCTCAAGGGCAAACAACATATGTTTCATCCTGACAAAGACATGTACAATGAGTAACGTACAAGTGATCCACCAATTTTATTGGTAGAACCGAATCGTTTTCGAGCAGAAGTTTTTTTCTTTCTAAGGTTTTTGCATCAATTTTGTACCGTCGAAGTAGAGGTTATTTTATTTTTCCCTAGGCTATCAGTAATACAATATGAATGTGACTAATATCCAAACTGATTGTCCATTGGTAGGTCTTACCTAATGGGCCTCAAACACTAAATCAAGAACACTTACAGCATAAAAATGAAATAATCCGGCCCATCCTCTTAGGTAATACAGAAATCTGATGATGAATGAAAAAGCAAACCAGTAATACAATAATTATACATTCTATTATTGGAAAATACTGCACATGGAATATCAGGAGTACCATCCAAAAAACAAGGTTGGTGTGTGGAGGAGGGTGCAATGTTGTAGATGATTTCTAGTATTTTACAATATTTTTTTTTGATTTTTTTTCATTTTTTCGGGGTAAAAAAGGATTTACTAAATGAATCCAAGAAGGGACTCAATACACTCACCCTTTTTTTATAAATAATAATAATAATAAAATGACCCAAATGCCCCCCTCTCTCCGGATTCACCTTCCCCTTCCTTTCTCCCCCCCTTCCCCTACTCCCCATTCCGGCGATAGAGATGAAAGGCGGCTTTGGCCGCCTAATCTCCGTCCCCTCCTTTACCCTCCTCTCCTCTAGCAGATCTCAACTAGGAGATCCCAATCTCCTAGTCGAACCGGCCAGCGGCCTATTGTTGCTTGATCTGGCATAAAGGGGGAGGAGAGGAAGAGGGAGAGGGAGAGAAAGGATGAGGGAGGGGAGGGAGATCAAGCGGCGGCTCTACTAGAGTCGCCTATCGTCTCTATCGTCGGAAGGAGGAAGTGGGGAAGGGGAGGAGAGAGGAAGGGGAATGTGAGTTGGCAGAGAAGGGGGCATGGGATCATTTTATTATCATTATTATTTTAAAAAAAGGGTAGGTGTATTGAGTCCCTTCCTGGATACATTTAGCAAGTCCTAAAAAAAAAAAAAAAGACCGTGAACCATGATGTGATGCCATGTCATCTCTCTTTTCTGGGACAACTGCAACCCCAATTATAATGCAAACAGCAAGCCCTGGGTGTACCCAATATATATTGTTTTGCAGCAGCAGCAATGTTCTATTTTTATCTTTTTAAGCATTACATGATAAATAAGGCAAAAATGATTTAACTAAACTCAAACCATTCCATTTATAAACAAACCATACTAAAGTCTTAAATCCAACATACAATTAAGTTGGTTACATCCAAATTGAATAATAAATGTTCAACTGAATTCAAAATAAGCTACTTTAATTCCTCCAAGCTCCTAGTCTCTGCTGCTTTAATTCCGAAAGGCTCCTAGTCTCTGCTGTAGATATTGGACCCGCTTTGTCTCAAGAGCCGGCACTACCGATATTGGACCTGCTTTGTCTCAGGAGCCTGCCCAAATATTGAACCCGCTTTGTCTCAAAACCTCGTTCTGGTCATCAATCAGTTTATCATCACACCATGTCTGCAAAGATATAAAGAAAGAAAGGTAAAATATTGCATGAGACCAAGCTTAGTCATCAATACATGATCATGCAAACACAAAAATCAAGCGCTCTCAAATCAGATTATCAATCATATGATAAGGAATAAAACATTAAAGAAAGGTATATAAATCAAAGAGACAATCCACATGAGCTAAATGCTGGCCTAGTAATAGCTAATAAGCTGACTAAAACCTCAGCACCCAAAGGCACCTACATAATCTCAACCGAAGATACCCGGATACTTGTACTAGTCCGATGTATCCATATCGGGCGTGATACGATACTTGTATTAGTACCTGATACTACACCGATACTTCTAAGGTATACGTTTAGCATATCCTACTTAGCAAGGCCATTTTTCATTTAGGTCTGTAAGTTTTCTTATTTCTCAACCACATTTTAAAAAATCAGCCGAGTCCAAGTCGACTTGCACTCGGCCCACACCAAGTCCGGTTGACCCTGATTCGGACTCAATACATGGGACTTAACTAACTCGGCTGAGTCATCATGGGACTCGGCCGAGTCTTAATGCGACTGGGCTGAGTCGACTTGGGCGGTCATGATCGAGTCGGGTCCCGAGTCTGATTTTTTAAGCCTTGTTCTCAACATATAAAATGTTAGAAAGGAACATAAACAACGATAATTTCATTAATTCAAATGTTGTCTAAAAGAAAAACTAGGAAACCCATATGTGTCCTAGATTTCCAAAAGTGTAGAGTCGTATCCCCTGATCCCCGTATCCATGTTCATACCTATATTTGTATATAGGCATCATAGATCTCAACTATTCATGGGCACCTACAATATTGTGTGCTTGAAGACACCTACAGATGCTCGAACACACAGGTAACAACATTACTCAGTATCCAAAGATACCTATAGAATAATTCTAGACTGCAGTTAGATGATTAATTTTGGATAAGCCCCTCCACTAGTAGGCATCCCCAATGGGGACACAGTTTTAAACAACTTAGTGGTGCCAATGTGTTAATGAGTCAATGATCATAAATCATGTCACGAGTTGTGTAAATAATAGGAAAGATCAAGGAATGAGTAACAGGCATGTTTAACATAGATCACAGGAAAGGCATGACTTAGCAGACAAGGTAAGAGTATTCTTTTAACTAGTTCCAACTCAAGTGCCCAGCGGAGAATGTGGAATTGAATATAAAAATGTGGTTTATATCTTAGAGGTTGCTAGAATAGGAATCTAGCATTTTTCCAAAATTTAAATTAGGTAAACTGGCTAGATTGAGTTACACATGCAATAGATTCAATGTACTAAAACAGAAGTAGTACGGTACCCTATTGACAAGTATCTTGTAATAGGGATACAATCTAACATTAGCTCTCACCCAGCTTTCATCACCTAGGTTCAACCAAATGTGCTCAGACATACATTTAAATTCAGCCAACATGATTATTTTATGTCTGGTTCAGTCCCCCTTTATCCAGTCCAGGGTGAGTGCTTGCACTCGGTTCGGCCATTTGGGTCTGACATACAACCAGCTGGTAGGACACGACCTGTCACACACTTCTGGGTGCACAACAGTCCTATTTACAGAGGTCATCTTCTTGGATGTGAAATTTCTGATCACTGCCCTGTAAATGGAATCACAATAAAAGCCCATTTCGTTCTTCAATGCTTGGGCTTAGAATTCCTAATTTTTTTTCCTAGTAGTTAGAGAAGCTTGGAGTATTCAAATCAAAGGTTCTCCACTGTTTGGAGATTGGCAGACGGCCCAGCCTTAAGTTTCTGCCAAAGATTAAAGATACCAAAGATATGATTGAAGAAATTCAGTCCCAGATGAAGGGCAACCAGAGCAGTGAATTCTCCACACTTCTGTAAAGGAAGCAAAAGCCAGCCTTCAGAAAAAAAATTTCTACTTGATGAAAATATGCTGAAGCAGAAATTGAGAGATAGGCATCTAAACTCGGGTGATAATACACCAAGTATTTTCACACCCTGACCAAAAGCAGGAAAAAGAAGCCCTCTATTCACTCAATTGAAGATGAAGAGGGCAGTGTTATGCCTGTTCCACTTCTCATTAAAGAGACCTTTGTCAACTACTAAAAACATATTCTGACTGTTAAGAATCTGAAGGCTCACACTTTGACTGATCAAGCTCATGGAGCAGGATGCCGGAAATCTCCAAAGGCCAGTGAATATCTCTAAGACAGAATTTTCCATCAAGCAAGCTAACCCATGCAAGTCCCTTGGCCCAGATGACTTCAATGCACATTTCTTCAAGGTGTGCTGGCCAATTGTGGATTTGATGTTTCAGATGCAATCAAAGATTTTGTTGTTGAAGGAAAGCTTATCAACAGGGAAAAAAACATTGTTACTGTGATCCCTCAGAATGAAAATCTCCCAATAAAAAAAAGGGTGAAAATCCCTCCACTCCCACTCACTTCAGGCCTGTCTCCTTTCTTAATGAGATTTATAAGATAATCTCTGGAGTTATTACAAATAGGCTGAAAAATGTGATGAGTAGGATCAACAATCTGCTTTTGTCCTGCAGAGATCAATCATGAACAATATTATTCTCTCCAACATCCTCATCAACACTTTTCATCTGCACAAGGGCCCTCCGAGAATGTGCCTTAAACTTGACATTACCAAGACCTCTGATAGTTTGAGATGGAATATCTTTTGATTCTCCCGATAAATTCATCATGGTTTATAGAATGCATCCAAAATCCTGCTTTTTCAATCCTTGTCAATGGTAAGGCTTGTGGTCTTGTCAATTGTTGTAAGTGCCTAAGACAGAACGCCCACTTTCCCCCTATCTCTTTTGTATTGCAATGGGGTTCTTCTCTGGAATGTGCTTATCAAATAGGTATTTCTATGATTCCCATGCCCTATCAAATAGGTATTTCTATGATTTATCACGTCCTGTATGCAGCGGATGTACTGATATTTGCTTTGGTGAAAATCTTGGTGGGGGCATCATTAAGAAGCCGCTGGAGGATTTCAATAAATTTGCCGGTCTAAGTATTAGCTGTGAGAAGAACTCTGAGCTCTTCACAAACTGTGACGAGTTCTTTATGCAAGGTATCACTTCCATTTTTAATTTCAAGCAGAAGGATGTGCCAATTACTTATCTGGGTTTACCATTGTTATCAACAAGATTAAAACTAAATCATTGCCAGCCCATAATTCAAAAACAGAAGCAGAAACTCTCTGGGTGGAAAAGCAAGCTCCTTTTTTATGCTGGTAGGTTGCAATTAATCAACTCTACCATTTCCAATTTACATATTTATTGGGTCTCTGGTTTCCTTCTGCCTAAAGCATGCATTCACACACTGAAAAAGCACATCAGGGATTTCTTTTGGGGAAATTTTGGAGGGAAAGCTCTAACAAAGACTGTTGAATGGAAGAAAATATGTAAACCTCTTCAGTCGAGTAGTCTGGGGATCAGGTCTATTGTTCCTGTGGCTGAAGATGCAATTAGAAGACAGGTTTGGCAAGTTGCTAGAAAAAGGAAATCCATGTGGGCGGATTGGGTTTACAATAGATATATTGTTAGGATTTTGAGTGTTGGTTAATTCATGGGTTTTGGACAAAACTCGGTCCATTATGAGTTTTAATTTTCATATTTTAGTTTTGGACTAAAGCATAGTTTGTTGGATGAACTGATGAGAAGAATTTGAAGAAAGAACAAACGCAAAAGAATCAGAGAGTTGCCTGCTCGAGCGAGCCTAATGAGCTTGCGCAGAATTGCCAAACAAAATTGATGCATGCTTGACCCAAGTTCTGCATGCTGGAGCGGGACACAGAAAATTCCTAGCCGACTTCTGAAAAGTCCTTTCCTGTTCTATTGAGGCTTACCTGTTTGAGTCCTACTTGGTTTCTATCCTCAAGCCATGACCCTTGGGCTCTAAAAAGACAACTCTCCTAACTATGCCATCTCCCAATTCTAAACCTTGAATACCCATTGGAGATTGTTCTTCTCTCTGGAGTAGCTGTTGAAGGGTTCTATTGTGCCATAAAGCTTTTGCTCCTAGAGCTTCTGCTTCGACTCTCTTATAGAAGATCGTGCATCTTAAGCAGCATCAAGGCGGGTTGTGGCAAGCATAGGGAACAGTGAACGGCATGCTCGTTGGCAAGAAGACTACAATCCATACGTTGAGTTTAACTGGAGAAAAATGTTGTGGGTCTATCTTGTAGATATTCATTTTACTAGTGCTTGCTTTTCCTTAGACCAAGGAGATCAGTCTTGTGGTTTTTCCCATGTTCAGGTTTTCCACGTAAAAAATCTAGTGCCTTCTTCTTGTGTGGTTGATTGATTTAGTTTAGTTCTTTTAATTTCCACTTAACTGAACTGCATACTAGAAATCTGATTGGGACCTTGAACCCCTTGCTTGGCGGTTCTAAAAACCCTCACATAATTGGAAGAAAAGCTTTTGGGATATCAGAGTGTGGTCAAACTCTTCTTGGGGATAGAGAGAAATTTTAAATAGAAGAAAGCCTGTGTTAGCTAATGTCCTCCAACTAATTGGCAATGGTGATGAAACCTTCTTTTGGCAGGACCCTTGGCAGCCATGTGGGCACTCGGTTGATTATTTTGGTGAAAGACCTATTTTGGAGTTGGGGTTTGTTAGAGTCTGGGCTTGGGGTTGGTTAGAGTTAGACACTTTAATTTGAATGGTGAGTAGTGCCTTCCTCAAGGAACCACTAATTATCTAATGGATATTTCACCATGATCTCTGTTTTATCTCCTCCTTCAGCAGACTTCACTGATGAAACCATTTGTAAGATTTCTGAAGATTAATGGGAGTTGAAATTTCTTCATTTCTAGTCAGGCTTCTCCTTTGGTTTCTTATTTGATAATCAAGGATCCATCATTTGGTCTAAATCAATGCTTGATAAATGCATCTTCAAGGTAGCTTGTAACCTGCTCCTGGAAGCTTCTAGAGATTGTAATAGTCTCTACATTTGTTCTGATTGTAAGATTCTTAGAGATGATTTGAATGATGCAAGTGTCTTTCCATGGAGACAGTGATTCCAAGCTAGGAAGGCAGCAAAACTAGTCTTGCAGTTGGGAGCCTCTGTCCACAAAAAGCTATCAAGGGAACAAACTCCTACTCATGCTCACCAAAATTCATGCGCCATATCAACCAGTTGGGGGAAACAATTTATGAGCTGAATTATTTTTTTTTTTATTTCTCTTTTGAGCTTGGCCTGAGCTTTTGGTTTAGCTATGTCATTTTCCAATTTTGACTGGCCTGGTCTGTGAGCATTTGATATTTCTCGCTGAGTGAATTTTTTGCAGGATGGCTCCTTGTTGCTTGCTTCTGAGATTCATAACTGACTCTGAGCATTTCTCCCTATTCTCTATATGTTGTATTTAGGTCTTTGGAATATACTTAACTTCTAAAACACAGTCCCATTTATAAAATGTAACCCCAAAACCCCCAACTCCTGAATGGAGGAATCATGTCACAAGGGTCTGGTCAATACAAATCAAACCTTGGCAGGAGCCATAAACCACAGACTAGATGAGACTTATACACTGTTAAATGTGATCCACCCCTATGTGGATTGCGATGCGATGTTTTGACTATGGATGTCGGTCACATCATCTTGGCAGACCCTGGTTGTATGACTAGGATGTCACAACTTTTGGATGGTCAAACACTTGCTCCTCTATTTACAAACGCAAGAGTATCAAACTCAACCTGTCCAAAACAGGTACGGCAAGAGTCGCAAGGCTTCACGCCCAATGTTGCGAGGCTTCACACCTAGTGGAACACACCATTCACATTGCGTGCAAGCGCGCACATGCAAGAGAGAGAGAGAGAGAGAGAGAGAGAGAGAGGGCACCAAGTATTCCTTTTCATTGATCATTCCTTTATCAAAAGAGGATACAGAATCTTATATAATAAAAAAATAACCAAAATTTAATCTCAACCATAGAAACACTTTAATGGTCAAGATTAAAACACTTAAATACAAATCTATGGACTCTGCACCTATTGTGTCTCTTCCTCTTGTCCCGTCTCCTTCACACCATTATCCTCCTCAACCATGCCAACCAATACCTACTGCTCCTGCTACTACTGACATAGGCTGACATGGGTAGTACACCTTCTCATACTAGTACCTGTACTGGATCACGGTCTTCATCTAGTCCTACTCATAGTTACCTAGTTTGATGTTGGGGATTCCAAATTACTATCCAAATCGACCAATGTGTAGTTCGATTCAGAAAAATTCATTTTTTGAAAGCCGCATAGTTCAGTGCAGTTCGAAATACACCTATAGTCTCTAAAAACCAGAGTCCATGAAGCAGCGCAGGGGAAGAAGATTAGCCAACGGGCTAATCTCCAAGCCAAAAGGCTTAGGGATAAATTGTCTAGGTGCCTCACCAAAGACAAATAAACTCTCTCAACTGAGAACCAATGCCCAAAGCTTTATTCAATATGAAAGTCTGTCTCTCTTGAAGAGATTACATCCTTATTTATAACTAAAACATTATCTAAGAAAGGAAATAACTAATTCTAAACAAATAAGAAGTCCTAAATCAAATACAACTGGACTTGCCAAATATCAATAAAACAACTAAAGCAACTACTATTAATATAGTCTACTACAAGTCAACTGTGCTTTGGGCCTGCGGGTGTAGACTTCCTTTCCATCTACTTATTAGGAGAAGAGAGGAGATTAGTAAGAGGATTGGAGATCAATTTATTAAAGGAAAACACCTTTCGCAAGAGATGGAGAATAGCTGAGTTCTATTTTAAAATCCAAGTTTCTAAACTAATTTTGAAAGACTAGAAGAGTAATTGAAGGAGGAAACAGGAAATCAGCACACCTATATAATCGTAGGGCAAGCATTTGCAGAAAATTCTTATCACCAATGGTGCAGGGGACTTCAGGTGATAAGCTCTCAAGTCATTTTCGCAAGCTATGAAAAATTTCAAGTAGCATTGCTCCGTTTAATTTCTTCAACTCATGGAATGAAGCATCTAGAGAAACAAGCATCTGCACTACAATTTTATTATTATTTTTTTCTTATCTTTGGATTCACTTTATGCAATGTTTTTAATTCATAAAAAACCACTTTGGGTCCTACCCATAAGAAATCCAAACCCATCAAAATAAAATTTTCACCTATTATATGGTGATCCTAAATTTCACACTAAAATGAATTAATCCAACCATAAGACTAATTGTCCCAAGACATGTGAATAAAAGTTACAAAGAAAACTTCTTATCCATACTAAGATAATCTGAAAGTGGGGCCATCTCTAATAAAATCAATAATCACCCAAAACCAATAAAAGTAGGAGGTCTTCATCTTGATTGGTCATTCTTCCAAGCCTTGCATCATAGCTTTACAAAATCCATAATGTTATACAATCTATGTAAACCTTTGTGAATGCCTAGTAGAGATCTCTCTTGGATTCACTTCCCAGTTCCCACTGAGAGGACAGTTTCTCTACATATTTGTTCATCTTACACTCACCAAATGTAGACTTTTAATTCATAACAATTAGGTCCTACTTATAAGAAATCCAAACCCATCAAAATAAATTACAACCTTTAATATAAGATTTGACTAAATTCTACATTAAAATCAATTAATCAAACAGAAAAATTAATTATCCAAGTATAAGTGAATAAAACATACCTACGAAACTGCCTATCCGTGCTAAGTACATCCGATGGTGCAGGTGGGACTAGTGGCGGAACCAGAAAAATTGCCTTGCGGGGGGCTGCTTTGTAGTTCCGCCCATGGGTGGGGCAATTTCTAATGGAAGTAAGGATCACTTAAAACCAAAACAACTAGAAGTTATTCATCTTGATCAACTTAGAATTGTAATTTATGGGCCCACTACGAGTCTTAAAAGTATTGGTTCAAAGCTTTAGAAAATCTATAATATTATACAATCCAACATATATCGTTACCAATGCATGCAAAGATCTCTTCGGGATTCACTTCTCATTGGCAGAGAGTAATTGCTCTATGCTTTGTTTTTCATCTTTCGACTCACTCGATGCAAATATATATCTAATCCTTGCAAGTGGAGAGGCTATTTCTATGTTTCGAACCCATTACACCCAGGTCACAATGGAGCAACCACAACGTTGCATCACGGCTCACCCTCATCACCAAAATTATATATATATATATGTTTCAGTTTCTGTTATTCTTTTTTTCCCTTTGTTTGTAAATTTTTCTCAATGATTGATTCTTGAAAAAATGATGATTGTAATGGTTAAGTGGTTTAGCCACCTGATTAAACACAACTCAAATAATGGCAAGTAGTTTGAGTAGGACTAAACCACAAGGTGGAGCGATTTCAATTCAACCACATTGAGCTCGCAAGTCCAATCCAATTTTTAAAATAGGTGTACAGTAAGTCCAAGGGCTGCTGGTTCAGAGAACTAATAGAAGGAAGGAAAAAACATTAAGACATTTGGATGCAGTAAGGAAAGACATCTTAGGGTGAAACAAACAAGCATGGCCTTAAATAGGATCAAGTGGCTAGGTGAGCTCCCAATGATAATCCTAAATTAGAAGGTAACTTGTTTCTTTATTTTAGTAAAATGCTTTAAGCCCATTGAAATTGATGGGATAAAGATAAAGATAAAAGACAAAGATGATGATGATTATAATGATGATTTGATGAAAGTACACAGAAAAATGTAAACTTGTGTTCATTCACCTCTTTAAGACACCAAAAATAGTATAGAAAAATGAAAAAGGGGAAGAAAATTTACCTTTAGACCTCACTAACTTCCTTTGTAATGACCCAAGTATATAATTTCAGACCGTGTGGAAGCTCGTTGATATTGCAACAACTCCGTCAGAATCATTGAGACTTTTTCATCTTCAACATATTTGTTGGTATAAATTTTCATTGTGTCAAGCACAGGGGCATTGGAGAGTATACATCTTATAAATTCCAAATCTGATAACACGGCTAGTCCAATCATCTCCACAGCATGGAGGTGACTTAAAAAATGATCAAACTGTGTTTTTCTAGCCCAAAGCTTAGCTTGTTCTCCAGATATATCATCCCTTTCTCCTGATAGAACATCTCTTTTCCCTTCTCCATCTGCATAATACTATATTCAAATAACAAACTGAGTTAGACCCATATTATTGAGCATTTTAGACCATAACAAGATCAAAACCCATGATAACCATACATAAAATGTAACTCACCTTGATTTTAAGTTCTTTCAAGTTTGGCGAACTTCTCAATATGCATAGAATGGCCAAAATCTCCTTCGAATTGAAGGCAATGTCAACTTCAAGATACTCTAGGTGATCAAGGGTTGCAGAGAGCTTCTCCGGTACAATGTCGATGCATAAATACTGCAAAGAGAGAACCCATTTAAATGATTTTATAAGGAGCAATGCACTGAAAAGAACTTGTTTCAAACCTTGCATAAGTGTCCAATGCATTCTTGATTATCAACGAGTTTCAGTTACACCAAAAGTAAATGAATTCCAGTTTATCATGGGACTCTTAAGTCAAACCAAAGCTTCTGCTGTTAGCATGCATGGAATGAATCAAATGTCAAACAATGAACGGGCCACATCCAATGTTTTGGGATTTCCTTGATGGTAATGGTAGGCCTTGGGTGTAGAGATTGGCCCCTACTTCATCAACTTTATGTGATAAAACTATTGCTTGTCATCATGAGGTTGCAGAAATACATGGGCAGTTGTATCAAAAGTAGTACAACTAATTAATAGCTCTTCATGCTCTGCATGGTTTTTATAGGACCCCATCTGATCAATAAGTTCAATAGAGTGTAAGAACTAGCCTAGCCAGAGAGATCCATGATGCAAAGGGACCTATGAGCAGGACCTTATGCCCAATGCACAGTATATATGAGTTAGAATAGCATTTGTAATTGTACTATAAAAAATTATTAATAAATCACGCTATAAAGAAAAAGGTCATATTAGATTGGATCATGAAAACCAACAAGCAAAAGCATATTATTGATTTTTACCTGTAGAAAAAACTTCTCCAATGCAAGTCTTTTAATCCCAAGCAAGCACCCAATAAACCGGATGGAGCTGCAAGGTCCACTTCCTCCTATGCGCCAATGGGGGGTTACGTCCGAACGCAAAGTCGCATTAGTCAAGAGTGGACTAGTAGTTTGAATGGAAAGATGACGAAATTCTCCATGGAGATACAAGTAACGGAGATTTGGAGCATGGATGTTGAGATGCTGATAAAAATCACAGGCTCTAAATCTCAGGGACTCTAGAAGAGGGCATCCCGAAATCAGACGTTCAATATCATCTCCTGAAATGCGGGCAAAAAGATTGAGGACCAAGAGACTGTGGAAACCTTTGAATGTTGGAGGTACTTCCAAACTGCAATACCACAACTGCAAACGACACAACTCTTGACAGAGGAAGATACTAGAATGCACAGAATACCAAAAATTTATCTTTCTTCTATTTACATTATCGAGGATGAACTCTTTAATCCCATTCTTCCCATTGCAAGTCCAATTCCTTGTTGACAAGAACGTGATCCAGCGATCAATGTGATGGGAGCTTAGGGCGGAGAAGCTGAGGAGTGAAACCTTAGAAATAGGTCCAATGAGTTGCGGGAGAAGTTGATCCACAATATGGGCACATACCGTTTCAGTTTTAGAATATGCAGTTGCATTTTGAATCAACCAATATCTGTTGAAAACTAAATCAGGCATGCTGACCCACTTGTACCTCCATTCCTTAGACAATATGCTCGTCCTAACCGCATCTCTTATTTGCAGGTGCCCGAGGATCAAATTGATGACATCCTCAGGTAGATTGCTGATCAAATCTATACCTGCTGCACTTCCTCTTTGCAATGATTCACCTATTGCTAGTTTCTTCCTCTTCTTCGTACCTTCTACCAAAAAACACACCATCCTCAAAATGGTCAGACGCAAAAATGCCTAGTCTCTGCCGCAAATATTGAACCCTCTGTCTCAAACCGTCGTTCGTTCAGGTCCTCAACAGTATATTTATCTGGGGAAAAAGGAAACATGGGGAATTAATGAGTAACAATAAACTCAATACATAAACACACATTATAATCCCCGCATGCATGCAAAAAATATGAATAAAAACAGGCAATGGAGTGCTTGAGGGCGAGGGCAAGGGCAGTCATGAATGCATGATTGTGCAGACGTAGAATTCAAGCTATCGTCTAATTAATGTACTTAAAACCCCTACTTAATTTCGCCTGTTGAAATCTCGTCAAAACCCAAAACGCAGTGGAACCCCACGACCTTCTTGAATTGATTCCCCATTTCTACAAGCATCGGAATAATCCTAAAACATGAAGATTAGGGCTTCGAAGAATAAAAGAAAATCCATGCAACTGATTTTAGTACCGACCTCATGTAAATGCTGAGACTTGAATTTTGCATCAATCCCAAGCACCCCAGCTTCCGTCTCAAAAATTTTATTGTCTTCTAGTGATAACGAAATGCTTCGTACCTGCAATGGGGGTGGGGGGTGCTCGAATATTTATAGGCTTCTTCTGAGACGTAACGGCGGTGGATAGTCGTTTAAAACAGGACGAATAGACGGCGACGATTGAAGGGCGGATATTAATCAACGGCTGGATCCATGCCATGCTTCTGTTTTTTTTATAGCCGTTGTAGTGTCCGAGTCTATTTAGGTGAGAGGACCACTGAGACTGATGAACAGGAAACTTTCTATTTTCTTACACATATAAACAAAAGAATATCTTATAGTGTTGTTACCACCACGTTTCTGGTTTTGGTTAATCCACTAACCTTTCTAATTAAACTCCCTCAGCAACTAACTTCCCAAACCAATTCTATTAGTGTTTTGTTTTAAATGAAGCTGAGAAGTGAGAACCACCACCCCACAAAAATAAAAATAACCAAAGACTCAAATTTTCCATATAATTGGTCCTGCAGAAGAAGTGGGTGCCATGTGGTACCCACATGACATATTAATTGCTTTTACTATTTTGATCTATAGTAGTTCTACGAGGGTCATTGCTTTTATAGAATGGTAAAAGTCTAGGGTGCCATTCAATATGATGCAGGTTTTGAGACCTCTGAGTAACCACTTTATGCAATATTGCCAAAGGTTAAATCTTTCCCCTACCTGGACCCTCCAAAGACCGTATTTTGGTGGGACTTGCAGTTCCTTGGTAATGGCCTTTTGGTAGTGTTCTCCTAACACCCCCTATCATTAGTTAATAAATTTTGTTTGTGGCTTAATTACTTTAATTAGAGCCAACGTTGGTCTCCCATGGTATTTTAGCAAAAATTCAAAAATTATTTGAATGAAATTAAATATTCTATTTTACCAATTTCTAGGGTTGGGTCATTACCCGCCCCAACATAGTTATAACCTTTTCTTTTTACTAAAACATACCATCATTTGTCTATCGAAGTTTTACCATTTTCCCTAAAATTAAGCAATAATCCTCAAGAATGTCTTTTATTTCTCAGAAGTCCTTAATAAAGCGTTTGGGTTTAAGTCTTGTAAATTTTGCTTAAAGTTTATGTGCTAATTCAACTTGTCAGAGTATTGAAGTGAGAAGATTGCGTCATTGGTGCAATGACGTACTTGTTAGCAAAGTATGTGAAGACATTGTTGGTTTCATTTCCTAGTGACCAGAGTCAAGTTGCGAAATTCAAGCCAAGGTGGATATTATTAGGTTTATGTCTTGTGAACTTTGGATATTGTTGGGTTTATGTCTTTTGAACTTTGCTTAAAGTTCATATGCTAGTTCAATATGTCATATTGCTAAAGAGAGAAGACTGCATCAATAGTGCAGGGACGTACCATTCAGTAGGGTGCGTGAAGACAAGGCCGATTTCATTTTAAGAAGAAGAAGAAGATGCGCTTAGTTGCATCAAGCAATACCCATGGAAAGACACGTGAGGGATGGTGACCCACTTGCACCTCCATGATTTTGACAATATGCTTGTCCTAATAGCATCTCTCATTTGCAGAAGGTCGAGGATCAAATTGATGACATCCTCAAGTAGATTGCTAATCAAATCTACAATTGTTGCACTTCCTCTTTGCAATGATTCACCTATTGCTAGCATCTTCCTCTTCTTCGTACCTTCTACCAAAAACCCACCATCCTATCAAAACATTCAGTAGGATTTTATGGTATGGTACTCTGGAAATATATATAAATATATATACGAAAATATTCAAGTGACAACTGTTCTCACTAGTTTTTTAGTGAGAACTCTAGGTGGAACCCATCTATCATCAAGTCCAAACCTTGTAACACATAAGAGACCCACTGATAGTCATATGCCCCAAGTTTCGATCGATCCAAATTTGTTAGGCCATTGGATTGACTGCATACCAATTTGAATGGATTGGATTTATGAGTCACGGATAAAGGGGTTAGGGGCATGTGATTGGGGCCAAACTTGATATCTGGGGTGGTCCTGTGTGGATCATTCCATCCCCTTGGTTCCATCCCCCAAATGGGACCCACAAGTGGGTTCTATAAAAAGTTCCATGGTAGGTAGGTAAAAACAGTTCTCACCTAAATGCTACATATATAAATATATATATATATAAGAGGAGGTAGTGCTAGCAAAAGGCACAAAAAAAAAAAAAAAAAGAGGAAAGGACTCTGTTTTGTTTTGGGAAGATTTTTTTTGTATTTACCCCTAAAGTTTCTAATCTTTGTAAATAGGTACATGTGGTTTCAACATTTGTAAATAGGCCCTTGCTTTGGCATTTTTATAACTTTTATATCCCCAATTATCTGAATTTGAGAATAAAGAGAAGAATTCATTAAGTTTTTGTTGATTATGACAGTTTTGCCCATATTTTTTTTATTACTATGAAAACCCTTTTCCTTCATATGATTTTTTATTACCTTTTTTACTTTAATTTTCTTTTTTTCAGCTAAGCCCATGAAGTTCTTCACTGTAGGCGACTAGCGACATCTTCCTTTTTAACCTTAATATAATTTTTTTAGTTTTTTTTCTTTATTCTCATTATTAGTTTTTTTTTCTAGAATCTTAGGGCCTCTTTGGTATAAAAAGATTTTCCTTTTAGGGCTATTCCTGTGAGAAGGAAGACTAGATATGGGTTTGTATGCACTCTCACAGGGCCTCTCTCTCATTCTGCATAGTGGTTCTAAGGCTGGGAAAGTGCGCGTCGTGACTTTTAGGAATTAATGTTGGTCATCTCTTTACATAATAGTTCTTGTAAATTTATGTTTTTCTAGTCTATTCTTATATCAGTTATGTCCAATTTGAAAATTTTATAAAGTATTTTTAAAGCGCCTTTTTTCTTCTAAAAGAAAGAAATTATATTAACAAGAGACACAATGATTTGAAAAAAAAAAAAGTTTTAAGGAGCCATCCAATTAGATGAATGTTTGATCTTTTAGTGGACATATTAGATTAAATGTGACCTTACTCAATCACTAGCTTTGTTAAAATGATCTTAAATATATTTAATTCAAAACATAGTTTACACTCGTGCTATTGATAGGAAATAGATTAAAGATATCAATCAAAATGGGGAAAAACAAGAGAGGAGTAAGTGACTTGTTTATAGCATTAAGACAATTTAACATATCTATTATTTAACCCACATTGGGCGCCTATTAATAACTATTAGAAACTTTAAGAGGGGTGTATAAAACAAAGGTATAATGGCAAAAGTGTCATTTTGATAAAAATTGAGAAAAATTCTCATTGTGGTTGCTCATTACCATCAAATCTACATGTTTTGGGATATGAGAGGTATTAAATTGCCAAAGCAGGGGCTTATTTACAAAAACTAAAACCAAAGGAGTCTATTTACAAATATTATAAACCTTAGGAGGGTATATGCCAAAAACTCTTTTGGGAATCCAAAGAGGAATTGAACTCTCTGTTTTAGGAAGAATCTCAAATAGGGCCTCAATGTTTGCCTTATTTAGAAAAGGATGCAAAAGTTAAAGCTTTTCAAATTAGTCCTTAAGTTTTCTACTAAATTTTCAATTAAGAACACTTGACTATTTTAAAGGTGTTTTCTAGCAGCTTTGTCCCTTAATTTTTTCAAAATACTTAAATTACCTTGACTTAGTGCATGTTTGGCATCACTAAATTTTAAGCTCTTATTGTCTAAATGTCTAAATCTAATAGAGTTGGAAAAATAAGAGCATTTGGCATGTGTTTTTAGCTCTATTTAATTTAGATATATAAAGGTAAAAGCTCTATTTCCCACAGCCCTCCTCATGATGCATTTCCAAATAAGAGGAAGAAAATAAGAGGCGCCCAGTTACAGTACTTTCAAGGATCACCCCAGTTCGTTTTTTCAATTTTTCTCGAAATCCGAGCCCCTAAATCTAGATCCAGACCGTTGAAAATGTTCACATGATCAATTATGGCCATCCATCCAAATTTCAGCCGTTAAATCATCCTGAATCTCGAGATATGTGCAAAAAAGCGTGAGCCATTGGATATTAGTTTTTGAATTATGTGGGGCTCAAACACAAGATCCAAACCATTAGAAACATTGGGAAGACTAAAAACGGCTATGAGGTCAATTTTTAAGGATTGATTCCTTGTGGATCTCAAGATATTTGTGAAAAACTTTCAACCATTGAATTAATATGCTGAATTTGTAACTAGTCCACAGGCAGCCCCTTTTTTATTTTTTATTATTATTTTTGGGACAATAAATAACAATCCAAACCATTGAAAATGTGTAGAAAGTCAATGACCATTGTGAGATCAAATTTCAGCCGTTGGATCATCACCAAACTTGAGATATTTGTATACAAACGTGAATTATTAAATATTTTTAAAAAAAATTAGGGGCCTCAAACACAAGATCCAAGCTGTTAGATCTCTTTGGGAGGCCAAACATGATTATGAAGTAACATTTCAAGGCTCGATATCTAGTAGATCTTAATATATTTGTGAAAAGCATTTAACTATTTATTTAAAATGGTCTATTTAAAATATATGCTTCCATTGCCAAACACATATTTTAATTCTAGCTTCTTTTTTTTTATAGCTCTTTTTTTAATTGCTCTATTTTGAATTGTCTATAAAAATAAGATTAGACCTACCAAACAAGCCCTTAAATCCATTACATGGTTCCGACAACCACTATATGCAACCAACTATCGAGGAGAAAATGGTTGTCCTTGATCACTGGTGAAGTAAATAACGAGAATATAGGAGAAGTGAAGGAGTGTTTTATTTCAACAAAGAGTAATTGTGTATTTTAAAAAAATGAGGAAAAATTTGCTGAACAATAGCTTTAAATAAAGGGTTGTCCTTAATTGAGAATCTCTTAAAAAAGTCAGGGACTAATTTAAAAAATTTTGAAACTTGTACCTTTTTTTTGAAATAAGGCAAAAGCTTAAGGTCTTATTTGAAATAAGAAAAAGATATTTTTTTTTTCATTTCATTGCATTTTAAAGAAACCATCTTTTCCTCTTACCCAAACCCCATTTCATTGCTTTTTAAAGAAAAAAAGGATCTTTTCCTCCTACCCAAACCCCAATAGAAAATTAAAAGTCTAAATGGGATCCGCTATTGAAATTTTTAAATGCTCTAATGCAACTTTTTTTTAGAGATTACCAAATTATAATTTTACTCAAATATGAGTTGGTCTAATTTAATAGCAGCCTTTTACCCTAGTAGTAAGAGGTGTTTGTTCTTACTTGCCTGCACAAAATTTGAACCCTATGTATGCCACCTCTTCTTGCATGTCCGAGCTCCCTTCCTAATTTTTGTGGGCTTTCTTGGCAGGGCGATAGCCCACACCCAATGTTCAAAATTCTTAAAACCCCCTACAAATTCTACAAATTAATATCTATTTTTTATTTTTAACATAGAGCTCCTCCAAGGAGAATTCCCTGTGTTCACCCTTGCCTGCATCTGAAGGCCCCTTACCTCAACCAAGGGCACTCCCACTAGCATGTGTTCAATGAGTCTCTAGCCTCTTAGTTGACCTGCCCCGTTTAGCTGGGCTACTAGGCTTGATTCCAGCTATATTTAGAGTGTGAAACCCTACGCACCTGAGGTCGAAACATACCTGGTGTTTTAAACGGTGGAGCTAACTTAATTATAAGCTCAGGTTTGGACAAATGACTTCAGCCATGCCTTCCATTCAAAGAATAATAATTTTACTTTCAATTTATCATTAAAGTTTTCTTTCAATTATCTTGGATAAATTTTCCCTTAAAGTAAAGGACCTATAATGTATTAATTTAATCTTCATGATCCTTTTTACAAAAACAATTTTTCCTTGATCCGGTGCTTGAGATTAGGAATTTAAGGGTCTTGGGTGCAATCAAATCTAGAATTTTTTGAGGCTCTTAAGTCAGCAAATTTAAACTTCCTCCTTGGGAATTTAAGATGCCAAGAGAGTTCGCGCTAGCTTTACGTGTTTCCAATGCAATCTAAGAAATGAAATCACAAGCTGCTTTGTTTGCCGTCTCTTCTTTCCATGTCAATTCACTCCACAGGCCAATATCCCATTACTTTCTGCCTAAAGGCTCTAGACCCATTTGTAGTCTCATAAGGGAGAGCAAAACAAGTATTAAAGAAACTTGGCCATTCATTTCCATCTGGTTTAGGTTTCTTCTCAGGTCCCCTTATAGATGGTATTCACTCAAATGGGAATCTCCAAACATACCAAATGGGTCCCTTGACATAGGACCTCTACATACCAATGTTTGGGTAGTGTATTTTTGACCTTCATCTTATTGTTTGTTTAATATTCTTTGATTTTGCTCGATGTGTCTTGATGAGTTTATCATTATATTGTCAAAACGGGATAATAGTGAAGGGCTAAAGGGGACATTATCCAATAGTTCATCTGATGTTTTTAATGGTGGGCTTAGCAGACTTTTATCTCTTTAGTGGACATTTTAATTTTTCATATTGTTTAAATGCAAAATCTTGGGGTTGGACTTTGAAGGGGTGAAAGATAAATGAATGGTAAAAGAGTATACCCATATAGGAGAGCATAAGAAACTACATTCCATGGAACTTGAGAAATTTTATAGTCTTTTCCATTTATTTATTAGTAACCCTTCATTCAGCAATCCTTAGGTCCATTTTATTTTCGTTATTGAAACCATATGAAAATAACAAATATCCTATAAATTTGTGGAGATTTCAAAGAGGATGAAAGTCCTTGAATGATACTATAACATAGCGTCCATGCTCCATGGTTTGTCCTATTTAATGAGCGGAGAGAATGGTCTTCCATCCATAGCACAACATTTTCTAGTTATTCTAGAAGGAGCACATGAGAAACTCTTCCTAATCTTCTCAAAATTGTGGTCTGCCCTTTTTCTTCTTCTTTTGGGCCATGCAAAATAAGCTCCTTCCACTGACACAAACTCTCTCCAATTTTCTAAATGGAATATAATTCCTCGGAAACCTTACTCTTGGAGCAAGGTCAAAGATCTTGGCATATCTCATTATATCATATCAGTTGTAGCCTTCATCCCACTCATGTGGGAAAGGCTGAGTGCTACTTTTGTTCAACGTTGGCTGAAAAATCTGGTTTTGCAAGTTTTTATGGCAGACTACTTGTTTGATTCAACCCTCCTTTTCTAGGCTTTGGACCAGCACATGCCATTGCATGACATGGTGAAAGATTATCCCAACGGGGGAAACCCAAGGGGGGAAACCTTGGCATATCTCACTTCCATGGTGAATCTCACCTTTGGCCCAATTAGAAAGATCATTATCTCAGTTTAATATGTTGGACTTGTATGAGCCATCTAATTGGGCTTTTAGAGAAACAACGAAACCAAGCTTGGCTCATAAACTTATTGGGCTAGAAAATAGGCTAGAAAATAGGCTAGGCTCCAGATCAGAGGCTCCAAAATTTTAACGATGTAAGATTCAAGCTGCTGCTTCCAAACCTACCTAACCCACTTGCACCATTACATTTTGTAAATGGGCATGAGTTGCACATCGTGTGAAGGTTTTAAGGTTAGATAATTTTCCTGTTACTTTAGCTAGGACATGGGATAATTGATTAGATGCATAGGTGGGAGAATAGTCACATAGGGCACATTTGTTGCATATGGTAAATCAGAGCATAGAAGGGACAAAATGGATGTCTAATAGCAGTCAAGATATCAAGAAATGAGAGGACAGATGGTTGCCCATACTAGTAACTTATAAAGTTACAACTCCACATAGGATTCTTCATGAAGTTGCTAAGGTTAAAGACATTATAGACCAAAACACAAATTGGTGGAATGTGGAACTAATTTGAAGGACCTTCGTTTTGGTGGAATGTGGAACTAATTTGAAGGACCTTTCTTTCGCGTGAGGTTGAAGTAATCTTGAAGATGCCACTAAGTCCACAATTGCAGTGTGATAGACTGATATGGGCACTAAATCAGTCTGGTGAGTTCACTGTTAAAAGTACCTATTGTGCTACGTCAAAGCTTCAACTGTCTTAGGACATGAGGGAAAACTCAAATGTGGGGGACAAGGAGAAAGTTTTCGATGAGTGTATGGAACCTGAAGATGCCTAATAAAATTAAGAATTTTGCATAGAGAAACTAGCTCGAAAAAACTTGAAGACATCCTGTGCAGTCAGAAGTTGCCAAGTGACAAACAAGCTCTTGGATTTGATCATGGTGTATCTACATCGAACTATTTGAAGAAAAATGATAAAGTCATTACAACAACGTAGGATGAATAATCGTAAGATGCAAAAAATCCACTTCCTGACATTGCCATTGCCAAGTATGTTGCGTTCATGTCTAGATCTTCACAGATCACATTTGACAACGGTACTATTGATGATGATGACAATGAAGAAGTGTTAGATGATGAACATGATTGGGAAGCAAAATATAATAGTCTGTTTGAAAAATCTTTGAAGATAGTCAAAATAAATAAGAAGAATGTTAATCAAGATGAAAGCTACAGAAGAATAGATTTCACCTTTTAAGGATGAATTGGAAAACTCACTTTCAAAGGTACGTCTATTGGAAAGTAAAAAAAAAAATAATATGGCTGATATTTTGACCAATGAAAGTCATAAGTATAAATTGTTGAATGATGATTTTGATAAGTCTAAAAAAGAGATTGAATCTTTGAAAGAAGAGCTAAATAATTGTGAAAAGGAAAAAGATGATTTGAATGAAAAATTGAAGATTGCAATGTTAGAGCTGCTAGTTACAAAAGCTTCATTGACCAAGATGAACGCTGACTCGAAAAAACTCGAAGACATTTTGTGCAGTCAGAGGTTGCCAAGTGACAAATAAGGTCTTAGATTTGATCATGATGCATCCACATCGAAAGCTAAAGGTAAAACTGGTTTTGTTAAAAGCCTTCTCCACACGCCGCATAAGTAAATCATGTCAAGAGTACATCTAAGAAGAATATATCACATCTTAAATCTAAACCTACATGTCATCATTGCAGAATCAAAGGTCACATTCTATCCTATTGCAATAAGCTGAGAAGTTTACTTAAACACAAGCAATAGAAGAAGCAGTTGTCTCAGCCCAAGATCAGGATAAGAGCTATCTAGGTCAAAAAATTTGACTTGCCCACTAAATCTGTACACACTGCACTGAAAGCTTCAAACCAGCAAGTGTGGGTCCCAAAGACAAAAAGCCCTTGATCAAGAAGATCAAGATCCGACCTTCAGTGCTGAAAAGAAGATGACATTAAGGGGGAGTTACAATTGAGGGAGAGCTACTGGATCATAATTGACGGAAATGCTGCATGCTGACATTTTTATTTCTGTCAATTATGGACAAAAAGGGGGAGTATGAAGACTGGTTGCAGATTGAAGGCAAAAAAAATTTTTTGTTGCAATTTACTCAATGTAGTTTTGGTTTTATTTTTTGGGTAGGTTGTATGTCTAGGAACTTTTGTCCATGAATTGCCAAAGTGGGAGATTGTAAGCTTTTTTTGTGTAATTGGCTAATTCATGGGTTGGACCAAACTTTTTTGTTTCAGGTTTGTTTCTTGTTTATGTTAGAAGTGGTCGTTCTTATTCAACAAAGAGTACTGTTTGTGCTAGAACTAGTAGTTTTTATTTTACAAGGAGTATTTTTTAGGGCACAAATTGTGAGTTATAAAATGGGTTCCTCTCTCAACCTTAAAGGAGGATCTCATTGTTCTAAGTGGAATACCCGTTGGAGATCACATCTTTTCTCTTGAGCAGCCATTGGAGAGTTGTGCTAAAGCTTTGTGCTCTAGAGCTCTTAGTTTCTACATCCTTATAGAAGGTTTTCTTCTCTTGTAGAAAATTTGTTTGTCTTGAGTGGCTTCAAGGTGTATTGGATCAAGTGCGAAGAAGGTGATTGGTGTGTGCGTTGACAAGAAGAACTTTAGTCCTTTAAGTTGTTTGCCGTTGGATAAGGGTAGTAAGTAGATCTTATAATCTTTGATTTTATAGTGCTTGTTTCCTGTTGGACTGGTGGTTAGGTCTTATGGTTTTTTCTCGGCTTAGGTCTTCCAACATAAAAAAATTGGTGTCTCTCTCTTGTGGTTGATTGTTGTTAACTTAGGTTAATTGCTAGGTAATTGAATTGCATATAGGAATTTGTGTTGGGACCTTAACCGCATTAGGGTTAGAATTCTTCATATCACTCTGCTCTCAGATGGTGAAGCTACAAAAGTATTTCAGATTTTGAAAATCCTATTGCTCTATTTGGATCCTTGGATCTCAGTTTACATTTTAACTTTGTTTACCTGTAACTTTTAATGGCAAAGAAGAAAACCACTGGCAGTTATATGCAACTCCGGTAATCCCATTGCATGAGTCTTCATTTCTGGGTTAGTACACACAACCTACATTTAGGATTTTGAAGATTCCAGCAGTCCCTTTCTATTGGAATATATCAGCAAGGTAGTAGACAGCGGAGGAGAAAATAAAACAACAGTCTTACAGAAATGAAGCTAATCAGATTTGGGGGGGTTGGGGGGGCGGTGGGAGGAAGGGACTGATAATAATAAAATAGTCATTTGTTAAATATCCTGAGTAGACCTTTTTTTCGAAAAGGTGAAAATTTTTTTTTTTTTGGATTTCTATACCATAATTTATATTCAATTCTTCAGTAGACTCAGAAACAGTAAGTGTTCAAAATATTTCCAATAGAAGAAAAGAAGTCCTAGACGAAGTCTATCATTGACTATAACAATAGGTTATTGGGATAGATTGTCTCAAAGCTGTTGAGCGGCAATGATTTCACAATTCAGACAATCCAACATAGGATGAGAACATCTTACTTCTATTTACTTTTGACTGTATAAGTGTTCTTCTGTAAGCCTCTATTTTGCTCTCACCCAAGATACAGTGTTGGATTAATCACAATTCCAATGGCACATGGATCCTTGTCTTAGCTTTAGCTAGGAAACTAATAAAAGTCTTCCATGTGTAGATAAAACTACATTAGAAACCTAATGGTTTTGAAGCCAAACTCTAAGTCCATAACACATTAGAGATCAGTAAAACTTCAGAGAAATCATATGCAGCTTCCTTTCCCTATTTGCATAAAATGACCAAGGGCATGTCATGTGTTTCTGACCTGGCTTGTGGAAAGGGAGAGATCAAAGCTTTGATAAAGGAAGACAGAAGGATCAAGGGTGAGGACTCATGAGATATCAAGATGGGTATGATTCATTTTCATTAGAGGGTGGAGATTTATTTTCTGCATAACACCTGCCACCCATTCCATATTTTACTATGCCATCGGTGTATTACTCCCACCATTAACTTTTCACTCCATGTTTTGCTGAAACCAGGTTGAAAATGCACTAAAATCTCCCAATAGTATAGACATAAAAACACAATGGTACGGAAATTGTATAGACATGTTCCTCTGCCATTCACTACATGGCTGCAGGAATGTACTCCTTTATTTGATTCTTGATACACTGTTTCAAGGCTTCCAAACCAGCTCCAAAGTTTTCTTAGATCTCCACCAATTGTTGCAGATGAAATTCGTATTTGATGGATGGTTTTCAATATAATAAGATTGTACATTTTGGAATCATCTACTTATTATGAATGTTTCATTTTGGTCACATTCCTACACTATTCATGAATTTCAAAAAAAAAAAAAAAATGATTCATTCCTTCCGATCATGCATATAGAAAGTTTTCTGACCATTATAGTTCTTTCCTTGAAAATACGAAACTCTTAAAAGTTAAAATAGTTCTTATCTTCTTTGGTAGAGGGAAAGGAGCAGATCAAAAGGGGTTAAAGCTAATCTTATTTCCTCACCATTATTATTTGCTTACAGTCCAACCTGAATTTTGTACATGTATTATTTGGTTCTTTTAAATGAATAACCAATATTCTTCAAGATTCACATTTTTTTTAAACATTTGAAACGCAAGCATCAACTGATGGAGCGGAAATTGGTATATTACATTCATAGGTTTGCTTTTTTTTTTTTTTTTGATAAAATTAGCTTTAGCTAGTCATATTTCTAGGGGCCTTAATGTTGAACCCCCAAAGGCTGCTAGATTTGGTCATCTCTGTGTTAGGCCCTGATGTGGACTGTCCCTTTCCCAGAGTGGCTATCTAGTTTCATGCCTGGTTTGTAGTTGTTTTGATGTGTTCTGTTTGCTTTTGTTTGGTTAATGAAAGTTTACTGTAAAAAAAAAAAAAAAAGAATAACCATCGTTAGACTTTGGAGTTTGGACACCTTTCCGTTCCAAACCAACCAAGTATATGCCTATATCAATAATGTTTGAGTTCCTAGCACACATGGTGCAACTTTGGGTTAAAGCCAAGACTAGTGCCTGTTGCAGCCTATTCTTATATATTAGAGAAAAGAAATAAACTCACAATTGAAAATTTGAGATGCTTAGTTGGATAAGTAAATAAATACTGTTCTTAGAGGTGTTGCTTGTCTTATTCTTAGATGGGTTCTTCTTCCCTATTAATTGGTACTTATCCAGAACAAGATAGAACGAAATCATGTTTCAACATTGTGTGATAATTACTTTAATTTAAATGTCTTGAATATCTTGTATTTGTTGAGCGCGTGTGTACAAAGGCAACCAGATCAACAATCACCATACAAGAAGATAAGCGATTTACATGATTCACCCAAACAGGGCTATATCCACGGGTACAGAGACGATCATCTTCACTATCACAAGTAAAGTACACAGAGACACATGTTCTCTCACATCGTCTCACCTACGTGGTGTAGGAACACCATGGGCAAGAGAGCTCTTACCTCTCTTCAACTGCGCAAGGTCTAGGGTTACTGACTAAACACATATATAGTCTCTGCTTTCTTGGCCACCAAGAAAGCCCTAGTATAATTACCAAAATACCCTTGACCTTAAACCAGTCCCTGGCTCAATTACCAAAATACCCTTGACCTTAAACTAGTCCCTGGCTGACCCAGTGGACTCATCCGGCTAAACCGGAATACAAGACATAAACCAAACAATCTCCACCTTGGCTTGAATTCTACACAACTCGAACCACCAGGAGATAAAACCGGCAATGTCTTCACGTACCTTACTGAATGGTACATCACTGCACCAACGATGCAGTCTTCTTCAACCTTTTGATTTGTTGAACCAGCACATGAACTTTGAGCAAAGTTCATCTTCTCGTCAAATTCCACCTCGAACTTAAAGCTAGAAACCATTGACAAATCTGAGTGATATCAATATCTGAATTACTCACCATCCTGCCCCATCTTCAACATCACTGTGAAGATCACACCACCACAAGCATGCAAGCAAAACAGATCGAGAATACAAGTCCAGATGACTTCACAACTAGAGAACAACCTCTGCTTCCAAGCAGTCAAAAACTCCATTTGACCGGGCCTCCGATCAATCAAATACATGTTTGACAACTGCTGACACATCAGCTCCTCCTTGCTGCTTTTTCGGCTTTGACAAGATGAACAACATCACATGCGATTCAGAAAGCATGTGAACCCCAAACGAACAACTTCGTTTGAATCAGCAAACCCTTTGCAACTAGGCCGGCGACTCCTACTATTGGGTTTGCAACAACAACCAGGTCAAGTAGAGCCGATTCTGGCCTAAATCTACATCTGTTCAGATCTCCTTCAAATTTTTGCATCACATTATAGATCTCGTCACCATGAGTACGCTGGAAGAAACGGATCTGAAATCTGACCACGGATGGCTCTAATATAGTAAAAACAAGTTTCTACGCTTCCGATTTGGTCAAACTCTTCGTTGACAGTCAAACAACCAATCTTCTTCCACAATCAAGTAGATCTGCTCGAAACGAGTCCGTAGGCACAAACGGATCTCCGATCGGACGTCGAATGATCAAGATATCGCAGAAACAATTTTAGCCGTTGCATCTGGTCAAATCTAGCCTTTGACCTCACCTTTGCTAACGCTGGCTGACGTCAGCGCTCTGCCCACTGGGCTGGACTTTGCACACACGGACCAGGTCGACTCTACCCAGAACCGACTTGCAATCGCTGCTTGAATGGGCTGTCACCTGGGTTGTGTCGAAATTGACCCGACCCGAAACTCGAACCGACCCGCACTTAACGCTGACTGGGCTTTCTCCACTGCGGGTCAGGTCAAATTGACCTGACCCGAAACTCAAAACCCGGAATCTGGGTTGTCTTCAACCTTTGCTTAGTTGCAGAACATATATTGCAGACCTGTCTGCTTCGTCTCCGGTAAGACTCTGACGAACCGGCCACCATCGACGGCTCGCAGTGACGGTGATGGTGATGGGCAGTGGGCTGGCGGGACGGCGACGACAGCGAACGACCGGCAGAACAGTTTTCTCCCCTTTTTTTATTATTATTTTTTTTTTATTTCTTCTTTCGGCCTTCCTCTTCTCAAGAATTCCGGCAGGCGTTTTTCTTCCAAGAAATTCGGCAGCCAAGAATGGTTTTCCCTCCGAAGATTGCAAGCAACACCTGAGAACCCTTTTCTCTGTCTGCAAAACCGATTTCTCTGAGAAATCGATTTTTCTCCTGCGGCCCATCAGAGATCAACATGCTCCGGTCTTCACCTTTGATTTGTGTGGCCCTTTGATAGATCACAATCGCAGCAATCGACTCTGAGAGATCTGAAACAACCTATGAATCCTTTGTCCTCCGATCCCAGCCAAATCGGAGAACCCAATCTCGTCTTCTTTTTCTCCAATGGTGGCCCAAGCAGAGATCACGAACTTGATCTCTTTTATTCTCTTTTTAAAAAACAGAGACCCGAATCCTTTAACAAAGATTCAATTAGTCGATCTTCATGCACACAACCTCCAAGCCACCGAGGGATCTCCACCTCGCTCAGAAACTCGAGGAACACCACCTCGGCTCTGATACCACTGTTGAGCCATGTGTGCAAAGGCAACCAGATCAACAATCACCACACAAGAAGATGAGCGATTTACGTCGTTCACCCAAACAGGGCTACATCTACGGGCACAGAGACGATCATTTTCATTATCACAAGTAAAGTACATAGAGACACACGTTCTCTCAATCGTCTTACTTACGTGGTGTAGGAACACCACGGGCAAGAGAGCTCTTACCTCTCTTCAATTGCGCAAGGTCTAGGGTTACAGGCTAAACACATATATAGTCTCCGCTTTCTTGGCCACCAAGAAAGCCTCGGTACAATTACCAAAACACCCTTGACCTTAAACTAGTCCCTGGTTAACCCAGTGGACTCATCCGGCTAAACCAGAATACAAGATATAAACCCAACAGTATTCTGGTTTAGCCGAATAGGTTCAGTGGGTTAGCCAGTGACTGGTTTAAGGTCAAAAGTATTTTGGTAATTGTACCAGGACTTTTGTGGTTGCTAAGAAAGCAGAGATTATAAATGTGTATAGTCTGTAACTCTAGATCTTGCGTGGAAGAGAGGTAAGAGCTCTCTTCCCTATGGTGTTTCCACATCACGTAGGAGAGACAATGTGGGAGAGTGAGAATATCTGTATGCTTTACTTATCAGAGTGAAGACGATCGTCTCTGTGCCGTGCATGTAGCTCTGTTGGGTGAACTATGTAAATCTCTGTCTCTTCTTATGTGTAGTTGCTTCTTTGTTAATCTTGCGATTCATGTATGTGCATAACATGTGATGTCAAAATCACATGTACTATTCACAATAGCTTTGGTGGAGAATTGGTTTCAATCTCAGCTCTAGTTGAACATTAAATATATTGTATAGTACTGTGATGATAATCATGGAAGTGACAATATAATGCACTGCACATGTTTAAAATTACTGATGCCAGTAAGGGGAACCATATAATATCATGATCAGGAAGCAGTGTTGCTTTCATCTGCCAAGAAATTGTAAAAATTGCATGAATTTGCAATCAATGATGCAGGACAGTGCAAGGCTCAATTAAATGATGATATGAGATCAAGAAAACCTTAACATTCACAATTAAAATTATCGAAACTGAATTTCAGATTGGACCTCTAAAATATGGTTTCACTTAAAATTTCAAATGAGTCCACATATGATTCTATGCCTTGCCACAGTCCCACAAGAAACTACCCAAATCTGAATTGGGAATTTTGATCGAAGAAAAGTCTTCCACTAGCTTAGGGATCAACCAATTTTAAGTAGATATACTGTCCCTTTTGAGGATTTAGCAAATAGGCCAAGTTCAAAGGATTGCCAACGAAGTTTAGAAAGTGGCAATTGAGAAATAACTCAATAAGAATAATGCTAGCCACACTTCCCATCTCACAACACATCTCACAATCGTCCTATGTGGTAGGCCTAACTCATTTATTTTTTTCAAAACATTGTAGAGGTGAGAGAGAGGGAAACTGCTATATAGGATGTTTTTGAGATGAGTTGTGAGAGGGGGCATGTGGCTAGCATGACTCAAGAAATAAAGCTTCAAATTTAGATTAGCAATTCTCACGGTGTTCAGAGGGCCCAAAAGAACAAACAGAAAAAAAAATCCAAACAGAAAAAAAATCCTGGAAAATCAGGTTCAACTGGGCTTGTAATGGGTCTAGTTGTGTTCAGCTTGTCCTGGTTTGGGCTTGGGTTGGATTCAGTTGGGCCTGGACTAGGTTTAGATTGTGTTGGATTTGGTCTGCCTAGGCTCAGATGTCTATCCCTCTGTTTCAGATTTTGCTGGATTTGAATCCTGTTGTTTGGAATGGTTGGTTTGGTCATGTGAAAGTAGTGGTGTAGGTGGATTATTGGGTGTAAGGGTTTTTGCCACTTGTCTACTAGATGCAAGGACTTAGACATATGTAAATAAGCGTAGGAGACGTCAGGCTAATTAGATTTGATGGTATTTTTGACTTCTGTCATAGGATGTGGAGTAAAGAAAAGATAGCAAGTTGGTTAAGTCTCAAGTTATGGCATTGGGTTGATATTTTTAAGGGCTGTTGTGGCTGGTGGATTCATGGGAAATAGGGTATGGGTGTTCTACGACAATGAGATTTTGGGATTGGGGTTTGTTATCGACCAAAGGATTTAGGGTATTAGGGTTTGTTTGATGAAAATGAAAGTGATGAGTTGAAAACGGAAAGCAAACTATAACTTGAAATAGATAAAGGGAAGGAGAAGAAGATACTTGATTCGCGATCTCACACTACAAGGCCCCATGCACGATAGTCTCACACTAGATCCTTCATAAGAGAAGTAGCCAAAAGATTTCAATGATCATTAATCATTCATTATTCTCTCAAAATGGGTGTTTACATGTTTTTATAAAGGAAATCTAATCCTAAAATAAATCTCAACCATCTAGTCCATCCTACGATCAAGATCATAAAATCCAACTAAACATAAAAAAAACATCGTCCATAATTAAATAAAAACAAATCAATGAACTTGGGTAGCCACCATGGCTCATGTGACTGTATGATCACTTGTATGGGCTCCACTTGATATTCAATTCTCCTCTTTGTTGATCCCTTCCCTGTGGCACATCTCAATGCAAGGTCTTCCTAGTTTGCTACATAGGCTCTTCATCATCTCGATCAACTGTTAGATCAAACTAGATCTGACTATTGATTTTCATCGAAGTTAAGATTCAACAGTGGATCAATGCTTGAATCAGAATTCAATTGCTGATCTATGCCAGGATCAAGATCCAAAGGTGGATCTTTTCTAGAGTTAAGATCCAATGGTGGATCCTTACTAAAATCATGATTTGTCACCTTGCAACGAACGTCCATCCATGAGGAGGCATGTGTGCATGTCTTTTGGGCCTCCTTTTTCTTCTTTGTATAGGATTTGTGTGGAGGAAGTAGGATGTCTGCATCAATATACTTGATTGTAGGTGACCCATCATTGATGATGGTGATGCTGACGCCCTCTTGGCATATGCTGGCCCACTGAAGTGAGATTTGCTAATAAAGCTACTCCAAATGAAGCTATCTTTCATCATTGTGAATGATGTTGTCACCTAAACCCATCTATGTGGGGTGGGCTTCCTAATGAAGCAAATGTGAAGTAACAAAGAACACAAGATCTATTTTCTGGACAAGTCCCAAAGAGACACAGTTCTTTGAAACTTCTTCCCCAAGATTTTCTTCTAACCAAATTATCATCATCCAACTGATCATCCCATCATCCTCATCTGGGGCCAATAATTTGAATAGTGTAAAGTCCATACAGTGTGGGAGGAGATCCATTAACAACTATGTACTCCAATAGTTGATGGACCCCACCCTAACCTTTGAATTTAAAGTTTCAAAACATTTGGAGCCAAACTGAGTTCAGATGGCTGTCTTTCAAGTTCTTTGGGGTCATTGTGCAAAATGCTACCTCAAAAGACCAAATTAGCTAAAACTCTTGGAGAAATTTTAAGTTATATTTAGGAGTCATTGGGAAAAATTTCAAGTTAATTGGATGTCATTTGACCCAAATGCATCAAACATGTCTACTTTGGGTTAGTGAACCAAACCCGCCCCCCCCCCCCCCCCCCCCCCCCCCCCCCCCCACCCAAACAAAACCTTGGTGTCACTGACCAAACTCTTGCTTCCAAGTGGCCAAAGTTGATGAAATTTAGCTAAAAGGCTCAAGTAATGTTTAGAAAAGACCCTTCAAAGTTTCAAGCAAAGGGGACTTCATTTGATCCTCAGTCAGCTATATGTCAGCTTAGGGGTTATGAGCCTCAAACCTTGGAGTCACGAACAAAGTTCTACTTTTAGGAGGCCAAAGTTGATGAAATTTGGACGAGAGACTCAAAATGTGTTCAAGATCGACTTCTCAAAGTTTCAAAGTAGTTGGATATTATCTAGATGGAAAACCAACTGATTGCTTGTAATTCAAGAAGGGACTAACTTAGAACATGCAGTTATGGGATCACTAAAATCTTACCTCCACAAAGCCAAATCATATGGAATCTCAATGAAGCCTTCAAAATTTTCCTAATATCAACTTCACCAAGTTTCAAGATCATCAGAGGTTATTTAGACCAAAAACAACCGAAGCAATGGTCCACTATTATGAAAAGTCAAAGGAGAGTTGACCAACTTTGAGAGGTAAAAACGTGATGAAATTTATGTGGCATGTTGAAAATAATTGTAGAAGACATCCCGCAAAGTTTCATCAAGTTTAGACATCATTTTGTTAGGAAACTGATAGTGACATGCCATATGTGAAAAAAAAACTCATAAATGGGCATATTAGTGACCAGTCTCCACAGTCACTGCCATCTATAAAGTGAACCTAAAAGGTTTTAGGGTGGTTTTCCACTTTATTTTGAAATCTAACCGTTGGGAACAACCCTAACTCCCTTGGAAGCTATAAAAACACATGAGAAGCCTTTGAAAAGGGTCCCTAGCCACTCTGAAGACTTCAATAAGCATTTTGGAAATTTGCTAAAGACCTTTTAAAAAAGTTGGCATTTTGCAAGCACCCGGACTTCTTCCATTCTTCTTCCCTTACAAGCTTAAGGTGAGAAATGATTCTAGGGAAGAAGATACACATTGTTATCAGTCATGGAGATTGTGTTTCAAGCCACAAAGTGCAAAGGAGCTTTTATGGGTATGCACCCGTTCCATCCAGAAAACAATCTTGCCTTGGTTGTGGCTACTTGTTTGAATTGAATCCTTAAGAACAGAGAGGAGATAAAAACATAGCTTGAAATTCATAATCCATGGTTGCTAATTATGCATTAGTTAGGATCGTCTAATTATAGATCTCTCCATGGGTGATAAACCGACACTATAAAAATTTTGGGATTTGGCGACGAAATGTTTCGTTACTAAAAAATATTTTTTTCGTTGCAAATTACTTATCGCTATAAAATTCTTTCGTCGCCAGTTTCATCGCCGTTGTCCCATCTCTAAACAAATTTCACGATGAAATCTGGTTTCGTCGTCGTACGTCACAATCCGTGATGTCTTATTTCGTTGCCAAATATTCCAAAATTTCATCGCTAGATATTATATTTTCTTGCAAAAAGCATACAAAGAGATAATAAAAAACTGATTCGTCACTAAAGGTAAAGCCTTTGGCAATGAAATAATTTAGTCGCTAAAGTATTTTAATTGTTGCTAAAAGTATTTTTAAAAATAGAAAAATACTTTTAGTGATGAAATTATTTCATCGTTAAATGGAATTTTTTAAAAAAATTATTTTTAAATTTGCTCTACCTCTCTCTCTCTCGCCCCCCACTCTTTGCTTTTTCTCCGCTGCCCTCCCCTCTCTTTCCCTCTATTTCTCTCTCCGTTCCCTCTTTTTTCTCTCCCCTTTCCCTCCATCTCTCTCTCCCTCCCCATCTCTATTCTCTCTCTCCTTCCTTCTCCCTCTCCCTTTCTCCCTCCCCATCTCTATTCTCTCTCTCCTTCCCTCTCCCTCTCCCTCTCTCCCTCCCCATCTCTATTCTCTCTCTATCTCCTTCCCTTTTCCTACCTCTCTTTCTCTCCCTCCCTCTCCATCTTTATTCTTTCTCTCCTTCCCTCCCTCCTAATATCTATTCTCTCTATATCTCCTACTTTCTCCCTACCTCTCTCTCTCCTTCTTTCCCTCCCCATATCTATTCTTTCTCTATCTCCAACCCTCTCCCTACCTTTCTCTCTCCCTCCCCATCTCTATTCTTTCTTTCTCTCACCTTCCATCTCCCTACCTCTCTCTCTCCTTCCCTCCCTCCCCATATCTATTCTCTCTTTCTCCTACCCTCTCCTTGCCTCTCTCTCTCTTTCCCTCCCATCTCTATTCTCTCCTTCCCTCTCTCTGCCTTTCCCTTTCTCTTTCCCTCCCTCTACCTCTTTCTCTCTCTCTCTCCTTCCCTTTCCTCACCTCCCTCTCTCCCTCCCCCTTCCTTCCATCTCCCTGTCTCTTCCTCCCCTTTCCTTCCATCTCCTTCCCCCTCTCTATTCTCTCTCCCCTCTCTCCCTCCCCATCTCTCCCGAGGCTTCCTTTTATACATTTTGCTTTTTTTTGCGACAAAATAAATTTCTTCATAAATCCCATCAATTTTCGTTGGAATAATAGCACTTTTTTTGTATTTTTTGGATTTAGCAATGAATTTAAATTCCATTGCCAATAGTACACCTTTGGCGATGAAATCTAAGTTTTCATCGCCAATTCTGAAAATACAAAAAAAGCGTCAAAAAATGGTGCCTTTTTTTGTTCTTATTTTTAGAATTAGTGCTGAAAACTTAGATTTCGTCGCTAAAAGGTGTACTATTGGTGATAAAATTTAAATTTCGTCGCCAAATCTACACCTTTGGCTACGAAATTTAAATTTTCGTCACTGATAGTGCACCTTTTAGCGGCGAAATTTAAATTTTATCACCAATTTTGAAAATACAAAAAGAAAAAAATGGCATCATTATTGGCTATGAAAATAATTTTTCCGTCGCCTATGTTACACTTTAGGCGACGAAAGATTTTTTCGTCCCCTTATGTTAAATATTTTTCTATAATTAGCGATGAAATAAGAGTTTTATCACAAATCCATTAATGATTAACTATAAAAATAGATATTTTTCGCTGAAAGTGTGATCTTTGGCGACGAAATGTTATTTTGTTGCTGATTCTGAATCAACAACAATGAAATATTTATTCCTCGCCAAATTTCATCACGAATAAAGCCATTTCTTGTAGTGTAAAAATCTTATTCATCACCTACAAAGATAGCCCTAACTCTTTGTTCAGAGTGATGAAGGTGTTGTTAGCAGGACAATACAACTCAAGAATTTGCCGGCAAATGTTATTGTTCTCATAAGGCACCCTTTATGTGGTGGTACTAACAGCTTGGAAATCACCCATTGTTCTCAAAATGCCTTCATAATGGTACTTGATCAATGTTGTCTAGTTACGCCACTCTCCAAGCAGTTAAAACATCCTCAGATTGATTGCGCTTGAAAGTGATGTGAAATGCAACGGATTCAAGTCTAACATTCACACATTTCAAGCATCAAGATTGATTGTGCTTGAAAGTGATGTGAAATGCAACGGATTCAAGTTCAACATTCACACATTTCAAGCGTAAAGAAGAATAGGAAAATAAATACCATTCATCATTAATTTCTCTTTGTTTACATGGGTTTAACACTTTGACCTTGGGGATGGAGGTTGTTTACAAGTTGAGAAATCACAACCCCTCCCTTTGGTCTCAAGTGTGATCCAAACTCAAAAATTACAAGAAAATACATAAAAAGGGGACCAAAATTTAGAAAAAATGAAGACAGGGAGGGGGTGACCGTGGCCCACAGTCACTGATAGACAGTGGCTGAAATGGCCACTGTTTATCCCTATTTTTGCTCTGTTTCACTTCGTGTTGCCTTCAGAGTGCTGGAACTTGTGCTTTTCGACTTTTGGGGTGTTGAACGACCACCAAGGATGCTTAATTTGACCGTGGAATCGATACCTTTCATAATCATCACTTATTGTTTACGGATCATTTTTGTACAAATTTAGAAAGGGTGCTTTATGCAAGCAAACTAAAGTCAAAATTGTGTCATTCTGATCCAATAATTTTCAAGTAACAGATTGAAGCCTAAGGAGGCTTGTTAATAACTTCAAAAATGACCTAAAGCACTTCCAAGTGAGAGAACCAAAGGAATACGATTTCATCCCTTAGCATGTTTGTTGGCTTTTGACACTCATCTTCCTTGAATGGTAGGCATGCCTCTTCTTCTCTTTTGAACTATTTCTCACCTTAAGTTGGTGAGAAGAAAAATGAACTTTAGTGCTTGTAGGGCTTGAGAAGACTAGTGATTGGAGTTGAAATTCTTTGAATCTTGCCTTTATCTTCTTAAAACTTTGTATGAACTTGCTTGAGCCCTTGATTAGACCCCAAATATGCTTCTTATAGGTTTTAGAGTGAGTTAGGGTAGTTTTAGTAGTTGTGGGGGAGGTATATTTCGAAATAAAGCAAAATAACTCTCAGAAACCATTGAAAACAACCTTGCAAGTGTTCATGACCGTGGCCGCGGTCACAGACAGGCCAAGTTTTAGGTTCTTTGCATATGTGACTCATTTTCACCTATTTAGAGACTGAACGATGTCCAATTTTCATGAAACTCAGAAAGATGCTTTCTAACACTCTTTTGAGTGTGTCATAGAAATTTTAGTTTGTTTTGATTTTCTAAAATTAGTCAAGCTCCCCATTGACTTTTTGTAAAAATGGGCCCTTGTTCAGCTGTTTGATACTTAAATGAGCTCGGATTGATTTGAAACTTGGAGGGACTAATTTTAGGAGAATCTTGAAGTGTCCATCCAAATTTCATATGGTTTGGATTTGTAGAAGTAGGATTTCGAACAGTGACCTACTTGTTTCACATTCTAAGTAAATGTTCTCTTGTGTTACAGCAGTAGCTTGTTTTTTATCCGAAAGATGTTCAATTGATTTAAAATTTTAGAAAATTGAATTTGAGTACATTTGAGTCTTTGATCCAAATTTCATCAGCTTTGGCCTGCTAAAAGTAGGATTGTTAGTTAGTGACCCTCATGACTTAGGGGCACCTACTCCTAACGAACATGTAGTTGAAGTAGAGTAAAATGACGTCCTCTTGGCTTGAAAATTTGCAGAATCACTTCTGAGACTCTTAAGTTATATGTTTGAATGTCATCAACTTTGGTCACCTGGAAATAGGACTTTGTTCAGTGACATCATGCCTTGGGGGTTACTAATCCAAAGTTGACATTTTTATTGACTTTGGGTCAAATGACATCCACTTGACTTGAAATTTTGTAGAATATAATTTGAGCTTCTTTCAGGAGTTTCAACCAATTTTAAAATGTGGAAGTATTTGTTGTCATAGTGACCCCCAAGGAGTCGGAAGATAGTCACTGAAGCACTACAAGAAAATGCACCATTGGCGACAAAATTTAGGGACAACCAACTTCATTCGTCGCTAAATATTAACTTTTGCGCAACGCACACAATAACTCGTCTTCCATTGTCGTCCTCGATATATTCCCACCTTGATCCTAAATTCAAGCTAAAGTCTTTTTATTAACGACAACTGCAGTTCATCGCCAAACGATAATAATATTGTGCGACGAGCTCTAATTCGTCGTCAACGCTTGAAATTATGTTGGCGCGCTCCCAGCTATGTGTTTGGCGCAAACCTCAGAAAATCTCTAATATCTTTTCTCATCTCTCTTGTTTTGGCAAAGAAATGAGTCCCTTTCTAGTAGATCTATGCATCGGCTCCCTGTTACATCGCCAACCCTCTCTTTGATAAGTAAAGATTGGCTCCCTGCCTGCTCTGTCTCTCCCTGCTCACTAAGGAGAATCACCCCTCCTTTCTGTTCAAGCCCAGCATAACGACGGTAAGCCCTCCCTCCCTCCTTCCATATCCCTCTGCCTGTTCTAATTTCTGGGCAAACCCCACCAAACTTCGACCATTAACCCCTCTCTTCTCGTTGTCCTCCTTCTCAGACCCTTTCATCATCCAACTCGCAGAATCCCTTGGAGAATCATTCCTCCCTCTTTCACTCCTCCTCCTCGCTCTTAATTCCACACTAGAATCGCCCTCTCTAACTTCCCCAACAACGTACTCCTCAAAACCCTAATCTTTATTCCCTCTCTCTTCACTCTCCTTTCACTGCTTGCACTTCTTTTCTTCTTACTTTATCTTTTCTTCTTCTGCAGTCCCTCTTCGTCTTCCGCCTCCATTTGTTCCCACTCTCTTGATCCATTTCAAGATCCATCAAAGCCATGGCTGATTCCAGGACCCCATCGGATCCTCCTTCTGGTTGCATCTATTGCTATGATGATTTTTATTATAGGAAGTTTGCATCTTTCTACTTGTATTTGTATGAATCTATTTGGATTAGACTTTGGTGATTGATTTTGTGTAGTTTTTAATGGTAGGAAAGAAGCATGCTTTGATATCTTTGTTAAACAAGAGGGATTTACGTATACTTGGTACTGGGCTTATGGAATTAGGGTAAAGTTTGTAGCGTTCTTCTTTTTCTTCCTATCTTGGATTTTTTTTTTTGTAACATGTATGTAGTTCTGCTTTTTCAACTTATGCTATCTATTTTTGGGTGGGCTTTGCATAATCTGCTTAAAGACATGTTTTTTCAATAACCCCAGTATTCATTTTGGGTTTAGTCACTACTTTATGTGGGTTTTTGCTGGTTTCTCTTTTACCCTATTTGCAATTTGTCTTGTTGGATATTTAGTTTTAGTCATTGCTCCATGTGCTTCTTTTCACAATTCCTCACCTCACATCCCAGCCTCTCTCGATCCTCCTCCTCGTCCCTGCCCTCTCTCTTTCTCCAAAAGCTTAGAGACTCCTCTTCTCTCTCCAAGCCCTGGCCTTCCTCCAAAGATGAGCCATTTTGCTGCATAGACACACAAGATTCCTCTTTGTCCATTGGATACTCTTAAGTAAAACCCTCTTTCTCCTTCAACTCTTTCTTAGAAAAACCTCTGTATCTTCTTTTCTTGGGTAGTAATTTCTTTTCAGATACCTGTGCTTTTCTTCAGTCTCCATTTCGTTTTTTTTCCTTGTTGCTTGCTTTTATTGTGTTTTTTTTCTATGTTTTATTTTTTATTGAAGAATCTTGGATGTTTCAATTGGAAATTGTAGGTTATTGGAGAAATTTTTGACTTGTATGGGTATGTCTGTTTGATTATGTACTCATAGTGGGTGAAATTTTGTTCTTAAGGGGACCTCTGAGTTCTGACTGTTGGGAAAATGCTGAGCGGTTCTTTGTATTTTCAGAAATGTGAGTTGGATTTTTTCTCTTCTTAGTAACAAAGCAGAAAGTGGTGTAGTTGGTATTTGGAGTAGATTTGAAATTTCTTTTTGAAGTTAAGTTTCTGTTTACGATGGAAAGGGATCTCCTACTAAGGAGATTTCTTTCTGTTGGATTGTGAAATTGTAGGATTTTTCTCTTCACTCTTTGAAAATTGGAAAAAGATATGATTTTCAATCAATGATATGCTTTTGGGCAATGAAACCTTTAGTCCCCCTTCTCTATGACTGGCTTGCCAATCACAACCTCGTCTAGCCCTCCCTCTTTTGCAAGTCTTTTTCTTCTTCAATACCATGCCCTCTCATGTCTTCCCTCTTTCTTTCTAGGGTTTCAAAGAGCTCGAGGCCATGATGAGGATGCATCTATCAAAGATTAGATCTATTCCACTTGCTCCCTTAGATGGCGCACAGTCTGGCAGTTATATAGAGCATTCTTGGTCGGTATATTCGTTCTCATAGTGTAGGAACCAACGACACACACTAACTCACACTTAATTAAAGAAAACCATGCTTGCTAGAATGTGTGAATATAGATGTACTCTAGAATGTTTCTAATGTTTGTATTCAAAAACCTGATTATCACATAATGATTACCCAAGAGTGTTATTTGTGAGTTGTGTGGCAAAGGACTGGATTCCTCCTGTAGCCATCACGATGTTAGTCCACAGGATTGGGCAGACCATGGTGGTGCCCACCAAATCGATTGTCCAGACTCCTGATCTCTTCGACCCATATTTCCTCCCCACCCGATACGCTCCTTTCTAGTTCAATGGTCAAATTAATATGGACTTCTACTTCCCCTTAGATCCTGAGAATCTAAAGAGTGAATTTCTAATTCTACTTTCATAGATTCTTAGAATCACAATATTACCATTATCATGCTTTATTCCTTTCAGGCCTTTTAGCTAAGATCTGGTGTAGCATCTAGTCATGTCAGTTACCATTATTGTGTTTCTCCACTTTTCTAAAAACTAATTGCCTTTGTTTGTCACCCCAATGCATCAGTATGTAGGAGAGTAAACAAAATTATTATAATCAAAGCCACCTTTAAGACAATCACCATGTCTTCCTTTTCAAGGCATTATATATATGGCTTTCCACTCCACTACCCACTACTTGAGAGATGTGTAAATATATATGTACCTTAGAATGTTTCTAATGTTTGTATTCATAAACCTGATTATTATATAGCTTGTATTCACAAACCTGATTATTATATAGCTTGGTATGTCTTTTTCTTCATTCTTAAAGAAAACCATGCTTGCCTTGACTGCTGTAAATTTGCTATAAAAGACTATACAATTTCCATTTTATCCGTACAAATTGGTTATGTGAGTTGTGGATTCTGAGATTTTTATGTTTTTTTTGGAATGATATCCTAATATGTTTAGTTTTTCTTGGTTATCAACCAATCGTTGAGTGGTTTGTGCAAAGGACTTGTGTAGATTCAACTTAGCTGGGCTTCGGCTCAATTTGAGCTAGCTCAGTCACTAGTTGAGTTTTAGCTGGAGCGATTTTTGCTGAACTTTTCAAAAAAGCTCAGTTGGGTTAATATTATAAATGAGGCCAAGGCCAATATTAGCTCGTTGATATAGAAAACAATGTATAAAAAAGGCGCTGATCCCTAACCCAAGTTCAAACCCTGCTCATTAATAATGGGCTTGAATATTAACAACTTACTCAGTTCCTCTTAATCACATAAATCATCCCAAATTCAAGTAGATTATGTTTGCTTTCAACTAATGTACTATTTTCTATTGTATGCTTCACACTTATATTGTACTATTTTCTATTGTATGCTTCAAGTAGATTGAATTCTTTATATTATTTTTTTATATTTCGAACCATCGTTACTTGTTACCAACACACTCATCTCCTTCCTTGTTGCCAACACACTCATGGTTGAGTGGTGCTGGCACCTTTGTTTCACACACATGCATATCTGGATCCTCAAGTTAACAAGTATCACTCTAGACCAAGTAGTCCAACAAAAAAAAAAAAAAAACCTTGTTTCAATTTTCTTTCATGAAACTAAGCATGGACCCATGTGGCAGGTTTGAGAAACTAGTTTGATCCAACAGGAAACTAAGCATGGACCCATGTGGCATGTTTGAGCAACTAGTTTGATCTAACAGGAAAAAAAAGTGAACCAATTGACTAACCATTTACCAAATATTAGTCTTCTTCAAAGTCTTCATATATTGAAAGCTGATTTCATAGTCTTATGTGAGATTATTAGAAACTTTTAATGGCCCAAATCTTGGTAAATGCCTTTTCTAATGTTTACTAGCGATAAGATTATTTGAACAAGCATGTGAAGCCCTTTTTCTAATGCCTTTTTCTATCATTTACATTTCATATTTTTATCAGCAAGTATGGTTGGTAATGAATTGAAATGGACAAGGACAAAAGATTATTGTCATAAGTAGATTAGACAGTAGACACCCAATTGGATTTACTATAAATAGTTTTTATATCCCAAAAAGATGGTTCTTAATGAGTCATTAGTGCCTGCAAAGCCAGGTAATTCTCCTTTCATGCATACCAATGCGACTAACATTATAGATTAATGTTTGAACTTAGAAAAGGGAATTCCAGTTCAGCTGAACATGCAAACAATCTGATGGGTTTGCCTATGTAGACAGCTATTTGGTAAGTACCGATGAGATGGGAGAAAATATAGTTCTCTACTGATTTGGTTATGTTTTTCACTGTAAGATATAGACAGCTGGTGGGTTTGCTTATAACTATTTGGTAAGTACCGATGAGACGGGAGAAAATATCAGTTCCTTCCATGCGCCCCCGCGCCGCCCACTCCTCAGCCGCCCCCCTTCCCCTTTTTTTTTTTTTTTGTGATCATGTATATTTGTATAATGATCAGTCAGATATTTTTTGAGATTTTTATGTTGAGGTTTCTATGCTTATTAATGATTGCATGTGATAGAATGAGTTGGTGATTGTTTATCACGGCACGAAAGAATGTGAGGCCACATATTGGGATGTAGATCACATCTATTAATATTTAAAACCAAGTTTTTTAAATTTAGATATTCTTTTAGATTGTTTATTATATAATGATATCTATGTGCAAATATAGTTTTGAAGTGTTTAGCAAGGAAGATGGAGTGGGTGGTGCTGTGTATGATGTTCGGTGAGGAAGATGAAGATGGGTGCAGGCTATGTGTGTAGTGTTTAGCGAGGGAGATGAAGTGGGCGGTGCTATGTATGAAGTGTAGTAACTGTGCGGTGATGAAGGTGACGTGAATAGTGGTCGTGTTATGGTGTTTGGTGGAGTGGGTGCAGAGATCGTGGAGGAGGAAAGTAAGAAGCGAAAACTGTGCAGTAATGAAGAGGATGATGTGGGCGACGTAGCGGGTAATGTTTACAGTGACAATAAGGAAGGTGCGTTAACGACAGTGGTTGTGGGCGGTGATGTATGTGTGTGGTCAGGTGAATTGGGTGACAATGTAATGCTGCAATCTATGAAGGTGTGGGTGCAGAGATTGTGGAAGAGGAAGTAAAGGAAGGAGAAACAGAAGGCTGTGCAGGATAACAGAGAATATATTGAAAAGACGATGGGGAAGGAGGAACCTGGTGTGTTGTTTCCCGGAGACCAGAGAGGAGGGAAATGACCCCCAATGGGGATCGTCCTCCTCCCTTCCTTTTCCTGTTCTTCTTTTTCTTCCTCTCTTTCTCTGTTTCTTTTTTTTTTTTCTCTTTGTTCTCGTCTTTCTCTGTTTCTCTCAGCCCTCTTTCTCTGTTCCTCTCCTCTTCCTCCTAACATTGTTTCTCTTTTTCCTTTTTTTTTTCTTGCTTTCTCTTTGTTTTTGTTCCAGCCAAGTGTCCCCTTACGTTTCTTCCGTTTCCCTCTTTTTCTTTCATTTGGAATCAGAATGGATAGAGATGGAGAGCCCGGGTTTCCAAAGTGGTCTATCGTGATTTGGTGGCAGGTTTGAAATTGAATTCAAGCTGTTGGCATGGATTGAGTGGGACAGTTGAGATAATGAGGAGAGGATGGGATTAGAAAATTGAACATAAATATGTGCTTGGGCCAATGGGTTGAAAAGTGATGGATGGGTCAACCATGAGTTGAGGGTTGTTTTCAGGTTGTGAGTGGGGTTGATGGGTCATGGACAGGGTTAGATTTAGATTTGGACTAACGGGTCAAGGAATTAGGTTTTGTTTGGTTGTGAGCTAATGGGTCAGGCTTGATTTGGAGGTTGAATTAGAGTGGGCCAACCACTTCCTCTATGCCATTGATGAATGATGGGGCCACATGCAGTAGAATTAAATTAAATGGATGGTCATAGTGATGATAATGAACGGATCCTAAATGTTGATCATCGTAGTGGGGCCCATTACATGGCTTGGGCTAGACCTTGGGTTGACACGGTAAGTTACCCTTAGGCCAGAAAAAGTGGGACATGTAATGTGCGACAGAAGATAGGAGGGCCCTTCATGTCCAATTTAGGATTAGAGAACTTAATTTTGACATTCGGGAAGGAAACTATATAAGAAAAATCATTCTTCATAAGTGGGCCACGCAGAGCCCGGGCCAAGTGTAATGAGCCCTAGGCCTTGTAACTTTTGACCCGTTCGTCAGATTTCAGAGCATCATATATCGTTAGAAAGCTCTCGACGAGTAAATTAAAGTGAGCTACATATCTATATAGTCAGGAGAATGGAAATGGATGATGAAATTTTGATTGAGCATTGTTTACCTTAAAATCTCTTTTATCCCAATTAATTTATTATTATATTTTATCAATGATTTGGGCACTCCAGCCACTGGTAATGGACTTGGACCATTTTCATGCACATTGGACATTTATATTGATGATGATATTCATTTATTTTCATATGTTCCAAGTTTTCTTTAGGATTAATTGTTTTCATTTGTTTTATAGCTATATTAAAATGTGGCACTGTGCTTGAGTCTTTTAATTCCTTTCCTAGAAAATCTTTCTTGAAGTTATAGGGCATGTGCCTAAAACAAAGCCTGTGCTCAGATTGAGGTAACAGTAGCTGAATGGGTTGTTCCAGGCCTTATGGAAATCATGTGATTTTTTTTAGTATAAATCAATAAAAAATTAACGTACATAAACTGTAAAAATGACATGTAAAATTGAGTTAAAATGTGCTTTTTATGGCTGGGATTGAAACAAAAATGATGCATGAATCAAACAAAAAAACAATGAAAGCGAAAAGAGGAGTTAAAATGAAAAAGTTATGCATGCCTAAACATGAGGTATTGGAAATTTTGCTCAGATTTTTGCATAGAGATTGACTGCTGGGCCACTTTTATGCCCCTGAAGACCCAACTTCCCCAATTCCTTTTGGGTTGAAATTTTGGGGTTTAAAATAGCACTTGTCAAAGTTTTATTTCCCCAAACTTCAAGTCAGAAAAGCAAGATTTGCCTGGGTTTCAAATGGGATACTTTTGATAAAAACTATGCTGAATCTGCTAAAACTATGTTCTGAATTCTTAAATTGGGTCCAGAATTTTCAGATTTAGATTGCTGTAGCACGAATTGTAAGATCTGAATTTATATATTTCCAGCAACTAAATCATGAAAAAATAATGATAAATTAATCATGTATGCAAGTGCTAAACATTGCTCAAATGCAATGAGGTTTAGAAATTCTATCTCTCATTTAACCTCTATAGTGGGAAGAAAATGTTTTGTCTATTGAACTCTGTTTTACTATCCTATAAATGTAGTTGTATAGCATTTACAAGTGTTGAATCTATTAATTATAGGTTGTATTTTTGGAGTTGCATGGATGCTATTTTGATAACATGGCATTCTTGATTGAGATCGATGGTATCTACAAATGTCAAAGTTGCGTACATAGTACCTAAACTTTGTGTAGGTAATATTTCTTATAACATACTAATTTTTTTTTGTTTTTACTTTGTTCACAGATTGACGATGGAGCAGGCATAGACTGTTGTTGATGATAGCTTTTTTTGTTAGTATTTGGACAAATATTCATATTAGTGTTTTAAGGTTTATTATGTATTAGTTTTTATATTTGGATGGATACTTGGATGGATATTTGGATGAATGTATTATTTTTATTTTGTGATGATGTCAATGCGAATGGTTGCAGATATAATGTGAATGTAGAATGTTGTAGGTAAGAACGAGAATTGTTGTTGCTAATTATCTATTTTCGGAGACGATTCCATCACCGCTAAATGGTGAACTGCGTTCTTCAAATGTATGATGACCATTATATAGGGCAACGAACAAATTTCTGCATAAAGAATGAATATTTGGGGACAAACCCTTCATTGATTAACTATTTTTTGGGGACGAATAATTTTGTGTTTAAAGGTTGGACTTTTAGGGACAAATCTTTACTCGTTGCTGATTATCAATTTTTCGCGACGAATACAGTTGTGCCTAAAGATTATATATTTGGTGACAACAATCATAGGGTGACGAATGAATTCGTGCCTAAAGGTTGGATATTAAGGGACTTTAGGTAGGACATTTGGCGAACATCATAAGGCGACGAACAAAATTCGTGCCTAAAGGTTGCCATTTGGGGACAAATAAATATTCGTCACTAAATATATTCTCAGACGGGGTTTTTGCAACAAAGTGGAGACAAATATTTATTTGTGGCTAAAAGTTTTTGGTGACAAATTTTACTCATTTGGCGACGAATTGTATTCATCGCTAAAAACCTTTTTTCTAGTAGTGAAGGTTGAATTTGGGCTGAAATGAATTCCAAATGCTTTGAAATTTTGAAGCATCATTCCTTAGTATATTTTGGAGTTTCTATTTGATTTTAGTTTCTTGGGTAACCTAGAAACTTGAGTGTGTTCAATGACCCCTAGACTTTGAGCCAATGAACCTTGCATTTGATGTTTGGTGAGTTGAGTGGCCAAATGAAGTTTACCACATCTGAAATTTGAATTGCTGTACCTTGAGCTCATCTAAAGTCTTCTGAGTGAATTGCATTAGTTTTGAGCATCTGGATGTAGTACTTGACTTGGCATTTTATAATCCTAGCATTTATGTGCCCTTGGCTTGAAATTTGCTTATAATGTCTTCACTACAACATTTGTAATTTTTATGGGTTAACAAGTGCCCCCTTGAGATGCAATGATTAAAGTATGACAATTATTGTGCCTCGAAATAGCCAATTTGTGGGGATGATGAATGACTTAACAAAAATGTGGTTTTGTCAAGATAAGTTACAAATTTATGCTTAAAATTTAGAAATTTTGATAAAAAACCATGAAGGGTGTGATGATGGAATTTGGTTAAAACATAAGGAATTTGATTTGCTTTGGCTTATTTTTATAAATATCAAAAGTAGCATCTCTGTGGGGACTGTGGGGAATACCCACAAAAAGAAATCCCTTCGGTATTTGAAAAACTTAGAGGTTTATGAATTTAGTTTGGATTTTGGAAAGCGGATTTAATTTTCTTATGACCTATTTTTTAGAGAAATCCAGAGTGGCTTCTCTGTAGAGATTGTGGGGAACACCCACAAAAAGAATCCCTGAGGTATTAAAAAAGACCAAGGTTTCGGTTTGAAATGAATTCGGGTTTCTCATAGATTTTTGGTTTATTTTCAAAAAATCAAAGTTAAGGTTTGGACTTGGCTTGACATAAGTGAAAATGAGATGGAATTTTAAAAAAGATTGGTTTGTGTGGATATCCAAAACAATTTGAGATGATGGCTCAAAATTAGATTTAACCCAAGATAAATTTGAAATTTGGATTGTGTTTTTTGAAAGAAACCCCCCCCCCCCCTCGCACGAACAACAACAACAACAATTGTTTATTTTTTCTTTTTGAAAAAAATATCCCAAAATGGGTTGACTCCGCTGTGGGAAAACTCTATGCTTTTTTTTTTACCCAAAGTGGGTCCACTATATACTGTGGGAATTTGAATGATCACATTTGAGAGAGAGTGGATCACTAAGTAGTGGGTCCCACTACTTAAAATCATAGTGACCGCAGGTAATGAAGTCTGTGTCCATGTGAATTTGGTCAAAGTATGGACCCCATTGCTAAACAGTTTGCGCTTATGGGAAAGAGAGGGAAGTATCAATGATTGTGGACTTCATCACTTTGATCGCACAAATTCTGTGGGAGACAAGGGTAAAGTAGCTGTGATCGTGGGGTATGGTAGTGAGAGGAGGGCTCCACATCCAAACAGTGGGCTCCCTTGCTTAAGACAGCCATCAGCGAGTAAAAGAGGGGAAAACGGTGACCGTGGGCTTGAGGAAGCCTTGTGCACAGTTTATATAAAGCATCTAGGTCTTTTTTTTTTCCTTCACATCGCCGTTTTCGAATCTTCTGAGAGGGATCGGTGGTAGCATTACTTGAAGCACTTCCCCATCTAGATTTCTTCTCTTTAACTTGTGAACTTTCCAACCCCAGACAACTACAATGGCTGGTGAGTTCTTCTGACTTAGCTCCTTCGAATTTTGTCATGGCTAAATGTGATTTCTGCTGTTCCTTTCTCTTCTTTTTTTTTTTTTTTTTTTATGGTTTTGCTGGTTTCTTCTCCAAACTTTAACTGATATAGAAAAGAAACTCCTCATATATTGTGACCGCTTTTCTTTTTGTTTCTGATGGATTTTCATTGAAGCATGCCCCAAAATTTTGGCCGTTTGCTCACAGTGGCTCACTATGAAGTGAAATCAGGGCGAGGCCCTTTTTTCCTCTCTCTCTCTCTCTCTCTCTCTCTCTCTTGCTCCTAGCTTGCCTCTTGATGTAGGATTCTATCTGAGCTCCATTCATGGTGTTTGCACAACTGAGGCACCATTGCAGCAGTCTATGACCATGGTCAGCATAGTCTGGGGAAATCCCACTGTCACGGCCTCTGTTTTTCTTTCATTTTTGTTTTTCGTTTTGCTTGCTTTGGGGTGGTTAATTCAATCTCTGATTTTGTGTTTGATGCCATCAAATTTTGACGAAGAATGCCGCTTCAAATAATATCTATATTCATGATTGTATGGGCATACTTGTGATCATAACTTGTTTGATGAAGTGTCTGATTGTTTTTTTTTAATTTTTTTTGTTTGGTTGTTTTTGTTTTTTTGTTTTTGTTTTTTTTTTCACTTTGATGCTTGGCTCAGTCACTCCTCTTGACGCATGCTAGTGCTTTAAACTTTACTCTTGTGCAGAATGTGATGAATGTTTGGTACATTCGAATAGTGGCCAGGCAAGTCCCACGGTTAGTAACTTGTTTGAAGGAATTTAATTTTTCTTTTTTTTTATTTGACTTGCCTATGTGCTTTCCTGTTTTGATTGATGCTAGTCTTTCTCACACATTGCCCCTTATCTGTTTCATGTGTTCACATAGAAACACACTTCGAATTCCCAATGGATACCCATGGCTTTAAGTGGTTCTATATGTGATGAAATGAAATTTGGGTTTAAACCTCCCCATCTTGATTTTCCTCCATAGTCCTCTCTTGCCATAAGGTGGATACTCTGTTTAAACTCTCTCTATGGTGGCTTAAGATTGCAATTTCCAAGTTGAGTGAGTCCTTGGTCATGGATGTCATTAGGATAACACATGAGACTTTGAACTTCAAAAGGTTTGTCGATGGAAACCATCTTTCAACAAACTTAGAAGTGGGAAACCTCCGTCTGGGGAGTGTAGAAATCCTTTGGTAGAACACTAGGCTTTAACATCGCACCGTTAGACATAGACAGTTTCAGCACACACTGACCTTTGCTTGTTTGCAGGAAGAGCAGGGGGGGTTGAAAAATGATAGCTTGCTTGATTCTTAGAATAATGTAAGGAACAAGTTAGGTCACCACTGCTTTTGTGGAAATTACAGGGGATTGGTTTGTAGTAGTTTGCCCAGTCACTGGCACAGTGTAAACACATACTTGATCATCGTGTCCTTCTGTGGGAATTCTTACCTGGTTAGCAAACTTGGGTAACCATAAGGTAAATCTCAATAAACATGAGAAGTATAAATCACCTGAATATGAGCGGCTGATTAAAGAAAACGATGAAGATAGGGTGAAGCTCTGGTGAGTCATCACATGAAACTTTGAATAAGTTTTTTATATTGTCTTTCTCAACCAAAAGTTCTAAGGCTAATTCACCATTCCTGTCTTTTTTGACGCCGACCTGAGTTGTACTCGTCAAGTCAATTTGAGTGATGTCCACTATCTTAGTGGGAAGCTAATGGATATAATATCACCTTCCGATCATTGACGATAGTTGATGATTTCATTTTGAATTAACTTTCCATAGCAATATTTCCTTTATTAGCTCTATATTCAATAAGAGAATAGTGTACTTTCGAAATCCCACAAGAATGTCTAATGGTCTCATCATAGCAAATCACCACATGGAACTGTATTTGCCGGGTTTTGTTAGAGATACCGTCTTGGGAATGTAAAGATCCTTTGGTCGGCTTGAAATTTGAGTGTAAAGAGTAAAACAGTCTCCCATAGTTACAGGTAAGTCTAATGAAGCCACGGGAACTGACCAAAGGTGGTTGCCATTAGACCAGCATTTATTTGTTGCCTTCAATGCTTTGAAACAATGTTGCTTTTATGTTGAAAACATGCTACATACTTTCACATGCTGTATCTTTATACATGTTGAGCTTGTTTTTGCTTTGTTCTTATATAGCTGCTATTATGCTTTGTTTTTATCGTGCATGCATTTTTTGTATTGGATACTGTAACTTTTGTGCTTGAACACAAATCAAATTGCCCGCTGAAAGGTCTTAAGGTGCTCGAACACCTGTTTGGATCGGGAGCCTCAGTTTTGGGACTTAAGTGTGCCTTGATGCCAATTCTTGGTTTCAGAGCTGAGTATTATTTTCTCCTTTTGGCCTTTTGCTAAGGGGAGATGCTGCTGAAATTTTGTTCGAATTCCATGACTTCGCCATTTTTGTTGTTACTGATTTTTTTTAATTTTGTTTTGTAGACAGGAAAGGCAAAGCACCTGCGACTGTAACTTCTGAGGCATCAAAAAGCTGTTCGAAGGGTAAGTTTGCCCGTGCTTCTAATCCAAAAGACTTGAATTAAGTATTTGCCTCTACTTTGAGAAACTAGGGAACCAAAGCCCTGACAATGAGAAACTGGTACACGTATTAGTGTCTGGCCAATAACACCATTTGGGAGAATAATGATAAGGTGAGCTTTAATAAACCTTGCTACATATTCAGGGATGCTATGAAGGAGACTATGAAACAACCAGGTGAAAGCATACAGTACCGCTATGTAGACACGGTGGAGTTTCTCATGAGGTGACCACAATGCGATCCGTCAAGAGATATCCAAGGATAATGACAATGACCACGTCCATTCCAGCAAGGAATGATCCATTTCAATGGATAAAGCATCATGCCCACTTCAAGACTGGTAAATTCATGTGCCAGCAGCCATATTATTTCACCGAGATTCCGAGATCCGAGATAGAGACCAAAGAACTGTGTACGCTAAGCCTTGAAGTGGGTACCGTGATCTCGCAATTGAGAATAGTGGGGTTGGGCATCTACACTAAAGATGGAAGTGACTGGATTGGTGAAAGGCACCAATCTTGTGGATGGTTTAACTATATTGGAGACTGGCAGAATTGGGCAACTTTGATCAAACACTAATACGAAGAGGATTTATGAGCAGTTGGCATCTTTAAAGCTGTAAACGCCACTACATAGAAAATGCCTTGTGAAAATAAGAACATATACAGGGCTATTTTTGAATTGTTTTGCTTGGCAACTAGCACCTTCATTACTCTAAACATAGAGTTAGGGTTTTCTTTGTAGGAAGTGAAGAAAATATTTGGATTAGCATGATATGATGAGCTTTATGATGAAACCATTCCACCTAATGAAGAATTGGCTACCATGAATGATGAGTTTCAGGTTACATATTATCGCCTTTTTGCTCTTGAAGATTCAATCCAAATGACCAGCCGAAGTCGAGGTAAAGTTGCTCAATGGATAAGTCAAGTAAACACTACACTAGTCCTTTCTTTTCAAATGAGGGATACTGCAAGTGGAAAAAGGTTATCCCTCACGAAGACCCTAAGAAGGAGCCAACGATTATTTATCATGAGAAGCTGGACTTCATGTCGTATAGTTTTGCTAAATATTTGGATTTGAAAAAAAAGTATTGGCTTGTTACATTTTTTATGGCATGGTTATCGGATGTACTTTTTCCAAGTGCTGGGGGGTGACATCAGGCCTGGTTTCATATGTCCTGCACTCAGAATGGCATTTGGACGTAGTCTTGCCTTGAGCCCAGGTTTTGTGGCATAAATGTTAACCGAATTGAAGTTATTTGGCTTCACTGTCAGATAAGGGAAAGCTTTCAATCGGTGTTATGCCGAGCACCTGTTGTACACCTGGTTCACATACCATTGCAATAGGCTTCACTTACATAGTGGTGCACCAGGGAGCATCTACATGGAGGGTGTGGTAGGCGGTATCTATTTGATTAATACCTATACCATGACTAGATTACACCAACACTTGCGTAATTTTAATAATTATATTGCTTTTTGAGCATTGGTGCCAAATATTGAAGTGTTAACTTTTATGAAAAATGCAGTTGAACCACCAATCGACAAAGTTGGAGAAGGTGGTCGAGAGGTTGGCTTGTCAAATGAAGAAAAAGTTGGTTCTTTAGCTTGAAACCTGCAGACTTGGTGTATAGGAAGAATTCATACATTAACAGTCAACCTTATATACTAGCCAAGTTTTATAGGCAATTTAATTTTCATCGAGCCGTTGTAGGAGCACCCAGCCACATCCAATGCAGACTTGGTTCTTTGCAAGAAGCTAGAAATGCTTGGGAATTCTATCAAGCACTTGGTACTGGGCCTCATTTTGGTTATCCTCGTTTTTTGCAACCTAGATACATGACCAGCTTCACACAGTGGTATGCAAAAGCACCACTGCCATCAAGCAACCCTTGCGTCAAATGGTGTGTTTCATTTGTTCCTAAGAAGGGAGAGAAGGTGGAGATGGAGCGCTTCATTACAGTCAACTTTGAAAATTGGTTATATGATGGAAATGAGTTTCAAATTGGCTTAATGGCCGGGTTTGATATCTGCAAGAGAGGGAGAGTCTTGCTGATACTAGGGGAGTTGGTAGAGCTATGCTAGACTTTAGATCTGCTTTTCATTCCGTTAGAACCAAGGTTTTGGTCGGTGAGCAGACAATGAAATTTGAAGAGGAGTAGGCCATCATGCGTGCGGCAGCAGAGGCAGACTTTGCTCGCCAAAATTTGCCAGAGACTATTACTGCTACTTCATTGCCACCAGAGGCACATATAATTCCAAGTTCAGCACAGGCAGTACAGTCAACAGAGGCAATTATCGGGTCAAGGCTACCAGTTACATTGTCAAGAAAACCACCACCAGGCCTGATTTTTCATAAGGAGCTTCAAGTGATACATTTGAAAAGTGTAACTAGATCTCCTAGTAGCAAAGGAGCTTCTTCAAAGAAGAGGGAGGCTGAAAGCCATGGAACTAGTTATTCTCAAAGGCTAAAATTTGGTAACATCTATTTATTTCTTTATATGACATTATCATTTGCTTTTCTTTCTCTTTCGTTTTGATGTCTACACTTTTTCTTGCAGCCTTATCAACTCAAACTTCAGCCATTAAAAGGATTTCGCAAAAGGTGGCTGAAATTGTGGAAGAATATGCCTCTAATAAAGGTGATGATGAGAGAGGGAGTGGATTTGATACTCCCATTACTGAAGAACGGACCAATAGTGATATTAACATTGAGTTTGATTTTGAAAAAGACATGTTTGACTAGGTAATGATGCCTGATCTTGGAGAAAAGATGCAGTGGATATGCCGGTAGAGTCCATTGCTATGGAGAAATCTGGTGATGATGTGGGTGCTACCACAATTGTTGATAAAGTAGTCAGTGGCGATGTATCCATGGAGCTAGTTTTAGCTCAAGTGAGTAGCAACGAAGTTCAGATTGGTGTTGCTATTACTTCTAAAAAAGATGCTTTCCCTTAGATCGAACAACAAGAACTTCCTCCAAAAGTCTCTGAGGGACCAATTATCGATGTTTGGATGGAAGAAGGAGAAGCTCCCAGTAATGTTGAGGGAATTGCTGGAGATACAACTCCTGAGGGTAACTTTTAACTTGAATATTTGGAAGTTGAAAATTTTATTTCAACATTATGATTTGATCTCTCTCTCTCTTTTTTTTTTTTCGAACCTTCTTAGGTACCCCAAATGAACAAGGGCGCTCTTGTTGTGCCTCCAAATTCAGTGACAAAGCCTTTTGGGTCACCAATTGAAGAGTCAGTAGGGAGAAAGGGTCTTGAACCTTCGATTGATTTGGACAACATTTCTATCCATAGTGGATACTTCGAAGCATCTATGACTAGTACTCTGAAGATTTGCGAATGCTCATGGAAGATTTCTCATCCTTAGACTGGCCAACCAAAACTGTAAAAAATTATCTGGAGTTGTCATCTACACTCATTTTACTGCCCATCTATAGTAAGCCTGCATTAGTGTTAGGTGTGATCCCTCTGGTGAGTTTGGATTCAGATTCATGATCTCATACGAGTAAATCTCCTGCGGCTGCTGATTGACCAAGGACTAATGAAATGCCAAGGACCGATGCAACTTTGGATGCTCAGATAGAGACAAACGTCGAACATATTGGCAAAGTAGAAAAAGAAGCTGACATCGAGATGGCCTTAGCTGAGGAGATTGCTGTGGCAGTACCGATCATCTCGAAGACTGGCCCTTCTGCTCAAAGGAAGTTGGTTCTTAAAGTCGAGGCTGCAGATCCTATGGAAGATGATACTCCTGTGACGCTAGTTGCTAGTGGCTTGTCGCCAATTACTCGTAGCTTCACACCACCAAAGGTTATGGCACTTTCAAGAGTTCATTTCGAGGCCGATCAACCATCACCTACAAAGGTAATTGAAGATCCAACTATGCCAAAAATATCAAATGAAGCTTCTACTGCTGAAGGTGGAGGTTCCTGGAAACCATTACTGAATGTTACAGTTACACCTCATACAAATCGGGATCCTTCTACCACTTTGTTCTCGCAAGGGTCCCATGACTTACCTTCTGTTCGCAAAGAAGCTTTAGCTACTCATGGGGGTTAGGTGTAAATGTTGAGAGGGGAGGAGAGGACCACTTAGGCTCTCAGACTTAGTTAAATTCATAAGAATGAGATTCAAATCTTTCTACCCCTAAGGAGTTTAGTTTGTTTAGTGATACTTCGAAACTTCAATATGCTATAAACTTTGCCATGAAGATAGTGATTCACAGCATCTTGGCCACACTCTTCTATGGAGATCTCACCCCTGATAAGATCCAGGGTACTAAAGCATTAGCTGATATGTTGATATCTTCTGTACAGAAATAGATTTGATTGGCCTTCGTGAAGCCTTTGTCGTCCTCTTCAATAAGCTTAAAGAAAAGGATATTTGGAATAGAAGTGTTGATCATGCCAAAGCTTTTCAAGATGAAGTACTGAGGCATAGAATCCAGTTGGCCGCAGAGATTGAGAGCATCGAGGAAGAGATACGGGCAGCTAATGAAGTAAACGGCAAAAAGACACACGAGATACATGTGCATATGACTGAACGTAAACATATACAACAACAGATTACTGTGTTGCAGTAACAACTCTCTTCCTTGGAAGATAATGCTCTTAGATTGTGGAACACTATTGAGGACTTGAAGAAATCCATTTTAGAGGACAATCAGCATAAAAATGACCTACTTGCTTGTGCCGAGGTGAAGCAGATGGTTTTGGATGATTTTGTTTAGTCTTTGGAGAGTGAAATGAATATCAAACTAGATAAGATTGACATCAATGCTGCTGTACCCCTTATGCAAGCTATAAAGGGCACGTCTTGATGGAAGGTGTTTTGAATGCAAAGAGGCAACACGAGAAATTCTTGGACTGATTCACTTGCAGCCTTTGTTTGGTTTTCTTGTCATTTTCTTTTATTTTGAATATCTTGGATGTCCATGTACACCAAATCCATTTTTGTATTGAACTCAAAATGAATATCAATGGAAATTTTCTTCTTATTTTGCTCCACTTTGTCATTGGCACGGAATGTTTGGTTTAATTTTGTATGGATATTTGATGTGGTTTGTATAGATAGTTTGGGATGTGTGTATGGTTTGTTTTGGTTTGTTTTAGTTTGTTTTCTCAGGCTTATATGAGGGTGTGATTTGCAATCTTTTAGATCCACAAATCAATAGAGAAAAGGAGTCATATAGGTAGATTTTATCTGGTGCCCATGTGTGAGGCTTTCTCCAAGGTCCATGACTTGATCCTTTTTGGACAGAAATTTCTTTTTGGTTTTTTTTCAGATTTTGGTTATACGGGGTCTACAAAAAGACTTATTCTATATAACGCAGGATAACTATATAGGGTCTATAAAAAGACTTGTTCTATACAATTGAGTTTTGCTATATAAGGTCAGTAAAAGGACTTGGCCTATACAATAAGATGTTACAAGGGGTCTTTTAGGGACATTATCCAAGTAACGAAAGTTTACTAGAGGGGCCAATGGGCTTTGCCCTTGTAGTTGTTTTGTACAAGTCTGAGGGATTTTGGTTAAGAGTCATAAGTTCTAAGGCTCGAAACAGAAGATTTTAGAGGTGAGAATGTACATTGTACATGATTTGGGTATGTCAATGACATTCAAGTATACTATTTCTTTAGGAGTTGTCCATTGATAGGTATTATGCATTTGTCTCTTTTAACTGTAAAGAGTACGCAGGCGCAGTTGGAGTAGACCTTGTCGATGACGAAAGGTCATTCTCATTTGGATTCAAACTTGTCTTTTGATAAGTGTGCGGAGAACATGGGCCTCTTGACTACAAGGACTAAGTCTCATTTCTTGTAAACTCTGTATTTGACCTTTTTGTCAAAAGCCCCAACCATGTGAGCTTGATATAACTCGATGCTTTATTGAGTAGTAAACCTCTTCTCATCAAGGTTTTTTAATTCTTGAAGTCTGAGTTTGGCATTCTTTCTTTAGTGTATTTTTTTTTATCATAGCTACCAAAAGAGAAGGAAGTTGAATTTCCAAAGGTATCATAGCTTCGCAGCCATAAACTAAGGAATAGGGTATTCATTTAGTTGGACCATAACTGTAGTTCTGTAGGCCCATAAAGCTTCAGGAAGTTTGGTACTCCAACTCTTTTTTGTTGCCAGAGACCATTTTTTTCATAATTTTGCAAATGGTTTTGTTGAAAGTTTTAGCAAGTCCATTAGTTGCATGGTTGTAAGCCCTGGAAGGACATCATTGGATTCTGTGCTTGTCACAGAATCTATAGAATTTATTGTTGTTGAATTGAGGACCAATGTCATGATGTAGACGCTTAGGCACCCTAAAATGACTGATGATATGAGTCTTCAAGAAGCTGAGGATCGTATTTATTTTAACTTCTGCAAGAGGAATTGCTTTTTACAATTTGGAGAAGTAATCCGTCGCGGCTAAAATGAATTGATGACCACGTTTTGATCGCCGATTGATTTTTCCAACAATATCCATTCCCCAAAACTCAAATGGCCAAGAGGTGGATGTAGGATGTAGATATTCAGGTGGTTGATGAATGTAATCACTGTGAATTGGCATTCATCACATCTTTTCGTGAAACTTACGGCGTTAGACACCATGGTAGGCTAGTAGTGGCCTAACCTTCAAATCTGATCATGAAGTTTTGGTCTAGCTTGGTGAGCACCACATAGGCCAAAATGAACTTCTTTGAGTACTTGATTTGCTTCTTTTGGAGATAGGCAATGGAGATGAACTCCATTATATGATTTGTGATAAAGAGTCTTTGAAGGCAAATTGAAGTGAAATTTTAGAGCTCATCTTTGGATATTATTTTTGTTTTTAGCATTCTCTGGAAAGACTCCATGAAGAATGTAATCAATGAAAGGATCTCTCCAGTCTCTAAAAAAATTTTGGAAAGATGAAATCTAATTCTTGATTACATCGAAGCAATCTGCTACTGTTTTATGAGTACTAAGTGAAGGTAGAAGCCTTTTTTCAACTACTTCTAACATCATTTTGTCATTTTCAAGGATTGACATTGATGCCGCCAATTCTGCGAGTGCATCTGCTTTGACATTTTAATGCCTTGAAATGTGATGAAACTCGATTAGCACAAACCTTTCCTTGAGTTCACAAGCTTTATTGAAGAAAGGAAGCAAGTCTAGTTTCTTCACTTCATATTCAAGATTCATTTCTTTGATTACAAGTTGCGAATCTCCATAAACTCTAAGCATATCAACGCCTGATTCTAAGGCTAACTTGAGAGCTATAGTCAATGCTATGTATTCCACCACATTTTTTGAACATGGTTTGATCAATGAGAAGGAGTGAGGGACATATAATCTTTCTGGGCTACAGAAAATGATTCCAACCCCTGAAACTAGATCTCCTAGCTCATTCGTTCAGGAAGCTCCATCAAAATGCATGATCTAATGTAAGTCTGGATCAATCGTGGGTTTCCATATTTGTTCAACAAAGAAGACTGGCTCGTTAGGGAGATTATCTTTGAATTTAGAATCTTTCGAGAGTGGGTGTTCTGCTAGAAAATCAGTGAGACCTGTCCTTTTACTTCCTTTGTAGGGGTGTATTTGATGTCATATTAAGAGAGGAGAATAGACCATTTGGTTAGATCATCACTGATAAATTCTTAAAAATGCATATTTTCATATACATTTTGGACCATTTTAAAGACTTATTAACTTGAAAGAGCCTTATTTAGTGTGATCTAGTGGTTTCAAGTATTTTGAATTCATTTTAGTATTTCTTTGCATAATTTGTTTAAAAATCACACTTTTTGCTCACATTCATAAAACCTGCCATTTTTGGAAAGTCTATTTTTGGAAAGTTTTGTGAAAATAAATTTTCTTATGAAATAAATTGACTTTTAATTATCATTAGTTCATTCACATAAAATCATGAAAAATGGTGTGCATTTTCATTGTCATTTCATGCTAAATGGTCCTGCATTCATGCATTTGTGATCTCGAGGTAAAATTATCTTTTCACATGAATTTACATTTATTTTATAGGAAATTGATGATATGGGTCCCATTTGTAAAGAATTGAGGCAAGGAATTGATTTTCAAGAGAAAGGAGAGAAGAATTGAAGAGAAAAAAAGAAATTGGAAGCAAATTGCAAAAAGTCGGCTTCATAGTCCCACACACACATGCACATGTGTGGGGTACACTTCCAAAACATCCAAGATGGGGTCCATTTATTTGTTGCACATTTTAAAGAGATTTTGAAGAGAATTTGGAGAATATCTCCTCAAAGATGGATAAGGAAAGCCAAATAGGAGTTCTTTTTTTGGAGAAGAAGAAGATTTAAAAGAAAAAAAAATTAAAAAAATATGCCAAGAAAGCTATTCCACGTCCAACACATGTTTTGGATCAGATTTTGATTGAAAAAATGAAGGAAAAAAATCAAGGGAGAATTATCTAGAAGATCTCTTCAAGTTTGGCGCCGACAAGGAAAACTTTTCAAAAAAGGAAAGTTGACAATGCAAAAAGATAAAAGGGAAAGTTCTGCACCTCATGTGGGCCAAGTTTGATTCCAAGAGAGGATTTTTATCTCTTCTTCATCTTTCAAAAGATCTCAATGCAATATGGCAAAAAACAAAGAAGGAAAAAAGCATCCAAGAGGGACTTTCAAATAAAGCAAGCAAGGAAAGAAAAGAAAAAAAAAAAAAGAAAAAGATCCCAAATGATATCTCACACCCAAGTCATTGTTTGGGACCCTTTTTCTTTTATTTTTTTTTATTTTTAAGATTTTAGAGTTTGAGAAGGAGTAGGACTTGAAAAAGTATAAATAGGGTACCCCTCTCTCATACTCTTCATGGAAGAATTACCCACCTCTTACCTCTAGATTTCTACACTCCGCCTCTCCCTCTCTTGTCTCTACATCTTAAGTTATCAAGGAGGCTTAGCCCTAAAGCCACACCACCAACCTTAAAGTGTCAACTAGAAGGAGAAATTCTCATATATTCTAGTATGTAATTGTTTGCTTTTTATTTTCAATCTTTTGTAAAACAATTTCATGCTAGTAAAGTTTGTTTCTTTTCAATTTTTCTTGTCTTTGATTTTGTGGTGTTCATAATTTTAGTATTGTTTGTGATTGGGTTAATTTTTATTTTTGTTTAAATATTGGGATAAAATTGGAATCACAACTAGTAACCCTTCTTAGTAACCTTTATAATATACTTTGTCTCTTTGGATACATTGTATGTTTGAAGGCAATGCAAGATGGAGTTAAAGAGGTTTGAGTGGAAAAAGATTAGAGGCCAATTCTGAAATTTATTTCTACATTGAATGGAGATTTGTTATTCTCACTTGGATTGACGACCCAAGATAAAGAATAAGACCTTAGGACAACGCTTCTAATCTTTTTGAGCTCAAATTGAGGTAAGAAAATGAAAGAACAATCTACCACCTTTGACTTCATTGTTTACCGCCTTTGACTTCCTGTTATTACCGCCTCTGACTTCCTGCTTTTTTATTTTATTTTCTAGCAAGAGATTTCAGTGTTCTAGCCTTTGTCATAAGTGTCTTCAGTGGGTTGATGTTGGAAACCAAGTACACTACATTGGAAAGAATGTAGTGACGTAATTTTTGTATTATGAACATTAGTGTAAGACATTCATTTTCCACTGGATGATAGTTATGTTCAGCACTGACTAGCATCTGTGATAAATAATAAAGGGCCACTTCCTTGCCCTGTCATTCTTTTGTGCTAATAATGCCCCCAGAGAGTGATCAAGAGCTCAAATGTAGAGGATGAAAGGTTTACTTGGAATCAGAGTTGAAAGAATTGGTGGGTTTATGAGATACCGTTTGATATCTTGAAAAGCATCTTCTCAAATTTTATCCCACACAAAGTCTACTCCTTTTTTCATGGGTTTGGAGAATGCTCTGCACTTTCCAGATAAATTTGAGATGAACCTACAGATGTAGGCAAGTCTGCCTTGCATTCCCTTAAGTTCTTTGAGAGTTCTCGGAGAAGACATCTCCAATATAGCTTTGGCTGGATCCAGTTTTATGCCATTTTTTTGAACCATGAATCCTAGGAATTTTCCAGATGAAACTCCAAAAGAACACTTCAAAGGATTCATTCGAAGGTTGAATTTTCGCAACCTCTCGAAGATTGTGCGAAGATCAGCTAGATGGTTTGACTTTTGTTTGTTCTTGACTGCCAAGTCATCAACATAGCACTCGACGGACTTGTGTTGTATGTTTGTGAAAATTTTCATCATCACCCTTTGGTATGTGGCTCCAGCATTTATGAGGCCAAAGGGCATGATGGTGTAACAGTATATACTAAAGGGGGTTCTGAAGGATGTATGTTTCTCGTCCTCCTTGTACATCTTAATTTGATTGTATCCCGAAAAACCATCTATGAATGACATTCTTTCAAATCTGAAAGTATTATCAATTATGATTTCTAGTATGGGTAATGGGAAATCATCTTTTAGATAGGCTTTGTTCAGATATCTGAAATCAATGCAAACTCTGATTTCCCCATTCTTCTTGGTGACTAATACTATGTTAGCCAACCAGTCGGGGTGTTGCTCTTCATGGATGAAATGAATGTCTTTGAGCTTTTGGACCTCTTTTTCTATTTTATCAATGATTTCTGGTTTTGTCCTTCTTTGATCTTGCTTTAGGGGTTTGGTCTCGTTTGATATATTTAATTTGTGCACGAAAACTTCTAGATCTGCACCCAGCATTTTTGCATAAGTCCATGTAAAGCAATCCATGAACTCTCGTAAAAAACTCACATGTACATCAAGTTCTTTTCCTTTGATTTGAGAGCTTACAAAGGTTGAAGGTTTTCCGGAGTTCCCAAGTTTATTTTTTGTACTTGGTCCTCAGTTGGAAGTTCGGGAGGAGGTTCTTGCATAGGATTTTCGGAAACTTCCAACTCGCAAAACCTTCTGGGGTTTCATTTAGGGGTTCAAGCCAAGGTCTAATCCTTTTCTATGGATTCAATTTTTTAAGCTCTTTAGCTTTACATTAAGGGTTAAACATTCTCAACGAGTGTATTCAGATGGATCTATTTCTTTATTTAGTTCATGTGGCCAATATTCAGTGTTTTGTGATGTGGTGTCTGTTTGGAAGCAGCCGCCAGAATCCCTTGATATTGCGTACAAATTACTGTTGAAATAACTTTAGATGATGATGATTCAAGAACCATACCTGTAAGATTTCTCTAATTTGATATCGGTCTCACAGCACCCCGAAAATCTCAAGACCTTATACTGTATTCCTCTATGCTCATACTTGCACTGAGGTGTAGGCCTCATTTGTAAATTCTCCTTGCTTTAAAAAATGAAATTTCTCTTGTTATGTTTCCTAGAGAGCAATAACGCATATATATAGGCTATAATAGGGACCTTAAAAAGGAAGTAAGGAATAGGCTTCTTATGGAAATAAGAAACCCTAATTTGACCCAAATTAAAATCATAGTTCCATAAATTACAATTCGGTCTACTAAAGAGTTATAATTGCATTCTTGTCATTTTTCTCAAAATAATATTTCGAGCTTCTTGTTATTAAATGCTTATTAATCTCCCCACGTTAATATTTCAGTTATCCATCGATTAAATAATTATTGACATCTATATTTAATTGATATCTTTATAATTCGTTGAACACTTAACTTATTTGGTATGTCGGACTCAAAGTCCACCTGCAGGGTTTCACATAATCAAAACTTATAAGCTTCATCAAGGAGATATCATCAATGTTTATTACGGAATATGGATTTGGTTAATAAACTAATACCTACCATACATGTAGTGTAGTCATTCAATTTACTGAGATTAGTAACCTCATAAAAGGTTTTACTCCTTTGTAAATTAAAATGCCAAATACTAAATGTATGTGTCCATTATTTATATCGGGATTAAGAGTACAGGCACTCATAATAACCATTTGGATGTTGATCGTCTTATAGAGTCAATATAAAGACAATAAATGCAAAAGCGGTCCTGTTCAATACACACAAAGCGTACTAACATAAAAAGTCGAAACTATACCATTTCCCATAGTCAAGACAAGCATGCTAAAATATCATGTTACAATCGTACCGATGGCGTGTCCAACTCCATCTAGATTGTGAACAATAATTATATTTTATAAGAACTGACAAACAAATCTTCCATATGTAAGTTGAACTCTACATACCAACTTGTCAATTTTATAGAATAAAAGACACACACTTGCATAATAAATGACAATGCCACCATTTGCTCATACAAACTCTCATTAAAATTAAAAGATAAACTTTACTAATAAATAAATTCATCAAAGACAAATATATAAAAGTATGCTTTTAATATACATTTCCAACAGTGTCATCATCGTCACTTATCCCCTCAGGATACTGAAAAGCATCCCAATCAGTAGGATCTTGGAAGATAGTAGTCTCCTAAGAGTCATCAGAGTCATACCCTTCGGTGAAAACCATAGATCTTGCTCTAAAATCTTGATTTAGTTTATGAATGTTTTTGTAAAGAATGTATCCTATGCAATGTTGCAGTTGTTCAATTTTGCATCCTTTTTTGAGTTCTTTTTTCATTTATAGAGTGAAGATATCAAAAAGGACCTAAACGCCATTTGCACTCATCCCGAGGCTTATGGGCTTCTTGAGATTATACCCCATGTTCTTTATGATGTTGCAAACCACAAGGTTGTACATGTCAAGCCTTAATTCTCCCATCATTGGTGATCTTGTCGACAAGATATGAAGTAGAAGCAACTTCAGCTCAATGGAAAACTATTGAGTGATTATGTTGCTTAGATGGAAGCATGAAGAAGTAAGAGCCTCCGAAATCATAAATTTGGAATGGAGTGGGCCATGACAAGAGTGGAGGATCTCAATCCGCAATGGAGTAAATGGAGGTGTCCATCTTTTCAGCATCCTCAAAATCTGACTCAGAATCTGAATCCCTGACCATTGAGATGACATGACTGCACATAGTCGTCTAGACCTTTCGCTTAAACAATAGAGTGCCACTTCAAGGGATAAAACAATTCGAGACATCTCATCGAAGATTTGAAACTCCATTGCCACTATCAAGCTACAAAGGGCCAGCCGTAAACCTATCCAATATAAAGGGATCCATGCTGAGTAGTGTGGAGGATTCTCGCATCTTTTAGACAAATGAAGCCATCTATTGATGTATCTATAAGTTGACTCACCCTTATGTTTTGATGTCAGCACGAGTTGACTGAAAGTGATAGGAGAATCAGGCCTCACTGGTGAGATTCCCCGGACTGGGGGACGCACATCATCACTTTCTTAGCCAGAATCTCAGTTACTAGCTAAGAAAATCACAACTGCCGAATATGAGAGCCTTTGCCATTTTACAATAGGTGGTTTGCCATTCCTCAATGACATTGCTGGATTTTGAACAGGCGTTATACATAGCCAGACTGCATGTCTTGCTTGTCTGGATAACAATGCCCATTTGCTTTGTCCTTGACCGTTTTGCGGACATGATCAAAGGTTGATTTGATTATTTGATTTCATATTTGACCTTAATCATCAGAGGAGCTTCAGCATCCATAAATCTAACTGATGGTTTCTTTGTAGACTCCAACTTTTTAGCAGGCTCAGATCTGTTACCAAATCCTAGATAAATTTTGTTTTTTATCGAGATAGTAAAGGGGTTTTACAGGATTATCATTCACAGGAGAGCTGTTTGCATCTGGTTTAGGCTTTACAGGTGTTTCCTGATACGTGGTTCATCAATGAAGTAGACTTCCTTGCCTTTGAATGGTTTTTCATTTGTAGAGACGCGATGCATCTTACCCTTAGGATCAATATATTTGAGAAATTGATGAAGAGTAAAAGGTACTATGGAGTCATCTTGAAGCCATCGCTTTCCTAAGAGGATGCTCTAGCAAGCATGAGTCTTTACCACTTGCAAAGTGGTTTCTGAAGTTAGATCATCTAGTTGGAACCGAATCCAAATCTTGCCCATCGGATCCTGGACTTCTCCATCATATCCTTGGATTAAAGTTTTGGTAATAGATAGCTTGCTCACCGAGATGCTAAGTTCCTGAAGAGCTATGATTGTGATGAGCTTTAGAGCCATCCTTGGTCAACTTGAACTCTTTGAATAGGTATGTCCTTTACCACTTGTTTAGATCGCCCAAGAGGAGATCATCTTTGGCGAAGGAAATGGTAGCCTTGGAAGCATTATGAATTAAAGACATTTCATACATTGCTTCTGAGGCTTTTTGGACTTCGCATCTAGATAGTTCTTTTCTATCTGATGAACTTGCGCCACATGATTTTGAGTGTTTGTATTCAAAGCCTATAGAGGTCGTATGAAGTTATTACGAGTCTCATTAGACATCTGCAAAAGATAAAAAATATGAAGTCACGTAGGTATTTGCTTGAGATGTTAAACAACATCATATGTGAATGGCTCTGGTAGCCTTTCATTAGCATTTGCATTCGAAGAAGTTACATTTACATTTGAATTATTTCCCGAAGGGTTTACATAAGAAAAAGAAGAAGGTCTATTATAGTTGACTCTATAGTTGCAACTGGAGCAAGTGCGGTCGTTGACTATGTTGTTTCGGATAACCTTTGGATGAGTATTTCTTTTTTTGGCATTGATTTCTTCGGGTTCAGCAAAAAGCTGGCTGACTTCATCTAAACCTGCCTCTTGATTTGCTGTCACACCCCAAACCCAAGTATTGGGGATTTATTGTGGATTCTGAGGAGTAACACACGTACCCGTGACAATTCGTGCTATAACAAGACACATACGAACTGTCACAAGGGTGATCCCATAAGTACGTGTGAGGAAGATCCGTAAACACGTATTAATAAGTATAATTTAATTAAGCGGAAACCTAGAGAATTCACCTGTACACATTATAGGCATCAATAAAACATTCATTTTAGTTCATTAATAAAACAATGTCTGTTAATTATCCTGACTACATGTATATGGCATGAAAAATCCATAAATAATAGAAAATGTTAAGATGATAAACCCTAAGCCAATCTATGGCTAAGCCAAGTCAACCCAAAATAAACCTATTTCGCGCTGTTGAGGCGGATTAAGAAAAGATATCTTCCTCGTTCCAATAGTTCACATCCCGAGGTAACGCTAGGGTTCCCTCCGGGAGCGCGCTGAGTGCTGGACTGGCAATGGGTTCCGTCCCTGTAACACATGGTAACCTTGTTAACGCGACGGTTAAGCAAAGATAAGGATACATCAGCTTAATATGACATAACAATTGAATTAAAATGACGTAATGATTAAAAGAGAGCAATACTGAAATCTAGGCACCTGTGCATATGATTAAGCATGAATGAGGAATCATGAATAAAGAGTACATCATACCAAATGGCAACCACATTGCTATCTCCTCTCTAATAAGAGCGTAGACTGATTCGTGGGAAATCACCAGCGATTAAACCAGGACCGACTAGCTACTCTAAGAGCGTCGACTTACTCTTCTGATAACTACTGCAGTAGATAACTGATAAAATACTCCCATTCGGTCCCATCGAACCTCCTATGGGGTATAAGCTAAGTGGCGCCGACTCCAAGTATATCGGAATTAATCTGAAACCCATACTCATCATATACTAATCTGTTTATACTCATTCGGAAATGTATTTCAGTCTTGATAAAATACTAATCATAGAATCACAACTGAGTAGAATACTGATCATCAATGATGCATACTGATATGAACTATCATGTTGAGGTCAAGGTTGCTATCAATATGAATGCAATTATATTGAGAGGTTATCAAGATTAGTTACTAGCCAACCCTATGCTAGATAATCCGGGTTTCCAAGGTCATTTAATACGGTGTATTCATAAGACATTTGGCGTCATTGTGTTATCATTCTTGGCGTTACTTTTTATATGTAAAGGACACTTCATCTTATGCCAACACCCATGACGTGACATTGAAAACTAACCGGAGAATTAAGAGGGAAGGAGTGATAGCTCAACACTCTTCCTTCTCCATGTTTAGTTACCGTTGGGCTAGTTTGGTGTAGCAAAGGATCCCACTTCTATGGTCATAAATGGTCTTCGGTTAACCTAGAACTTATAATAAGGGTGGGTGGATGCCTCGGTCTCTTTCTAAGGTTAAAAGGTGTAACCCATCACTAGGCTATACCATAGACTATAGAAAGTTCATAGTCAAGCACGGAATTTTTTTTTGGAATACATTTCGATACTCTAAAGGTTAGGCTTACCCGACCGATCGGGTACTAGTTCGGCTGGTCGGACCATATCCAAAAACAAAATTCGACTGGTCGGGCAGGTTGGCCGATCGGTCAGACTACGCAAAGAGGCAATTCGACCGATCTAGCTTCAGGACCGACCGGTCGGCCCTGAAGCACTCTGTTACGGGCATATTCAATTCCCCAACTGATTTTCTTTTCCATTCTTCTATTCCACCTGCATTCAAACCAATAAAGAGGCTTCCATTTCACATTCTTAGGTTCCTTAATTACCACTATCATTTTATTCATTCCAAAATCATTAAAAACATGAATCAATTCCATGCATTATCCATTAAAGATTAGAGGAGCTATAAAAGGGGTAAATCGCAAGAATATATCAAGGATCAAGAAATAAGCCATGCATGTAAAGAGAATGTATCCTTATACTTGCCTCACGTATGGCACTCCATTCAAATCGATTTGCCCCTTGGTTAGATGGTGGAGAAGGCTTCACTAATGAAGAATCCAACACATGCATGGAGAAGAATGAGAATGTGGTGCATGCATGCTAATAGATTGGATCTCTTGACCCTTATTGAACTCAATAGCTCAAATGGAGAGAGGGTTTCCATACCTCAAGTCTTTTACAAGCAAGAGGAAGGAGATGTGGTTTCAGTTTCCAGATAAGAGAGCAAGAAGAGCAAAGAGGGAGAAGAAGACCTCAGATTCGATGCCTGCAAACCCTCTACTACCCAAGAATGGAGACAAGATGAGGAAGTGCATGGGAGAGGAGAGGAACCGGTGCTGCTGTAGTGAGAAGGAAGGTGGAAGAAGAGGGTTGATGGTGGGTTTGGTTTTTAAATGAATGAGTTTCTGAAAATTTAGAAACAAGCCCTCTTAGTTTTTCGAATTTTCAAGTTGAGTCAATTGGGCTTAAATGGGCTGAAATGAATCCAAATGGAATTGGGCAAAACACGAAAGATGACTCTCACAAGATGAAACTGATCCAATGCAACTAATATGATGCATTAATGATACAAAACCATGAAAATGCTAAAATACAAAAGGTCATGGACTAACTAGTAAGGTTCGAACCCGACCGAACTACCTATCCATGACCCAAATCTCTTGAGATTTTGGCTCGATTAGCCTAATTACATATTATTTAAAGTAAAATCAAATTAATTGCTATAAGTCATAATTATCTCAGGTTTGGACCTCACATCCTGCCTCTCTAAAGAACATTCAGTCCTCCGAATGCAACTTACCTCTGGCAAAAGTCCTAGATACTTCTCACGAACTTGTTCCTCAAGCTCCCAATTAGCTTCTTCGGGTCCATGATGCTTACAAAGAATCTTGACCCACTTGATCGTCTAGGTATGAAGCACTTGGTCTTTGGTGTCAATGACACGGATAGGCCACTCTTCATAGCTCGCATCGACGTCACTTGGATATCATCCATCTCGAGAACATGAGAGGGGTCCGGAAGATATTTCCTGAGCATCGATACGTGGAACACGTTATGGACTCCGTCAAGTTGAGGTGGTAGCTCCAATCGATACGCCAAATCTTTAACTCTACTCTGAATCTCGAATGGACCAATAAATCGTGGAGCAAGCTTGCCTTTCTGACCAAACCTGATAGTGCCCTTCATTGGAGAGACTTTCAGAAAGACCTTATCTCCCACTTAGAACTCGAGAGGTCTCCGACGGTTGTTTGCATAGCTCTTCTGATGAGACCTTGCGATCTTCAATCTGTCTTGAACTTTTCGCACCTTCTCCGCTTTGTCTGCAACGATAGAAGGTCCATGAAAACTCCTAACTTCTTCCCATCACACCAGTGTACGACACTTGCGTCCATACAAAGCTTCGAATGAAGCCATTCCGATGCTCGCATGATAGCTGTTATTATATGCAAATTCGCACAAAGAGAGGTGTTCATCCCATTCATTTCGAAAGTCTAGCACGTTGGCTCGAAGCATATCCTCCAGAGTTTGTATCGTACGCTCTGACTGTCCATCGGTCTGAGGATGGTATGCTGTGTTGAAGTTGAGCTGGGTGCTCATGGATTTCTGAAAAGATTACCAAAAGGAGGAAACAAACCTATTATCTCGGTCTGAAACTATAGATACTAAAGTGCCATGCAACCGCGTAACCTCATCAATGAATATCTTGGCCATCTCATGAAATTTCATCCCTTTTCTAAAAGGAATAAAATGGGATGATTTCGTCAAATGGTCAACAATCACCCAAATAGCATCATGACATCTACTCGTCTGAGGTAGCCCTAAGACAAAATCCATTGAAATGTTCTCCCATTTCCACTCAGGGATATGTAGGGGATGTAACAAACCGGGAGGCTTCTTATGTTCAGCCTTCACATGCTGGCAGGTAAGACATCTAGCCACAAAACCTGCAATGTCTCTTTTCATATTGTTCCACCAAAACCTGCCATTCAAATTTCGATACATCTTAGTACTCCCGGAATGCATAGAATTTCTAGAATGATGTGCTTCGGCCATGATTGCTTCTTTTAGATTTTGGACTGCTGGAACACATAATCTATCTCGGAAATACAGCACGCCCTCACCCAACCTGAAATCTGGCCTTAGAGTTATATGTTCTCGGATCTTGACAAACTCTGGGTCCTCAAATTGTCTCTCCTTAATCTATAGAATCAGGGTTGGTTCAAAGACAGACATGGTTACTAACATAACCTTATCATCCACAATTTCAACTTCTGCGTCCATATCTCGAAATTCTTCTACTAAAGACCACTCACCAAACAATGTTGCCATCTCAACCATCGATTTCCTACTCAAAGCGTCAGCCACCATGTTGCTCTTCCCCGGAAGGTACTTGATCGGAAAGTCACAATCCTTTATAAACTCTAACCACCGACGTTGTCTCATATTAAGATCATGTTGAGAGAATAAGTACTGAAGACTGCGATGGTTCCTATGAACCTCAAATCTCTCTCCATACAAGTAATGTCTCCATAATTTCAACGCAAAGACGACAGCAGCTAACTCCAAATCATGGGTGGCATAGTTCTTCTCGTGCTCCCTTAGTTGCCAAGATCCATATGCTATAACTTTTCCATTCTGCATCAACATACATCCCAATCCAATCCTAGAAGCATCTGTATATATAATGAATCCACCACTACCTTCTGGTAAAGACATGATTGGGGCTGAGATCAATTTCTCCTTAAGTAATCAGAAACTCAACTCGCATTCATCCGACCAAATGAATGGCTCATTCTTCCGAGTCAATTTAGTCAATGGGGCTACAATCTTGGAGAAGTCTTTAATAAATCTTCGACAATAACCTGCAAGACCGAAAAAACTTTTAACTTCAGCAATTATCTATGGGCTTTGCCAACTGGTTATCGCCTCAATCTTGGCTGGGTCTACTGCAAGTTCATCCTTTGAAATAATATGTCCTAAGAAAATAACTTGTCTCAGCCAGAAATCGCACTTGTCCAGTTTGGCGTATAATCGATGGTCTCTGAATAACTGAAGTGAAGTCCTCAAATGCCCAGCATGTTCATCTTTGGTCTTAGAATATACCAATACATCGTCAATGAAAATCACCACAAATCGGTCAAGATAAGGAGAAAATATTCTGTTGATCAAAGCCATGAATGCAGAAAGGGCATTGGTTAACCCAAATGGCATAACTAAGAACTCATAATGCCCATATCTAGTTCTGAAAGCTATCTTAGGTGTATCTTGATCTTTAACTCGCAGCTGGTGATATCCAGACCTCAAGTCAATCTTAGATAAATATGTTGCACCCTGCAATTGATCAAACAACTCATCTATTCGAGGCAGTAGATATTTGTTCTTAATTGTCACTTGGTTCAACTGCCTGTAATCAATACACATCCTAAGGGTTCCATCTTTCTTCTTCACAAATAGAACTGGAGCTCTCCATGGTGATGTACTAGGATGAATAAATCCCTTATCCAATAAATCTTGCAACTGTACCTTAAGCTCACGTAGTTCTGCAGGCGCCATTCTATACGGGGCTCTAGAAATTGTGGCTGTACCGGGCACAAGCTCTATAGAGAAATCTACTTCCCTAACTGGAGGAAGACCGGGAGCTTTACCTGGGAACACATCCGGAAACTCACAGACTACCGGAATCCCCTCTAACTTTGTAGGTGGCCTCTTCTCAACAATAAAAGCAATGTATCCCTCACAGCCACTCTGAATTAACCTTTCTGCTCGAAGTGAGGAAATTTTCCTGGTGTTTGAACTCTTCTTCTCACCTTGAAAAACAACACTTGGACCGGCTTCATCAACTCTCACGGTGACGGTCTTACGGAAACAATCCAAACAGGCCATATACTTATTCAACCAGTCCATGCCTAAGATCACATCGAAATCATGCATAGGTAACACAATGAGTTCTGCTGGAAATGACATCTCACCAATCAAGACCTTACAACTAGAGTAGTACACCTCACAAATCACCTTCTCGTGTACAGGGGTGAAAACATGCAACACATATGGTAGCTGTGCTGGTGACTCCCGTCTTCTAATAGAAAACTGAGGTGAAATAAATGAATGCGATGATCCTAAATCAAATAGCACCTTAGCTTATACGCCATAGACAGAGACCTTACCTACAACAGTGTGATCTGCCGTTTTTGCTTCCTCTGAAGTTACTGCATATGCGTGGCCCTGTCGTTAAGGTCAGTTAGGTTGTCCTTGCTTCGATTGACCTTGTCTTGGCTGGCTCTGTCCTGATCGCAATGGCCCTTGGCTCTGCTTTGCAGGTGCTTATTGGCGTGAAGGAGCATGATGCGGTCCTAGAAGACTGTGAAGACTGCTGCTGTTGTGAGGCTTGTCCTGCACTCCTCTTTTTTGGGCATTCGGATTTTCGATGATCCATAGAGCCACAAATGAAGCACGCTCCTGTCACTCTTTAACACTTGTTGGTCTTATGGTTTTTCCCACACACATTACAAACTGGCCTTGAAGGACCACTGACAGCTCCTTTCTGCTTCTTGGAGTATTGCTGGTTCTTTCTTGAAGACAGGGCACTCTTCCTTGGTTCGCTCAAGAACAAGCTCCTTTCAATCTCTTCCGCTGCATAGGCCGTTGTTAGTGTCATTGTAAGAATATGTTGTCAATTACGTGACCAAAGTGTAGTTCAGCTCGAGAAAGACCTAGTTACATCCCTGAAGTTCAAGACCAAGTTAGATCAAGGAAGCTCAAGGTCTATCAATGAAGATCAAGCAAGTTCAAGAAAGATCAAGATCAATCAAGAAGATCCTCTATGAGTGCCAAGGGATAAGGTAACAGTGCCCTTTAGTGCCCGTAGAATTAGAATAGGAAAAAGGGTTTCTAAACACCCTGTCTGTGTACTACGGCTTGGACCACGGCTGAGCCGTAGAACCTACGGCTTACTCTCCAGAGAGAATATTTTGAGACATTTGTTTTACGGCTGAGCCTACGGTTGCACCAAAAAAGGGATACGGCTAAGCCGTAGTATGATTCATGGCTAAACCGTAAAATTCACGGGCCATTATCCAAAGAGTGCTCTTGGCCATATAATGCCTATGGTTGATCTTACGGCCAAGCCGTAAGGCCTTCACGGCTACGCCGTAGTATGATTCACGGCTAACCCGTAAGGTTTACAGGCCAATTTCCAGAGAGCAGTTTTGGGAGATTTCAGCTTACGGCTGACCCACGGCTAGGCCGAAAGGTACACACGGATAAGCCGTATAAGCATTTACGGCTAAGCCGTAAGCTTAACCGTAAGAAAGAATAACGTTGAATCTAGTCAAACTAGCCGTTGGATGTTATCAGAGCATATGGCTAAGCCGTAGGCTATTTTGTTCTCAGCCGTAGATCTAATCGTTGGAGCTTTTCTGTATTTAAAGGGGACCTCTTCTTTCTTCCCAAGATATTGTTTGAACTGAGTAAAATCCCAAGATAGCTGAGCCTTTGCACCACTAGTAAAACCATACTAAAAGCTCCCACAACCACCAACTCTGCAACTCTTAAAGTGCCATTATTGTTCCAAGAAGAGTAATTGTGCATTTAGGAATGGCTTCATTTAATCTGAGAAAATCTTAGCCTTCCAAACCCTCTTAAAACTTCTTCCCTTGGCTGAACACTCATCTGGAGATCTTCATCACCAAGGAGCAAGAATAAGAGGTCAAAGCTTGGAGGTCAAGAGCACCACTCAAAACTAAGGTATACAATTCCTTGTTTGTGTGATCTTCTATATTTCAATTCTCTTTGCTGTAGTTGGTGGAAGACAAACCACCGCATCAAAAAATTGTTGTAATTGGTGGACTAGATCAAGGATTAACCACCTGATCAAAAATCCAGTTGGTGGAAGACAAACCACCGGATCAAAAATTGTTGCAAGAGGTGTTTGTTATGTAAGTACCTCATAATTAGTGGAACCAAGAGAGATTCCTCTTGAGAGTGGATGTAGGTCTAGGACCGAACCACTATAAATTACTGTGTTTATTGCTTGTTGTGTATGGTGCACGCCTTATATACTTTTTACTTGTGTTGATCATTTCTGTAAGCTATATCTTCCTTATTCGAATAGCATTTTCTATACATTGTCAACACACACAACTTTGAGCATCTCTCTTGATCTTGCTTGTGGACTCTTAATTTTAATTATTTCACTCTTATAAAATCTCTTTTCTGGAATGAAATTTTTGATAGTCCTATTTACCCCCCCTCTAGGACTTGGTGAGATCTAGCTGTTGCACTTTCAATTGGTATCAGAGAGGGTTACTTCTTAAGGGTCTAATAACCTGAAGTAGTTCTGTCTTGTGCTAGAATCACTATTAATCCTGAAGGAAGCTCTATTACCTGGCCTCCTTGCTTTGATGGAACAAATTATGCCTTCTGGAAAGCCCAGATGACAGCATTTTTGAAATCCATGGACTGGGCTGTTTGGGAGGCTATGGAGAAAGGCTGAACGGAACCCACTGAAGATGTAACTATAAATGGTGTCACAACCACTAGACCATTGGATCCAGCAAGATGGTCTCCTGCTCAGCTACTTCTTAGACAAAATAATGCTAGAGCTTACAATGCTATAGTGTGTGCCATGAATCAAGAAGAGTTTAAAAAGATCATGACAACCACTAATGCAAAACAGGCCTGGAGAATCCTTGAAGTGACTTATGAGGGTACCTCTGTTGTCAAAAGATCTAAACTTCAGATGCTCACAAGTCAGTTTGAAAACATTCGCATGGAAGAAAATGAAATGTTTACTGACTTTCATACTAAGCTCATGAAAATTGTAAATGAAATGTGGGCTCTGGGGGAAACTCTTTCGGAAGGTAAAATTTGTAGTAAAATCTTGAGATCACTTCAGGAAAGATTCCATCCCAAGGTAACCTCTATAGAAGAACACAAGGATTCGGAACAAATAAAAATTGAAGATTTAGTGGGATCCCTTCAGACCTTTGAACTCAAATTTAACAATGACAAAAAGAAATCAATTGCACTAATCACCTCTCATTACACATCTTCCTCTAAAAATGACATAGGAATAACTAGTAATGATTAGGATGAAGATGTGGCCCTTTTGGCTAAAAGATTTTTGAAATAATTTAAGAAAAAGAGAGTGAAAGATTATAAAAATGAAAACATCAATGATAAATACAAGGTCGGTCGAGTTCCCTCTCTAGAAGTAAGCATAAGGAGCCCATGTGTTACAAGTGTAAGAAATTTGGACACATATCCACTGATTGTCCACTAAAAGGAAAATCCAAAAAGAAGAATCTAGTAGCCACTTGGGATGATTCATCTGAATCAGATTCTGACTCAGATGAATCACAACAATCAGACAAATATACAGTTCTGATGGCTACCACTACAACATTCAATCTCTCTGAGGAAATGATTAAATCTGAAATATCAAATGAAGAAATCTCAAGAAGTGAGTGAGAGAGTGAATATGAAAATTCAGGTGATGAGGATAATGACGACACCACGGATTCCTATGAGCTACTTTATGAGGGAACCTGTAGACTCGTTGAAACTGTAAGCAAACAACAAAACAAAATTAAGAATTTAAAAGAAAAGGTTGATAGTTTTAATGCTGAAAAGGAGGAATTAATCAAAGAACTTGAAAGTATAAAAGCCCAATTATCAACAGAAAAAGAAAATGCAACCAAATTAAGAGAAAATGAAAAAACACTTTGGAAAATAAAATATGAAAATAATGCTCTCCACAATGAAGTGGCTGTTCTGAAACGATATAAAGAAAAGTATGAGTACATTAGACTGTTCAAACTTTGGAAATCTTATAAGGATATGACCGGTCTTGGATATGACAAAAATGTTAATTAATCTCCAAGTTTCGGAACTGTCTTTGTCAAAGGTGCTCTAGGAAAGGAAAATACCAGTGTCAAAAAAATTTTGGATAGAGCGTCTACTAGTACTCATGCTGTGTCATCAAATGTCATTTGTCATTATTGTGGAAAAAGAGGTCATTTCAAAATGGAGTGCAAGTTGAGAAAAATTCATCATAACATCAGTCTAAAAAATGAGAAAAACACCTCTAAGAAAGTGGAACTTGAAAACAAAATGCTGAAATCCCAAATAAACAAGTTCCCTTTGAAACAAAAGATAAATAATCTGTTAAAAGAAGTCCAGAAGTTAAGAAAACAATTTGAAATATACAAAAGAGATGAAGCAAAAATTGGAGCAAACTTTCCTTCCTCCCAACATAAAACATTTCAAGTGAAACACCAAAAACCAGTTGGGATCCCCACTACCAGTACACTCAAGTGGATTCCTAAAAACAAGAATCTAATGGTCCACACAGCTTTTAAAGCTGCAGATCAATCAAGATGGTATCTGGATAGTGGATGCTCAAAACATATGACTGGTGATAAATCATGTTTGTCTAAAATAATTGAATTTAATGAAGGCACGGTTACTTTTGGTGATGGTAGTACTGCAAAAATTATTTGTAAGAGAACTTTAAATGTTCCAAACCTACCACCTTTTGAGAATGTTCTGTGCGTTGATGGGTTGAAACATAATTTACTTAGCATATCTCAAATCTGTGATAAAGACTATGCTGTGAACTTTAGTAGTCATAGTTGTGAGATCTCAAGGAATGGAAAGATAATCTTGAGAGGTCTTAGAATTATTGACAACTGTTATGTGGTGGGAAAATCAAATACTTCATCCTTCGCCTCTTGCTTATTAACTAATATTGATGAAGTTAAGTTGTGGCATCAAAGACTTGGGCATGTAAACTACAGGGACTTATCCCATCTAAACAAATATATTGAAGGACTGCCCAAGATTAGTAGCCAAGAAAAGATGATCTGTGGAGAATGCCTTCAAGGAAAACAAATTAGAAGTGCCCATAAAATGGTGAATGCTATGAAAACTTCTCGACCTCTAGAACTTATTCATATGGACCTGGTTGGACCAACTAAAAGAGAGAGTTAAGGTAAGAAAAGGTACTTTCTTGTCATGGTAAATGATTACTCTAGATTCACTTGGATTGCATTCTTGAGAGAAAAATCTGAAGCCTTTGGAGAATTTAAAAGGATTGTAAAACGAATTCAAATTTAAAAAGGCACTTCAGTAGCCCGAATCAGAAGTGATCATGGTGGAGAATTTGAAATGATCAATTTGACAAATTCTGTGAGAAATATGGGATTCATCATGAATATTCAGCACCTAAAACTCCACAACAAAATGGGGTAGCTGAAAGAAAGAATCGAGTTCTTCAAGACATAGCCACAGTCATGCTTCATAGTAAGAATCTTCCTAGAGACTTGTGGGCCGAAGCTGTTAACACCAGCTGCTACATCATCAACCGAGTTTATCTTAGGACTAGTACAAATCAGACAGCTTGAATTGTGGCATGGGAAGAAACCAAATGTGAAATATTTTAAGGTCTTTGGAAGTAAATGTTACATTTTAAAGGATAGAGAACAATTGAGTAAATTTGACTCAAAAAGTGATGAAGTTATATTTTTAGGCTATTCAACACGGAGTCGAGCCTATCGTGTTCTAAATATGAGAACCGGAGTCATCCAGGAGTCAATAAATGTTATTATAGATGATGAATCCACAATCTCTGATGATGTTGATGAAGTCGAAGTTCCTTTAATGACTGAACCCGCTCGATCCATAGTAAAAACTGATGTACCTACTTCCACTGAAAATTTGGTGAATGTAAAAGATCATCCCATAGATCAGATTATTGGTGACCCTCTAACAGGTGTAAAAACTAGGAAACAATTGGAGAACATTATGAGTCACTTGTGCTTTACTTCTGTTTTAGAACCTACTTGCGTTGATGAAGCCTTCTCGGACAATGAATGGATAAAAGCAATGCAAGAGGAATTGATCCAATTTACAAGAAGTGATGTTTGGTACCTAGTTCCAAGACCAAAGGACAAAAATGTGATAGGCACCAAATGGATCTTCAAAAATAAATTTGATGAAAATGGTGTTATTGTTAGGAACAAAGCTAGGTTAGTAGCACAGGGATACTCTCAAATTGAAGGTATTGACTTTGATGAGACCTTCGCTCCAGTTGCTTGTTTAGAATCAATTAGGATTTTGTTATCTATAACGTGGTTTTTAAAGTTCAAATTGTATCAAATGGATGTTAAAAGTGCCTTCCTAAATGGAATTTTGAATGAGGAAGTGTATGTTGAACAACTTAAAGGTTTTTTAGACACAAAATTCTCTAATCATGTATTTAGATTAAAGAAAACTCTGTATGGTCTTAAGTAAGCTCCACGTGCTTGGTATGAAAGATTGACAAAATTTTTATTAGATAATGAGTTTCAAAGAGGTAGCGTTGATAAAACTCTTTTCATCCAAAAAACAAGAGAGTCAGTTTTAATAGCACAAATATATGTAGATGATATCATCTTTGGCTCCACATGTAATGAATTGACTGCTCAGTTCGCTCATCTAATACAATCTGAATTCGAAATGAGTATGGTTGGCGAACTGAATTTCTTTAGGTCTGTAGGTCAAACAATTACGTGATGGTATCTTCATTTCCCAGTCCAAGTACGCAAAGGAATTGGTAAAACGATTTGGTCTAGTGGCTGGGAAACATGTCAAAACCCCCATGAGTATAACCATCAAACTTACTAAAGATGCTAATAGTAAAGGGGTTGACTCTAGCCTATATAGGAGTATGATTGGAAGCCTGTTATACATAACTGCAAGTAGGCCAGACATAGCATTTAGTGTGGGAGCATGTGCATGATATCAATCAGATCCGAAAGAATCCCATCTGACTGCTGTAAAAAGAATCATTAAGTACATTGCAAATACAACTGAATATGGTCTGTGGTATCCTTATGACTCATCATCTTCCATTGCTGGATACTCAGATGCTGATTGGGCAGGAAACTTAGATGATAGAAAATCTACAAGTGGCGGCTGTTTTTATGTTGGAAATTGTCTAGTAGCTTGGCATAGTAAAAAGCAAAATTCTATATCTCTTTCCACTGCAGAGGCTGAATATATAGCCGCCGAAAGCTGCTGTTCTCAACTCTTGTGGATGAAACCGATGCTTATGGACTATGGCATTAAGCAAGGAATAATGAGCTTGTATTGTGATAACACTAGTGCCATACTTTTTTCAAAAAATCCGGTCCAGCACTCTCTCACCAAATACATTGATATCCGACATCATTTTATTAGGGAATTGGTCGAAGAAGGAATCATTGAGCCTGAATATATTCAGACTGACCATCAACTTGCAGACATATTGACCAAATCTCTTGATGTGTTAAAATTTGAAAATTTGAGGAAATCTATTGGTATTTGCTGTTTGGATTAAATTGTTTTTGCCCAGGACCTACGGCTATGTCGTAAGTCATTTCACGGCTAAGCCGTAAAAGACTCTACGTTTAACCCGTATTTGTGCAAACTTTTACCCTATGGCTAAACCGTCAGGGTTTACGGCTCAGCGGTAAAATACTCTACGGCTCAGCCGTACAGTGTTATTTTTGCCCTCGTTCTGCGCTCCGATGTGTACTTAAGGCTGTCCCTTCATTTTCTTTTTCACTGCGCTTGCTCTCCTCTTCTGCCCTAGGTCTCTGGTTTTCCTTCCTTTCTTCGTTCTTCCTCTACTGGCCGTCTCCTTCAAGGTATTCTCTCCCTCCTCCGTCTTGGTCTCTTCTTCCTCGATTCTTGTTTGCTTCCGTTCCTGTGTTTTCGTTTCTCTGTGCTCGGTTTCTTTTTGTCGTTGTCTGCTTTTTCTTTCTTTTTTTTATCTTGTTCCTGGTTGGGTTTCCTCCTTCCTCTGTTACTATGCCTCCCAGGACCAAAACCGCTTACCCCGCCGGTAAGAGGCCTCGAGCCTCGGGAAGCTCTTCCAGGCCTCGACAGAACTCTCCCCCCTCTCCCCGAGTTTTGGTTCCACGGGAACCCACTCGAGATAGGTCATTTTTCTCTCGTCCAATTACTGTGGAGAGGAATGTTAATATCCGTGCAGTTGAAACTTATGGTGTTCATACCCTCCTCACCATGGTTGGGTGGGAAAATATACTCAAATGGGGTAGTCCTGGCTTCCTATCGATTGTAAGAACCATGTATGCATCCATTAAGGCAGCATCCTTAGACTCTCTCTCTTTTGAGATTGAATTCACTGATGGCACATATGTTATCACTCCTGCCATCATTTCTGCCCTTATGTGTGTTACTCTATCTGATGTGCCCCCCTCGGTCATCAAGGACTCTCTCTCTGAAGCGGAGAAACAAACTGCCACTTTTGCTCTATGTGGTGAGACCATCCCTTGGAAGGACAAGGGCTTCCTCCCTGCAGCTTCCTTGCTTCCTCACTACTAGATCTTGCATGCAATCTTCACTTGTAATATATATCCTAGGAGGGGCAATTTCTCTGATCTGACCCCTTTCATGGTTAATATCCTTTATTCTGCCCATATGGGGGTCAAAGTGTGCCTTCCCTCTCTTCTTTGTGCATCCATTATTCGGTTCTGGCTATGTTCGGGTAGAGGCACCAATGCTTGTGTATTTGGATATCTCATGACTCGCCTTGCCTCTCATTGTGGGTCAATTTACCATCTGATGAAGCTCCTGAGCCTCACCCCACCTTTGGAACTGTCAATATTCAAAACATGCGCTTCTCAAAGCAACAAGCGGCTGGTCCCCGCTATCATGACTCTGGGGATGAAGAAGACTCACCAGATGGGCCTCCTCCTACAGCACCCTCTACTGCTTCACCGGGTTCGGTTCCTCCCCTGGCTTCTTCCTCTGCCTCCTTTGAAGCTCGGCTGGCAGCGCTCAAACAACGGCAAACAAAGATGGAGAAGCTATTGAAGAAATCCTTTCAATATCTTTCGAAGATCTCCAAAGCTGCCGGCGAGACGATGTGACGATTCCTTCCCCCTCTCCTCCGTCTGATTGATGTTCTGTCATGTGCTTTGTTGGCACTGCTTTCTTTATGTATTTTGGACATTGGCTGTGCTTCACCTTCTGGATATGTTCTTAGTTCCATCTTTTGTCATCGTGGGTGATGCGCTCTTTTTGTGTTTAGTTTTGTGGGTCATTTGGAAATTGTGTTTGTGCCTTGTACTGCACCTATTTTCTAATATAATATGGCCATTACTTCGTCGTTGCTTATCTGTGTGTGCACTTGTTTTTCTTCATGCCCTTCTTTATGCTTTATGGCTGTGGTGCTTATTGTCTATCTCTTTGTCAATATTGTGCCAAAAAGGGAGAGAATTAATTATATGCATGCCTTCAGGGGGAGCTTTCTAACCTCCCACCTTTCTAGTAGACTGTGTTTACAGACTTTTGTAGGTTAAGCATCTTCAAAGGGGGAGCCTCAATGTGTTGATCTTTCAGGATTTATGTAGATCTGTTTGGTTAAGGTGTATTCAGTATTGTAATACTTGTTGTATCCTATTGTTGAATTCAATGTTGTATCATCTTCTTTTTGTATATTTTTGTCATGAAATTGACAAAGGGGGAGATTGTTAGTGTCATTGTAAGAATATGTTGTCAATTACGTGACCAAATTGTAGTTCAGCTCGAGAAAGACCTAGTTACATCCCTGAAGTTCAAGATTAAGTTAGATTAAGGAAGCTCGAGGTCTATCAATGAAGATCAAGCAAGTTCAAGGAAAATCAAGATCAATCAAGAAGATCCTCTATGAGTGCCAAGGGATAAGGTAACAGTGCCCCTTAGTGCCTGTAGAATTAGAATAAGAAAAACGGTTTCTAAACACCCTGTCTGTGTACTACGGCTTGGACCACGGCTAAGCCGTAGAACCTACGGCTTACTCTCCAGAGAGAATATTTTGAGACATTTGTTCTACGGCTGAGCCTACGGCTGCACCGAAAAAGGGATATGGCTAAGCAGTAGTATGATTCACGGCTAAACCGTAAAATTCACGGGCCACTGTCCAGAAAGTGCTCTTGGCCATATAATGCCTACGGTTGATCTTACGGCCAAGCCGTAAGGCCTTCACGGCTACGCCGTAGTATGATTCACGGCTAAGCAGTAAGGTTTACAGGCCACTTTCCAAAGAGCAGTTTTGGGAGATTTCAGCTTACGGCTGACCCACGGCTAGGCCAAAAGGTACACACGGCTAAGCCATATAAGGATTTACGGCTAAGCCGTAAGCTTAACCGTAAGAAGGAATAACATTGAATCTGGTCAAACTAGCCGTTGGATGTTGTCAGAGCATACGGCTAAGCCGTAGGCCATTTTGTTCTCGGCCGTAGATCTAACCGTTGGAGCTTTTCTGTATTTAAAGGGGACCTTTCCTTTCTTCCCAAGATATTGTTTGAACTGAGTAAAATCCCAAGATAGCTGAGCCTTTGCACCACTAGTAAAACCATATTAAAAGCTCCCACAACCACCAACTCTATAACTCTTAAAGTGCTATTATTGTTCCAAGAAGAGTAGTTGTGCATTTAAGAAAGGCTTCATTCAATCTGAGAAAATCTTAGCCTTCCAAACCCTCTTAAAACTTCTTCCCTTGGCTGAACACTCATCTGGAGTTCTTCATCACCAAGGAGCAAGAACAAAAGGTCAAAGCTTGGAGGTCAAGAGCACCACTCAAAACTAAGGTATACAATTCCTTGTTTGTGTGGTCTTCTATATTTCAATTCTCTTTGCTGTAGTTGGTGGAAGACAAACCACAGCATCAAAAAATTGTTGTAATTGGTGGACTAGATCAAGGATTAACCACCCGATCAAAAATCCAGTTGGTGGAAGACAAACCACCGGATCAAAAATTGTTGCAAGAGGTGTTTGTTATGTAAGTACCTCATAATTAGTGGAACGAAGAGAGATTCCTCTTGAGAGTGGATGTAGGTCTAGGACCGAATCACTATAAATTATTGTGTTTATTGCTTGTTGTGTGTGGTGCATGCCTTATATCCTTTTTACTTGTGTTGATCATTTCTGTAAACTATATCTTCCTTATTCGAATAGCATTTCTATACACTGTCAACACACACAACTTTGAGTATCTCTCTTGATCTTGCTTGTGGACTCTTAATTTTAATTATTTCACTCTTATAAAACCTCTTTTCTGGAAAAAAATTTTTAACAGTCCTATTCACCCCCCCTCTAGGACTTGGTGAGATCTAGCTGTTGCACTTTCAGCCCTCTCCACAGCATCATCATACTCGACCGAACGCTAGAAGGCTGTAGCGTGTCCCCTGATAGCTGGCCTCAATCCCTCGAGGAACCTTTCAATTCTCTTTCTTTTGGTATCGATCAAATCCACAACAAACCGAGAAAGCTGACTAAAGATATGCATGTACTCCGCTACCATCATGGTGCCTTGCTGCAAGGTGAGGAATTCTGCCTTTTTCTTGCAGGTGACATGCTCATGGATGAACTTCTTCTTGAATTGCTTCTTGAAGGAGTCCCAAATTGTCGCTTCAAGCATAGCCTTGATGTGATCACGGACAGTCTTCCACCAAAAATCCGCCACATCCCTAAACATAGAGGCTGTCAATATTACTTGTTGTGCTCTTGTACAAGTCAACGATTCGAAGACATTTTCTGTGTGCTCAAGCCATTCATCCGCTTGCAATGGGTTTTCTTTTCCCGTGAATTTAGTGGCTCCTCTCTTTTTGAACTTCTCGTGTAGGGAGTTTGGGTCTCCCGCTTGATTCTGTCTTTCTAACAAGGCTACTAGCTGCATTTGCATCGCTGCATGGTTGGCATTGCTCTCCGCCAACTAATGCATCATCATCATGAAGCGTTCCTTGGTTGTATATGTAGGATGAGGTGGTGGAGGCGGTGGAGGATCAACACCGTCTATCTCTACATTATCACGTTCATCATCCCTCATGCTGTTACCTATTCCTGATCCAGAAGCCATTATCTGCAACTATAACAGTAAATAGTCTCAATCAATGCTAATACAGAAGGTAACCTATAAATCCTTATGCAAAAATCTACTCCCCAACTAAATCTATCGTATCCTCACCACGTTTTTTAGGGTTGCTAAGTCTTTTAATTGACTTATCAATGCTCTGATACCATACTTATGTATGTCACGCCCCAAACCCAAGAATTGGGGATTTATTGTGGATTATGAGGCGTAACACACGTACCCGTGACAAATCGTGCGATGCAAGACATGTACGAACTGTCACAAGGGTGATCCCATAGGTACGTGTGAGGAAGATCTGTAAACACGTATTAACAAGTATAATGTAATTAAGCGAAAACTTGGAGTATTCACCTGTACATATCATAGGCATCAATAAAACATTCATTTTAGTTCATTAATAAAACAAGGTCTGTTAATTATCCCGACTAGATGTATACGGCATGAAAAATCAATAAATAATACAAAATGTCAAGATGATGAACTCTAAGCCAATCCATGGCTAAGCCAAGTCAACCAAAATAAGCCTATTTCATGCTATTAAGGAGGATTAAGAAAAGATATTTTTCTCATTCCACTCGTTCACATCCCGAGGTAACGCTGGGGTTCCCTCCGTGAGCGTGTTGAGTGCTAGACTAGCAACAGGTTCCGTACCTGAAACACCATGGTAACCTTGTTAACACGACGGTTAAGCAAAGATAAGGATACATGAGCTTAACATGATATAACAATTGAATTAAAATGACGTAATGATTAAAATAGAGTAATATCGAAATCTATGCACTTATGCATATGAGTAAGCATGAATGAGGAATCATGAATAAAGAGCACATCATACCAAATGGCAAGCACATTGCTATCTCCTCTCTAATAGGAGAGTATACTGATTCGTGGAAAATCACCATCTATCAAGCCAGGACCGACTAGCTACCCTAAGAGCATCGACTCACTCTTCTAATAACTACTGCAGTAGGTAACTGATAAAATACTCCCATTCAGTCCCATCGAACCTCATATGGGGTATAAGCTAAGTAGCGCCGACTCCAAGTATATCGGAATTAATCTGAAACCCATACTCATCATATACTGATCTGTTTATACTCATTCGGAAATATATTTTAGTCTTGATAAAATACCAATCATAGAATCACAACTGAGTAGAATACTGATCATCAATGATGCATACTGATATGAACTATCATGTTGAGGTCAAGGTTGCTATCAATATGAATGCAATTATATTAAGAGGTTATCAAGGATAGTTACTAGCCAACCCTATGCTAGATAATCCGGGTTTTCAAGGTCATTCAATACGGTGTATTCATAAGACGTTCGACATCATTGTGTTACCATTCTCGGCGTTACATTATATATGTAAAGGACACTTCATCTTATGCCAACACCCATGACGTGACATTGAAAACTAACCGGAGAATTAAGAGGGAAGGAGTGATAGCTCAACACTCTTCCTTCTCCATGTTTAGTTACCGTTGGGCTAGTTTGGTGTAGCAAAGGATCCCACTTCTATGGTCATAAATGGTCTTCGGTTAACTTACAACCTATAATAAGGGTGGGTGGATACCTCTGTCTCTTTCTAAGGTTAAAGGGTGTAACCCATCACTAGGTTATACCGTAGACTATAGAAAGTTCTTAATCAAGCACGGAATTCATTTTTGGAATACATTTCAATACTCTAAAGGTTAAGCTTACCCGACCGATCGGGTACTGGGTCGACCAGTCGGACTGTATCCAAAAACAAAATTCGACCGGTCGGACAGATTGGCCAACCGGTCGGACTACGCAAAGAGGCAATTCGACCGATCTATCTTCAGGACCGACCGGTCGGCCCTGAAGCACTTTGTTACGGGCGTGTTCAATTCCCCAACTGATTTTCTTTTCCATTCTTCTATTCCACCTGCATTCAAACCAATAAAAAGGCTTCCATTTCACATTCTTAGGTTCCTTAATTACCACTATCATTTTATTCATCCCAGAATCATTAAAATCATGAATCAATTCCATGCATTATCCATTAAAGATTAGAGGAGCTGTAAAAGGGGTAAATCGCAAGAATATATCAAGGATCAAGAAATAAGCCATGCATGTAAAGAGAATGTATCCTTATACTTGCCTCACGTATGGCGCTCCATTCAAATCGATTTGCCCCTTGGTTAGATGGTGGAGAAGGCTTCACTAATGAAGAATCCAACATATGCATGGAGAAGAATGAGAATGTGGTGCATGCATGCTAATGGATTGGATCTCTTGACCCTTATTGAACTCAATAACTCAAATGGAGATGGGGTTTCCATACCTCAAGTCTTTTACAAGCAAGAGGAAGGAGATGATGCTTCAGTTTCCAGAGATGAGAGCAAGAAGAACAAAGAAGGAGAAGAAGACCTCAGATTCGATGCATGTAAACCCTTTACTCCCAAGAATGGAGACAAGATGAGGAAGAGCATAGGAGAGGAGAGGAACCGGTGCTGCTGCAACAAGAAGGAAGGTGGAAGAAGCGGGTCGATGGTGGATTTGGTTTTTAAATGAATGGGTTTTTGGAAATTTACAAACAAGCCCTATTAGTTTCTTGGATTTTCAAGTTGAGTCAGTTGGGCTTAAATGGGTTGAAATGAATCCGAATAGAGTTGGGCCAGACATGAAAGATGACTCTCACAAGATGAAACTCATCCAATACAACTAATATGATGCATTAATGATACAAAACTATGAAAATACTAAAATTCAAAAGGTCCTGGACTACCTAGTAAGGTTCGAACCCGACCTAATTACCTATCTAGGACCCAAACCTCTGTAGATTTGGGCTCAATTAGCCTAATTACCTATTATTTAAAGTAAAAACCAAATTAATTACTATAAATCATAATTATCTCAGGTTTGGACTTTACATTTGCATTGCTAGAAGATGTTTGGGGTTCATCAATAGAAGTGTTAATAACTACCAACGTAGGAGCCAATGGCATCTTTTCTTCTAAATTGGAGAGGTTATGCTGAAGTTGGTAGACTTCTAGAGGTATAGTAGGACTGCCAATGTTGAGTTCATTGTGCTCTTCTTATGACTCAAGCTCATCATTTGCTTTGTGTTGGAAATTTATACTAAAAGCATACTTTTATGTATTTGTCGTTTGACTGATTTACTTATTAGTAAAATTTGCTTTTTCATCTTAATGAGAATTTATATGGGCAAATGGTTGCATTATTATTTATTATGTATAAGGGTGTCTTTTATTCTATAAAGTAGATAAGTTGGTGTGTAGAGTTCAGCTTATGCACGGAAGACTTATTTATTGGTTCTTATAAAATATAAGTTATTGTTGTTCACAATCTAGATGAAGCTAAACACACCATTGGTACGATTGTAGCATGATGTTTTAATAGGCTTGTCTTAGCTGCGGGAAGCGGTATAGTTTCAACTCATTATGCTAGTGCACTTTGTGTGTATTGAATAGGACCGCTTTTGGGTTATTGTCTTTATACTGACAATATAAGATGATTAACATTCAAATGGTTATTATGAGTGCTTGTACCCTTAATCTCGATATAAATAATAAATACTTACATTTGGTATTTGGCAGTTTGATTTATAAAGGAGTGAGACCTTTTATGAGTCAATAATCTTAGTAAATTAGATGACTACGCTACATGTATGGTGCATATTAGTTTATTGACGGAATCCATATCCCGTAATAGGGATTGATGATATCCCCTTAATGAAGCTTGTAAGTTTTGATTATGTCAAATTTTGTAGGTAGACTTTGTGTCTGGCATATCAAATAAGTTAAGTGTAAGGTCTCAATGAATTATAAATATATCAATTAAATATAGGTGTCAGTAATTATTTAATCAATGGATATCTAAAATCTTAATGTAGGGAGATTAATAAGCATTTAATAACAAGAAGCTCGAAATATTATTTTGAGAATAAGGATAGGAGTGCAATTACAAATTTCTAGTGGATTGAATTGTAATTTATGGATGTAGGATTCTAATTTGGATCGAATTAGGGTTTCCTGTTTCCATAAGAAGCTTATCCCTTATTTCCTTCTTAAGGTCTCTATTGTAGCCTATAAATATGTGCTATTGCTCTCTAGGAAAAACATACAAGAGAAATCTCGTTTTTGAGAGGAAGGAAAATTCATAGAATGGGCTCACACCTTGGTGTGAGTTTGAGCATAGAGGAATACAATAGAAGGTCTTGAGACTTTTGGGATGCTGTAAAACTGAAATCAAATCAGATAGATCTCGCAGGTATGGTTTTCGAATCATCATCGTCTAAAATATTTCTGCAGAGATCTGTGCACAATATCTAGGGATCCTGGCGCTTGGCTCCCAATAATGGTATCAGAGCTTATCTTGATACTACATATGGATTCTAGAAAACATAGTAAGATTAGAGGTTGCTGTAAAAAACTAGGATTGCGTTTGCTGTAACTAACCCTTGTTTTGCAGCGAACTTTCTAACTTTTGTTTTGTAGTAATTGATCTGGCTATCATGGTCACCATATGTGAATGTTATGTGAAAGGATCCCATGAATCAAATTTGTGGTGATGTAATTATATTGATATAGCATGTGAACTTTGTTTGTCAGGAGGCTTAGGATTCAATGTAATTTATCATGTGATGTAATTATATTGATCTATTAGGTGAACTCTGTTCATCGGGAAGCTTAAGATTCAATGTAATTTTTTAAGGAGGGACACAGGTTTTGAAGGCAGATATTCGATTTCGAAAGAAAAACTTCATAAAAAAAAAACTAGTTGGAGGGCATTGCCGTTGAACCCCAACAGGGGATGCCGCCCCTGGACCTTACCGGGGGCGCTGCCTCCTCTACCCTTGCGAGCTGACCGGGTAGCTCAATCCCCGCTGGGGGACACCCCTGGACCCTCTCTGCGAAGTGCATGTTTTAAAGAAGTGGCAATCAAGAAGACAGGATCCTACTTGACCATGATAGCTAGGACTCCTATGTTGGTTGCATTTCTTTTTTTGGTGCTTGGATGTTTATGATTATCATAACCTCCTTTATATGATATTAGATCTATTTAATACTGTTTAAAATGAAGAAATAAAAGCATTTATGTGATTTGCAAATAAAATTGAACTCTATATTTTATTAATCACACTAGTACTATGATGCGTAAAAATAGGGTAACCTAGACATTTTGGTAATGTATTATTTCAAAATTCTAAACTGGCCTTATTAAGTTGTTATACAAGAACCCTCATTGTTAAATAATTAAGTGAGAGAGGGAACCTTTTAGTTCCCATGGTCTCCATCATTGTTTTGTAGGAGATATAATTGATTTATGTGTTGATCTTGGAGTTTTCCTCCTCATCGGATGAGTTAATTATGGAATCTCTAGTACAAACTCGTATACGGATGATTTAGGGTAATTATTAGTATAGGTCACTTCTCCATCTAATGGGACTGAATGCAGAATAATGGACCTTGAATTGAATGATGGTGTACACTTAGCTATAAAAAACAGTATGCTCTCCATCTGAGTCACTGCCATTATTTATAGGACTAAAGAAATGACAACTGTTTGATTTTACTTAGAACAGTTTGTTGCCTTGATAGTAATACTAATAGGTTATGTCCTATATAAACAAAATAAGTATGGTAGAAGTCCTCACATCGAGGCATACTATGCATAATGTTTTAGATTATTGTCTGATTCTTTTATTAATTGGAAAAGGGAGCTTTTTTTTCTCTTATTTGAATTCAAAGTTTATTTGCCCATCATAATTTGTTGATTATGTAATTTTCAGGATTTAAGATGGAAATTTTCAATCTACTTACTGTAATTCTCAAAAAACATAAACTCACTGGACCTAACTATATTGATTGGAAAAGAAGCTTGGATATTGTACTAACTGCTGAAGACTACAAATATGTGCTCACTGAGGTGTGCTTAGAGAAATCTCCGGATGGTTGTACTGATGAGGTGGCTGTCCAGGCATACAAAAAATGGATCAAAGCTAATGAGATGGCATAGTGTTACATGTTGGCATCTGTGTCAAATGTTTTGAAACATCAGCATCAGTTTTCTTCTACTGCCTATGACATCATTTATAGTCTTAAGGAGATGTTTGGTGATCAGGATCGGGCGGCTAGGCAGGTTTCCATGAAATAACTGCTTAACACTAAGATGGCTGAAGTTACCTCTGTAAGGGACCATGTTCTAAATATGATGGGACACCTCAATGAACTAGAGGTCCTTAGAGCTGAAATTAATGGGGAAACCTAGGTTGATATCATTTTCCAATCCCAGACTAATTCCTTTGAGAATTTTCACCTAAATTACAACATGAACAAGCTCGATTTTTCTCTGGCGGAATTACTCAAGGAATTTCGGGCTGCTAAAGGCCTTATGAAAAAGTCAGCTAGTGTTCACGTTGCTGAAAAAGGTCTTGTTTTTAAGCCGAAAGGCAAAAAAAAAAAAAAAAAAAAGAAAAAGGGTTAGAATTATAATGCAGTTCCTTAAGGGGGCAATGGACTTTAGGGAGGAGTGAAAAAGCCCAAGGGCAAGTGTTTTCATTGCAAGCAAGTGGGGCACTAGAAAAAGCAATGTCCAACTTATCTCAACAAAGTGAACAATAAAGGCAAATTTCATTCACTAGTTGTTGAATTATATTTGGCGGTTATATATACCGTTACCTGATGTATAGATAAGGGAGCCACTAATTATGTTTGCAATTTTTTGCAGAGGTTCTAAGAAACTAGGTAGCTAAGTGATGGAGAGATTTATTTGCTTATGAGTGATACTAGGAGAGTGGCAGCAGTTGTAGTAGGAGATGTTTATCTAAGTTTTAATAGACATAGGACTTTAATTTTAAAAGATTGTCTTTATGTTCCCTCCATTAGGAGGAATTTAATTTCTATTTCCAAGTTGATTAAAGACGGATATTCCATTTATTTTAATAACTTTGTGGTTATTAAGTATTGTAAGCACTTTATCTATTTTGATTCATTGGTGGATGATCTTTATATTGTTGATCCTATATTTACTAAACTACAACTGACTGAATACCACAATTACCCTACCATGTAAGAGAAAGGAGCCTTCACAATTGAACCAAACGTATCTTTAGCATTTGCGCTTGGGTCATATTAATCTAAACCGGATTTCAAGACTGGTTGCAAATGGACCATTAGATTCATTGGAAGTAAAGGCACTTCTAGGCTACAAATTTTGTTTAGAGGGGAAAATGACCAAGCGCCCTTTCTCGGCAAAATGCTATAGGGCCAAAGAACCGTTGGAATTAGTTCACTTTGACTTGAGTGGACCCATGAATGTCAGGCAAGAAGTGGATTTGAGTATTTTATTACTTTTATTGATGACTACTCAAGGTATGGGTACATTTACTTAATGCACCATAAGTCCGAATGCTTTGAGAAATTCAAGGAGTCTAGGGTGGAAACTGAAAAGCGTCTAAAGAGTCTAGGGTGGAAACTGAAAAGCGTCTAAGTAAGAGTATTAAGACACTACGATCTGATCATGGTTGTGAGTACCTCTATGGAGAATTTAGGGATTACTTAGCACAAAAGTGGATAACATCCCAGTTGTCTGCACCAGGTACACCCCAACAAAATGGTGTAGTAGAATGAAGGAATAGGACTCTTATGGATATGGTGAGGACAATGATGAGTTATTCGGATTTGCCAAATTCTTTATGGGGGCATGCTCTAGACACAGTTGCATACATTCTAAACTTAGTTCCATCTAAGTTAGGACCTACTACACCTACAGGACTATGGACTGGGCGCAAACCCAGTTTAAAGCATGTTCGGATTTAGGGTAGTTCTGCACATTTGCTGAAAGGGAACACAGATAAGGTGGAACTAAGAACGAAAGTTTGCATTTTCATTGGATATCTGAAGGTCATTGTCAACACCAATGCTCGATTCTTAGAAGAGGACTATATAATGAACTCCAAACCCAAAAGCAGAATTGTTCTAGAAGAATTGAGAGAAGAGAGCGACACAAACTTTTCCATTACCAATAGTGCAGGAAGAGACACCACAAGATGGAGAATTTAGCATTCCATTATGTCATCGTATTGGGAGGATTATTAAGTTTCTAGCTGATGATACTCCAGATGACACCACCAACTTGCTGGGTGACGAGCCGAATTAGCATGTCGATGATGGTACACCAGGATTAGTTTTAGCACAACGTGACATTACTCATACACAGACAGAGGTTGTGCTACGTCATAGTGGGAGGGTTGTTTGTCAACCTAAGCTGTATATGTTCTTGGGAGAGTCATTTGACAGAGTCCCTGATAAGGTAAATACTGCACCCTGTAACTATAATGAAGCACTCCAGGACAAAGATGCAGAACTATGGCAAAGCTATGAAATCAGAAATGGAGTTTATGTACTCTAATCAAGTCTGGGATCTTGTAAAACCACTAGAGGGGATAAAACATATTGATTGTAAGTGGGTCTACATGAAGAAAAGAGGGGTGGATGGAAAGGTTGAAACCTTCAAAGCTAGACTTGTTACGAAAGGATTTATTCAGAAAGAAAGAATCGATTATGAGGAGATAATGCTGAAATCCATCTGGATTCTTTTTATCCATTGCAGCTCATTCTGATTACGAAATTTGGCAAATGGATGTCAAGACAGCTTTCCTTAATAGAAATCTTGATGAGTGTATCTATATGGTGCAACCAGATGGATTCGTAGCTGAAGGCCGTGAGCACATGTTGGGTAAGCTTAAGAGGTCCATTTATGGACTTAACCAAGCGTCTAGATCTTGGAATATTCATTTTGATCAAGCCATTAAATCTTATGGTTTTGAGTAGAACCCCGATGAATCCTGCCTGTATAAGAGGTGCAACGGCATTGTGGTGGTTTTCTTAATACTTTATGTAGATAACATCCTACTCATTGGAAACGATGTCGCAGTGTTGTCTTTAGTCAAAGTATGGTTGAGCAGTCAATTCGATATGAAGGGCTTAGGAGAAGCTAGTCATATTCTAGGGATCAAGCTCTTCCGAGAATGAAAACAAAGAATGTTAGGCTTATCTCAAGTGGTTTATATTGATGTGATTCTTACTCGTTTTAGCATGCAAGATTCCAAGAAGGGATTTTTTCCTTTCAGGCATGGAGTTACTTTATCCAAGGATTAGTGTCCTAAGACACCTGATGAGGTAGAAAAAAATGAAGGAAGTACCTTATGCTTCGGCGGTGGGAAGACTCATGTATGCAATGCTATGTACTAGACTTGATATTTGTTTTGCCGTTGGCATGGTTAGCAGATACCAGTTTAATCTAGGGAGAGAACCGTAAAGCATACACTTAAATACCTTAAGAGGACTAGAAATTATATACTGATTTACCAGGTTAAGAGTTTGATACCCATTGGGTATACAGACTACGACTTCTAGTCAGATAATGATGCCAGAAAGTCAACCTCAGGATTTATATTTACCTTGGGAGGTGGAGCCATAAGTTGGAGGAGTGACAAGCAATCATGTACTGCTGACTCTACTAAGGAAGCCAAATATGTGGCAGCTTTTGAAGCAACCAAGGAGGCAGTTTGGCTCAGAAACTTCTTAATGGATTTAGAAGTGGTACCTTCGGTGAAATCACCTATAAAACTTTATTGTGATAATACGGCGCAGTTGCTAATGCAAAGGAACCTAGGATGCATAAGAAGGGTAAGCACATCCAATGTAAGTATCATTTCATACGAGAAATCATATAGAGCGGTGATATAATTGTGACCAAGATTGCATCGACAAACAACCTGGCAGATCCTTTTACAAAGAGCTTACTGGCAAAGAGCTTTGATAGTCATGTGGAAGGAATGGGGTTGAAATACAAGTCAGCATGGCTTTGAGTCTAAGTGGGAAATTCTTGAAATTTTATACTAAAGCCAAACTTTTATGTATTTATCTTTGACTGATTTACTTATCAGTAAAGTTTGCTTTTTCATCTTAATGAGAATTTATATAGGCAAATGGTTGCATTATTATTTATTATGCAGCAGTGTGTCTTTTATTCTACAAAGTAGACAAGTTGGTGTATAGAGTTCAGCTTACGCATGGAAGAGTTATTTATTGGTTCTTATAGAATATAAGTTATTATTGTTCACAATCTAGATTGAGCTGGACACACCATCAGTATGATTGTAGGATGATGTTTTAGTAAGCTTGTCTTGGCTGCGGAAAACGATATAGTTTCGACTCGTTATGCTAGTACGCTTTGTGTGTATTAAATAGGACCGTTTTTGGGTTATTGTCTTTTTACTGACTATATAAGATAATTAACATTCAAATGGTTATTATGAGTGCTTGTACCCTTAATCTCGATATAAATAATAAATACATACATTTAATGTTTGGCATTTTGATTTACAAAAGAGTGAGACCTTTTATGGGTCAATAAACTCAGTAAATTAGATGACTACACTACATGTATGGTGCATATTAGTTTATTGACGGAATCCACATCCCGAAATAGGGATTGATGAGATCCCCTTGATGAAGTTTATAGGTTTTGATTATGTCAAATCCTGCAGGTTGACTTTGTGTCCGACATATAAAATAAGTCAAGTGTAAGGTCTCAAGGAATTATAAAGATATCGATTAAATATAAGTGTCAGCAATTATTTAATCGATGGATATCTGAAATCTTATTGAGGGGAGATTAATAAGCATTTAATAATAAGAAGCGCAAAATATTATTTTGAGAATAGGGACAGGAGTGCAATTACAATTTTCTAGTGGATTGAATTGTAATTTATGTATGCAAGATTCTAATTTGGGTCGAATTAGGGTTTCCTTTTTCCATAAGAAGCTTATCCCTTATTTCCTTCTTAAGGTCCCTATCGTAGCCTATAAATATGCACTATTGCTCTTTAGGAAAAACATACAAGAGAAATCTCATTTTTGAGAGCAAGGAGAATTCACAGAATAAGCCCACACCCTGGGGTGAGTTCGAACATAGAGGAGTTCAATAGAAGGTCTTGAGACTTTTGGACTGCTATAGAACCGAGATTAAATCAAAGAGATCTAGTAGGTTTGGTTCTCGAATCATCATCATCTAAAATATTTCCACAGAGATCCGTGCGCAATATCTAGGGATCTTGGAGCTTGCCTCCCAACACTTTGGGAACAATATATTGAAGCTTATTTCAAAAGCCGAATTCGAATAAGTTGGTTCAATACTAAGTTTAGAAGAAACATTTGGCCTAGAGGTTACTACCTATGAACCAGAAGATAATGCTTGTTGTTGTGCTTTATCGTATTCGACCAATGGCAAAGGATCTGAATGAACGTTTGGAGGGAGTGGAAAAGGAGGGGGGTCATTCGACCAACCACTTGCACTCAATCTATGTCGATCGTAAAGAGCCATTGACAGTGTGTTGAGACCATGCTTAATGTTGAGAGTACCCATTTCAGGATGGAAAGTTTGTTTAAAACTCTCACCTTCATCAGAAGGGTATTCACCAGCAAAGTAGTTATCAATCCATTGATCATCCTCGAAATCAAAGCAGTCTGACCAATCTTCCTCATCATCCAAATTAGGAGGTGTGCCATCCCATGATATTTTGTTGCAATTGGATTTTGGTGGTTCTTCCACATTATTTAGAATTGGAATGACGAAGTCAGCCAAAGTAAAATGGCCTCTGACTGGCTTGGAAGGTTCTTCTGGAACAGAAGCTCTGACCACCTTTTCTTTTTTCTTTTTAGCTTGTTTTTCTTGTTTGATCAAGTGGTTCTAGATAGCTTTTTAAAGGTTCTTAAGTTGCTTTTTAACCTTAATTCTTTCTGCTAGTGTGGGTTTGGTTTTAACCTTCTCTCAGCCTTTATCATTTACTAGATCTAGGTGAACCCACATTTCTTCTCCTGAAAAGGTCTTGATTGGTATCAAACCTTGTTCGTCATGTACCGCATTGATAACACGGAATTCAACCATCATTGGCTTTGGTAGAAAACATACCGCTGCAGGTGCAAATTGTTAAAAGGAGATCATGTTGACTGAAGCAGAATCATACTTCCGATCAAAAGTTATTACTCCATTTTTCCACATCTCATTGATTTTCTCTTTCAGAATGATGCAGTATTTGAGGGGATGTGACACCATCCGATGGTATACACAGTATTCGGGTCATTAACGCGACCTACTTGTTCAAGTTTCTCATTGGTGGAAGTTTAATCTTGTAATTATCCATCAATGACCCGAAGATCACTTCAATATCTCCATCAAAAGAATACTTAGTTTTCTTCTTTTTCTCATTTCCTCTTTCTTAGTTTGATCAGTCTTTGTATTTTGAGGCTTTTAAGGAGCTTTGGAGGTCTGTACATTGATGACCTCTTGTTTTTCTTTGGTTTTGGACCAGAAGATAAGAATGGCTTTGTTTTTTGAGAACCTACCTTTTTTTTACTGATCTTAGTTTTGCATCAGTGGCAGCCTCAACCAATCGGGCCAGAGACTTAGTTTTATGAATAAGTATGATAACCTTGATCTCTGGTTGCAAAATGGTCTTGCATATTTCAATGGTTGCCCTTTGAGATAGTTGTTCCATGCATCTGTAGGATAATACTCTCCATCTGTTAATAAAGGACTGTGCAGTTTCATTGTCTCTCTGCCTTGTGCTGCGGAGCATGGCAAAGGTGACTGTTTAATCCTCCTCTTAGAAGTGGAGTAAAACTCCTCTTCCATGATAGATCATGTCATGAAAGTGAGTTCTAGTAACTGCTTGTATCAATCAAAGGCAACTCCTTTTAATGTGTCAACAAATAGCCTAATCTTTAATGCATCCATTTCTGGCAAACTTCCAAGAAGTGATTTGAAATGCACAATATGATAATAAGCTGACCCTTTCCCAAGGTGTGGCTGGAAAATTGGAACTTTATAATCTGGTGGATATGGAACAAGATTGAACTCCGAAGGGTACTTTGGTGTGATACTGTTCTTTTTCATCCCAGTCTCCACTTTTGATTTTGTCAATATCTCTTCAACTTCTTTGAAGGTTACATGCTTTTCAGGATCTGTATGAAGACCCAGGATGAACGAATGATAACTAGAGGAACCTGCAACTATCACCTTGTCTATCAGGGATTTAAATTAAGCCATGAGTAGGTCAATTTTTGTTGTATTCCTTTTGATCATTGCCAGTTCTCTTCAGTTAGTGAATAGAGGATTAACTTAAGCTTCAATCAGACCACCTAGCTTAAAAGGTAAGATTTTCATTTGGGTAGTTGAGTGGTATCTTAGCTCTTTGTTGCTTAACAACATCACTAACATTAGCATCTGGATTTTTATCAGCAACTTCTTTGTTGACATCTTTACTTCCACTAGCATCGTCATTTCCATCCTTGCTAGTTCCACTCCCCTCAGCTATAAACATAGTGTACTGATGGGGATAAGATGATGTCAATGCTTGAGGTTTGGACTGACTATCTTCTGTAACCAAGATAGTGATAGGATGATTATCAAAGTCCGTTTCAACATGACCTTTAGAAGTCTTGCTTGAATGAGAGTTTGAATCAGACTCTTATGATTGAGTCCGAGCTATACTCTGAGTAACTTTCCAAGCTGAACCTGGCCCGACCATGCAAGACGAGGTCAAGTTCGGATCATCTCCTTTAATCACCCATTTTTGAGTGATCTTACGCTATGATAGCTTCTGGGTTAGATCCTCATAGTAAGCCAAAGCTTTCCTCCTTATTTGGTTTGAGAGCCTCGGTCTTCTTAATGGACTTAGAGCTGATGACCCTTTCAGATCAGAAGAAGTCATGGAGCCCACATGAGTAGAGAATCTCTAGAAGACTGAGACTCTTGAGGCAAAAGTAATAGGGTCGAGCTATCTTTGGTGTTCTTGCAGATTGGTTGTCTTGAGTCATGGAGATTTTGAAAAGCCTCTCCTTGGCTTCATCAAAGGTGATGATTAAAGAATCCATGGTATTTTCTGCAAAATTGTAAGCCCAAAGGACTGTATCAGTTTCATAACCAACATGGCTGCCTCTTGGTCTAGCCATAATGGTTCATTAATGCCTTCTGAACCAACATGGTTTTCTTATTGGATGAATCGAAATGGTCAGAAATAGGCATGAAACCAATCTCCTTATGCTATGCTCACCAATCATAGCTGTAAGAATTTTTACAGCGTTTTGGGACTATGTAGTCATACTTAGAAGCATACTATGCTGACTAGACCTGGCTACAAGAATTTGGCAGCATTTCAGAACTATCTTTGTCAAACTTATAAGCAAGAGAAGGTTGGATCTAATCAAAGGAATAGGGCCCACAGGATCAAGCCTGCACCACTACCTCAATGATAACACGATATCCATCAGTGCAAGACTCTGTACAATGCATAACTGCAATGTCATTGTTCTTATGGCATATTTGATATAAACATTTGTTTAGTCTTATAAACGAATAGGTGACCATACAACCAGTAATGTAAAGCCTTTTGGATTGAATCAACGTTCTTCCATTTCATAAAAGGTTGTTAATTTGGTCCGTGCACTTCAAGGTGCAAGGTTCCTTCATTTAAGTGGCAAAAGGATGCACTTTAAGGTGCAAAAATTCCTTTATTTGAGTGACAAAAGGATGCACTTTAAGGTGCAAAATTCCTCCATGAATGCTCTCAAACTCGTCATTGACATTAAGGTCTTGAATAGGGTATCTTCAGAGTCAAACAGGTTAAACTAGAGTCAAAACAGGTAGTCACTGACTATTCTACAAAGCATCCTATAGTCATAGCACTTTGTACACTGTCTCCTGTCGTCACAACACTTTGTGCATTGTCTCATGTGGTCATAGGCCATTTTACATAGTATCTCATTGTCACAGGCTCACAATAGCACTTTTCAGCACTTTCAACATTTTTCATGTATTTTAGCATTTTTCATGTTTTTTGGCCAAGTTTGATCACAAATTAGAGATACTTCCTTCCCATAGACAGCGCTAATCTTCTGATCGCGCTTGAAAGTGATGTGAATTGCAACAGATTCAAGTCCAACATTCACACATTTTAAGCGTAAAAAAGAATGGACAAATAACTACTGGTTATCATTAATTTCCCTTTGTTTACATGGTTCAACACTCTGACCTTAGGGATGTAGGTTGTTTACAAGTTTTGAAAAATCACAACCTCTCGCTCTAGTATCAAGTGTGATCCAAACTCGAAAATTACAAGAAAATACATGAAAAGGGAACTAGAATTCAGAAAAATGAAGACAGGGAGGGAGTGACCGTGGCCCACGGCCACTGATAGACAGTGGTTGAAATGGCCATTGTTTATCCTTGTTTTTGCTCCATTTTGCTTCTGTGATGCCTTTAGAGTGCTAGAACTTGTGCTTTTTTGACTTTTGGGGTGATGAACAACCACCAAGGATGCTTAATTCGACCATGGAATTGACTACAACCTTTGGTAATCATCACTTTTTGTTTACGGATCATTTTTGTACAAAACCGGAAGGGGTGCTTTATAGAAGCAAACTGAAGCCAAAGTTGTATCATTCCGATCCTAGAGTTTTCAAGGAACAGAATGAAGCCTAAGGAGGCTTGTTCACAACTTTAAAAACGGCCTAAAGCCCTTCCAAGTGAGAACCAAAGGAATACGGTTTCATCCCTTTATATGTTTGATGGCCTTTAACACTCATCTTCCTTGAACAGTAGGCATGCCTCTTCTCCTCTCTAAACTATTTCTCAACTTAAGTTCGTGAGAAGGAGAAGAAGAATTTACTTGAGTGCCTGTAGGGCTTGAGAAGACTAGTGATTGGAGTTGAAAACATGTCAACTTTGGGTCAGTGGCCATTATACCTTGTGGTCAATGACCAAAGTCTTGCTTCTAAGTGGCCAAAGTTGATGAAATTTGGATGGAACACTTAAGTAATGTTTAGAAAAGACCCTTTCATAGTTTCAAGCAAAGGGGACTTCATTTGACCATAAATTAGCTATATGCTAGCTTAGGGGTCGTGAACCCCAAACCTTAGGGTCATTGACCAAAGTCTTGCTTTCAGGAAGCCTAAGTTGATGAAATTTGGATGAGAGACTCAAAATGTGTTAAGGATTAACCCCCCAAAGTTCCAAAGTAGTTGGATCTTATTTTGATGAAAAACGAACTAATTGCCTGTAATTCAAGAGGGCGCTGACTTAAAACATGCAGTGATGGGGTCATTGATCAAAATCCTACTTCCACAAAGCCCAATCACAGGAAATTTTTGTGGAGCCTTCAAAGTTTTACAAAGATCAACGTCTCCAAGTTTCAAAATCATCAGAGCTTATTTGAACCACAAACAACTGAAGTATTGGTCCATTTTATAAAAAGTCAAAGGGGGAGTTGACCAATCTTAAGAGGTCAAAACATGATGACATTTCTGTGGCATGCTCAAAATAGTGGTAAAAGAGATTCCTCCAAGTTTTGTGAAGTTTGGACATCATTTAGGCCCTAAATTGATAGTGATGGGTCATATGTAAAAAAACATATAAATGGGCCTATCAATGATCGGGCCCCATGGTCATTGCCATTTGTAAAATGATCCTAGATGGTTTTGGGGTGGTTTCCAATTTTATTTCAAAATCTAACTATTAGGAACCACCTTAACTCCTTTGGAAGGCAATAAAAACACATGAGAAGCCTTTTAAAAGGGTCCCTGGCCATTCTGAAGACTTCAACAAGCATTATGGAAATCTACAGAAGACCTTCTCAAACACTTGGCATTTTGCAAGAATCCAGAATTCTTCCATTCTTGTTGTCCTCGCAAGAATTCTAGATTCTTGCAAAATGCCAATACCCTAGAAGCATTTTGAATGTGTGAATGTAGACTTGAGTCCCTTGCATTCATCATCATTTCATATGCTATAGAAAATTGGCGTTGTCTATGGGAAATAATTTGCACTAATTTGTGATCAAAATAAGCTAAATGACATGAAAAAAGTGACAAAAGACATGAAAAAGTGCAGAAAAGTGCTGAAAGTGTTGTTGTGAGCCTGTGACCAGGTGCTACTGTGTAAAATGGCCTGTGATTGGGAGTTGCTATGTAAAATGGCTCATGATTGCAGGATGTGCAGAATTGACTGTGATCGAGCCCACTTGGCCACCGACTGTCTGGACCACCTTACATCACTGATTTGGCAACGGAAACACCCTATTCATGACTATGATTTCTATGAGGGGGTATTGGAAGTGCATTGCAAGGTGGAAGAACCCATTCATTGGATAATTAAGCCCTTAACATGACTCAAATTGGGGACTTTGCACCTTGAAGTACATGAATTCATGAATTTAAGTGGAAGAGCCTTGCACCTTGAAGTGTATGGACTAAATCAGCACCCTTGTACTAATTATAAGAGTGTTGGTTCGGCCTAAAGGCGCTATGTTACTGGATGAAGGATCACCAATTCGTTTATAAGACATAATAAGACCTCATAAAGGTTCATGTTAAGTCAGTCATAAGAACAATGACATTTGTAGTCATGCATTGCCCGAGTTTTGCACTGATGGGTCCCATGTGATCATTGTGATTGTGGTGCAAGCTTGATCATGTGTGCCCTATCCCTTGGTTGGATTTGAAACTTTCTTTTGCTTATGAGTATGACTATATAGTCTTGTAATGCTGGTAAAATTTTAGTAGTTAGGACTGGTCAGTATAGCACAATAAGATTGAGTTTATGCTTGTTTCTGACCATTTTCATTTGTCCAATGAGAAGACTATGTTAGTTCAGAAGGCATTCATAAACCATTTCGGCTAGCCCTAGAGGCAGCCATGTTGTTATAAGACTAATACAGTCCTTTAGGCTTGTTGTGCAGAAAGTGCCATTGGCTTCTTTAATCATTATTTTTTATGAAGCTAAGGACAGATTATTCAAAATCTCCATGACTTAAACAAGTTCATCTGCAAGAACTCCTAAGCACGCCCGAACTGACCCCACTACTCCTGCATCAAGGGTCTCAGTCTTTTAGTGGCTCTCTACTCCCATTGGCTCGACTGTTTCCTACAATCTGAGTAGGTTAGTAGTGACTAGATGCCATTAAGAAGACTGAATTTTTCAAACCCTAGGTTTCTAAATATATCCAGAGTTGGTGTGGGACCTTCACCAAGGTTCAGAAGGAATACCTAAGCTCAAGATACAACCAAGGGGTAGCAAAGGCAACAACCATCACATCATTAAAACCTTGAATGGGGGCAAGAAAAGTCTGACTCTCAAATCAAAATTCAGCAGTTCTTGGCAACCCACTAGCTATGGTTGCCTAGGGCCCAAAGTTCACACTAAATTGACCCAAACAATGGTCCATCAAGAATCAATTGCTTTAGGCACCAGAAGACCTTTGACGGTTGCTTATACATAAGAAGCCTCTTCTAGTATCTTTTTCCTTTTTTCTAATTCTCTCAATCCTCATTAGAATAGACTCGGACTCTACAACGATTGCCAAAAAAGCATGGCATCGATCCAGCCATTGATTAATATCCGCCCTTCAATTGTCGCCGTCTATTCGTCTTGTTTTAAATGATTATCCACCGCCTTCACGTCTCAAAAGAAGCCTATAAATATTCGAACACCCCCTTCATTGCAGGTGCAAAGCATTTCATTATTTTTTTATTACAACGGAGCATTTCGTTATAACTAGAAGACAAGAAAAATCTGAGAAAAAGATATACTTACTAAGAGTACAGGGAAGGAAGCTAGGGTGCTTATGTTGATGTAAATTTCAATCTCTGCATTTACATGAGTTCGGTAGTAAAATAACTTAATCTTCTACACATGCATGTTTTTTCACTACCGGAAAAAGGGGTTTTGCCGACGCATCCACTGCATCGGCCATTTAAACAACTGCGTAAGTAAATGCTTTTCCAACACACTACACTGTGTCAGCACTATGTCAGCTACCAAATGTGGGTAAATCAATTCCCGATGCAATAACATTTAGCGTTGGGAAAAAGAAGCGCTTTCACCGACGCAATAGTTGTAACACCCCGACCCAGCTTGACCTCGTTTAGCACCTAATTAATCCTGTTTTCGTTGTTAATTGTGTTTTGCTTGTGTTTTGGATTCGTTGCCGGTCATGGATAGTTAGTTGGGTTGAGTTTGACCTGGATTAGGTAGACCAAGCCCTTTTTCGTAATTTTAGCTTTTCTTAGACATGGTCATCTTTGCATCATCTTGATGTCAACGCATATCTTTCGTTGAGCTCGTTAACTTTCGTAACTACGTCATTTGCAACCGATGTTGTATGATTCCATTGAACCCGGATTTGACTCAAACTGAAAATAGACTTTTGACTTGGACTGCAATGCAACAATTGACATCCACTTATCTTATATAAGCTTCATTTCATCGATCAGGTCTCTCTCTCTCTCTCTCTTTCTGTTCACGTGGAAGTTTCTCTCCCTCTCTTGAGTTTTCTCCTCCATCGATCAAGCTAATTTGAGGGATTGTTGCTCTTCCATTCTCTTTCTTTCTCTAGTGATTGGATTGAGGTGAGTTGGGTCCTCTTCCATCTCCCTCATTTCCTTTTTCTACTTCTTCTCTTTCTTGTTTCCATGAGTGCATGATGTGTCTTGATAATCTCTTTGTTTCTCATGCATGCATGTTGCAGTGATTGGTGTTTGGTTGTGTATGAGCCCAAGACAACAAGTTATGTAATTAAACCCCATTAAGGCAAGTATAACCATAATCTGTGAGAACCCATGTTGGTATTCGTTTGATTTGGTTAATTCACATGAAGTTGCATGGAAAACGTGTTTACAGCCCAATCGATTAGTATTCATTCTTTCCTTGTTGGATATTTGCACTTCTGATGTCATTACAGGTTTCTGCACTTGATTCAGAATTTGACCCCGTGCATTATACAGCTAAGCCGTATATCGCGTACGGCTTAAAGTCCAGAGAGGGTGAAAACCCAGTTTTCTTCTACGGCCAGGACACGGCTAAACCGTATCTTGCCTTACGGCTAAGCCGCACCTCAGCCGTAGATCAGTACAGGGTGCCTTCTTCTAGATTAACTGAAAGCAAGAAATTGATAGTTCCTTCTACGGCTCAGCCACGGCTAAGCCGTAGAATACACATGGCTAAGCCGTAGAACAAAATACGGGTGAACCGTACTTGCGGATGAACAGTGAAGGAGACCGCGGGGGAGCCGCAGTGCAAATTAAGGCTACGCCGTAAGATGCCTACGGCTAAGCCGTACGTTTACCTACGGTTAAGCCGTATCACCCCTAGAAAAAATGAATAACAAGAATAGGTGTAAGAAAAAGACCTATAGGGCCTTCATGATAGAATATAGAACACTTAGACTTGCCCAATAGAATATGAATACAATGCGTGAATGATCTCGAGGGCTGCGAATCATTCATGTTCGTTATCCAGCTGTGAAGCACCTTCTCATGGATGTTGGTTTAAGGGACTTTGGTGCACCATCCAATTCAATGCAACGCTAGACAACGGTGCAGCGAATAACTTAAAACTACATCATCATGCACGGTTAGAAACACTGGATAATTAGATTAGACTTAGCTAGTAAATGACTTGGATTCACTATGCTAACAGTTATTTGCATGACATGTTGTTTGTCAATTATTGATCTCCACTCTATCGCATGATCACTTGTTTCAGATACTTTTTCACATAGTTGTTTCTTTACCTTGAGTATGCATGGATAATTCACGTATAAGACATGTTCTAAGATTTACACGTATGATATGATTGTCACGATTTACTCAGGGTTTTCATGATTAACTCTGTATGGTCAGGCACTACTTAGCCTCAGCCTTAGGATCCCGACGGGGTAAATTTGGTATAGTTTTCATGGCCTTGATGCAGTAAGGAAACCTCTTGGGGAACAGGACCCTAGGAAACTGAGACCCATTGTACCCTGGCCCGGACAATGGTGTTCTTTGCACGATACAAGATCCCTCTTTTGGGAGCATATGGCAATGTAGTTGCTAATTAGTTATGTACACAGTATGTACACATTGATTCACATGGCATGTTTCTTTCTTGCATGACAGCCTAGTATACGAATGTGCCCTATTTAATTTACATGATGTTCTTTATTCTATTAGACACAGCGCGCGTTAACTTGTTATGGTTATACTTCGCTGAATCGTTGTATTCATAGTTGTTTTTGGTGTTGCAGGCTCAAATACCCCTGCCGACCCCTCGCCGGTTGGCCAGACTCCAGCCGAGACCCCTGAGACCCCATCCGGCCTAGAGAAGTGGATGTGATCACTCCCTTGGAGAGCGGCTTGGTCATGCATGGCACAAGAGTCTTCCCTGTTTTTGAGGATTGTCATACTTGTATATGTCAGGACTTATACATATTATTTTGTTCATTTTGTAAAACCTTCAGTTATGTATATATGTCAGTTCGGTTTTCGTATTCTCTTCTTGTACTGTTAGTTTGATGTTTCTGATATTTGCAGCTTCCGCGTACATGTTTTGCACGTGTGAATGTTCCCTTGTGCGTGTGCATTTAGACCAGGTCTACGTGTACAGGCACGGGAGTACGTGTGTCATCGGTTTGGCTTTTGCTAACCCCCGAACCCTGGGCTCGGGTTGTGACATACGTATTGTATGGTATCAGAGCATTCCTTGCTCTAGAGGATAAGCATGTAGGCATGTAGGAACGTGATGAGGATACGATTATTTCTTTGTGGATTTTCTAGATTTTTGGGGAATGTTGGACGAGACTGTTTTATGTTTGTGTCTGACTCTTTCCTATTTTTCAGGATGGCGTCAGGTTTAGGTTCTCAGCATAATGCCGGTAATAACGAAAGTGGCTTAGCACCATCACCGCAGACACAGAATACAGATGAACGCATCCTCATGTTATTTCAGTCCCTGCAGGCTCAATCACAGTCGATGCAGAATTTACAGGCACAAGTTGTAACCATGTTAGATAGACAAAGTCAAGCCCCAGCTCCGTCGCATGTAGACCAGCAAGTGGTCTTTCAGCCGTGAGAGAACGACTCGAATGCCCTATACGATAAATTTCGCAAACGAAGAGCCATTGAGTTCTGTGGGACAGAAGAGCCATTGAAGGCAGAACAGTGGTTAGAACAGACAGAGGACGTATTTGAGACTGTGGTTATACTTCGCTGAATCGTTGTATTCACAGTTATTTTTGGTGTTGCAGGCTCAGATACCCCTGCCGACCCCTCGCCGGTCGGCCAGACTCCAGCCGAGACCCCTGAGGCCCCATCCGGCCTAGAGGAGTGGATGTGATCACTCCCTTGGAGAGCGGCTTGGTCATGCATGGCACAAGAGTCTTCTTTGTTTTTTAGGATTGTCATACTTGTATATGTCAGGACTTATACATATTATTTTGTTCATTTTGTAAAACCTTCAGTTATGTATATCTGTCAGTTCGGTTTTCGTATTCTCTTCTTGTACTGTTAGTTTGATGTTTCTGATATTTGCAACTTCCGTGTACATGTTTTGCACGTGTGAATGTTCCCTTGTGCGTGTGCATTTAGACCAAGTCTACGTGTACAAGCACGGAAGTATGTGTGTCATCGGTTTGGCTTTTGCTAACCCCCGAACCCTGGGCTCGGGTTGTGACAATAGTGCGTCGATCACAACATCGGCAATGCCACAGCGTTGGCAAAACACTAAAAAATTATGTTCTGCCATAGCTCATTACCAACACAGTATAGCATCAAGAATACCTTTCCCAAAGCAACCAGTAGTGTCGGTAAGCATATTTGATGATGCACTTGCGTGTTAGGATTTAAAAATATTTTTTTAATAATCTATTGCCTTCCATTTCGGTGACACATAAAGTGCGTTGATAATAAATATACCTACATATATAAGGGTCGGGGAATATCTTTAATAATGCAAGCCTAAAAGCCGGCCATTTATAAATAAAATTTTACCTTCTCATTTGGCAATTCATATAGTATGTCGGGAAATAGGTTTTCTTATTAATTAAATAAAACAATTGTAAAAATCCAAAAAGAATTTCCTGTTCAGATCTGAATTTAACATTGCATAACCATAAACATTGAAAAACCAAAAACCACACATGCATCTTGCAACAATAAAACACAAGGAGTCATTAACCAATTAAAACTAACCATAATAAACCCATACGATATAAAATAACATCCTATATCAAAAGAAGTAATGAAAAATAAATCCTTAATAAAATCCTATCATCATCAAACATACAAAATACACCAAGAAATATGGCCACTCAACAACAAAACGAACTAGTCCGAGGGAGGGCCGATGCCAACCCCAAATCTCTTGTTTTCAAAGGAGCCCAAACTATCCATACCGACTTGTGGAAGCAGCATCTTAATCTGACTATGCATCTGAACCTGTGTAGTTGCCTGATCTTGCAGTTACTTCTATGACTCTTGATGTTGTCGTCGTAACTCTTCTTATGCTCTCAACGAATCAGCTAGTTGCTGTTGTAGGCTGATCATCTCAGACCCCATCAAAATATTGTAGGAAGATGATGGGCCCCTCGAGCAATACCTTTGCCTCCTCGCAACCCTCTTTCTAAGTAGATCCTCTATCACCTATTGCTTAGCCATTGGAGAGTTAATTTCAGATTGCGATAGTGCCACCTCCATTCTTCGCTGCATTCTTAAAGCATTCAAACATGTCATGTAATATATGTTAGGAAGCTAAAATAATACTGACATACAATATCGATTATTCAACAACTCACATATATCTCCTTAGCATGATCTGTGATCCATCTGTCTTTCTTTGTGCTGTAGTGTTGATGCTGACATAAATCAGGCTTAAAAGGAGGAGCATGATGCTCATCTGCATGTATAAGAGAACTAGGCTACAAATAACTAAGAGCCAGATATATGAGTGGTCTTCAATTTGGTCCGGCTTCTGAATTCCTCTGTGACTTACGTTGAAAATTACAAGCAATAGATAATGTAGTTAGCTTATTTAAAATTACATGCAATAGACAAAAGATTACATTTTAAAAGAAAGCATACTAAAAAAAAATGATTAAGTTATACCTATATTTTAAATCAAGACAAAACAAAAAAAAAATTTTTTTTGAATTTGAAAACAGGATTAAGTTTTCCATATGAGTTTCAAATCAGGACATTTGGTCATAAAAATGATTTTCCAGCCACTTTCTTCTCCACTTTTTTTTTAAAATGACCTCCTCTTACTTTTTCTTCCTTTCCAATTTACATCTCCGCAGCCTCACCTTTTAATCTTCCTAACCAAACATCTCATCGTTATCACATCTTCCCTTTTAATTGAATTTCAAATTGGTGAAGTCTAAACAAATGCCATCCATATCTCATTGTCATCACATCTTCTCATCTAACCTCCTTCCTCGTCCTAATCTCACCATCAACTCCATCTTGACTGTTCATCTCCATCCCTACCATTTCATCACCTCATAGCCATTCCATCAAATTCAAATCCATACCCAACCCAATCCCATAAATTTGATTTCCACAATTTTAAACTCTCTCCCATTGTGATCTTCCAGATCTGGAAAACTGGAGAAAACACAAAAGAGGTAAAAAGAGGAGCACTACAACAAAATACATTATTGGCTACGGCTTTGCCCACGTAAGCTCATTTTGCGTGGCTAAAAGTTATCCTTTGCCGACGAAAATGAATCTACTTAGGCAAAGCCACAATTATCTCCTGTCTTTGGCGACGCAAGATATTTGCATGGGCAAAAGTGGTTGGGATTCTCTCCAATCTAAGAGACAAAGTTTTACCCACGAACAAATATCATTTGGCGATGTGGTCTTTTTGTAAGCAAAGTGAAAACTTTTGGCCACACATATTTGCATAGGGAAAAACCAAGACTTTCGGCCACGCATGGTTTTTGTAGGCAATATCCTTTGGCAACACAATATTTTGTAGGCAAAGTGAAAAACAATTGGCCACGCATATATTTGCATAGGGAAAGGCCAAGACTTTCGGCTACGCATGGTTTTTCGTGGGCAATATCCTTTGGTTATGCGGTATTTTATGGGCAAAGTTAAAAACCTTTGGCTACGCATATATTTCAATAGGAAAAGGCCAAGACTTTCAGCCACGCATGGTTTTTCGTGGGCAATATCCTTTGGTGATGCGGTATTTTGTAGGCAATATGAAAAATCTTTGGCCACGCATATATTTCCATAGGGAAAGGCCAAGACTTTTGGGCACGCATGGTTTTCTATGGGTAATATCCTTCGGCGACACGGTATTTTGTAGGCAAAGTGAAAAACCTTTGACTATGCATATATTTACTTAGGGAAAGGCCAAGACTTTTGACCATGCATTGTTTTCCATGGGAAAATCCAAAAACTTTTATCTCCATTCTTTTTTTTTTTTTAATGGAACTATTCTCATGCCCACCTCTTTTTTTTGTTTTTTATTTTTTTAGAACACTATTAGGTTATGTAGATGCTTTTGCTAGAATCGTGTTTCAAAAATTAAAGCCCTATTTAATTTTGGTGCTGTATTATTTTATTTAAAGGTCATTTATATGGGAGATTTGTCAGTTGACAATAGGGTTGCAAAGAGGTTGGTTCCAATTCTGGGTCCACCATGGACCTAGAACTAGAACTGTTAATGAAAAGATGGACTTGGACCTGAAACCAGTTTTCTAGATCTAGAATCGGAATTGAAACCGTTAATGAGAAGATGGACTTGGAGCCAGAACAAGAACCATGTGTGGGGTGGGTTGGGGTCTATGTAAAGAAAATTTCTAGAGAAAAAACTAACTTTTAGAAAAAAATTCTCAAAAACTAAGGTACTATATCAGGTCTCGGGTTCACGGGCTGGAACCAAGGTGGAATCAAATCCAGAACAGTTTAGACAAGGGCATGCTTACACCATGTGGATTGGGGGCAATGGACCCCGTTGGAATCCAAGAAATCCACAGATCTGCAATGGGCCACTAGCACATTCCCCCGTTATCACAAAACAAATGCCCCCCCATCCCTTTTTATTTCAAAACACTTTCCCCTTCCTCAAACCCTTTCGGTTTTCCCCACCCCCTTCTTCAAACGAACTCCCAGGCCCCAGTCCTCCTTCGGTTGTTCCCCTTCAAGCTCCGAGCCTCGGCAATCCTGCTCCAATGCTTTGGCATAAAAGCAAAGAGGTGTGGAGCATCTAGAATCTGAAGACATCCATGCCAAAAACTGCAAGGCGTTGTGACAGTGCTGTCGCCTTCAAGCACACATGGCAAGGTAATGGTTGGAAATTGGAGAATTCTGACCATCACATATTTAGTTATTAGCGTTCCCCCTTTTAGAAGCATGTCGCTCTTCACCGTCTTTATGGATTCCAATCAGATTTAGGGTTTTGATTTGATTAACCTTTGACGTATTTCTAGAATCTCAATTCACATGATAGGTTTGTACAATATGCATGTTTTTCCTTGTAATTTTACATCTTATATTGGCACAGTTTTTTTTATTTTTGATGATGATTAGAAGGGAAACTAGTAGATCTGAACAAGATGCATGATATCTTGTCTTTACCTATCATGATCTTAATCTCAGAGGTGTTTAACTTTGGAGAATTGCACCTCAATCATCAAGGATTTAATAATCACAGAATTTTTCCTTTCTATCATGTTAAAACATAGATTCCATTGAACAACAGTGTTGAAGGTATTTAGTATTTTTCTATGACAGGTGGCAGAAGATCTGGATTCGAGGAATACCTATGGTTACTGTCGGATTTGCATGTTTTAGTTAAGTTTTTCTCAACCTAGAAGCTATTTGTTCTTAGACCAAATGTACTAGTTCTTTTAGACTAGAGTCTCCAAACAAGCCTTTGGTGTGGTAGCCAAACTGGAATGCAAAAAACATCCACTGTAATTGTGCTGTTAAAACTAGTGCCCAATTGGGTGTGCTACAAAAGGTACTATTCATCATAAGGATTAGCAAATTCAGATCTTCTACAAAAACAATGAAACCTTAGCAAATCTAAACCTTTAAATCTATAGGAATAAATGTAAACCAAATGGAGAATCTTAGTTCACATGATATGTTTGTACATTATACATGTTTTTCTTTGTAATTATGTATCTTAAATTGATACTATATTTCTATATTTTTATGATGATTGGATGGGCAGGCTTGATCAATCAATTTCATTGATTGAAAACGATAGTTGTTTGATGTAGTTAAATATTTTGTATTCATTTAAATGAAAGACATTTTCTTTTTTGTTATTGGTAATGTGAATAAATAATAAAAAAATTATGTGTGTACATAACAAAAAAATAATATTTGACATTTTCAATTGATCATTGTCTAGCCCCCTCAAACAAAAATCTTGGGTCCGCCACTGAGTTTAGGTCATGGGTCCAAAAATAGCATACAGACCCGAGCATACAGACCCGAACCTGTTTACTTATAGGGACCTAAATAAGCACCTAAACCTGGTTATTAATGGGTCGGAACCTCCAGGTAATCGGAGAATCGGATACCCATTTACAACTCTAGTTGTCAAACATCAGGTGTCGGTCCTGTTAGATTTTGTGGACTCAATCCATCAGTTGATGTAATAAATTGATTAATTTGTTTATTTATCAATAAAATCATGCTTTACTTTCATGAGATGAATGTTATTTTACTACTTCATGCACATGACCAATACGTATGACATAATGGTTCATGAGTTGAACCGGATCCCATTAGTATATTAGATGTGATATATGTGCATGGATGAGATCCACGCACGGGAGATATATGTCACAAATCTTATACTTAAAATAGCTTCACAACCAGTAATGAGATTGGGCATCTCATTTGATAAGGTTGCAGCATTTTGATCACTATGAGATAGTGTGATTTGTCTCGATCATCAGAATGCAAGATTCTGGATCATGGTGCTGGTACATTGGATGTATTGAAGGACCATGAGATGCACCTTATGGAATTCCGTCTCAATAATAAGGTATGCTCTCATAATTCCCTAGCAATAGGCTCTCAATCCTGAGACATTGACGAACTCAAGTTTCTATCTATTCATTTGCTTTGAGTCACCAATGAGTGAGGCCGACTGTAGGTTAACACCTCGGTGTCTTGGGTATGTGGTAGTAGAACTGTGGGAACGTTGAATGATTAAGATGGAATCTATCTCTATTATCCCCTTGTGCCAATTAATGGATTTGTCATTAGTAAGTGTGCACCCATCTCAATTAAGAGTTAATTGGATGGTACTGATGATTACTGTGATTAATTGGGGCTCAAGGATATTAAGATGTGGAACTTAGATTGGAAGAGACGGATTTTTTCCAATTGATCCACGGATATTGATGGAGGAGCCTACTTGTGGTAATTGGGAAGTTTAGGGTCTTCATTGTAATTTATTCCTAAGACTGGAGTGCAATTGCATTTATATAGTGGTGTTATTTTCAGTTAACTGTGGGCCCGGATTGCACATGAGATGTGGGGTCGCGGTGTTCCAGTTGGAGCCAGCTTTCTAAGGAATCCCTAGTGGTCCCCACGCTAGCCCAAGTTATTGGAAAATACTAATCCGACTCGAACTCTAGAAAGAAAGGATAAGAAAGGAGAAACTTGCTAATTGCTTTGGAAGTAAGACTTCTATTTCAATTAGACAAGGGAGAGATTTGGAAGTCTATAAAATATCCTTGGACGTCCAAAAGAGTCCCTCTCACGCCCAAAACCCTTTCGTGCAAGAGTTGCACGAGTTTCTCTCCTTCTTTCTTCTAGTTCCTTGGAGTTTCGAGTTGGGATTTTTCTCCTGAAGATTCCACCATTCTTCTCGAGAAAAGAAATCCAATTCGGGGGTCATAGCGTGGAAGGCTAAGAGGTGTTGAAGAAATCCATTAGAGCACTGCGGATCTCCAAAGGTATGATCTACTTCTTGCATGTGGTAGATTATTTTGGATGTTTAGTGCTGGTAGAATTTTTACTGTACATGGTCACGAGAGTGAGGGTAACGCATCCTGGATTGGGTTTTGGTCTTATGGATAGTTGATCCCTGTGTCAAGTGGGTCAAAAGTTTTGAAAATCTATCCACGAGACCCACCTACTTCCTACAGGTCCATTGTGACCTTCTTCTTCCATATGCCCCTTCCATCTTATCTTTCTTCTCCAAATACAAGAGAGGCTAAGATTCATCAAATCCAATAGCAGAGATCTTCTTCCTCCAATTTCAGTCTTACATCTTTAAGGAATGAAAGTTCAAAGTTGACACCTTGGAGGATTTTAGCGAAATGAATTATTTTTCTTTACAAAATTTTGTAAAATATTATTCGAACGAAGTAAGATAAATCATCAAATTGTCATTATATTAGAACCGATTGTCAAATTGTTAGCCCTTATATTCTCTGTTTTTCTGTGAAAGTTAGTAGGGCAAGTTGTTTATCATAGGCCCCACCCACCCACATCCATATATGGATAGAGCTTAGATTGTCTCTAGCTTCCATAGGTATGTTGGGAGCATTTTTCTTACCCTCAACCCCTCGGCTCATGCCCAAATATGGATAATTAGAGCCATTCAGAATGAGTGCCCTACCCATTTTGGATTATCCCTAAAATTCACTTAAAATTGAGTTGGTCCCACCATATGATTGACCATAAAAAAATTGTCAAGTTATGCATTGGTGATAATTATTTAAATAATAAATAATAACTAAAGTTAATCAAGAAAATTAAAAAAAAATTAATTTATTGGAATGCCCAACATGGTCATATATTTTGAGCAAACTCATAGACGTGGTCGGCATAGTGGGATGTGGATAAATGACCATGCTGAACAGCATCATATAAGTACTAGCTAATTCTTTGTTTAAATCATCAAATGTGCATTTTTTACTTATTCTATGGGTTTACATAATGAAAAATGACAGGCTATGCTAAAGGAGAAGATTCTCACACAATCACAGCCGGGTGTCGAGAATCAGCAAACCAAGGTATAAATTTCCATTGATGTGCTTGGGAAAAGGTCAGGTTTCTCAAGGGGATTTAGGATCTGTAGCACCACCTCATCTTTCATACAGTCTCAGGAGCCTAATCCTAAGGTGATAGCTCTGCAACAAAAGATAGTTGACGAAGATAAGACCTTAACTGCATGGCGGGGCTTACTACTGGTGATGACTACAAAAATTAGGATAGATCCAGCCAGTGTATCGGGTTAGTTGATCCAGCCAGCGTTTCGGAGTTTGTTCTAAAGAATGGTGGTGAAGATGGCACATCGAGTAGATGGCAGGATGCGGCTTCCCTTGGTTAGTAAATCAATTTTTTTTTCAATTCTAAAGAGTAGTTTGGACTTAAAAGTTGAGTTTAAGACGTATCTAGAATTAAGTAAAGAAATTATTTCATGCATTGAAGCCAAATTTTGTTGTGGGTAACTTTTTGATGATTCATTTTAACAATATGGACACTGTGAGGCCCTTAGAATATTGTTGTGACTTTGAAACACATTTTGGATAGTCTATTTTTGGGGGAGATGCTGCCCCTTTATTTTCAAAATGCATGGTTAGTGTACTTTGCTAGCTTTTGAATTTTTTAGCTTAAAAGGTGATGATAGCACATGCAGATAATTAAGTTTGAAGTCAGTACATTGATAAAATACTCATGATTTTTTGTATTTTTTTGTGCAGGTTGATGATGGACGTCTTCAGTTTGACAACTAGATGACCTCTTCTCTTGTTTTCTTTTTATCACAAGCATTTGGACTTGTTGAACATTATCTTCTTGTTTTTGGATATTTGAATATATCTGAAACTTATTTGGATGGATATGTATTGAATATTTTGTATTTTTTTAATATTTGTTCATTGCAATTCGTAATTAGTTGGATTTTAATTTATTTGTATATTTATTGAATTAGTTTGGATGAGATTAGAAGAAACAGGTTATAGAAAAAAGTTAAAAATAAAAAAAAAGATTTTTTTTTCAATATTTCGTTTGGCTATGCAATGTACGTAGGTAAAGAATAGACAAAGCTTTTGGCTACATGTACTGCATCGGCAAAAGTTCTATTTTTAGTAAAAATAATAATATTTTTTTACTTTTACCTACGAACTTTTCGTGGGCAAAAGTACGTATTAAAAATAGAAAAAGTTATATTTGACTTTTGGCTATGCAAACCTTTATAGCTAAAGGCTATACATTTGCCTACGCAAAATCATTGTAGCCAAAAGTTGCACATTTGCCTAAGCAAAGTTTCAAACCAAAGGTTGTATCTTTGCCGACGATAAGTTGGCGTAGGCAAAAGTACAACCTTTGCCTACAAAGATTTTGCGTAGCCAAAAGCATCACACTTACCCTATCAGCAAGCGTAGCCAAAAACTAAATATTTGCCCATGCACTATTTTGTGCATGTCCCACAACCTTTTGGCTACGACTTGCCCATGTATGTCTTTGCGTAGGCAAGGAGTTTTACCTACGTATCTAGCCTTTTGCCTACAAATTTTCTGCATAGGCAAAAGTGCATTTTGTTGTAGTGGAGGGTGGACTGAACAAAGAAGAAATAAAGAGTACGAAAGGAGAGGAATATATATATATATATATATATATAAAGAGAAGAGAATATAACTGTCAGCTAACAGAGAAAAGAAGATAACGGTCAGCCAACCATCATAGCCTCCATTACCGCCATCATCTTAACTTTCATCACAAACCACACCCCCACTTTCACTTCATTGCACACACCTTCCTCCTTCACCAAACCAATTGAGACCAACCCTTCATCCCTTCACTACCACTTCACCTTTTCCACCTCATGCTACCAACACAAACACACTACCCAACATCACACAACCAATAGCCACTGCGACCACTCCACTGCATTTATCACTTCACACCCTTCACCTCACATATCCACAATCTTCATCACTATCTTCACCATCACCCACACAACTCACATCTCCCCACTTGCAACAACACCCCTTCACAGGGCCTTCACCACCGCCATCATAGCCCTTAACCCTTGCATCCCTACCACCTACACAGATCAACCAGCACCTTCACGTCCAAGCACCACGATCCATATCTCCTCTTCATCAAAGTCATAGAACCTTTTAGAACCCACTACATCTTCTCACACCCAGTTCACTGATTGGCTCAACTGTGCATTTCACTTACTGTGCCACTCTTGTTTATGTTATTTAGCATTAAGTTTAATTTCTATATTAGGGTCATTCATATAACATGTCCAGGCATCTCATTTTTTTACCTATTGCATTCATCCCTTTTACACACCACCATCATCCTTAGAAATTAAAATTGCATAAAAAAATTTATAAGTTCCCTTCAGTTATCCGGATGCACTTTGATGGTATCCATGCAAGAAGTGCAACACTTTTAATCATAATGATAATGCATGTCCTTTTAAGCAGCAAATGAAGCAAATGAAGCAAAAATGGGTTCTAAAGAAGAAGTTGAAACTATTGAATTAGATAGTAACATGGAAGGGACTGTTATGATGGATGATCTAAACTATTAAAAAAGCACGATAGCATGATCTAAATTTGTCCACAATGGGTTTTGGTTTCAGACCAATGATCCTAGTTGTGCAGTTCTGAGTTGGTTTGGAAAATGGGCTTGTATCTCCATGTTTTTCTTCAAATTTAAACTAGGAAACTCTACATTTTTCAGATCTGAAGCAATGTTTTAAAGTAAGGAAATCTCTATACCGCTTGTGGTGTTGCTTGTGCTAAGCTGCTACACCATGTGAAACATAGTCACAACTAGCGAAAGTAAACAAGGAAACATGGTGGAAAAAATAAAAGGGGACTTTTACATGAAATGTAAGCCTGATTTTAAGAGAAACAATTTTAGGTTGAAGTTTTCTTCCTTCTACTTCCTATTTTATAAACGAAGAACCTAGAAAAATAAAAAAGGCAATACATTTCACACACCCAACTAAGATTATAACATTACACTATTGTTATCGCTCCATGTATCTATTGTGTTTGCACTGTGCACACGCAAAGAGATTAACTGAATTGTAATGCCACAATAAAACTAGTGAAATGATCTGCACCAACCCATTTTGTGGGTCTTGTCTTTCATCATGTTTCTCTTCATCCAGTTGTCAAATTTGGTCTTATCATTGCCTTTTATGTTTGTTCCCAGAACCTTGAATGACCTAGATCATTATCTTCATTAATTGGGTTATAATTTTCTAATTTTAAGTTCTTATTTATGTGTCTCTTCTTTGTTCCAAGAACTTAACTAGAGCTTTGTACTCTTCATTCTTTATTCTTACTATTACAAAGTTCAAAGCCACATAAATTGAAGAATAAAAAATGATATAGAAATAATCAATGGATCCACAATACAACAAGCATTTACACCATCAAGAAATCATCAATGTAATATGCAAACATGGGGTTGCACAAATAAAGGGACGTAAAACATCATTTGCATTCACAAACAAAACCCATCTAGAAATTCAACAAAGAAATAATAAAACATCCAAATAAACAAGAAAAATCAACAAATGAGTATTTTAACTAAAAAATCAGATAGAAGCCGCCAGAATAGAGACAAAAGATATAAAAAACAAATGTGATAAGAACATACACACTTTATATAATTTAGTTACTTTCCAATTAAGTGTCTCTAATTTGTTCTTTATCAGCTACATCCACTAGGCTACCCTTTGCGTATCATATGGGCACTGCTTCGGATCGTGCCTCTTTTCCAACAACTTCTTATATGCTTTGTGTGGCTTGGCCCTGAGCTCCCTATAAATATGCATCACTAGTTTCTCGACGGAAACTGCCACACGTGCATTGGTCTTCCAGTTACCAAAGCCATGATTTTGTTTTCAATTCGAACCCATAAGTAGGACAAGTAAACAATAAAGCCTATGAATATAGATTAGGAAGTAAAACATTGTTTTATTACTGCCGTTGTAGTTATTATTACCTCCTTGCACCCATCATCAATAGCTCCCCATGTTTCTTTGTGCAAAGGTGCAAGCCTGTGAATATGACTCCCTAGCTCGATTGCAAATGTAGAGGCATTTACACCCTCGAATGCCCCCGATAGTGCATCTAGTGGAACAAACATCCTACTACCTGGAATCCAGGTTTGACATAAACTTTTCTTTTGTTCGGCACTTTTGGCCGCTATGATCAATAAATTGACATAAAATCACCACATAATAAATAAATAAAACACACAAACACACACACAGAGTCGTTAGCTGATCGAATGGTAAATTAATGATTTCATTACATTAAAATATTGTCCATACACATGAAAAAAACATTTACATATCATAATTTCACATCAAAATCAATATTAGGGTTGGATTGATCAGTTTCCTCTTCAGTTATGTACTCTACCAATGTTTCATCCTCATCATCACCATCGTCAGCAATTGGTTCATCACCATCGGCTATTGGTTCATTATCCTCAGAAATGATCTTTGGTTCAATGTCATCCCTAGTGTAACAAAAGGAAAAATCCTCATTAACAGGAATTGAAATAGTTTCAATGGCTTCTTCTTTTTGATACTGCTTGTTTATCACAATTTGGCCTCTTTCTTCATCTCACTCTTGCACATCCTAAACCCCCTCGATGCTTGACCAATAATACGACTTTCCAATTTGGGTCTAATTTGGTATCATTGATGTAGAACACTTGATTAACTTGATTTGGCAAGACAAAGGGATCCTCCTCATACCACCGATCCCTAATGTAGTCCTTGTCATATGTGCATCAATATGCGTTTTAGATTTATGACCAGTATTATACCATTCACATTTGAACAAAGCCACTTCAGAACCATTGATGTATGACAATTCAAAAATATTGTTTACGTAACCGAAAAAGTCAATTTTTTCCTCATTGTAGTCCCTTTCAACAACCAACCCACTATGTAGACTCTTATGATGTTGTCGAAGTCTCTGGTAACGAACTGGATGCCATTAACCCTACATCCTGAATATTGATGCACCAGATAATTAGGACCATTTGCCAATGCCCACAGTTCATCTGTTGCTTTTGGAGGCCCATGAAATCTTAGTTGATTCAACTGCATTAACATAAAAATTAGACATGCGAGTGCTTAATGTTTCGATTTGATAACATTTATTGTGCAGATATTTTACGTACATGATCTTTGAACCATCCAGAGAATTCTTCTTATTGTATATTAGTGATGTTATGTCCCTCAGGCTCATTCATTTGCCTTTTGTGCTCCCTACTTAAGGGATTAGTGACACTTAAATTCGTGTGATACATAGGAAGATCAGAAAGTTTACATGTAATGCATAAAATTAGTTAAATTGAACCACTTACTCTAGATAAGGTATGACCTCAGGAATATTGTACAACATAAACAATGGGCTATGTGGCATTCCTTATGGACACATTGGGAGCCCTCGTGATAGGTGCAAAGGGACAAACACGTTGCGTGAAGACACCTAACCTTGGACCTCTTTTGTCCCCATCATCATTATGTTTTTTAAGAACTTCACCATTTAGGTACATCTTGATAAATTAACACTCTCTTTGGTAGTGTATGCATCAGTGAACAAACCTTCTGGCTGAGCTCGATTGGTGACATAGCCATTCAGGTTTCCCAAAAACCTTTAAACACACAAAACAACAAGATAATATATATATATATATGACACTAATCAACAATATAAAAATGGTAAATACAATCACCTCTTGATTAGATGCATCCATCGATATTGTACCAACCTAGCAAGCATAGCCTCATGTGGTAAATGAACTGCCAAATGGATCATCACATTAAAGAATGCCGGAGGAAAAATCCTCTCCAACTAACATAGTATGAGGACTATCTTCTTCTTTAATTCTTCCAAGTGGCTCAATTTCAATGTCTTCGAGCAAATGTCCTTGAAAAAGCTACCCGCTTAAATAGTTTTGTGCATCTCTTTGTTCATATACCCACGCATACCAATTAGAAGAAGACACTGTAGAAGAACATGGCAGTCATGGTTTTTTAGGCCCGCTAATTTCCCATTCTTCGAGGCCACACACCTTGAGAGGTTCGCAGCATAGCCATCTAGGTATTTGATTGATTTAATATATTGATAAAAACCATCTTTCTCCTTCGAGGCCTAATGTGTAGGATGCACAGGGCTTCTCAAGGGTTCCATTGCTTCTATTGCGTAGATGCAATTCAGGCCCAATATTCATATCTTCCAAATCTCGAATGGCATGCTTATATCCCTGCTCCTCTTATTTGTGTCCATCATTGTCTAGATGTGATTTTCACATATATTCTTCTTTACGTGCATGACATCAATGTTGTGTCGGAGCTATAGTTTCTTAAAATATGGTAACTCATAGAAAATGCTTTTCTTCGTCTAGTTCAAGTCTTTAGTGTCACGGGGTCTTTTCTTATTGCTAGAGTGCTTCCCAAACCATGTATTTGGCAGCTGCTCCTATTGTACTTGTACCTTTTCCACCAGCAGCAACTTTAATAACTTCATTCAATTCTCATACTTACTGTTGAAGTCCTTACTACGTCGCCAAGTGTGCCACTTAGGCATGGAAGCCCTATGGCCCGTGTAAGCAAACTTCCTTCTCAACTTGACCGATAAGGAATCTTCATTACAAGTGGGACAAGCCTTGTAGCCTTTGGTGCTCCACCCAGATAAGTTACCATATACAGGGAAGTCATTTATGGTCCACAACACAACCACACGCATTTTGAAGCCCTGCTTGCTGGAGGAATCATAAGTCTCAACACCATTCTCCCACAACTCCAACTCATCAATCAAGAGTCGAAGATAAACATCAAATAAATTCCAAGTTGATGTGGTCCAGGAATAAGCAATGACATCATGAAGAATGACTCCTTCATGCACATCTAGGGTGGTAAGTTGTATGGCATAAGTATAATAGGCCACATACTATAGCACGTGCTCATGTCCCTAAAAGGGTTGAACTCATCGAGGCTAGCCCCAGCCTTATATTATGGGTCTCTCCCCCAAATTCAAGATGCTCCTTATCAAAATCCTTCCATTCCTCAAATTAGCCAGATGTCTACCTATCCTGTTATCTTTCCGTTTATCACTGTGCCATCTCATGTGTGTGGCAGTCTTTCTAGACATGTAAAGTCTCCGCAACCTCGGTATCAATGGGAATTAATGTAAAACCTTATGAGGGATCTTCTTGCCCTTCCCATCGTTTATCTTGTATTTGGACTCGTCGCATGCCGGGTATTTATCTAAAATTGCATTTTTTTCCAAAACAGGGCAAAATCATTTTGACAAGCATCAATGAAACCCCACTCAACCAAACTTAAACCCGACAAACTGACTCGACCTAAAAATCAAAATCTGGGGCCTGACAAAATATTATGGAGCTAATCAATACGTCGAAAGCCCTAGGATTGATGGAACACAACAAATTAAGCCCTAAAACTATTTGGGTTTGTAACATCAAGCAATAATCTTGGATCAGTATTCAATGCAAAATGCCTCTTAAGAGCCTTAGCTTTTCCTATAGGGCAAATAAAGTGAGCTGGGCCAAAAACATAGGACTCTGACTTGGGTTTGACTTAAGTTATTCCCATTTCCCCGCCAAGTACAACTCGACCTAGACTTGGCCAATTTTTAAAACTCTAGTTTTGCAGATCTTGATGATTTGGTATCCTTCTGAATGCACCTTATAAAGATCTATGGCACTCATAGCCTTAAATGTACCATGAAGGAAGATATGGACATGGGATCTACGTACACTTCAGTAATAGACTTTCTAATATTAAAGGTTGGTTGATAGTCTATCTCCATCCAATGTTTGATATTTTGTATAGATAGTAATGCTGCGAAACTATAATTTCAAATTTGTAGAGCATTTGGCACCATTAGACAGGCGAGCTATAATTGGCTTACTCTTTCCAGAATGCTGATTTGCCTTATAACTGTTCTTGCTCCTGACTCACAAAAGCTGCCAATCGGGGAAAAGTTGTCAATGAAACTATGAAAGTTTAGATTGATTTCAACATACCTATCCAGCTCATTAGATCAATACTTCAAATTTCTACTGCATCAAATGTCATTGTCTTGGATGTCTTTTTCAAGGGTCTTCACCTTGAAATGAGATTCATGTAACTGCCGGAAATTCGTGATGGCCATGGGGACAACTGATAATCTACTTTGCAGTGGTTTTATAGATGGCTTCATGTAAATTTCTTTGATTCTTTCGTAGCATGCTTTTAATTAGCATTTAGAATATGTATTGAGAAAATTTTAATTGTTCTTGATGCACATCTGGAGTTCTTTTGGTCACTTTTTATATGCTTGGCACTTTCTTTTCCTTCACTAGAGTTACAGGTGGTGTTCCTTTTAGTGCCTCTATTTTCAGTCTAGAAATAATTCAGCAGAAACTAATTCATAAAAAAACAGGACATTGAAACCGAATTATAATTGTTGACTAAACATTATTTAAAGTACAAGGCAGGATGAACCAAATCAAAGAAACCTTAATATATGTAATCAGTACAATGATAATTCACAGTGTCATCAGATGATAAGAGAGTTTTGTTGAACCACATAGAAATGTTATGGGTAACAACGGATAAAATAGTTTAATCAGGATTCAATTAATATACAATTGGCTCAGATTGTGTTAGTTTATATTTATATTTGGCCCCTTAAAATAAATCTTTTCTCCCCTCTCTTCCTTCTGAATTTTCTAACTGAGACACAATGTTCTAACTAAGATACACAATGTGCAGGGCGGTGACTCCTACAGAAAAGGTGGGGAGGAGTTATACCACCATGAAAACTATGCTGTCTATGATGAATGATTCATGCCACTCAATCTGTCTTCTGAATAAGTTAATGCAGTAGTTCTTTGCTTCCACTAAAGCACATGTATTTACAGTATGGAATATCTCATAACTGCTGCAATCTTCATGTATGTAATATCAATAAGTTTAATTTTATGCTTCAAGCTTAAAGTATAGTTGTCTTCTCTCATTGACATCACCGCCTGCTTTTCTTTCTAGTTTGAATTTTTGATTAACTGTTGCAGTATTTTGTTTTCAAATCAACAGCATTCAGGTGATCTTTACACTGGAGGCCTTTGTAGCACCGGTTAGATTAAGTCTTGAATGAGTGCATATTTTTGCATCAAGAAGAATCAGTAGACATTTCAGTGTCGACCATAATCACATACATGAACTTCTGCTGGAGCACGCTTTCCTTGATCTTCTCATTAAGCCAATTGTTTCTCTTCCCTTCTAATTTCTTGAACCATCTAATTCCTTTGAAACTATGATACCCTTATACTTCAAAATAAGCTACACATTCATAGCATTTTTATGTTTAAAAAACCCATGTCCTTGCCATCTCCATGGTGTATCCCAGTTCTATCAAAGCCGTATATGAGCATTTTAGGTATGAAGACAATATTGTATGGGTAGAAGCCATAAACCTAGTTCCAAACAGGTCCCAAGAGCTCTTGATTCATTATTTTAAAACTGCATGCATGAATCTGTGCGAGTACCCCAATGGCCCAGTTAGACTCACGTGAGTTGTTCAATGACTTCCAAGGCAGTTTTTGAATTGCAGACATTGGATTGTTTAATCTATTTAACTGTTTGTGCACTGCCATTGGTGTTTTATTGACTCAGTTCTGAATGCTGAGTAGCTGACTCTCAACACCTCTCACTGTGAGTGCGGATGACGAAGTGCATGATGGAATTGCTCTAGAAAATTCCTTGCTGTCAGAACTCAACTCAGAAGTCCTTGCACTGAAAAATAGTCTATTCTGTTTTTATTTCATTGAGATGCAATTTGGCACCAATTGAAACTATACATTAGTTTGATTAGGCTGCAAATATAGAAAATAAAAAAATTATAAATAGAGAACTCTCACGATGAGAAGTTCATTCCAACTAGCTCAAAACTCCTGGTATGTGGCTGCTATTACAATATTGTTTTGGGAGGTTTTAGAAGTCTATTTGACATCAAATAGGAGACTAAGAGATATTAGGAAGGTGGCATGTCTGAGTTTTGTTAAGGAATGCTAGTCGGCCACTTGTGTACAGTCATTGTTGGTTGGGTTTTATTTATTTATTTATTTATTTTTGATGATAGCATTGGGACTAGTTTTTTGTTCTTTGGAGAGGTTTGACCAACTTTCTGCCCATTCTCTGATTTTATTGTCTTTATATTGTGGTGACTTTGTGCTGGAAGTTGGAGGACTAAACAAGGTCGAATTTAAGGTATTTATCTCAATTTTATGTACTACCCAGTTTGATGCTTAATTCAATCCTTACACTAAATTATGTTATTGCAGTCTTTGTGCAAGCCCTTTCTAATGTTGATACTTCTTAAACTACGTTGGGATCCTTTAGGGACTTGAGGGTTGGGTTACATCTCCCTCACATTACAGATTCATACAAACTTCTCCTTGTAAACCATATCTCTTACTACCAACAATAATTAACAAATTAATTAATTTTTCTTTGGTAAATAATGAAGCTTTCCCCCAACAAAACACCCACACTCACCCAAGTCCCTTACTATTAGTATCACAGCCACAGATTGATCCCTCGTTGTCTATGACTATAGAAGGGAGGTGCTTCACCACTGAGCTATCAGTGAATGGGCACCCTTAATTTAACTCACTCTGTTTTGTGCTATTTATGGTTTTTCATCACTCTTATTCCATAGGAACACTTGTTAAATTTTGTACGTTATCATTGTCTCCTTAGTTCATCTATCTTGGTACCCTAGCCAGGCTTTCTCCATTTTTTGTTATACCATTTCTCACACTTCAGCACTCAGCACAACCAAGTCCCTTCTCAGAAGATTGCTACTGGCGACCCTTGATTCTGCAAGCAGCACAATCTTCTTATGTTTACCACTCCTATATCCAGCAAGCTCTGTTCATAACTTTTCTACGATGGAAAAGCTCTGTACCATATTTGATGATTTGAATTGACTGATTAACATGTTGTACGAAAGCAGGGTTAAATTCCAACCAATAAGGAGATCTCCATGTGAAATGCTCATTTGTTGTTACTGTGGCTTGACTAAAAAGCTCCATCTCTCCGTTCAGCATAGCTGCATCCACAATTCAAGTAAATGCATGGACCATCTTGATATCATTTCAGCGCCCCAGTTTTTGGGCAATTTCCCAACAACCGAAAACATGGCCTAACCATATGAACATTTCACAACCTTAAACAGTGACACAGCTATTTGTGCTGGGCCTGCTGGCACGGCCTAATCTTACATTGTGTTGATCTTACTGATTTTGGCTGTTGATGCTAGTAAGGTGAAAAAGGAAATGATTTCTACCATAATTAGTTTGGATGCCATGTCATTAAAAGACCAACATTTCCATAGGTAGGAACACCCCATTGTGAAACTACTTTTTGAAGTTATTTAGAATTGATAGTGTCCCACACCTATGATGAACAAGATCTGTTCAATAAGGATGGTTCCTATTATTATGGTCCAGTTAATGGCCTTGGACAGTTTTCACACTGGATTTTTCTTTTCCAATAATACAACCATTGGATGGCTGTGTTTCAAGGTTCCAACTGTCTTGACTGAAGAGTGAAGCTATGCAATCTTAGAGAGAGTTTGCCCTTCTCCCATCTAATTGTGCTCAGAGAATTGCAAAACTTCTCCGGTGGATAGTACTTTTCAGCTGGTTTTGGGTGGATTTATGTAAAAATTCTCAGCCATGGGCTCAAAGTGGATCAAAATATTAGGCCCGGTAAGTGAGAAGGCTTAGACTTGGAGTGCTTGCTAGGGGTCTTAGCAAACCTCTGGGCCTGCACCTGGCTTCGTACCCTTGGTCTGAGAAGAATATTAAGTGCAGTACTGTCATTGCACATGCCTCTAAGTCTTAAGAGGTGCTTTAAATTAGGCCTTACTCTTCATAAGATTTGGCTCAAGATAGATTAGTATGGAGAAACAAAATTCATGTAATAGACCCCAATATAGTTGGGAGAGGGCTTTGATGATGATGATGATGTTCAGAAGACATGGGAGGAGAAAAACAAAAGATTAGGTACTTCATAGAAACTAAATTCTCTTTGAAATCTCCATGAATTTATGAAGAGATTTTTTCTTTTTTTTAACTTGCATTGAGAATATATGTGGAAAGCTTACCCATTGTTTATGGGGCTTATGGGATCTTTCATACCCTTTGGTGGTTAATAATATTCTAACTTGACTTTCAAAAACAGAATGATGAATTAATTGGCCAGTTTAGTCTATTTCCGGCTTTGATTTCAATGAGAATGTCTGCAAACTGAGCCACAAATAATTGTAATGGAACAGACCAGAGAGTTTTAGGTCATCATATCAAGTTGAACGAAGCATAGAACCCTCCATTGGATCAAAAGCGACCCGTCTACCAACAAGCTTTTCACAGAAACCTTAGTAGGGACCACCAGCATCCCTTGCTTCCTTTACATGGGCATAGGACAAGCACAAGATGAAATACTGTCAGTAATATAGATCTTAGAAACCAAAGAAAAAAGGTGGTTTTAGAAGCTAGGTTGAGAGTAAAAAAAGGTTCCCTTCATACACTTCTGATTGGTTAATATGGGTAGTGGGACCCACAAATCCTCTAATGGAGCCCTTTCCTACTCAGGTTGACCACTATCTGATCCACAGAAATGCCCCATTTCTCCCACACAGGTGAAGAATCTGCAGATTAATTGGCAAGCCTCTCTAATATGACTTGCATTGAAACGTTTGCTGATGTTAGGAACTTGTTTAACTGTAAGAATAAATGAAAGATGCGCCCTCATCATAGCAATCCTACCAATGTGGCTTCCTTACAAAAAAAAAATGGATGATTTCAACTGTCTTGTTCTATTGTTTGAAGGTTCCTTCTACCATCTACTGGTGAGATGTACCTTACTTCATCACCCAGAAAGCTTGCTAATGTGGAAGTTTTGTAAAAGGGTAGTAATATTGCGAACTCAGGTACTAAGAATGGTTGCATCACAAAATTTTTTGCTGTGGTAACTAACAACTACTTTTGTAAGGAATCCTGAGAGTACTATTTAGTACATGATATCAGAGAAATCATACAGTGAGAGTGGCCTATGCTATTGTCGAGTTCTAGAACCCCACTCACCTACGTAACCGAGGGAGTAATTCGGGTGAGTCAGACATGTTTAGACTCAGTTCTTTTCAACTAGCCTGTTATAAGTAGGGATGTAAACGGGTAGGTTCCAGTTAGGCCCATGGTGGACCCGAACTGGAACTGTTAGTGAAAGGCTGGACCCTCGACTAGAACTGGAACCGTTTCTGAACCAATTTTCTAGATCCGGAACCAGAACCGTTAAGAAGTGGATGGACCAGGAACCGGAACCGAAACTATGTATGGGGCGGGTTTTGATCCGGGTTCGGGTTTGTGTAGAGAATGATTTAGAGAAAAAGTTTAACTTTTAGGGAAAAATTTAAAAAATGAAGGTAATACGTCGAGTCTTGGGTCCATGGGTCGGAACCAAGATGGAACCAAACTCGGAACCGTTTAGATTACGGGTCCAAAAGTAGGATCCAGACCTGGACCCGTTTACTTGTCGGTTCCTAAATGAGGACCCAAATCCGATTATTAACGGGTCGAAACCTTCGGATAATCAGGAAATCAGGGACCCATTTACAACCCTAAGTGCTTAAGATTCCATGTGAGGCTGAAGTGTTATTTAGTATGGTCCATCGTTGAACTATAGGGCCCCAATGGAATTTTATGGGCACTGGGAACCCAATCGTGGTTGGATGATCATAACCATCAATAGAAGCCAATACAAGATGCTTGGTCAGATTGTTTTTGGTCTTGCAATTAGTTTTGCAGGTTCTCTAATTGCTATTAAGATTAACGATTAGTGATCCTGAGTGGCACCGTCTTATCCAGTGGTCAAGTTTGATGGCAGGTGGTCTCATTCCACCATGACAGCAAACTTGCCACCATTGATCTAAGCAGTCAAATTGGTGGATCACCTATTGTTGATTGCCTCTCAAAATTCAATCAAGAAACACCAGCTTTGGGCCAGGATTGGTTCAACTTGAGCCCAAACCAATTTATCTATCAGTTCTGTAATCAAACTTTGGCAGAGTCCATGACATTTGTAATGGGCTAAGTAGAATTTGGAAGGAAATTTACCCTCCTGGCCCAACTCATTTATTTGGTGGGTGAATCTCAAACTAGAGATACTCTTCTTCTCTAAAACATCCATTGGAGAGATTTTGCTGAACCTTTGAGTACTAGAGAATGTTACTTCCAGTTTCTTTTAAAAGATCATCTACTCTCATAGAAAATTAGTTGGATCAAGTGTAGAGAGTAGTGAACGGCGGGGAGTTGTAACAATAAGGACTTGCGCAAAAAGAACTATTGTGTTTAGGTTGAGGAGATTGAGAAAGGGATTGCAAGTATATCATGTAATTATTGGGTCTATAGTACTTGGTTTTTGTTGGTTCGCATAGGACTCGTGGTTTTTCCTATGTAGAGTTTTCTACGTAAAAATTTTGTGTACCTTTCTATTGCATGTGTAATTGGATTGTTTTGCTAATTCTATTATTCTTTCAAAGCATATAAATTAAACTGCAATCTAAAAATTCAGACCCCAAATGATCTTTCACTCTCCTTTGGTCATCCATGTCTAAGGCCCCTCATCGATACATATCATTGCAATCTGTTATTCTAATCTATATGTCTTTTAATGTAGAGTTCAAATCGTGGTGTGGATCATATGATTAACACCCAAATTCAGGTCGAACAGCTTCCATGTATGGTCTCGCTGGCATGAACGGTCCCAACTCAGCCTGCTTGCTTTTGACCACATGACCTGAATAGAGCGGAGGGGCTGAACCAGGGCCCAACTACATATCGGCAACTGTAAAATACAAAATTTACCTAACTACTAATATATCTGCTACTCACACAAACAGGCCACTTTAAGTAAAATGCGAATCCATGGAATCAATAAATTTTCTAGATCAATATTATAAAATTTGTCCAATTTATTAAAAAAATTCACATTATAGATTGGAATAGATGGGTCAGGACTTGGGCCTTCACATTAAAAAACTTGGGCCTTCCATGTCAATTTGAGTGCATTTCACTCTCTGTTCTTGTGTTCACGTGGTTCTCGTGGATGTATATCTTTATCTTTTCGAGTCTCTTTGGCCCTCATGTTGATAAACTAAGAGGAATCCTCCATCTAGAGGATTTCTTCATTTCTTGGAACCAAACTGTCTTCTCTAAGAATTTGTTGTAAGAGGAATCATTGGATCCCATGTTCGGAAAAAAACCAAGATTCATTCACATTTACTTTTTTACTTTCGTGGATTTATAAAATTCGATGTGGGGAGGTGAAAATGGAGGAATCAATAGAAGAGACGATTTTTGGTGGGTTGAGAGAAATATCTTCTCACTTTTCCTCTGTTTATCTAAACGTAGGTTTTCTTTGTAATGGAGGAAAATTAGAGAGAATCACTTTTGGAGGATGGTATCCAAACATGCCCTCTCAGCAAAGAAAGTTATCCTCCACGGCAAGGGTGGCAATAGGATCCGACCAGCTTTTGACCCATCAAATGTGACCATTTACTATAGGGTCAATCACAAGTTATGCTTCTCTTCCCTACAAAAAAGGCACAATAATTTCTTTTTTGCGATGGGGGAAATTATACATCACAGGAACTTCTTGGTTCTCAAACAATAAAAAGCAGGGTAAGGTTGATTAACTTGAGCATGCTGTTGGGAATGATGACAACAAAGTTATAACAAAAGAGGAAAATAAATGAGAGCTACATGAAGAATTTACAAGCACCTGTTATTTGGTTTTAAAAAGTTGGGGCATTTGGCAACAGGTCTCTCAACATTTTACTTTATAGCGAGAGGTCCACGATGTTTTGTCATAGAGGCAGAAATCCTTTTTTCAAATTTAATCACTTAAAAAGTCCAAAATGCCCTCCATGTATATCTCACACCAAGGTTTCCTTCTATACATGTTTCTGCAACGAGCGATGAGAGCGACGGCGACAGGCAGCAAGTGGTGCTTCAATGGTAGCAGCAGTGACACAACGGTAGCAAAATCCCAAACCCTCTTTCCAGTTGTGCTATGATGCAACCAACCTCAACCTTGACCTGAGAAAAAATAAGAGAAAAGAAATAGACAGATGTTAAGGAAAGAGAAATTGGAAAATAAAAACTAAAAACTAGTTCTTTTTTAAATATAAAGAACAAATGCTAGGGTAAAAAAACAAACCATAATAATACACAATGGAGCCCATGATGGGCTAGTGAACTGATAAGATTGCACCATCTAGGAGACTTTTAGTATAACACAAACCTTAAAAATATTATTGCCTTTAAAAGCAAAATAAATTAGCAAAATAGAACGTAAATAGGTCATAACAAACATTGAAAATAGTCCAATCCAACTCCAAGCTAGATACTTTTTAACGTTCATGGATCAGATCTAGCCAATCTTGAATCTAATCATCATGTATAGGTATTTGGGTTTTCATGGATAGAGCATTTGAGTGTTTGGGTTTTATTTGGATTTTCAATTTTCGAGAGTTTAGGTATTTTGGTTCCATGTAAGGAGTGTTTTGGCATCTGAGCCTTCATTATTTGGGAGTATGTGCATTTGAGTTTTCATTTTAGAGCATCTGGGTTGGTTGGCTTGATTTCTTGGAATTTAGATGAGGTGAGAATGAGAGATGAGAGGGAAGAAAGGAAGAAGAAGAAGTAAAGATCTTAGGTTAGATAAATTTTGATCAAACTCAGTTAAATTTATCGGGAGGGAAGAAAGGAAGAAAAAGAAGAAGAAGTGAAGCCCTTAGGTCAAATAAGTTTTGATCAAACTCAGTTAAATTTATCTAACTTTAAACATAATTTATATGAGTTGAACAGAATTTATATGAGTTTTTATGCAGAATTTCTGCACACAGTTTGACTAATGGCCTATGTTTAAGCATCTGGTTCACCCATTTCTCAAAATTATTTTGACCTGAAATTCTATTATGTGAAAGATTACAAGCTAAACTTTTAATATACCAAATTTCATTGAAAAATAAGATGATAAGATTGGTCTACTCATTTCAAATTTTTGCCAAAAACTATTTGTTTTGCTTTGAGGTAAAAACTAGTATGTTTAAGCCTCTAGTTCATCCACTTTCTGAAATTGGTTTGACCTAAAATTTTGAGATACAAAAGATGACATGTCAAAATTTAAATTCCCCAACTTTCACTGAACAATAAGATGATTAGACTGGTCTGTTGTAAAAAATTGATTAATTTTTCTTTGAGGTAAGATTTAGTATGTTTAAGCCTCTGGTTCACCTACTTCTCAAAATTTTTTTGACTTGAAATTCTGGGATATGAAAGATTACATGCTAAACTTTAAATTTTCAAATTTTACTGAAAAACAAGATGATTGGACTAGTCTACCTATTTCAAACTTTTTGCCAAAAACCGTTTAAGTTTTTATATAAGTTTTTATTCATTTTGTAGAAATTTATATGAGTTTTGCTTTGAGGTAAATTCAAATTAATTTTGACAAATTTTTTTAGAATTTCATATGCAACATGGGTGTTGTTTGAAAGGTCTCAATGAATAGGTTCCAAATATACCATTTTTTTTTAAAAAATTGATATCATGAACAAAAGTTATGGAATTTCAAAGTTTTGAAATTTAAAATACAAAAGTATTTGCTGAAGGGCAAATCAGTCATAAAAAAAGATGAGGTGGCCAATTTGGGACCTCTGCTTGGAATAAGTAGAAGTGTAGGTTGAACCTCGTAGAACTACTCTATAAGAGATGTTTGGCTAATTTACTCTAAAAAGTTTATGGCATGCCGTTAAGGCTGTGACTCTGTTGGTTTTAGCCTTGAATTTGCTCCTTAAGGTCTTGAGTTAGACTCCTGTCCTTTGCAATATCTACGCAATATGTGTGTGGCCATGTATTTACTCCCCAAGGATTAATCCTTGCTTGTCAGAATCAGATTACCCCCGGCTGGAGACCAAAAGTCTAAAGGCTGAGCTGGCAAGAGATACCTTGGGTCTTCAAAAAAAAAAAGTTTATGGTGTGAAAGCATGAAACTCGGGTAGAAAACAATCTCAAACTAAAATTATTATGCGATTAGGAATCATTTTCTATTCATCATAGAGATTGGCACTATTAATGATCACTGGCATCATAATACATGATAGAATGCTCTTCTGACTTGATTTTATGTACAAAGGTGTGTAATTTTTTCTTTTATAGGACTCCAGCATATTGTGTAATTTACTCTTTCTAAAGATTTATTTAACTTAATTAAATATTATATGCTAAAAGTTACTCTATCAACCTTAGATGCTTTTGCTATTAAAAAGCAAGTGTTAAAGTTCAGTAAAACCAATTATATTTTCTCTTAAAAAGTATCTTTGAATAAGTAAAGTTTTGGAAGCTACTTTTATAAAGATAAGTTTGACTATTAAAAAGTTGGACCAAACACTATCTAAAAAGACTATCCTTAAAAAGCAAAAAAGGTCATTACCAAATGCTAGTCTCATTGAAGCAAGGCCATGGGAGGGTTCAAGCCGAAGACAAATCTAACCTTTAACAATTAATTTTAAAGGGGCTGCTCATGGGCCTCCATCCTAAATTATCACACATGACATATGAGACCTTTACCATTACACAAAAGCAATGCCCTACCATTACCCTTAATAAACTTTAAATTAAAAAAAAAACTCTTAAAAGGCACTTAATGAAAACATAGGAGGAGTTTTTTTTTTTTTTTTTTTTTTTGTCTTTTAGCTTAATTCCCTCTCAGGTGAATGATCACTTTAAGAGACAAGAAAAATCAGGCATTTTATATAAAAAAATGTACAAATTTCAAAAATCACCTTTTATTGAGTCAAAAAGTCAATCCCTCATTTCATTAAAAGATAAAATATGCTTTTTCTTTTTATCCAAAAGTTCCTTCATGTGCCATAAAGTGACAAAAAGTGAAAGAAGATAAATTTTAAAACTTTTACTTTTTATAAGACTTTTCTTCTTTTCCTTTTTCCTTAAAGTGAGCCTGCACTTAATTCATTTACAAGTGAATTAACCAATAGATACCTAGGATCATTCTTAAGAGAAAAGTTCTTTGTAAGCCCCCCCTTAAGCTTTTTAGGATTTGTAAATAGGCTCCTATAGTTTTAGTGTTTGTAAATAGGTTTTTTTTTTTTTCATTTTAACACTTGTAGGTCCCAAAATAAATATTCCTAACAAAAATAAGCAACCATCATGAGAATTGTATTAAAATTTTTTATTAAAATTACAAAATTTTCCATTAACACCCATTAAACAAAAAATGACTATATTATTATTTGCAAAAATATTATTATTTTATCCCTAGTTCCAATGCCCACTCTCTCAATAACTCTTTCATGCATAGAAAGCCTAATCATGTATTTTGAAACTCTCATCAATTAAGTGTTAGGCCACATATGATCAATTAGAACTAATTATAAGTGCATGTGTTGTGTTAGATTGTCACTAAGATGGCTTTATACTTAATGAAATGAACCCTAGATTGAGAAAATTAGATTTATATAATGTATGTTCTCCCATTAAATGTACCTTTTAATCTCACATGATAAAAAACTAAGACTATCTTCTTAAAATTATGCATATAAGGATAAAAAAGATAGGAAAAAGTGTCATTTCACTCTAAAAACTTATGGTGGTTGAAAGTCTACTGATTTTGGAAACACAAAAGGTATTAAAATGTAAAGGCAAGAGCTTATTAATAAATACTAAAGCTACAGGGGCTTATTTACAAATCCGATATACCTCAAAGAGTATCTACAAAAAATCTTAACAAAATGATTTCAAAAGATCTTGTGGCTACAAATTCTCTCTTTCTAAGAAGAGCATCCTACCTCAACGGTAAGGAGTAGCAGTTCTCAACTTGGTGTTGGCTATTTAAACCCTCGACATGCCACCTTTTTTTGCTGTGTAGGTTTCTTTTTCACATGTGTGGGCTTTAGTTCTAGTGTGTGCGAGCTTTTTTTCTGCATGTGGACTTCTGTTCTCATTTGTGTAAGCTCTCTCATAGGACCCAACGACCTCGGTTGGGGTAAAAAAGAAAAGGAGAAACTAACTACCATCATCTGCCCCTTACCTAACCCTGCCCTCCATGAAATTAACTAAGGAATTCTTCCAGGTATCATCAAAATTGAATTCTTGCAGAGAGAGAGAGAGAGAGAGAGAGAGAGAGAGAGAGAGAAAGTAATGCTAGATTCTCCCTCTAAGTAGAATGAAATTGAATTCCCAAAGAGGGCCTTGAAATGGAAATTGCAAGTTACTAAAAATATTTACTAAATTACATTAAATCCCTTGGACTCAAAATAGAAGTTACAAAATAATAATAATAATAAATAAATAAATAAATAAAATAAAAGTTAAATCTAACTTATATTCAAATCCAATTTTTACTCAGATCCAAGCTTAATTACATTAAAAGAAAAACTTAATTTTTATTTCAATTATGTGGCTCCAATTAAAATGGGTTGAAATATTGGATAGGAATCTAATTTTCTCAAGCCTGATTTTTTTTATTGAAATGCATACTTAATATTTGTTCAAATCAAATGACCTAATTAAATTGGGTCACTATATTGGACATGGATCTGATTAGAAAATATAAAAATGGTATCTGTGTCTAATTTTTTGCCCTATTTTAATTTGGGTTGTTTGATCCAGATAAAAACCAGATTAAGATTTGAGAAGTGCCTTACAACTTGGTGACAAATAGGTATCTCACGATATTAGTTGTCCAAACACTGATCCCTTGGCAGGTAGGTCTTACAATAGTATTTAGTATTCACACCACCCTCATACAAGCATAGAAAAAAATAAGGGAAAGAAATGAAAAGAAAAAAAAAAGAAATCAAGTTCATATTTGAATAAAAATCATAATTCAAATAATTTCGAAAATTAGACTGGTGTTCAATATTTACATTTATTTTAATTCGAGTTAATGATTCTAATAAGAATCAAGTTTTCTACTTCAATTTGAGTAGAAGTCTCAACCTGAATACGAAGTTGGATTAGATTTTGAGGTGCAAGACTTCTCGTACTAAGATAAAGTTGCTTTTTAATTTTTTAGTTAAGAAAAGGGGAAACAAGAGAAGTGTAGCTGCAGCTTTTAGCCCACAATGCCCTCTCAATCCTTAAAAATATAGGCTCCATGATTTGGACACTTTGAATTGAAATGAAACATCTGGATTTACATGTCGAAGAAGGTGAAGCCTGATTTATATACAGTATAAGGTTTTTTTCGTATCGTATATTTGTGTGTTTTTTTACAAGCTCAGTAGGCCTACTCATAAAGTAAACCTCGGTTAAATCCCACATAAGATGTAGATATCCATTTGAGCTATTGAAAATTTCAAAAGGTCTATCTGGGTCTACCCTTTCCAACCCTTACATATGCGTGAGCCTACACAAGCTAGGCCACTACCCTACCCTTAAAGGCCAAGGTCAAGCCAAGGCTAAAAGAAAAAAAAAAAAGATCTTCTATTACACCATGATCTTTTACCCAAAAGAAGAGAAAAAAAGAACACACAATCAATTGATTATCTAATGTTAGCCAATGCAATTGGTTGTTGGTAATTTCAACTAATTTCAACATGTATAAATCATAGAACTCAAACTTCACATATTCATCAAATAAGCCAGTTTATTTTAATAGAATTTGAGTACAAAGGAATTTATTGGTAAATGAGCCTATTCAGTTGCATGAAATTATTTTCCTCTTTGTTCACATGGCATTGGAATGCATAGGAGCTAGGTGGCCTATTTGTTTGCATAAAATTGGAATACATAGGACGTAATTGAGTCCAATGGGTCCTTCGTTCTCACAGAATTGGAATGTAAGGAAGTAGTTGAGTCAAATGGGTTTATTTGTTACACAATACATTTGAACGCATAGGAAGTAATTGTGTTAAATGGGCTTATTTGTTTGTATGAAGTTGGTTTATATGCAAAGTAATTGATTCAAATGAGGTTATTTGTTGGGACTAGAGGGTTGTCTTGGTAGATAGGACACCCGTTCCCATAGCATCCACCAAGGATCAATCCATGGTGGGTGCCCCGTCCTTTCACAGTCCTAGCCATTGGACCAAGTCAGCAAAAAAAAAAAAAAAAGCATCTTTGTTTGTGTGAAATTAGAATATATAATTGTTTATTTTGTGACGAGGGTTATCCCGTGATATATAATCCAACAAGACTATATTTTCCCGGGCGCACCCACAAAACACACACGCTTGCATTGAGTATATTTGGCGCGGGTTAGCATATGACGTGGGGAGCAAAAGAATACATAGAAATTTATTGGCAAATGGTCCTGTTTATTTGCACGGATTGGAATACATATGCAAATTTAAAATATCCATATCCATTTAACGTAACGAGCAAAAACAATTTCACCTATATCACTGATGACATTATTTGAAATAAGAGTCATTGGGTATGCGTTCTAATACTTATAGATGCTGATTTACAGATATAGTAATAGAATTCAATTGCATATATTTGTCAGAGAGATGTGACACTTCGCCCACCAAAATCTCCATGTCTAAATCAATAATTCGTAGTGGATTGATGACCCTTATAGATAGATGACCACAGAAAATAAGCACATGTGTTGGGGTGAGTTTATAAGTTACTGATTATTCATCAAGAAAATCCCAACAATTGGTGAGTTAATAAGTTATTGATTGTTCATCATGAAAATCCCAACAATGGATGAAGTGAATCATCATTACCTACTGAACTAAAGATTCAAGATTTCCTGGATTTCTTAGAAAGTATGCTCTTGTTGCTACAGCTCCAATATTTAGAAAATGATAATGGATCAAACCAAAGGACTATAGAGAACTCTAGAACAACTTCATGAATTTGATGAGCAAAGGGACCTCAACAATACAGTTTCAAATCAGCATCAAAGGATTTGGACTCAATCATAAGCATGACCTCATGTAACTCTCACTTGAGCAAGTTCAATTTTTGACAGTGCAGCTCATCTAAAGGTGTTGGTTGGGAGAAGGGACGAAAATTTTAGATACCTGGGTCCCATTTGAACCCATGGAACTCAGTTCCCCTGCACTCTACTTAGCCGTGTAATTGACTGCCGCTCTGGCTACATATAATCAGTTATCACAAAGAACAAAACAGCTTGATTTTATGAGTAGCTCAGGTCATAAAAACCATGAACCTTACCAAGCACACAGCTTCTGAACATCTACTAAATTGGATCCTTGAGATTTGTTTTCCCTGTAATTACTCTGCTTACATGTAATTGGTCAAGGAAAAGAGAGAAACAACTTTAACCCAGATGTCACTCAGGTTATACAAGCTCGTGAAAGTTTACAGGTAAGTTGCATTGTATGCACTCAATTTACCAAGATAAATGGGTTCTTAGGATTCATTTGAATGCACGGAATTCTGCCTTGGAATCTAGGCCTCATTTTGTTCATTGGAGCTTGGTTGTTCTGCACTTATTTTACTTGTTAACCTAATTGCTTATAACTATCACTTGCTATAGCTTAAGGCAAAGAGCAAAACAACCATCACTCACAGTCTGGTAACTCAGGTTACACAAGAGCAAGAACCCTCATTACATGTAAACCAAATTACATGCACTCGGTCAAACAAGACTCTAGCATTTGAACATTGCTCATACCCTCTTAGGAATCTCCAAACTCAATTTCCCATACTCAATTCACCTGTTAATCTAATTAACTGCCTTTGTTACCATGGAATTGGTTATGTCAAGTAAAATAGAAGCAACTTTCCTTTACAGGTAACTTTAATTCATTAAACACATTAACCTCATTTATTCATAAACTAAGTTCCTTTTACTCACTGAGGAAGATCCAAGGGCCCTTAGGATTATGATGTTTTGGATAGAAAATGAACTTCTAGTGTTCTTGCTCTCTGAGGATATTTGATGCAATTGAAAATTTGTGAACGTCGTCTAACAATTTCGTGTAGGGCATCCACATACATGGAGACTCAAGAAAATCCTACACTGTCAGTGCCTTAACTGCCAATGATAGAAACAAAGAGAACTGCCACCAATTCTGGCACTAGAAATCAATCAAATGTTCCCCCTAACATCCAATGAGACACATTGGTCGATTATATGTTCCTTGTCCATTGGGCTCCAATGTTGGAGGGACATGACTCTCAAATAGCATGGATCAGATGACTAAAGCCATCTGTTTGGTGGGTTCTAATCTACGCATAAAGAATCTGAACAGTAAGCTGTACTCTCTTTTTTACCATCCATTTTGAAGCCTCGGATCTGAAGGTGTATTTTGGGGTTGTGGTCCACAGCTACATGGGGGGCACTGAATGGTTCTGCCATTCTCTCATTTCTTCAATATATCCCATCCATCATAGGACCCACCAAAGGAATTGTTGAGAAATCATTTAGTCTATGAGAATTAGTCAATGCTAATGTAAGAAATAAAACCTATATAGAGAGGGATTGTCAGTTGACTTTCATTAACATATTATAACTTACATAACCAGTAACATTTTAAACTTAAATCATTGATAGTGACATTGCATTACTTGCTTGACTCAATCTAGTCGAAGTATCCATCCAGTCAAATTTGTAGCAATTAGTTCCTGACCCATCTCAGTGGAAGCCACATCCTGTTTCTATTTTTATTCAATTTGAAATGTTGTTTTATACTTCTATTGATCAGTCCCACGGATTAGGGGTTTACTCTAAAACTAGTTGTATAAAACTACTTGTATAATCCACATTCAGTAGTGAAATTGATCAAACATTTAATGCTATCATAGCTGCTGAAATTTCCTGGTTAAGGTTATTATTTAAGGATCTTCAAATTCCCTTTACTTACCCTCCATTTATTTGGTGTGGCAACATTAGCTCTATCGTTTTGGCTTCCAATCCTGTGTTGCATGCACATACTAAACATCCTGACATCGATTTTCTCTAAGTTTCTGACAAAATGGTTTGCAAAGAGTTGGTTGTTTAAAACATTAACAATATTGATCAAGTTCCTCATGTTTTTACCAGATGCCTCACCTGACTTGGTTCCACCTTTTCCAAGAGAAACCCACAGTCTACATACGGCCATTAGTTTAGTGGGGAAGATAGCAACAGTGGATTAGTTTCTCAACTCAGTCCAGTCACAATATCCATCCAGCCACACTTGTAGGAAGTAGTTTCCTACTCATCTCAATGATCCCTCATTGTAGCATGTGGTTCCTATATCATCTCATCCAATAGCCACTCACCCACAACCTCTCTGTTCTCATTCAATTTTGAAATGTTGTTTTATAGTTCTGTTAAAATATGTTAATGAATGTATAAAACCACCATAACTAGCTACATGATAAAACCACTTGCATTCTTTGTACTATATAGAAAATGTTACTCTGCATAGATTTATCATTTTGAAATGACTGTAAGGTCTCATGACTTCAATTTAGGATCTCTCCTTTATTTTGACATTAATTGCTTCTCATTTTTTTTATTGAAGTCAGATCATGTCTATCTTCACATTGCTTGCGACATTGCAGTTTTTTTCTTCTTTTTTCCTTGGCAGGTTCATGAAGCTATGTGACTTGTTCATATTGATAATTTTTGAAAAAAAATTATGTCACACAATTACTTCATTTTTTGTATCCTATAAGAGAGAGAACAAACGTAGCATTGTTGGTAGCATTCTCGTTTCTCGGCTACAACAAACCATACAGACACTCGAGAGAGATTGTAGCCATTAAAGACTATGAAACTTCACCTCCTACTCCTGCTTCTGATTGTACTCTCCTCTCAATGCTCCAACATATTCAGCTGCCACGAAGATGAAAGAACTTCTCTCTTGGGCTTCAAGTCCCTTCTTGATGACCCTTCAGCCCGATTGTCTTCTTAGCAAGGCCATAACTGCTGCTACTGGCATGGAATTCGCTGCTCTGATTCCTCACATGTTGTCTACATTGATCTTCGAAACCCTCAACCAAACATACCTACCTGCAGCTTTAACTCAAGGCTTGTCTCTCTTTTTGACACCAAATCCATGGTCATTAATGGAATGATATCTCCATCTCTCTTCACCCTCCACCATCTTCAGTACCTTGATCTCAGCTTCAACAATTTCCATCTTTCCAAAATACCTCCTCAATTAACAAATCTCAGAAGCCTCACTTATCTCAACCTCTCGAATTCTATGCTTTCTGGTTCCATCACAGTGCAACTGTCCAACCTCTCCTTCCTACAATCTTTGGATCTCTCTTGTTTTATTCGGATTCTCGATCTCTCATCCGTGACCTACAATTTGTCTTCCTTTGACTACTCCATGAAAAAGAAAAATTCCTACATCCATGGTGGCTCTATCTCTTGTTCAAATTTGAATTGGTTGAGAGGGTTGACTAATCTGAGGGAGCTTCAATCAAATGGTGTAGATCTCTTTGCTGCATCTCTTGATACAAACTGGGGAGAACCCATATCATTTCTCTACAATCTAAGGTAGCTTCACCTCTCCAATTGTGGATTATTGTAACACTCCGGCCCAACTTAATCTGGTTTAGCGGGTAATTACCGTCTTTGTGGTTATTTTCTAGTGAATTAGTTTAATGTTGTTCGTGTTGTTTTTGTTTGAGTTTCGTTGCTGATCATGGATAGGTAGTGGGTTGAGTTTAACCTGGATTAGGTAGACATGAGCCCTTTTTCATAATTTTTGATTTTGTAAGAGTTCGTCATTCATGCATCATCTTGGTGTCATCACGTGTATTTCATCGAGCTTGTTAATTTCCGTAACCGACTCACATGCAAATGACATCGTTTATTTCCATTGGACAGTTAATTGACTCAAACTGTAATTATCCTAAATCATTGGACTTTCTTATAAATGTCTCTCATCCTTATCTTATAAAAGAGAGCTATGCACCGACTTTCTCAACTCAACATTTCTTCCTTCCATCTTTTCTTCTTTTCCTTTTCTTCTTCTTCTTCAGGATCAAAGCCAAGAAAGGGGGAATTCTTGTGCACCCAGTTTGCACGTCATCTCCTTGTATGTTCTACGGTAAGATTTGGGTTCTTGATCATATCTACGAGTCTCGAATTCGTCTCATCCTTTACTGCATGCACTCAACTCTTCTTCCTTCTTACATTGAATGGTTGTTAGAGCTGTGTGTAGGTATCAAATTTGAGCCAAAGGACAACCACTAACTTGATAAAGCTAATTTGAAGCAAGTATAAGCACGTTATGGAAGAACACACGATGGTACACCATGTTTCTATTATTTGTCTTAATCTCTCACATGTTTTTGTGATTTACAGGCCTTTTGTATCATTTATCTATATGCTTGATGTCTCTGTGGTGCAAATTGTTCAAATTCAGTCGTTCTGTAACAGGTTTAGAACGTAACCATCTGAAGCTTACGGCTAAGCCATAGAGCTTCACGGCTCACTTTCCAGAAAGCTGCAAAACCAGACTTGACACTACGGTTAGGCTACGGCTAAGCCGTAGGCTAGCCGTGACCCAACAGTAGGTCAAGCTACGGCTTGATGTCCAGAGAGCAGAAATTTGAAAAAACCTTCTATGGTCCAGCCACGGCTAAGCCGTGAGGTGTGCTACGGCTAAGCCGTATCCAATCGTGGCTGAGCCGTAGAACAAACATGTTCAAGCTGTAAGAGGAAGCATGGGTTCGTCGTGGCTCATCGTAAATGCAAAAACATTCTGGGGAAACCATGGCTGAGCCATAATGCATAATACGGCTAAGCCGTAAGATGCCCATGGCTAAGCCGTAGGTCACCCACGGCGAAGCCGTGAGACCATTGAAAAGTAAAAAAAGGTAGGCATTGAAGAGACCTTATAGGGCCTTCGAGTTTGAATGTAGGTAACCCTTAACTTGCCCAATGGAATATAAGAATCACATGAATGGTCTTGAGGGCTGTGACTCATTCATGCGCGTTGTCTAGTTGTTAAGCACCTCCCCATGGGTGTTGGTTTAAGGGACTCTGATATACCTTTTCGACACAGTGCAATACGAAAAGAAAGACAACTGTGTATCGGCTAACTTAAAACTATATCATCATGCACGGTTAGAAACATTGGATGACTAGATTAGGGTTGGCTAGTAAGCTATCTTGATTCTATCAAATTGAATTGCATGGCATATTGGGCGACGATTCTTGTCCTCCACTCTTATGTATAGATTGAATGTTCAATGAATGTCTTTTTGATATTGTATGCCTTGGATTTGCTTAATAATTGTTATTCCAGTTATATTGATTATTGTTGATATGGACTTAAATATGAATGTTGCATACGAATGATTTAAACGTAATGGAGTATTGTTCCTATTCTCTGAAAGAATTGCATGTGTTACTTAAGTCCAGCATTTGATTGAACCGAATTGGTCAGGCACTACTCAGCCCCAGCCTTAGTATACCTGGCGGGGTTGACTTTGGCATAGTCTGTATGTTGCTGCTGTAGTGTGTTTATGTCTTGGGGCTTTCGAACCCCAGGAAACCGAGACCCATTCATACCCTGGTCCGGTCGATGGTATTCTCTTCATGCATAGATCCCTAAAGGGAGGATATAGCAAATGTAGTAGCCACATAGAACAGTACATCTATGCATGTTTTATTCACAAATGCACAATTTGCCTAGTCTACTAAATTGAAACTCTATGTAATATTACTTGTTCATTATTCCTGTAGACACCACGTGTGTTACCTTATTGTTGTTTATGCTTTGCTGAATCGTTGTATTCACTAGTTGTCTTTGGTGTTGCAGTCTCAGTTTCCATTGTCAACCCCTTATCGGTTGACAAGACTCCAGAAGAAACTGTAGAGGCCTCGTCAGGGCTAGAGAAGTGGAGGTGATGTCACAACCCGAGCCTAAGAAATCGGGGGTTAAGTTGAAACCTAACCAGTAATACACATACTCCGGTGCATACACACTTAGACCCCGTCTAAATGTACACACACAAGGGAAATTCACACATGCTAACACAGTCTACGCGGAAGCTATAAGTATCATTGCAAAGAAATAAACAGGACGCAAGAACAAAAGACAACAACAGAAGATACCATTAATTACATGAGATATAAACAAAATTGAAACTTTGTCTGATCAGAGGGAAAGGTCAGTTTCTAGATGTCATTAACAAAATAAGTCAATTCTGAGACACAGATCCCAAAAACAGCCCAACACCAAAATGACACCTATATGCATGTTATGTCGCCCTTCGATGGAGTGATTACATCCACTCCTCGAGCCCTGAAGGGGCTTCTGCGGTCTCTGCTAAAGTCTTACCGACCGGCGGAGGGTCGACAGGGGCATCTGAGCCTGCAACACAAAAGACACTAGGGAATACAATGATTCAGTACAGCATAAGCGACAATAAGTTAACATGCGTTGTGTCTAAAGGAATAAAGAACAGATAAAATTTGCATCGAAGTTTAATTTCGGATACTAGGAAGGTGTACATTTAGGAATAAAGCATGCTATACGAGTCAATATCAATGAGTACCGTACTATGTGGCTATTACATTTGCCATATCCTCTCTCTAGGGATCTATACATAATGAGAACACCATCAACCGGGCCAGGTACGAATGGGTCTCGGGTCCCTGGGGTCCGGAAGCCCCAAGCCATAAACACACCGCAGTGGTCCTATACATACTATGCCAAAACCAACCCTGCTAGGTATCTTAAGGTTGAGGCCGAGTAGTGCCTGACAATGTTGAGTCAATCATATACTGGACCTTCAATACATATGCATTTCATATAAGGACTATGACATTACATTTAATTCGTATAATACTCAAGTCATATCAATTAGCAATATACATGGAATAACTATTGTCAAGGATATGTCAAGCAAGCTGATGCATACCATATCGAAAAGTCATACGTTGAACATTTAATTTATACATAAGAGTGAAGGACAAGAATCGTCACCCAATATGCCATGCAATTCAATCTGCTGGAATCCAGATAGTTTACTAACCAACCCTAATCTAGTCATCCAGTGTTTCTAACCGTGCATGATGATATAGTTTTAAATTATCTGATACACAGTTGTCTTGCTTTGGTGTTGCCTTGTATCAGCGTGGTGTATCGAAGTCCCTTTAAATCAACACCCATGGGGAGGTGCTTAACAACTGGACAACACATATGAATGAGTCACAGCTTTCAAGACCATTCATGCGATTCTCATATTCCTTTGGGCAAGTTAAGGGTTACCTACAATCCAACTCGGAGGCCCTACAAGGTCTCTTCTATACCTAACTTTCTGACTTTCAATGGTCATACAGCTTAGCCGTGGGTGACCTACGGCTTAGCTGTAGACATCTTACGGCTTAGCCGTGGTTCCCCAGACTGTTCATCAGCATTTACGACTTAACCCTGTTTTGTTCTACGGCTCAGCCACGGTTAGGGTACGGCTTAGCCGTAACACACCACACAGCTTAGCCGTGGCTGGACCGTAGAAGGTCTTCTCTTGGTTTTGCTCTCTGGACCTCAAGCCGTAGCTTGACCTACGGTGAGGTCACGGCTAGCCTATGGCTTAGCCGCAGTATTCTACGGCTTAGCTGTAGCCTTACCGTAGAGTAAAAGCCGATTTTATAGCTCTCTGGAAAGTGAGCCGTAGGACTTTACAGCTTAGCCGTAAGCTACATGGAGTCATGTTATAAACCTATTATAGAACGACTGAATTTGGACCATGTACACAACGGAGATAACAAGCATATAGAGAGATGATATAAAAGGGATGTATTACATGGAAAACATGCAAGATCAAACAAGAATAAAACAATCATCAAGTACCAATGAATGTTTATCCAAATTGTGCTTATACTTGCCTCAATTAAGCTTTTTCACGCGAATAGTTGTCCTTTGGCTCAAATTCGACTTCAAAATGCAACTCTAATAATCATGCATGTAAGAAAAGAGAGAGAGACGTTGAGTGCATGCAATGAAAAAAGAGGTCTAGACTCAAAGGTGATTATCAAGAACCCAACTCTTACCTCTGAACCCACAAGGAGATGACGTATAAGAGGAGTGCACAAAAGCCCCCTTTGCTTTGCTTCGATCGTGGAGGAGAAGATAAAGGAAAAGAAGAAACGAAGGAGAGGAGAAACCAAGAAAAACAACGTAGAGAGAGAGAGAGCCGAGTGAAGTCAAGGTTGGTGCATGCATCTCATTTATAAGATAAGTATATATTGAACAATTTATATAAAAGTCCAAAGATGAATGAGATTTATAGTTTGAATAAAGTAATGAACCAACGGAAGCGAACGAAGTCGTTTGCATGCGAATTAGTAATGGAAATTAACAAGCTCGATGAGATACACGTGCTAACACCAAGATGATGCATGAACGATGATATATTACAAATTCTAATATTACAAAAAAGGGCTCATGTTTACCTAATCCAGGTTAAACTCAACCAACTACCTATCCATGACCCAAAATGGAACTCAAAAAAACAAAACAACAATCATAAACCTAATTCGCTAGAGAATGACCCAAAACCACATTAATGAATTCCTAAACCGGATTAAGCTAGGTCGGAGTGTTACAAGTGATCACTCCATCGGAGAGCGTCATGGCATGATAAGCTTCTTTTGGGATTTTTGTGGGATGCACCTTGTGGTTGTCTCAGAGTTGTTAACTCTTTGCATTTTGTGTCTTGTAATATAAACATGTTCTCTCCCTCTTATATAGTTAGCATATTTTGTTTATTTGTGATATTGTCTTATGTTTGTTGTCTTACACTCATGTATCTCCTCTTTTTCATGCAATGATACTTACATCTTCCGCGTACAATGTGTTTGCAAGAGTGATTTTCCCTTGTGCGTGTGCATTTACACGGGTCTAAGTGTGGATGCACGGAAGTACGTGTGTCACTGATTAGTTCAACTTAATCCCCAATTTCTTTGGCTCCGGTTGTGACAATTATCCAGCATGATTCCAATAAATCAATTACTCAATCTCACACATCTTTCTTCTCTGGTTCTGGATTTGAATTCTTTTACTTCCGGTATCTCAGTTCAGCTTGCTAATCTAACTTCCATCACACTTCTAGACCTCTCAGGTTCTCTTATCCAGGGGTCCATTCCCTACCTTCCTCAACTTCAAGAATTGTATGTAGATGACAACGAGGATCTTATTGTCGATCTCTCATGGCCATACTTGCGCACTCCCATGGACATACTTGCGCACACTTTCAATTCAATCCACTTACACTACTAGTCAAATTCCACCTACCATCTCAAATGCCTCTTCATTAATTTCTCTTCTTGCATCAAGTTGTTCAATTCAAGGACCTATCCCTTCTTCATTTACAAACCATTCTAGTTTACAATACCTAGACCTCTCTCTAAACAACCTAACAGGAAGCCTTACACTCTCCATCTCTAGTTTAAGGAATCTCAAGGTCTTGATGGTCTACTTCAACAATTTAGAAGGGCAGATACTTGAATCAATTTGTGAAATTTCTTCTCTTCAGGTTATTCATTTGGGAGGTAATGATTTGAATGGAAGAATCCCGCATTGCATTGGTCTTCTTATGAATCTTGAAAGCTTATATCTGAGCTATAACTCCATGGAGGGAACTATCTCTTCATTGTTTCCATTGTTCCAGAAGTCCTCACCTGTTACCATAGGTTTTGGCTCTAGTGGGATTACTATCAAGGTGGATCCTAAACGATTTCCACCAACTTTCCAACCATGGCTTTTGGACTTAAGCTCATTTGGTATCGACGGAGAAATCCCTACTTTCCTTTCTAATCTGACCGTTGTTGCTTTCCTAGATCTTAGTAGCAATAACTTGACAGGGTCAATTCCTTCTTGGCTATTCAAACCTCCCAATCTCTCTTTGTTGGGTCTCTCAGGCAACAATCTTGAGGGAATTCTCCCACCTTCTGTTCGTATGCATTCCAACTTCCCACTATCAGCACTAATAATATCAAACAACAGGCTTCAAGGGCCTCTTCCTCTTCTGCCTGAGACTGCTGAAGTTGTTGATCTTTCTTGGAATAATTTCCTGGTGAAATTCCAACTGTAGTTGGAGAGAGACTATCCCATGCTAGATACATTTCCTTCAAATAAAACTAGCTCTTTGGCCCAATTCCTCACTCCCTACGCAGACCGAACAACTTTCTTCTATTGGCCCTTGATCTTTCAAACAACCATTTGTCCGGGGAAATTCCTTCGAGCATTGGAAACTGTAAATCTTTAATTTCTCTAGACTTGGCACAAACAACCTCACTGGAATCCTCCCAGAGAAGCTCAAATATGTAAAGAGCCTCAGCTCTTTACAGGTAAATGACAACCATCTTGAAGGCTCTTTTCCAAATTTCATCCAACACCTTGACAGGCTAGAGTTCCTAAACTTGAAAAGTAGTCAGTTTGAAAGGAAAATTCCAAATTTCATTGGGAAGCTTCAAAATATTCAAATTCTCACGTTGAGATCAAACCACTTCAAAGATACTATCCCAAGAGATACAACCTAACTGCAGAAATTCCAAATCCTTGACTTGTCATACAACAAACTTTCTGATTCAATTCCCAAAAGCATCAGTGATCTCACTACACTGGCTTGACGGCCTAAGGATGGACGATTGCTTGGTCACATGATTTCACTTATGTATGAAGGTGTGGGATTGGAAATAGTGAGCAAGGGAGTAAATCAGGAGCTTGAATACATCTTCTCTTACAACAGCGGTATCGATCTCTCCAACAATTTATTGGAAGAAGAGATCCCAAAGGAAATTGGTTAGTTGCAGGGCTTTTACATGCTCAACCTCTCACATAACAATCTTTCAGGTGAGATACCCATGAGCATTGGCAACATTAGTGGATTGGAGTCTTTGGATTTTAGTTTTAACCATATGGCAGGCATGATCCCACAGACATTGACCTTGTTGGACTTCCTTAGTGTCTTCAATCTCTCTTATAACAATTTGAGTGGGAAGATCCCAACAGGGGTGCACTTCGATACATCGAGCATAGATGGGTCAGCTTACATTGGAAATGATCAGCTGTGTGGGCCACCCCTAGTGAGGAGATGTTTGAGTGGTCCAGTTGGTGCCCATGTGGGTCAGGTGTATCAAGGGGAGGATGAAAAGGAGAAGAGACTATTTTATTTGTTTGTGCTCTTTGGTTACAGAGTTGGGCTTGGAGGACTTCTTAGTGTTTTGGCAATCAGAAAGGAAGAATGGTGGGATGGCTATTGGAGAGGTGTGGACCACCTATCATGGCTCATAGTCAGATGGCTCTCAAAGATCTAATCATTTATTTGTGCCAATAGGTCTTTTCCAAACCAAACTTCTTGTATATGTGAGAACATGATGGTGGCTATGAATTAAATGAGTTTGTACATGCATACATACATAAATACATAGTGGGTATATATATACACAGGGCTAGCCCCATGTGATCGCGCTTAAAAATGTAGGCGTGGAAATGAATTACAGAATCAAGGTCCGACATTCACGCACTTTAAGCGTTAAGAAGAATGGGAAATAATTACAGTTCATCATTAATTTCCCTTTTGTTTACATGGGTTCAAGTGCCCTGACCGCGGGGATGCAGGTTGTTTACATACATTTTGAAAGTTTACAACCCCTCCCTCAAGTCTTAGATGTGATCTCAATTTGGAAAATACAAGAAAATATACATAAGGTGGAAGAAAATGTGAAAAAGAGGAACAAATGGGGGGTGACCGTGACCCGCGGTCACTGCCCCATTCCAGTGACCGTGACTCACCCGCGGTCACTGGGGCCTTCCAGTGACCGTGACTCACCCGTGGTCACTGGGGCCTTCCAGTGACCGTGACTCACCCGCGGTCATTGGAACCTGCCAGTGACCGTGGGTCATGGTCACTGACAAACAATGGCCGTGACGCCACTGTTTGCCTCTGTTTTTGTGCTGTTCACGCTGGTTCTTTCTTGGAACTTCTTTCAAGTGTTGGAACTCCATTTTCATGACTTTGGAGCGGTGGACGACCATCAAGAAGATCACATTTTATCATGGAATCAATTGAAACCGCTGTAACTCATCATTCGTGCTTACGGACTGCGTTTTTGTTTCAAGTCTGAAATGGGCAAATTTGAAGCCGGAGTTGTGTCATTTTGAACCTGTCATTTTCAAAGAACAAAATGAGGCCTAGAGAGACTTCTTTCACAACTCTTGTAATGGCTAAGAAGCCCTACGAATAAAAGAAACAGAGGTGACAATGTCATCCTCTCAAAAATTGGCGTCGTACGAACATAGCATAGACTTTGGCCATTCCACTTCCTTCTCTCCTTCTCAATTTTATTGTTCACCTTCAAAACTAAGAAAAGAAGGTGGGAATGGTCGTGGAAATGCTGCTGGAGTTTGCTTCTTGTTGCCTTAGGTGGTGACTTTCTTCAATTTCTTCACTTTTCTTCCTTATGTGTGTGTTCCCTTCCCTTTGTTTCTTCAAAATTTTCTCTTTTTATAGACTCCCAATCAGTTTTGTGCAGTTTTGGGGAGTTAATAGCAGTTGTGGGCAGTTGGATTTCGAAGAGGAGTGGAGGGAAACCACCCAAAATCGTGGGAAACATCCTTTGAAGGTCCGTGACCGCAGACTGGGCCACGGACGAGGCCCAATTTTAGGTTTTCACGTATGTGGCCCATTTTCATCTGTTTTAGGCTCAAACGACGTCCGATTGCCACAAAATTTGGAGGGATGCTTCTTAACGCTATTCTCTACATGTCATAAAAATTTCAGCCCGTTTTGACTTCAGGAAGTTGGTAAACTCTTTCATTAATTGGGCCCCGGTCACGGACAAGGCCCACTTTTGGAGCATTGCATATACGGTCTATTTTCCATTGTTTGAGGCCCGAATGATGTCCAATCATCACGAAACTTGGAGAGATGTTGCTCGACACCATTCTAAGTGTTTCATAGAAGTTTCAGCTCTGTTTGACCACCTAAACTTTTGCATATGTGGCTTGTTTCCGCCTGTTCGGGGTCCAAACGACGTCCAATCGCCACGAAACTTGGAGGAACACTTCTTGACACTATTTTGAGTGTGTCACAGAAGTTTCAGCTCTGTTTGACCACCTGAACTTGGTCAACTCCTTTTGTTTGTGGGCCCCGATCACTCTCAAGGCCCATTCTTGAACTTTTGCATATGTGGCTTGTTTCCGCCTGTTTGGGGTCCAAACGACGTCCAATTGCCACGAAACTTGGAGGAACACTTCTTGACACTATTTTGAGTGTGTCACAGAAGTTTCAGCTCAGTTTGACCACCTGAACTTGGTCAACTCCTTTTGTTTGTGGGCCCCGGTCATTCCCAAAGCCCATTCTTGGATTTTTGCATATGTGGCTTGTTTCCGCTTGTTCGGGGTCCAAACGACGTCCAATCGCCACGAAACTTGGAGGAAGACTTCTTGACATTATTTTGAGTGTGTCACAGAAGTTTCAGCTCTGTTTGACCACCTGAACTTGGTCAACTCTTCAGTGGACTTTTTTATGATAGTGGGCCCTTGTTTCAGCTGTTTGAAGCCCAAATGACCCCGGTTTGATTTGAAACTTAGAGGGACTGACGTCAAGAACATTTTGGAGTATTCATCCAAATTTCATGCAGTTTGGATTTGAGGAAGTAGGGTTTCGGACAGTAACCTATTCATTGCATGCGTTAGGTCACTATTCACTCCACATTGAGATAGTTAGCTTGTTTTCTATCCGAACAGCCTCCCCTTGACTTGAAACTTTGGGAGAATAACTTGGGGCATTCTGGAAGTAAGATCTTAGCCTATGACCCCCATATTCGGGATTACTGTCCTCTAAGCTGACATGTAATGAAATTTAGGCCAAACAGAGTCTTTTCATCTTGAAAATTTGCAAAGTATCTTCTGAGTATGACTGAAGCTTCGCATCTAAATTTCATTAATTTTAGACATTGGGAAGCAGGACTTTGGTCAGTGACCCCCTGGCTTGGGGGGAAACTGACTTCAGGCTGACATGCTTGTGGCTTTTGAGTTTGATGATCTCTGTTCAACTCAAAATTTGAACTTCCTCTGAGAGTTCCAGCTATCTTGATCTTCATGGAATGCCGGTTCTCACAGTGATTCCCCAAGATCTGCAAATAACCTCTGTAGCCTAAATTAAGCTGAGATGAGGTGTCTTCGCTGCAGTATTTGCAATTTTTATAGGTCAACAAGTGCCCCCTCGAGGTGCAATGATTATAGTATAATAATCATTGTGCCTCGAAATAGCCAATCTGTGGGAATGATAGATGGCTTGATGAAAAGACAGTTTGTCAAGGTAGGTTGTAGGCCTAAACTTGGGATTTGAAAATTTTGATAAAAACCATGAAGGGTTTGATGACGGAATTTTGAAAAGACATAAGAAATCTGAATTTCTTTGCCCTATTTTTACGGATATCAAAAGTAACATCTCCGTGGGGACTGTGGGGAATACCCATAAAGGAATCCCTTAGGTATTTAGAAAATTCAGAAGTTTATGAATTTTGTTTGGATTTTGGAAATGAATTTGATTTTCTTTTGACCTATTTTTCACAGATATCCAGAGTGGCGTCTCTGTGGGGATGTGGGGAACACCCACAAAAAGAATCCCTGAGGTTTTAAGAAATTCAAAAGTTTTAGAGAAAATGGATTTGGGTTTGGATCTTCATGGATTTTTGGTTCATTTTCAAAGATCAAAGTTTAGGTTTTGACTTGGCTTGACATGTTTTAAAATGAGATGCAATTTTGACAAAATGAGATGTAATTTTGAAAGAGATTGGCTTTTATGGGTTTTGATGAAAAACAATTTGAGACATTGGTTTGAAATCAAAGTTTGACCCAAAGTTGATTTGGAAAGAGACTCCGCATCTTCTTTTTTTTTTTTTTGTATAATTTCCCTCGAAATACCCTAAGAATAGGATTATTTCTTTGGTAAATTACCCCAAGTGGACCCATCATGAGAATTTCAAACAAAAGATGATCATGTTATGGATTCCATTGCTTAAAATTAAGAGACCGTAGATGAAGAAGGACGAATCCATCGAGACTTGATCAAGGTTTTAGACTCCACTGATTTTAATCATAACCAAATTGTATTTGTGGGAAGGACTTGAGCTCGAAGGGATTCAGCAATGGGCTCCACCAGTTCAAGTTTGCAATGACCGTGGGTAAGGAGGCCAAACAGGTTTTTTTTTTTTTTTGCTCAAATCAACAAAGAAGAAAGGGAGACCGCGCGTTTTTTTTTTTTTGCTCAAACCAACAAAGAAGAAAAGAAAAAAAACCAGAGAAAAAGGGAAGAGACCGAGAGAAAGAGAAAAGAGAGAGACCGGGAGAGTGAGAGAGAGACCGAGAAAGAGAGAAATTAGGAGAGAGAGAAAAATTAGGAGAGAGAGAAATCGGGAGGGTGAGAGAGAGACCGAGAGAGAGAGAGAGAAATTTAGGAGAGAGAAAAATCGGGGAAATCGGGAGGGAGAGAAGAAAAGAGAGAAAAAACAGAGAGACTGGGAGAGAGAGAAAGAGAAATTGAGAGAGAGGGAAAACTGAGAAAGAGGGAGAGAGACCGAGAGAAAGAGAAAAGAGAGAGAGACCGGGAGAGTGAGAGAGAGACCGAGAGAGAGAGAAATTAGGAGAGAGAGAAATCGGGAGAGAGAGAAGAAAAGAGAGAGAGACCGGGAAAGAGAGAGACCGAGAGAGAGAGAAATTGGGAGAGAGAGAAGAAAAGGAGAAAGAGGGAGAGAGACCGAGAGAAACAAAACAGAGAGGCTGGGAGAGAGAGAGAAAGAGAAATTGAGAGAGAGGGAAAACTAAGAAAGAGGGAGAGAGATCAAGAGAGAGAGAAACCGTAAAAGAGAGAAAGACCGGGAGAGAGAGAGAAAAGAGAAAAAAGAGAGAGAGCGGGAGAGACAGAGAGTGGGAGAGACAGAGAAAAGAGAGAAAGGCCGGGAGAGAGAGAGAAAAGAGAGAGAACGGGAGAGACAGAGCGGGAGAGACAGATAAACCGGGAGGGAGAGAGAAAAGAGAGAGAGAAAAGAGAGACCGGGAGAGAGAGAAATAGAGAGAAAAAGAGAGGGACTAGGAGAGAGGAAGAGACAGGGACAGAGAGAGACCGGCACAGAGTTCTGCAGGGCCTCTTCTTCTCCGAGTTCGATCTCGCCGCTCTCCCCTCCGATCTCGATCGCAGGGAGCGCCATATGATGCTCGAAAGCACCCCCATCTCCGACGATCTCCTGCGCTTCGTTTCCGAGCAGTCCCACAACGTCTCCACGGATGGGGATTTCAGCATTCAGGTTCTGGAGAAGGCTTTAGAGGTGTGGGATCTACAAGTCATCCCACTAGATTGCCCTGTTGCAGAGCCAGCCCAGGTTGACTCCCAGCTGGAAAATGCGTTCATCTGCCATCTGCAGGACCACTGGTTCTGCATCAGAAAGGTGGATGGCGAGTGGTACAACTTTGACAGCCTCTATGCTGCTCCTGAACACCTTTCCAAGTTCTACCTCTCAGCATATCTGGACAGTCTTAAAGGCTTTGGCTGGAGCATTTTCCTTGTCCGAGGAAATTTTCCTAAAGAATATCCCCTCTCATCTTCTGAAGCTTCCAACGGATTCAGTCAGTGGCTTTCCCCGGAAGATGCTCGGAGGATCACAAAATCCTGCAATGCAACATCACAGGCCACCCCTCACAGAACCGATACATCGCAGCCCTCTAATCATTTGCAGTTTACTGATGGATTGGATGGGCTTGCAAAGATGGAAGATAAGGAGCTTACTGCTGCTATTGCTGCCAGTTTGATGGATTCTGCTGCAGTGCTCCCTAAACCTGTATGACAGAATGCTTGCTGATTTTTTTTTTTTTACTCTTTTTTCATACATGTTGATGAATGAACCATGTCTGGGCATTCCACTGTAGAGACTTTGCCCAAATTAGTCACCACCCGGGCAACTGTTACAGTTATAACTAACCAGTCGAACAGGTCCCATGCTCATGGCTACCTTCGCTTTTTTTTTTTTTTTATGTTCTCAGTTTGCTGTCTATCATGAGGGTCTAGCCTGAGCTCAATTCTTTGGCAAATGGCTTAGCTTGGGCATCATCTGGTAATTCATTCATAATTAGGAAGTCCACGGTCACACCCAGTTGAGAGCAATGTTTGAGAGAAAATGGAATTCCATTATCTCTGTTACTCCTCTCTCTTCTGAAGAAATCTGTTCCCCGTTGCCAGTAGTACAGTCAAGGGATTTACAGCCGCCATTATCTGATGCAAATTCATTGTCATTGCCAAAGATAACTATTCGTATGTAGTCCATGTCAGTGTCCATTCAAGGTGTCATGAAATTCTTGCCATATCAAAGCAATGAATAGGCTTACTGGTACTGCCAATGTTGCCTGCGAGAAGCCCGCAATCACTGCCAACATGTGACGATTTTCATGGAATTCTTGTGTCTTGAACACTGCCCAAATTTTTTCATGGTCACTGTCAATCCTGACTGTCTAATACTTGTTGCTATTGACACAGTGACTGGCACAAACTGAACTTTACAATTCATGGTGACTGATATGAGTTGGAATTATCATTGGTGAGAGTGCTTCATACCGAATAGTGGGGAAGTTTAAAACCAGGGAGGTTTAAAACTAAACAGTCATTGTATCTGAGTGCACAAATTTCACTTCTTGTTCACAGTATGACAGAATCCATTACCACTTCGTTTAAGTGTTAACCCTCACTATTAAACTTAGTGAAAGGACATCCACCTGTGTTTGAGTAGTAACATGCACACCACTGAACATGCATCTAACTTTCTGTGATCAGAGCCTCTGTGGGAATTATAGAGTGCCATTTTCGTGCTTGAACACGAACCTGCTGCTCCCTGAAAAGGTCTTAAGGTGCTTGAACATCTGTTTGGACCGGGAGCCTCGGTTCTGAGACTTAAGTGTGCCTTTGATGCCAATTCTTGGTCTCAGAACTGAGTATTGCCTTCTGCTTTTGGTCTTATACTAAGGGGAGATGCTGCCGGATTTTTTTTTTTTTTTGAGAAGTTCCATATCATCGTTACTGATACCCATCTTTCCTTTTTTTTGATTTGTTTTGCAGATAGAAGAGGTAAAGCACCTGTAACTGCAACTACTGGGGCACCTAAAAGTCGTGCCAAGGGTAAGACCATAAGAGGGCCTGATCCGAAAGACCCAAATGAAGCATCTGATGTTAAATTGTGGCTCCATAGGGTTAAAGCTTTGTCATCGAGAAACTGGTATTTGTATTTGTGTAAGCTGGACGAGATTGACATTAGTACTGCTATCCTAGCTTATGCAAGCTACAAAGGGCGCATCCTCATGGCAGAAGTACTGAATGCTAAGGGGAAACTGGAGAAATTCTTGGACTGAGATTCTCTGCTGCGCCTTCCATTTGATGGTTTTGCTTTTTCTGATTAGCCCTGGAGGCCATGTGTACATTGACTTCACTGCTTATATTCAAACTTTAAAATGGATATCAATGGAAAATGTTTTTCCTTTCTATTTTTGTCATTGGTATGAGTGTTTGGTTTGATTTTTTGTGGAGGTTTGATATGGTTTATGTGGATGGTTTGTTTGGTTTGGTTTTCTCAAACTTGTATGAGGGTGTGATTTGTGATCTTTTGGATCCACAAATCGAAAATAAGGGAGTCATATAGGTGGACGTTATCTCTAGGGTCCATGACTTGATCCTTTTGGTGTCGAAAGGGATCAAACAAAGTGGATGTTATCCGGTGCCCATGTGTAAGGCTTTTCCCGGGATCCTTGACTTATTCCTTAGGACAAAGATTTGGTTTTGGTTTTTGTTTAGATTTTGGTTATACAGGGTCTGCAAAAAGACTTGTTCTATATAACCGAAGGTAGTCATATAGGGTCTACAAAAAGACTTGTTCTATACAACTAAGGATTAGCTATATGGGGTCTGCAAAAAGACTTATTCCACATAGCTGGGTTTTGCTATATGGAGTCTTCAAAAAGACTTGATCTATATAGCAGGATGTTACAAGGGGTCTTGTAAGGACATTATCCAAGTAACAAAAGTTTGACTAGAAGGGTCGTGAGACTTGATCCTTGTAGTCATTTTATACAAGTCTAAGAGATTTTGGTTAGGAGTGATAGGTTGTGAGGCTCGAAACCAGAGAATTTTGGTTTTGGAATGAAAATGTACACTGTGCATGGTTTGGGTACATGGCACGGGTGTACCAATGACATTTAGGTATAGTATTTCTTGAGAAGTTTTACATTGATAGGCATCATGCATCTGTCCCCTTCAAGTGTGAGGAGCGCATATGCACCATTAGAGTAAACCTTGTCGACAACAAAAGGTCCTTCCCATTTAGGTTCGAACTTGCCTCTCGACAATTGCGTGGAAAACATAGGTCTTCTAACTGCAAGGACTAGATCTCCCTTCTTGTAAGCTCTATACTTGACTTTTTTGTTGAAAGATGCAGCCATACGAGTTTGATACAACTCAATACTTTGTCGAGCGGCAAGTCTTTTCTCATCAAGGCTTTCTAGCTCTTGTAATCTGAGTTTGGCATTCTTTTCTTCAGTGTATTTGTTTATCACAGCCACCCGAAAAGAGGGAAGTTGAATTTCCAAAGGTATTACAGCTTCACAACCATAGACCAAGGAGTACGGTGTTGATTTGGTAGGACCACGAACTGTAGTTCTGTAAGCCCATAATACTTCAGGAAGCCTGGTACTCCAACTCTTTTTGTTGTCTGAAACCATTTTCTTCAAAATCTTGCAAATGGTTTTGTTAAAAGCCTCAGCGAGTCCGTTGGCCGCGGGGTTATACGCTGTAGATGGACAACACTGGATTCCGTATTTGTCACAGAATCTGTAAAATTTATCATTATTGAATTGCGGGCCATTGTCGTGGTACAGACGTTTGGGCACCCCAAAACGGCAAGTGATATGAGTTTTCAGGAAGCTATGGATTATATCAGTTTTAACTTCTGTGAGAGGTACTGCTTCTGCCCATTTGGAGAAGTAATTGATTGCAGCCAAAATGAATTGATGTCCACGTTCTGAGGGTGGACTAATCTTCCCCACTATATCCATTCCCCAAGATTCAAATGGCCAAGAAGTGGTCGTAGGGTGCAAATGTTCAAGAGGCTGGTGAATGTAATCACCATGAATTTGGCACTCCTTGCATCTTTTAGCAAAATTAATAGCGTCAGACACCATGGTAGGCCAATAGTAGCCTAATCTTCGAATTTGGTCATGAAGTTTTGGTCCAGCTTGGTGAGCACCACATAGGCCCGCATGAACTTCTCTAAGAACTTGTTCAGCTTCTTTCGGGGACAAACAACGAAGTAGAACTCCATCGTATGATTTGCGATAAAGAGTTTTTGAGGGCAAATCAAAATGGAACTTGAGAGCTCGCCTTTGAATACTGGTTCTATCTTTAGGATTCTCTGGTAATACTCCATGCAGAATGTAATCAATAAAAGGATCTCTCCAATCCCTGAATGAGTTTTGGAAATATGAAATTCGATTTTTGATTACAGTGAAGCTATCTTCTACTGCCTTGTAAGTATCGAGTGGGGGTAGAAGTCTTCTCTCAACAACTTCCAATATCATCTTGTCATTCTCAGGGATTGCCATTGAAGCTGCCAAGCTTGCTAAGGCGTCTGCTTTGACATTCTGGCATCTCGGAACATGATGAAACGCAATCAATTTAAACCTTTGTTTGAGTTCATATGCCCTATTGAAAAGGGGAATTAGGTCTGGCTTCTTTACTTCATACTCGTGATTCATTTGCTTAATCACAAGTTGTGAATCTCCATAGACCCCTAGCATGTTAATGCCAGCATCTAAAGCTAACTCAAGCCCCATAATTAATGCCGTGTATTCTGCCACATTGTTCGAGCATGGCTTGATCAATGAAAAGGAGTGAGGAACATAAAATCTTCCTGGACTACAGAAAATAATTCCAACCCCTGATACTGGCTTTCCTCGTTCATTAGTCATGGAAGCTCCATCAAAATGCATGGTCCAATGTAGATCTGAATCAATGGTGGATTTCCGAGTTTGTTCAGTGAAGAAGACTGACTCATTAGGGAGATTGTCTGTGAACTCAGAATCTTCTGACAGTGGATGTTCTGCTAGAAAATCTGCAAGAGCTTGTCCTTTTACTGCTTTCGCAGGAGTGTATCTGATGTCATATTGAGAAAGAAGGATGGACCATTTGGCCAGACGTTCACTAACGCCCCGGCTTTTGTCACTAATACCTTTAATGGATTAATATTGGAAACCAGATACACCACATTAGAGAGGATGTAATGCCGCAGCTTTTGTATTGCAAACATAAGCGCTAGACATTCTTTTTCTATTGGGTGATAATTGTGCTCAGCACCAACTAGCATCCTTGACAGGTAATAGAGTGCCACCTCCTTTCCTTCATCATTCTTTTGAGCTAACAATGCTCCCAAGGAATGATCAAGAGCCCTTGTATAAAGAATGAAAGGCTTGCCCGGAATCGGAGCTGAAAGAACTGGCGGGTTTGTAAGATATTGTTTGATATCCTGAAAAGCATTTTCACAAGCTTTGTCCTATACAAAGTCTACTCCTTTCTTCATCAATTTGGAGAATGGTCTGCACTTTCCGGACAAGTTGGAAATGAACCGTTGAATGTAGGCGAGTCTTCCTTGCAATCCTTTCAATTCTCTCAAATTTCTCGGCGAAGGCATTTCCAATATGGCTTTGATTTTGACGGGATCTATTTCAATGCCCCATTTTCGCACCACAAATCCTAGAAACTTTCCGAAAGAAACTCCGAAAAAACATTTCAGGGGATTCATTTGAAGATTGAATTTCCGTAATCTCTCAAAGACAGTGCGAAGATCGGCGAGATGGTCTGATTTATTCTTGCTCTTGACTGCCAAATCATCAACATAACATTCAACAGATTTATGTTGTAAGTCCTTGAATATTTTCATCATTGCTCTTTGGTACGTGGCTCCAGCATTTTTGAGACCAAATGGCATGACAGTATAGCAGTATATGCCAAATGGAGTTCTAAAGGAAGTGTGTTTTTCATCCTCTTTGAACATTTTGATATGATTATACCCCGAGAAGCCATCCATGAATGACATTCTTTTGAACCCAAAAGTATTGTCAATCATTATTTCTGGTATAGGCAATGGAAAATCATCTTTGGGGCAGGCTTTATTCAGATCTCTGAAGTCAATACAGATTCTGATTTGTCCATTCTTTTTAGTAACTGGGACTATATTAGCCAACCAGTCTGGATGCTGTTCTTCACGGATGAAATTAACGCCTTTGAGTTTCTGAACTTCTGCTTCTATCTTCTCCATGATTTCAGGCTTAGTCCTCCTTTGGTCCTGTTTTACAGGTTTAGCATCATCTGCTATATTTAATTTGTGTATGGAGATTTCTGGATCTAAGCCCGGCATTTCTGCATAAGTCCATGCAAAGCAATCTATGAACTCTCGCAAGAATCCCACATACAAATCAAGTTCACTTCCTTTAATTTGAGAGCTTACAAAGGTAGGTCGGGGATTTTCTGGGGTTCTCAAGTTTATTTCTTGTACTTGGTCCTCAGTTGGAGGATTAGGAGGAAGTGTTTCTACATTGTTATTGGAAGTTTCTAACTCTGTGAAACCCTCTGGGGTTTCAGTAGGGGGTTTTAGCCAAGGCCTGATCCCTTTCCAAGGATTTGGTTTTTTAGGCTCTTTGGCTTTTACATCAAGGGCTAAGCATTCCCAGCGGACATGTTGGGACGGGCTTATTTCCTCATTGAGTTCAGGTGGCCAATAGTCAGTGATTTGTGATGCAGCATCATCTTCATCACTTGGCCCCTCAGGATGCTGAAAAATGGCCCAATCAATGGGATCTTGAAGCACAGGAATTTCATGAGAGTCATCCGAGTCATATTCTTCAGTGAAGGCTACCGATCTGGCTTTAACACTTTGTTTAAATTTAGGAATGTTACTGTAAGGAACATATCCTATGCAATGACGCAGCTGCTCAATTCTGCCCCCTGTCTGGAGATCTTCTTTCATCTCTGGAGTAAAGACATCCAAAGGAGCCCGTATGCCATTTGCAGTTAATCCAAGACCCATAGGTTTCTTGAGATTGTACCCCATATTTTTTATCATGTTACAGACCACAGGAATATAAATATCGAGCCGGATTTTTCCCTCATTACTGATTTTGTCAATGATATCTGGTGGAGAAGTATCTTCAGCCCGATGAAAAATAATCGGATGATTATACTGCTTAGATGAAGGTACCAAAAAGCAAGAACCTTCGAATTCATAAATGTGAGAGGGAGTAGGCCATGGCATAAGCGGAAGATTGCAGTCTACCATAGAATGCACGAAGGTGCTCATTTCTTCACCGTCTTCAGAATCCAACTCAGAATCTGTATCTCTGATCATTGAAATGACATGTATTGGACGCATTCTTCTAGACCTCCTGCGCAGCCGGTGGAGTGCCACTTCGAGAGATGATACAATTCGATACATCTCATCAAAGGTTTGAAATTCCATTGCCATGGTTAAGCTGCGGAGAGCTGGCCGAAAACCTACCCAGCACAAGTGAATCCATGCGGAGCAGTGTGGAGGATTTTCACATCTTTCAGCCAAACAGAGCCATCTATCAATGTACCTGTCGGCTAATTCTCCCCTCTGCTGTGATGTCAATATCAATTGACTAAAAGTGATAGGAGAATCGGGCTTTATAGGTGATATTCCCCTATTAAGGGGAGGTATATCATTGCTTTCTTGATTAGAGCTCGAGGATACCATGTTGGCCGAAAATGAAAACTTCTGATGTTCAGCATCTTTTACTTTTGATAGCTTTGTGGATATGATTAAAGGTGGATCTGGCTTTTTGATTTCAGATTTCACCTTAATTATCAAAGGAGCTTTGATATCCATGCATTTTGCCGCAGATTTTCCTGCACATTCCAACTTTATGGGGAGATCAGATTTTTGACCAACTTTCTTTGCTGAAATAGTGAAAGGTTCTGCAGGATTATCATTCACAGGAGCATTCTTTGTATCTGAGTTGGATTTTGTAGGCTTTTCTTGATACATTGCTGCGTATGTGAAATAAACCTCATTTCCTTTGAATGGCTTTTCCTCTGCAAAGACTCGATGTACTTTCCCCTCATTGTCAATGTATTTAAGGCATTGATGAAGAGTAGAAGGTACTATGGCATAATCATGAAGCCATCGTCTCCCTAAGAGGATGTTATAGCAAGCACGAGTTTTTACTACATGCAGAGTGGCCTCTGAGACTAAATCTCCCAACTGGAATCGAATTCGGATTTTACCAATCGGATCCTGGACTTCCCCATCATAACCTTGAATAGAAGTCTTTGTAGTAGACAGCTTACTCACTGGAATACCGAGCTCTTGAAGGGCCGTGATTGTGATGAGATTTAGCGTTGACCCTGGGTCAACTTGAACTCTTGGGACAGGCATGTCTTTGATGTAGGCCGTGAAATAAAGTGGCCTCGTTTGCTTCATATTTCCTAAGAGGAGATCCTCTTTGGTGAAAGAAATAGTAGCTTTAGAAGCATTGTGAGTTAAGAGACACTCCTTGCATTGCTTTTGAGGGCTCTTGGATTTCGCCTTCAAATAGTTCTTTTCTATTTGATGCACTTGTGCTATGTGAGTATGATTCTCAATATTCAAGGCCTGTAGTGCTCGTATGAAGTTGTCACGAGTCTCCTTGGATATCTGCAAGAGATCAAAAATGTGGAGTCGTGCAGGTATGTGCTTAAGGTGTTCAACAACATCATACGTGAATGGCTCTGGTGGCCTTGCATTATCATTTACTTCTGGAGAAGTTGCATTTACATTGGTATTGCCTCCCAAATGGTTTACATGAGAAGAGGAAGGAACAAAGGATTTATCATAGTTGACCCTGTAGTTACGACCAGAGCGAGTGCCATCATTAAGCATGTTGCTTCGGTCAATTTCTAGTCGTGCGTCTCTTCTTATGGCATTGACTTCTTCTGGTTCGATGAAAAGCTGATTGGCCTCTTCCAGGCCTACTTCTTGGTTTACACCATTAGGAATAGCCTGCAATGTTTGGGGTTCTATGGCAGCATTCAAAACCACCAGGGAAGGAGCCGTGGACAGTTCCTCTTCAAAGTCAGAGATATTCTCGACAATATTACTAATACTGGGGTTATTATATCTCCTCGGTAACCCAAGTTCCCTGACTGAGTTAAAGTCAACAAACTGATTACTTAATTCAGAATTTTCATTTGAAAAGATCAACTCTGAATTAGGTGTGGAAGAAGCATCTGGCGTGGAAAGAGGAAAAACCGTCTGCTGATCCTGAACTTCATTGTGCCCGACTAATGGTAGTGGATCCGGATGAACTTCTGGAGGTAGTGGAAAAAGAGGAGGATCATTCGACCAGCCACTTGAACTTGGCCTGTGTATGTCATACAAGGTCACCAATAGTGTATTTAGACCGTGCTTGATATTAAGCGTTCCTGTCTCGGGGTCAAAGGCTTGTTCAAAATCCTCATCCTCATCAGAAGGGTATTCATCAGCAAAATAATCATCGATCCATTGATCGTCTTCAAGATCAGAGTAATCCGACCATTGATTTTCATCATCGGAGTTAGGGGGTGTACCATCCCATGATATCCGATTGCAGCTGGATATTGCTGGTTCTTCTTCATCTTTTGGAATTGGAATGATGTAGTCGGCTAGAGTAAAATAACCTCTGGCTGATCTGGGAGGATTTTCTAAGACTGGGGCCTCGACCGCCTTATCTTTCTTCTGCTTAAACTGTTGTTCTTGTTTCTTTTGAGCAGTTTTCTGGAGACCTTTAATTTGCCTTTTGATCTTTCTTCTTTCCACAGGTGTGGGTTTAGTTTTCACTTTTTCCCATCCTTCATCATTTATTAAGTCTGGGTGAACCCACATTTCCTGCCCTGAAGAATCTTTGATAAGTATCAACCCCTGTTCATTATGTAGTGCATTGATGACCCAGAATTCGACCATTGGTGGCCTTGATGGAGTGGGTATTGCCACAGGTGCAAATTGCCCGAAGGAAATCATATTGACTGGGGCCGTATCATATTTTCGATCAAATGTTATTACTCCATTTTTCCACATCTCATTGACTTTTTCTTTTAGGATAAAGCAGTCTTTCAAAGGATGAGATACCATCCGATGGTATGCACAATAGTTTGGATCATTAATACGACCCGCTTGCTCTGGCTTTTTCATGGGTGGAAGCTCGAGCTTGTTGTTCTCCATCAATGCTTGGAAGATGACTTCAATGTCCCCGTCAAAAGGGTACTTAGTTTACTTCCTCTTTTCATATTTTTCCTTTTTATTTTCCTCCGTCTTACCATTCTGTGGTTTTTGAGGAACTGGTTTGGAGGTTTGTACATTGAATACCTCTTGCTTCTTTTGGGGTTTCGGCACAGTTGGTTTTGGAGCAGAAGATGATGATGATTCCATTTTTCGGGAACTTGCTTTCTTCTGGCTAATTTCTTTCAGGGTTAACTCCGTATCAGTGGCTACTTCAACCAATCTGGCCAAAGACTTAGTTTTATGACTAAGTATGATAGCCTTAATCTCTGGCCGTAAATTGGTTTTGCACATTTCAATTGTCGCCTTTGGAGATGGTTGTTCTAGGCATCTGTAAGACAATGCTCTCCATCTATTAATAAAGGCTTGTGCAGTTTCATTATCCCCTTGCTTTGTACTACTGAGCATAGCGAAGGTGACCGTTTGATCTTCTTCCTGAAAGTGAAGTAGAAACTTTTCTTCTGTAACTGGCCATGTAGTGAAGGAGAGTTCTGGCAATTGTTTGTACCAATCGAAAGCAACTCCCTTCAATGTACCAACAAACAGCCTTATTTTTAGTGCATCCAATTCGGGTAAACTGCTAAGGAGCGACTTAAAATGCACTATATGCTGATAGGCTGACCTTTTTCCAAGGTAAGGCTGGAAAGTCGGAAGTTTGTAATTTGGCGGAAATGGAACCAAATCAAACTCCGGAGGGTATTTAGATGTAATACCCTTTTTCTTCATCCTGGTTTCCACTTTTGATTTGTTTAAAATTTCCTCCACTTCTTTAAAAGTTACAGGTTTTTCAGGATTTGCGTGGAAACCAAGGATTGAGGAGTGATCGCCTCCAGTTGAACCTGAGGCGATTACTTTATCTGTTAGTGCCTTGATTTGTGCTGTAAGTAGGTCAATTTTGGTGGCATTCTTCCTGATCATTGCCTGTTCTCTTCTATCAGCAAATAAGGGGTTAATAGGAACTTCAGCTGGACTACCCAATTTGTCTGCTAAGATTTTCAATTGAGCCGTCAGGTGGTCAATTTTAGCTCCATGTTGCTTGACAACATCACTGACGTCATTCTCTTGATTTTCGTCAGCATTTTCTTCGCTAACATCTTTGCCTCCACCGGCACCCTCTTCATTACCGATCCCACTCCCTTCAGCCATAAATACGGTGTACTGACGGGGGTAAGAGGATGTAGGAAGAGTGGATTGACTATCTTCGGTATCCAGGAGAGTTATTGAGTCCTTATCAGAACCATGATCGTCAGAGGTCCTATCTGAATGAGAGTTCGAATCAGAATCTTAGGACTGAGTTCGAGCCATACTCCGAGTAACTCTCCTGGTTGAGCCAGGTTCGACCATACATGAGGAGGTTAGATTTGGCTCATCTTCTTTAATCACCCATTTTTGAGTGATTCTATGCTGTGATTGCTTCCGAGCATGTCGCTTGGAGCGAGCCAAAGCCCTCTTCTTTATTTGCTGGGCGAATCTGGCTGCTAGAGTTTGATCTCTGAATCTAGCAACTAATGGCCTAGAAGTGTTAGCAACTTGCTCCCAATCTATAGGGTCGGAAGTGGGAAGTAAAAGGATGTTAACAGCATTTCTTTCAATTTTCTTCTTTTGCTCCTTTTTTTTGTTGAAGCAAAATTTTAAATTGAACGAGATCGGTCGAATTTTTGATGACCAATCGTTCAGCATATTTCTTGTTTTTAGTGCCATATGACGGGCGCTGGGTTGAAAGTGATGGTGATGGTGCCACAATAACAAAAGGTAAGCGCCTCCTGCCGAACCTCCGTCCCTCCTTCTGGGTCAAAGGGTAAAAGACATTCTTTTCAAGTGGGGCCAAGGGTTTCTCCTCAGCTTTTCTAGACTTCTGCATACATGGCTGTGATGACCACATACGGCAATTTGGAATAACAACATCCTTCTGACCCTTTTCATGGGATAGGGCTTGCTTGCGAGTGGTTTGCTTTTTGAGATGTACCCTTTGTTTAGGATGCATAAATGAGGACTTAGTAGTCTGCAAAGCCTCCTGCTGTGAACCAATGGGTATCTCTGTTTTGTTGTTCGTAAACTGAACCTGCCTTGCCCCCAGTCGAGGCTTGGTGATATGAAAATTACTGCCTTCCGACCTCACTTTGTGTTTTAAGTTATAGTGACCTTTGTGAAAGACTCCAAAGGGGTTTTGGGCATATTTGGAGACTCAAGTTTGAGGAGTCTTTGCCTTCTTGATGGGTTTCAGGGTTTTTGATGACCCATCGTAGGTTGAAGTCATGTAGCTTGAAGGAGTAGAAAGCCTTTGAAAGACCGAGACCCTTGATGCAGGAGCATTGGTGTTCATTCGGCCCCTTTTGGGTGCCCTTGTGGTCTGAGCCATGGAGATTTTGAACAATCTCTCTTTAGCTTCGTCAAAAGTGATGATCAAAGAACCCATACTGTTTCCTGCAAAAAGTTAGCCGATGAGACTATATTAGTAGTATAACCAACATGGCTGCCTCTTGGGCTAGCCGAAATGGTTTATAGATGCCATCTAGACCAACATGGTTTTGAACCGAAATGGTTAGATATAGGCATAAATCCTATCTCATTATGCGATGCTGACTATCCCTACTGTCAGAATTTCTACAGCATTTCGGGTTTATCGAGTCAGGCTTAAAAGCACGCTATGCTGACTAGTCCTGGCTACCAAAATTTCAGCAGCATATCTGGACTATCTGTATCAGACTTATAAGCAAGAGAGGGTTGGATCAATCAAAGGGATAGGGCCCACAGGATCAAGTCTGCACCACTATCACAATGACCACACAAGATCCATCAGTGGTTGACGCCGGACAATGCATAATTACAATTTCATTGGTCTTATCACTGATTTAATAAACATTTTATATAGGTCAGAAGCCCTTTGAACTGAATCATCACTCTTCTAAAGTGAAAAGGGTGATGATTTGGTTCATGCACATCAAGGTGCAAATTCTTCAATCAAGTTATGCACATCAAAGTGCAAAATTTTCCAATTAAATGGCAAGTGTACGCACATCAAGGTGCCTAATGCCTTCATTTGTATGAACAATATGCACTTTAAGGTGCAAAAGTCCTTTAATGATATTTTCAAACCCATTGCAGACATCAAAGGTCTTGTATGGGTATAATTGGAGGTTACATAAGCCTTTGTTATCATAAAAATAGGTAAGTGACCGTGTGCCCCAGTCACAGGCTTTTAGCAGCAGTTTTCAGTGAAACAGCAGCAGTTTCCAACACAACAGCGGCAGTTTCCAGTGCAATAGCAGCAGTTTTAGTGAAACAGCAGCACTCTTTAACACAACAGCAGCACTTTCAGTGTAATAGCAGCAGTTACAGTGCAACAGCAGCAGTCACAGTGCAACAGCGGCACTTTCAGTGCAACAGCAGCAGTTACAGTACAATAGTGGCAGTTTTCAGGGCAACAGCAGCACTTTCAGTGCAACAGCGGCACTTTCAGTGCGACAGCAGCAGTTACAGTGCAACAGCAGCAGTTTTGCAGGGCAACAGCAGCAGTCACAGTGCAACAGCGGCACTTTCAGTGCAACAGCAGCAATTACAGTGCAACAGCGACAGTTTTCAGGTCAACAGCAGCACTTTCAGTGCAACAGCGGCACTTTCAGTGCGACAGCAGCAGTTACAGTGCAACAGCAGCAGTTTTCAGGGCAACAGCGGCAGTTTTCAGGGCAACAGCGGCAGTTTTCAGCAATTTTCAGCGCTTTCATGCATTTTTCATCAAATTTGATCACAAATTAGGGCATATATTTCCCACAGATGGCGCCAATCTTCTGATCGCGCTTAAAAATGCAGGCATGGAAATGAATTACGGAATCAAGGTCCGACATTCACGCACTTTAAGCGTTAAGAAGAATGGGAAATAATTACAGTTCATCATTAATTTCCCTTTTGTTTACATGGGTTCAAGTGCCCTGACCGCGGGGATGCAGGTTGTTTACATACATTTTGAAAGTTTACAACCCCTCCCTCAAGTCTTAGATGTGATCTCAATTTCGAAAATACAAGAAAATATACATAAGGTGGAAGAAAATGTGAAAAAGAGGAACAAATGGGGGGTGACCGTGACCCGCGGTCACCGCCCCATTCCAGTGACCGTGACTCACCCGCGGTTACTGGGACCTTCCAGTGACCGTGACTCACCCGCGGTCACTGGGGCCTTCCAGTGACCGCGACTCACCCGCGGTCACTGACAGACAATGGCCGCGACGCCACTGTTTGCCTCCGTTTTTTGTGCTGTTCACGCTGGTTCTTTCTTGGAACTTCTTTCAAGTGTTGGAACTCCATTTTCATGACTTTGGAGCGGTGGACGATCATCAAGAAGATCACATTTTATCATGGAATCAATTGAAACCGCTGTAACTCATCATTCATGCTTACGGACTGCGTTTTTGTTTCAAGTCTGAAATGGGCAAATTTGAAGCCGGAGTTGTGTCATTTTGAACCTGTCATTTTCAAGGAACAAAATGAGGCCTAGAGAGACTTCTTTCACAACTCTTGTAATGGCTAAGAAGCCCTACGAATAAGAGAAACAGAGGTGACAATGTCATCCTCTCAAAAATTGGCGTCGTACGAACATAGCATAGACTTTGGCCATTCCACTTCCTTCTCTCCTTCTCAATTTTATTGTTCACCTTCAAAACTAAGAAAAGAAGGTGGGAATGGTCGTGGAAATGCTGCTGGAGTTTGCTTCTTGTTGCCTTAGGTGGTGACTTTCTTCAATTTCTTCACTTTTCTTCCTTATGTGTGTGTTCCCTTCCCTTTGTTTCTTCAAAATTTTCTCTTTTTATAGACTCCCAATCAGTTTTGTGCAGTTTTGGGGAGTTGATAGCAGTTGTGGGCAGTTGGATTTCGAAGAGGAGTGGAGGGAAACCACCCAAAATCGTGGGAAACATCCTTTGAAGGTCCGTGACCGCAGACTGGGCCATGGACGAGGCCCAATTTCAGGTTTTCACGTATGTGGCCCATTTTCATCTGTTTTGGGCCCAAACGAAGTCCGATTGCCACCACACTTGGAAGGATGCTTCTTAACACTATTTTCTATATGTCATAAAAATTTCAGCCCGTTTTGACTTCAGGAAGTTGGTAAACTCTTTCATTAATTGGGCCCCGGTCACGGACAAGGCCCACTTTTGGAACATTGCATATACGGTCTATTTTCCATTGTTTGAGGCCCGAATGATGTCCAATCACCACGAAACTTGGAGAGATGTTGCTCGACACCATTCTAAGTGTTTCATAGAAGTTTCAGCTCTGTTTGACCACCTAAACTTGGTCAACTCCTTCTGTTTGTGGGCCCCAGTCACTCCCAAGGCCCATTCTTGGATTTTTGCATATGTGGCTTGTTTCCGCCTGTTCAGGGTCCAAACGACGTCCAATCGCCACGAAACTTGGAGGAACACTTCTTGACACTATTTGAGTGTGTCACAGAAGTTTCAGCTCTGTTTGACCACCTGAACATGGTCAACTCCTTTTGTTTGTGGGCCCCGGTTACTCTCAAGGCCCATTCTTGAACTTTTGCATATGTGGCTTGTTTCTTCCTGTTCGGGGTCCAAACGACGTCCAATCGCCACGAAACTTGGAGGAACACTTCTTGACACTATTTTGAGTGTGTCACAGAAGTCTTAGCTCTGTTTGACCACCTGAACTTGGTCAACTCCTTTTGTTTGTGGGCCCCGGTCACTCTCGAGGCCCATTCTTGAACTTTTGCATATGTGGCTTGTTTCCGCCTGTTTGGGGTCCAAACGACGTCCAATTGCCACGAAACCTAGAGGAACACTTCTTGACACTATTTGAGTGTGTCACAGAAGTTTCAGCTCTGTTTGACCACCTGAACTTGGTCAACTCCTTTTGTTTGTGGGCCCCGGTCACTCTCAAGGCCCATTCTTGAACTTTTGCATATGTGGATTGTTTCCGCCTGTTTGGGGTCCAAACGACGTCCAATTGCCACGAAACCTAGAGGAACACTTCTTGACACTATTTGAGTGTGTCACAGAAGTTTCAGCTCTGTTTGACCACCTGAACTTGGTCAACTCCTTTTGTTTGTGGGCCCCGGTCACTCCCAAAGCCCATTCTTGGATTTTTACATATGTGGCTTGTTTCCGCCTGTTCGGGGTCCAAACGACGTCCAATCGCCACGAAACTTGGAGGAACACTTTTTGACACTATTTTGAGTGTGTCACAGAAGTTTCAGCTCTGTTTGACCACCTGAACTTGGTCAACTCCTTTTGTTTGTGGGCCCCGGTCACTCTCAAGGCCCATTCTTGGACTTTTGCATATGTGGCTTGTTTCCGCCTGTTCGGGGTGCAAACGATGTCCAATCACCACGAAACTTGGAGGGACACTTCTTGACACTATTTTGAGTGTGTCACAGAAGTTTCCGCTCTGTTTGACCACCTAAACTTGGTCAACTCTCCAGTTGACTTTTTTATGACAATGGGCCCTTGTTTCAGCTGTTTGAAGCCCAAATGACCCCGGTTTGATTTGAAACTTGGAGGGACTGACGTCAAGAACATCTTGGATATTCATCCAAATTTCATGCAGTTTGGATTTGAGGAAGTAGGGTTTCGAACAGTAACCTATTCATTGCATGCGTTAGGTCACTATTCACTCCACATTGAGATAGTTAGCTTGTTTTCTATCCGAACAGCCTCCCCTTGACTTGAAACTTTGGGAGAATAACTTGGGGCATTCTTTAAGCATTTGTTCCAAATTTTATCTGCTTTGGCCTTCTGGAAGTAAGATCTTAGCCGATGACCCCCAAATTCGGGATTACTGTCCTCTAAGCTAACATGTAATGAAATTTAGGCCAAACAGAGTCTTTTCATCTTGAAAATTTGCAAAGTATCTTCTGAGTATGATTGAAGCTTCGCATCTAAATTTCATTAATTTTAGACATTGGGAAGTAGGACTTTGGTCAGTGACCCCCTGGCTTGGGGGGAAACTGACTTCAGGCTGACATGCTTGTGGCTTTTGAGTTTGATGATCTCTGTTCAACCCGAAATTTGAACTTCCTCTGAGAGTTCCAGCTATCTTGATCTTCATGGAATGCCGGTTCTCACAGTGATTCCCCAAGATCTGCAAATAACCTCTGTAGCCTAAATTAAGCTGAGATGAGGTGTCTTCGCTGCAGTATTTGCAATTTTTATAGGTCAACACCATGTTTTGTCTGTATAATCTTGTACTTTTTTGTACAATCCTTTATTGCGATGCATGAATCTAGATACATACAATATTTTCCCCCGATTACCTGACTCTCACTGTTCCTATAGATGGTAATAATTTTCTGTACGAACAACTTGATACAAATCTAAACTAGAGTCACCGTGGACTAAATTTAGTTTTAAATATAAATGAATTTTGTATAAAATATAACTTAAGAAACCATTAAACTTTGAGGCATTGGCATTACTGTATATATTAGTTAAAAGAGAGAACAAAAAAAGGCCCACATCAATTTTTATTTTATTCCTCTTCCCAATCAACAACCGTAGAGCATAACATCCAAACCAGGGACAAAAATTAACAATTAAGTTTTAATAGGTGCAAGGCCAAAAATAGAAAGTTTCAACTAAGCTTTGATAGTGGTGCACCAGGCCCATGCCGTAGTGCAACGCATGGGCGATGCATGAGGGCCCCAGTAGCAAGCTACTACAGTAGGCCCTCCCCCACAAAAATTTAATTTAATATCATGTGACCCAATGGGCCACATATCAGATATTAAACTGATAAGAACAGATACTACACTTGATCTTAGCCAAAAGGCTGAGAAAGGTATGCTTTTTAAAGCTTCTTCCATCTGATTTTATTGATTCTATTTGTCTGTTCTATCAACTCCCAAGCAATGTGGGACTAGACTAACCAAAACATATTCATTCCCTTCTCTTGCCAGATTCATTAGTCCATCTCTATATCATCTATTTGGTAGCCTACCACCACTTTGACGAGTTAAACCTCATTTATGATCGTTGATCATAACATTGTTGATCCTGTATGAGGATTTGATTCCACAAACTAGAATCATGGTATTGTACACTCACTGTCCATGGTCCATCCAGTGGACAGGTTTCAGTTCTTCATAAATCATTTTCATCCATTAATATTTTCCCTTCACTGGCCCCGACCATACAAACACATTGGTCTCCTTTGTTTCCTCGTTGAAATTGATTAGTGAGGTAATAGAAATATAATACAGTATTTGTGATTAGCGCAAGCAAAATTGAAGATTTTTAAGAAAGCAATTATTAGACCAATTATGGCCTATTGAGCAAAATGCTGGCCAATTGAAGAAAAAAAATAAAAAAAAAACAATTTAAGCAGAAATGAGAATTTCAAGATGGATGTCTAGTGCACAAGGACGGATATAATTAAAAAAGTGAGCACATTTAGGAATATTGTGGAGAGCATTAATAGGAAAATATTAAGAGAAACTCATTTTAGATAGTTTGGAAATGCCAATGTAGGCCAACAACGGCATAGGAGGAAAAATGTTTTTCTTTATAGGTTGATGGCCCATCAGGAAAAAGGAGCAAGCCAAAGAGGACATTGATGGAAATCATAATGATTAATTTTAAAAAGTGCAATTAATTTGAGGATTTGACCTAGATTAGTCAGAAATGGTGAACCATAATGTATGAAGTTGTGTGCAACTTAGTTTGCATAAGACTTTGACAATAATGATGATAATCTAGATTTGGCCTACCTCAATTACAGCCTATCTAAGTGCCATGTCAACAAGGATACTGATGAATTATAAACTTCCAATCCTATGTCTAAGTAGTCAGATTTAGGGTGCACTATAGTGATCTGAACCAATAAACACACCAACACCAACCTGGACAAAAAACTTCCGAAAAAATTAAGAAAGCAATTTTGTTATTCAAAAGGCATACAATTTTAAATCAATCAAATATGGCCCATAATTCCGATCATTCGGGCCTATCTAAGGGCCCTTTTTTGTTGGCTTCAATCGGTTTTTATTTCTTTTTGTCCTTGTCATAGAGTTTTTTATTTTCACTATTCAATTGATTTGCAGATTACTTTGTTTGAAGTTTGAATTCAAAATTTCAACCTGATTATTAAATATGTTCATTAGGGTGCATTTGTGCTTTGTGCCCACGAAGGATTCCGTATTCACAAGTTTCAATTTCAGAGAAAGAGAGATGAATCTTGCATTCCTACCATTGACATAGAAAATCAAAATTCTTTCTACCAATAAAAAAAAGAATTCATTTTTTTTTTTACAAGAAAAATGAGTTGCACCAAAGGTGCAAAAAAAAAAAAAAAAAAAAGCTTGCTTGAAAAATCATAACAATTTTCCTTTCTAACTACATTCCAAAGAAACCAAGTATGAAATCCACCCACTCCCTATAGGAACTAGTTTTTTGTGGGATCATTGAAAAGTTAGTTCATATTAATATGCATCCATTCCTCACCATAGGTGCGGGACATTTACACAATTAAAAGTAGTTATGTGCAAAAGAGAAAAAGTTATTTATGGTCATATGCAAAAGTCGAATGCTCATGTACAAATAGGGAAAGCAATGTAAGCATCCCTCGGGATGGATACATAATAATATTGCTCATATATATATATATTGATGACCATATATATAATATCTAATCTTATTGCGGTGACTATAATTTAATTCATTTTTGCTTTAATTTGCTATTGGAAATTCTCCAACCTTTATTCGAAACACAATTTAGGTATAATTGACAAGACCTTTGATGATACATTTACCTCTAGGCCATCATAATCATACTCTGTTGGGTTTATGTCTTGTATTCCGGTTTAGCCGGATGAGTCCACTGAGTTAGCCAAGGACTGGTTTAAAGTCAAGGGTATTTTGGTAATTATACCGGGGCTTTCTTGGTGGCCAAGAAAGCGGAGATTATATATTGTATAGTCTGTAACCCTAGACCTTGCGGCGGCAGTTGCCCGTGGTGTTCCCACACCACGTAGGAGAGATGAGGTGAGAGAGTGGGAATCTCTTGTATGCTTTACTTGTTATAGTGAAAATGTTCGTCCTCCTGTGCCCGTGGATGTAGCCCTGTTTGGGTGAACCACGTAAATCTCGTGTCTCTTCTTGTGTGTGGCTTGCTTCGTGTTGATTTTGTGATTCATGGATGCGCACAACAGGTGATGTCAGAAAATCACAACAATTAGTATCAGAGCCGAGGTTGGTATTCCTCGAGTTTCTAAGCGAGGTGGAGATCGCTCGGTGGCTTGGAGGTTGTGTGCATGAAGATCGACTGATTGAATCCTTGTCAAAGGGTTCAGATCTCTGTTTTCGTAATAGAGGAAGAGAGATCAGTTTCTTGATTTTTGGTTGGGCCACAATCGGAGAAGAAGAAGACGAGATTAGTGTGATCATTCTTGGACAGAATCTGAATTAAAGAAATAAAAACCGGAAAAGGATCCACAGCTTCTTTGTTGCAAAGATAGGGCTCAGATATTTGTTTCCGAAACAAAGAAGAAGAAGGTGATCTTGGTTGGGCCACAGTCGGAGAAGAAGACAATCGAGTCTCCTCCCTCCTGTTCATCGTCGCCAGGCCCAATCAGAGAGAAATCATCGAGGATTTCTCGGTCCAGAGAAAAACAAAACGTTCAAAACCAGGATTCTCGCCTTCTCCGTCGCCTTCGCCGGACTTCCAGTCGACGCCGTCGCAGTAGCCAACCACCGCCACCTTAATTGCCGGATCTTTGCCTCATCATCCGGCATCCCCTGCTGCACAGTCTCTGCGATTTTTGGGAATCGCGTGCGGGCCACCACCGCCTTTGCTGCGCTGTCTTGCGTCGCCGTTCTGCCGTCGCCGCCAGCCGCCACCCACCGCTGTCGCCAGACCAGCGAAGCCGGGGCCGAAGCAGCCTGCGGCCGGTCTGCAACTCGGTTGCAGAGGACGTTGCAGACGAGCGCAGCGTTGTTGATGATGACCCAGGTTACGGGTCTCGGGTCAGGTCAGTTTGACCTAACCCGCCATGGAGAAAGCCCAGTCAGCGTTAAGTGTGGGTCTGTTCGGTTTTCGGGTCGGTCAGTTGGATCCAACCCGTGGTGCAGCCCAGTCCAGTAGCACGAGTGCATGCCGGGTCGGGTGGACCTGGCCCATTTACTGGAAGCCCAACCCAGAAGTTCGCCCAGCAGATCAGCCAGCTCGGGTCAGGTCCGACCTGACCCATGTTAGCTGAGCCTAGCGACCAGCAGGCTGGTTCCAGGTCGGGTAAGACCTGGTCCATGTTCCCAGAGCCCAACCCAGCAGTGCATTAAGCAGTTCCGAGCCAGTTCGGGTCGGGTCAGACCTGACCCATGTGCGCAGAGAGCCCAGCCAGCAAGATCCAGGTCAGGTCCAGTGCAGGTCACGCCAGGTTAGTTCTGAACCATGTGCACGAAGCCGAGGCAGGAAATGCACAGCAGATTTCAGTTCGGGTTTTCGGGTCGGGTCGTCTCGACCCAACCCGTGGAGAGAAGCCCATCAGCGCACGTGCAGACCAGTTCCGGGTCAGGTGAACCCGACCTGGGTCCTCTCCAGAAGCACAGTAGAACTGATGTCATCAGTGACATCAGCAACAGTCAACAGGCAGATTTGACCAGTTTTAACGGCTAAAATTGTTTCTGCGATATCTTGATCGTCCGATGTCTGATCGGAGATCCGTTTGCGCCTACGGATTCGTTTTGAGCAGATCTACGCAGTGGAAGAGGTTGATTGGCTGCTTGATAGTCAAGGAGGAGGTTTGACCGATTGGAGCGTAGAAACTTGTTTCTATGATATCGGAGCCATCCTGAGTCGGATTTCAGATCCGTTTCTTCCAGCGTGCTCGTGTTGATGAGATCTACAACTTGATGCAGAAATCTGAAGGAGATTTAAACAGATGTGAATTTAGGCTTGAATTGGGTCTACTCGATCTAGTTGTTGTTGCAAACCCAATAATAGGAGTCGCCGGCCTAGTTGCAAAGGGTTTGCTGATGCAAACAAAGTTGTTCGTTTGGGGTTCACATGCTCTATGGATCGCATGTGATGTTATTCATCTTGCCAGAGCAAAGCCGGAAAAGCAGCAAGGAGGAGCTGATGCGTCAGCAGTTGTCAAACATGTGTTTGATTGATCGGAGGTCCAGTCAAATGGAGTTTTTGACTGCTCGGAGGCAGAGGTTTCTGCAATTGTGAAGTCATCTGGACTTGTATTCCTGATCTGTTTTGCTTGCATGCTTGTGGTGATTGGATCTTCACAGTGTTGTTGAAGATGGGGAAGGATGGTGAGTGATTCAGATATCACTCAGATTCGTCAATGGTTTCAAGCTTTTAGTTCGAGGTGGAGTTTGACGAGATGAACTTTGTTCAAAGTTCATGTGCTTGTTCAACATGTCAAAGTGTTTAAGAAGACTGTATCGTTGGTGCAGTGACGTACCATTCAGCAAGATACGTGAAGACATTGCCGGTTTTATCTCCTAGTAGCTCGAGTTGTACGGAGTTGTACAGAATTCAAGCCAAGGTGGAGATTGTTGGGTTAATGTCTTGTATTTCGGTTTAGCCGGATGAGTCCACTGGGTTAGCCAGGGACTGGTTTAAAGTCAAGGGTATTTTGGTAATTGTACCGGGGCTTTCTTGGTGGCCAAGAAAGCGGAGATTATATATTGTATAGTCTGTAACCCTAGACCTTGCGGCGGCAGTTGCCTGTGGTGTTCCCACACCACGTAGGAGAGATGAGGTGAGAGAGTGGGAATCTCTTGTATGCTTTACTTGTTATAGTGAAGATGTTCGTCCTCTTGTGCCCGTGGATGTAGCCCTGTTTGGGTGAACCATGTAAATCTCGTGTCTCTTCTTGTGTGTGGCTTGCTTTGTGTTGATCTTGTGATTCATGGATGCGCACAACGGGTGATGTCAGAAAATCACAACAATAGTCTGCTTTTAAAATTCTCAAAGACTTTTATCTTAAAACTCAATGTAATTACTTCCTTAATGTTTGTTAACATTTTTAGTAATCTCTATGTAGCATTTCATATAACCCCTCGTAGTTTCTAGGAATCTCTATATGGTTTTTAAGTTTATAGGTCCACTCGTATTTGTGATGATTAAATGATAAAAAAAAGTCAAATGCAATTAAATTATTTTGGGATTTGCCCACAAAACTGTCCTCGTACATAATATTCACCTTTAAGCAGTGAAAGTTCAAGCATTTCTCATTCAGGTGTTCGTACGATATCTTAGAGACATATGATATTAAATGTGTGATATCCTAAAGTAGTGCGATATCACACATATCACCTAGTGTGATATCCTAAGGCCGTACAATACCCTACTACTACTGTTTATGCAACTTCACAGGAAATATTAAAATTTCAATTATTTTGGGGCAAATTTCAGGTTTAAGGTAAGTTATATGGCCAATATCCCAATTTCTTTAATAACACAAATCATACAAACATGCATATTGATTTGATAATACAAGTCATTCAACATGGGTGGCAAGGAGCACCTCTACTCCTCTATGTGGGTCCACCACTAATGTCATCCAATCCTGCTTATTAAAAGGATCAATATAAGTCAACATGCAGATCAACTTAGTTTACTAATACGAGTATCCTTGCATACTGACTTGATAATATATACAAGCCAGTCAACATAGTTGGAGAAGGAGCACCTCTAGTCAAGTTTGTGGGTCCCACCATTAATGTCATCCAATCAAATTTAGGACCTTTTCTCACACGGACCTCTCACTCTCATACATAAATGTTCTACAATGATAATCAATTGTGGAGGAAGAAAGCTTGTCCATGTTCATAATTTCCTTTTACTTTTTTCCCTTGTCAGGTTCACGAAGCGAGATAATTAGTCCATATTGATAATTTTCTAAACAAGATTACATCATCACATAGTTATATTGTTTTGAGTCAGAATTGTCTAAGGCCTTCACCTAAGGTGATGGGGAGTGGACCGGCCAAGATCCGTCACACTGAGGAATACGCGGCATTCATGTGGACAGCAGTGTCTCATCTAAAATAACCCCTTTTCATGGTGATGTGTCAGACTACGTATCTCATGCCCCATTTGTAAAGCGGATAAAAACATGAGATTATAAGCCAATTAAAACTTTCGTGTCCAATAAAACAAATAGACCACAACATGTGGCCCCCAATCATGGTACCACAATAGATCATAGCTCGCAATGAAGTTGAATATTGGTTAATTCACCAATAAATACAATAAAAACACCAATTGAAACAGAGGGTACAATACACAGTTTAGAGTAAGCATATGAATCAATTCTTAGGGGCATGTTTTGGGGGAGGGTAGGGTAAAGTAGAGTAAAATAAAATTTTTAAAATTCAAATTTCCCTCCTCCTTTTTAAAAGAAAGTAAAAAAGTCATCACTAAATTATTAAAAAACTCCACTTCTTATACAAAAAGTTAATAAGATTTCATATCAAACAACTAAAAATAAAAAGTCATCATAACCCAATCATATATTATTCTTTCTTGAATTTAGGTTTACTCTACTCTACTTTTCCCTACCCCTCCCCCAAACATGCCCTAAAGTTAAAGTAGATGATTAAGATGCAGTTTAACTATATGGCCACAACTAAAAATCTAGGCCACCAGAAAAATAATTATCTATTCTTAAAAGTATGAAGTCACTTATGTGCTGGTCACGATGCATCGGTAGATGTCGTATACACACACTCGTACTCAATAACATCAGGCTCAACCGCCTGAACTATCTCTAGCGAAACCTCCTCAAGATAAGCAGACTTGGTACCTATACACCAAGTACATCATCATCAGACTATAAGGTAGTTGGCAGGCAGATAGACACAATCCATAACAAATTCACAATATCGAAAGTGTAAAGATAATATGATCAAATGAGAAAATGATAACAATAAACGATAAACAATATACGATGAACAATGATACAAAGAATGGAAATACTAACCCAATCACTACATAATAGAACAATCCACATAGGCCAAAGCATTGGGTAAAGACCCGGCTGTTAAGACGAAGGATCAATTTGTCTTCGGGTGTACAACACCTTGTCCACATTCATAGAGCACAAGGCTCCGTTAATAACATCAGATGGTCAAACTAGTCCAAAACTCGGGATAGTCTGACTTCAGGTTGCCAAACAACTTTATTCATGTCATGTTGGACATCCGTGCCAAAACCAATCTGTTGTTGTCCAAAAGCCCAAGATCCTAAAGATAATAGTCCCTACATAAAGGTGCCCCTCCTATGCAAGACTCATACCGCTTAGTGGTACTTGACCAATAAATCCTAAGTCAAAGTGAAGGGTTAACTTCCAGTAGACATGTCACACCCCGAACTCGAGATTTGGGGATTTTGTTGTGGGTTCCAAGGAATGACACACGTACCCGTGACAATTCGTGCCATGACCAGACACGTATGAACTGTCACAAGGGTGTTCCCACCGGTACGTGTGAGGAAGATCCACTAACACGTATTATCAACATAAGCAATTTAAGCGGAAACCTGGAGATTTCACCTGCATATATATCATAAGCATTCATAAAACATTCATCTTAATCTATTAAATAGACCAATCTGTTAATCGAACCCAACTACATGCATAAATATGGAAGTACATGATAAAATACAAATATCAAGATGCCAAAATGATCCCTGTTGTGCTCTGTCGAGGAGGATCACGAAAAGATGTCATCCTCGTTCCACTCATTCACATCCCGAGGTAACGCTGGGTTCCCTCCGAGATCGCACTGATTGCCGGACTAGCATCGGGTTCTGTACCTGTAACACCATGGTAATTCCAGTTAACACGACGGTTAAGAAAAGATAAGGATACATGAGCTTAACATAATAGATCAATGGAATTAAAATGACATACTGATTAAAGAGATCAATATCGAAATCTAGGCACCGATGCATATGAGTTAGCATGAATAAGGAATCATGAATAAAGAATATATCATACCAACGTGGCAACCACATCCGCTATCTCCTTTCTAAAAGAGAGTAAACTGATCCTTAGGAAACCACTAGTGGCTGGGCCAGGGCCGACTAGCTGCCCGCGAGAGTGTCGACTCACTCTCCTGATACACTGTAGTAGGAAACTGATAGAATACTCCCATGGGGTCCCGTCGAACCTCCTATGGGGTATAAGCCAAGTGGCACCGACTCTAAACACACCGGAAATAATCTAATGTCCTTGTTTAACATATACTATTCTGTTTGTACTCGTGCAAACGTGTACTCAATCTTGTTGGAAATATAATCGGAGAATCACAACTAAGTAGAATACTTTTCATCAATAAGCATACTGATATGGACTAACATGTTTGAGGTCAAGGTTACTATCAATATGAATGTAAGATTGTGGGGTCATCAAGGAGAGTTACTAGCCAATCCTATGCTAGATAATCTGGGTTTCCAAGGTCATTCAATACGGTGTATTCATAAGACATTCGGTGTTCTGGTATTACCATTCTCGGTGTTACCTCATGTATATAAAGGACACTTCACCTTATGCCAACACTCATGACGTAAAATTGAAAACTAACCGGAGAATCCAGAAGAAAAGAGTGATAGCTCGACACTCCCTCTTCTCCATGTTAATCACCGTTGGGCTAGTTTAGGGTAGCAAAGGATCTAATTCTATGGTCCTATATGGTCTTAGATTGAACCTACAACCTATAGTAAGTGTGGGTGGACACCTCGGTCTCTTTTTAAGGTTGAAGGGAGTAACCCATGATTAGGCTATCCATAGACTATAGAAAGTCCATAGTCAAGCATAGAATTCATTTTGGAACACATTTCTATAAGTTACAGGTCAGGTTTATCCGACCGGTTGGATATGGGTCCGACCGATCGGTCGCTCCTAGAAGGGAAATTCAACTGGTCGAGCTGGGTGACCGACCGGTCGGACTACCTTAAGAGGCAATCGACCGATCTGGCTTCAGAACTGACCAATCGGCCCTGAAGCACTCTGTTACGGGAGGATTTTTATTCCACTGATACCTCTCTTTCAATACACCGTTCTACCTGCAATAGAATCCACCTACAAGCTTCCATTCCACACTCTTGGGTTCTCTAAAAGACCATTATTAATTTACTCATCGTAAATCACCATAAAACACAAATCAATCCATGTATTTTTCTTTGAGTTGTAAAAAGGGGTATAATCACAAATCTCAACAAGAATCAAGAAATAAGCCATACATGTAAAGAAAATATATCCTTATACTTGCCTTAAGCTTGGTGCTTCACCCAAGTTGATTTGCCCCTTGGTTAGATGGAGAATAAGGCTCCTCTAATGAAAATCTAACACATTCATGAAGGAAAACAAAAATGAGATGCATGCATGTTTAGGACTTGAATCTCTTGTCTCTTATTAAGCTCAATAACTCAAAAGAAGATGGGATTCCATACCTCAACTCTTTTATAAGCAAGATGAAGAAGATGATGCCCTAATTTCAAGATGAGAGCAAAAGACCAAAGAGGAAAACAAGAAGTCCAAGGAGGAAGAAGGAGGAACCCAATCTTCTTGCATGCAAGTCTCCAATCACCAAGAATGAGGACTAGAGGAGAAAGAAGATGATGGGAGAAAGGAGAAGGGACTGACTGCAACAAGGAAGGAATGAGAGGAAGAATGGGTTGATGGGGTTTTGGGGGTTTTTAAATGAATGAAGTTTCTGGAATTTGCAAAGAAGCCCTCTTGGTTTCTATATATTTCCGGTTATGAATCAATGGGCTTAAATGGGCTGGATGAGTTCGAATAAAATTGGGCCAAACATAAAAGATATCCAACAAGATGAAACTCACCCAATGCAACTAATATGATGCATAAATAATGTAAAACCATGAAAATACAAAATCCAATGGTCTTAGACTATCTATTGAGGTTCAAACCCAACCCAACTACCTATCCATGATCTAAACCTTTTGAGACTTTGGCTCAATTAGCCTACCAATCAGAGAAATAAAAATTAACATGAAGCGGGATATTCCAAACCTCTCCTGCGCATCACTCGGTCCTGTTTCTAAATGTTAAGAATCTAACTATGCATGGGGTACAGGTCTAGCTATGAATGTTGAAATGCTTCAAAAATGGGAAAAATTACTTTCGGGCATTTCATCAAACACATTACAAGCAACAATAATATCTTCACTAACACATCACCATCCAAACTAGAGGGGAAAAATAAAAACCGAGATTTAGGGCTTGAAACAGACCTGGATTCAAAATGAGAGATTAGAGCAGAGATATCTCGATTTTACAAGATGAAGGTTGGAGCAGATGTCTCTTGATGTAGTTGGAGGTCGAAGGTCGAAGTGAGGAAGTAGCAATGTTATAAGGAAGTTGAGGATGGAGGATGGAGGCTTCGGCGTGGCTAGGAGGATGGAGGCTTCGGCGTGGAAGAAGAAGAGCATGTGGACGCAGGGGCGGAAATGAACAGGAGACGTCTGATCTCTATCGCAAATGAATATAGACTTTGGGGCGACGAAATTCATTTCGTCCCCAATCAGTCCCTGTTATTGCGACGATAATTTTCGTCGCCTATGTGACACCTAATTTTTTTTTTTGCACGAACATAGGTATTTGTTGAAAGTTGCGACGACATATAAATTTCGTAGCTAATAATGTGTTTTGGCGACGATATTTTACCTTAAAGAGACGAAATTTTACTCATCTCTAAAATAATTTTTTTTCCTTAAATTGCCGATGAAAAATAAATTTTGTCGCTAATAATGACTTTAGGAGACGAGATTTTATTTCGTCGCCATATTTCCTCGCCAAAACACCATTCTGTTGTAGTGACACGTCCACCCTTAGGTGGGAACTGCTAGCCCACCAGCCCACCTTTGGTTCATCCACTCCATCAATTCCATCATTTTCTCTTTATCTACTCCTCTTTTGGTGACGCATGAAGATTGAAGTCTAGATTATGCGCAAATCAAATCTTTTTCCTTGATGTCTTGTATCATGGGTAAGGAGAGATTTCTTTTTCTAGTTTTAGTTATTTTTTTTGGATATTATTGATTGTATTGGTCCGTTTTAATTTAAAAAGATGCAATTAGTGAGGTCAAGGTGTCCCGCCTTGGATCGGTATCGTATGTTTGTGTGTGGTGACAGCACGCACTTGTGTGCGGTGTTTTTGTAGTCTTTTATTAATTCTGCCAATACAATGTTCTAATTTCCCATAATAAACAAAACTAGAATTCTTTTTATTTTATTTTTTATCCATTATATTTGAATGATTTATTTCTAATTTTTAGTTTTATGCATGGTTTATTTCTTTTTCTTCAATTGGTGGTTTGATTTAGTTTCTTGTTTTGTTGTTTCTAGTTCTAAGATTGTTTTAGTTTAGGACTTTTTTAGGTTAGGTTTATTTTTGATTTTTTATTTAATTCTCAGATTTGGATTTGTAAGTTAAATTTAATGTTCAAATTTAGCAATGTGTATTCTTATAGATTTTATTATGCTAGCATTAGTTTTTCAATTAGGACAGGTTTTTTGCAAAAACTAGCTCCTTGTGGATATGATCTCGACTCACTGGGTAAAACTACAATTGAGACTTGCACTTGGGACCATCAATCAATTCTCCACTCTCTACTTGAAACACAATTTCGATATAATTGACAAGACCTTTAATGATGCATTTAAATTTATAATCTCTAGATCGTCATAATTGTTTTCCCTTTTTAAAATTCTTCAAAGAATTTTATCTTAAAACTACCTCCTTAATGCTTGTTGACATTTTTTAGGAATCTCTAAGTAGCATTTCATAAAAACCCTTGCATTTTTTTGAAATCTCTATGTAGTTTTTAAATGTGACCCGTTCAAGGATAAATTTTTGGGGCTTCCCCTATTTGTGAGGATGAAATGATCAACACCAGTCAAATGCAATCAAATTATTTTGGAATATTGGCCACAGAATTAACCGTAAATTTGACATTCACCCTTGAACAGTCAAAGTTTTAAAAAGTTCAAGTGTTTCGAGAGACGTGAAATATCCTATTGCCCTTGCGAAATCGAACTTATCTTGTCCGATATCTTAAGCCGTCTGATTTCCTACTACATTTATAGAAACAGTTCTGCGCAAAATATTAAATTTTAAATCGTTTCGAGGCAAATCCAATATTTAAGGCCAGTTGTACGGTAAATATTTCAATTATTTTAATAGCTAATTGTACGGTCGACATATCATTTATTTTAATAATAATGCAAATTGATCATACGAACATGCATATTGATTTGGTATTGCAAGTCATTCAACATAAGTGGCAACTCTGGCAAGGAGCAGCACCCCTGCTCAAGCATCTGGGACAGCACGATGGTCATTCAATCATGCATATTGAAACGATAAATACAATCAACATGCAATCAACTTATTTTAATAATAGATTAATACAAGTCATAGTGTCATACGGACGTGCAGATTGAATTGGTAATAAAAGTCGGTAAACGTGGTTGGAGTTAACAGGCTCATACAATCTCAATTCTGAAAAATATGCACGTCTAGTCAAGTCTGTAAGTTTGTGGGTCTCACCACCAATGTCATCCAATCAAATTATCGAATTTAGTACCTTTTCTCACACGTATACCTCTCACTCTCATATATAAATTTTCTACAATGATAATGCAACTCTGGAGGAAGAGAACAACTATGTGACTTGTCCACATTCATAATTTTCTTTTAAAATCATATATAAAAAATACAACGTGGAAACAAAAAGTGCATAGACAATTCAATAATGAAAATATCTTAGGAGAAACAAATAAACTCATGAAAATCTAATATCGAAAATAAAAAACTGAAACCAAAAAATAAAAGAAAAAACATAAATCTCTATTTAGAATGCAATTTAGATATAATTGACAAGACCTTTGATGACGAATTTAAAGTTATAATCTCTAGATCATCATAATCATTTTCCCCTTTTTAAAATTCTCCAAAGATTTTTATCTTAAAACTATCGCTTTTATGCTTGTTGACTTTATTTAGGAATCTTATGTAGCATTTCATACAATCCCTTGTAATTTTTAGGAATCTCTATGTAGTTTTCAAATGTGTCCAGTCCAAGGATAAGTTTTTGGGTCTACTCCTATTTGTGAGGATGAGATGATCAATACAAGTCAAATGTAATACTTTGGGATATTTTGCACACAACTGTTGTTAGACAGAATATTCGCCCTTAAACAAATAAAGTTTTAGTGTTTCTACATACGTGAAATATTCTAAGGCCGTTCCGATATCGCATATATTACCTTGCACCATATCCTACTACTGCTATAGTAATAGCTCCACGGAAAATGTTAAATTTTTAATCATTTTGGGGTAAATGCAATATTTAAGGCCAGTTGTACAATGGAATCTTTTTTATTTTAATGGTACAGTCAGCATCTCAATTTTTTTAATAATACAAATCATGCAAACATGAATTTTGATTTGATACTACAGGTCATTCAAACTGTGTGGCAAGGAGCACTTCTGCTCAAGTGTGTGGGTCCAGTCAAGTGTGTGGGTCCAGTACTAATGTCATCCAATCATGCACGTTGAAAAGGTAAATACAAGTCAACATGCAATCAACTTATTTTAATAATACAAGAATAAATAAATGATTCTTACTATGGTGGTAAGAGGTTTGGTTCTTACCAACTTAGCAAGGAATCAAACCATGTCAAAAACTTTTTCTCACCAAAAGACTTGTTACCTCACCTGATGCCCTCTTCCCTCATTAGGGTTCCTCAACCTCATCCGAGGGCTCCCTCACCAAAGGGTTTGGGCCCCAACCCCTTGAGTTTGGGATACCCAAAAAAAAAATAAAAGTCATACAACATGCACATTGAATTAGAGCCTGGGTCCTCTTAGTGGAATCCCCACAATGACAGCTTGCCCAGAGTGACATGGGGCACCTGATAGGTCTCTTCATGATCACCATAGGGATTTTACTCATATAATCTCAATTCTATTGAATTGATAATAAAAGTCAGCAAACATGGGCCGAAAAGACATACCTCTTGTCAAGTTATGGGTCCCACCACTAATGTCATCCAATCAAGTTATTGAGTTTAGTACCTTCTCTCACACGGATACCTCTCACTCTCATACATAACTTTTCTACAACGATAATGTCCATATTCATAATTTTCTTTTATACCTTGTGGTTCACGAAGCTACTTGACCTTCTTTCGCTAGATGCCGTGGAAACGGTGGTGAAGACTTTTCCCCGAAACGCCGAGATTTCTGCCCACAATTCCGTGCAGGGATTTTCCAAACTAGGTTGCATCACTATATAAGAAACAGACCAGGGCTAGTATTCTCTGTACCAGTCTTTCTTCCCTGCTACAGCAGCCATACAAACACTAGAGTGTAGATCTGAGAGATTCTAGCATTTCAAGGCCATGAAACTTCACCTCCAACTCCTATTTCTTATTGCTCTCTCCTCTCAATGCTCCAAAATATGCGGCTGCTATGAGGAAGAAAGAGCTTCTCTCTTGAGTTTCAAGTCTCTTGTTGATGACCCTTCAGCGCGCTTGTCTTCTTGGCAAGGCCATAACTGCTGCAGCTGGCATGGAATTCGCTGTTCTGATTCCTCACATATTGTCTCTATTGATCTGCGAAACCCCCAACCACACAAACTTGTCCGCGGCTTTACCTCAAGGCTTTTATCTATTTCCAACTACCCAGTGCTTGTCTCTCTTTCCAAAACCAAATCCATGGCCATTAGTGGAACGCTATCTCCATCTTTCTTCACCCTTCGCCATCTTCGGTACCTTGATCTCAGCTTCAACAATTTCCAACATTCCAAAATACCTCCTCAATTAACAAATCTCAGAAGACTCACTTATCTCAACCTCTCGAATTCTATGCTTTCTGGCTCTGTCACAACGCAACTCGCCAACCTCTCCTTCCTACAATTCTTGGATCTCTCTTGCTCTATTTCGATTATGGATCTCTCATCCTTCACATACAACTTGTCTCACACAGTCCCCTCCACGAAATACCCAAATTCCTACATCCTCACTAGCTCGGTCTCTTGTTCGAATTTAAATTGGTTGAGTGGGTTGACAAATTTGAGGGAGCTTCAATTAAATGGTGTAGACCTATCTGTGGCATCTCTTGATAGGAACTGGGCAGAACCCATATCATTTCTCTACAATCTAAGGCAGCTTCAGCTTTCCAATTGTGGAATATCCAGCATGATTCCTATAAATCAATTACTCAATCTCACACGTCTTTCTTCCCTGGTACTGGATTTCAATTCTTTTGCCTCTGCTATCCCAGTTCAGCTTGTCAATCTCACTTCCATCACACATCTGGATCTCAGTGCTTCGCATCTCCAAGGGTCCATTCCTTACCTTCCTCAACTTCGAGAACTATATGTAGCTGATAATGAAAATCTTACCATGGATCTCTCATTGTTGTTTGCACTCCCATGGCCATACTTGCACACACTTTCAACTCAATATACCTACACTGTTGGTCGAATTCCACCTTCCATCTCGAATGCCTCGTCATTGACTACTCTTCTTGCATCAAGTTGTTCAATTCAAGGACCTATCCCCTCTTCTCTTACAAACCTTTCTAGTTTACAGTATCTAGACCTCTCTCTAAACAACCTAACAGGAAGCCTTCCACTTTCCATATCTGGTTTAAGAGATCTTTGGTACTTGAAAGTCAGCTACAACAATTTAAAAGGGCAGATACCTGAATCAATTTGTAAAATTTCTTCTCTTCAAGTGCTTCTTTTGTATGCTAATGGTTTTAATGGAACAATCCCCAATTGCATTGGTCGCCTTGATCTTAAAAGAATAGATCTGGGACATAACTCCATGGAGGGAACTATCTCTTCATTGTTTTCATTGTTCCCCAAGTCCTCACCATTAACAATAAGTTTTGGCTTTAGTGGGATTACTGTCAAGGTAGATTCTAAACCATTTCCACCAACTTTTCAACCATGGTTTTTGGACTTAAGCTCATGTGGTATCGAGGGAGAAATCCCTGCTTTCCTTTCTAATCTGACCGTTCTTGCTTACCTAAATCTGAGAGGAAATAACCTAACAGGGTCAATTCCTTCTTGGTTGTTCAAACTTCCCAATCTCTCTTTTTTGGATCTTTCATTCAACAATCTTGAGGGAACTCTCCCACCTTCACTTCAAATGCAGTCCAACTACCTAATTACAGAACTAGTCTTATCAAGGAACAGGCTTCAAGGGGCTCTTCCTCTTCTGCCTGAGGCTGCTGAAGTTGTTGATCTTTCTTGGAATAATTTCACTAGTGAAATTCCAACTCTCATTGGAGAGAGACTATCCCATGCTAGATACATTTCCTTCACAGAAAACCGGCTCTCTGGCCCAATTCCTCACTCCCTATGCAGACCGAACAATGTTCTTCTATTGGGCCTTGCTCTTTCGAACAACCATTTGTCCGGGGAAATTCCTTCGAGCATTGGAAACTGTAAATCTTTAATTGCTCTGGACCTTGGCACAAACAACCTCTCTGGAATCCTCCCTAATGAGCTCAAATATGTAAAGAGCCTCAACTCTTTGGAGGTAAGCAACAACCGTCTTGAAGGCTCTTTTCCAAATTTCATCCAACATCTTGCAGAGCTAGAGGTCCTAAACTTGGAAAGAAATCAGTTTGAAGGGAGAATTCCAAATTTCATTGAAAAGCTTCAAAATATTAAAATTCTCATGTTGAGGTCGAACTACTTCAATGATTCGATCCCAAGAGAGATAACCCAACTGCAAAAACTCCAAATCCTTGACTTATCATACAACAAACTCTCCGGTTCAATTCCCAAAACCATCGGTGATCTCACCATACTGACTCGACGGCCTAAGGATGGACACTTGCTCGGTCACGTGATTTTATATTGGTATCATGCCATGGGATTGGAAATAGTGAGCAAGAATAAAGTTCAGGACCTTGAAAACATCTTTTCATACAACAGCGGTATTGATCTTTCGAACAATCTATTGGAGGGAGAGATCCCAAAGGAAATTTGTCAGTTGCAGGGCCTTTACATGCTCAATCTCTCACATAACCATCTTTCAGGTCAGATACCAATGAGCATTGGCAACATGAGTGGATTGGAGTCATTGGATCTTAGTTTCAACCATATGGCAGGCATAATACCACAAACGTTGACCTTGTTGGACTTCCTAGGTGTTTTGAATCTCTCTTATAACAACTTAAGTGGGAAGATCCCAACAGGGGAGCACTTTGATACATTGAGCATAGATGGGTCAGCTTACATTGGAAATGATCAACTGTGTGGGCCACCCCTAGTGAGGAGATGTTTGAGTGGTCCAACTAGTGCTCATCTGGGTCAGGTGTATCGAGGGGAGAATGAAGAGGAGATGATACAGCTTTATAGGGTTGTGGCCCTCGGTTACGCAGTTGGGCTTGGTGGACTCTTTACTGTTTTGGCAATCAGAAAGAAACAATGGTGGGATGGCTATTGGAGAGGTGTGGACAACTTGTCATTGATCATAATCGTATGGCTCTCAAGGATCCATGTAAGGAAATGATGGTGTCTATGTATGAAATGATCCCAATGCCTTGAGCTTATACATATAGATAATGGGCCATGGCAGATCATCTTGATATTGTATTTAATATGAACGTCAATCCTTTGTCCTGATGCATGAATCTAGATGTAATAATTTTTCGTACCCGCAACACACTATAATTTCAGCCAGAATTCGAATAATACTCACCACCGGTTGAATTTTGTATAAATGTAACTAAAGAAAGTTGAAGGCATTGGTGTAATGGTAAGAAATTGTTAAACTTTGAAACCCTTAAATTAATGGTTATATTGATCAGATTGGTGGAATGGTAAGAAATTGTTAAACTTTGAAACCCTTAAATTAATGGTTATATTGATTAGACTCAAATATATTGGGTTGGGTTCACACCCACCGTAGACCATGGCTTGATTTAGTGTGTAGATAGTTGACCGATTCTAATTCCTGAACTTACTCCTTTTTTTAGGAACTTACTAATTTACATGACATCAATTACAATTTTAGATTGCATAATAAATACATATGTTGAATGTAAGATTCAAGTGATATTAAGTCTTTTTTTTTTTTTTAACCTAGTCAAGGAGACTGGGACACAAGAGAAAGTCCATATATATGGAAAGAAAGCTCACTCACGTGAGAAAGGAGCTCGCACACATGGGAAAAAATCCCACATAAGGGGAAAGGAAGTCCGTATACGCAGGAAAAGGTGTCATACCTAGAGTTCAACTTTAAGCACCAAGGTAAGAACTGACGCCTCTTACGATTGAGATAAGAGGCCGTTCTTCAATGACATAAAGTTGCAACAACAGGCTTCAACTATTTTTGCCGTAAGCTAACTGGATAAAAATAATATTAATGTAGTATTTATTTATAGATATTTCATATAAGTTGTGATAATTTATGTGTATTACTTGGGTAATCAGTATTTGCATGTGGACCTATTGAACTCCACACAAACCAAAACTCAATTATCAAATGGTTTGTAAAAAAGGTCATCCAGTGATGTTCATTAATGAGATAACATATGTCCCAGATCAACTTAGTTTTTTACTCCAATAAAAAATGGCCCACATTAGTCCCACGACATAAATTGCCCATTTGAGGCAATTGAAAAATTAAATACAAAAGAGGTGCTGGGACAAAAATTGAAAGTTTTGTGAAATTCACATGTTGAATGTGAGGTTCAAGCTAGTGACATGAAGTCTTGTTTTTTTTTTGTTTTTCTTATTTTTAAAACCGTGCCAAGGGACAAAAACCCAAGAGAAAGCCCATAAACACAGGAAGAGAGCTTACTCACATGGAAAATGAGTCCATACAAATGGAGGGAAATCCCACACAAGTGAGAAGGGAGCCCGCATATGTGGGAAGAAAGCCCACATATGATTAAAGAGGTGGCATACCTAGTGACATGCAGTAGCAACAACAGGCTTCAACCTTTTTTGCTACAAGCTGATTGGATAAAATAAAATTAATGTAGTATTTATTCATAGATATTTCTTGTAAGTTATGATAATTTATGAGTATTACGTGGGTAATCAGTATTTTTGTATGGACCTACTGGACTCCACTGAAACCCAAACTCATTTTTCAAATGGTTGGTAAAGAAGGTCATCCATTGATGTTCATTAATGAGAGAACATATGTCCCAGATCAACCTAGTTTATTACTCTAATAAAAAAGGCCCACATCAATTTTTATTTTGTTCCTCTTCCCAATCAACAACCAGTATATAGCAGTCAAAAGAGGAGGTGTGGGGCCAAAAATTGAAAGTTTCAACTAAGCTTTGATAGGATGCGCCGCCTGTAGTGCAACACATGGGCGACGCTTGAGGGCCCTAGTAGCAAGCTACTGTAGTGGCTCCCCCACAAGAAATAAATTTACTATCATGTGACCCAATGGGCCACCTTTAAGAACAGATACTATACTTGATCTTAGCCAAAAGGCCGAGAAAAGTATGTTCTTAAAATCTTCTTCCATCTGATTTTATTGATTCTATTTGTCCATTCTATCTACTCCTAAGCAATGTGGCACTAGACCAACCCATACGTATTTCATTCCCTTCCCTTGTCAGGTTCATTAGTCCATTTCCAGATCTCACCAAGAATTACTGGTCCATCCCTGGATCATCTATTTGATGGCGTACCACTTTACTAGTTAAAACTTTTTTTGTGATCGTTGATCATGAGATTCATGGCCTGTGTAAGAACATAATTCCATAACCTAGAAGCATGCTATTGCACAATCACTGCCCATGGCCCATCCATTGGACGGTTGAGATTGACTTATCAACAAGTTTCAAGTCTTCATAAATGGCTTTCATCGGATGATATTTTCTGTCAATCGTCCTTGATCCAAACAATGGCACATAGGTCTCCTTTGGTTATCCATGCCGTCGTCCTAATGGAAATTGATTGGTAACGTCAATAGAAATACATTATTACAACAGAAGTATATTATTATTTTTTACCCCTGAAAAGAAAAACAGAAATAGACTGAAAGAGTTTTTATATATTAAACGTTGGTTTTGACTATGTCAGTTTAAATTTAGACTGTCCAATTTCATCTCAGTTTCAAGTACGACTCTCAAAGTTTAATTTCAATTTTGACCATTTTATTAATTTTTACTTGGCATAGAACCAGCACAATTTTAATTGGCATTGAAGCCCATGGTCAATGGGGTAGAATTTCGGTATGAGTAAGCTAGATGTAAACTTGTACTAAAAATCCTAAAAAATATATATATATAGATTTATCCTAATAAGGGCCTATTTGGTTAATGGTATTCCAAAGTAAAGTAAAGCTTCAAATCAAAAGAGAATAAAATATGAGGAGTTAATTTAGTAATACTGTGATTGCTTTTTATCTTTACCGACTTGATAAAGATTTGAAATTCACAACCTCTCATTACTTCAGGCTCATTTATTTGTTGTCATCTACATATATAAATGATTCACATGTGTAATAGTTATGCATCATCATATTTATTTGTGCTTATTTACACATAAGGTGTGAATGTTGTGTTGTATAAAGTTGTTTGAAATGTTTACACCTATACAAGTGCGAAAGTGATTCACATGCCTTTTACAAAAAGGTACTTGTACGGTCCCACGATATTTCTTCTCCTGTGGGCCCCATCAATCACTTTTAATTCTTTTTCATTCTTGTGGGTCCATATTTGTAATTTAAAGCATTCAATTTTGTTATTAAACTAGTAAACACCAAGGCCATAAATTAATTCTCTTAAATCTTCAAAAATTTCAAGTAGTTTTTAAAAAGGTTTTAACCTATAAATCTAATTATTTGCACCTTTGTTGGCCCCCAGTTCATGTTTTGAACTGGTCAAGATTCTTATATCTTAAATTTTCATAGATTTGAATAAATTTGTGAAAAATGTCCAATGCATCGAACCACATATGAAACCATTGAATGTACTCTTTTGCTCATGTGAAAATGGTGGTTTTGAAAAATAAAATTTGTAATGAATTTCACTTGTGTAACATTTGCATATTATTATATATATTATGACAATACCTCTTTGGCGGAAAGGCAACACGTGACGCAGCCCTCTTTGTGAGAGAGCGACACGTGGCGCACTCTCATTAAAGTCCTAAGATTTTCTTCTGTTTGAAATCTACAAATGTAATCTAATCACAATAATAATTCCCAATAAATAAGGATCTCAAGTTAATAAGGATAATTCTCCATCTCTCTCAAACTCTTTAATTTCGGATTCTATACAAATTAAGTTTTCTAATTCATTATGAATTAGTATTTTCCAATTTGCATGATTAGGAAATTCATTATAAATAGAATTGCAGTCATCTTCTTTACATATTATTCAATTTGTCAGTCTGGCTAAAGCTCTCTCACGACTCCTTCCTCTTCTCCTTCAAGTTGTCTCCAGTTCAGGTATATCTATCTTTTTTCTTCAATCAAAATTTATTTATTATTTTAGTATGCCTTTGCCATTATCACGATGAACCCATCTCCAACTGCAACTCTCTGCAGCCAGCCATCGATAATATATATATCATCACATGCGTAAAGCTTTTGTTTCTTTCCCCTCTCGCTCGTGGTAGTTTCTTTTTACACATATATGTCATCAAATTTCAACTAACCATCGACCCATCTCTAGCTGCAACTCTCTAGATCATCCTTCTCAACCGGCCATCGACCCATCTCAACTTTTGAGAAGCAACGTTCTCTTCTTCCTTTCTTTTTCTTCTTTCTTCTTTTCTTTCTTTTCTTCTCTGTTTTCTTTCCTAGCCATCGATCCATCTACAACTGCAACTCTCTGGATCGTCCTTCCCAATCGAGCAACATGTTCTTCTTCCTTTCTTTTTCGTCTTTCTTCTTTTCTTCTCTGTTTTCTTTCCCAACCATCGACCCATCTCGAACACAACTCTCTGGATCGTCCTTCCCAACTGAGCAACGTTCTCTTCTTCCTTTCTTTTTCTTCTTTCTTCTTTTCTTTCTTTTCTTCTCTGTTTTATTTCCCAGCCATTGACCCATCTCCAACTGCAGCTCTCTGGATCATCCTTCCAAATCGGCTATGTAGGTTAGCGAGGTAGAACATGATTTCCACACCAGCTAAACAGCCGTAAGAGATGATAGCCACAAATATAATTAGAATGGCGTAAAAGGTCAATGACGCCAGGAGGATTACTATTAAATTCGGTGACAAGAACAGATTAGACTCATGGTCGCAGAGAAGCGGAAATTTGCTCTGTACGAATCAGTGAATGCTACTGTTGGGGTAGTCCTCATGATCGCAGAATATGAATTTCATGGTGTTGTTGTACCAAGTAACTCAGAGAGAGGAAAGACGAGCTACTCTTTATATAAAGGCATTCCTATTTTTTTTGTTAGTTGATCTTTTTATTCAATACTTGGGCAGCCTTCCGTATGTGCATGTTACGGTTCTCTTCAACGGTGAATTCTCCTTCTTCCCCGTCCACATAGTGCTGAAACTTAAAGGTGGATTGGTGAGGGAGGTCTAATTGTTTTCTAGACCAGGATGAAAGAGAGAGATGTTCAAATCTATGTCAACAGTCATAAGCCAACCATTCTTGAACGACCCGCAGCAGCGCTTGCCGCAAATATCTGGAAGACGAATGGTGAAGATCTTTTGCTTGGAGAGACTAAAGAACTCGCGGGCGTCCGGATCTTCTTCTCTGTCTTCGTCTTTAGGAAGAATCGTCACTCTTCCTCGCTTGGTTGTGAATGGGTGTGTGAGATGGTGTCATGGTGGATGATGAGTTGTAAACGACACACCCTCAATTTGTGATAATGGTTGTCCATCATTTCAGAACTCTGGAGCACCCATCTTTATTCTCTGGAGCACCCATTTTTATTCATCCATCATTAGGGACCATCTTTTTAATCCAAATCGATCAATTGCAAACACGTCTTCTACCCATCCTTTATTTATTAACTAATATACATCATTCAAAGAAAAAGGCCACATTTATTTTCTTAACGGGGCCAAATTTTGATCCAATCCACATTGGCGTACTCCTCCATTTGCTCATATTTGAAGAAGTCTCCAACACTCTCTAAAATCTCTCCATGTAAATCCATTCTTTACCAAATCTCTCCCCCTAATTTATTCGTCTCATTACAATTCCTCTTATACACCTTTCCATTATAAGAGTTTTTTTTTCAATTTCTTTCCCCACCCATCGTATTATCCCCATCATATAACACACGCCATAATCTTATTGCAACTAACTTTTCTTAAAAATCCAATTTAATTAATGGCACAATGTATGGGCCCATTATCTAACATGATAAAATCTTGATAAACTGTAGCTTCATAAAGTCTTGATAAAAACTAATTTAATCAAGAACAAAAGATGTGGGTCTAGGAACGGAAGCCCATTATTCAACTTAATATAACCTTGATAAAATTAATCAAATTTGACAAGTGGAGGAAGATAGGCCTTTAACTATTGATCCCACCATATCCATATGGTCCCCAAATACAACTACGTAGATATAATCCAACCAACTATCTACATGTACACTTGAGAGATTAATGTTTTTTTAAAAGATTTCAAAAAATGTTCAAACTGATCCATTTTCTGGGATGGATGGAGAGACTCCATCAAAGTGAGCCACAAAAATTCAACTTGGTGAAAAAGGAATTGAGACTCCTTCTCAATAGTCATATAGTCCAATTAAGATAGCATGGAAAGGAAATCTAAATTTTAGATACAATGAATACCCGTTGAACCTTGGAAGTTGGAATATGGAATGTCCGCTAGGTTGAATTAGAGTGTTTTTAGTAGTACTCTTGTTCATGGTTATTGAACATGGTCCCACTACGTTTAATAAATCCTTCTTATCTATTAAAGCTCCCGAATTAAAAACAAATCACAAATAGAATTCACCCTTTTTAGAAAGAAGATTGCATGACAGTCATCTCAGTGCTTCTCTCTCTGTGGAATCCCATCTCAGTGCCTTTTTCTCTTTCACAAATTCCATCTTTTAAATAGAGATTTGCTATATAAAAGAAAAAGGGGCTTAATACACTCACCCAAAAAAAAATAATAATAAATGCTCAAACTACCCGTACCTTCTTCTCTCCCCACTCACCTTCTCCTCCTCTCTCCTCCCCTTCCCCACCTCCCCCTTCTAGTCATGATCGGTGGCTCCTGCAAAGGCCAAATCTCCCTCCCTCCCCCTTTTTCTCTTTCTCCATCTTCCTTTCTCTCTTGTCCCTGTCTTTTCCTCTTCCTCTTCCTTTCTCTCTCTCTCTCTCTCCCCCCTATTCCCCCTCCACTTGATCTCCTTGCTGCTAGGAGATCTATGTCTCCCTGCAACAGAGCAACAGAGAGATCCAAGCTCCCCCCTCCCCATTCCTATTACCATTCCACAACAACCACACCCCCCCCCCCCACCCCGTTCGGCCAAGACTAACGGAACATTATTTTTTTGTTCGGCCTTGCAAGGCAGTACAAAAGTGTAATGTTTGGCCTTATAAAGCTAAATAGGTCGAAAATGGAATAAAGAGAGGATAGGAGAAGAAGAGGGGGAGGAGAAAAGAGAAAGGAAAAGGGAGAGGGAGAGGGAGAGGGAGGGGGTGAGATTCGGCGGCTCCCTCCATTGGAGCTGCCAACCATCATCGGAGGAGGAGGTGGGGAAGGGAAGGAGGGGGAGGCGGGGAAGGTGAGTGGGGAGAGAATAAGGTGGGGGTAGTTTAGGCATTTTTTTCGATGAGTGTGCTGAGTTCCTTTTTGCTTTCAAATAGCATATCCCTTTAAATACTACATAGGTGATAATCTAACTTGGACTATGTGAATCCACCAAATTTGATGAGGTATGGACGTCATGCTTTCAACTACATCTTATTTTAAATTATTTCTATTTGATTTGGGTGACGATTTTGTTGCAAAGATAGTAGATTATTTTTCTTTTTTCTTAGACCAATTAATCTATATTTAACAAACGACTTTAATCTTTCAAAATGATGCCTTAATTTATTCCACTACTATGGTAACTAAGATGAGTCAGCACAGGCCTTTGCATTGGCCGCAAGCCCTACAATACTATATATATATATATACATATATAATGAGAATAGCCCTTTGTGAGAGAAAAACCTATTTTTACCTTTTAAAATTGATTTAAATAGTTCTATTTTAAATATTGACCTAGATTTTGATGCTCCCTAGCCTAACACGACCTAGCCATTGATAGTGCAATGCCAGGCAAAGCCTAATTAGTTTAGGATCTAGACTTGAAATGGCCTATGTAAAACCCTATATCAGAGCCAAATTATAAAGCATGCGGGCTAGGTCCATCCACTTGACAAATATACAGTTTGAGTTTGAGATATGTGCAGGGCCTAGTAATATATAAAAAAATATTTTTTTTCTAATGATCCTGAATATTATGATTGATTATCAAAAGCTCCCATTTTGCAGAAGCCCTATCCCATGTGTCACCATAATCCTCTTTATAGCTCATAAGCAAATGACCATTGATGCAATTATTCTTTTAGGTCTAAAAACACCCCTCTTTAAAAATTATTCACAGCGAGGGGGTTGGTTGACCTTATGAGTTTTTGTACATTGGATTATTCCATCTAATTCTTTTTAATATGGTTTTTTCTCTTTATTGGGTTCACAGATTAAATAAGAAATCATCTAACTTTTTTCTAATCTTGTTATAATAAAACTCTACGGGTACATTATTTTTTATTTAGTTTCTAATATAATATTTATTTTTTCGAGTGTGCGCTAAAATATTTAAAATTATGTTTGTGTAATGAGTTTTCTGTTAATATTAATGTACAATTCATTTATATATTTATAAATATTTTTAGTTACAAATAATGCAATTATTAAACAAGGCCAGCGTCCAAACCCAATGCGGGCCGTGCAGCGCGAGTGTAAACATTATATATATTATAACAATACCTCCTTTCATGGGAGAGGGACATGTGGCGCTTCTTCTTTTCAGAAGAGTGACACGTGGTGCAATTCTCTTTATAAAAGAGCGACACGTGGTGCATTCTAAGGATTCCATCTATATTAGCTAAGCTCTATCCATACTACATTTCTAAAATCTCTCAACTTTTCTAAAATCTCTCCTTGGTTTTCTATGAAATCTCTCTCTCCCTAATTTCTCTCTCTCATCCCTCTACAACTTCATCCCTATCTATTATCTAAAGGACTCTTATTACATATATCCATATCACCTCTTTAAAATCTCTCAATTTTTTTAGCCTTTTTTCGAACACCATGTCATCACCTTTTAAATATTTTTTAATGAAAATAACTATTTAGATTGGCCTTTTTTTCATGATTTTGGTTCCTAGTTCTCCATATACCAGGACCAAAATCAAAAGGATCCCATATGATCAAAGTTTTGGGCCACATTAATTCAAAGTCTTAGACTAATCCTAGTCATTCATCATCGGGACACAAGTGTGACACTAAGTCATACGTCTTGCACTAGACAACATAATACTCCATAGAAATCCATAGAATAGGCGAGTGGGCCCATGGTTTAGATAAGTCACATAAACGGCTATTGGCCATGCCCAGACTCTTTAACTAGACTCTTAGTTTACATCAGACTCTTTAATCGATGAGACTTCATTTTTATGAGACTTTCTAATAAAAAAGAGTTCTGGTGAGTCTCATTCTCTTTTTTCTCGAGCAACTCTACACACATCCTTCTCTTATCTACTCACAAGCACATATGAAATATTCACATCTTTCTTCTATTTTCCTGTGCTCTAAAAGGATATTTGAGAGAGATAGAGAGACGAGCTTAGATCACCAGGTATATACGTATTATGTAGTTTTTGTAATATCCCGACCCAACTTTATCTAGTTTAGCGACTAATTAATGATGAATTAGTTGTTGTCTGTGTTTTGACTTTGTTTTTGTTTCGTTTCGGGTCATGGATAGGTAGTTGGGTTGAGTTTAACCTAGATTAGGTAAACATGAGCCCTTTTTCGTAATTTTAGCTTTTATAAGATTGCATCATTCATGCATCATCTTAGTGTCATCACGTGTATTTCGTCGAACTTGTCCATTTCCGCATCTGACTCGCATGCAAATAATCTCGTTTGATTCCGTTAGACAGTGAATTGACTCAAACTATAATTTCCAGTCATCTTTGGGGGCTTTCTTATAATTTCCATTCATCCTTATCTTATAAACCTTAGATGCATGCACCGACCTTGACTTCCCTCTCTCTATCAACATCGGTTTTTTCTCCTTTCCTTCGTTTCTTCTTTTCTTTTTTTCTCTTCTTCTCGATCAAGTGAAGAAAGGAGGGAAATTCTTGTGCATCTAGTCTACACGTCATCTCCTTGTGTGTTCTAAGGTATGAATTGGGTTCTATTTATCTCTACAAGTCTCGATTATCTAGTGCATGCACTCACTTCATTCTTCTTCTTACATGCATGGCGCTTAGAATCGCGTATAACGTCAACCTTGAGCCTAAGGGCAACAAGTCGTTTGTAAAAGCTCATTTAAGGCAAGTATAAGCACGATTTAGATGAACACTTGTTGGTATGTGATGATTGATATGATTCTTCTTAATCTTTCATGCGTTGTGTGAATTACAGCCCTTCCTGCATTATATCTAGATATGGTTGCTGTCTATTGTCCAATTTCTTTCAGTTCAGTTCATTCTGTAACAGGTATCAACTGTGAATTTCTGAAACTTACGGCTACGCCGTAAGGTTTCCTGGCTCACTTTCTAGAGAGCTACAAAACTGGACTTTACTCTATGGTCAGGCTATGGCTAAGCCGTAAAATGTACTACGGCTAAGTCGTAAGCTAACCGTGGCCCAACCATAGATCAAATTACGGCTTGATTTCTAGAGAGCAAAAAATGAGAATGCCTTTTACGGTCCAGCCATGGCTAAGCCGTACGATATGCTACGGCTAAGCCGTACCTAACCATGGTTGAGTTGTAGAACAACCACGGTGATGCCATAAGAGGGAGCATGGGTTAGCCCTGGCTTGCCGTAAATGCGGAAATAATTCTGGGGAAAACGGCTGAGTTGTAGTGCATAATACGGCTAAGCCGTAAGACCAGTGAAAAGTAAGAAAGGTAGGTGTTGAATAGACCTTGTAGGGCCTTTGAGTTAGAATGTAAGCAGCCTTAACTTGCCCAATGGAATGTGAGAGAATTGCATGAATGATCTCAAGGGCTGTGACTCATTCATGTGCGTTATCTAGCTGTTAAGCACCTCCCCATGGGTGTTGGTTTAAGGGACTTCGATATACCTTTCCGACACAATGCAACATGATAAAAAAGACAACTGTGTATCGGATAACTTAAAATGACATCATCATGTACAGTTAGAAACACTGAATGACTATATTAGGGTTAGCTAGTAAATTATCTTGATTCGAGCAAATTGAGTTGCATGGCATATTGAATGACAATTATTATCCTCTACTCTTCCGTATGGCTTGCATAGTCCTCATTATGCCCTTTCGATAAGGTATATATTCGATTTGTTTGATATGTTTGATATGTTTCCATTAACTTAAGTATTGTATGAGTTGAACGTATGGTGTAATATTCTCGATATGAAATGCATGGTTTATTCAAGTTCAAGTATATGATTGATTCCATATGGTCAGGCACTACTCAGCCTCAGCCTTAGGATACCTGACGGGGTTGATTTTGGCATAGTATGTATGTACCACTGCAGTATGTTTATGTCTTGGGGCTTTCAGATCCCAGGAACCCGAGACCCATTCGCACCCTGGCCCAGTTGATGGTGTTCTCAGTATGTAAAATCCAAAAAAGGGAGTATATGGCAAATGTAGTAGCCACCTAGTCAAGTACATAACATGTATACATTGATTCTAATAGCATGCTCTATTTGACTGCACAACTTACCTAGTACATGAACTTGGACCTCTATGAATTATCAGTTGCTCCTTATTTTGTTAGATACAACATGCGTTAACTTATTGTTGCTTATGCTTTGCTAAATTGTTATATTCATGAGTTGTCCTTGGTATTGCAGGCTCAGATCCCTCTATCGACCCCTCGTCGGTCAACCAGACTCCAGGGTAGACCTTAGATGCACAGTCAGGCCTAGAGGAGCGATACGTCATGCATATAGGTCTTCCTTAATGTGGGATGTAAGTGGTTTTGGTTTGTTAGTGGTCTCTATAATTTGTATTTTTGGCTCACTATTATATAACTCTAGACTTTATGTAATCTTTTGTATATATGATTTTTTTTTAGTGTATCTTCTCTTATTATGCAATGATACCATAGCTTCTGCATACATGTAATGGCACGTGTGAAATTCCCTTGTGCATGTGCATTTAAACAGGGTCTAAGTGTATATGCACGGGAGTACGTGTGTCACCTGTTAGGTTTAAACTAACCCCCGATTTTCTGGGCTCGGGTTATGACAGTTTTTCTGTTAGTTCTTATTTTTTATCCATATTGATTGGATTTGCTAGCTGTAGCCCTACATTCTATGCTATATATAAAGAGATATTTTCCTTTCAGCCTTTTTTGGAGCACCATGTCATCACCCTTTTAGTCTTTTTCAATGAAAATAACTATTTAAATTGGTTTCTTTTTTATGATTCTGGTTCTGGGTCTTATGTGTACCCAGACCAAAATCAAAAGGATCCCATATGATCAAAGTTTTCTTTTGTTTCTTATTAATCTTTTTTTTTTAAATATATTCTTCTTTTCTTGAACTGATTAAGCAAAAAGTGTTGTTATCTGTGCTATGACAAAGCCACTATCCCGTGGCCTACCAACACAAGATTGAGTTTTTCAAATATATATCGGGTTCATATGTAAATACATGATGTGAGTAAGTAAAAAATTTGAGTTTTGAACCAGACATGGGTCGGTGGAAGAAAATGTAGATAGGTGGTCATGGTGAATGAAAAAATACAGACTGAATCATGGGTCGGATAAACTATATCCTAATGATTTGGACTACACCATCAAATTTGTTTGAACCACAATTAAGCGAGGCATAATGTATATATTTAATATTTAGATCTAAGGCCACAGGTCTGCACATAATTGAACCTATAGGTTTATACAAAGGCCCATGCTAAACCCAAACCCAAAAAATGAGAATATATTTAAATATAAGATTTATTGAAACATTATTAAGAAAAAATTGTACGTTACCTTTTTTTTCTATTAATTTTTTATTTTTGGTTTATCTTTTGTCTTTTAGGTTTAGGGGATAGGGACATATATATAATGAATACACATAGATAAAAAAAATTAAAAGACATATATTAACATTTCTTTTTTTATTTATCTTTCTATTCCCCCCCCCCCCCCCCCCCCCCAACTTTTGTCGGTTTTGGAATTATTCGAAAATATTTACTTTTGCTTGTTATTCATTTTTCCTATTTTATTTCAATTATTATATTCTCTTCATGGGAGAGCGACACGTGGCACAATTTAAAGATTCCATCCATATTCGCTAAACTCTATCTCTACCATATCTTAAAATCTCTCAATTTTCCTAAAATCTCTCCTTGGTTTTCTACACATGATTAAGTTTTTCAAATATATATTGGGTTCAGAAGCAAATATATGATGTGAGTAAGTCAAAAATTTGAGTTTTGAAAAACAAATGGGTCGGTGAAAGAAAATATAAATAGGTGGTTATAGTGAATGAAAATATACAAATTGAATCATGGGTCGGATAAACTATGTCCTAATGATATAGACCACACCTCCAAATTTGTTGAGCCACAATTAACCTAGGCATAATGTTTATATTTAATGTTTAGATCTAAGGGCGCAAGTTTGCACATAATTGAACCCACAGGCTTATAGAAAGGCCCATGCTAAACCCAAGCCCAAAAAAAGAGAATATATTTAAATATAAAATTTATTGAAACATTATTAAGAAGAAATTATACATTACCTTTTTCTATTAATCTTTTTTATTTTTGGTTTGTATTTTGCCTTTTGGGTTTATGGGATAGAGACGTATACATAATGAATACACATGGGTAAAAAAAAATTAAAAGACATATATTAATATTTCTTTTTTCGATTTATCTTTCTATTTCCACCCCCCCCCCCCCCCCCCAAACTTTTGTGGGTTTTATGAATTCTTTGAAAATATCTACTTTTTTAAATTAATTTTTCCTATTTTATTTCAATTATTGCATTTAGAATAATAAATAATTTGTGATAAGAAAAACTCTTTAAAAAAAGAAACATAAGATAGATGTTATATATTTGTTTATGATAAGAAAAACTCTTTAACAAAAGAAACCCAAGATATAACTTGTATCAATTTATATAAGTTTCATCCTAAACTTTGGACTTCAAGCGAATATCTTATCATGAAAATTCTTTAAAAAAAGAAACCCAAGATTAAGTTGCATAAATTTATACTCTCTCTTTTCCGACTTCTCTATTCCATTCGTAAATCATAACGATAGAAGAAGTAGAATGGCCACATATTTTCTCATTTTTCCATTGGAAAGATACATGGCTTAAGGTATTCCTCTCTCACTTCTAAGCATGCATTATATTCTATACAACACAGAATTCTTATGTCCCTTATATTGTTTATAAGACTTAATTAATTTTTTCTGTAGCCCGTGCCAAGCGCTACTCTTTTAAATCCCATCTTAGTGCCTCAAATGGTCCATTATCAAACTCCGAGCAAAAACAGGGCGACTGTTGGACGAGGGATATTCCATTCGCTCCCGAACTGTTCGACGAAATGCCCGTGAGAGAACAGAAGATAACTGCGGTTTTTGTGTACGTATCTGTCATCTTTTCTTTTCACTTTCCCCCTCTTATGAATATAGGTGGAGAGAAAAGGCATACTCTCCGTAGTTCGGGTCAATGGCCTATGTGAAAGTTAGGCCTTCTTACTGAAGTGGGTCTTTCACTGCCACTGAGTACGGATTGCCCACTGCATGATTGCTGTCACTTTTTCCGTTATAGTGTTGTGTTAGTATAATCTATGCCAGCTACTTACCCATAAGAGGATTGAGTCAGTTTTAAGGAAATGATGTCACGAGAGGATCCTGTGGCTGCAAATTCTCTCTCTGTTTAATGATACCAACTGACTGGCATCATCTGCCTCCGACTTTCCTCTGCCCACCATGAAATTTGGTAAGAAATTTTTCTGGTGAGCGTCGTCGAAATCAAATTCTGGCAAATGGGTCAATCGTTGTGCGGCGCCAGAGGTGGAGAGACAGATTTCTAAAGTTGTTGAAGCAGAGTCTGATGAAATTGAATTCCCAGAGTATGATCCTACTCCTTATGATGGTGGATACGATATCGCACTCACCTACAGCGAGCCGCTTCGGCCGTTGGATGCGATTTGCTATCCACGATCTTCTTCAGACCCGGATTCGAGGAATTTGGAAGAATTCTCATATGGGTCAGTAATCGCCTCATGGGCAAAAGCCGGTTAAGGTTGATACTGGCAAGCCTCCAAATGGCAGTGGATTGATGTGGCTAGATGTGGAAGAGAAGGCTCAAAATGGGCAGGAGCTGGTTCTAATTGATCACAAGAAGCCTCAAAATGGGAATGGGTTGGCAAATTCACATGTGGAAGAGAAATCTTCTTCTGATGGCAATGGTAATTGGGCTATCAATCCTGTTCCTAGCTATGGCTGTGACTTTTGGGGGGTAGATATATTTTCTTATGGAAATGGATATGGCAATGGATATCTAAGAAGCACGGACACTTCTAAGAAAGTGACGTGTCCGTGTCGGACACGTGTCAGACACCGACACTCCTCGGACACTCTCGGACACGTGTCCGATACTATTTAGCCGTGTCCATAATTAATAACTAAAAATCTTAATTTTGGAAACTTGTTTGACACTCTTTTTGCAACGTGTCCCATAATTCCTAGCCCGTGTGTATGACTAAAAAATAAACATGTGGCTAATATCTCTTAGACACTTTGTTAACATGTGGTTATTAAAACATGTAAACTTAATATATAACAATTTTATACCATGGAAAAGAATATGATTGTAAATATCAATCATATCACGAGCAAAAGATAAATAAATATTGCACTAAAGAATAGGCCTCAAGATTGGCTTCTTTTTTGCTTTTTGTTTTTTTTTTTTTTTAGGGAGAGGAAAGAGATGATCGGCCCTTTTCTTTATATGGATTTTATGAAACTATGGATATTTCACGTTTAATGATTATGAATTATGTTTTAGTATTGTATTGATATTGATAATTTAATATGTTTGTTAGTTAGTACTTGAATTTTTATTTTTTGATTGCTAAATTGATTAAAAAAAGTTAAAATGATATTATTTTTCTAGTAGATGATTATACATATAAATTAATATATATTGTTAACGTGTCCCTGACGTGTCCGTGTCCTACTTTTTTGAGAAATGCCGTGTCGGCGTGTCCGTATCGTGTCGTATCTGTGTCTCGTGTCCATGTCCATGCTTCTTAGATGGATATGGTGGTGGGGATTATGAAAAGGCCGTAGCTCCATATCAAGTGGGAGAAGAGGGGAGTGATTTTGAGTATGGGATGGAGGAATCTCAACTTGAGCATGGCTATGGTTATCAAGATCTTTTTGGTGGTTGGCTTTGGCAAGCTAGAGGTGAGGGAGATAGCTGCAACCTACATGATGCAGATAAGCCAAGCAATGGAAGTCAGTGGAATGGGACTGCTGACTATATTTTGGTTTTTCCTTCCATATGGTGAAGGTAACAATGATGGCCACAGTTAGGGAAACTCAATTTATGGGTATGAAAAGCACAGCCATGTGCAGCCCAATCGCGTGCTTGTTGAGCATCAGGAGCCACTGTGGACTCCAAAACCAACCTTCTACCATGATTATGAAGAGGAAGTTCATATCCAGAATGAATATGTAAGCAATCAGCAATCCTCGAACCCCATGTTAAGTAGATGATCATGTATACTGGATAATTCCCATGCTTCTTCTGCAACCGAGTCTTTGTTCTTCCATGCTTATTGGATAACCAACAGATGCACTTAGGCTCTGGTAAAAGAACCTTTCTTGTCACACCTTGGTTTAAAAGAGGATCGTTAAAAAGTAGAAACAACTAATTTTTCTGAGGGAAAAAAATGGAAAAAAACAGATGAAAATGCATCGTTGTGGGTAGTTCCTTCATATCTCCCACATCCTAGAGCCCACGCCTACTTATATCATATTAAATTCATGATCTCTTATTAGATAAATTTGTACCTGTGGAATGTCTTACAAGTAGACGGTGTGGAACTTCCAATCCCCACCATCCACAAAAGCGGCCCAAAAATCTAGAGGCACTGACCAAAACCTTGCCTTCTATGGGGGATTGTCGTAGGAGAAAATCGCCCCTCTTGTTATGAACATTTCCTATCTACCTAAGAAACTTCTCTTTGTGCTTGATTTACTGTGCTCAACAGGTTTCGCTTTATGAAATGCACAACAATGCACAGCCCCAGGATGACCGCAGTAAATATATTGAGACATCATGGTTTCAAGAGCCCAGCTACTATGAAGCTTATCAGGAAGAAGGGCATCTTTGTTTCCAATATGTGAGTAGAGAACCCTGACTATATCTTACATAATTCTCTATCTGCTTGCCATTTTCTTCCATTCTATATTTACTGTGTATGCATTAAAACTAAAAGATTGTGAACTACAAACAGAGCCCACTACTGAGGTCCTAAAGTTGAGAATGAACAACAACTATATCATAATAATGCAGTCCTCCTGTGGGGCTCTCGTGGTCTCCCCCATGGTCAATCCTTCTCCATCAAACCCAACACCAATAATCATTCCCGTTTTCTCTTTCGATTTGTTCCGAATCCAATTGGACACTTATCCAAACATTTAATGTGAAAATCAGACTCAATCTACTGGTAATAAAATCGCAACCGTTAGGGCCTTACAAACCCAGCCAAGGGGGCTGGGCCCAAGGGAGCCCACACACATGAGAACAGGAAGCCTGCACCGTGGGAAGGAGAACCCACTGACGTGGGAAGAGTGGCATCCCCCCAGATCAATCCTTTGGTAGATGTGTGAGATGCAAGGCTGCCAACCAAGTGTGCAACCCCTTGTTCTCAAAGGGTTGGAATTATCTTATGCCCCATTTTTACACAGAGAGGTCAAATGTAGACCTTTATGTCTCTCTACCTCCTCTTGGCATGCACTCTGGTGTTCTCGAAGTGGGGAGCTATTCTTTTGGCTCTAGAAAGGCCAGCGGTTCTTGAACAGGGCTGTATAAACACAACACAGACATACAATCATATTTTGACGTATTTGGTTCTTTGTAATGTATAAATGTGCCGGCGGGAAAATGTTTCTGCAAAAAAGGTCACTGGTAATTTCACTTGAAACTGTCTAGCTTGTAATTGACAAAGTGAAAAGGAGGGCCTATATGTTAGAATTTAAATTCATATGAAACACCCAATCCCATGCTTAAGAAAATTATTTGGTACTCTTGTAGAGTCTCTCATTTTTGGCAAAGATAATTATTTGATATTCCAGAGGGCACACCCATTATATTTTCAATCTGTTGGAATTTGGATGATATGCATTAAAGATGAGCAGCATAAGAACATCTGTTGTTTGGAATAGCAGAGAGGATCACCACATGGACAGTTACATTACAATTACTTTGTGTGGTTGACTGATTGCAAATACTATCCAGAGGATTTGAATAGGTCTTTTCATTTTATTTTGTAATGAAATAAGCTGTTATAAATAGAGTGGTAGACCGCCCTGGCATTCTTCTTTCTCTATCATATTCAAAGTTGTTATCAGAACAGGAGGTTCTACTCTTCTTATAGTTTGCTTCTAATTGATCTGGATAGAGAGGGACATCACCATAGTCACCTGGGCCCTTGCTGAGAGTTGGCCTAGCCAGCCAGGATTTGGCTGTGACTGCCATGCTGCTGCTGCGACCAGGCTGGTTGCTGGCAGAGTCATTGGACCTGTCCAGGAATGGTGCTCGGCCCAACCAGGCCCTCTGATGGGCTAGACAGAACCAAAAAAACTCCTGGGTGTTTGACAGGCCTATCCAGGATTTCTAACTGATCCCTAGTGACTTATACTCTGATGGTTCAACAGAGATGGGAAAGGCTTGATGCAACTGATAGATTCTATGGCAAAGTCTGAAGAACTTTTTTTTTTTCCGCCAGTCACATGATCATATTGTGAGGGAATCAGATTGTGAGGAGGGCTTATCCATAGATCATTTCTGCAGATACAATATTGGATTGTTCATTCTTTTCTTTATTAAGGGATAGCTTGGAAGTATGAATTTTCTACTTTTGTGGATAAAGCAATGACAGTCCAATGTGACATCTTCCTCTTCTTAAGTTACTATGTTATTATCCAGCATGATTTCACAAATAAATGAATCATACCTCCACTTAAGAAACCAAGAAAATTCTACTCCTGTGATTAGTTATGAAAACCTGGGAAAGAGAATTAATACTGTGTTACTCAATGGGAGGAATTATTTTCTATCTTCCCAAATGTTTATTAAAGTAAGAAGAAGTTTGAAAACGTAATGGAGAAGTTAAAGAACCTCTAGAAGACGACCCAACATTGTGATGACTGAGAATACGAGAATATCTTTCTAGTGTCCTGCCTTAATTAATACCATAGAGCCAAGCATTAATAATGGGTTGTTATTCCTCATGGCCCCAAAGAAAGATGGGATACCAATTGTCAAAATATACTCTCAGAAGGCCGATTTAGCCCGGATTTACCAATTAGAGAGAAAAAAGCCACCTTTTGACAAGAAAACTTCTTCATAGAACAACAGTACTATAACTCTCTTAATTAGAAATGAGAGGATTTAGATCATTATCAACCACTACTACTATAGAAGAAACAAGGAAACTAATTAAGTGATGGAGAGTTTTTTGAGTTCTCGGCAGGCCTTCAGTTTGAGCTGGAATTGTGCTTGCTTCCTGATTTCAAGATTGTGCATACTAGGATGAGTTTGTGCATCAGTAATGACTGGCTTCAAAACTAGAAATAACAAAAGGAAACTATAGGAAGCTCTTCACATTACTAAAAATAAGGTACAAGATTGGATCATATCCCAAAACAAAGATAGCACTTTTGTGAGGCATACCCCACAAAAGGAAATAGAGAAGCCCACAGCCAGGGCACCAAGCATAAAAGCTTTTTGGTTTTTATTTGATCCTATCCCAGAAAAAAAAGCAGCAATCCTGCAACTTTTTATTTGATCAACCAAATGCCTACATTTGTTCTAAATGGCATTTGCCTCCTTATTTTAAAATCAAAGAATTCTCACTTTTTTTTTTTTGGCTAGAAGCAATGAATTCTCTTTTGTTTGATCTATAAAAGCAAATAATTTTCCTTTTCTATCATTCCAAACGTTTTTGGTTGTGTTCGTTGTGTTCACGTATCTAGTTCAAACAAAACATAATTGGGTCCTCAATACCTTAAGTGGTCTTTTAATGCTACTGTCACTCTAAATTTCCCAACATCAAAGAAAAAATTGTGTTAAGAGATGTCTCATTTTTGTGAGGAAATCCCATATTTCTTTTCACTACAGAAAAGTATTGAAGATTCCTCATCTGAAGAGTTTGTTCCCTATCCCATTGTTGGTCTTGAAATTCCTCCACTTCAATCATGCAGATAGGAAGAAGAGCAGATAATGTGTATCCCAAAAGAAAATGCATCTTTAAGAAGCCAAGAACAAGCTTGGACTAACAATAGTCCGCAATCGTCAGGATCAATAGCTCATTTAGAACCCATGCGACCCCTTGATTTTCATATTGCTCTTCGGAAAGGAAAAAAGAACATGCTCAGGGAGGCGTGCCTCATAGAAGATTGGCAGTGTCCCACCGAACCAAGCTGCCGAGGGATCAATCTTTGAGCTTGTAGGTTAGTTTCACCTCCTTGTACGATTGGTGTAGCTTTGGTTTTTTTGGGGTTGGGGTGGGTGCGGTGTTCTTATACCCGAGTTTTTAAATTCCAATGTCCTGCATTAATCAAAGCCAAGATAAGTCGGTGCCATTCATGCAAGTCTGTGTTGTCCATGTTGGTCCTAAACGGTCTCAAAAGTTCTAAAAAAATAAATATCTATAAAAATAATGGAAAACAAGTGAAAATATGCTAACTGTTTAAGTGGAATCTTATCTAAACATAGAGATGATTAGTCTTGTTGAGCACTGAATTGCTTACACAATGCTTATGACTCATAAGGTATTTAGACTCAAATCTTACATATAATTCATGTTTGTTCATGTTAAAACATCCATTAACCGAATACATGCTTCTTGTAAAAAACTTCAAAGCCTTCTTTAATTCCTCAAGGTTTTCAAGCTTAAATCTCTCAAAAAAAAAAAAAAAAAAAAAGGATCCTGAATTCATATATGCACTCCATGTAGTTCATCAATTAATCCATCCACCACAACAAGGATAGGGAACTTATCCTTGATGGTGATTTGATTTAAGACCCCACAATCACTGAATAGCCTCCAATCCATGATCCATCATGTTTCTTGAGAAGTAGGACTTGGTGATAAATGAAGAATATTATTTGGGTGAATCATACCTGTGGAAAGCAGGTCGACCTCATTCTTTTGGAAGTGAGGATACTTGTATGGCCTAACGCATATGGGCCCATTACCAGTGTGAGATACCACATCCTAACTCCTTTGATTTCAGATTTATTATGCCTAATTTTGCTTGATTTAGGGGTGCGGGTAGCATTAGGGGTTAGATGTAATTTGGTTAGGTTGTAGAGAGGCCCTTAGACATGGTTTTACTTTTAGATAGGGTCCTTGGGGGAATTTCTCATAAATTCCCTTGAAATACCAAATTTACCCTTAAGATTTCTTTTATACCCAACTCTAGTTAGAAGGGCATCTTAGTCATTTCCATTATAACTAAAAAACTATAACAATCAAACCTCTTCCAGCTCTTCCTTATCCCAAACAACATTTTCTTCCCATTCCTCTCATTTCTCTCTCATCTCTCATTTTCCCTCTATCTTTTCCCTCTTCCATCTCCTAGATCTAGCACTCTACTAGAGAATTAGGGTTTATATCTGCCTTGGAAGAGTTCTTGGTGTGCCTTGGGTGAGGAAAGCTTGAGAGAGTTTGTAGCCTAGATTCTTGGCTTGATCTACCATCTCTGGAGGCCAAGGCAAATGCAATATAGTTTAGACTTGTGGCATGATGTTCTTACTTTGATTCTCTGTCATTTAAGATGATGAATTTCACAATCTAGTGGTTTTTCCCCTTTTTAATCTAAGCTCTTTTCATGGAAGACCAACAGCATGCATGGAAACCCAATTGATGTTGAATGACCAACTTTTATTAAATATGATGGTTTTGATGGTAGGCATGGACATAGCCATCTCTGTGATGGGTGTTAGATATGATTTAATGGATATGATTACATTTGGATAGAGTTTTAATTATGGAGGATCGCTGTTTGTGACCCCACGGTCAACCGCGGGGTCTCTCATAGTCGATCGCGGTGCCCAGCTAGTAACCACAAACTTTTGCTATCAATCCTCCTAAAATTGAATTTCTAGTATATTTTCTCCGTGGTTAGACCACGGTCAATTGAGAGAAAACCATGGAGACAAGCGTTCAGTTTTACTTGAGAGCATGATTGACATAAATTTACACTGTGGTTGACCACCAGTGTCCATGGTCAACCAAGACCCAGACCGCGATCTCAACCTTAATCAACCGGGAAGCTGACTAAGGTTTTGAGATTTATTATATATGGGAGACAAATTTTTACATAATTATAAATGTGGTAATGGATTATTAAAGACTAATTATGGCCTATAGATGATGGTGGTGATTGAGCTTAGAGCCCTCACATCGGTTCTTCAAGTAGGGTATGTGAGTTACAATGGGGCCCCTACAATGATCATTATGGGCCTTCAAGGTTAATTACCATCAAAGCACCAAGGAAATGTTTGTGAGACCCTCAAAGGTCAATTTAATTATTGCAGTCATACATGAAGGACGGACTCTACCTAGGATGGTTACTTATGTTATTCCTTTGATTGATGATCATCATTATATTTCTTCATATTACCGCTTTATTCTCTTGTCTTCTTTCCTTTATTGATATTCATGTTATTAATTACCATTGGATAATGATAACGAGGACCTTGACTGAGGGCATACCTAGTGATCACCTGGATGTATTGATGGATATGATTTACTTGTGTCTGTGGCTAGGCGGGCTATTCTATGGCCTTATGTTGGGAACCTTGGAACCTTTGAAGTAGATGGAGGTGTGATGTTTAGGACCCTTGGATTTTTTCGGATGGTTGGACTTTGATGGTATTACTTTGATAGGTTTGTATTTTGATGCTTGACGAATGAATGGTATATTGGATGGATTTGATGGATAGATTGGACTTTGTACATTTGACCTTATTTGGATTGTGATACTTTCTCATGCAAGGGAGGCTTAGTTAGATATACATCCACTCAGTTGTTGAGCTTAGCCTTGGGCTGATCTCCCTTGATAGGAATTAATATTTCTTTGCCATTGTGATTAGACTTTTGTGGTGGTTGTACGCCACTGGGTACCACACTTTGACTCGACACTTTGCACGATACCAAGATTTGATATATTGTTTTGGCCGAGCTTGTTACCCCACGCATCCCCTCTGCAACTCGTAGGTAGTATGGCATGGCATTGATAAAATATCCCACGGTTCTAGCCTGTGTGGGTGTGCCAGTATGTTAGATTGATGGATGGACCTTAGAATTACTTCCTTATCATTTGTCTCTTGAACATTACCTTATTGTTTAATCTATTAGCTTCCACCATTATCATGTACTCTATTGATTTTATTCATGTCTTTATTCATTAGATGCATTGTGTTACGTTTATGTTATATTATGTTGCCAATTCCTTTGGATCTGATTTTCTATAACTTTGGTGCTACAGAAGTCAAGTCCGACTTCATTGCCCCAGAGAGGGAGGCGCTCCTTAAAGCACCAACAACAATTTCGACTGGGGCTCAGGAGAACTAGTTAAGCGGCCCAAGGGCTGAGTGCTTGACATATAGTTCCTCCCATAGGGTTTATTTGATGTTAGCTTAATTACTCACTATATTGTATACGAATTTGACACATCCTTATATGATACCCATTTCACGGATCATTGTTATTGCTTCTGCTTATGTTGTGCTTTTGCATTTAATTCATTTGTCATCTAATGAAAAAATTTTAAATTGGACCTCATTGCGGACCCAGATCCTGATGTCTGCTTTGCCAAAATCGAATTTCCATATCTTTCAAGGACCCAAGTTTTGGGGCGTGACAACCAGAAACCAATGGAATTTCATCATCGTGTGACCTAGGAGGCAAAAGGGTGTTAGTTTGGCATTGATGTTGTTGGGTGGGTCCCAAATGGAAAGAGTACAACTGCAATGAAACGCCTTGTTTTTTTCCCCTCACCTCATGGTTAATGTCCTCGACTTCCACAATTTTATTTTGACGAGTAGAGATCCCTTGCAGTGCCAATTCCTTTCCTTCATTTTAAAATTTCATCTGAAGCTTTGAAAGGTCTCATATTATTGGTCCAAGAGTTTGCAACCATTGGGCCCCATGGACAATGCCATAACTTTCTAATGGAAGAAGGTAAGGATCTACAATGATAGGGACTCCTTGTAACAACATGAACACCCGTTTGCACCACCCAAAGCTAGCTAATTTTTCTTCATTAGCCATTGTTACTTCAAAATGCCCCTCATTACTTGGAAGCAACCTTTTCTTCTTAGCCATTTTTGTTGCTTAAGAAATTGTGTGTGCTACCAAAGTCCACCAAGACTATCATCACTTGCTAGCCCATGATTCCCTTCACACATATTGTTTGTGGGACATGAGCCCCAAAAATAGCGTGCAGTGAGATTTTAGGCATTGCTTCATCCACATAGATGTCCAATTGGGTTTCAGCTACTTCATCATCAAGGAAAGTATCTTCCTTGGCTTCAATGCAGACGAGTCACTTGCATTTGTGACTATCATCACTTGCTAACCCATAATTCCCTTGACACCCATTATTGGTGGGACATGAGCCCTAGAAATAATGTGTAGTGAGATTTCAAGTGTTGCTTCATCCACATACATGTCAATGTGGGTTTCAACTACTTCATCATCAAAGGAAGTATCTTCCTTAGGCCAACACCCTTCAATGTAGAAGAGTCGCTTATATTTGTAATCAGGCCTAAACTTTTCATCACAATTGAAGCATAAGCTTTTGTCACATTTCCTTGATTTCATTAAGGGCAAACCTTTTGATGGTTGGAGTGGTAGTGCGTCTTGATGAAGGAGCCAACGTTGGAATAACCCTTTTCATATCTAGCAGTGCTACTCGATGTTGCGCCAGATTCGTTGCTTCATATAGTTGAGCCAACCCTATAGCAATGGCAAGGGTGGGTGGTCCCAAAGATTGGATGACAGCTTAGAAGTTTTCTCAAAGGCCATTGATAAGGCAACCTACCTGTTATGCCGACGTCAACCTCCTGATGCAAGAGAGCAAATTTGAAACTGACATTGTTGCCCCTTAACCATCCTAATTTGCTTGAGTTTTGCGAGGTCTCCAAAGAAATCCTCATATTGATTAGGTCTAGAATTGACATGAAGCCCTTTTTCTAACAATAACAGAAACTATATTAAGAAAGGAAACGAAGCAAATAGGGATCACAAAAGGAGTACTATAGGTTAGGGTCGAGGAGTAAATGAGCTAAAAGCCCCTACCAAAAAAAAAAAAAAATCAACATATTTCAAGGAAATAAAGCAAAACAGAAATGAACTATTGCGCAAAGCATCTCTTAGCCAACACATCCACCTCTTCATTGGCTGAGGGAAGGGTCCTCAACTCTCGTTCTTTCACATATGTGAAAGGAGAAGAATCTTAAACATTTTTACTTCCTTTGTTTTGCCCCTCCTCATTTTTCTCCTCCTTTCATGAGAAAAGAGAAAATTTACCAACCACTGGTGGCATTTTTGTCTTCTACTTATTTTCTTAAGATGGGAAACAACTCACAACTCTATCTCCTCTTTCTTAGTCCTTTTCATAATTACCTAGTTCGGTCGGAGGGCTTTCGAATTCCGCACTGTCCGAATCGAACAATTCGGAGTTTGATTTGGAAAGCTTTGGATTTTGAAAAATGCATAGTTCGGTGCAATTCAAAATACAGCTATTGCTTCTAGGACAAGAGAGGAGATTAGTAAGATGAATAGAGATTGATTTATAAAAGGAAAATACCTGTGGAAAGAGACCAAGAATAGTTGAGTTTTATTCTGAAATACACACTAATGTTGAGAATATGAAAGTGTAATTGAAAGAGGAAACAAGAAATCAACACACCTAGGTCAGGCAGATTTGTTGAAATATTCATGATTATATCTCTGGCAATGGTGGGGGCTTTGGGAAAAAAGCTCTCAAGTCGTTCTCGATTTCCCATACCCCAAGTTCTACATGCATAGCAATTTCTGAAAGATTCTAAGTATCGTGTTCTTCATTTGATTTTTTCAACTGGTAGAGTGAAGAGAAATAAGCAACATTGTAGAAATTTGGGGATGAGCAAAGAGAAGGAAATGAGAGGAGTTTGTTTCTCTCTCTCTGTCAATCTGTCTTTTCTATGCGTAATGCCCATCAATAGGATACAGTATAATTGGACAACTAGAGGAAGCTCTTACCAAAACAACTAGAGGAAGGTGCATCTTCCCTAGTTGGGTCCCACCCATAAAAAATTCAAGATATCAAAATAAATTCCACCCATATATAGTTTTGCCAATGGGTCCCACCCATAAAAAAACCAAGCTATCAAAATAAATATCACTCTTTAGTATATAGTTTTGCCAAATTTCTCAGTAAAATGAAATAATCAAATAGTAACAATAATTATCCTAAGATATTTGAATAAAATATTACAAAGACACTACTTATCTATGTTAAGTTGATATGCAAGTGTGGTCATCTATGATGAAAATAAGAATACCCCAAAACTAGCAGGACTGAGAGGTCTTCATCTTGATCGATATAGATTTTTAATAAATGAGTCCATTATTAGTCTTTAAAGCCTCAAATCATAGCGGTAGAAACTCCAAAATGTTATACAGTTTGTGTATGTGTGTGTGTATACACATATATAGAATGCAAGTAGAGATCTCTTCAGAATTAGCTTCCGCCCCATGGAAAGCAATTTCTCTATTTATTTTTTTATCTTAGAGAGACTGAATGTAAATTTCACTTGGTAGCAATTGACTTTGGGTCCCATCTAAAAGAGATCCAAACCTAACAAAATAAATTTTACCCTTTAATATAAGATCTGATAAGATTTAACATTAAAATCAATTAATCAAACCGTAAGATTAATTACCCAAGACATGTGAATCAACCTTACAAAGAAACTATCCATCCTTGCTAAGTTCATATGATGTTGGAGCAATTTCTAATGAAAGTAAAGATCGCTTAAAAGCAACACAACTAAGAAGGCATTCATCTTGATGAATTTAGAATTTTAATTTATGGGCCCACTGAGTCTTGAAAGTCTTGGATTGAAGCCTTATGAGATCTATAGTTTTTTACAATATAATACATGTCTTTATGAATGCATATAGAGATCGCTTCAGGATTCACTTCTCAGTAGCATAGAGCAATTCCTCTATGCATTGTTTTCCTTCTTTAGAAATATTTATGCATATAGAGATCCATTCAGGATTGACTCCTCTATTTATGCGTTGTTTTGTATGGATCATTTAGAAATATTTATTCTCATATTTATTGAAGTATCTAATGTTCTAATAATATGTATTGAATTGGGCTTACAAATCATACCAAATTAAATTAACTTAAATTATGTGATCGGATTACTATAGCGAACTCATTGAATTCGAACGAAGAATTAAGCGACTTAAAAAACAAACCAATTGAACATACTCCATCGAATTTTCGAATCAGGGTATGTCGAATTCCGAATTGTGAACACGATTTTCACTTGACCGAATTGTGAATCCGGTAACTATGATCCTTATCCTCACATGAGAATATCAACAAAATGAGTGGATTTCCATGATGGAGTCCACTGATTGAGAATCCAAAAAACTTAGTATTAGTGTCATATCGATCAATGGCATTTTCCCAAATTTTATTCTAATAGAGGCGGGGCTATTAATAATGTTGTTAATGCATTAATCATATCAACAAGTGAATTCTTAATTTCACGGTGGGACCTAAAAAAAATTTAAATCTAATAAAAAGACATTTTTTTTACTAAGAAAAATTAAGCCCAATAAAAGAAATACATCTTTTTATAAAAAAAATAAATTAAATCCAACACAATATGGAGGCCACCATTAGATATTTTATATGAAATATTTAAAATTCTTGATTGAGAGTTTCAAAAGTTACTAGTCTTATGGTGAATTATTAGAGTAAAATCTATTGAGGATAATACACCACAGGAGGAGACAAAATTTTTTTTATTGATTTAGATTTTTCTTAGTGGGCTATATAGTGGGTTCACAAAATTCTCATGGGGGCTTTTATGTGTTTTTTCTATCCTTTTTTGTGTGTTTTTAATTGTAAACATCGGTTGGACTTAAAATCATCAGTGAACCAAAAAAAAAAGGCACACTTTCTTTGAAAGTTTACTTGAATACAATTTCAGGTGTATTTTAAGATTCAATTTTTTTTCTCATTGTTACCACAAAATTTACGTTACCAATCAACAACCGCTTCCCCACAACAAGAAAATCTTGCCTTTACCAATGCAAAATACCATCTTTTCTATAAATGTTGAACATGAAATGAGCCCATTGTCAGGCATATGTATAATATTCAAATGATTTTATTTGATTGTTTTAAAATTTATTGTTCATAGTGGCCCATTTAAGTGAAATCTAATGAAGATTGTACATTGTATGTGGAAGCTTTATCATTATTATTATTATTAAGACCTTTTAATCCTCTTTAACATCTTGTGTGATGCTTACGTGGTTCTCTCTCTCTCTCTCTCTCTCTCTCTTCATATCTATGGTGTAGAGGGCTTTGAAATCAATAGTGGCTCCAATATAATTTGTTCCCATTATCATTCTTTAAGTCTTTATCTGTCACTTGCGCCTGCATCCTCCTCCCCTGCAACAAAAGAAAATCCTGGCTCTACCACTGCACCTCTTCATTCACTAAGCAAAGACTGTGTATGAACTTATCCTCCAACTCTAAAGATAAAAATTTGATTTCATTGAGATAAAAATAAATCCACATCGGCCCCTTAGCTGAATTCGTCACCCATAAGATAGCATTAAGAGAAGCACTTTCCACGATCAAGGAGTATTGAACAAAAGTTTATATAACCTTAGACCTTCAAGGATGGCTAAAATCTCAATTTCATTTGAGTGTTTTACTCCAATGTAAGAGGAAAAAGAAAGCAGAGTAAGGCCATCATGATTGTGAAGAACACCACCTACCAAACTCGGCTTCCTTCTAGCAGCTCCATCCACATTAAACTTTAAGGTACCCATAGGTGGAGGAGGCTGTCCCTCAAGATTTCTCACCTTTAAGGAGCCACCAATCATACAAGCTTCCTAAGTGCTAAGAATGGAATCCAAATTGAAATTCTTAAACTCTTTCCTCAAAATCATCCATTTACCAATTCTTTTTTTTCTTTTTAATTAGTAACAGTAAATTTTTATAGAAGAAAGAACAAATAAAAGTAAGATTCAAGCAAAGAAAAAAGTCCTCCTAATTGCAGCGGTGTAGGAGAATTGTAACAACTACCAACTGCAAGACAGAAGCACTTAAATTACAAATTCTAACTACCCCTTACTTGGCTAAACAATCTGTCGTCCCATTTGTAGATCTACTAATGTGCCGAAAAGTGACCTGCATTTCTGAAATTAGATGTTTATTTCGTTAAAGAGAAATTGCATTTTCCATGGTCCCCTCAAAGATTTCACCCAAGATATAGCATTAGCCAAATCACTCTCTATAATAAGCTAATGATGGAAGAAGGTATGATAAATATGAAGTGCTTCCAAGATTGCCAAAACTTCTGTTTCATTAGAATCTTTGACCCTAACATGCTTAGAAAACATATAAATAACTTCTCCTTTGTCATTTCTTAGGACACCTCCAACTCCAACCAACCACAATTTTCCTTTTGCTGCTCCATCCATATTGAACTTTAAAACTACATAAAATGACGATCGCCAATGAACTAATTGTTTCTTCTTTGAAACACCCGTATTCAACTAAGCTCCCCAACTTTTCACAATGTTATCTATGTTGAGATCTGAAAGTTCCTTTCTAGCACATGCCCATTTACCAATTCTCACCTTCACCAAATTTAAAACATTGAAATAAGAGGCCGATACATTAAAGGAAATCAGACTATTTCTTTCTTTCCAAAAAGCCCTTGAACACGTCCCAAGTGATGGGCTGTCCCTCCTCTTTTAAAATTTGATGCCACTGTTGGACAACACCCTCCAAATGGAAGGAAGCCAAAGGAACACACATTTACCCTCTAGAGTTTGATGGATTTCATAAAATTGATCTGGATAACAAACCCAACTTGTTGGATCTTCCCCTCCATTGAAACAAGGGAAATCAATCATAACAAGCCCGGGTTGATACGTACCAGGTTATCCTTAACCGTTTTGATGTTGGTTGTGAGAGCTTTCTCCATGTTCCAAGGTCTAACAAGTTGACTAATGATCGAACCTGGTATTTATCATGGAGAATGCCTCCATCATTTCTTTGAACATCCTATCTTGGCTTGCAGCCAAGGAGCTTATCTGTATCTCAAATTGCTTCATTAGTGGCTTGTCCATGCCTGTCTTTAATAGCAAATATTATGGAGCTAATCAATACACCGAAAGCCCTAGGACTGATGGAACACAACAAATTAAGCCCTATAATGTTGTGATTTTCTAACATCACCCGTTGTGCGCATACATCAATCACAATATCAACAATAACAAGCCACACACAAGAAGACAAGCGATTTACGTGGTTCACCCAAATAGGGCTACATTCACGGGCACATGAGGACGAACATCTTCATTATGACAAGTAAAGCATACAAGAGATTCCCACACTTTCATATCATCTCTCCTACGTGGTGTGGGAACACCACGGGCAACTGCACCACAAGGTCGAGGGTTACAAACTATACATATATATTATCTCTGCTTTCTTGGCCACCAAGAAAGCTCCGGTACAATTACCAAAATACCCTTGACCTTAAACCAGTCCCTGGCTAACCTAGTGACTCATCCGGCTAAACCGGAATACAAGACATAAACCCAACAATCTCCACCTTGGCTTGAATTCCGTACAACTCCGTATAACTCGAGCTACTAGGAGATAAAACTGGCAATGTCTTCACGTACCTTGCTGAATGGTACGTCACTGCACCAACGATACAGTCTTCTTCAACATTTTGACATGTTGAACCAGCACATGAACTTTGAGCAAAGTTCATCTCGTCAAACTCCACCTCGAACTAAAAGCTCGAAACCATTGACGAATCTGAGTGATATTTGAATCACTCACCATCTTGCTCCATCTTCAACATCACTGTGAAGATCTAATCATCACAAGCATGCAAGCAAAATAGATCGGGAATACAAGTCCAGATGACTTCACAATTGCAGAAACCTCTGCCTCCGAGCGGTCAAAAACTCCATTTGACTGGGCCTCCGATCAATCAATCAAACACATGTTTGACAACTGCTGACGCATCAGCTCCTCCTTGCTGCTTTTCCGGCTTGGCTTTGGCAAGATGAATAACATCACATGCGATCATGTGAACCCCAAACGAACAACTTCGTTTGAATCAGCAAACCTTTGCAACTAGGCCGGCGACTCCTATTATTGGGTTTGCAACAACAACCAGGTCGAGTAGACCCGATTCAAGCCTGAATTCACATATATTTTGATCTCCTCCAAATTTCTGCATCAAGTTATAGATGTCGTCACCACTAGCACGCTAGCAGAAACGGATCTGAAATCCGACTCACGATGGCTCTGATATTGTAGAAATAAGTTTCTACGCTTCAATCGGTCAAACCTCCTCATTGACCGTCAAACAGCCAATCAACCTCTTCCATTGCGTAGATCTGCTCGAAACGAGTCCGTAGGTGTAAACGGATCTCCGATTGGATGTCGGACGATCAAGATATCGCAGAAACAATTTCAGCCACAAATCTAGTCAAACCTACCTGTTGACCGTGCTGACGTCATTGCTGACGTCCTGCTAACGTCCCTGAGCAGTCTGCTGGGCTTCTGGAGCGGACCCAGGTCGGGTTCACCTGACCCGGAACTGATCTGCACGTGCGCTGGGCTTTGCTGCAACTGGGTTAGGTCGAACCTGAACTGACCTGGCCTGAACCTGTTGGCTGGGCTGGACCGTCTGTTAACGGGTCGGGTTGGACCTGACCTGACCCCGAACCAAACCGGCTGTTGCTCTCTGGGCTGCCCTGCACTCGGTTCGGGTCACAACTGACCTGACCCGGCCCGGAATCCCCTTCTTCTTCTTCTTCCATAGGTGTTCTGGTTCTGCAACAGGGGATTGACCGGACTCTTCTCCGCGGCTACAGCAGCGGTGATGGCAGCGGTGGACTGCGCACTCTCTCCGGCGATCCTGCACGGTGGATTTCTTCTGATCTGTGTGGCCCACCGAAAATCAAATTCCTCTGTTCTGCGCAGCTCTGCAACGCGGTTGCAGACAGCGGCGACAGCGGAATGGTCCAGCTCCAGTGGAATGGTCCGGCGACAGAGACGGCGACGGCTACGGTTAGAAGGACGGCGAAGGCGACAGAGACGGCGAGGGCGAGAATCCCGGCGAACGTTCCTGTGATTTTTTTTTCTTCTCGCAGCGGGGGAATCTCCTCTTCTCCGGGCTTCGTCCTCAAGAAATCTGGCAGGCAGTGATCCGGCGAAGATGTACAGTGAACAGAACCCTTTCTGCCTGCAACCGATTTCTCTAAGAAATCGATTTTGTCCTCTGTTTAGTCCCGTCGTCCCCAGTTCTCTTCTTCTGTTTTTCTCCAAACCGAAGCCAGTCTCTCTCTTATCACAACCCAGCGATCACTTCGAGATCTGAAAAACATGTGAATCCTTTTTCCTCTGATCCAATGAGACCGGAGAACCCAATCTCGTCTTCTTCTTCTCCGATGGTGGCCCAACTAGAAATCATGAACCTGATCTCTCTTCTTCTCTGTTTCGAAACAGAGATCCGAACCCTTTGACAATGATTCAATCAGTCGATCTTCATGCGCACAACCTCCAAGCCACGGAGCGATCTCCACATCGCTCAGAAACCCGAGGAACACCAACCTCGGCTCTGATACCAATTATTGTGATTTTCTAACATCACCCGTTGTGCGCATACATCAATCACAAGATCAACAAGAAACAAGCCACACACAAGAAGACAAGCGATTTACGTGGTTCACCAAAATAGGGCTACATTCACAGGCATAGGAGGACGAACATCTTCATTATGACAAGTAAAGCATACAAGAGATTCCCACACTCTCATATCATATAACTATTTGGGTCTGTACCATCAAGCAATAATCTTCTATCAGTATTCAATGCAAAATGCCTCTTAAGAGCCTTAGCTTTTCCTATAGGGCAAATAAAGTGAGCTGGGCCAAAAACATATGACTCTGACTTGGGTTTGACTTAACTTATTCCCATTCCCCCACCAAGTACGAGTCAACCCAGACTTGGCTAATTTTTAAAACTCTAGTTTTTCAGATCTTGATGATTTGGTATCCTTCTGAATGCACCTTATAAAGATCTATGGCACTCACAGCCTTAAATTGTACCATGAAGGAAGATATGGACGTGGGATCTATGTACACTTCAGTAATATATTTTGTAATATTAAAGGTTGGTTGATAGTCTGTCTCCATCCAATATTTGATAATTTGTATAGCTAGTAATGCTGCGAAACTATAATTTCAAATTTGTAGAGCATTTGGCACCATTAGACAGGCAAGCTATAATTGGTTAACTCTTTCCAGAATGCTGATTTGCCTTATAACTGTTCTTGCTCCTGCCTCACAAAAGCTGCCAATTGGGGAAAAGTTGTCAATGAAACTATGAAAGTTTAGATTGATTTCAACATACTTATCCAGCTCATTAGATCAATACTTCAAATTTCTACTGCATCAAATGTCATTGTCTTGGATGTCTTTTTCAAGGGTCTTCACCTTGAAATGAGATTCATGTAACTGCCGGAAATTCGTGATGGCCATGGGGACAACTGATAATCTACTTTGCACTGGTTTTATAGGAGGCTTCATGTAAATTTCTTTGATTCTTTCTGAGCATGCTTTTAATTAGCATTTAGAATATGTATTGAGAAAACTTTAATTGCTCTTGATGCACAACTGGAGTTCTTTTGGTCACTTTTTATATGCTTGGCACTTTCCTTTTACTTCACTAGAGTTACAGATGGTGTTCCTTTTGGTGCCTCTATTTTCAGGCTAGAAATAATTCAGTAGAAACTAATTCATAAAAAAAACAGAACATTGAAACTGAATTATAATTGTTGACTAAACATTATTTAAAGTTGAAGCAGCGCAGGGAAAGAAGATTAGCCAACGAGTTAATCTCCAAGCCAAAAAGGCTTAGGGATAGAATGTCTAGGTGCCTCACCAAAGACAAACAAACTCTCTCAACTGAGAACCAAACTCAAACTCTTTATTCAATATCAATGTCTTCTCCCATGAAGAGATTACATCCTTATTTATAACTAAGATATTAACTAAGAAAAGAAACAATTAATTCCAATCAAATAAGAAGTCCTAAACCAAGCATGACTAGACTTGCTAATTATTAATAAAGCAACTAAAACAACTACTAATAATAGAATCTACTCTAATCTACTGGGCTTTGGGCCTGCATCAAAAGTACAAGGCAGGATGAACCAAATCAGAGAAACCTTAATATATGGAATCGGTACATTGATAATTCACAGTGTCATCAGATTATAAGAGAGTTCTATTGAACCTCATAGAAATGTTATGGGTTACAACGGATAAAATAGTTTAATCAGGATTCATTAAATATACAATTGGCTCAGATTGTGTTAGTTTATATTTATATTTGGCCCCTTAAAATAAATCTTTTCTCCCCTCTCTTCCTTCTGAATTTTCTAACTAAGACACAATGTCCTAACTACAATGTGCAGGGCGGTGACTCCTACAGAGAAGGTGGGGAGGAGTTATACCACCGTGAAAACTATGCTGTCTATAATGAATGATTCATGCCACTCAATCTGTCATCTAAATAAGTTACTGCAGTAGTTCTTTGCTTCCGCTAAAGCACATGTGTTTGTGGTAGGGAATATCTCATAAATGCTGCAATCTTCATGTATGCAATATCAGTAAGTTTAATTTTATGCTTCAAGCTTAAAGTATAGTTGTCTTGTCTCATTGACATCACTGCCTGCTTTTCTTTTGAATTTGAAATTTTGATTAACCGTTGCAGTATTATGTTTTCAAATCAACAGCATTCAGGTGATCTTTACACCGGAGGCCTTTGTAGCACTGGTTAGATTAAGTCCGAATGAGTGCACATTTTTTGCATCAAGAAGAATCAGCTGACATTTCAGTGTCTACCATAATCACATACATGAACTTCTGCTGGGGCACACTTTCCCTTGATCTTCTCTTTAAGCCAATTTTTTCTCTTCCCTTCTAATTTCTTGAACCATCTCATTCCTTTCAAACTATGATACCCTTATACTTCAAAATAAGCAACACATTCATAGTATTTTTATGTTTAAAAAACCCATGTCCTTGCCATCTCCATGCTGTATCCCAGTTCTATCAAAGCCGTATATGAGCATTTAACGTATGAAGACAATATCGTATGGTTAGAAGCCATAAACCTAGTTCCAAACAGGTCCCAAGAGCTCTTGATTCATTATTTTAAGACTGCATGCAGGAATCTGGGCGAGTACCCCAATGGCCCAGTTAGACTCACGTGAGTTGTTCAATGACTTCCAAGGCAGTTTTTGAATCTCAGACATTGGATTGTTTTATCAATTTAACTGTTTGTGCACTGCCATGGGTGTTTTATTGACTCAGTTCTGAATGCTGAGTACCTGACTCTCAACACCTCTCACTGTGACTGTGGATGAGGAAGTGCATGATGGAATTGCTCTAGAAAATTCCTTGCTGTCAGAACTCAACTCAGAATCCTTGCCCAGAAAATTAGTCTGTTCTGTTTTTATTTCGTTGAGATGCAATTTGGCACCAATCGAAACTATACATTAGTTTGATTAGGCTGCAAATATAGAAAATAAAAAAATTATAAATAGCGAACTCTCACGATGAGAAGTTCATTCCACTCTAGCTCAAAACTCTTGGTATGTGACTGCTATTACAATATTGTTTTGGGAGGTTTTAGAAGTCTATTTGACATCAAATAAGTGACTAAGAGATATTAGGAACGTGGCATGTCCGAGTTTTGTTAAGGAATGCTAGTCAGCCACTTGTGTACAGTCATTGTTGGTTGGGTTTTATTTATTTATTTATTTATTTATTTATTTTGATGATAGCATTGGGAATAGTTTTTTGTTCTTTGGAGAGGTTCGATCACCTTTCTGCCCATTCTCTGATTTTATTGTCTTTATATTGTGGTGACTTTGTGCTGGAAGTTGAGGACTAAACAAGGTCAAATTTAAGGTATTTATCTCAATTTTATGTACTACCCAGCTGGATGCTTAATTCAATCCTTACACTAAATTATGTTATTGCAGTCTTTGTGCAAGCCCTTTCTAATATTGATACTTCTTAAACTACGTTGGGATCCTTTAGGGACTTGAGGGTTGGGTTACATCTCCCTCACATTACAGATTCATACAGACTTCTCCTTGTAAACCGTATCTCTTACTACCAACAATAATTAACTAATTAATTAATTTTTCTTTGGTAAATAATGAAACTTCCTCCCAACAAAACACCCACACTCTCCCAAGTCCCTTACTATTAGTACCACAGCCAGAGATTGATCCCTCGCTGTCTATGACTATGGAAGGGAGGTGCTTCACCACTGAGCTACCAGTGAATGGGCACCCTTAATTTTACTCACCCTGTTTTGTGCTATTTATGGTTTTTCGTCACTCTTATTCCATAGGAACACTTGTTAACTTTTGTACGTTAGCATCGTCTCCTTAGTTCATCTATCTTGGTACCCTAGCCAGGCCTTTCCTTTTTTTTGTTATACCATTTGTCACACTTCAGTGCTCAGCACAACCAAGCCCCTTTTCAGAAGATTGCTACTGGCGATGTTAGTCCTAATATAAAATCCAATTATTTTGATGAGTAAAAGTTTTCAACAAATTCCTATCTGGCAAAAACATCTCATTGACAATGGCACTGGGCAAGTGTGTGTATGTTTGTGTTTTAAATCTATTTCTACCATTGGTATTTATAATTGTCACTAGAATTCTACAATAAAGAGTACTCATTCAACCTTTTCACACATTTTTACACTTGGCCGAGAAGTTATCTTTCTTTAATTTTTACTTTTTAAGTTACTCAACATCCATGTAGTACAAATTCTAAATGGACCCCTTATCCCATTACTAGATTGAGTTTCACCACTTGATTCTGCAAGCAGCACAATCTTCTTGTGTTTACCACTCCTATATCCAGCAAGCCCTGTTAATAACTTTTCTATGATGGAAAAGTTCTGTACCATATTTGATGATTTGAATTGACTGATTAACATGTTGTACGAAAGCAGGGTTCCATCCCAACCAATAAGGAGATCTCCATGTGAAATGCTCATTTGTTGTTACTGTGGCTTGACTAAAAAGCTCCACCTCTCCCTTCAGCATAGCTGCATCCAAAATTCAAGTAAGTGCATGGACCATCTTGATATCATTTCAGCGCCCCAACAACCGAAAACATGGCCTAACCACATGAACATTTCACATCCTTAAACAGTGACAACCGTTTGTGCTGGGCCTGCTGGCACGGCCTAATCTTATATTGTGTTGATCTTACTGATTTTGGTTGTTGATGCTAGTAAGGTGAAAAGAAGGGCGGCTTGACCCAACGGTAAAGGCTTACCGGTAGTATCCTGGACGACGCGGGTTCAAGTCACGGAAACAGCCTCTTCAAAATGAAAGTAAGGCTGCGTACATCTTGCCCTCCCCAGACCCCGCTATGCGGGAGCTTCGTGCACTGGGCCGCCTTTTTTTATGCTAGTAAGGTGAAAAAGGAAATGATTTCTACCATAATTAGTTTGGATGCCATGTCATTAAAAGACCAACATTTCCGTAGGTAGGAACACCCCATTGTGAAACTACCCTTTGAAGTTATTTAGAATTGACAGTGTCCCACACCTATGTTGAACAAGATCTGTTCAATAAGGATGGTTTCTATTATTGCAGTCTGGTTAATGGCCTTGGACAGTTTTCACACTGGATTATTCTTTTCCAATACTACAACCAATGGATGGCTGTGTTTCAAGGTTCCAACTGTCTTGACTGAAGAGTGAAGCTATGCAAGCTTAGAGAGAAAGTTTGCCCATCTCCCATCTAATTGTGCTCAAAGAATTGCAAAACTTATCAGGAGGATAGTACTTTTTAGCTAGTTTTGGGTGGATTTATATAAAAATTCTCAGCCATCGGCTCAAAATGGATCAAAATATTACGCCCAGCAAGTGAGAAGGCTTAGATTTAGGAAGTGAGAAGGCTTAGACATGGACTGCTTGCTAGGGACCTTAGCAAACCTCTGGGCCTGCACCTGGCTTCATGCCCTTGGTCTGAGAAGAATATTGAGTGCAATACTGTTATTGCACATGCCTCTAAGTCTTAAGAGGTGTTTCAAATTAGGCCTTATTGTTAAGAAGATTTGGCTCAATATAGATTGGAATGGGGAAACATAATTCATGTAACAGACCCCAATATAGTTGGGAGAGGGCTTTGATGATGATGATGTTGTTCAAAAGACATGGGAGGAGGAAAACAAAAGAGAGGTACTTCATAGAAACTAAATTCTCTTTGAAATCTCCATGAATTTATGATGGAGATTTTTTTTTTTACTTGCATTGAGAACATATGCGGAAAGCTTACCCATTGTTTATGGGGCTTATGGGATCTTTTGTACCCTTTGGTGTTTAATGAAATTCTAACTTGACTTTCAAAAACAGAATGATAAATTAATGGTCCTGTTTAGTCTATTTCCTACTTTGATTTCAATGAAAATGTCTGCAAACTGAGCCACAAATAATTGTAATGGAACAGACCACAGAGTTTTAGGTCATCATATCAAGTTTAAAGAAGCATAGATTCCTCTGTTGGATCAAAAGCAACTCGTCTACGAACAAGCTTTTCGCAGAAATCTTAGTTGGGACCACCAGCAGCCCCTGCTTCCTTTACATGGGCATAGGACAAGCACAAGATGAAATACTGTCAGTAATATAGATCTTAGAAACCAAAGAAAAAAGGGGGTTTTACACGCTAGGTTGAGAGTAAAAAAGGGTTCCCTTTATGCACTTCTGATTGGGGGTAGTGGAACCCACAAATCCTCGAATGGAGCTCTTTCCTGCTCAGTTTGAACACCTATGTGATCCACAGAACTGCACCATTTCTCCCACACAGATGAAGAATCTGCAGATTAATTGGCAAGCCTCTAATATGACTTGCATTGAAACGTTTGCTGATGTTAGGAACTTGTTTCACTGTATGAATAAATGAAAGATGCGCCCTCTTCACAGCAATCCTACCAATGTGGCTTCCTTACAAAAAAATGGATGATTTCAGCTGTTTTGTTCTGTTGTTTGAAGGTTCCTTCTACCATCTGCTGGTGAGATGTATCTTACTTCATCACCAAGAAAGGTTGCTAATGTGGAAGTTTTGTTGTATTGGGAACTCAGGTACTAAGAATGGTTGCATCACAAAATTTTTTGCTGTGGTAACTAACAACTACTTTTCTAAGGAATCCTGTGAGTACTATTTAGTTCATGATAACAGAAAAATCATACAGTGAGAGTGGCCCATGCTATTGTCGAGTTCTACAACCCAACTCACCTGTGTAACCGAGGGAGTAATTCGGGTGAGTCAGACATGTTTAGACTCAGTTCTTTTCAACTATCCTGTTATAAATGCTTAAGATTCCATGTAAGGCTGAAGTAGGTGTTATTTAGTATGGTCCATCGTTGAACTGTAGGGCCCCAATGGGATTTTACGGGCACTGCAAACCCAATCGTGGTTGGATGATCATAGCCATCAAAAGAGGCCAATACAAGATGCATTTTCAGACTGTTTTTGGTCTTGCAATTAGTTTTGCAGGTTCTCTAATTGCTATTAAGATTAACGATTAGCGATCCTGAGTGGTCAAGTTTGATGGCTAGTAGTCCCATTCTACCATGACAGCAAACTTTAGGTAGAAGGACAAAGTTATAGGAATTAGGTTATCTACCTAATGAGCCCAAAATCTCATAAATCGGAATAATACAAAAAAAGGCTTCTATACTTTCTAAAGTTGCGAACTACCTGTATTGAATCTAGATTAGGCCCAATTAACTAGATTAATACACAAAAATATCTTGGGCCTATTCACGTTTAATGGTCAACTATGAGTATTTTTCCCGTAAAATCCTCTTAAATGTATGAAATTTAGAAATAGAAAATGACTAAAGGAATACAAAAGTTTCAAAGAAAGCTTAAGTTAATTAAAAAACGATCAATAAAAGAAAAAAGTTTATTTTATAACAATCGTATCATATTGGAAGTTTTCAATTTAAAAGAAATTGTTTTAGGGAAGATCCTCTTAAGTGGGGCACATAGCCCCTAATATTCAGGTTTACAACTAATGGACATATCGATAGAGCATTTTTGTGGATAATGTTTAAATCAAGGGCTGAGCTATTGTCATAACCCAAGCTCAAGAATTCAGGTATTAGGATTAAACCCAAATAGTAACATACGTACTCCCGTGTAAAACACACCTGGACCCACGTCTAAGCAAAATCACACAAAGGAGAGTCACATTACTTACACGTGTGAGATGATATTAGCAGACATCTGTCAAAGTATTCAATATGCAAAAGTCTGTCAATATCATACATGAGACAAGATATCATAACACCATACTAAAACACATCTATATGATATATCATATGCAAGAGTTGCAATAGAACATGTCTTTACAAAAAGGAAAGAAAGTTTCTGAATAATAAGGAGTTACACAGTTTCAAAATACAGGGGACCATGAACCATGCATGATAAAATAAAACTAATACAAGTCATGAAACCCTAAATGCAGTTATATCCCAGAAAAACGGCTTAAATAAGCTCTTGACGCACTCTGCGGTAGATCAATCAGAGAGTATTTGCTGTCCACTCATCTAGGCCGGAGGGGTTCCAAAGGTCTCCTCTGAAGTCTTCTCGATCTTCACAAGGTTGGGACTGGGATTTGAGCTGTAACACCATAGACAACTAATGAATAAGACTATTCAGCAAAGTATAAGCATAATTAAGATAATACGTGCTGTATCTAACAAAATTAATAACAAATGATTAATAGAAGTCAATTCAGTACACTAAGCATGTTGTGCATTTCAAATAAGCAAGCTATAAGGGTCAATAAGTGAAAATACATACTACTTGGCTATTACATTTGCTATATCCTCCCTCTAAGGATCTTTATGTTGGAACATCTTTGACCGGGCCAGGGTATAAATGGGTCTCTTCATATATAGAGTCTAGAAGCTCTAAAGGCACACTGTAGCGGTATCGTTCATTACGACATCAAAGTCAACCCCGCCGGGTATAATAAGGCTGAGACTGAGTAGAGCCAAACCATTTTGATTCATATAATTGAATTTGAGTAATTTGAGCAATTCATTCATTGAGAACAATACAATATAGTATATGTTCAATTCATTTGTTCAATTTGTTCTTACTCAATTCAATGTCAATGTCAATATAAGACGTATATCAAGAAATAATTCAATTGGAATCAATTTATTCGTGACCATTTCAATTCAAAATCATTATTGAAATAATAAAAGACAATAACGGTAATCCAATATGTTATGCAATTCAAATTAGTAGAATCATGGTAATTTTATAAACCAACTCTACTCCAGTCATCCATTTTTTCTAACTGTGCATGATGATGTAGTTTTAAATTATCCAATACACGGTTGTCTTTATTTTGATATCACATTGTATAAAGGATGTGTATCGAAGTCCCTTAAACCAACACCCATGGGGAGGTACTTAACAAATGGATAACACCACATGAATGAGTCCCAGTCCTCAAGACCTTTCATGATGTTCAATTATTCTATTGGGCCATTTAATAGGGTAAAGGAATCCAGAAGCTAAAGCCCTACAAAGTCTTGTATAATACTTAGTTAACCCTAACTTTCAATGGTTTTATGGCTTAACCATGGGTGACCTACAGCTTAGTTATGGATAGTTTACGGCTTAGCCGTAAAATGCACTATGACTTAACCATGGTTATCTAGATTTTTCCTCCACATTTACGGTTGAACAGTATCTTGTTCTAAGGTTTAGCCGTAAGCCGTGGCTCAGCCGTAGAAGAAAACAAAAAACTTAGCTCTTTAAATTATGAGCCGTAGGCTTCAGATTTTCTGAAGCAAAAGCAATATAGGTCCTTTTCACTTCAGAACTTTTCCATTTGGTCTCCACTACGATATTCCCTACTTTATTCAGTCATTCTACCATATCAATCAACTTGGTGTTTTGATTCATAATTCATTTGGATTACTACAAATCTCATTTGTTTCAGTAGGAATTTGGAAAAGTTTAGAAGAACGAAGACTTTAGGGCTGAATGAGCATTAAGACTTAGTAAAATTATAAGGATCATAATATACCAACATGCATTGAAACCAAGATTTGCTTATACTTGCCTTATATTAAGCTTTCAACTCACTAGTCTTTCTTTTGGCTTAGTAGAGAAGAAACGCCTAATTATTAAACCTAAATGCCATGCAAGTAAAGAATGAGGAAGGAGATGAAAGCATGTTTAATCAAGGATTCTCCTTGATTTTACTAAATCAAGAAATCTAGGAAAAAGAGAAGATCTCACCTTATAACACAATTAGGGAGTTGTAGAGAGAGCTGTAATTCATTATCTTCAATTTCAAAAAAGAAGGAAGGTAGAGGAGAGATGGATTAATGGAATGGGTGCTTACAATCTTATATACAAGATCTATCTTGCTCCTTTTGATGCAAAAGAAGAAAAAAATGGAAGAGGGAGAAGCTGCTGTAACTGAACAAGAGAAATGATCGACTAAACAGTTCTTGCTCTTTTAAACATGAGCATTTTCTAAAATTTACAAGAAGACCCATTCCTCTAATGTATTTTTAATTTAAGTCAAATGAGGGTTCAACTAACACAAACAAGGTCAAATGCATTCGAGTCAAGTACGGAAGTTGACGAGTTCAACAAGACAAACATGATGATATTAATATGATGTATGTATAACGTAAAACCATGTAATTGAAAATTACGAAAAGGGCTTCCATCTATTTATCCATGACCTAAACCTGAACCACTAAGACAAAACAAGTTAAATCCATCCTAATGACTCATTAAACATCATTATTTAGGCTAATTTTATGGTAATTAGCTAATAACTTACTTAATTAGTCGTTAAACATGCTTAATTAGGATCGGAGGGTTATAGTTATAATATTCATCTTCCATATAGTGTAATATAGGCAAACGTGCGAAATGCATACAATCCAAGTAAAAATAAACAATATACGCTTAAAACATGCATAAAATATGTACCTCTAATATCAAAAAAGAAACGTGTATAGTCACGATCCAACTTAATTGTAATTTATATTAATTAAACTTGATTTCTTATTAATTAATGTATTTTAGTTTTTATTTATCTTGTTTTTAATTTTAATCGGGTCATGGATAGGTAGTTGGGTTAGAATTGACCAAACTTAGGTAGGGAAGGACTTTCTAATAATTTAGATTTGCAAGATTTTACATCATATTAATTGCATCTGTGTATTTAATCTTGTGGGTCATCTTTTTGGTTTGGCCCAGCCCAATTCGGATTCGTCTTGGCCCAATTGAAGTCCAACTGCCTTAAACTGTAAATTCCATAGCAAGTTGGACTTGCTTATAATTTCTAAGAAATTTTGATTTAAAACCGGCTAATCACCACCATCGCCTCTTCACTGTCCCTAATTCTCTGTTGGAGCAACATTCTCTTCCTCTCACACTCTCATATCCTCTTCAAGCTTGGAGTTAAAAGGTGGGTCTTAGAGCCATGCATGCAGGGCCAAAGGTTTTCATATTCTTTTTCCTTCATATTCTTTTTCCTTCCTCCTCTGTTCCAAAGGTTTTAATATTCTTTTTCCTTCCTCCTCCTATGTTTCTTCCCCACTAGAAACCTCAGTCTCACCTAATCCTCTACTTTACAGCTCCCTAAGGTTAGAATTACTTCCTCTTTTCAGTTCTTCATCCCCAAATAAGTCAATGAGATTCTAGGCTACTGCATTCAACCCATCTCATCACCATTTTATCCATTTTTATGTAGGGTTTCATTTATGGTTAAGGGTTGTGTTTTCTCCACCATCAAACCAAATGAAGAGCTTGATATGGGTAAAGCACTAAGTTAAGGCAAGTATAGTTGGATATAATCACTGCATGTCTGTTAAATAGGTTGATTCTTGATGAACCTCTATGAATGCCAATTTATAGCTCTTTTACTCTTGATTAAGATTATTTGAGTGTTAATGATTAATGAAAATGTAATTATAAATAAATGATGGGACAAGATGAAGGTGAACCCAATTGTAATGTGGGCTAGTGTTAAGGAGTGATTAGAAGGTCTACTTGATGAATAGGAGTGGACGGAGCCAAGAGGAGAAGAGAAAAATCAGTTTTGAAACTGATTTTGCCTAGAGCAAAGCATGCTAGGGCCGACTGGTAGGATAGGGATTTCAATTGGTCAAATTCCCGTTTTAGGAGGTGCCGACCAGTCGGACACCTACCCCGAACGGTCGGATAACCAAAATTCTGTGTTGAAATTTTAATTTAAAGATTGGTTCAAATGACTAACCATGGACCTTCCATAGTCCATTGTGGGGCACAAAGTGAGGCTACTCCTTTGATCTTTTGGTGGAGCTGAGGTGTTCTAAAATAATCATTAGATCATACAAATTTTTTGCAACAATAATAATATCCAAAATTATCAGAACATTGGGCCTTACTGAAGCTCCGGTAAGTGTTAGTATGTATGAAACAATAGGTATTACTTTAGACTATTTTATGGGGTAAAGAATGATTCATTTGTATCTTTTGAATTCTTTAGTTAACTTTTTATGCCCAAAATGCTCTACGGAACTCACTCACGATGTTTCGTGAGGCAAGCTTTATATGAGCACAAATATTTTATGAAAATGAGAGTTATTTTATAAAAATATTTTGGAGGGAACTTATATACATGTTGAGAATATTCTAGGACTATTTATGAGAGTTATTGGGGACCAATTGTACCCTCAGTTTTAGTGAAACTTTATTTTATTTCTTCTAACATGAGGATTAATTGGGAACTATCTTAGCCTTCTACTAAGACCCTAGAGGTATGTTTAAAGTAAATCCTACTCTTAGGACATTAAGTATAATAAAAGATGATGGAGGGCCTTAGAAATGGTACCCTTACCTTAAATAAATTAACCCAATGGTAATTAAATACTAAGAAGGAAGAGCGTTGAGCTGTCACTTATTCCCTCCTGATTTTCTAGTCAATTTCTGACATTACGTCATGGGTGTTGGCATAAGAAGTAGTATGACACTGGATGTTTTATGAATACACCATATTGAATAATTAAGGAAACACGGATTATCTTAACATAGGGCTGGCTAGTAGATATCAATGTTAACCTTTCAATTCAGATACATTCATATTGTTTGAGTAAACCTTATCTCAACATGATTAAATCATGTACCCATGCTTCCGATGAACGTTGAGGCAAAATTGGAGATGGAGTTTTTTTTGAGTGTGGGCCTGTGAGCCAAGACAACTGTAGCTAAGGTTGAGAGAATTCGAGCTCTAATAGCTCATTCAAGTATGCATTATTGATTAACAGTTACTTTGTTTAATTTCGATTTTTATGATTGAGTATGATCTTAAAACCGATAATTCCTTTATGTATGAATATGAGACAATTGCTACGATTGATGATAAGTATGAATGATATGAATTCGGAATAGTCTTGATACGTTAAATCGGCACCATTTAGCTTATACTCTTATTAGGTTTGATGGGACCAATTTGGGTATCCCTTTTGTCACTACTACAGTGGTTTATGGAAGAGTTGGTCGGTGCTCCTTGGGTAGTTAGATTAATCCCCTAGCGATTTTTCCCTCTGGATGCCAACTAGTATGTTACTGTATCTCCAATTATGATTCCTTATTCATGCTATATTTATATGCACAACATGCCTAGCTTACGGTTACTGCTCTCTTTTAATCAATATGTCTCTAATTTAATTGATACAACATGTTAGTTTTATATGCACATATTTTTGCTAAACCGTTGTGTTTACAGTGCTATCCTTGGTGTTATAAATAGGTTTAAGTACTGATTCCACCTCTGACATACTTTTAGAGGAGTTTCCAAAGACTTCCCAGGGTATAGTATAGTAATGTGGAATGTGACAACACCCTATGGTTGTTTGTTTTAGAGAGTGCCATGGGTATATTTTAGGGCACGACAAGTTATACCAATTGTTAGACTATATTTGTGCATCATGCCATTATGTCATATTATTATTATATTACCGATTTTGATAGACGTGTATGTCTCTTATTCCGATTGTATATAGGTCCTATGCATTTTGTCACATCATGTATTCATACTTTGGATCCTTTACGTAGACACTTGTATTTTGGACATAGTAGTTTATGCAGGGGATCATGTTTCATATAAAAGACTATTTTAAATTCTATATTTTTAGTTTATAATTAAAATTTAATAGACTCAGTTTATGTTTAATACCATATCTTAAAATATGAATTGTACTAGATGTTGTTAAAGTACAGGTAAAAAATACACAAGCTTCCATAAATGTTTTAAATGGACATGTGTTACATGTTGGTCCTCACACGTTAGTTTTGTGCTTTTTCCCTTGTGGTGGTTCGTACATGTCTTCGTACCACACGGATAGCGACGGGATTACGTATGTTGCACCTCGGGGGTCACCTTAATCATGGAATCTCGGGCTTGAGGCGTGACAAAAAGAAAGAAGAAATATACTTTAAAAGTAAAATGATGAAAAAAGAGATAGAAGTATGCCTAAAATGTTGAAAAATGGAAGGGGCACACCTTAAAAGAAAAATCAAAATTATAGAATAAATGTGTAAAAAAGAAAGAGAAATGACAGTCCCATCACCATCGTAGGCGCAAAAATGATCATCATTGTAAAATCAAGCATCTCGATGTAGCCACAAATGACACCATGCTGTTAGGACTTTTGTTTTGGCGAATTCATGAGATGGACAAAACTTAGGTCCATTGAGTTGTATTTTACATTTAGAATGGACTGTAATTGTATGCCAAATAAGCTGACTTAAAGATGATGCAAATTAAAGTATTTTTCTGAGGACAATAATCGATTAAAAAAGTCATATCTCATAACTCGAGTGTTAGATATGGGTAAGCTACTCACTATTGGAAAGCTTGTTTCAAGTAGATATCTGTAGAGCCCAAGATTACGTAAGTCAGAGCTAAAACAACAAAGTTATGACCTCAGAAAGTTCGTAGATGCATGTAGAAAAATTAAGAGCGCTCGAGCGCAAGTGTAACCGGGCTCGAGTGCCTAAGATAGTGGCGAGCATGCTTGAAAGCTCATTTGACTGCGCTCGAACTTACGGACGGCAGAAGCGTACAAACCTGTACAAAAACCTTTCTTAATTGTACTAGAATTGCCTGTTTCACTTAGATTTAGTTTCTAAACTTAAGGCATGAATTGTGGGCTATAAAAGGAAGGTTTCTCTTAACCCTAAGTGCAACACAACACGTAGAACTCACCTTATTCTAAATTAGGATTACTATTGGAGAGATTTTCTAGAGCTTCCATGAAAGATTGGTGTAACACTCCGACTCAGCTTAACCTCGTTTAGTGCCTAATTAATGTTGTTTTTGTTGTTACTTGTGTTTTGTTGGTATTTTGTGTTCATTACGAGTCATGGATAGGCAGTTGGGTTGAGTTTGACCTGGATTAGGTAGACCAAGCCTTTTTCATAATTTTAGCTTTTCTAAGACATGGTCATTTTTGCATTATCTTGATGTCAACACATGTCTTTCGTTGAGCTCGTTAACTTCTGTAACTACATCATTTGCAAACGACATCATGAGATTCCATTGGACCCGGATTTGACTCGAACTGTAATTTGATTTAAACCTTGGGCTTTCTTGCAATTTTGCCTTTATACTTATCTATATAAGCTCCACCGACTCATCTCTCTTTCGTTCACTATCTCTCACTCTCTTAGCGGTTTCTATTCTCACGTGAGCTCTCTCTCTCTCTCTCTCTCTCTCTCTCTCTCGGTTTCTTCTTTTCTCCTTGATCCCAATCAAAGAGGGAGCTTGGGACGCTTGAGATTCAAGGTATGCATGGGTATTTGTTGGATTCCTTTTCTCCTTTCTCTTGCTCTGTCTCCATGACTAGGCTCACGAGTTTCTCTCTTTCTCATGCATGCATGATAGCTGTGAGTGATGTTTGGAAGTGAAATTGAGCCCAAGGACCATCATCTGAGTGGTAGAAGTGAATTGAGGCAAGTGTAAGCTTAACTTGTATGAACCCATGTTGGTAATTGCTTGATTTTGGTTAATTCTCATGTGTTTGCATGGACAACATGTTTACAGCCCAAATTTAGCTTATTTCCCCCCCTTTCTGTGAAGATTTGCTTATTTCAGGTCGCGACAGATTTTCTGTATCTGATTCAGAAATTGACCTACGCATGCACGGCTAAGCCGTGAAATGTGCTACGGCTAAGCCGTGAAAACACTACGGCTAAGCCGTGACCCAACCGTGAACCTAGTCGTAGATCAATACAGGGTGTCACCTGAAAATAACTGAGAGTCTGCAAACCAACAACTCTTCTATGGCTCAGCCACGGCTAAGCCGTGCAACCTTCTACGGCTAAGCCGTAAGGTTCCTTCGGCTAAGCCGTAGGGTTATCTACGACTGAGTTGACTGATTGGAACAGGAAGAAAAATGGAAAAGGTAAAGGACTTATAGGACCTTTACAGTAGAAGGTAGGCATCTTTGACTGGCCCAACGGAACATGGACAATACGTGAATGATTTCGAGGGCTGCGAATCATTCATATTCGTTATCCAGTTGTTAAGCACCTCCCCATGGGTGTTTGTTTAAGGAACTTCAATGCACCATAGGATATACTGCAACACTAGACAATGGTGCATCGAATAACTTAAAACTGCATCATCATGCACGGTTAGAAACACTGGATAAGTAGATTAGAATTGGCTAGTAAATGAATTTGATTCGCTATGCTAACAGTTGCTTGCATGACATGTTGTATTTCGATCCTTTATCTCCCCTCTTTCGCATGATTGCTTATTTCAGCTATTTTCACATTGTTCATATGGTTTCTATACCTTGAGTATACATGTATAACTCACGTATAAGACATGTTCTCAGATATGTACGCATGATATGTTTGTTACGGTTTACTCAGGGTATTCATGATTGACTTGTATGGTCAGGCACTACTGAGCCTCAGCCTTAGGATCCCGACGGAGTGAATTTGGTGTAGTTTGCAAGGCCTTACTGCAGAAGGACATGTCTTGGGGAAACTGGACCCCAAGAAACCCGAGACTCATTTGTACCCTGGCCCGGACAATGGTGTTCTCTGTACGGATAAGATCCCTCTTTTGGGAGCATATGGCAATGTAGTCGCCAACTAGTTATGTACAGCTTGTATACATTGATTCACATGGCATATTTTCTTGCTTGCACGACAACTTAGTATACAAATGTGACCTGTTATACTTATATGATGTTCTTTATTCTATTAGACACAGCATGTGCTAACTTGTTATATCTTATACATTGCTGAATCATTATATTCACGAGTTGTCTTTGATGTTGTAGGCTCAGATACCCCTCCCGACCCCTCGTCGGTCGGCCAGACTATCAATGAGGCCCCCGAGGTCCCATCAAGCCTAAAGGAGTGGGTATAGACACTCCGCCGAAGAGCGCCCTGGACATTTTTGCATCTGAGTCTTCATTTTTGAGATTTGTCACGCTTGGATCTTATCATGATTTGTACATGTATATTTTGGTCATTTTGTAAAACTATTATCGATATATGTCAATTCTGTATTTCGTATGCTCTTCTTGCATTTGTTAGTGTGATTTTTGATATCTACAGTTTCCGCGTACATGTTTGGCACGTGTGAAATTTCCCTTGTGCGTGTGCATTTAGACCAGGTCTACGTTACAGGCATGGGAGTATGTGTCATTGGTTTGGCTTTTACTAACCCCCGAACTCCTAGGCTCTGGTTGTGACATACGTATTGTATGGTATCAGAGCATTCCTTGCTCTAGATGATAAGCATGTAGGCATGTAGGAACGTGGCGAGGATACAATTATCTCCTTTGGTTTGTCTAGATTGTTGGGGATCAGTTGGGCGGAAATGTTTTGTGTTGTGTCTGACTCTTTCCCTTTTTACAGGATGGCGTCCGGTTCAGGTCCTCGGCATAATGCTGAAATAACGAAAGCGGGTCTGCACCATCACCACAGTCAATAAGTACCGATGAGCGCATCCTCATGCTATTTCAATCCATACAGGCTCAATCACAGTTGATGCAAAATTTGCAGACACAGGTTGCGACCATGTTAGACAGGCAAAGCCAAGCTCCAGTTCAGTCACATGTAGACCAACAAGTGGTCTTTCAGCCGAGAGAGAATGACCCAAATGCCTTCTATGATAAATTTCGCAAGCGAGGAGGTACGGAGTTCTACGGGACAGAAGAGCCACTCAAGGCAGAGCAGTGGTTAAAGCAGACAGAGGACGTATTTGAGACTGTCGTGTGCATGAACAGGCAGAGGATCGGATTAGTGGCCTCCATGTTCAGAGATGTCACGAAGACTTGGTGGAAGAGCGTGAAGGACTCGTACAGAGACATGCCCAGTGCGATAGTTTGGGGGATGTTCAAGCAACATTTTCGGAGGAAGTTCATCCCGACTCATGTGTTTCGAGCCAAGGAAGTTGAGTTTCTAGCCCTCCGTCAGCAACAGATGACCGTAGCAGAATATGTGAACAAATTTACTCAGTTATCACATTTTGCTCCGGATATGATCAGTACTGAAGAAAGGAAGGTGAATCAGTTCGTTGAAGGTCTGCATCCCCGGTACATGCACCATGTGACTGCATTCCAGCGGCCGGCTACGTTTGATGATGCAGTGGACAGGGCCTATTCTGCAGAAGGTCATCCACCAAGCCAAAGGAGCCATTGATCCTAAGCAGCAACCACCATTCAGTGCACGAGGGCAAGTACAGAAGAAGATGCGAGACCAGCAAGGTACTTCCAGTTCTATCGGTACTACATGCAAGCACTGTGGCAAGGGCCATAAGTCTGAAGCTTGTTGGAGGATGATAGGACCTTGCTTCATCTGCGGTTCCAAAAAGCATAGGATGGTTAGTTGTCCACGATATAAGCCTTCTCAGCCGCCACCATCCAGCGCTCCAGCAGTTGCAGCTTCTGGTAGATCTAGTGTGTCCACGACGCCCAGCAAATCCCAATCAGCTCGTCCAGGCCAGAGACAGCCATGACAGATAGCTCGTGCGTACGCCGCTACCCATGAAAGTGCCGAGGATTCACAGGTGGTTGAAGGTACTGTTTTGATTTCGCGCGTTGAGGCATTAGCATTGTTCGATTCAGGGTATACGTGGTCTTACGTAGCACCTCATTTTGCTGAGCGGTTACAGTAGCCGCTGAAGCCATTGCCATACGTGTTGGTTGTATCCACACTAGTTGGCAAGCGAGTGGAGTGTAGTGTATACTACCCCCATTGTGACGTGCAGATTTCAGGTCATCAGTTGCCTGTTGATTTGATCTTGCTGTCGATGCTAGACTTCGACGTGATCCTTGGAATGGATTGGCTCGCTCGCTATCGTGCCTGTGTCAGGACGATCTTCTTCGATTTAGGCAAGGGCTTCCGTTTCGAGGATAGTCAGGAGAGATGCCCAGGCGTGTGATTTCTGCGTGCAAGGCCGATCGCTTGATCCGCAAAGGGTGTGAAGGCTTCATTGCCTTATCTCGAAGAAGAAAAAGACGAAACAGCTAGGTGAGATTCAGGTGGTCTGTGACTTTTCCGATGTTTTTCCAGACGATGTGCCAGACCTACCCCCATTTCGAGACATGGAATTTGCCATTGACCTTGGTCCAAGCACGGCATCGATCAGTAAAGCTCCATATCTCATGGCCCCAGCCGAGTTGTCAAAGTTGAAGAAGCAATTGCAGGAGCTTTTGGATAAGGGTTTTATCTGTCCGAGCGTCTCACCTTGGGGAGCGCCAGTCTTGTTTGTCAAGAAGCAGGAGGGTACTCTTCGGATGTGTATCGACTACCGACAGTTGAACAGAGTGACTATAAAAAACAAGTATCCCCTACCTCGAATTGATGAGTTGTTTGATCAACTTCAGGGTGCAGCTTATTTCTCCAAGATTGATTTGAGATCTGGATACCACCAGTTGAGGGTAAAGGAAGATGACATCCCTAAAAATGCCTTCAGGACTCGGTATGGACATTATGAATTCCTCGTGATGCCTTTTGGACTAACCAATGCACCTGCACCGTTTATGGCTTTGATGAATCAGATGTTTACTCCTTTCTTGGATCAGTTCGTCGTTGTCTTTATTGATGATATTTTGATATATTCTAAGTCAGCTGAGGAGAGCATAGGGAGCACTTGAGAAAAGCCTTGTCAGTGTTGAGAGAGCATCACTTGTTTGTCAAGTTGTCGAAATGTGATTTTTGGCTTGAGCAGGTGGCATTTTTAGGTCATATCATTTCACGAGAGGGATTGGCAGTTGATCCATCTAAAGTTGAGGCAGTTGTGAATTGGCCTAGCCCTATGACAGTGACAGAAGTTCGGAGTTTTCTTGGTCTAGCAGGCTACTATCATCGATTTGTCCAGGACTTTCCTAAGATCTCCTCCCATTTGACTAAATTGACTCGGAAGAATGTGCCGTTCGATTGGATTGAGGAGTGTGAAGCCAGTGTTCGGACCCTGAAAGAGAAGTTTACTATAGCTCTAGTGTTAACCTTACCAGATGGTAGTGAAGGGTTCGTGATCTATTCAGATGCTTCTCGAGTTGGTCTAGGCTGTGTGTTGATGCAGTACGGGAAGGTAATTGCATATGGATCGAAACAGCTGCGAAAACATGAAAAGAATTACGCCACCCATGATTTAGAACTGGCATCCATCGTGTTTGCATTGAAGCTTTGGAGACATTATCTGTATGGCGTGAGATTTGAAGTCCATTTTGATCATCACAGTCTGTAGTACTTATTCACACAGCAGGAGCTGAACATGAGACAACGTAGATGGTTTGAGCTCATCAAAGATTACGACTTCCCAATCAAATATCAGCCAGGAAAAAGGGAACGTGGTGGCAGATGCATTGAGCAGGAAAGCAGAGTCTGTACAGATGTTGAGCAGTTTTCTTGTGATGTTCCATGATCTCCCTGTCGAGGTGAAAGTAGTGGATGAATATGTCACTTTGGCTAGTACGCTAGTGTTTCAGCCTGAGATGATTCAGCAGATGAAAGACAGGCAATTCGAAGATCTTACTTTGAAGCGCATTCGTGACGACATTGGAGATAGGCCAGATTTCAGACTAGAGGACGGTGTGCTCTATTTTCGGAGCAGGTTGTGTGTGCTAGCGGTTGATGATTTCAAGGATAAACTGATGAATGAAGCACATTATGCCAGATATGCGATGCACCCAGGCAGCACAAAGATGTATCGGAATCTTAAAGATTGCTTCTGGTGGAATAATATGAAGAAAGAAGTAGCGGGGTTCGTTGCCCAATGCTTGACATGCCAGAAGGTAAAAGTAGATCATCAGAGACCTCCAGGCTCGTTGCATCCTTTGCACATACCGCAATGGAAGTGGGAACACATCACCATAGACTTCGTTTCAGGACTACCTCCGACAAGTAGGAAGAATAACGCCATATGGGTGATTGTAAATCGATTGACGAAGTCAGCCCATTTCATTCCTTTTCGGAAGGGTATGATGTTTTCAGAGACGGCGAGGAAGTTTGTGGATGAGATCGTCAGGCTCCACGGTACCCCAGTATCGATTGTATCCGATCGTGATAGTCGTTTCATTTTGTCGTTCTGGAGAGCATTCCAAGAGGCTATGGGTACGAAGTTGAGCTTCAGCACGGCATATTACCCACAAATGGATGGACAATTAGAGTGGACGATTCAGACATTGGAGGACATGTTATGAGCCAGCGTGTTGAGCTATGAGAAAGAATGTGATCTCCATCTATCGTTGTGTGAATTCGCCTACAATAACAGCTTCCACGAGAGTATTGGGATGGCACCATACGAAGCGTTGTACGGACGCAAATGTAGAAGCCCGATATGTTGGGAAGAAGTTGGAACTCGGAGTTTTCACGGACCGACGATCATTGTCAAAACTATGGAGAAGGTACAGAAAGCAATTGAGAATCTGAAAGTTGCTCGGTCGAGACAAAAGAGTTATGCAGACACTCGCAGACGGCCATTAGAGTTTCAGGTTGGTGAGTGGGTTTTCCTGAAGGTCTCACCGATGAAGGGTACAATCCGTTTCGGCCAAAAAGGCAAGTTAGCTCCACGATATGTCGGACCGTTCGAGATCAAGAGCAGGATTGGTGATTTGGCCTACCATTAGCTCTTCCTGAGATGTTTTCCGGAGTGCATGATGTTTTCCATGTTTCGATGCTTCGGAGATATGTGCATGATCCTTCCCATGTCATTCGTTACGACGACATTCAGATCCAGCCTAATGCTGTATACATTGAGCGACCGCTCCGTATCATGGGAACCTGAGAGCAGATACTCCGTACCAAGACAATTCGATGGGTCAAAGTGCTATGGAAGCATCACAGTCTAGATGAAGCTACCTGGGAATTAGAAAAGCAGATGGCGCGACAGTATCCCGATCTGTTTACGCAGGTATATGTGTGCTCATTCCGAGGACGGAATGATTTCCAAGTATGGGAGGATGTAACACTACGACGCAGCTTGATCTCGTTTAAAACCTAATTAATGTTGTTTTTGTAGTTACTTGTGTTTTGTTGGTATTTTGTGTTCGTTACAGGTCATGGATAGGTAGTTAGGTTGAGTTTGACCTGGATTAGGTAGACCAAACCCTTTTTCGTAATTTTAACTTTTCTAAGACATGGTCATTTTTGCATCATCTTGATGTCAACACATGTCTTTCGTTGTGCTCGTTAACTTCCGTAACTACATCATTTGCAAACGACATCGTGAGATTCCATTGGACCCGGATTTGACTCGAACTGTAATTTGATATAAACCTTGGACTTTCTTGCAATTTTGCCTTTATACTTATCTATATAAGCTCCACTGACTCATCTCTCTTTAGTTCACTCTCTCTCACTCTCTTCTCGGTTTCTACTTTCACGTGAGCTCTCTCTCTCTCTCTTTCTCTCTTTCTCTCTCGATCTCTCGGTTTCTTCTCTTCTCCTTGATCCCAATCAAAGGGGGAGCTTGGGACGCTTGAGATTCAAGGTATGCATGGGTATTTGTTGGATTCCTTTTCTCCTTTCTCTTGCTCAGTCTCCATGACTAGGCTTACGAGTTTCTTTCTTTCTCATGCATGATGATAGCTGTGAGTGGTGTTTGGAAGTGAAATTGAGCCCAAGGACCATCATCTGAGTGGTAGAAGTGAATTGAGGTAAGTATAAGCTTAACTTATATGAACCCATGTTGGTAATTTCTTGATTTTGGTTAATTCTCATGTGTTTGCACTGATAACATGTTTACAGCTCAATTTAGCTTATGTCCCCCCTTTTTTGTGAAGATTTGCTTTTTTGGGGTCGCGACAGATTTTCTGTATCTGATTCAGAAATTGACCTCGCGCATGCACAGCTAAGCTGTGAAATGTGCTATGGCTAAGCCGTGAAAACACTACGGCTAAGCTGTGACCCAACCATGAACCTAGCCGTAGATCAATACAGGGTGTTACCTGAAAATAACTGAGAGTTTGCAAACCAGCAACTCTTCTAGGCTCAGCCACGGCTAAGCCATGCAGCCTTCTATGGCTAAGCCGTAAGGTTCCTTCATCTAAGCCGTAGGGTTATCTACAGTTAAGCTAACTGACTGGAACAGGAAGAAAAATGGAAAAGGTAAAGGACTTGTAGGACCTTTACAGTAGAAGGTAGGCATCTTTGACTGGCCCAACGGAACATGGACAATACGTGAATGATCTCGAGGGCTGCGAATCATTCATGTTCGTCATCCAGTTGTTAAGCACCTCCCCATGGGTGTTGGTTTAAGGAACTTCAGTGCACATAGGATATACTGCAACACTAGACAACGGTGCATCGAATAACTTAAAACTACATCATCATGCACGGTTAGAAACACTGGATAAGTAGATTAGAATTGGCTAGTAAATGAATTTGATTCGCTATGCTAACAGTTGCTTGTATGACATGTTGTATTTTGATCCTTTATCTCCCCTCTTTCGCATGATTGCTTGTTTCAGCTATTTTCACATTGTTCATATGGTTTTTATACCTTGAGTATACATGTATGACTCACGTATAAGACATGTTCTCAGATATGTATGCATGATATGTTTGTTACGGTTTACTAAGGGTATTCATGATTGACTTGTATGGTTAGGCACTACTGAGCTTTAGCCTTAGGATCCCGACGGAGTGAATTTGGTGTAGTTTGCAAGGCCTTACTGCAGAAGGACACATCTTGGGGAAACCGGACCCCAGGAAACCCGAGACTCATTTGTACCCTGGCCCGGACAATGGTGTTCTCTGTATGGATAAGATCCCACTTTTGGGAGCATATGGCAATGTAGTCGCCAACTAGTTATGTACAGCTTGTATACATTGATTCACATGGCATATTTTCTTGCTTGCACGACAACTTAGTATACAAATGTGACCTGTTATACTTATATGATGTTCTTTATTCTATTAGACACAGCATGTGCTAACTTGTTATATCTTATACATTGCTGAATCATTATATTCACGAGTTGTCTTTGATGTTGTAGGCTCAGATACCCCTCCCGACCCCTCGTCGGTCGGCCAGACTATCAATGAGGCCCCCGAGGTCCCATCAAGCCTAGAGGAGTGGGTATAGACACTCCGCCGAAGAGCGCCCTGGACATTTTTGCATCTGAGTCTTCATTTTTGAGATTTGTCACGCTTGGATCTTATCATGATTTGTACATGTATATTTTGGTCATTTTGTAAAACTATTATCGATATATGTCAATTCTGTATTTCGTATGCTCTTCTTGCATTTGTTAGTGTGATTTTTGATATCTACAGCTTCCGCGTACATGTTTGGCACGTGTAAAATTTCCCTTGTGTGTGTGCATTTAGACCAGGTCTACGTGTACAGGCACGGGAGTACGTGTGTCATTGGGTTGGCTTTTGCTAACCCCCGAACTCCTGGGTCGGGTCGTGACAATTGGTAAAAAACTTCAAGTTCTAGATTTGTGGCTTCTACTTCCTTGGAGAAGATTATTCTCTCTTCGTAGAGATTGCCCATGTGGAGATCAAGGTACTAATTACGGGGGCACCGAGGGACTGCGTGCTATGAAGATCTATCAAGAACAACTACAAAGAGGAGATACTTTACCATCCGTCCATCTTGGTGATAAATGATTTTGATGATCACAAGAGGTCTGCTTCACATCTGTAACATGGACGTGTAACCTGTCTCAGATACAAGCAAGCAAACTAGAAAGATAATTTAGGAGATATTTTTAGGCAATTAAGAAATTTTAAGTTAAAATTTAAATTTGCAAATAGAGGATATGAACATGGCTACTAAATTTGATGGAAAGAAAAGGATTTGTGAGAGATAAGATTGAAAGAGTCCATCTCTAATTGGAAACTAAATTAAAAAAGGGAGGAGTAAGGGGATGCCACATGTCGCTCAAAGGAAGCACCACCTCCCTCAATATCCCACAAAAAGGTTGTTGTTATAATATATATAGCTAGCGCATTAGTACCCACGCCCAATGCGGGCATAAAGAAAAAATTGTTAAAATTAAATTTACAAAACCAAAAATCTTAAGAAAGAAGCTTATATTAAACATAATACAATTTAATTAAATGCTCACTTTGTAGTGGTTGGAATTATCATATCTACCAGTTAAGAGTTAAAAAAAATGTTGAGATTAAGTCATCCTTGACAGTTCAAGGAACTACATGTGGGCTAAATTAAACTACACACACATTTGTATTCAATTATAAAAAAAAAACTATATTGGCCTTAAGGTAAAGATAGAGATTTAGAAATTAAATGAAACAACTAAAACTTTAGGCCTACGTTATTGAGATGTGTCAATTTCATAAGTTGGGTTTACATGAGGCCAATTCAATCTATACTTATCGATAATAATATTAGTACCAATATAGGCTCCCAAAACCTTATGGTTCTCAGATATGAGATGAATGTGGAAGTAATAGTCACTAACAGACCATGCATATTGAAAGAATACAAATCTATCATAGTAAAATGAAGTGTCAGATATAAAAACTATATGAGCCCTTTTGTTTGTTGGTATCCAAATGTTATAAGTAAAGTCCCGGCCCAAGGGCATCAAGTGAGCAAACATGAGGATCATTTTGGAGATTGATCTCTATGCGCCTTACCATGCTATCTTTGTCCTCATGTATAATCCAGACCATAGGCTTATCGTATACACAACATAAAAGAAAACAAATAAAAATAAAAATAAAAACAATAGAACTCAAGCAGGAAATAAAACAACCAAAAGAACCATACTGACCATACCATGCTATTCTTCATTTGCATGTGTAACCTAGAGCATTGTCTTTTTTGTACACGGAACATGAAAACAAAACTAAGATGTAAAGTAAAATAGAAAAAGAAGCTAAATTACCACTATGCTTGTCACAACCCGAGCCCAGGGTTCGGGGGTTAGCAAAAGCCAAACCTAATGACACACGTACTCCCGTGCATGCACACGTAGACCGAGTCGAAATGCACACGCACAAGGGAACATTCACACGTGCCAAGCAAGTACGCGGAAGCTGTAAATATCAGAAACATGAAACTAACAGGGCAAGAAGAGGATACAAAGAAAGAACTGACATAATTACATATGAAAGTCTTACAAAAAGAACAAAAGAATATATACAATCATGACATATCATGCCAAATACAAGTCTGAAAATCCACAAAACAAGACTCCAATGATGCATGCCAAGAACGCTCTCCCGTGGAGTGATCACATCCACTCCTCTAGGCCTGATGGGGCCCCGGGGGTCTCATCTGGAGCCTGGCCGACCTGCGGGGGTTCGGCAGGGGGATCTGGGCCTGCAACACCAAAAACAACTGTGAATACAACGATTCAGCAAAGTATAACCCATAAAAAGTTAACACACGCTGTGTCTAATAGAATAAAGAACATCATGTGAATTAGATAAGGCAATTTCGTATACTAGGCTGTCATGCAAGAAAGAAATATGCTATGCGAATCAATGGATACATGCTGTGTACATACTAGTGGCTACTACATTACCATATGCTCCCAAAAGAGGGATCTTATAACATGCAAAGAATACCATTGTCCGGGCCAGGGTACAATGGGTCTCAGTTTCCTGGGGTCCGGTTCCCCAAGACATATCCTTACTGCAGCAGGCCATATAAACTATACCAAATTCACCCCGTCGGGATCCTAAGGCTGAGGCTAAGTAGTGCCTGACCATACAGAGTCAATCATGGAAACCCTGAGTAGATCGTGACAACATATCATACGTGCAGATCTGTGAGTGAACATATCATACATGCATACTCAAGGTAAGTAATCACAATGTGAAAGTAAAGTAATGGGATATAAGTAATCATGTCAGAGCGTTGAGATCAATGATCGAATGCAATATGTTATGCAACAAATCATGCGAAATCGAATCATCTTAAGTTACAAACCAATTCTAATCTAATTGTCCGGTGTTTCTAACCGTGCATGATGATGTAGTTTTAAGTTATTCGATGCACCGTTGTCTAGTGTTGCATTGAATCGAGCGGTGCACGAAGTCCCTTAAACCAACACCCATGGGGAGGTGCTTAACATCCGGATGACGAACATGAATGATTCGCAGCCCTCGAGATCATTCACGCGTTGTATCACATTCCGTTGGGCAAGTCTAGGTGCTCTACATTCTATCATGAAGGCCATATCGGTCTTTGTCTTACACCTATCCTTGTCTTTCCTTCATTAGTCTAGTGTGGATACGGCTTAGCCGTGTGTGTGCTACGGCTTAGCGCTGTGAGGTCTACGGCTTAGCCGTGGCTGGGCCGTAGAAGGTCTGTCAAATGCTGACTCTCAGTTAAATCCAAAAATGCACCCTGTATTGATCTACGGCTGGGCCACGGCTGAGCTTCGGCTTAGCCGTAGGGCAATCCACGGCTTAGCCGTGCCCTAGCCGTAAAGGAAAACTGGGTTTTTCTCCTCTCTGGACTTTGAGCCGTAAGGGTCATACGGCTTAGCCGTACCTGTACGAAGTCAATAATCTGAAACATGTACAGAATGTCTGGGAAAGCATCAGAATTTCAATTCTCCAATGGAGATAGACAAAGTAGTAAGCAAATGGGCTGTAAACACATTTTTCCATACACATTAATGTGAGCTAACCAAGATCAAAATCATACCAACATGGGTTCTCACAAGATATGGTTATACTTGCCTCAATTGGGAAATCAATTGCATAATTCGTTGTCCTCAAGCCCAAACACAACCTAACACAATCAAAACCACATGCATGCATGAGGAGTGGAATCACAGACACACCAAGCAACAATGGAAACAAGAGGGAGAAGAAATAGAGAAAGGAGATGAGAGGGATGAATGGATTTCCAACTCACCTCACATGCAAGAACCCAAATTCCTCTTGATCGATGGAGGAGAGAATTCAAGTGAAGGAGGGAGAGAAGTCTCCACGTGCAGTTGAGGAAGAAAATGAGAGAAGGAACGTGAGTTTTTGGTTGATGGGTGATGTATATATAAGTAATGGGTTGTCCAAATTGCAAGAGAGTCCAAGCTAGAATGCTAATTTCAGTTTGAGTCAAATCCAGGTCCAATCGAATCACACGACCTCGGTTGCAAATGACGTAGTTACGAAAGTTAACGAGCTCAACGAAAGACACGTGTTGACATCAAGATGATGCAAAAATAACCATGTCTTAGAAAAGCTAAAATTACGAAAAAGGGCTTGGTCTACTTAATCCAGGTCAAACTCAACTCAACTACCTATCCATGACCCGTAACGAAAATAAAACACGAACAAAACACGATTAGCAACGAAAACAAGATTAACTAGCCGCTAAACGGGGTTAAGCTGGGTCGGAGTGTTACAATGCTTATCGCTCACTTAAATGATATGTAGTCTATTGACAACAAATTACAATTAAGAGTTATATACAACATTTGAAAACCCAAAAACAGTAGCAGTAGCTAGGCCTTGGCCCTGTAAGTCGCCACACCTTTTGGAAGAAGATTGCTGCAAAGTCCATATGCAACAAACCTCTTCAATTTGAGATAGTAAATGATTCCTCTGCTTTAGATTTCTGAAATTTATATTTAAAGAAAAATTAGCATGTAACTGCACACCAACATGTGACATCAGTAATAAAGTTGCAATTTCATCAATAATTACCAGAGAATTATTGCCATCTTCATTCAAAATTTCAACTAAAGAATAACTACATGGCACTAAAAAAGGAAACAATCATTCATGACACCAGAATTCCTTATCTTGTATTAGTAATTCAAAAAGAACCCACAATTAAAAGTGAAACTTATCACAGAAATTACTGCCAAAAGCTAGTGATTCTTCACAACCCACCTGAAAAAGATATATTGCAATGACTATAGTTTTATTCATTTTTGTTTTAATTTGTTCATGTGAATTCTTAATAAGTCCTTAAAAATACATCATTTTATATTCAATTTTGGGAATTTTAAAGACTTATGCATTAAAATTTTCTTCATTCAGTTGGAAATCAAGCTTTTATGATATTAGAATTCATTTTAGATTTTTCTTGCAAAAATCATTGAAAATCGTCAATTTTCCATAAAATCATAAAACTTTCCATTTTTAGAAGGTTTAAATTTTTACATGAAATGATAAAGGCTTTTTATCATCTTTAGTTATTTAAAGATAAATCATGATCAATGCTGTAAATTTGTTGTGTCATTTTATGTGAATTGGGCCTGCATTAGTGCATTTGTGACTTTTGGTCAAAATCATTATTTTTAATAAAATGTCAATTTTCTTTGTAGGAAAATTGAAGAAAAGGGCCCCACATCAAGAGTTGAAGACAGAGAAATTATTTGTAAAGAAATCCAAATCCAAGTGAAGATAAAATGAAAGAAGAAAAGAAGGCTTTAGAAAGGAAAAAAACAAAAAAAGTACATGCATCACAAGGATGTTCCCAGCCAGCTATATTATGCAAGTTAAGGCCAGCCATAAATTGTGATTTCCATTTCTTTTTAAACTTAATGCAATTGAAGATCAATCCAAGGCATATTGTGAAGATAAAGCGTACATCTCAAGATGAAAGGCTAGGATTAAAAGCCAAGAAGGAAGGAATGAATTAGAAAGAGGTTTCATCATACTTTTCTTTCCAATTCCAGAGGCATTTGTTTGGAAACATGGGTGAAGGTGACAGTTGGGAGAGTTTTACACGGTATGGAGACTATTTGTTTTTTAGGAAAGAGTTCAAAGAAGTCACCTGGAACCATGTGACTTTACTAAAAAATCAAGAGGAGAAAACGTATATTAATTCTTTCCTTTTCACTTTTATGGCCCACTTTAGTATTTAGAAAGGAGGACTGATGAGGAGAGAAAACTAAGGGCTGATGACGAGAAAATTGAGGGCTATCATCAATAAAAAAGCCCATAAGTTGACGTGCACCAGACACTTCACAATACCACCCATCCGCCCAGAACCCATCTCCATTCCGCTCTCTCCACATCTCCACCCCACATCACACATCCACCCTTAGGTGGGAACTGCTAGCCCACCTTTGGTTCATCCACTCCATCAATTCCATCATCTTCTCCTCATCTACTCCTATCTTGGTGACGCATGAAGATTGAAGCCCGGATTATGCACAAATCTAGTATTTTTCCTTTATGTCTTGTATCTAGGGTAAGGAGAGATTTTTTTTTCTAGTTTTAATTATTTGTTTGGTTATTATTGATTGTATTGGTCCGTTTTAATTTAAAATGATGCAATTAGTGAGGTCAAGATGTCTGGCCTTGGATCGACATCGTGTGTTTGTATATGGTGACAGCAAGCACTTGGTGCGGTGTTTTTATAATCTTTTATTAATTTTGCAAATACAATGTTCTAATTTCTCATAATAAATGGAACTAGAATTCTTTTTATTTTATTTTCTTATCCATTATATTTGAATGATTTATTTCTGATTTTTAGTTTTATGCATAGTTTATTTATTTTTCTTCAATTGGTGGTTTAATTTAGATTCTTGTTTTGCAGTTTATAATTCTAAGATTTTTTTAGTTTAGGACTTTTTTAAATTAGGTTTATTTCTATTTTTTTATTTAATCCTCAGATTTGGATTTTTAATTTAAATTTAATGTTCAAATTTGGTAGTATGTATTTTTACAGATTTTATTAGACTAACATTAGTTTTTCAATTAGGACAAGTTTTCCGCGAAAACTAGCTTCCTATGGATACAATCCTGACTCACCGGGTAAAACTACAATTGGGACCTTGCACTTGTGGCCATCGATCAATTCTCCACTCTCTATTCGCAACACAATTTAGATATAATTGACAAGACCTTTAATGATGCATTTAAAGTTTTAATCTCTAGAACGCCATAATCATTTTCCCCTTTCAAAATTCTTCAAAGAATTTTATCTTAAAACTACCTCCTTAATGCTTGTTGACATTTTTTAGGAATCTCTAAGTAGCAATTCAGAAAAACCCTTGTAGTTTTTAGAAATCTCTATGTAGTTTTTAAATGTGACCCGTCCAAGGATAAATTTTTGGGTCTACCCCTATTTGTGAGGATGAAATGATCAATACAAGTCAAATGCAATCAAATTATTTTAGAATACTGCCCACAGAACTAACCGTGAGCATAACATTCACCCTTGAACAATCAAAGTTTTAAGAAGTTCTAGTGTTTCTAGAGACATGAAATATTCTATTGCACTTGGGATATTGAACTTATCATCTTGTCCGATATCTTAAGCTATCCGATACCTTACTACATTTATACGAGCAGTTCCGCAGAAATTATTAAATTTTAAATCGTTTCGCGGCAAATACAATATTTAAGGACAGTTGTATGGTAAATATTTCAACATTTTAATAGCTAATTGTATGGTCGATATCTCGTTTATTTTAATAATAATGCAAATCATACAAACATGCATATTGATTTGGTACTACTAGTCATTCCACATGGGTGGCAACTCTGGCAAGGAGCAGCACCCCTGCTCAAGCGTGTGAGACAGCAAGATGGCCATTCAATCATGCATATTGAAACGGTAAATACAGGTCAACATGGAATCAACCAATTGTAATAATAGATTAATACAAGTCAGTGTCATACCGACGTGCATATTGACTTGGTAATAAAAGTCAGTAAACGTGGTTGGAGTCACCGTGCTCATACAATCTCAATTCTGAAAACATACGCACGTCTAGTCAAGCCTGTAAGTTTGTGGGTCTCACCACTAATGTCATCCAATCAAATTATCGAATTTAGTACCTTCTCTCGCACGTATACCTCTCACTCTTATATATATAAATTTTCTACAATGATAATGCAACTGTGGAGGAAGAGAACAACTATGTGACTTGTCCATACTCATAATTTTCTTTTAAAATCAAAATCATAAATCCATAATAATAATAAAATTTGATTAAAATATATATGAAAAATACAACATGAAAACAAAAAGTGCATATCCAATCCAATAATGAAAATACCTTAGGAGAAACAAATAAACCCATGAAAATCTAATATCGAAAAATAAAAAAACTGAAACCAAAAAATAAAAGAAAAAACATATGTCTCTATTCAGAACGCAATTTAGATATAATTGAGAAGACCTTTGATGATGAATTTAAGGTTATAATCTCTATATCATCATAATCATTTTCCCCTTTTAAAATTCTTCAAAGATTTTTATCTTAAAACTACCTCCTTATTGCTTGTTGACTTTATTTAGGAATCTCTATGTAGCATTTCATACAATCCCTTGTAGTTTTTAGGAGTCTCTATGTAGTTTTCAAATGTGGCCAAACCAAGTATAAGTTTTTGGGTCTACCCTTATTTGTGAGGATGAAATGATTAATAGAAGTCAAATGTAATATTTTGGGATATTGCACACAGAGCTGTCTTTAGACATAATATTCGCCCTTAAACAATTAAAGTTTAAGTGTTTCTAGGGATGTGAAATATCCTAAGGCCGTTCCGATATCGCATATATTACCTTCTGCCATATCCTACTACTGCTATGGTAATAGCTCTACAGAAAATATTAAATTTTTAATCATTTTGGGGCAAATGCAATATTTAAGGCCAGTTATACAATAAAATCATTTTTATTTTAATGGCCAGTAGTACAGTCAACATCCCAATTATTTTAATAATACAAATCATGCAAACATGCATATTGATTTGATACTACGGGTCATTCAACCTTTGTGGCAAGGGCACTTCTACTCAGGTGTGTGGGTCCAGTACTAATGTCATCCAATCATGCACGTTGAAAAGATAAATACAAGTCAACATGCAATCAACTTATTTTAATAATACAAGAATACATAAATGTCTCTTACTCAGGTGGCAAGAGGTTTGGTTCTTACCAGCTTGGCAAGGAATCAAACCACGTCAGGAACTTTTTCTCACCCAAGAATTTGTTACCTCACCTGATGCCCTCTTCCCTTACTAGGGTTCCTCAACCTCATCCGAGGGCTCCCTCACCAGAGGGTTTGGGCCCCAGCCCCCTGAGTTTGGGATACCCAAAAAAAAAAGTCATACAACGTGCATATTGAATTGGAGTTTGGGTTCTCTTAGTGGAATCCACACAGTGATAGCTTTCCCAGAGTGACATGGGGCACCTGATAGGTCTCTCCATGATCACCATAGGGATTTTACTCATATAATCTCAATTCTATTGACTTGATAATAAAAGTTAAACATAGGCCGAAAAAACGCACCTCTTGTCAAGTTGTGGGTCCCACCACTAATGTCATCCAATCAAGTTATCGAATTTAGTATCTTTTCTCACACGAATACCTCTCACTCTCATACATAAATTTTCTACAACGATAATGTCCATATTCATAATTTTCTTTTATACCTTGTGTTCACGAAGCTAATGGACTTTCTTTCGCTAGGTGCTGTAGAAACGGTGGTGAAGATGTATCCCCGAAAACTCCGAGATTTCCTCCCACTTAAGCCGCAATTCCACGTAGGGATTTTTCAAACTAGATTGCATCACTATATAAGAAACAGATCAAGGCTGACAGCTTTCCCAGAGTGACATGGGGCACCTGATAGGTCTCTCCATGATCACCATAGGGATTTTACTCATATAATCTCAATTCTATTGACTTGATAATAAAAGTTAAACATAGGCCGAAAAAACGCACCTCTTGTCAAGTTGTGGGTCCCACCACTAATGTCATCCAATCAAGTTATCGAATTTAGTATCTTTTCTCACACGAATACCTCTCACTCTCATACATAAATTTTCTACAACGATAATGTCCATATTCATAATTTTCTTTTATACCTTGTGTTCACGAAGCTAATGGACTTTCTTTCGCTAGGTGCTGTAGAAACGGTGGTGAAGACGTATCCCCGAAAACTCCGAGATTTCCTCCCACTTAAGCCGCAATTCCACGTAGGGATTTTCCAAACTAGATTGCATCACTATATAAGAAACAGATCAAGGCTAATATTCTCCGGACCATTCTTTCTTCCTAGCAACAGCAGCCATGCAAACACTGGAGTGTAGATCTGAGAGATTCTAGCATTTCAAGGCCATGAAACTTCACCTCCTACTCCTATTTCTTATTGCTTTCTCCTCTCAATGCTCCAAAATATGAGGCTGCCATGAAGAAGAAAGAGCTTCTCTCTTGAGTTTCAAGTCCCTTGTTGATGACCCTTCAGCGCGCTTGTCTTCTTGGCAAGGCCATAACTGCTGCAGCTAGCATGAAATTCACTATTCTGATTCCTCACACATTGTCTCTCTTGATCTGTGAAACCCTCAACCACACGAACTTGTCCGGGGCTTTACCTCAAGGCTTTTATCTATTTCCAACTAGCTAGTGCTTGTCTCTCTTTCCAAAACCAAATCCATGGCCAATAGTGGAACACTATCTCCATCTCTCTTCACCCTTCGCCATCTTCGGTACCTTGATCTCAGCTTCAACAATTTCCAACATTCCAAAATACCTCCTCAATTAACAAATCTCAGAAGAGTCACTTATCTCAACCTCTCAAGTTCTAAGTTTTCTGGCTCTGTCACAGTGCAACTGGCCAACCTCTCCTTCCTACAATTCTTGGATCTCTCTTGCTCTGTTTCGATTATGGATCTCTCATCCTTCACCTACAACTTGTCTCACATAGTCCCCTCCATGAAATACCCAAATTCCTACATCCACATTGGCTTGGTCTCTTGTTCGAATTTAAATTGGTTGAGTGGGTTGACAAAACTGGGGGAGCTTCAATTAAATGGTGTAGACCTATCTGTGGCATCTCTTGATAGGAACTGGGCAGAACCCATATCATTTCTCTACAATCTAAGGTAGCTTCAGCTTTTCGGTTGTGGAATATCCAGCCTGATTCCTATAAATCAATTACTCAATCTCACACGTCTTTCTTGCCTGGTACTAGATTTCAATTCTTTTACCTCTGCTATCCCAGTTCAGCTTGCTAAGTCACTTCCATCACACATCTGGACCTCAGTGCTTCGCATCTCCAAGGGTCCGTTCCTTACCTTCCTCAACTTCAAGAACTATATGTAGCTGATAACAAGAATCTTACCATGGATCTCTTATTGTTGTTTGTGCTCCCATGGCCACATTTGCACACACTTTCAATTCAGTATTCTTACACTGTTGGTCGAATTCCACCTTCCATCTCGAATGACTCTTCATTGACTACTCTTCTTGCATCAAGTTGTTTAATTCAAGGACCCATCCCCTCTTCTCTTGCGTACCTTTCTAGTTTATAGTATACAGACCTCTCTCTAAACAACCTGACAGGAAGCCTTCCACTTTCCATGTCTAGTTTAAGAGATCTTCAGTACTTGAAAGCCTACTTCAACAAATTATAAAGGCAGATACCTGAATCAATTTGTAAAATTTCTTCTCCTCAGGTGCTTATTTTGCTTGCTAATGGTTTTAATGGAACAATCCCCAATTGCATTGGTTGCTTCGATCTTAAAATAATAAGTGTGGGACATAACTCCACGGAGGGAGCTATCTCTTCATTGTTCGACAAGTCCTAACCTTCAAAAGTAAGTTTTGGTTCTAGTGGGATTATTGTCAAGGTAGATTCTAAACCATTTCGACCAACTTTTCAACCATTGCTTTTGGACTAAAGCTCATGTGGTATCGAGGGAGAAATCCCTGCTTTCCTTTCTAGTCTGACCGTTCTTGCTTACCTCGATCTGAGCAGAAATAACCTAATAGGGTCAATTCCTTCTTGGCTGTTCAAACTTCCCAGTCTCTCTTTTTTGAATCTCTCAGGCAACAATCTTGAGGGAACTCTCCTACCTTCACTTCAAATGCAATCCAACTACCTAATTACAGCACTAGTCTTATTAAACAACAGGCTTCAAGGGCCTCTTCCTCTTCTACCAGAGATTACTAAATTCGTTGATCTTTCTCGGAATAATTTCACTGGTGAAATTCCAACTCTAATTGGAGAGAGACTATCCCATGATGGATACATTTCCTTCAAAGAAAACCAGCTCTCCGGCCCAATTCCTCACTCCCTATGCAGACCAAACATTGTTCTTCTATTGGGCCTTGATTTTTCAAACAACCATTTGTCTGGGGGAATTCTTTCGAGCATTGGAAATTGTAAATCTTTAATTTTTCTGAACCTTGGCACAAACAACCTCTCCAGAATCCTCCCTGATGAGCTCAAATATGTAAAGAACCTCAGCTATTTACAGGTAAGAGACAACCGTCTTGAAGGCTCTTTTCCAAATTTGATCCAACATCTTGAAGGGCTAGAGTTCCTAAACTTAGCAAGACATCAGTTTGAAAGGAGAATTCCAAATTTCATTGGGAAGCTTCAAAATATTCAAATTCTCATGTTGAGGTCGAACTACTTCAATGATTCGATCCCAGGAGAGATAACCCAGCTGCAAAAACTCCAAATCCTCGAGTTATCATACAACAAACTCTCCAGTTCAATCCCCAAAAGCATCGGTGATCTCACCACGCTGACTCGACGGCCTACGGATGGATGCTTGCTGTCATGCCCTCAAAACTGGGCCGGATCCAAACCCGGTTCTAGGGGTATGAGAATTGGGGCAAATTTAAAAATTTTCCTACATAAATAATATGGGCCCTAATTCCGAGTGGATTGAAGTCTTTCGTGAGGCTATGCTTGGTGATCAAGCAACCATAATCACACGTGGAACTAAAATTCATAATAATCGCAGATGAATATCATACGTCAACCAAAGAACAAATTTCAATAATCATAAAGTCAAGGTCAAGTGCTTCAAAGCATAATAATTAAAGTTATAATTTCAAGACAAATAACTAAAATGAATAACTAAATGGCTGCAAATCTAGCCTTATTACATAAGCTAAAGTTTCGATTTCTGCACCAACTCTAAGATACCTCAGACGATGTTATCGATGCTCCACTCAATAACTCCGCCATCTGGTGGAATCTCCTGCATCCCCTGACCCTCCTGTTTGGCACCGGTAACGTAACCTAAATACCAAAAGTAGTGGATTAACGTAATCTAGTAAGAAGGTAAACTGCAAGCAATGGTGTTAATCAATTAAATTAAAACATAATGTTTATCCTGACCAAATATATACTAAATGTAAACCCAATAGCATGAATGCATAAAAAAGGGTAACCCTGCCGATACAATATACCAAAAATAGGTACTCTCACAGATATAAAATACAAAAACGGGTATCCCCGCAAACATATATACAAAAACAGGTATTCCCATAATCAGATATACAAAAATGGGCATTCCCTCCAAATATAACAAATGACACAGTTGTGTACAATAATCCACAGTACACGCTGACCTGATGGCGTAGCCACTTCCGAACTATAGTCGGTCAGATATACATATATATATATATAAATATATATATATACAAATACATACGTCTACCGATGTATAATGAACCATGATATGAAACCCTTAATCCCAATATTTAACCCAATATCAATTTGAGTATTTAGACTTCTTAATTTGAAAGTGTATTATGATTGTGTCAATTCAAGTTCTCTAAGAGTAAGCACTAATCCATCTAACGGTTATATTTAGTTAAATATATACATGAGAACCAACCCTTTTTCACAATGGAAATGTGAGTCCATAATGCTAATATCCTACTTTCATTGTCTATCATGTGGTGCATCATGAACCTCACATTTCCATCCTAAACTCAGTCCAATTCTCATGTAAACATTTAACCAATTTTCTAAAAACATAGAAATCCATCTAATCCAATTATGTATAATTAGTGTGTGTTATAAATTGGGTAAAAGATATTCAAATTCCAAATCAAAACTTAAATCAAATTATGATAAAAAATGGAAAGGCCATAATTAAGTCTTTAATTATCATTGTTATGTATAATTACACCCAATTATTTTAGATAAATCAAAAAGTCCAAATTCTAGATCCCAGTTTGAAATATAAACTCTAATTAAAAATCCAAAATAGAATTATAAATATATTCTAATTAAAATCTAATCACCCCAAGTACATCTTAGTTAATTTCTAATCAATCTAAATAAAATATTAATCACAAGTACATAATTCCCAATTACTTTTATAAACAATCCTAACCAAAATTCTAATCACAACTAATTTAAAAACTAATTAATATAATCCACATCTTCATTAATCTACTAGACCATTAACCCAGGTAGGGCGCTGCTAGGCCCAATTGTAGCTAAGCCCGGCCTGTGCTGCCTGCCAGCGCAGGCAGCGGCTGCAGCTGCACAATTTTTGTTTTTTTATAATTTCTTGTTTATCAACAAATCTGTGTTTCCAAAAAATAAATATCAATCTTCATTGTTTCAAATCTCAAACATTAATCCTTAATTAAAATACTAAATCCAATCAAATAAATCATACCCAAAGCATGTTATTCAACAAAAAAAAAAAAGCATTGTAAATAACCAAGAGACATTTTTTGCAGTTATCCACTTGCCTGGATCTTGATGCCAAAAGCAAATTTGAAGATCTCATCTTAGTTTCTCTCCGGAGAGCTTCTAGGGCTTGGTTGCAGATGAAAAGAAGAAGTTGGGAGAATTGGGAAAACCCTTAGGGTTTATATTATGTAAAAGTTTTTCTAATTTACAAGGAAGGACTCCCTGCTCTAATGAATTTTACAAAATTTCAAAAAAAATCTTCTTGGCTTAAAAAGGTCAAAAAAACTAGCCCAAAGCCCAAAAATGTTAAGTCAATTCAACTAACCCCTCTTAACCCGACTTAGACTCGACAGACCGCTTCGACCTAAAAAAAAAATTTGGGGCCTGACACTTGCTTGGTCTTGTGATTTCAACTCATTACTATCGCTTGCGATTGGAAATGGTGAGCAAGGGAATAGTTCAGGACCTTGAAAACATCTTCTTCTATGACAGCGGTATTGATCTTTCCAAGAATCTATTGGAGGGAGAGATTCCAAAGGAAATTGGTCAGTTGCAGGGCCTTTACAGGCTCAATCTCTCACATAACCATCTTTAAGCTAAGAGACCAACGAGCATTGGCAACATGAGTGTATTGGAGTCATTAGATCTTAGTTTCATCCATATGGTAGGCATCATACCACAGACGTTGACCTTGTTGGACTTCCTTGGTGTTTTGAGTCTCTTTTACAACAATTCAAGCGGGAAGATCCCAACAGGGGAGTACTTTGATACATTGACCATAGATGGGTCAGCTTACATTGGAAATGATCAACTATGTGGGCCACCCCTAGTGAGGAGATGTTTGAGTGGTCCAACTGGTGCTGATGTGGGTCAGGTGTATCGAAGGGAGAATGAAAAGGAGAAGATACAGCTTTATTGGGGTGTGGTCCTCGGTTGTGGAGTTGGGCTTGGTGGACTCTTTAGTGCTTTGGCAATCAGAAAGAAACAATGGTGGGATGGCTATTGGGGAGGCGTGGACAACTTGTCATGGATCATAATCGTATGGCTCTCAAGGATCCATGTAAGGAAATGATGGTGTCTGTGTATGAAATGATCCCAATGCCTTGAGCTTATGCATATAGATAAAGGGCCATGGCAGATTATCTTAATATTGTATTTAATATGTACGTCAATCCTTTCTCCTGATGCATGACTGTAGATATAATAATTTTTCGTACCTACGACACACTATAATTTCAGACAGAATTCCAATTATACTCACCATCAGTTGAATTTTGTATAAAATGTAACTAATGAAAGTTGAAGGCATTAGTGGAATGGTAAGAAATTGTCAAACTTTGAAACCCTTAAATTAATGGCTATATTGATCAAAGTCAAATATATTGGGTCGGGTTCACGCCCACTGTAGACCATGGCTTGATTAAGTGTGTAGATAGTTGGACAGATTCTAATTCCCAAACTTACTCTTTTTTTAAGAGACTTACTGATTTACATGTCATCAAATATAATTTTAGATTGCATAATACGTACATATGTTGAATGTGAGATTCAAGCTAGTGACATGAAGTTATTTTTTTTTTCTTTTTTTGGTAAACCTAGTTAAGGGGATTGGGACACAAGACAAAGCTCATATACAAAGGAAAAAAGCTCACTCAAGTGAGAACGGAGCTCACACACACGGGGAGAAATCCCACACAAGTGGGAAGGGAGCCCGGGCACACAGGAAGATGTGGCGTACCTGGGTTTCAACCTTATGTACTTAGGTAAGAACTGACGCCTCTTACAACTGGGGTAAGAGGCCATTCTTCAATGACATGAAGTTGCAACAACAGGCTTCAACCATTTTTGCTATAGGCTGATTGGATAAAAATAATATTAATGTAGTATTTATTTATAGATATTTCATATAAGTCATGATAATTTATGTGTATTATTTGGGTAATCAGTATTTGTGTATGGACTTATTGGACTCCACCTAAAGCGAAACTCAATTATCAAATGGTTAGTAAAAAAGGTCATCTAGTGATGTTCATTAATGAGAGAACATATGTCCCAGAGCAACCTAGATTATTACTCCAATAAAAAAAAAAGGCCCACATCAGTCCCACAACATAAATTGCCCATTTGAGGCAATTGAAAAATTAAAAACAAAAGAGGTGCCAAGCGAAAAATTGAAAGTTTAGATTACATAATACAGATGTTGAATGTGAGGATCAAGCTAGTGACATGAAGTGGTTTTTATTTTTTATTTGAAAAAAAAACCTAGCCAAGGGGACAAAAGTTCTAATCCGAACTCGAAGATCCATACCTTACTTTAATCTAGAACCAGAAGTTCTAATCCGGACTCAAAGATCCATGAATTATTCTAATTTGGAACCAGAAGTTTTAGGATTTATAATAGTTTATATGAACCTAGAGATTTATATTCAGAATCAAACATGAAGCTTTGTTTTTAATATTAAGATCTAAAGCAATATTGATCAATATTAGGCCATAAAATCAAACCTAAAACTATGATAAGAACCAGAAGTTCTGATCCAAGCTAGAAGTCTTGATAGAACCAGAAGCTCTAATCCAAGCTAGAAGTCTTAAGAGAACCACAAGTTCTGATCCAAGCTTGAAGTCTTGATAGAACTAGAAGGTTTGATTCATGCTTGAAGTCTTGACAGAACCAGAAGTTCTAATTCCTCAGGTAAATACCCGAAGTTTAAGTATTTTAATTGGCCGATTTTTTGTTATATTTTGTTATTGGATATTAAGAACCTAAAGTTCTACTTTTTATGATTGTTATTGTTAAATTGTTATCTTTACATTAAAAAAAGCTTGGTAATGCCATCAAAAAGGTAAATATAATTATTCCTTCAGAAGAGGTAGACATAATTGTTTCTCCAATGGAAATGAAAATAACCATCCCAAGAGTGGTAATAAACAAGACATTTTGATTCTAAATTGGGAGAACTACCAAGCATGGTCTAAAAGACCTACAACTACTAGTATGAGTTTGAATATTGAGTTCAGTTTGAATATTTTATTGGATGCTAAGACTTATTTTTTTATTGCCCATGTCTTGTATTTGCACGTTATATTTGCTTTGAATGGTAAATTATATAGTTGTTCTCAATTTTATTTTTGTTATATGACTAAATAGTTATGTAAGTTTATTATTTCTTATGGTATGACTCATGGAATGGATGAAACTGAGGATAATATCTATCTGATAGACAGTGTCACAAAACACACTATATTGAAAAATTAGGATATTTTCTCGGAGTTTGTATTTAATTCGGGTAATATATCAACCATAGCTGGATCTGTACAAATACTTGAATGCTCTAAAATAGTTCATATAGTGTTACCAAATGGTACGCACGTATGCATGAAGGATGTATTATTTTTTTTAGTGGTTCCTGAAAAATTTTGCTTAACTTCAAAAACATCAGGATGAGTGGGTACTACATATGGAAACTATAAGTAAAGGTAACACAGAATTTGTATATCATCACTAGTATTGATAGCCAAAAGCTGATGCTAGAAAAGCTAAGTGTATTCTCCTTAGGCCTCAGTGCTATATTACAAAATAATCTCCATTATCGAATCACATTCAATTATGAGCAAGACGACAAAATTACACTAGAAGATTAAAATAAGCTTGAGGCTTAGTGACCCTAAGGCTTTAATGTTTTGGCATGATAGGTTAGGTCACCATAGGGTTACTATGTTAAGGCAAATTATTGATAATTCTTTTGGGCACTCCTTAGAGTACCATCAATTGACCATCTTTTCTACAAATGACATAAGTTGACATTTATGAACCCATAAATCCCTCTAGTTAACCTTTTTAGGTATTTTATAATTTTGATTAATGCCTCCACCCAGTGGTTGGATGTTTGCCTTTTATTTTAACTTTTACCCGCTTATTGGCCCAAATTATTAAAGTTGGGTTACACTTCCCTAAGCATCTTATTAAGTTTATAAAGCTTGATATCATAGGTTTGTGACTTATATGAACACACAATGTAGATTGGAATCTATATTGGTTATGATTCAGCCCTAGTTATTAGATATCTAGAACCAATTAGAGGAGATGTATTCACTGCTCGTTTTGCCGATTGTCATTGTGACACTCCGACTCAGGTTAACCTCGTTTAGCACCTAATGACGGTTGTTTTAATTGGTAATTGTGTTTTGCTTTTGTTTTGGATTCGTCGTGGGTCATGGATAGGTAGTTGGGTTGAGTTTGACCTGGATTAGGTAGACCAAGTCCTTTTTCATAATTTTAGGTTTTCTTCGACATGGTCATTTTTGCATCATCTTGATGTCAATGCGTGTCTTTCGTTGAGCTCATTAACTTCCGTAACTACGTCGTTTGTAACTGAGGTCGTTTGACTCCGTTGGACCCGAATTTGACTCAAACTGGAAATTGTTTTATGATTTGGACTTCATTGCAATTCTATCTTAATATAAGCCATTCCACCAACTTAATTCCCTCACTCTCTTCTCTCCTCTCACGTTGCTCTCATTGAAGGCTCTCTCTCATTCTCTCGAGTCTTCTCCACCTATCAAGCCAAGAGAGGGGATTTTACTCGTTCATTCCTTGGTGCTTGGATTGAGGTGAGTTGAGGTCTTCTCCATCTCCCTCATTTTTCTTCTTCTTGTTTCCATGACTCCATGTCTATACTCATGATGCTTCCTTCTCCTTCTCATGCATGCATGCTAGCAGTGATTGGTGTTGGTTGTGAATGAGCTAGGACAGCTATTGGTATACTTGAGTTCAATTAAGGCAAGTATAACCATAATATGTGAGAACCCATTTTGGTATTTGTTTGATTTTGTTTACTTCATATGAATTGCAGGGAAAACATGCTTTACAGCCCAAATTGCTCATATTCTCCCTTTCTTTGTTGGAAACGTGCATATCTGATGTTTTTACAGGTTTTTTGTAGTTAATACAGATTTCAATCCCGTGCATGTATGGCTAATCCGTAAGTTACCTTCGGCTCGAAGTCCAGAGAGGGTAAAATCCCAGTTTTCTTCTACGGCCAGGACACGGCTAAGCCGTATATTGAACTACGGCTAAGCCGTATCTCAGCTGTGACCCAGCCGTAGAAGAGTACATGGTGTCTTCTTTAGGATGAACTGAAAGCAAGCAAATGACAGACCTTCTACGGCCCAGCCACGACCAAGCCGTAGAACAGCACACGGGTAAGCCATAGAACGAAATACGGGTGAACCGTAATTGCGGGTGAACAGTAAATGGAACCGCGGTGGAGCCGCAGTGCATATTACGGCTAAGCCGTAAGATGCCTACGGCTACGCCGTATGTTCACTTACGGCCAAGCCGTACCAACCCTCGAAAATGAATAACAATGATAGGTGTAAGAAAAGACCGATAGGACCTTTATGATAGAATGTAGAGCACCTGGACTTGCCCAATGGTGTGAATGTATGTCATGAATGATCTCGAGGGTTGCGAATCATTCATGCACGTTATCCAGTGGTTAAGCACCTCCCCATGGGTGTTGGCTTAAGGGACTTCGGTGTACCAACCAATGCAATGCAACACTAGACAACGGTGCATGGAATAACTTAAAACTACATCATCATCACGGTTAGAAACACTGGATAATTAGATTAGAATTGGCTAGTAAATGAAGGTGATTCTATCTAATATGATTTGTTTGCATAACATGTTGTATGTTAGTCATTGATCTCTACTCTTTAGCAGATCATTGCATGTCACGTCAAAAGTCATACTATACGTTCACCTTGAGTACGTATGTATGTTGGTTATTGGATGTATACGCACGATATGCTTGTCACGATCTACTCAGGGTTTTCATGATTGACTCTGTATGGTCAGGCACTACTTAGCGTTAGCCTTAGGATCCCGACGGGGTGCATTTGGTGTAGTTTCATAGCCTTGCTGCAGTAAGGAAACGTCTTGGGGAACCGGACCCCAGGAAACCCGAGACCTATTTATACCCTGGCCCGGACAATGGTGTTCTCTACACGATATAAGATCCCTCTTTTGGGAGCATATGGCAATGTGGTTGCCAACTAATTATGTACACAGCATGTATACATTGATTCGTATTGCATATTTTCTTCTTGCACGACAGCTTAGTATACGAATGTGACCTATTTTGATCTACATGATGTTCTTTATTCTGTAAGACATAGCATGCGTTAACTGTTATGGTTTATACTTTGCTGAATCGTTGTATTCACGAGTTGTTTATGGTGTTGCAGGTTCAGATACCCCTGCCGACCCCTTGTCGGTCAACTCCAGATGAGACCCCCAAGGCCCCATCACGCCTAGAGGAGTGGATGTGAGCACTCCATCGGAAAGCGTTGTGGACATACTGACATGGCATAGGAGTCTTCTTTTTGAGATCTATCACGCTTGTTTACATCATGCTTTGTAAATATCATTTTGTTCAGTTTGTAAAACATTCAGCTATATATGTCAGTTCAGTTTCGTATTTCTCTTCTTGCACTGTGTAGTTTGATGTTTTGATATCTATAGCTTCCGCGTACATGTTTGGCATGTGTGAATCTTCCCTTGTGCATGTGCATTTAGGCCATGTCTACGTGTACAGGCACGGGAGTACGTGTGTCATTGGTTTGGCTTTTGCTAACCCCCGGACTCCTGGGCCCGGGTTGTGACAGTCATCTTGATGACAAGTCTTCTTACCATTAAGAGAAATAAGAGAGTTCCTGAAAAATGCCTTGTTCCTGTAGAGTAACTCATTCCTGAAGAATGGTGAGAATTAATGTTGAATACTCTCACTCTATCTCATCTTGATTTATGTACTTTACAATGTGAGAAAGAAGTACTGAAATTGTACACTTAATTACAAATGAATTCCCTTATGGTTTTAATGATTCAGCAAAAGTGATTAGGTCATATGTACCAGCTATGAACACACTTGTACAAATAATTTCCCTATAGGACAAGCACGAATTAATGTCATTGTAGGACAAAAATCCAAATATGGTAGCAAATGAATCTGTTATACGCCAGAAGTATGGCAGCCCTGTAAGTTCAAAGGATACAACTTTGCAGAAAAGGAAAAATGTACAATCATCATCATGTCCTCCTAAAGATACACTTAACACTCCAGAAGAGGTTCCTCCCAATGAGGAATATAATGTTCCTAAAAAGGTTATGACAAAATATGCTCTCTCTAGAATAATAGAAGTCCTTAATGAGACAATAAAGCCCCCAAAGAGGCACTACCTCAAATTTCGAGAAAAAGACAACCCTGGGCAGTCGTTATTTTGGGCGTCATTTTTGCAAAAAACGACAACATAAGGCCATCGGGAAATTTGTATGAGGCCTGTCGTTTTTCAAAAACGACGGCCCTATGGCCGTTGTTTTCTGAAAAAACAACTGTAAAATTTATGATGGCCTGTGTTCCTAAAAAAACAATGGCCTTAGACCATCATTTTTTATAGATTTTGGTGTTGTGAGGCACCGGTACCAGATAATGAAAAGATCTCTATACTTTATAATAATTCAAGAACGAGATGAGATAGAAAGGACATTACCATCGATGAGGCATTTGCATATGTAGTAGCTACACAAATACCAAGGGAAAATGAGAATTGATGATTGAGACATTGAACCATGTTCAATAAATGAATGTCGACAAAGAAAAGATTGGCCAAATGGGAAAGTGCCATCAAAGAAGAGTTAGAGTCTCTCAATAGATGTGGTGTATCTGGACCTATAGTACAAACCCCAAAAGTTGTTAACCTTGTATGTTACAAATGGATGTTTGTAAGGAAAATGAATGAAATTATTAGATATATGGTAAGACTTATTGGACAAGATTTCATATAGAAACCAGGGATTGAAAACATACATAGACATATATATGAAAATCCCAATAGGATTTGCTTTGCCTAAAGTGAAGTCAAAGAGTACATACTCAATACAATTAAGACGTTTATTGTATAGTGTGAAGCATTTCACAAGAATATGGTATAACCATCTTAGTAAATGTTTACCTAAGAAAGTGTATGAAAATAATCTCATTTACCCATGTATCTTCATAAAATTCGTAAAAGAATTCGTAATAGTAGCAGTTTATGTAGTTGGCATAAATTTAATCGGGACTCCACAAGAGCTAGAGAGAACTATTGACTATTTAAAAGAAAATTTTCTCTCGGCCTGCAAATCGAGAGAAGTTCAAATGGGATATTTCATTCTTTGTAAATATGCTTCCCACCTATAATTTTTCACCAACTCAAAGGCACTGGATTAGTATCAAATAAATCCTATGATATTTATGTTTGTTTTATTCTTAGGTTATAAAGATTCGAACTTTGTAGGATATGCAGATTCAGGATATCTCTCTAATCCCTATTAGGGTCGATCACAAACGGGTTATATATTTCTTAATGGTAATGCTATTTATTAGCGCTCTATTAATCAGATTTTGGTAGTTACTTCTTCTAACTATATGCTGAGATTTTAGGTATCTACGAAGCCAATAGGGAATGTGTGTGGCTAAAATATTTGATTGAGCATATTCGTAGTTCTTGTCAATTGCCTCTTAGTACAGGTATCCCGAGCATTATCTACAAAAATAATGAGGCATGTATTCAACAGATTAAATTAGAATACATTAAAGGTAACAAGACGAAGCACATTGCACCAATGTTCTTATTCACTCAAAACTTTAGAAAAACAAGATTGAAGTCAAGCAAGTTCGTTCAAGCAACAACTTGGCTGATTAGTTTACCAAGTCTTTGCCAAAATCTGTATTCTAGAAACTTGTATACGAGATCGAAATGCATAGAGTTCATCATCAAACTATGTGAAAGGTTGTTTTCATCAAGGGGAGTAGTCAATCAAAGGGAGACATCCTGAAAAATGCTACTAAGGACATTTGTGTGCTGTACTCTTTTTCCTTTTCTAGGTTTTATCCCACTGGGTTTTCCTAGTTAAGGTTTTAATGAAGCAGTATTATGCATGTCCAACACCAATTCAAAGATCTTGAAGAACGTTTGTAAACACAGAAAAAAAATTGAACAAATTTCATAAGTGTTGCAGTGAAGATATACAAGCTCGTTCTAAACTCAAAGGGCACATAAGCCTTAGAGTTATGGAGCATTGAATTTAAACTCATCACTCGGACATCCAAAGTTACTTAAATTCATTCAAGAGACTCCAAATATACACAGAAAACATGTGTCCAAGTTTCAAAGTAGACGAACTTCATCTCAACCAAAATAAAGCTCAAATGGCTCTTTCCAGTGTTCATGGGGGGCACCTCGGGCTCAGGGAACTCCTACTTCCCCATGATAAAAGCAAATGAAATTTATATGTAAGGCTAAAAATATGTTCTGGGTCATTCTCTCAAAGTTTTAGAATTTTCAGACACCATTGGGTGCAGGTTCAAATTCAAGGAGCTTCATTCTAAAGTTTCAAGGACACTGCGTGAAACTCTACCCCTTGAAGACCAAATTAGCTGAAATTTCTATGAAAGGCCTTAGTCATGCTCTGGAGTAGTTCTGCAAAGTTTCGGTTAGTCATGCTCTGGAGTAGTTCTGCAAAGTTTCGGGTTGGTTGGACATTATTGACCCAAAGTCAACATACCCACTAAGCCATGGGGGCACTGAATCAAAGTTTGACCTCCCTAAGTCCAAATCAGTTGAAAATTGGATAGAAACCTCAAAATGTGTTCCTCATCAAACCCTCAAAATTTCGTGGCCATCTGAGGTCATTTGTGCCCCACACAATTGAAGCATGGGGCCCACTTTGACCAAAAGTCAACAGATGGTATGACGCACTTTTCGAAGTCAAAACCTGATGAAAATTTTATGACATGCCTAAAATGATGTCATAGTCTATCCTCCAAATTTCATGAGGTTTGGACAGTATTTGGGCCTAAAACCATATTTGGATCACTTATATGTAAATGGGTCCAGCGGGTCAACCACAACCCAAGCTCAATCCAAACCAAACTTGTCTCAATTGTGTGGGGATAGTTTTAAGCAGTTCCCAATAGTTATTAATTTGAAAATAATTGCTTGTAATTGTCCCCACAAGAGATAAAAATCTTGGCAGTTTCCACTCCATGATCAGCTAAGTGTGATAATGCTACAACCAACCATTATTTGAATCCTACAACCCACCTTAAGTGAAGGGATGGGTAGGCATGATCTACTATATTTGCAATGGCCCCATTAAGGATGGTTTCTTATTTTTAAAATTTAAAATCTAATCTCCAAAACGGTTGTAACTGCATCAAGGGCTTATAAAAAGAGAGTTTTGTTCTCTTGGCAAAAAAAAGAAAAGAAAAGACACTTCAACATCTGGACTTATTCAAGGCACTTGGACGAAAAACACTTGAAGACTTCAACATCAGCACTTCCCTCATCAACGCAAGGTGAGACAGCATCTCAGATTTAAAGATGATCTTCGTTAATTCCTCTGAACCTTATGGAGAGGTTCCTCAAATGTTGAAGAACTTCGAGAAGAAGCTGGGATGAAACCATACATTCCTTGATTTTCCTACTCAGGGTAAAATGACCATTTCAAGATTGCAAAAAGAACCTTTTATGGCATTTTTTTTTTTCTAAAATAATTGGAATCAAAATGACAAGACCTTGGTCATTGGTTGAAACCAAAATCATCAACCCTCTTGGACTTGTACAAACATAGTCTATGGAAAAGAGTAGTGATTATCAAGGATCAAGGTGATTCTAAATACAGATTCGGACACTCAAATCGTAGTGTAGAGTGCCTAAATGACCAAAAATTTCAAGGCGTTAGTTTGAAAAGAAAAGAAAAAGGAAAGAGTTTGTAGCAATTTGTAGGTTGTAGTGACTGATAGTCATTAGTTACTACATATATGCTTTTCCTTTTTTGTGAATGATAACCCTTAAAAAATTACAAATATTGAGGAAAAACATTACAAGAGAATTCCAAACCAAGGTACATAAACCCCAGGATCGTGAAATGACAAGTCAAGTATTGCATCCAGATGTTCAGAGTTGGTGTAATCCACTCAAATGACTTCAGATGAGCTCAAAGTGCAGCAACTCCAATTTCAAAGTCAGTGAACTTCATTTGGTCACGTAACTCACTAAACTTCAAGTTCAAGGTTTATTGGCTCAAAATCTAGGGGTCATTGAACACACTCAAACTTTTGGATTATTAAAGTAGCTGAACTCTCATGGGAACTCCAAAGCATACTTGGGAATGATGTTTCAAAGTTTCAAAGCATTTAGACTTCATCTTAGCTCAAACTAAGCTTCAATGACTGTTTGCCAGCTCGTAGGGGGTCACTATGGAAATTCACACTTTTACATTTCAGAACAAGCTCAAACCTAGCAAAATGCCTTCAAGTACATTCAAAGACCATCCTTCAAAGTTTCAGAGCATTTGGACATCATTTGGTCCCAAACTCAATTCAGATGGTCATCTACTAAGCTTTGTGGGGTCATTGTGTAAAGTAATACCTTATAAAGATCAAATCAACTAAAACTCATGGAGGAAGCTTAAATTATGGTCAAGGGAGGTTCTGCAAAATTTCAGGTCAAACAGACATCATTTAACCCAAATTCTACAAACACGTCAACTTTGGGTTATGACCCCTAGGTCATGGGGGTCACTGACCAAAGTCTTGCTTCCTGATGCCCAAAATTGATGAAATTTGGGCACAGGGCTTTAGTCATTCTTAAAGGAGATTTTACAAATTTTTAAGTCAAAAGGATTTCGTTTGGACCTACTTCCACTACATGACAACTTATAAGTTGTGACCCCTAAGCTATGGAGGTCACTGGCTAAAATTCTACTTTTAGGAGGTTAAATCTGATGGAATCCGGAACAAAGATGCAAAATATATTCAAAGTTAATTTCCAAAGTTTCAAGTCAATTGAACATTGCTTGGGTAGGAAACAAGTTAACTATCTACAATGTGAGGTAAATAGTGACTTAGAACATGCAACAAGTAGGTCACTATTTGAAATCCTACTTCCACAAATCCAAATTGCATAAAATTTAGATGGACACTCCAAGATACGGCTCACATCAGTCCCTCCAAGTTTCAAACCAAACCGAGGTCATTTGGGCCTCAAACAGCTGAAACAAGGGCCCATTTTCATAAAAAGTCAATGAGGGGAGTTGACCAACTTTAGAAGGTCAAAACGGGTTGAAATTTCTATGACACACTCAAAATAGTGTCAAAAAGCATCCCTCTAAAAGTCCAAAAATAGGCCTTGGGAGTAATCGCAGCCCACGGTCACTCCCACCTATGACTTGGTCTCAGACAGTCTTTAGGAGTTATTTCACTTTATTTCGAAGTGTAACTCCCTTTCAACTTCTATTTCAAAGTGTAACTCCCTTATAACTACTGGGAACCATCCCAACTTCCTCTGAAGTCTATAAAAGGCACACTTGGGCTTTGAAAAAGGGGTTGAAATGAAGCAAGGTTGAAGCAAGTTCCAATAAATTGCATACTAAGTTCAACAAGTCACAAGCTCAATTCTAAGCATCCATAAGACTTTCAAAGCACTTCCAGCACTTCAAGTCTACTTCTTCTTCTCCTTTCTCACTAACTTAAGGTGAGAAACAGTTTAGAGAAGCAGAAGAAGCATACATCTCACTTAAATAAGGCAAAGGCAATAGCCACTGGGATGAAGGCTTCTTCATTTGATTTTCTCACTTGGGAAAGGTTTTGGGCCATCCTGGAAGTTGTGAACAAGCCTCTTTAGGCTTCATTTTGTTCCTTGAAAATTATAGGTTCAGAATGACATAACTTTTGCCCCATTTTTGCTTATTTAAGCACTATTTTCGGATTTGTATAAAAAAAGTCCATAACCAAAAGGTGATGATTATCAAAGATTTAAGTCGATTCCACGGCCAAATCAAGCACTTTTAATGGTCATTCAGCACTCCAAGAATCGAAGGAAGCAAGTTCCAGCACTATAAAGAAGTCACACAAGAGAAACAGAGAAAAAAATAGAAGCAAGCAGTGGCTTTTTAGCCACTATCTGCCAGTGACCGTGGCTTGCGGTCACTCTATTGCGGTCATTCTCTCGCAATCATTACTAGGCAGTTTTCCCTTTTTTGCAATTTTTGCTATTTGTCATGCATTTTCTTATAAAATTCAAGTTTAGATCACATCTAAAACTAGAGGGAGCGGTTATAAATATTTCAAAACTTGTAAACAACCTGTATCCCCGCTATCAAAGCATTTAAGCCATGTAAACAAATGGGAAAATAATGATGAATTGTAGTTATTTCTCATTCTTCTTAATGCTTGAAGTGTGTGAATGTTGGACTCGAATCCGTTCCATTTCACATCACATTTCGAGCGCGATCAATAAAGTCTTTGTTTTCTTATGTAACTTTCTCTAATTCTTTTCAAATTTTTTTCTTACCACATCTAAGACCAAAGGGAGAAACTGTGAATGTTTAAAATTAAGAACAATCAGCATCTCCGAGGTAAAAGCCAAATGAACCCATGTAAATTCAAGGAGACAAATGAATATTAGTAATTTGTTTCTATTTTTCTATATTGTCGAATTTGTGAGATTTTTATTTATATTCAATTTCTCGTGAAGTTTTTGCAAACATTGTTGTACTATTTTTTTTTCATTTTAGTTTTTATCTTGTTGGGTTTTTCCTTTGCAAGGTTTTAATGAGACAGCTGTCATTGAATGGTAGTCATCTAAAGGGGAGTGCTATGATATGTATCATCAGGGTGTAGATGCCCACATATGATAAGATAGGGCAACTATCATTAGTCTTCTAATGTTGTAGGTTTTTTGGAAAGGATGTCATCTTAGCCTATAAATAGGCATGCCCCTCTCATTGTGTGACACACGTCATTAACGAAATCTCTTTCTCATTCTTCCTCTATTTTATTATTTTCTTCAAGTCTTTTGTTCACAAAAAAGTCAACATGCAATCAACTTATTTTAATAATAAATGAATACAAGTCATAGTTACCAACATGCATCTTGACTTGGTAATTAAAGTTAGTAAACATGGTTGGAAAATACGAGTCCCAGATCCTCCAATTAAAATCCCCACCGTCACCGTGCTCATACTGAAAAATACGCACCTCTAGTCAAGTCTGTAAGTCTGTGGTTCCCACCACTAATGTGATCCAATCAAATTATTGAATTTAGTACCTTTTCTTGCACATATCCCCTCACTCTGATATATAAATTTTCTACAATAATGATGCCACTGTGGAGGAAGAGAACAAATATGTGACTTGTCCATATATATGTAACTTGTCCATATTCATAATTTTCTTTTATACCGTGTTAGGTTCACGAAGCTGCTTGACTTTCTTACACCAGATGCCGTGGAACCGGTGGTGAAAACGTTTCCCTGCAAATGCTGAGATTTCCGATCACTTGAGCCTCAATTTGGATTTTCCAAACAAGATTGCATCACTATATAAGAAACAGACCAAGGCTCGCATTCTCCGTAGCATTCTTTCTTCCCAGCTACAGTAACCATACAAACACCAGAGAGTAGATCAGAGAGATTCTAGCATTTCACAGCCATGAACTTCACCTCCTACTCTTGTTTCTTATTGCTTTCTCCTCTCAATGCTCCAACATATGCAGCTGCCATGAAGAAGAAAGGGCTTTTCTCTTGAGCTTCAAGTCCCCTCTTGAAGACGCTTCAGCGCGCTTGTCTTCTTGGCAAGGCCATAACTGTTGTAGCAGGCATGGAATTCGCTGTTCTGATTCCCAACATATTGTCTCTATTGATCTGCGAAACCCCCAACCACACGAACTTGTCCGCGGCTTTACCTCAAGGCTTTTCTCTCTTTCCAACAACTCCATGCTTGTCTCTCTTCCCTGGAACGCTATCTCCATCTCTCTTCACCCTTCGCCATCTTTAGTACCTTGATCTCAGCTTCAACAATTTCCAACATTCCAAAATACCTACTCAATTAACAAATCTCAGAAGACTCACTTATCTCAACCTCTCGAATTCTATGCTTTCTGGCTCTGTCACAATGCAACTGGCCAACCTCTCCTTCCTACAATCCCTAGATCTCCTTTGCTCTGTTTCGATTCTGGATCTCTCATCCTTCACCTACAACTTGTCTCTAGTCATCTCCATGAAATACCCAAATTCCTACATCCACACTGGCTCAGTCTCTAGTTTGAATTTAAATTGGCTGAGTGGGTTGACAAATCTGAGGGAGCTTCAATTAAATGGTGCAGACCTTCTGTGGCATCTCTTGATAGAAAATGGGCAAAACCAGTATCATTTCTCTACAATCTAAGGCAGCTTCAGCTCTCCAGTTGTGAAATATCTAGCATGATTCCTATAGATCAATTACTCAATCTCACTTGTCTTTCTTCTCTGGTACTGGATTTCAATTCTTTTGCCTCTGCTATCCCAGTTTAGCTTGCAAATCTCACTTCCATCACACATCTGGACCTCAGTGGTTCGCATCTCCAAGGGTCCATTCCTTACCTTCCTCAACTTCAAGAACTATATGTAGCTGATAACAAGAATCTTACCATGGATCTCTCATGGTTGTTTTCACTCCCATGGCCATACTTGCACACACTTTCAATTCAATATACTTACACTGTTGGTCAAATTCCACCTTCCATCTCGAATGCCTCTTTATTGACTACTCTTCTTGCATCAAGTTGTTCGATTCAAGGACCCATCCTGTAACGCCCCCCAAATCCGGGCTATCCGAATAAGGCGAAAATTCGAACTTGGGGCGCGATACAAACAGGATCTTTAATATGTAGTGAGGACCAATTCAAACTTTTCTATACATTCAATCTTTATAAAATGATAAGTGAAACATTTGCACAACTGCAAAAGCAATTGATTATTTATGACCCTTATAGTAAATGGTATATGTCACATTGGTCAAATCAACAAGTACTGGAAGTATAAGTCTTATCTATGAAGTTCAAGTAATCCCAAAATTACTACAATTTATTATAAACTCCTCAAAACTGCTCATCTAATAAAACTAGAAAAAACCATCCAGAAGAACAACCTCTCAATTGATGACGATGATCTCCGAGTGCTCAACTAAATTTCTTCACTAACTGCTGTCCAAGTAAATTGGTCTAGTCGAGGTACCTCAAGGGCCTTCTTCGATGCCTCTCCCTCTGAAGTAAAGGTAGCAGGCTCACAATCTACACACCCAAAGCAAATATGGTCAAGTCACATAGAACTTGGCAAACGCGGCATGTAAATAACATCATATATATATTTCAAGATAGAATAAATGAAACGATATGATTAATGAAGTCAATGTTAACAATATCAAAGGCAATAATATCATGAATTGATAAATAAGAATCAACCAAATTAAGTAACATCTATATCATCCATCACCTAAACAAGAGGCACATCCAAACGTCTATTGCATGGTATGATAAACCAGCATTATCCATCCCGTAGGACTTTTAGAAAGGAAACCTCGGTATAGGTTTGATACCGTAGTATCCACTGGACAGCGCATCCAGCTATATAAAAACAATCCCGTCGGATCTCAGCCAACCATGGGGCCTATAAAATATGCTTTTACCAAGGGTTGGCCTACCCAAGGCTAAGCTATCAACTGAATGGATATGAGTGCCAATAGAACTGGATCAATAATGCAAGGTCTATGTCTGGCTGGGCTCCTTGCGTGAGCAAGATCATTCCTGTATAAGATCTCATCTGCAATAATTATAGTATTCATTTATGCCTTCATATCTCCATCCATGTTATCATTTCTCATGTATACACAGCTATTGAATAGCTGTCCCAGCCATAGACATTACTTTCATTTCCATTTCATATTCCCGGGTCATCTCTAAGTATACCCTAGGTAAAATTACCATTTATGCATTTAAATAATTGAAAGGAAGAACAATAATATCTTATAAACATCTATGAAAAGGAAGGCAAGAATACAATAGCAATGTAAGATCGATATCATTTTATCCATCAATAGAACGTATGATAAAGGTAGCCGAACCTATGTTAAGTTGTACATTTTGAGTTATAGAGGACTTGAGTTATCATGTGATGGACATTCCAAACCTGTAGGGGTTGTACGTGTTGGGTGTTATAATAGTTGGGCCCCATCCAGATCCAAACATCAATCTATTGGTACGCATCTCATTCTCTATACTTTACTATGTTACAACAAGTGGATAAAGGCAAAGCTCACACCCTGAATCCATATGGGCATGTTTTACGGTCTATTGTTGGGGTTAGATATAATTTAAGTGGTGTCTAAGGTCTGGGTTTAGAATATACATTTTATTCTTAATTACTAAGTTTTATTGCAAAGTGCGCTTAGCAGTGATCTGGGAATTCTTCTCCGAATGGAGAATTATATTCTCATGCTTTCTTCAATTCTCATCCTTTTACCAACTTGCATACAAGTAACTAAGCATGATCAACATGCCTTCACTTCCTGTGGGTCCCCATCAATCGTACCCATTCATTTCCAATATAACACAATCATCATCATCCACTCTCCATTCCATTCATCATAAACCATTTATCAATATAGACACTGGTATGTAGTTGCTCATCATTAATACATTAAGGGCAATTAAAAGGGGTTTCCACCTATACATCTAAGTATGACGTGAGCTTAGTTAGAGATGGGTTTCTTTCTAAATAATCCATCAATATGTAGAGCACAATCAAGTTAATTACATATATGAAGTTATAAACATGCTACTTGCCTTTGATGAAAAAAAAAATGAAAAGCCCACCAATAATCCAATCAAGCTCTAAATTGCATAAATCTAAACCCAATCAAATCCAACCTACAATGTAGTGAAGAAAACTAATGAACATGTTAAATCTATATTAAATCACAACTATAATGGCCTACTAATTGATGGAGGAAAACCTTACCCAATGCTTGTTTGGTTTGGAGAAAACTTTAGAGCATGGGTTCCCTGATAAGATAGAGGCTTGAGGAGGAAGATGGACGTAAAAGAGAAATCTCCGGCGATGGTGGTCTGCACGGATTCTGGTGGCAGCAACAGGGAGGACTAATATGAGGGAAACGGATAGAAAAATAAAGATAAATAGAAAAGATGAAGGGGTGGTAACCTTTGATGATCCTGGAGAAGCCTGGATACTATGATGGCTGCCAGTAGGTGAGAGGAGAAAACATTGTGTGTAACAGAGATAGAGAGATGAAGAGAAACGAGAGGAAAGAAAAAAAAATAACGAAGTGGGTTGTCGCTGGGATGGAGTTAAGGGAGGAGAAAGAGAAAAGAAAAGGAAAGGAAATAAAGAGAGAGAGAGATTATCGCCTGGGGAGGGAAATGAGAGAGAGACTCACGCTGGGAGAGAGAAACTCAGGCTGGGAGATAGAGAAACTCCCGTTGGAAGAGAGAAACGAGCGAGGGAATTAGGGGAAATGGGATTTTGATTTATTTACAATTTTGCCATTGATTTAATAGTTGGGCTGAAAATTGTTTTGGCCATAACTTGTGAACCAAAAGTCGGATTGAGTCACCGTAAGCTCCATCGTTCATGAAATAAAATAAGCTTCCCAATGAGTATACTTTTGGCATTGTTTTGACGAAGAAAAATTTTTGCCTATTTAAGTGGGTCTTTTAAGTATTTTAAGTGGGTTGAGGTTGGAATGATCAAAATAATCCCAAGGACCTCTAATCCTCTAATCCAAGCCTAAACACCACTAAGAAAACAAAATAATATATATATATAAAATAAATAAGCGGGGCCTCACATCACTACCCCCTAAAGGACATTTGGTCCCCAAATGTAAAATAATTGGAAAGGAGGCTTACCTCAGGTAGTAACTCCGGGTATTGCTTTAAGACTTGATCTCATAACTCCCAAGTTGCTTCTTCTGGCGTATGATGTTCCCATTGGACTTTCACCCATGGAATAGTTCGTGTCCGCAACACTTGGTCTTTGGTATTGATGATGGCAATTGGTCGTTCTTCATAAGTTGCATTTGGTTCGACCTTCAACTGCTCATAGTGCAAGACATGAGTTGGGTCTTTAACATATTTCCGCAACATCGAAACATGAAACACGGAATGCACTCTGGACAATTCTGGTGGCAACATCAACTTGTAGGCAACATCTCCAATACGCTTCTCAATCTCAAAAGGACCGATATATCTTCGAGCTAAGTTACCCTTCTGACCAAACCTTAGGGTACCTATGGTAGGTGAAACCTTCAAAAATACAAAATCTCCCATTTGAAACTCAAGATCTCTACGTTGATTTTCCGTGTAGCTCTTCTGCCTACTATGAGCAACTCTCAAGTGATCGACAATCTTCTGAATTTGTTCTGTCGTGTCAGTCACCAAGGATGGACCATGGAAACTTCGAACTCTAACTTCTTCCCAACAAACCGGTGATTTGCACTTCCTTCCATACAAAGCTTCAAATGGAGCCATGCCAATGCTAGAATGATAGCTGTTGTTGTAGGCGAATTCACACAAAGGTAGACAATCTTCCCAATCTTTCCTCTCAGTCTTATAGTCTAGTACACAAGCCCTCAACATATCTTCTAAAGTCTGATTGGTGCGTTCCGTCTGACCATCTGTTTGGGGGTGATAAGCAGTGCTGAAGTTCAATTGAGTACCCATGGCCTCTTGCAAACTCTTCCAAAAATGAGAAGTGAACCGCGGATCTCTATCTGACACAATGGAAATAGGTACTCCATGAATCTTGACGATGTCATCCACATACTTCTTAGCCAATACATCCAATCCTAACTTCATCCGTATTGGTATGAAATGAGCTACTTCAATTAATCTATCGACAATCACCCAAATTCCATCAGGATGTCTCTTTGTCGGAGGTAAACCAGCAATGAAGTCCATGGTGATATGTTCCTATTTCCAATCAGGAATCTCAAGCTGATGTAATAATCCTGGAGGCTTCATATGATCTGCTTTGACTTGCTGACAAGTAAGGCATTTCGCCACAAAACCGGCAATTTCCTTCTTCATATTGTTCCACCAATAATGATTCTTTAGATTTTGGTACATCTTCGTGCTGCCTGGGTGGACTGAATATCTACTATGATGTGCTTCTGACATGATTTGTTCTCGAACTTCCTCAACATTCGGTACACAAAGTTGGTCTTAAAAATAGAGAACACCAGCTACAAGTCGAAATTCTGGCCTTTCTTCTAGATGTTTGATGATCTTAACCAACTTTGGGTCATAGGGCTGAGTGACCTTAATCTTAGAAACAAGATCTGGATACCAAGATGTCAGGCTGGCTAACATAACTCGGTCGCTAACAGGGTTGAATTGAACATCGATGTCTCTAAAGGCCTGAATCCAATTCCACTTAGCACACATGAAACTGGCCATAGCCATCTTTCTACTTAATGCATCTGCCACAACGTTCTCTTTGCCCGGATGATATTTGATAGGGAAATTATAATCCTTGATATACTCCATCCATCTGCGCTGTCCCATATTCAACTCGGGCTGCGTGAACAAATACTGCAAGCTACGATGATCTGAATGTACCTCAAACTACTCTCCATATAGATAATGACGCCACATCTTCAAAGCAAACACAACTGCAACTAACTCTAAATCATAAGTAGCATATTTCTTCTCATGGTCTTTCAATTGTCGCGAACCGTAGGCAATTATTTTCCCATTCTGCCTCAAGTGTTGGTTTGGGAGGGACCGCATAGAACACATGAGTTTAACCCACTTGCGCCACCGCCGATTTGGTCGGGTCCACGCACGGTTAGGCCCACCAGAAACAAAACCGTGAGGCCTATAGGCCAAAGCGGACAATATCATGCATGTGTGAAGGGTGGGGCATTATAAATGGTATCAGAGCCGACTCTCGATTAGTTCAAGTGTGGGTCCCTGCCGTGACCTGGTGCAAGTGGGCGGGTTCATTTGTGGGCGGGCCAAGAGGGCTGGTAGGCTACAGCAACTAGCAAGCTACTACACCGGGACGTGCAGCCCTAAGAGGGGCAGATTGTGACATCCTGGAGTCCCACATCGACTATAGAGAGGAAAGTGAATGGGTTCATATATAGAGCTTGTACCCTTACCTTGCATGAGACATTTTGGTGGGTTGAACCCACCAAAGGCAAAACCATGAGGCCTGTGGGCCAAAGCGGACAATATCATGCATGCATATAGGGTGGGGCATGACACATCCCCTCTTCTCTTACGAACCTTTCTAGTTTACATTATCTAAACCTCTCTCTAAACAACCTAACAGGAAGCCTTCCACTTTCCATATATGGTTTTAAGAGATCTTTGGTACTTGAAAGTCAACTACAACAAATTAGAAGGGCAGATACTTGAATCAATTTGTAAAATTTCTTCTCTTCAAGTGTTTCTTTTGAATGATAATGGTTTTAATGGAACAATCCCCGATTGCATTGGTCGCCTTGACCTTAAAAAAATATATCTATGATACACGGATACTCCAAATGCTCTGTGGTATCGGTACCGATACGATACAATATGGATACGGGTACGGGATATGGCAAGATATGGCTTGGATACGCCCCCCAATTTTAGGATACGGCTGTGCAATATTTTTTACCCAAAATTCCAACAAATTTTATCTATTTTGACCAATTTGCTTCTAAATGAGCCCTCTCTCAATTTGAGCAAAAGGAAAGTAAAAAAAAAGGAGAAGAGGAGGAGGAAAAGATGGCAGCGAGGAAGAAGATAACTAAACCGACAGGGGCTACTGCTTTCGTTTTGACTAATTGCTTCTTCAACTAGGTGGTAGACCACTGTGTTGCTTTCTGCTACTATTGTTGCTTCGAACTTCAGGTGCTATGAACACCTCTTCTTCTTATTCATTCATCTTCTTCTTTTTCATTCGATGATATCCCAAAGATGCAAAAGGAACAAAAGAACCCGTTGCATTTTATGAATGAGAACGGGCCTGTTGGGCTTTTTTTTATTTCTTTCTATTTTAATGTTGAGCTACTGGGCCAACCAAGACACTTAGCCCACTTTTTTTTTCTTTTCTTTTATTTTCTTCTATGTTAAGATACTGTTAAGCCCACCTCATTGAAAATTTGATCCACATAGTGGGCCTCATAATATTTGATGACTACGATAAGTATTTATATGTTTATATTTTTTGAAATGCCGTACCTGTATCCGTATCCTAAAATTTTCAAGTTGGCGTATCGAACCCTCGTTTCCCGTGTCCGTATCCGTAACCGTGTCCGTATCTGGGCATCATAGTCTGGGACGCAACTCCATGGAGGGAACTATCTCTTCATTGTTTTCATTGTTCCACAATTCCTCACCTTTAACAATAAATTTTGGCTCTAGTGGGATTACTGTCAAGGTAGATTCTAAACAATTTCCACCAACTTTTCAACCATGGATTTTGGACTTAAGCTCACGTGGTATCAAGGGAGAAATCCCTGCTCTCCTTTCTAATCTGACCATTGTTGCTGGCCTAGATCTGAGTGGAAATAACCCAACAGGGTCAATTCCTTCTTGGCTATTAAGCTTGCCAATCTCTCTTTGTTGGATCTCTCAGGCAACAAGCTTGAGGGAATTCTCCCACCTTCACTTCAAATGCAGTCCAACTACCTAATCACAGATCTAGTCTTATCAAACAATAGCCTTCAAGGGCCTCTTCCTCTTCTGCCTGAGACTGCTGAAGTTGTTGATCTTTCTTGGAATAATTTCAATGGTAAAATTCCAACTCTAATCGGAGAGAGACTATCCCATGCTAGATACATTTCCTTCAAAGAAAACCAGCTATCTGGCCCAATTCCTCACTCCCTATGCAGACCGAGCAATTTTCTTCTATTGGGCCTTGATCTTTCAAACAACCATTGGTCCGGGGACATTCCTTCGAGCATTGGAAACTGTAAATCTTTAATTTTTCTAAACCTTGGCACAAACAACCTCTCTGGAGTCCTCCCTGATGAGCTCAAATACGTAAAGAGCCTCAGCTATTTACAGGTAAGAGACAACCATCTTGAAGGCTCTTTTCCAAATTTCATCCAACATCTTGAAGGGCTAGAGGTCCTAAACTTGGAAAGAAATCAGTTTGAAGGGAGAATTCCAAATTTCATTGAGAAACTCCAAATATTCGAATTCTCATGTTGAGGTCAAACTACTTCAATGATTCGATCCCAAGAGAGATAACCCAACTGCAAAAACTCCAAATCCTTGACTTACCATAGAACAAACTCTCCGGTTCAATCCCCAAAAGCATTGGTGATCTCACCACGTTGACTCGACGGCCAAAGGATTGACGCTTGCTTGGTCTCGTCATTTCAATTAATTATTATGGCATGCAATTGGAAATTGTGATGAAGGGAGTCGTTCAAGATTTTGAATACGTCTTCTCATACAACAGCGGTATCGATCTCTCCAACAATCTATTGGAAGGAGAGATCCCTAAGGAAATTGTTTAGTTGTAGGGCCTTTACATGCTCAATCTCTCACAGAACCATCTTTCAGGTGAGATACCAACGAGCATTGGCAACATGAGTGGATTGGAGTCATTGGATCTTAGTTTCAACCATATGGCAGGCATGATACCACAGGCTTTGACCTTGTTGGACTTCCTTGGTGTTTTGAATCTCTCTTACAACAATTTAAGCGAAAAGATCCCAACAGGGGAGCACTTTGATACATTGAGCATAGATGGGTCAGCTTACATTGGAAATGATCAGCTGTGTGGGCCACCCCTAGTGAGGAGATGTTTGAGTGGTGGTCCAACTGGTGCTGATGTGGGTCAGGTGTATCGAGGGGAGAATGAAGAGAAGATACAACTTTATTGGGTTGTGGCCCCCGGTTATGGAGTTGGGCTTGGTGGACTCTTTAGTGTTTTGGCAATCAGAGAGAAACAACAGTGGGATGGCTATTGGAGAGGTGTGGACAACTTGTCATGGATCATAATCGTATGACTCTCAAGGATCCATGTAAAGAAATGATGGTGTCAATGTATGAAATGATCCCAATGCCTTGAGCTTATACATATAGATAAAGGGCCATGGCAAATCATCTTAATATTGTATTTAATACGTACGTCAATCCTTTCTCCTGACCCATGAATCTAGGTATAATAATTTTTCGTACCCACAACACACTATAATTTCAGACAGGATTCGAATTATACTCACCATCAGTTGAATTTTGTATAAAATGTTACTAATGAAAGTTGAAGGCATTGGTGGAATGGTAAGAAATTGTTGAAACCCTTAAATTAATGGTTATATTGATCAAAGTCAAATATATTGGGTTAGGTTCACGGCCATTGTAGACCATGGCTGGATTAAGTGTGTAGAAAGGTGGACAGATTCTAACTTCCAAACTTACTCCTTTCTTTTTAAGAAACTTACTAATTTACATGTCATCAAATATAATTGTAGATTGCATAATACATACATATGTTGAATGTGAGATTCAAGCTAGTGACGTGAAGTTTGTTTTTTTTTTTTTTTGGTAAACCTAGTCAAGGGGATGGGGACACAAGACAAAGCCCATATACAAAGGAAGAAAGCTCACTCACGTGAGAAAGGAGCTCACACAGTCGGGGAGAAATCCCATACAAGTGGGAATGGAGCCCGCACACACAAGAAGAGATGGTGTACCTAGGTTTCAACCTTAAGCACTTAGATAAGAACTGACGCCTCTTACAATTGGAGTAAGAAGCGGTTCTTCAATGACATGAAGTTGCAACAACAGGCTTCAACCATTTTTGCTATAGGCTGATTGGATAAAAATAATATTAATGTAGTCTTTATTTATAGATATTTCATATAAGTTATGATAATTTATGTGTATTATTTGGGTAATCAGTATTTGTGTATGGACCTATTGGACTTCACCTAAACCGAAACTCAATTATCAAATGGTTAGTAAAAAAAGGTCATCCAATGATGCTCATTAATGAGAGAACATATGTCCCAGATCAACTTAGTTTATTACTCCAATAAAAAAAAAAAGGCCCACATCAGTCCCACAACATAAATTGCCCATTTGAGGCAATTGAAAAATTAAGCACAAAAGAGGTGCTAGGCCAAAAATTGAAAGCTTAGATTGCATAATACACATGTTGAATGTGAGGTTCAAGCTAGTGACAGAAAGTGTTTTTTTTTTAAGCTAGCCAAGGGGATAGAAACCTAAGAAAAAGCCCATATACGTGAAAAATGAGTTCATACAAATAGAGAAAAATCCCACACAAGTGGGAAGGGAGCCCGCATGTGTGGGAAGAGAGCCCACACATGATAAAGAGGTGGCGTATCTAGTGACATGAAGTTGCAATAACAAGCTTCAACCATTTTTGCTACAAGCTGATTGGATACTTTTTGCTATAAGCTGATTGGAAAAAATAATATTAATGTCATATTTATTCATAGATATTTCTTATAAGTTATGATAATTTATGAGTATTACTTGGGTAATTAGTATTTTTGTATGGACCCATTGGACTCCACCCAAACCCAAACTCATTTATCAAATGGCTAGTAAAGAAGGTCATCCATTGATGTTCATTAAAAAGAGAACATATGTCTCAGATCAACCTACACTACACCAAAAATGCCCATTTGGAACGGTTTGAAACTGTTCCTAAATGAATCTGGAACGGTTTGAAACCGTTCCAGAAATGGGTGTCACAGAAAATTTTGAACGGTTCCAGATTTTCAAATCTGGAACAGTTTTAAAAATCTAGAACGGTTCAAAACCGTTGCAGATTTGAAAATTGGAACGGCTCAGAACCATTCCAGATTTTTAAAATTGTTCCAAATTATTCTTTAACATTTTCTTGCCATTTTTTTACACTACTTTAAAACTGTTTTAATAATATTTTTTTAAATCATAAGTTTTTTAAACCACTACTAATCACATATTTAAAAATGAAATAGAATAATTGTGGTATTCACATTCATATAAATGCAATCATTAAAATTCTTTTTTAATACAATAATTAAAAATTCATGATACATTCAATAATTTCAGGCCACATGTTGCTATCAAGAGGTTTTGTTCTCCTTTGAATCTCCCCTAATTCAGCTCTACCCGTAAGTTCTGTTGCTATCTTAAGTAGCACATGCTTTTTTGCAAAAGGAAAAAAAAAATAGGAAAACTAATCATATTCTTAAGTTTTGCATTGCCGACTCAACTCGAACCAGTTGACCCATACGGCACTGCCTCGCAAGTGGGCACCCAGTTCACCAAACTGCTCATAACCTTCCTCGGTATCCAGTGAGAGGCGAACAACATCCAGCTTTTTCCTGAGAATTTCTATTGCATTGATCACCAATTGGGATGCTTTGATGGCCCCCGTGGACTCAACAGTAAAAATGAAGCTGTCTTCTTTAGCATTGATATCAACAAGTCCTGGCTTTCCCATAGCTTCTGCTTTCTTTATCACTTCATCGTCCTTAATTGAAAAGTGCAAGTCAAGATCATCTGTAGGCGGAGAAGATGAGTTATTAAAGTTGTAAAAATAACTTAGAGATCGACTGCTATACCTACAAGCAACTATTGAGCAACACAGAGGGGTTAAGATGGATATGCTCATTCAAGAAGGGAATAAGATGGATATGCTCATTCTGGAAATAATGAACAGTATAAGAAACACATCTTTACCTTTTCATCTCCTAAGTCGTAACTCTTCTTCAAAGGTAGAAACACCTTAGGCTCCATGCCTTCAATCTCAGGTGCGGACGCTTTCAATGCCCTCAAAGCATCTTCCCATAACTCTTTCTTATCCTTCCCTTGCATTGCCTTTGCAACTACCATAATGGCCAATGGCAGACCACCGCACTCCTTCGCAACAGCTTCAGCAATGTCTTTAATGTTTGGCTGATCAACTACATTCTTCCCAACAATGGTAGCAAATAAATCCCAAGCTTCATCTGTGGTGAGAGCTTCCACCTCTATCTTTTCAGCCTTCATATCATTACAAACTAAATCGGCAGACATGTCTTTGAACAGTTGTTGATCTCTCGTAGTTATGACAATTTTGGATCTATTTTCCTTGTTGATTGGAATTCCAACTTCACTCAAGTCGATTGAATTCCAGAGATCATCTAAGATAAGCATGTACCTTTTATTGGTCAGATATTGACGTAATTGCATCGATCAGATGTTGTAGGAATCATCTTGACCAAATTGCAAAGACAGACTGCGCATAATTTCCTTCTGAAGGCTTTCTGAAGTACGGTCCTTGGATACAGTCACCCAAATCACATAATCAAATTCGCTGGTATCTCGAAGCTTATCGTTGATGGCTTTCATGAGAGTGGTCTTCCCTATTCCACCCATGCCATAAACGCATATGACGCTGGTGTGCTGGTCATGTGAGAGATTCCAAATCTTCTCCATGGTTTGTCTCTGACCATCCGAAAACGATGACCTGGGCATATCCATCTCCAGCACCCTCGATGGTGAAGACATGGCCACCAGTTGGAGATCTCTTCTTTCTTTGAGGAATTCAGGGATGCCTTGGAGGACCTCAAAAGCCCTTTTACCCAGTGTATACCTCTTGCCCTCATGGCACTAAATGCAGCATGCCCTGGTGTATCAAGAAATGTGATCGAGGCTCCTGATGGCATGCTAACAACAAATGCACCAAGGTGTTGGGTGATGCCCCCAGCTTCCTTGGCTGCAATAGATGTTTGCCATAAGGCATCTAATAAAGAAGTTTTACCATGATCAACATGGCCCATAACTGTTACAACTATGGGGCGAGGCTGAAGTACTACGCCCTCATTTGAGTGCAGCCTTCGAACATGGACCCCTACTTCCTGCAAAATGGTCAAAAATGATGTCAGCACTTTATTAGGTAACAAAGCCATCAGTTATATGATACACCGTGGATCAAAGTATCAGCCAATATGTAACACATTGGCCGATAAACTTGCAGTATTGGTCACATTTACAACGATTTTTTACAATTTATCAGTGTTCAAATGCATAACAGGGCATATCAGCTAATAACCCCCGATATTATTCAAAAGACACTTTTTAAAGTCAAAATCCCTCTCTTTTACTTTTATTGTTTATTTTTACTATAAGGGAATGACTATGGATAGGGCTTTGCGACTTCCAACTCCACAAACTAACAGAAAACACTTGAGTTCAAAGAATTAAAGTCAATATACAACATGTAGTTTGGGAGCTTTCTTTTAGGCTTAGAAAAATTCCGAATTTGAGCTGAGGGCTTTGCCTCGTTTTATGCCTTGTCTTGAGTTCAAAATATTCTCTTTCCCCATCACCACTTATATCACCAAATAGAATAAGTTTGAGCTCAGAAATCTCTTTCTTCCTTCCAACGAAATTTTCATTTCAAGGAAAAGGAAACTCCTCTCTCTCCAGCCTCTCCACCCCCTATTCACTCAAAAACACTTCTTTTGCCCGACTTTGCCGCCAAAAGAATCACAGTTCGCAGTATACAATCTCTCCAATTACCATCATGCGCATCCAATTTCCAGTCCTCAACTCGTAAAAGGCCATTCACTGCTTCTTTCCATTCCTTCCCCACTGCGATGTATTTTGCATCCGGGCCAAATTTAACACAAGTCATTTTGCCTGCATTTCACATGACATGATATAATCAGATGAGACATGATTTACCCTTGTGATGAGACTTAAATGACCTACTAACGTAGAGCCATAATAATTCAAGATGGGCAGAGCAGACTTTTTTGTAAACAATCATTCAATGTATATTAATCATCTGCCATCCATTCTGATGGCACAACTTGAGATCTTGGTACAAATGGACCATAATGAACCGGTTTTACATAATGTCAAGGATGCCTCTTTTACCCACACAACCACACTTCAATGTGAGTTTGGCTCAGCCTTGGTTAATCATTTATAAAAGAAAACAATACCAACACCCTTAAGAAAAGGCTTATCCCAGAATGGTTTTTGCACAGTTAAGACTACAACAAGATGGACAGTCTTCATGGGTCATCATCATATGCATTCTAAGTATACCAATCTAAGATCCTATCCATTTGATCCATATCCTGAAATTTTGGTTGTCTTGATCATTTATCTTAAAAATAAGGGTTCAATCATCAATGTAAGCTCAGCGGTCATCACCTGCGATGACCGTGGTTAATCAGTTCAGTAGGCATCACCTGGGATGACCTTGGTTAATCAGTTCAGTAGGCATCACCTGGGATGACCTTGGTTAATCATTTATAAAAGAAAATAATACCGACACCCATAAGAAAAGGCTTATCCCAGAATGGTTTTTGCACAGTTAAGAGTACGACAAGATGGACAGTCAAGATCTATTAATTAGACTTTCCAGTTGCCAAGGCCATTCAATGCTCTGTAAACTAGGTACATAGGGAGAACCCGAGCATTTCTTGTTTACATGTATGATCTGCTAATACCTGGTCTTCTTTGAGAGGCAAGTCAAACAAGCAGCTTCCATTTTGATTCCAGTCACCACCATAAAAATGCCTTGGAGACTGCGTACGCCAGAACTTGAGGGTACCTCGAGGAACTTCGCTTTGAATAAAAGAGACCATCTTGTTGAGTACAACCTGGGGTCCATCTAATATTCCAAGTGGAGGTGATATCGGTTTTCCTTCCAAATAGAAAACAAGTGGCATCTCTTTTGGAAATTTGTCAAGGCCCCACCTGGATTTCAGAACGTGTAGCTAACAGTTTATTTCCATAGTTACATCCATCAATAAAGAGTCTGGATAACTTTCACCACTGACAAGCACAAATGTTCGGGACCGTTTTCATGCAAAGAACTTTCCAGGATAGAACTCAGCACGATCCATGTGCAATACAATAGAGCTTGAGTATTTAAACAATATCACAAGAGGATCTTTCCAGAGTTCCTTTTTTGCTCTTTTTCTTCTTTTTAGAAAGGAGTTGACAACCAACTCATTTCATCAACTAATAAAGAAACATTTTCTCCAAATGGAGGCTCACTCCAAAAATGCATTCAGATTTACAAATATACTCTCAGGCTTCCTTTTCTTTGCTAGAAAGCAGTTCGCTGTGGTACTACTGATTAAAAAAGTACGAACATTCATACCCTAGAAGCAGTTCATTGGACTACCAATGTGATGCTGAATAATGGTAGAAATATTAAATAGATCCGTTTCCTAAATAGAAACAAAATGTCATTATTACAAATTCTACTTATCAGTTCATTTCTCTAACAAAATCATTAAAAGGGAGTATGCATTACCAATGCCCAGTATTGAATATAAGGACATCGTAGAATTTGGTGGCATTGATCCAATCATTTGCAGGAATATCCACATCCACTCTATATGTTCCCTTCAATCCATCTTGATCTATGATATCTAAATGTTTTGAAGGCTGCCACCTTTATATGATCAGCTATGAGCATGTGAGGATGCCAAATTTAAATTCAAAACAAAAATCAGCTCATATAATCCTTTCAGTCTAAACATGAACAGAGGCCTTCGAGCAATTCCTCATGGGGAACTGATTTGTCATCAGTAGGCTCCTTCCTATCTTACACTGACATCTCTCTTTTGTGGTTGCCTGCCTTGATCCCTTATAGACCATGTTTCAACCTTTTCCATTAACCATATGGTTGCACTGGGTGTTAAGCCACAGCATCTGTGATTTGACTCAAGCCATACATCAAAATACAATAACAAGAAAGATTGCTCTAATAGAAGTATATGATTGTCTGGGGGAAAAAGGTGCAACAGGAAATACAAGTACTACCTGTTCCATTAGGAGAAGGCTGACTTCATCCTTGTAATAACATGAATGTATCACGTCCAACTTCATCAAGTCATTCAAGAGTTCTAAAACCTCTTCAGAATGGATGCACTTGTGCATGCATAGGGTCCCATATACATATGACATTATCTCATCATGAGCCATTAACAGCCGTGCTAGGGTAAGCTTTGCTAATTTGTTAGAAAGATGAGATAAGCAGCAATTACAGTAACTATATGATGGAAATGAGAACAAGAAATGAAAGAATGTGGAAATTCTTTCAATCCTACAAACAGCAATCACAATGGGGCAAAGGAGACTAACCAATTTATTTCAGACAACAACTCCCGGAAGAGAGCTATTTCATTTGATAAAGTCTCCAACTGCCACTTAGAAAATGAAGGTTCATAGTCTTCACTGAGTCTCTTTTGCTCGAATAAAGCTAAAAGAGGAATTGGGTCTTCAAGGAGAGTGTTGTTGGTATGAAAACTGTCATCTTTCCAGAGGAACATCTCCATAATTGACTCTCTTTCTTCATGTTGTGTATCAATATTCTGCAAATTCAGTGTAAATCCAAACCGAAAAGTGTGGCAGTAGTGGGACCCACTCGAGGAAATAATACCTTGATTATATCCAAGGCTCACTTCAATTTGTTGAGCATGCATAAACTATCTACACACATTGCATACAATATATCTGGTCTTGTGACAGTTGGGTAGAACAATTTCCCATGCAACCTTTGATATGCATTGGAACCATGTAATAGATAGCTTTGGTATAATTTCCAATGAAGGACATTCAGTTTAGGATTCTTACTTTTTCTGCCAAGTCAAATTTTATTGAGAGAGTAACTAGTTTCCTTCTAAGTTATAATTGATCCTAATCTTCTAGATTGATTGCAAGAAGATTGATTCAAACTCCTTCCAAACTAATGGGCTAAGCGAACCTTACTGCCTACCTAAACCACAAACCAAAAACAAATGACAAAATATTAAAAGAGGAAAGAATCAACAACTCACTATATATCTCTCCCTCCATCAACAAAATGGGTTTTGACAGCAAGAACAAGATTACCCCACAAAGCCCTTCCAAAGCATACCACCCATTCAAGCTACCCATACTGACCTCACTGCAAACAGAAGCCACTACTGCTGCTTACACTCGGGGGGTCGTTCACCCTGCTGGCCTTCACCAGCTTGGGCTCCGCTTTTCTACAGTTTCAAGCACAACACCATAGACGTTAATTGCAAGTCTCAAAACCACAGTCAATAAGTACTATACAAAACAGGTTAACACTATAGATTAAACAAGACATTACAAAAAAGAAAGTACAAACCAGCATATTTCATACCTTCTGTATAGGAGCCACCTATTGATGCCTTTGACATAGGTGAAAAACAAAGTCAGTGTCTGTATATTTCAATAGATAAAAAAAACATATATGAAACTACAAATAGAATTTATGTTACCTTCTTCCTGCTCTTGCCTTCCTCCTCATCTTCATCATCGTCATCATCATCTTCCTCATCGTCCTCATCCTCTACCTCATCTTCATCCTCCTCCCCATCATCTTCATCATCATCGTCTCCTTCTATGTCTTTGAAATCCTCCCCTTGAACTGCCTCACTCGTGAACCACGAGACAACATGAGGTATGATTTTATCCCTAATAATTGACCTACAAAAGGAAGCAAAACAGTTTCCCGTCATAACACATCTGCAAAAAGGATCACCCAGAAATTTTACAACCCTAATGATGGCAAAAAGCTGCACATGTTCTTATGGTGCCTGATGTGTCAGTTACCCTACAAATAATAGAAACTACTATGTTCTCATCATTGTTTGAAAAATATAAGTTTTTTTAAACATTCCTCTAGAAAAAAAGACGATTCCAAATGATTAGACTATGAAGAATATTTGAGTTGTATAGGAAAACAGGACTTACCCAATGTTATAATCCTATTCCATTTGGTTTTGAAGCTCTTCAGCCTATCAAAAAGATTTGGCAGAAGACAAATTAAATATCAGAAATTGAATGTGACATTTCATTTTATTTTTCTAATCTGTTGTAAGGACATGCACATGCGCATAGGTAGAAAGATGATATGGATCCACTTCCCAAACTCAAGTCCATGGAATAAGGGAGACCCATCCAATACTTTAGGGCACCAAGACAAGGTTTTCATAGTTTGGAAACATGAATCCAATGTAGCAACGCACTTAAACTTACATTGTAAACCAGTCATATGGTATCAGGCATCAGTTCAAATGCAATCAACTATGAAACCAATACCCCAAGCAAAACACACGTGTCTAATTTTCAAACTTGTAATGAAGTGGAACTTACTGTTTCTTCATCAATATCATCATCATCCTCTGGAACTTAAGGAGGATTAAAGAAATTGAAGAAACTTTCATAGTTTTCAGTTTTGGTGATGGGTTTAATATTCTTTGATCCCTTCCTTGGCTTCTTGTTTAGAAGCTTTTGTGTCAAGCTTTTCCCTGGATGCCACTCAATCTCCGTCCTAGGAGAGCAACCAACCAATAAAAAAAAAATCAACATTGAAGAGGAAAAGAGCTTCTACAATAGAACAGGGTTTTATAAAAGTTTCAAAAACCAAAGTTACCCTATAGCTTTCTCTAGAATAGGTTCATTGTCATCAATCATGTGATATATCTTTGTTAGAACAGAGTTCTTGAAATACGGGTTTGGAGCAAAGAAGAATTCAAGCTTGAAACCTTAGGATCATTGATTCCGCACCACTTGATATCTTTGAGATACTTGAGAGCACCTTCGTCACGCTAAGAAATCTAAACTCCAGGAAAGGAAAAAATAATTAGAATAGGATACTTAAGAAGAGATGTAACTTAAATCAATGACATTTTGAGCAGTTACCTCGTCAGCTAGGACTTCATTGGTTTTCATTGTAGTGAGCCCGAAATCAAGCACTCCCTTCTCTAAAAGAGAAAATCATAGTAAGCTTCTAAATACAAAGATACAATCAATGGACAAAGACTAGACATTTGTTACAAGAACACCTTCTGTTACTTTGATAGAAAAAAAAAAAAAGAAAATAGCACCAGTGACATGTTTACAAAACCATCTCCAGGATTCCATCCTCACCAAGTAATAAATGCAGTACCTCAGAATACAATGGCATTCCATCCTCACCAAGTAACAAATGTAGTACCTTAGAATACAATGGCTCATATAGTTTCTGGTACCTGGCTTCAAGTGCTGCTCTCTCCTCGAAGAACTTTGCCTCTAGCTCATCATGTTGACTCTGCAAATACAGAAACCAAGGTAGGATTAGTATAACATAGAATACCTATATGGCATCCACAACCGCAATGCTCTAAAAAATCTGATTTAATCATAAAATCATTAGAGGGTAAAAAAATCATAAATTGTGAATTGCAAGGCATGATATAAATACATATGTATTTTGAACAGTAACATGGGTCAAACCCACAACCTAGTGGTTGTGATATTGAGCACCTTCCAACTGTAATTCAGGCTCTCTCCATCTTCTACTAATATTATTTGTATAATTTTATAAAAATCTATATTAATGATAAATATTCTAATATTACAGCAATGCAAAATTTTCTGCATAACATCACAAGTTTTGTGACAGCGCATTTCATTATTTCTAACTTCCAATGCTGTCGCTGCTTTTTTCAATATGGAATGCACCTATTTGCACCCAAAAATTCTGAATTGAAATCTAAAGTGGTTCTGTGGCTGGTTGTAAACATCAACACCAAATTTCAATACGATTCATTTCACCTTTGCTTAGAATATATAACACATGCCCGTCAAACATCTCAAAGCATAAGCCTATTCAGTTAAAAACCTCCAATGAGACCTCTAAGGCACCAACTATGATTAGCATACTTTAGCATTGAGGATAAATAAACTAGCAACTAACCAACAATTATCTGTGGTGCGGCTCTCTTCTTTTCATCACTCATCATCATTCTTGGCTGGCTATAACCAACAGCACACTAACTGAATACTAAAACAAGCACCTCTATTATCATCCAACTAACCAAGTTGACTCACCTGACACTGATCAATATGACGAGTCCACTCAAGGCCTCTCCTCTATCACTCTAAAAACTAACAATGAAGGTCTATGTCAAAGTAAATAAAATGTCTTATATCCCTTGAGAAATGATAATAAACTAACATGAGACCAACCCCAAGAATGTCTTCATGTCAGCTCATTCTCAACCATGGCCAAAACAACACTCAACTAATCAACAGCATAAACAACATTGATCCCACATCCCATGTCATTTCCCCAAAACACATCACAGAGACGAAAAATCACAGTCCTCCAAAAACATATTCCATGATTTTCTTTGGATGTCGATTCCACAAATTACAATCTCTCAGCTATCGTTCCAGAAGTTCATGTCAATCACACAAAAACGAGATAGAGAGAGAGAGAGATCATGATTCGAACAAAAACATAACAAAATTCAAAACCTAAATTTTCCATTTTTGCTTCAAAACCATGACTTAAAGATATCACAGGAACTGAAAATATTAGACATCTAAGAACACAATCAAACAAAAACCCTAGAAACAGACCTAGATCTGGCGAAGGACCACAATGCTCTTCCTGACGTTGGGAGAGAGAGTCTCGAGAAGATCCAAATGCTGTTCAGCCAGACTCTGCAACCTGTTCTGCATCAAATCCAAATCCAAATCCAAAAACCAAACAATAAAAAAAAAAGAACAAATCAACAAGATCATCATCATCATCATTATCCAAAAAATGAAAACCCTGGAATCAAATCCGATCACCTTGTTCTGACGGAGAAAATCTCTAAGAGAAACCCTGATTTGAAAAGCTTTTGAAGTCGAGAAATCCTGAGAGAGGGCGAAGAAAATTTGTTTGAGAATACCTTGAGATCGAGAAACTTGAGACGGCGTTAAAAATCGCAAGAGAAACCAAAGGGAGCACTTCATCTCTATTGGTAGAAAGCGACGATCAACGGGAACACTTTATCTCAAACGGGCAAGGTGAAAAATGCATTTCTTTCAATACTCAAGTGGGCCAGAAACGTTTTTTGCCTGTTCCTATTAAGGAACGGCTCAAAACTGGCCTCACTGTCCGTACCAAATATATAATTTTGGTGTAGTGCTAGTTTATTACCCTATTAAAAAAGCCCACATCAAATTTTATTTTGTTCCTCTTCCCAATCAACAACCAGTATGTAGCAGTGAAGAGAGGAGGTGTGGGGCCAAAAATTGAAATTAAAAATTGAAATTTTCAACTAAGCTTTGACAGGGGTGCGCCAGGATCCTGTAGTGACATGGGCAACGCTTGAAGGCCCCAGTGGCAAGCTACCACAAGAAATAAATTTAATATCATGTGACCCAATAGGGCACGTATATCAGATATTAAATTAACAAGAATAGATACTACACTTCATCTCAACAAAAAAGGCCGAGAAAGGTACGTTTTTCAAATCTTCTTCCATCTGATTTTATTGATCCTATTTGTCCGTTCTATCTATTCCTAAGCAATGTGGGACTAGACCAACCTATACATATTTCATTCCCTTCCCTTGTCAGGTTCATTAGTCCATTTCCAGATCTTACCAAGAATTACTGGTCCATCTCTGGATCATCTACTTGATGGCGTACCACTTTACTAGTTAATACTTTTTTATGATCGTTGATCATGAGATTTATGGCCTGTGTAAGAACTTTATTCCATAAACTAGAATCATGCTACTGCACAATCACTGCCCATGGCCCATCCATTGGACGATTGAGATTGACTTATGAACAAGTTTCAAGTCTTCATAAATGTCTTTCATCGGATGATATTTTCCGTCAATCGTCACTGATCCACACAATGGCACATAGGTCTCCTTTGGTTATCCATGCCATGGTCCTAATTGAAATTGATTGGTAACGTCAATAGAAATACATTATTACAACAGAAGTATATTATTATTTTTTACCCCTGAAAAGAAAAACAGAAATATACTGATAGAGTTATTATACATTAAACATTGGTTTTGACTATGTCACTTTAAATTTAGACTGTCCAATTTCATCTCAATTTCGAGTATGACTCTCAAAGTTTAATTTCAATTTTGACCATTTTTTTAATTTTTACTTGGCATAGAGGCAGCATAATTTTAATTGGCATTGAAGCCCATGGTCGATGGGGTAGAATTTCGGTATGAGTAAGCTAGATGTAAACTTGCACTAAAATAACTAAAGTATATATATTTATCCTAATAAGGGCCTATTTGGTTAATGGTATTTTAAAGTCAAGTGAAGCCTCAAATCAAGAAAGAATAAAATATAAGGGGGTTTAATCATAATGTGATTGCTTTTTATCTTTTTCGACTTGATAAAAATTTGAAATTCACAACCTCTCATTACTTTATGGTTGTTTATTTATTGTCATCTACATATATAAATAATTCACATATGTAATGATTATATATTTATCCTAATAAGGGCCTATTTGGTATGAGTAAGCTAGATGTAAACTTGCACTAAAATAACTAAAATATATATTTATCCTAATAATGGCCTATTTGGTTAATGGTATTTCAAAGTAAAGTGAAGCTTCAAATCAAGAAAAAATAAAATATGAGGGGGTTTAATCATAATGTGATTACTTTTTATCTTTATCGACTTGATAAAAATCTGAAATTCACAACCTCTCATTACTTCAGGGTCTTTTATTTGCTATCATCTACATATATAAATGATTCACATGTGTAATGATTATGCATTGTAATATTTGTTTGTGCTTATTTATATATGAGGTGTGAATGTTGTGTAGTATAAAGTTGTTTTAAATGTTTACACCTATACAAGTGCCAAAGTGATCCACATGCCTCTTGCAAAAAGGTACTAGTGTGGTCTCACGATATTTCTTTTCTTGTGGGCCCCATCAATCACTTTGATTCTTTTTCATTCATGTGGGCCCATATTTGTAATTTAAAGCAGTCAATTTGTTTATTAAACTAGTAAACACCAAGAACATAAATTAATTCTCTTAAATCTTCAAAAATTGTAAGTAATTCTTAAAATGTTTTAACCTATATATCTAATTATTTGCACCTTTGTGGGCCCTCAATTTATGTTCCGAATTGTTCAATATTCTTATATATTAAATTTTCATAGATTTGAAGAAATTTGTAAAAAATGTCCAATACATCGAACAACATATGAAACCATTGAATGTACTCTTTTGCTTATGTGAAAATGGTAGTTTTGAAAAATAAAATTTGTAATGAATTTCACATGTGTAATATTTGTATATGTAGAGATTTATATATATGAAAAGCTCATTTTCATATTCCACACATAAAAGGCAAACAACCCTTTGCAAATCTTTTGAAAACATGTGTACTCTATCTGGTGCACCACAATAAATTTTGTATACATATTCATAAAACATTGTCCTGGGTAGGGTTTTTTTTTCTTTTTCTTTTTCTTTTTCTTTTTTGGTATTCTAGCTAAGGGGCAAGGTCCGCGAGAAACTTGCGCATGAAAGATAATCTGAACTCACGCATATAAGTGGCGGACAACTTGCATATAATGGTATTAGGAACTCATCACACAAAGACTAATTCACACATACAAGGTAATATAGCCTTGTAAATAACAATGTCGTAAGTAGTTGTAGACTGGTTAGGGCTTAGACACATTGGAGCTTGAGCCATATGAAGATGGATGATTGAAGGACTTCTCACGTGGTCACCTGATGAATGGGAAGTCACATGATATGGTGCATAAAAGAATGTCCAGAATTCCTAGAAATTCAAACCGAGCAAACACATCCAGCCTCAGATCTCAAAAGATCTATGCTATATAACCACTGAAATGGGAAAGTCAATATATTTGCAATCCTAGAAATTCAAACCGGAGCCAACACGTCCAGACTCAGATCTAAAAGATCAACCATGGAAATTAACACTAAAATGGTTGCCAGTCCATTCATCCATTAATCTTCACTTAGAAAGAGATCAGATTGCCCAGATCAATCTAATTCTGAGCGCCTTGTCAAATATCCAAATTCATCAAGCAACGTCAAATATCCTGTCAACAAGAAATAGTGCAGCATGTACTTCTCATCCAAAATAACATGCAGTGTATCACTTCAAAAAAATAAAATTCGGCCAAGACAACTGGTGAGATCTACTCTAATTGTGAGCGATAAATTAAATGAGGAGATATAATGCTCACAAGAAACAATTAAAAAAGAAAACTGGTTTTAACTTAGGATTAGTAGGAGTGCGCCAGGCCTATGCTGCAGTACAACACATAAGCGACGCTTGAGGGCCCCGGTAGTAAGCTATGTAGTGGGCCCTCGCCAAAAAAAAATTAATTTAATGTCATGTGGCCCAATGGGCCACGCATCAGATATTAAACTGATAAGAACAGATGCTACACTTGATCTTAACCAAAAGGCCGAGAAAGGTATGCTTTTGAAAGCTTCTTCCATCTGTTTTTATTGATTCTGTGTCTGTTTTATCAACTCCTAAGCAATGGGACTAGACCAACCCATACATATTTCATTCCCTTCTCTTGTCAAGGTCATTAGTCCATTTCAAGATTCCAACAAGGACTACTAGTCCATCTCTGGATCATCAATTTGATGGTCATGACTTTGACGAGTAAAAAGTTAGAACTCCTTTATGATGGTTGAGATCGTAACATTGTTGACCCCATATGCGAATTTAATTCCATAAACTAGAAGCATAGTATTGTATACTCATTGTCCAAGGCCCATCCACTGAACAGTATAGATTGATTCGCAATAGGTTTCAGGTCTTTATAAATCATTTTCATCCATTAATATTTTCCTGTCAGTGGCGCCCGACCCAAACAAACACATTGGTCTCCTTCGTTTTCTTATTGAAATTGATTAGGAAGGTAACAGAAATATAATACGGTGTGGTTTTATATTTGTAGAATTGGTTTTTGGGCTATAAGGCCCGTGTCGAGGCCCATTTGGAACGCTACTGGAGAGATTTCAAGATCTGGGTTGGACCTATCTATCTATCAATTTGGGGACACATTAGATCATCCTATCATCTTCATCTGGCCCCATAAGTTTAATATCGTCACAATCCATTGGATCAATGCACAGTTGATCTCTTGGACCAATCCACTCTGATGGGTGTTACCCGTGGAACTGGTGTAATTTCGGGGTTCCCGGTTTTGGTCGATTTGGATCAACCAACAGTGGGCCTACAACAGGTGTGCACTTGATAATTGCCATATATTTTTAATCTATATATTTGTTTGGCATTTTTATTTCCAACCGCTACCTTTCTATTTCTCTAAAAAGCGGCATTTTTTTTCCAACCTTTACTTTTTTGTTTCTCTAAAAAGCGAGCAAAGCTTTTAAAAATATGCGCGTTTGAAATCTATTTTCAACATTTGCTCATTTGAGAAGCAGAGGCAATGTCTCTTAAAACCACAGCGCCCTTGTCATGATAGTTGGAAATTAGAGAAATATATATATATGCAGACAGAGAGAGAGGCGTTGGAAGACGTCCACAACCCCTAGGTAGCATTTGGTTTGCTTGAATGGGGACTAGAATGATTTGACCATTCGGTCGGAATGCCCATTCTTATGTTTGATTGGTCTATTGAATGCTCATTCCAAAAAGAATTACCATTCCCTACATGAGAAAATGGTCACTCTATAAGGGGGTAAGGAATGACCATTTCATTCTAAACTCATTTTTCATTGAGACAAAAATACCTCCACCCACTACAACTGCCACCCACCACCACCCACCACCTAATCACCCACCGCCACTGCTACCACCACTGCCCAACCATCGCCACTGCCTACCGCCACCACCACTTACCCACCACCACCACTACCAATAAACAATGAAGAGAAAAATAGGGATATTTTAGTAAAAATACTGAATTTTTTATCTCATTCATGCATACCAAACATGAGGATAGAACTAGGAATTCCATTCAGCTTGCCATTTCAAAGACAAATCCAAACATTAAACTGGAATGACCATTCCTATCTCATTCCATTACAGACTCATTCCAACCTCCATTTCATTCGAGCTCAAAATTATTTATGCGGACTAGACACTACCCTAGAGTTCAAATCATGATATGGATTGTATAATTTAGGACCCAACCCCAAGCCGACTAGCTTCCATGCATGGTCTGGTTCGCAGTGACAGGCCCAACCACGTATTTGCATTTGGTCATTCGACTTGACTAGAGCAGAGGACTAGAACGAGGGCCAACTAGTTTTCAACATGTGTAAAATGAAAATTTTATATCTACTACTCCCTCAAATAGGCCTCTAGGTCCCGTTTGTTAATTTAACTAGTAGAGTGAAGTGAGGTGAATGGTAATTTTAAAAGATAAAAAAATAAGAGGGGTTAAATCAATCCAATGATTAGATTTTGTTTTTTTAGTGAAAAGAGAATGTAACTTTTTGACTTTTTGTCTTAAAAGTAGATATTTTTTGTCAGTTAGTGGGGATGAAAAAGTAACTTTTTGACTTTTTTGTGCAAAAAGGTGGAAGAATTTTTTTGAAATGTGGTATTTTGATTTGACTCTTTTAGGTCGTTCTGTGTTGAAATGAAAGATGACTTTAACTTTACAATGAGAGGAAATTAACAAACGGCCCCTTAAGTAAAATGCAAGGTTCAGTACATCAGTATAATAAAATTTGTCCAACATTCAAAAAAAAAAAGTCACTTTATGGATTGGAATTGATAGGTGATGAGAACTTGGGCGGTCCACGTCACTCTCAATTCACGTGGCTAAAGTGTGCAAGTTCCATCTTCTAAGGTTGAGCCACTCATTTTGGTATGGCCATGGGCATGCTTCTTTGACTAAAAAGTTTATTGTGGGTTTTTTTTTAATTGATTTCTTCTAGATCGTTTTAATGTAAAGAAATCCTGAGTTAAAAGGAGTAGCAATTGGCAGCGGAGCTCACCTATTAAAATCTAAATCATTAAAAATAAACGCTATTTAAGTATTTGGGGTAGTCTCAAATTTCATATAAATATGAGTTTGTTTCAAACTAAATATTTGATGAGAAACATGATAATGAACATATATGAGATTGTGTTAATCATATTTTTCATAAAAAAAAAGTCAATCCAATGACGGAACATAGTTGGATTAAAGTAAAATATGGGGATAGCTCATATATCTAGAAAGCACTTGTAATGAACAATTTGGATTTTAATAGATGATGCCACTTTGGAGTTCCACTCATTCAATTGAGGATTTCTCTCGGTTAAAGTGTCAGAGGCAAGTTCTATTTTGTTGGTATCTTCTAGTTTTTTTAATTTCTGTTTATATTTATCATAGAGTTTTTATTTTCACTATTGAATTGATTTGCAGATTAATTTGTTTATAGTTTGAATTAATGTGGTATATATGTGTAGTTGACCTATTGATTAAGAGTTTGAATTGACATTTTCAACCTGACTATTAAGTTAATAAGGGACAAGGTTGAGCATTAGGGTGCATTTGTACTTTGTATGCATGGAGGATTCGGTTTTTATAGATTTCAATTTTTGATAGAAAGAAAAGGGAGTCTTGCACTCCTACACATAGAAAAATGAAATTCTCTCTTTCAATAAAAATTCATTCAATTTCTTTATTCTATAAAAGGAAAATATGTTGCATCAAACAAGCGATTTGGAAGTTGCATGAAAAATCAAAATATTTTTCCTCTTTACCCACATTCTAAAGTCTAAACCCACCCACTCCCCATAAGTTTTCGGGAGGATTATGGAAAAGTAGTTTATATTTTTGCTTTGCACTCTGAGAGGATTTTATGGGAAAAAAAATCTCCTAATTAAACACTGGATGAAATTGATCCCAAATGAATTTAGTGCACAAAATGGGGTCCTCTAAGGCCAATTTTCCGTAGAAATTCTTTTTTGTAAGGTGGGGAGGAGCGATGATAGTGTCGCTCATGTATGGCAACATCACTCGCTGTTTACATGAGTGACACTATCGTCATTACTTTCTTTCTTCTTCCTCTTCTTCTTTAATTCCTATCTCTTCTTTCTTTCTCTTCACATTCCTCTTCACACTTATTGTAATCATCTACCCCTCTTCTTGATTCTTATTTGTAGAACGCCCCGATTTCACCAAATTTCCTCCATCTATAGGTTGTACCACTCCATTCCAAAAGTTTTTGGTTGTGTTCGCTGTGTTCACGTATCTAGTCCAAACAAAACATAATTGGGTCCTCAATACATTAAGTGGTCTTTTAATGCTACTGTCACCCTAAATTTCCCAACATCAAAGAAAAAAATTGTGTTAAGAGATGTCTCATTTTTGTGAGGAAATCCCATATTTCTCTTCACTATGGAAAAGTGTTGAAGATTCCTCATTTGAAGAGTTTGTTCCTTAACCCATTGTTCGTCTTGAGATTCCTCCACTTCAATCGTGCAGATAGGAAGAAGAGCAGATAATGTGTATCCCAAAAGAAAATGCATCTTTAAGAAGCCAAGAACAACTTGGACTAACAATAGTCCACAATCGTCAGGATCAATAGCTTCCTTAGAACACATGCAACCCCTTGATTTTCATATTGCTCTTTGGAAAGGTAAAAAGAACATGCACAGGGAGATATCCCTCATAGAAGACTGGCAATGTCCCACTTGACCAAGCTAGTAAGGGATCGATCCTTGGGTTTGTAGGTCAGTTTCACCTCCTTGTACCATTGGTGTAGCTTTGGTTTTTTTAGGGTTGGGGTGGGTGCGGTGTTCTTATACCCGAGTTTTTAAATTCCCATGCCCTGCATTAATCAAAGCCAAGACAAGTTGGTGCCATTCATGCAAGTCTATGTTGTCCATGTTGGTCCTAAAAGGTCTCAAAAGTTCTAAAAAATAAATATCTATAAAAATAATGGAAAACAAGTGAAAATATGCTAACTGTTTAAGTGAAATCTTATCTAAACAGAGCAATGATTAGTCTTGTTGAACGCTGAGTTGTTTACACAATGCTCATGAGTCATAAGGTATTTAGACTCAAATCTTACATATAATTCATGTTTTTTCATGTTAAAACATCCATTAACCAAAGACATGCTTTTTGTAAAAAACTTCAAAGCCTTCCTTTGATTCCTCAAGGTTTTCAAGCTTAAATCTCTTAAAAAAAAAAAAGGATCTTGAATGCATATATGTGCTTCATTTAGTTCATCAATTAATCCATCCACCACAAGGATAGGGAACTTATCCTTGATGGTGATTTGATTTAAGACCCCACAATCAATGAACAGCCTCTAATCCATGATCCATCATGTTTCTTGACAAGTAGGACTTGGTGATAAATAAGGACTATTATTTGGGTAAATCATACCTATGGAATGGAGGTCGATCTCACTCTTTTGGAAGTGAGGATATCTGTATGGCCTAATGCATATGGGCCCATTACCAGTGTGAGATCCCACATCCTAACTCCTTTGATTTCGGATTTATTAGGCCTAATTTTGATTGATTTGGGGGTGCAGAAGGGTTAATTTAGGATTTTGGGCAGCATTAGGGGTTAGATGTAATTTGGTTGGGTTGTAGAGAGGCCCTTAGATGTGGTTTTACTTTTAGATAGGATCCTTGGGGGAATTTCTCATAAATTCCTTTGAAATACTAAATCTACCCTTAAGATTTCTTTTATACCCAACTCTATTTAGAAGGGCATCTTAGTCATTTCCATTAAAACTAACAAACTATAAAAATCAAACCTCTTCCAGCTCTTCCTTATCCCCAACAACATTTTCCTCCCATTTCTCTCGTCTCTCATTTTCCCTCTATCTTTTCCCTCTTCCATCTCCTAGATCTTGCACTCTACAAGAGAATTAGTGTTTATTTTGGCTCTTGGAAGAGTTCTTCGTGTGCCTTGGGTGAGGAAAGCTTGAGAGAGTTTGTAGCCTAGATTCTTGGCTTGATCTACCATCTCTTAAGGCCAAGGCAAATGCAATATAGTTTAGATTTGTGGCATGATGTTCTTACTTTGATTCTCTGTCATTTAATTTGATGAATTCCATAATCTAGTGGTTTTTCCCCTTTTTAATCTAAGCTCTTTTCATGGAAGACCAACAGCATGCATGGAAACCCAATTGATGTTGAATGACCAACTTTTATTGAATATGATGGTTTTGATGGTAGGCATGGACAACCATGTTTGTGATGGGTGTTAGATATGATTTAATGGATTTGATGACATTTGGATGGAGTTTTAATTATGGAGGATCACTGTTTGTGACCCCACGGTTGACCGCGGGGTCTCTCATAGTCGACTGCGGTGCCTAGGCAGTAACCACAAACTTTTGCTATTGATCCTCCCAAAATTGAATTTCTAGTGTATTTTCTCCGTGGTTAGACCATGTTCAATCAAGAGAAAACCACGGAGATGAGCGTTCAATTTTACCTGATAGCATGATTGACATAAATTTACATTGCGGTTGACTGCTAGTGTCCATGGTCAACCAAGACCTAGACTTCGATCTCAACCGCAATCAACCGGGAAACTGACCAAGGTTTTGGGATTTATTATATATGGGAGACATATTTTTTACATAATTATAAATGTGGTAATGGATTATTAAAGACTAATTATGGCTTATAAATAATGGTGGTGATTGAGCTTAGAGTCCTCACGTTGGTTCTTCAAGTAGGGTATGTGAGTTATAATGGGACCCCTAAAATGATCAATATGGGCCTTCGAAGTTAATTACCATCAAAGCACCAAGGAAATGTCTATGAGACCCCTCAAAGGTCAATTTAATTATTGCAATCATACTTGAAGGACGAACTCTACCTAGGATGGTTACTTATGTTATTCCTTTGATTGATGATCATCATTATACTCTTTCATATTACCGCTTTATTCTCTTGTCTTCTTTCCTTTATTGATATTCATGTTATTAATTAACATTGGATAATGATAATGAGGACCTTGACTTAGGGCATACCTGGTGATCACCTGGATGTATTGATGGATATGATTTACTTGTGTCTGTGGCTAGGCGGGCTATTCTATGGCCTTATGTTGGGAACCTTGGAACCTTTGAAGTAGATGGAGGTGTGATGTTTAGGACCCTTGGATTTTTTCAGACGGTTGGACTTTGATGGTATTACTTTGATAGTTTTGTATTTTGATGCTTGACGGATGGATGGTATATTGGATGGATTTGATGGATAGATTGGACTTTGTACCTTTGACCTTATTTGGATTGTGATACTTTCTCATGCAAGGGAGGCCTAGTCAAACATACATCCACTCAGTTGTTGAGCTTAGCCTTGGGTTGATCTCCCTTGATAGGAACTAATATTTCTTTGCCATTGTGATTAGACTTTTGTGGCGCTCGTACGCCACTAGGTACCACACTTTGACATGACACTTTGCACGGTACCAAGATTTGATATTTTGTTTTGGCTGAGCTTGTTACCCCGCACATCCCCACTGAAACTCATAGGTAGTATGTCATTGCAATGACAAAATATCCTGCGATTCTAACCTGTGTGGGTGTGCCAATTTGTTAGATTGATGGATGGACCTTAGAATTACTTCCTTATCATTTGTCTCTTGAGCATTCCATTATTGTTTAATCTATTAGATTCCACCATTATCATGCACTCTATTGATTATATTTATGTCTTTATTCATTAGATGCATTGTGTTACGTTTATGTTATATTATGTTGCCAATTCCTTTGGATTTGATTTTCTATAACTTTGGTGCTACAGAAGTCGAGTCCGACTTCATTGCCCCAAAGAGTGAGGCACTCCTTGAAGCACCAGCAACAATTTCGACTAGGGCTCAAGAGGACTAGTTGAGCAACCCAAGGGTTGAGTGCTTGACATATAGTTCCTCCTAAAGGGTTTATCTGATTTTAGCTTAATTACTCACTTTATTGTTTATGAACTTTTTAGTGGACTATTAACGCTCTATAGATATTTGACACATCCTTATATGACACCCATTTTACGGATCATTGTTATTGCTTTCGCTTATGTCGTGCTTTGCATTTAATTCATTTGTCATCTGATGAAAAAATTTTAAATTGGACCTCATTGCGGACCCAGATCCTGATGTTTGCTCTGCCAAAGTCGAATTTCCATATCTTTCGAGGACTTAAATTTAGGGGCGTGACAACCAGAATCCAATGGAATCTCATGATCGTGTGACCTAGGAGGCAAAAGGGTGTTAGTTTGGCATTGATGTTGTTGGGTGGGTCACAAATGGAAAGAGTACAACTGCAATGAAACACCTTGTTTTTTCATCCTCACCTCATGGCTAATGTCCTCTACTTCCACAATTTTTGTTTTGAGGAGTAGAGATCCCTTGCAGTGCCACTTCCTTTCCTTCATTTTGAAATTTCATTTGAAGCTTTGAAAGGTCTCATATTATTGGTCCAAGAGTTTGCAACCATTGGGCCCCATGCCACAACTTTCTAATGGAAGAAGGTAAGGATTTACAATGATAGGGACTCCTTGTAACAACATGAACACCCGTTTGCACCACCCAAAGCTAGCTAATTTTTCTTCATTAGCCACTGTTACTTCAAAATGTCCCTCATTACTTAGAAGCAACCTTTCCTTCTTAGCCATTTTGTTGCTTAAGAAATTGTGTGTGCTACCAAAGTCCACCAAGACTATCATCACTTGCTAGCCCATGATTCCTTTCAAACATATTGTTTGTGGGACATGTGCCTCAAAAATAGCGTGCAGTGAGATTTTAGGCATTGCTTCATCCACACACATGTCCATGTGGGTTTCAGCTAATTCATCATCAAGGAAAGTATCTTCCTTGGCCTCAATGCAGATGAGTCACTTGCATTTGTGACTATCATCACTTGCTAACCCATAATTCCCTTGACACACATTATTGGTGGGACATGAGCCCTAGAAATAGTGTGTAGTGAGATTTCAAGTGTTGCTTCATCCACATACATGTCCATGTGGGTTTCAACTACTTCATCATCAAAGGAAATATCTTCCTTAGGCCAGCACCCTTCAATGTAGAAGTGTCACTTGCATTTGTAATCAGTCCTAAACTTTTCATCATAATTGAAGCATAAGCTTTTGTCACATTGTTCCTTGATTTCATCAAGGGCAAGCCTTTTGATGGTTGGAGTGGTAGTGCAGCCTAATGAAGGAGCCAACGTTCGAATGAGCCTTTGCATAACTAGCAGTGCTACTTGATGTTGTGCCAGATTCATTGCTCATATAGTTGAGCCAACCCTATAGCATTGGCAAGGGTGGTTGCTCTCAAAGGCTAGATGTCAACTCACAAGTTTTCTCAAAGGCCGCTGATAAAGCAACCTACCTGTTGTGCTGACGTCAACCTCCCAATGCAAGAAAGCAAATCCGAAACTGACATTGCTGTCCCTTAGCCATCCTAATTTGCTCGAGTTTTGCAAGGTCTCCAAAGAAATCCTCATATTGATTAGGTCTAGAACTGACATGAAGCCCTTTTTTTTAAGAGTAACAGAAAATATATTAAAAAAGGAAAAGAAACAAATAGGGATCACAAAAGGAGAACTATAGGTGAGGGTCAAGGGGTAAATGAGCTAAAAGCCCTACCAAAATATATATATATATATCAACATATTTCAAGGAAATAGAGCAAAACAGAAATGAACTACTGCGCAAGGCATCTCTTAGCCAGCACATCCCCCTCTTCAGTGGCTGAGGGAAGGTCCTCAACTCTCGTTCTTTCAAATATGTGAAAGGAGAATAATCTTAAACATTTTTACTTCCTTTGTTTTGCCCCTGCTCATTTTTCTCCTCCTTTCATGAGAAAAGAGAAAATTTAACAACTACTAGTGGCATTTTTGCCTTCTGCTTATTTTCTTAAGATGAGAAACAACTCAGAACTCCTACTCTTTCTTAGTCCTTATCATAATTACCTAGTTCGGTCGGAGGGCTTCCGAATTCCACACTATCCGAATCAAGCAATTCAGAGTTCGATTTAGAAAGCTTTGGATTTTGAAAAATGCATAGTTCAATGTAGTTAAAAATATAGATATTGCCTCTAGGAGAAGAGAGGAGATTAGTAAGATGAATAGAGATTGATTTAGAAAAGGAAATATACCTATGGTGAGAGACCAAGAATAGTTGAGTTTTATTCTGATATACAAACTGATGTTGAGAATATAAAAGTGTAATTGAAAGAGGAAACAGGAAATCAACACGCCTAGGTCAGGCAGATTTGTTGAAATATTCGAGATTATATCTCTAGCAATGGTGGGGGCTTTGGGAAAAAAGCTCTCAGGTCGTTCTCAATTTCTCATACCCCAAGTTCTACATGCATCGTAAGTTCTGAAACATTCCAAGTATCGTTCTCTCCATTTCATTTTTTCAATTGGCAGAGTGAAGCGAAATAAGCTACATTTGTAGAAATTTGGGGACGAGTAAAGAGAAAGAAATGAGAGGAGTTTGTTTCTCTCTCTCTGTTGGTCTGTCTTTTCTATAATTAATGCCCATCAATAGGACACAATACAATTGGGCAACTAAAGGAAGGTCTTACCAAAAAAACTAAAGAAGGTGCATCTTCCCTATTTTGGTCCCACCCAAAAAAAATTCAAGCTATCAAAATAGATTCCACCCATATATAGTTTTGCCAATGGGTCCCACCCAAAAAAAACCAAGCTATCAAAATAAATTTCACTCTTTAGTATATAGTTTCGCCAAATTTCTTAGTAAAATGAAATAATCAAATAGTAACAATAATTATCCTAAGATATTTGAATAAAATATTATAAAGACACTACTTATCTATGTTAAGTTGATCTGCAAGTGGGGTCATCTATGATGAAAATAAGAATACCCCAAAACTAGCAGAATTGAGTAGTCTTTATCTTGATTGATATAGATTTTTAATATATGAGTCCATTATTAGTCTTTAAAGCCTCAGATCATAGTGGTAGAAACTCCAAAATGTTATATAGTGTGTATATGTATGTGTGTGTGTATACACATATACAAAATGCAAGTAGAGATCTCTTCAGGATTAGCTTCCCACCCACGGAAAGCAATTTCTCTATTTAGTTTTTTATCTTAGAGAGATTGAATGTAAATTTTCACTTGGTAGCCATTGACTTTGGGTCCCATCTAAAAGAGATCCAAACCTATCAAAATAAATTTTACTCTTTAATATAAGATCTGACAAGATTTAACATTAAAATCAATTAATCAAACCGTAAGGTTAATTATCCAAGACATGTGAATCAAACTTACAAAGAAACTATCCATCCCTGCTAAGTTTATCTGATGCTGGAGCAATTTCTAATGAAAGTAAAGATCGCTTAAAAACAACACCCCTAAGAAGGCATTCATCTTGATGAATTTAGAAATTTAATTTATGGGCCCATTGAGTCTTGAGAGTCTTGGATTGAAGCCTTATGAGATCTATAATTTTATACAATATAATACATGTCTTTATGAATGCATATAGAGGTCTCTTCAGGATTCACTTCTCACTAACATAAAGCAATTCCTTTACACATTGTTTTCCTTCTTTAGAAATATTTATGCATATAAAGATCTGTTCAGGATTCACTCCTTTATGCATGCATTGTTTTCTATGGATCATTTAGAAATATTTATTCTCATATTTATTAGAGTATCTAATGTTCTAATAATATTATTGAATTGGGCTTACAAATCATACCAAATTAAATAAATTAAATTATGTTATCGAATTACTATAGCGAACTCATTGAATTCGAATGGCGAATTAAAAGACTTGAAAAACAAACCAATTGAACATGCTCCATTGAATTTTCGAATCAGGGTATGTCAAATTCAGAAATGCGAACTCAATTTTGAATTGATCGAATTGCAAATCAGGTAACTATGGTCCTTATCCTCACACGAGAATATCAACAAAATGAGTTGATTTCCATGATGGAGTCCACTTATTGAGAATCCAAAAAACTTAGTATAAATGTCATATCGTTCAGTGGCATTTTCCCAAATTTTATTCTAATAGAGGCAGGGCTATTAATAATGTTGTTAATCCATTAATCATATCAACAATTGAATTCTTAATTTCACAATGGGACCTAAGAAAAATTTAAATCCGATAAAAAGACATCTTTTTATTAATCTCATGGTAACACCTAAGAAAAATTAAACACAATAAAAGAAATACATCTTTTTATAAAAAAAAACTCCAACACAATATGGAGGCCATCATTAGATATTTTATATGAAATATTTAAAATTCTTTATTGAGAGTTTCAAAAGTTACTAGTCTTATGGTGAATTATTAGAGTAAAATCTATTGAGGATTATACATCATAGGAGGAGACAAAATTCTTTTACTGATTTAGATTTTTCTTAGGTGGGCTATTTAGTGGGTTCACAAAATTCTCATGGGGGCTTTTATGTGATTTTTCTATCCTTTTTTGTGTGTATTTAATTGTAAACATCGGTGGGACTTGAAATCATCAGTGAACCAAAAAAAAAAAAAAAAAGAAGGCACACTTTCTTCGAAATTTTACTTGAATACAATTTTGGGTGTATTTTAAGATTCAATTTTTTTCCTCATTGTTACCACAAAACTTACATTACCAATCAACAACCGCTTCCCCCCAATAAGAAAATCTTGCCTTTACCAATGCAAAATTACATCTTTTCTATAAATGTTTAACTCTAACATGAAATGAGCCCATTGTCAGGCATATGTATAATATTCAAATTATTTTATTTGAGTGTTTTAAAATTTATTGTTCATAGTGGCCCATTTAAGTGAAATCTAATGAAGATTGTACACTGTATGTGAAAGCTTTATTATTATTATTATTATTAAGACTTTTTAATCCTTTTTAACATCTTGTGAGACGCTTAAGTGGTTTTTTTTTCTCTCTCTCTCTCTCTTTCTCTCTCTCTCTCCGTATCTATGGTGTAAAGGGCTTTGAAATCAATAGTGGCTCCAATATGATCTGTTCCCATTATCATTCTTTAAGTCTTTAACATTTGTCACTTGCCCCCCCCGCCCCCCCCCCCCCCAACCCACAACGGAAGAAAATCTTGGCTCCACCACTGCGGCTCTTCATTCACTGAGCAAAGAATGTGTATAAACTCCACCTCCAACTCTAAAGATAAGAATTTGATTTCATTGAGATAAAAATAAATCCTCATTGGGCCCTTAGCTGAATTTGTCACCCAAGAGATAGCATTAAAAGAAGCACTTTCCACGATCAAGAAGTATTGAACAAAACTTTATATAACCTTAGAGCTTCAAGGATGGCTAAAATCTCAATTTCATTCGAGTGTTTAACTCCAATGTAACAGGAAAAAGAAAGCAAAGAAAGACCATCATGATTGTGAAGAACACCACCTACCAAACTTGGCTTCCCTCTAGCAGCTCCATCCACATTAAACTTTAAGGTACCCATAGGTGGAGCTTTGAACATCCTATCTTGGCTTGCAGCCAAGGAGCTTATCTCTGTCTCAAATTGCTCAATTTGTGACTCCTCCATGCCTATATTTAATAGCAAATATGTCACGCCCCCAAAACTGAGCCGGATCTAAATCCGGTTCTAGGGGTGTGAGAATTTGGGCCAATTAAAATTTTTCTTACATAAATGATACGGGCTCCAATTTCAGGTGGATCGAAGTCTTTTGTGAGGCTATGCTTGGTGATTAAGCAACCATAATTACATGCAAAACTGAAATCCATAATCATCGTAGATGAATATCATACATTAACCAAAGAACAAATCTCAATAATAATAAAGTCAAGGTCAAGTGCTTCAAAGCTTAGTAATTAAAGTTATAATTCCAAGACAAATAAATTTAATGAATAAACTAATGACCTTAAACAAGGCCTTATTACATAATCTAAAGTTTGGATCTCTGCTCTAACTCCAAGACACCTTAGACAATATCATCGGTGCTCCACTCAATAACTCCACCATCTAGGGAAATCTACTACATCGCTTGGCCCTCAGGTTCGGCACCGGTAACGGAACCTAGACATCAAAAGTAGTAGGTCAGATTGACGTAATCTAACAAGAGGGTAAACTGCAAGCAATAAGGTTAATCAACTGAATTAAAACATAATACTCATCTTGACCCAACATACACTGAATGCAAATCCAATAGTATGAATGCACAAAAACGGGTAACCCCACAGATACAATATACCAAAACGGGTACTCCCGCAAATATAATATACAAAAATGGATATCCCTGCAAACAGATAAACAAAAACGGGTATTCCCACAATTAGATATACAAAAACGGTTATTCCAGCCAAAAATAACAAATGGCACAGCTGTGTATAATAATCCATAGTACATGCTAACCGATGGCGTACGTCCACCTCCAAGCTGCAGTCGGTCAGATACATGTATATATAAATATACATATGCAAATGGATACGTCTACTGATGCATAATGAACCATACTATGAAACCCTTAATTCATAATATTTATCCCAAAATCCATTTAAGTATAAATTGTGTGTCTTTTCAAATTCTCTAAGGGGAAGTACTAATCCACTTAACGGTCATAGTTAGATAAATATGCACATGAGAATCAACCCTCTTTCACAATGGAAATGTGAGTCCATGATGCCAATATCCTACTTTCAATGTCTATCATGTGGTGCATCCCGAATCTCACATTTCCATTCTAAATTCAATCTAATTCTCATGTGAACATTCAACCAACTTTTCTAAAAAAACAGGAAATCCATCTAATCTAATTATGTATAATTAGTGTATGTTACAAATTGGGTAAAAGAATATTCAAATTCCAAATTAAATCTTGAGTCAAATTATGATCAAGAAGGGAAAGGAAATAATTAAGTCCTTAATTATCATTGTCGTGTATAAAACACCTTATTATTTTATATATAAACAAAAGATCCAAATCTCATATTCAGATTCGAAACCTAACTCAAATTAAAACCCAAATTAGAATTCCAGATACATTCTAATTAAGATTTAATCACACCCCCCCCCCCCCCCCCCCCCCGCCCCAATCACCTCTTATTAAATTCTAATCCATCTGAATATAATATTAATCACAAGTAATTAAAACCCCAATAACTTTTATAAACAATCCTAACCAAAATTTTAATCACACCTAATTTAAGGGTTAATTAATCTAATCACATCTCCATTAATCTACTAGGCCATTAACTAAATCACCATACTCTAAAGAATTATAGATAATATCCTAAATTCAAATTATATATTTATTTATATATATATTATTTTTTTATGTAAAGTGGGCCAAACCCGTTGAACCTGGCCCAGCTGCAACCTAGACCCGCCAAGCAGCCATCCCAACCCAGCCGGGCCAGGCTCGTTGCCCAACCAGCCAGGCAGTAGGCCCGTTACCTGGGCATGCCAGGCAGCGGTGCCGCCTACGATGCGCAGGCAGCGCCTGCACTGCTGCCGCTGGATTTTTTTTTCTAATCTTTCTTTTTACCAACAAATCCGTATAAAATATTAAAAAATCCAATCTTTGTTGTTACTAATCTTTATTGATAATCCCAAATCAAGATATTAAACCCAATCGAGAAAACATATCTAACACGTAATTCCACAAGCAACCAAAAGACATTGTAAGTAACTAAAAGACATTATTTACAGTTATCCACTTGTCTGGATCTCAATGCCAAAAGCAAATCTGAAGATCCCACCTTAATTTCTCCCCGAAGAGCTTCTAGGGCTTGGTTGCAAAGGAAAGGAAGAAAATGGGAGAATGGGGAAGACCTTAGGGTTTATATTATGTAAAAAGAATTTTTTCTAATTTATAAGGAAGGGCTCTCTGCTTCTAATGAGTTCTGCAAAATTTCAAAAAAAAAGTCTTTTTAGCTTAAAAAGGTCAAATAACTCAGGCCCAAGGCCCAAGAGTATTTAAGCAATCCATCTAACTCCTCTCAACTCAACTCAAACTCGACAAACTGAGTCGACCCAAAAATCAAAATCTGGGGCTTGACAAAATATTATGGAGCTGATCAATACGTCGAAAGCCCTAGAACTGATGGAACACAATAAATTAAGCCCTATAACTATTTGGGTCTATAACATCAAGCAATAATCTTCGATCAATATTCAATGCAAAATGCCTCTTAAGAGCCTTAGCTTTTCCTATAGGGCAAATAAAGTGAGCTGGGCCAAAAACATAGGACTCTAACTTGGGTTTGACTTAACTTATTCCCATTTCCCACCAAGTACGACTCGACCCAAACTTGGCCAATTTTTAGAACTCTAGTTTTGCAGATCTTGATGATTTGGTATCCTTCTGAATGCACCTTATAAAGATCTATGGCACTCATAGCCTTAAATGTATCATGAAGGAAGATATGGACATGGGATCTATGTACACTTCAGTAGTAGATTTTGTAATGTTAAAGGTTGGTTGATAGTCTGTCTCCATCCAATATTTGATAATTTGTATAGTTAGTAATGCTGCGAAACTATAATTTCAAATTTGTAGAGCATTTGGCACCATTAGACAGGCGAGCTATAATTGGTTTACTCTTTCCAGAATGCTGATTTGCCTTATAACTGTTCTTGCTCCTGACTCACAAAAGCTGCCAATCGGGGAAAAGTTGTCAATGAAACTATGAAAGTTTAGATTGATTTCAACATACCTATCCAGCTCATTAGATCAATACTTCAAATTTCTACTGCATCAAATGTCATTGTGTTGGATGTCTTTTTCAAAGGTCTTCACCTTGAAATAAGATTCATGTAACTGCCGGAAATTCGTCATGGCCATGGGGACAACTGATAATCTACTTTGCAGTGGTTTTATAGATGGCTTCATGTAAATTTCTTTGATTCTTTCTTAGCATGCTTTTAATTAGCATTTAGAATATGTATTGAGAAAATTTTAATTGCTCTTGATGCACATCTGGACATCTTTTGGTCACTTTTTATATCCTTGGCACTTTTTTTTCCTTCACTAGAGTTACAGGTGGTGTTCCTTTTAGTGCCTCTATTTTCAGTCTAGAAATAATTCAGCAGAAACTAATTCATAAAAAAACAGAACATTGAAACCGAATTATAATTGTTGACTAAACATTATTTAAAGTACAAGGCAGGATGAACCAAATCAAAGAAACTTTAATATATGTAATCAGTACAATGATAATTCACAGTGTCATCGGATGATAAGAGAGTTTTGTTGAACCACATAGAAATGTTATGGGTAACAACGGATAAAATAGTTTAATCGGGATTCAATAAATATACAATTGGCTCAGATTGTGTTAGTTTATATTTATTTGGCCCCTTAAAATAAATCTTTTCTCCCCTCTCTTCCTTCTGAATTTTCTAACTGAGACACAATGTTCTAACTAAGATACACAATGTGCAGGGCGGTGACTCCTACAGAAAAGGTGGGGAGGAGTTATACCACCATGAAAACTATGCTGTCTATGATGAATGATTCATGCCACTCAATCTGTCTTCTGAATAAGTTAATGCAGTAGTTCTTTGCTTCCACTAAAGCACATGTATTTACAGTATGGAATATCTCATAACTGCTGCAATCTTCATGTATGTAATATCAATAAGTTTAATTTTATGCTTCAAGCTTAAAGTATAGTTGTCTTCTCTCATTGACATCACCGCCTGCTTTTCTTTCTAGTTTGAATTTTTGATTAACTGTTGTAGTATTTTGTTTTCAAATCAACAGCATTCAGGTGATCTTTACACTGGAGGCCTTTGTAGCACCGGTTAGATTAAGTCTTGAATGAGTGCATATTTTTGCATCAAGAAGAATCAGTAGACATTTCAGTGTCGACCATAATCACATACGTGAACTTCTGCTGGAGCACGCTTTCCTTGATCTTCTCATTAAGCCAATTGTTTCTCTTCCCTTCTAATTTCTTGAACCATCTAATTCCTTTGAAACTATGATACCCTTATACTTCAAAATAAGCTACACATTCATAGCATTTTTATGTTTAAAAAACCCATGTCCTTGCCATCTCCATGGTGTATCCCAGTTCTATCAAAGCCGTATATGAGCATTTTAGGTATGAAGACAATATTGTATGGGTAGAAGCCATAAACCTAGTTCCAAACAGGTCCCAAGAGCTCTTGATTCATTATTTTAAAACTGCATGCATGAATCTGTGCGAGTACCCCAATGGCCCAGTTAGACTCACGTGAGTTGTTCAATGACTTCCAAGGCAGTTTTTGAATTTCAGACATTGGATTGTTTAATCTATTTAACTGTTTGTGCACTGCCATTGGTGTTTTATTGCCTCAGTTCTGAATGCTGAGTAGCTGACTCTCAACACCTCTCACTGTGAGTGCGGATGACGAAGTGCATGATGGAATTGCTCTAGAAAATTCCTTGCTGTCAGAACTCAACTCAGAAGTCCTTGCACTGAAAAATAGTCTATTCTGTTTTTATTTCATTGAGATGCAATTTGGCACCAATTGAAACTATACATTAGTTTGATTAGGCTGCAAATATAGAAAATAAAAAAATTATAAATAGAGAACTCTCACGATGAGAAGTTCATTCCAACTAGCTCAAAACTCCTGGTATGTGACTGCAATTACAATATTGTTTTGGGAGGTTTTAGAAGTCTATTTGACATCAAATAGGAGACTAAGAGATATTAGGAAGGTGGCATGTCCGAGTTTTGTTAAGGAATGCTAGTCGGCCACTTGTGTACAGTCATTGTTGGTTGGGTTTTATTTATTTATTTATTTATTTATTTTTTTGATGATAGCATTGGGACTAGTTTTTTGTTCTTTGGAGAGGTTCGACCAACTTTCTGCCCATTCTCTGATTTTATTTTCTTTATATTGTGGTGACTTTGTGCTGGAAGTTGGAGGACTAAACAAGGTCGAATTTAAGGCATTTATCTCAATTTTAAGTACTACCCAGTTTGATGCTTAATTCAATCCTTACACTAAATTATGTTATTGCAGTCTTTGTGCAAGCCCTTTCTAATGTTGATACTTCTTAAACTATGTTGGGATCCTTTAGGGACTTGAGGGTTGGGTTACATCTCTCTCACATTACAGATTCATATGGACTTCTCCTTGTAAACCATATCTCTTACTACTAACAATAATTAACAAATTAATTAATTTTTCTTTGGTAAATAATGAAGCTTCCCCCCAACAAAACACCCACATTCACCCAAGTCCCTTACTATTAGTATCACAACCACAGATTGATCCCTCGTTGTCTATGACTATGGAAGGGAGGCGCTTCACCATTGAGCTACCAGCGAATGGGCACCCTTAATTTAACTCACTCTGTTTTGTGCTACTTATGGTTTTTCATCACTCTTATACCATAGGAACACTTGTTAAATTTTGTACGTTATCATCGTCTCCTTAGTTCATCTATCTTGGAACCCTAGCCAGGCTTTTTCCTTTTTTTGTTATGCCAACGTTATCATCGTCTCCTTAGTTCATCTATCTTGGAACCCTAGCCAGGCTTTTTCCTTTTTTTGTTATGCCATTTCTCACACTTCAGCACTCAACACAACCAAGCCCCTTTTCAGAAGATTGCTACTGGCGACTTTAGTCCTAATATAAAATCCAATTATTTTCATCAGTAAAAGTTTTCAACAAATTCCTATCTAGCAAAAAAAATCTCATTGACAATGGCACTGGGCAAGTGTGTGCATGTTTGTGTTTTAAATCTATATCTACCATTGGTATTTATAATTGTCACTAGAATTCTACAATAAAGAGTACTCATTCAACCTTTTCACACATTTTTACACTTGGCCGAGAAGTTATCTTTCTTTAATTTTTACCATTTAAGTTACCCAACATCCATGTAGTTCAAATTCTGAATGGACCCCTTATCCCATTACTAGATTGAGTTTTACCGCTTGATTCCGCAAGCAGCACAATCTTCTTATGTTTACCACTCCTATATCCAGCAAGCTCTGTTAATAATTTTTCTACGATGGAAAAGTTCTGTACCATATTTGATGATTTGAATTGACTGATTAACATGTTGTACGAAAGCAGGGTTCCATTCCAACCAATAAGGAGATCACCATGTGAAATGCTCATTTGTTGTTACTGTGGCTTGACTAAAAAGCTCCACTTCTCCGTTCAGCATAGCTGCATCCACAATTCAAGTAAATGCATGGACCATCTTGATATCATTTCAGCGCCCCAGTTTTTGGGCAATTTCTCAACAACCGAAAACATGGCCTAACCACATGAACATTTCACAACCTTAAACAGTGACACAGCTGTTTGTGCTGGGCCGGCTGGCATGGCCTAATCTTACATTGTGTTGATCTTACTGATTTTGGCTGTTGATGCTAGTAAGGTGAAAAGGAAATGATTTCTACCATAATTAGTTTGGATGCCATGTCATTAAAAGACCAACATTTCCATAGATAGGAACACCCCATTGTGAAACTACTTTTTGAAGTTATTTAGAATTGACAGTGTCCCACACCTATGATGAACAAGATCTGTTCAATAAGGATGGTTCCTATTATTGCGGTCTAGTTAATGGCCTTGGACAGTTTTCACACTGGATTAGTCTTTTCCAATAATACAACCATTGGATGGCTGTGTTTCAAGGTTCCGACTGTCTTGACTGAAGAGTGAAGCTATGCAATCTTAGAGAGAGTTTGCCCATCTCCCATCTAATTGTGCTCAGAGAATTGCAAAACTTCTCCGGTGGATAGTACTTTTCAGCTGGTTTTGGGTGGATTTATGTGAAAATTATCAGCCATGGGCTCAAAGTGGATCAAAATATTAGGCCCGGCAAGTGAGAAGGCTTAGACTTGGAGTGCTTGCTAGGGGTCTTAGCAAACCTCTGGGCCTGAACCTGGCTTCATACCCTTGGTCTGAGAAGAATATTGAGTGCAATACCGTTATTGCACATGCCTCTAAGTCTTAAGAGGTGTTTCAAATTAGGCCTTATTATTCATAAGATTTGGCTCAAGATAGATTGGTATGGAGAAACATAATTCATGTAACAAACCCCAATATAGTTGGGAGAGGGCATTAATATTGATGATAATGTTCAGAAGACATGGGAGGAGGAAAACAAAAGATTAGGTACTTCATAGAAACTAAATTCTCTTTGAAATCTCCATGAATTTATGAAGAGATTTTTTTTTTATACTTGCATTGAGAATATATGTGGAAAGCTTACCCATTGTTTATGGGGCTTATGGGATCTTTTGTACCCTTTGGTGGTTAATGAAATTCTAACTTGACTTTAAAAAACAGAATGATGAATTAATGGGCCAGTTTAGTCTATTTCCTGCTTTGATTTCAATGAGAATGTCTCCAAACTGAGCCACAAATAATTGTAATGGAACAGACCACAGAGTTCTAGGTCATCATATCAGGTTTAAAGAAGCATAGAACCTTCCGTTGGATCAAAAGCGACCCGTCTACCAACAAGCTTTTCACAGAAATCTTAGTAGGGACCACCAGCATCCCCTGCTTCCTTTACATGGGCATAGGACAAGCACAAGATGAAATACTGTCAGTAATATAAATCTTAGAAACCAAACAAAAAAGGGTGTTTTAGAAGCTAGGTTGAGAGTAAAAAAAGGTTCCCTTTATGCAGTTCTGATTGGTTAATATGGGTAGTGGGACCCACAAATCCTCGAATGGAGCCCCTTCCTGCTCAGGTTGACCACCTATTTGATCCACAGAAATGCCCCATTTCTCCCACACAGGTGAAGAATCTGCAGATTAATTGGCGAGCCTCTAATATGACTTGCATTGAAACGTTTGCTGATGTTAGGAACTTATTTCACTGTAAGAATAAATGAAAGATGCGCCCTCTTGATAGCAATCCTACCAATGTGGCTTCCTTACAAAAAAATGGATGATTTCAGCTGTTTTGTTCTGTTGTTTGAAGGTTCCTTCTACCATTTGCTGGTGAGATGTACCTTATTTCATCGCCCAGAAAGTTTGCTAATGTGTAAGCTTTGTAAAAGGGTAGAAGTATTGGGAACGCAGGAACTAAGAATGAAGGTAATATTTCGAGTCTCGGGTTCACGAGTCGGAACCAAGATAAAACTAAACCTGGAACCATTTAGGTCACGGGTCCAAAAGAAGGATCCAGACCTGGACCCATTTACTTATCGGTTCCTAAATGAGGACCCAAACCCGATTATTATCAGGTCGGAACCTTCGGGTAATCAGAGAATCGGGACCCATTTACCACCCTAGTTATAAGTGCTTAAGATTCCATGTGAGGCTGAAGTAGGTGTTATTTAGTATGGTCCATCATTGAACTGTAGGGCCCCAATGGGATTTTATGGCCACTGCGAACCCAATCGTGGTTGGATGATTATAGCCATCAATAGAAGCCAATACAAGATGCTTGGTCGGATTGCTTTTGGTCTTGTAATTAGTTTTGCAGGTTCTCTATTTGCTATTGAGATTAACGATTAGCGATCCTGAGTGGCAGCATCTTATCCAATGGTCAAGTTTGATGGCAAGTGGTCTTATTTTACCATGACAGCAAACTTGCCACCATTGGTCTAAGCCGTCAAATTGGTGGATCACCTATTGTTGATTGCCTCTCAAAATTCAGTCAAGAAACACCAGCGTTGGGCAGGACTGGTTCAACTGAGCCTAAACCAGTTTATCCGTCAGTTCTGTAATCAAACTTTGGCAGAGCCCATGACAACTGTAATGGGCTAAGTCGAATTTGGAAGGAAATTTACCCACCTGGCCCAACTCATTTATTTGGTGGGTGAATCTCAAACTAGAGATACGCTTCTTCTCTGAAACATCCATTGGAGAGATTTTGCTAAACCTTTGAATACTAGAGAATACTACTTCCAATTCCTTCTAAAAGATTGTCTTCTTTTGTAGAAAATTGGTTGGATCAAGTGTAGAGAGTAATGAACGGCGGGGAGTTATAATAATGGGGACTTGTGTAAAAGGAACTATTCTCTTTAGGTTGAGGAGACTAAGAAAGGGATTGTGAGTATATCATATAATTATCCGATTTATATTGCTTGATTTTTGTTGGTTCGCATAAAACTCATGGTTTTTGCCACAGAGTTTTCTACGTAAAAATTTTGGGTACCTTTCTATTGCATGTGTAATTGGATTGTTTTGCTAATTCTATTATTCTTTCAAAGCATATAAATTGAACATCAATCTAAAAATTTAGACCCCAATTGATCTTTCACCCTCCTTTGGTCATCCATGTCTAAGGCTCCTCATCGAAACTCATTGGTACAGTCAATAGGAATATATATCATTGCAATATGTTATTCTAATATATTTGTTTTTTAATGTAGAGTTCAAATCATGGTGTGGATCATATGATTAGCACCCAAATCCAGGTCGAACAGCTTCAATGTATGGTCTGGCTGGCATGAACGGTCCCAACTCAGCCTGCTTGCTTTTAGCCACATGACCTGAATAGAGCAGAGGGGCCGAACTAGGGCCCAACTACATATCGGCATCTGTAAAATACAAAATTTACCTAACTACTAATTTATCTACTACTCACACAAACAGGCCACTTTAAATAAAATGCGAATACATAGAATCAATAAATTTTCTAGATCAATATTATAAAATTTGTCCAATATATTAAAAAAATTCACATTATAGATTGGAATAGATGGGTGAGGACTTGGGCCTTCACATTAAAAAACTTGAGCCTTCCATGTCAATTTGAGTGCATGTCACTCTCTGTTCATGTGTTCACGTGGTTCTCTGACTGTCAAACTGCATATTAGAATTTTTATTTTTGGTGACCTTTATTCATGCATATTTTATTGCATTTTAGAATATTTTTCAAATTCAATTTTTTTTTATTAGGTTCTCGCATCGGTAGAGCATGATTTTTAGCCATTAAATCTAGTTTAGGATTGCATTAGATTAGGAACATATTTTATTTAAATTTTGCATCTCATATTAGGAAAGTTTCCATTAGTTACACGGCATACATTGTATAGACTGTGCTGATTTTCTAATTTTAGATTTGTTACCAATTTTAGATTTTTGATAGTTTTAAGTAATTTCTAGATTTAAGAATCTTTCTAAAAGTTTTTTATTACAAAGACTTTGATTGGAAAGTTCTTTAAAACTTGGAAAGTTAATATAGTTGCAGTTTCTAATTTTAGCTTTATTTTCTTATTTTTGGATGTTCAAACTTGTGTATTATTTTGCAACAACTTTAATTAGATCTTTTTAATTTAGGAGTTTAGATTTAGGATTTTTTTCCTTTTATTTTTGTAATTAATTTTATTTTTTACAAAGTAGGAATGGATATATTTGTTAGGTTTTAAAGTAGGCTAGTTTTAGATTTTATTTAGGGCAGGTACATTGGATCATGCATTTTGATGGAGCTTCTAGAACTAATGAGCCAGGAGATCCAGGTTCAGGAGTCGGAATCATTTTTTGCAGCCCGAAAAGATTTTGTCCCTCATACTTTCTCATTAATCAAACCATGCTCAAACAATGTGGCAGAATACACCACATTAATTATGGGTCTCAAACTAACCTTAGAATTAGGCATCAATATGCTTGGAGTTTATGAAGATTCACAACTTGTGAATAAATAAATGAACCTCGAGTATGAAGTGAAGAAGCCTGACTTGATTTTCTTCTTCAACAAAGCTTGTGAACTCAAAGCTTCTTCAACAAAGCTTGTGAACTCAAAGAGAAATTTAGTCTAATTGAGTTTCACCACATTTCAAGAAATTAGAATGTCTAAACAGATGCACTAGCAAGTTCGGCAATTTCAATGTTGATCCCTGAAAATGACAAAATGGTATTGGAAATAGTCGAAAGAAGACTTTTACTTCCACTTGACACCTATAAAGCAATTGTAGATTGCTTTGATGTGATAAAAAATAGGACTTCAAATTTTCAAAACTCGTTTAGAGTTGGAGAGACCCTTTTTTTTATTACATTCTTCATGGAGTGCTAAAGATAGAATTGGTATTCAAAGACGAGCTCTAAAATTTCACTTTGATTTGCCTTCAAAGACTCTGTGTCGCAAATATACGATGGGGTTTTTTTTCATTCTTTATCACCAAAAGAAGCGAACTAGTCCTCAAAGAAGTTCATTCTGGCCTATGTGGTGCTCACCAGGCTAGACCAAAGCTTCATGATCAAATTCGAATGCTAGGCGACTATTGGCCTACCATGGTGTCTGATGCCATTAATTTTGCTAGAAGATGTAATGAATGTCAAGTTTATGGTGATTACACTCATCAACCTCCCAAATATTTACATCCTACATCGACTTGGCCATTTGAATCTTGGGGAATGGACATAGTCGGAAAAATTAGTCCACCATCAGAACGCGGTCATCAATTCATTTTGGCCACGACAGATTCTTCTCCAAATAGGTAGAAGCAGTACCCCTTGCAGAAATCAAAATAGATACGGTCCTCAGCTTCTTGAAAACTCATATCATCTGTCATTTTGGAGTACCTAAACGTCTATATCATGACAATGGTCCTCAATTCAACAACGACAAATTCTGTGATAAATATAGAATCCAAAGATATCCTTCTACAGCATATAACCCTGCAACTAATGGACTTTCTAAAGCATTCAATAAGACCATTTGCAAAATCTTGAAAAAAATGGTCTCTGACAACAAAAAGAGTTGGAGTACTAAACTTCCTTAAGCGTTATGGGCTTATAGAACCATAGTTCGTGGCCTAACAAAATCAACACCATATTCCTCGGTTTATGGCTGTGAAGTTGTAATAACATTGGAAATTCAACTTCCTTCTCTTTGGGTAGCTTTGATAAACAAATAAACTGAAGAAAAGAATGCCAAACTCACACTTCAAGAGTTAGAAAGCCTTGATGAGAAGAGGCTTACTGCTCGACAAAGCATCAAATTATATCAAGCTTGTATGGCTGGATCATTCAACAAGAAGGTCAAATACAGAGCTTATAAAAAATGAGACTTAGTCCTCATAGTTAAAAGGCCTATGTTCTCCACACACTTGTCAAAAGGCAAGTTTGAATCCAAGTGGGAGGGACCTTTTGTTGTCGACAAGGTCTACTCCAATGATGCCTACGCACTCCTCACACTCGAAGGAAACAAGTGTATGATGCCTATCAATGGAAAACTTCTCAAGAAATACTATACTTGAATGTCATTGATATACCAAAACCATGTACAGTGTACATTCTCACTCTTAACCAAAATCAGAATCTTCTAGTTTCGAGCCTCACAGCCTATGACTTCTAACCAAAATCAAAATCCTTTGGTTTCGAGCTCACAACCTATGAGTCCTAACCAAAATCCCTCAGACTCGTATAAAATGACTACGAGGATCAAGTCGTTCGGCCCCTTGAGTCAAACTTTCGTTACTTGGATAATGTCCCTATAAGATCCCCTTGTAACATCCATCTATTAGATTAAGTCTTTTTACAGACCCTGTATAGTAAAACTCAGTTGTGTGGAATAAGTCTTTTTGCAGACCCCATATAGCTAATCCTTAGTCGTGTTAAATAAGTCTTTTTGCAGACCTTACATGATTACCTTTGGTTATATAGAACAAGTCTTTTTGCAAACACTGTATAACCAAAATCTAAACAAAAACCAAAGCCAAATCTTTGTCCTAAGGAATAAGTCATGGACCCTGCAGAAAGCCTCACACATGGGTGCTGAATAACGTCCACCTATATGATTCCCTTACTTTTGATTTGTGAATCTAAAAGATGGCAAATCACTTTCCCATACAAGTCTGAGAAAACCAGACCAAACAAACCATCCAAACCATTCATACAAACCACATCAAACATTCACTCATGCCAATGACAAAGTGGAATAAAATGAAATCTCTATTGATATTCATTTGGAGTTTTAATACAAAAAATGAAGTTAGTATATACATGGCTCCCAAGGCTAATTAAAAAAAAAAGAGAGAAGAAGTCAGATAGGAGCTACAGTAAAGTGTTCTTTTTCAGGAACTTCTCCAGTTGTCTGTTCGCATTCAACACGCCGTCAATTAGAACACGTCTTTTGTAGCTTGCATAAGTGGGTATGGTGGTATTGATGTCAATCTCATCTAGTTTGATATTCAATTCACTCTCCAAAGATTGAATAAAATCATCTAAGGCTGTGCAATTTGCCTCTGCACACGCAAGAAGATCATTTCTGTGCCGGTTGCCATTTGAAACCGATTTCTTCAAGTCTTCAATAGTATTCTTGATAGAAGATAATTGTTGCTGCACCATGGTGATCTGTTGTTGTATATTTTCATGCTCAGTCACATGCGCAGTTAGCTCCTTTGTCGTTTTGGCCTGCTCTGCATTCACCACCCGTATTTCCTCCTCGGTGCTCTCGATCTTTACTGCCAATTGAACTTTATGCCTTAGAATTTCATCTTGAAAAGCTTTGGCATGATTAACACTTCTGTTCCAAGTATCCTTTTCTTCAAGTTTGTTGAAAAAGAAGACAAAAGCATCACGAAGGCTATTCAAATCAGTTTCGGCACCAAAGAATATCAGCATATCAGCCAAAGCTTTGGCACCCTGAATCTTCTTAGAAGTAAGCTCTCCCTGGAAGGCAGTGGCCAAAATGCTGTGAATAGCCATCTTCATGGCAAAATTTATGGCAGATTAAGGCTTTGGAGTGTCCCCAAATAAATTGGGTTCCTTAGGGGTAGAAAGGTTTGACTCTCGCTCTAATAAATTTGACTGAGTTTGAGAACCTGAGCGATTATCCCCTTCTTTCTCGACATTTATACCGTCATTCCATGAATAGCCAATGCCTCTTCACGAACAAAAGGTGAATCATGCGACCCTTGTGAAGAAAAAGTGGTTGAAAGATCCTTATTTGTATGTGGTGTTACTGTAACATGCAATAATGCCTTCTGTGATCCTCCATCTTCATCTGCAAAAGCCTCATCTGATATCTTTGAATCATAGGGTTTTCAATAACCTTCATGGGCGATGATTGATCAGCCCTGAAATGAACCTTGAAGGCGTCATGGCTATAGGAGGTGTAAAGCTACTAGTAGCTGGAGGCACACTACTAGCGACGGGTGTTGCGGGAGCATCTTCATCCATGGGATTTGTATCTTCTAAGACCGACTTTCTTTGAGCAGAATGACCTATTTTGATTGGTTATGTTAGTACAGCTTCCCTTGCTGGGATCATCTCAACATCAGCCTCTTTTTCAGTTGTGCCAACAAGTTCAATGCTCAGTTTTGCCTAAACATCCACAGCTTCGTCGACTTGTAGCTTAATACCGATAGGCATGATAACGAGAGCTGATGATAATTTTGGATCATTGATAATGCTGGCAAATCTGAAGGTAAGCCTTCCACGAAGCACTGTAGGTCACTCTTCAAAGTGCTGCCTGGCGATGCATCAAAATATCCACTATGAATCGAGATATCATCGAAGTCCATTGAAGCTTCAGCACCTCTTTCTATGCTTGCTCCTCAATGGATGACCCAAAGGCTTCCTCGCAAAGGTGGAAAGTATATCAGGAATGCTCTCTTCTCCTTGGGTACTTGAAAAGAGAATGACTAAGATTAAAACCACAGATGTTGGAATAACATTTTTAATTCCAAACAAATCAAGTCAAAGATTACCTTTAGAAGTCGGATCCATCAAAATTCCTTCAGCAGTAATTGGGATTTCTACCTTCTCCATTAAGGCTCTGGCCCCAGGTCCCTCAAGAATCTCAGAAAGAATCTTCTGCTGCTTGGTTTGAAGGACAGCATCTCGTGGCTCCGTAGATATGTCGCTGCAAATTGCCTTATCAATGGTAGCAACATCACCCACATCATTGCTAGATTTCTCTATGGCAACGGACTCTGTCGGAACATCCGCCTCAGCCTTTCTCTCAGATTCAGGCGTCATTGCCTAATTAAATATATCCTTATCAAAATCGAACTCGATGTTGATATCACTATCAGTTAGTTCCCCGGTCGTGGGAGTATCAAAGCTACTCTCTCATCTATCTACTTTGTCAAAGGCATAGTCTTCAACAATTTCGGCTACTTGCCTCACAACCTCTCCTGCAGACTGAGTGTGAGCTAGTAAAAGTGACAAGGAGAAGTGTAAGCATAAAAAACAAGTGTGACAGAGTTAGTATTTTATAAAGAAATAAATAGGTGTTAGCAGCTTTTAGCCTTTGGGAACGACGAGTTCCAGGGCATTCGGCTTTTCGCTGCTTTAAAGGCGCCCCTTTGTTGACTAGGGATCCATCGACCTATTTGTGTCTCATTTGTATTTATAGACTTTTTCATCTTACAAAATAATGGAATGAGATAATACTAAATATTTTTTTATTTTGAATGAAACATAACCAAGGCCTTGTTTTGAGATCATTCAAGCCAAATCACATTTGTCATTCTTTCTATGAGACTTCTCATCAAATGAGTTGGTTGGATAGAATATTGAATTCTATGTTTGCTCCAAATGATGGATGTCTTTCTATGTTTTCTCCAATGCATTTTTTTTATTTTAGTCTCTTTTTTTTAATGGCTTTGTTGGAATACATGTCAAGAGAGATACCAAACAAGGCCTTTGTCTTCTCTCTCTCTTATGGTTTTGGTGTATGTATGTGTACTGCTTGCTGAGGTTCTCTGTTTTTTCTTTTTTTATTTTCTTTATTTTACTTCTTGAATAGCAACTAAATCAAATGGGGGAAAAATCTAGGACACTATTTGGGTTTGTTTATACAATGTTCAATGTTACTTTATTGGAAATTTCTCATATATCATATAAAAGCAATTGTTCTTTTGTGAGAATTCTATATTTTTTTTTATTTGAATAGTAAGAATTCATAAACTTGGCATTGTTGGAAAAATGTCATTTTTGGCCTATGAAATTCTTAGATGAATGCATTTACTGATTATGATGAATGCACTCACTTTCTCACTTTACGAAATTCTTAGATGAATGTATTTACTGGTTAGATGAATGCATTTACTAATTATGATGAATGCATTTCCCCTTGCATGAGTAATTTACTTGATGGATGAGGGATCTATTGGGTGGAAATTAGAGATTGATTTTGAAGGGGGTTGATGTTGAAGGAAGGAGGTTTATGATTCAGGGTGGAGATTAGAGATTTGCTTGGTTTATCATTTCCTTTTTTTATTTTTATTTTCTGTTCAACAATAGTACACTTCTCAACAACATATGTGTATAGTTCATTGCTCCTCCTAATTCTATACATGTTGGTCCATATATTAAGTATTTTAGCTTGAACACCCAATTTATTAAAGAAATCAAGATTTATATTATTGAAGTGCTCGTTAAAAAGATTGATGACCTTACAAAAATCTCATAAAATTGAAAGTCCAGCCAATCTATTCCTAGGCCTTAAAATGAGTGTATCTATTTTCTTTACCTACAATAGGTAGATGTTAAAAATGAATTTTCCTTGTTCAACAAGATGCATCTAACCTAAATCTCAAGAAAAAAAATTTTATTTAAGACTTGAAAATTTTTCTTCGTTTGTAGGGACAAATTACAGCAGGAGATTAGAGATTTGTTTACTTTATTTCTATTGCTACTATTCTCATTCATCCCTTGTTATTACTAAAAGGAAAACCAAATTTCATCTTCATCTAAGTATATAATCTTCTTATTCTTTATCCCATATGTTGGTTCTTTTTTTTCATGCAAGTAAGAATTATTTTAAATGGTTGAACTGTTTGTTTTTTAATTTGTTTATTTGGATTTGGTTTGCTAAATAAATTGAAAGATGATAGAAATCCCATTAATAGTTCATTGCCATTTTGTTTTGATTCTTTTTAGCAGAGGAATGAATGGGAATAGAATTAGGATGGTCTCATTCTCTTGTAATTAGTTTAATTTTAGCTCTCTATTTCTTGCTGAATCTATGCTTTACTCTAAATCTATGAACTAGGTTTCTTAGAATATAATATCTTTTATCTAGTTTATGTATGTTTTTTTTTAGCAGATCTTTTGTCATATTTGGTACTTGTAAAATACTCATATTAGTTGAATTTGATTTGATTATATTTAGTGCACCTGTGGTGGAGATTAGAGACCTTCAAACAAGCTACATTTAATCCAGCAAGCGAATGGGCAAAAAGTATATTGAAAGTGCACAAGTATTAAAGTAAACTTTCATGAAGAGTGTCACCATTCCAAGCCTAGAATAGACTTTTTGTCTTTCTAAATCTCTTTCAAATAATCACTTCTCTCTGTTTCTCTAAATCTCTATCTCCATTTTCTCATGATTTGGATTGTGGGGTTTTTCTTTGTCTGGGGTTTTCACCTTTGGGTTCATTTTTTTTTTATTTTCTAATTGTATTTTAATGGGTAGTAATGATTTTTGAAAATGGGTATTGTGCTGAATATAAGGATTCCTAACATATGGGAATACATATTGAGGCTTTCTTTTGTTAGCAAATATTTTTCATTAGTACATTGATTTTGAGTGATTAGGTTATGATTTTCAACGAAGGAAGTAGCGCATATGAGTTTATGTGTCATTTTCCTTTTTCTTCTTCTTTATTTTGATGAAGTTTTGGAGATAAAAGAATTTTTTACTATGTGATGGAGCTTTATAAGCTTGATTTGGGAAGTTCTATTTTTGGTTATTTATACTTGTTACGATTTGATTTTTACATGAAATTTGATGTTTATGAAAGTTGGCCAAGAACCATCTTGTGGATGCATGGAAAAAAAAAACATGTATCGGTGTTATTAATTTCCTTCTAAACAAACCCACCATAAAATCTCTTTTATTATTTTCCCTTGTTTTTTTAGTTCTATAAATTTCCTATATACTAGTTTCTTCAAAGAAGATGGGGGTTACTAATTTCTTCCTCAAAAAGACATGTGTGCTCCTTTTCTTATTCCTCTACTGGGGGTATAAAGTATAAAATTTTATCATTTTACTACATGGGTTTAAAATTTGTTCATTTTACTACATGTTGTATATGCATCATCACCAAGGAAGTGTTCTTGGTGGATGCCTTTCTTTTATGAGATTCCCAAGGCCCAACTATGGACAAGAGTTGGATGAAACTTACTAGCAAACGAAGCCCGCCTTACCAGGATGGGGTTAAGTCATTCATTGAATTTGCAATGGCCAATTCAGCAAAGGATAACAAGATTCGTTGCCCTTGTATGGACTGCATGCACTTTGAGTGGCACACCAGTGAAGTTGTCGAATATCATCTGGGCTTGAGGGGAATAGACCCAGGTTACACGACTTGGTTGCACCACGAGGAACCTGTACCTGTGAATGAGGCACACGCACTAGATGATAACGAACATGACGATAGTGAAGATGTTGGGGATGGAATGGAATGCGATGAACAGATTGAGATGCGGATGAATTATTTAACATGTTGGAAGATTATTACATGGGGAATATTGGGAATGATGATCAGGATGAATTTCTTGATAACGCCGAGAGTGAGAATGTACAAAACTTTGAGAAATTACTCACTGTTGCGGAACGTGAACTGTACCCAGGTTGTAAAAAGTTTACTTTGTTGTCATTCATGATTAAGATGCTTCACTTGAAGGTGTTGAACAAGTGGAGCAACAAGTCATTCGACATGTTGTTGACACCCTTGAAAGACTTTTACTAGAAAGTCGTCACACTATTCCATTTTCTGTTTACGAAGCCAAAAGGTTTTTACGTGACTTGGGTTTGGGATATGTGTGCATTCATGCCTGTCGATATCATTATGCACTTTTCTGGAAGGAGAATGCAACTCTAGAAAACTGTCCGGTGTGTGGGGAGTCCAGATACAACTCAATGATGGAAAGGATAAGAAGATCCCCCACAAAAAATTGCGGTACTTCCCGTTGACACCCAGGTTGAAGAGATTATATATGTAAAGGAAAATAGCCACAGATATGAGAAGGCACAAGGACAAACGTGTGGAAGATGGCTTATCAAGGCATCCGGCCGATAACGGTGAGTGGAAGGAGTTTGATCAAAAGTATCGAGAGTTCGCCTGAGAGCCCCGGAATGTGAGGCTAGGGCTGGCCACTAATGGTTTTAACCCTTTTGGAAACATGAGCACCTCCTACAGTATGTGGCCTGTCATAGTCATGCCCTACAACCTACCACCATGGAAGTGTATGAAAGAGCCGTTTTGCATGATGTCCCTATTGATTCCTGGACCAAAGGCTCTGGGAAAAGAGATTGATGTTTACTTACAACCATTAGTTGATGAGTTGAAAGCGTTGTGGGAAGATGGCGTGCTTACTTATGATGTCTCAACCAAACAAACTTTTAAAATGCATGTAGCCGTTATGTGGACCATTAACGACTTTCCTGCATAGGGTAACTTGTCTGGGTGGACAACCAAGGGTTATTTAGCATGTCCCACTTGTAACAAGGATGCATCATCAGAAAAGTTGAAAGGGAATATAGCATACATGGGCAGTCGTCATTTCTTAGCTGAGGACCACCTTTGGCGAAGGAGTAAGCTCTTTAATGGTAAGATTGAGAACCGGTCAAGACCTTTGGAGTTATCGGGGGAACAAATACTGGAGCAGCTAGATTCCTTAACTTTTGGAAAGTTAGGGAAGCATTCAAGCACCAAGAAAAGGAAAAGGCCTCATCCTGTACTGAATCGGGTAAAGAAAAGCATTCTGTTCGAGCTACCATACTAGAAGGATTTGAACCTTCGACACAACATTGATATCATGCACCTAGAGAATAATATATGTGACAATCTCATAGGGACGATGTTGAGCATAGATGGGAAGAATAAGGATACTGAAAAGGCACATGTGGACTTAATGAATATGAAAATAAGGAAGGAGTTGCACCTAAAGAGACGTGTGGATGGATCCTACGAGAAGCCCGCAGCACTATACACATTGTCCCCAGAGGAGAGACATGGCGTCTGTGAGTTCTTAAAATCGATTAAGTTTCCAGATGGCTATGCAGCAAACATTGTTAGTTTTTGTAGACTCAATCCATCAGTTGATGTAATAAATTAATTAATTTCTTTATTTATCAATAAAATCATGCTTTACTTTCATGAGATGAATGTTATTTTACTACTTCATGCACATGACCAATACGTATGACATAATGGTTCATGAGTTGAACCGGGTCCCATTAGTATATTAGATGTGATATATGTGCATGGATGAGATCCACACGCGGGAGATATATGTCACAAATCTTATACTTAAAATAGCTTCACAACCAGTAATGAGATTGGGCATCTCATTTGATAAGGTTGCAGCACTTTGATCACTATGAGATAGTGTGATTTGTCTCAATCATCAGAATGTAAGATTCTGGATCAATGGTGCTGGTACATTGGATGTATTGAAGGACCATGAGATGCACCTTATGATATTCCGTCTCAATAATAAGGTATGCTCTCATAATTCCCTTGCAATAGGCTCTCAATCCTGAGACATTGACGAACTCAAGTTTCTATCTATTCATTTGCTTTGAGTCACCAATGAGTGAGGCCGACTATAGGTTAACACCTCGGTGTCTTGGGTATGTGGTAGTAGAACTGTGGGAACGTTGAATGATCAAGATGGAATCTATCTCTATTATCCCCTTGTGCCAATTAATGGATTTGTCATTAGTAAGTGCGCACCCATCTCAATTAAGAGTTAATTGGATGGTACTGATGATTACTGTGATTAATTGGGGCTCAAGGATAATAAGATGTGGAACTTAGATTGGAAGAGACGGATTTATTCCAATTGATCCACGGATATTGATAGAGGGGCCTACTTGTGGTAATTGGGAAGTTTAGGGTTTTCATTGTAATTTATTCCTAAGACTGGAGTGCAATTGCATTTATATAGTGGTGTTATTTGCAATTAACTGTGGGCCCGGATTGCACATGAGATGTGGGGTCGCGGTGTTCCAGTTGGAGCCAGCTTTCTAAGGAATCCCTAGTGGTCCCCACGCTAGCCCAAGATATTGGAAAACACTAATCCGACTTGGACTCTAGAAATAAGAGTTTGGAAGGGAGAAAGTTGCTAATTGCTTTGGAAGTAAGACTTCTATTTCAATTAGACAAGGGAGAAATTTGGAAGTCTATAAAATCTCTTGGACGTCCAATAAGACTCTCCCTCACGCCAAAAACCCTTTCGTGCAAGAGTTGCGCGAGTTACTCTCCTCTCCTTTCTTCTAGTTCCTTGGAGTCTCGAGTTGGGATTTTCTCCTGAAGATTCCACCATTCTTCTTGAGAAAAGAAATCCAATTCGGGTCATAGCGTGGAAGGCTAAGAGGTGTTGAAGAAATCCATTAGAGCACTGCGGATCTCCAAAGGTATGATCTACTTCTTGCATGTCGTAGGTTATTTTGGATGTTTAGTGCTGGTAGAATTTTTACTATACATGGTCACGAGATTGAGGGTAACGCATCCTGGATTGGGTTTTGGTCTTATGTATAGTTGATCCCTGTGTCAAGTGGATCAAAAGTTTTGAAAATCTATTCACGAGACCCACCTACTTCCTACAAACATCTCAAGGTGCGTGAGCACCAATGGTGGTAAGTTGATGGGCTTGAAAAGTCATGATTGTCATATCCTCCTGCAGCTGCTTCTTCTGGTTGGGATGCGTGGATACCTTGACAAGGATATCTGTGCCGCATTATTTGAATTGGAAAATTTCTTCCAAGAGCTGTGCTCAAAGATATTGAAGATGACGGATCTTCAAAAAACTAGAGGACCACATAGTAATCATTCTTTGCAACCTAGAAAAGATTTTTCCTCCAGCATTTTTTGATGTGATGGTCCATCTAGCCCTTCACTTGCCTCGTGAGGTTATGCTTGTAGTCTAGTGCAATATAGATGGATGTACCCCATTGAAAAGTAATTATTAGCATCTCGGGACTTGTTCTTTATCCGTTAAAGTCAATTTTTTTAATTGTTTGGTAAAATTAATATACTTTTATGTTGCTCTCATGTATGAAGGCAACTGGGGACTCTAAAAGGTCATGTTACCAACAGTGCTCACCCAGAGGGTTCGATCGCAGAGGCTTACATGGTCAAAGAGTCTCTTACTTTTTATTCAATGTACCTAGTGGGGATCGAAACCGTATTTAATCGTGGTGAAAGGAATGATGATGGAGGTGAGCGTGGCCCGGGGTTAGAGGTTTTCACACTGCGTGTCAGTCCATATGCGTGAATCACAAGGGCTTACGATGTATCCCAAGAAGAACGTGACATGACTTATTGGTTTGTCTTGCATAATAGCTCCGAATTGGATGATTATTTAGAGTACGTATCGATTTTTGATATAGTGTATGTGTACCTTTAAATTTTGTCCACGATGTTCAATAGTAATTAATATAGTATTATTGAATTTCTTGTTCATAATTAGGGAACATAAGTATTTGTTAGAGAGTGAAGGTGTACATGACATCACAAAGAGACAAAAAGAAGAATTTTCCATATGGTTTAAAAATCGGGTAAGATAGAGAGCTGTGTTTCGAAGAACTATCCTTATTCATCTATACTTGAATCGATATTAACATGTGGTATTTGTCTCACGATATTTTTTTAGATGAATCAATTACGAGGTCAAGGTTCACCAGAAGCAACCGATGAATTGTGGTCATTAGCCAATGGTCCTTGTGTAATCATGGATATGTACTCTGGTTACTACTGTAACAGCATCAGATACCATGCCAAAGATAAAGAATACCATTGCATGACTCAAAATAGTGGTTTGGTTGTGGAAGGGGTCCATGAGGGACGTACAATTAACTTTTACGGTTATTTGTGTAATGTATGGGAACTTCATTATATGTATGGGCATCAGGTTGTTTTGTTCCAATGTCATTGGTATAACACCGGTAGTAACAAGACAATGCGAAATGATGCACATTGCATAAGCATTGATGTAAAAAGTCATTGGTACGATGAAGACCCCTTTGTCCTACCAAGTTAAGTGCAACAAGTCTTCTATGTGAATGATACAAAATATGGTGCACATTGGAAAGTTGTACAACGAGCCAAACATCGGGGAATATGGGATGTGCTAGAGCTAGATGATTCAGGACCCAATGATGTTAAATTGGTCGACCCCGATGATGTGTTCCAGCAGGAAGAATCCACCGGGGTTATACCAATCGTTGAGGACGAGCCCATCACGTTCTTTATGTAGGAATGATATTGCTCCTGAAATTATTCAAAATGATGGGGTTCTAGAACAACTCGATGAAGAAGATGAGAGTGATTTGATCTTCGATGATGAAGATGAATGTGATGGGGAGCCTAACACTGATGAAGAAGAAGAGCTGCATGATCATTCTGATTCTGATATAGATCCTGATATAAAACCTTGATGTAATGATTTATTATTAATGAATTAACTTCTTCCCATGAGTTAATGACAGCTTTCCAAACCTGGGTTTAATTGTCTAAGAGCATCTTTATTCATGATTTGAGTAAGAAAGTTCTTTTTTATTGCATTGGAATCTATGTATGGAGTTAATAGATAATCCTAATTATGATGCAAAGCATGAGACAATGCAGAATTCTTAAACTATACAATGTATGTGACGTACAACCTTAAAAGTAGTGCAGGAATTTTCTAGTGAGTTTCTGTTCTGACTTGGTGTAAACATCAAGCATATAAAGAATAATAAAAATGGTAGTTTATTGTAAGCAACTTCAACCAATTCAGATTCAAATTACTACTTAATCAATGATTGTTTTCACCACAAGAATACTCAATATTCAAATCTGAAAATCTAATTTCTTTAGCCAACTTCATCAGTACGCCTAAACATGTTCACACAATTTCATACAAAGTTTGGTCATGCTATGTCCTAATTCAAATAAGTTTTCTGCACTGTTTCCAGCTAGAAATACAAACTGAAATAAATGAGTTTCTATTTTGACTTGGTGTAAACATCAAGCATATAAAGAATAAGAACAGGGCAGTTTACTATATGTCAACTTTCTTATAGTGAATGAAAGCTAGGCATGCAGAGAATACGTGATATATTCTTGTATATCTGATGTTTTACTAATCATTACTATTTTACAAGACTCCATCCATGCCTCCCAAACGTATAAGTACATCGTCTATGGCCACTAGTCGACTAGCACTAGATGTGCTTACCCTCCCTACCCAGTCAATCATGCCTACATTGGTAGCGTCTACCACCCACACTAGCAGTAGCAGCGTAGGTAAGTAATATTTAAATCTAATACATTCACACACACAGCATAGGTAAGTTACATGTTTTCATTGGTCTTGTCCAGGTTCAATTCTAGAACGGATACGTGGTAAGTCACGCGGAAAGGAAACTACATGGCTTTTGAGAGAGAATGGAGGCCAAAAGCTCCCTATAGCAATTCCTGATGGGGTCAATGCACCAGTTGGGTGCTGTGCCAACAAGGTGGCTAGTGAAATTGGTATAGAAGTTCGTTTGTCGGCACCTGTTGAGGGAGTGATGGTGTGGGATCAGATTGATGGTGGGACGAAGGCTTCCATCATACAAGCAGTTTTGGTAATTACATATTGGGTCTATTTAAATTATTCATGTATAGAAAAAGTGTTCTTATATATGAGTACTTAATACTATGCTCAAAATGGCATTAACCATGTATGCAGGATAAATTTGATATTGCGGGTTATGACGAAAATCCAAATGTACGAGCAACAATCAACAGGAAGTGCCAGGAGAGGTATAAGGATTGGCGCTATGAAATGAAAAAGCACTACCTACAGCTGCTAGAAGATGGTGTTGACCTAGATAGTAAGCCTTTATAAGGGGTTACAGAGCAAGCGTGGAGGTGGCTGATTGATGTCGCTTGGAAGGATTAGAGATTCTTAGTAATATTAGATAAAATTTTCTATTTATTTTATTCGATATCAAATAGATTAATACTGAAAATATATTATAGAAACGATGTGAGAAAAATCGTGAAAATCAGAAGCGCTTACCTTACAATCATACGATGGGGTCAAGATCCTTTCCAGCTGCGATGTCAATTAAGGTGACGTGAATTAAAGTTTCCATACATCTTACTTCCGAATATGATGCATATATATATAAACTAATGTTTTAAAAATAATGGAATCAGGCGGTCAAGAATAATGGTGAGAGGCCCCATATTGCATACTTCTTTAAAAGAGTCTCATTGGAGAAAGAAGACAAATGATTAGATAGCCACAGTGTGTGCTGACAAACACGTACGTCTGACAAAAATGGGTCTTCAGTCATTGCATTTATCTTTATTCCCACATATATTACTATTTGATAAACGAACCTAATTGCTTAAATCTTGAGTTGGATGACAGGAGCAATTCGACAAGCTTCACGATCAAGGTTCTCAGACAGAGTCATCCCAGGAGATGACATAGAAGGAGATGGCTATTGAGGTGCTTAGGAGCAAGCGAGATTACATGCGGGGATTCGGAGTTGGCCCGAAGCCCCCTAACTACTTCTCACGTACTTGTATTGCATCACGGGCACATGATCAAGCCATGCAAACCCTCAGGGAGGAGTTGGATTCACTGAGAGGGCTGACCCAAACCCAGCAAGCACAAATTGAGGCACAAAATAAGAAGTATGCCGATCTTGAGTCTCGGATGCAAGCGCAGATAGAGCAGATGATCGGGAATATGCTTGCCACTAGTGGAGGGGTGCAATCATCTGCTAGGGACCAGCCATCCACCTCTCTTGGCGAGTACATTTTGATAGTAATTTCTGTTTTTGCTGCAAATAATTGTTGTGAATACCGCGTGATGCTGGATTATTTAGGGGCTTGCTAGATTATTTGATTAAATGAAACAGAAACTTGATAATTTAGGGGCTTGCTAGTAATTAAATTGATTATTTAGGGGCTTGCTAGTGATTTCCGTTTCTTGGTGAGTGCATTCGGAGAAAACTAGAAATTTCTAAGGATTATTATGCCGAAAGAGGAGGCTTTGGATTTGTTATTAGGGATTGGAATGGTAATGTTGTTGGGAGTTTCTCTAAGCCTATGGATGCGCCAAATAAGATGCCAATGAAATAGAGATGTTTGCATTTTTTATAAGCTGTCGTGAATTGCTGAAGTTGGGTTACTGAAAATGATTCTTTTTTCGGAAATTAAGTGGGGTTCTAGGAAGGCTAATCATCCTTATAGGCTGGCAGATTGGGTGAAGGAGGTGCAAGATATTTCTAAGATGGTCAGTTGCTTTGTTTCATCATATTTTAGAAGAAGCAAATGATTTGGCAGATCGTATTGCGAGGGAAGAAGATTTTCACAATTCTATTTCTTTTGATGTTTAGTCGCTTTTAATTTGTGTTAATCTTCTTCGGTGTTCCTTTCCTTTTTTTTTGTTTTGTTCTTCGTTTGGTGAAATAAAATATTTGATGTTTAAAAAAAATAGAAATTCACAAGCATGATGCATCACCCATAGGGACTAAGTGGGTGATCCTAGAGATAAGTGGGTAATAATAGAGAAGTGCTTAAATAAACAAGAAAGGGTTTACATGGATGAGAATGTTTCAAATATCCTTTTTTTGCCACAAGGATTAGCAATATTAGAAATGCAAAAACTTTGTAGAAGACTCTACATGGCATTCTGGCTGCATTTAAAAGGTTTCATTCTTCAGATATTGCTGTGAGGTCCTTTTGCCTCTTGTAGGTGCCCTGTCTTAAACACAGGAGCACAAAGACTATTAGTAATCAAATTGGATAAGGGAGGAAACTTACCTTGACAAACTCACGATCAGAGAGAAGAGATTTTGAATTCTCTTGAGAATGTATTAATTTGTGTGTCCTTCTATTGAGATTATACATCAATATATATATATCTTTACATGCCTTTAATATAGGCTCTAAGAAAAGAAAACTCACTAATTTACATCAATTAGGATTCTAAGTTAAGAAGGAAGACTAATTACAGCTAATTACCTTTAATCTAGGCTCTAAGAAAGGAAAACTCACTAATTTACATCAATTAGGATTCTAAGTTAAGAAGGACAACTAATTACAACTAATTACCTTTAATCTAGGCTCTAAGAAAAGAAAACTCACTAATGTATTTCAATTAGGATTCTAAGTTAAGAAGGAAGACTAATTACAGATAATTACAGCAATAGTATTCCAAGTAAAGAAGGCTCTTCTTTTCAGATGGACTCTTTTCAGATGGGCTTTCAGATGGGCTCTTTTCAGATGGGGTTTGGGCCTATGTAACACCCCCCCTCAAATTGATGCGGGAGAATTGACAAGCATCAATTTGGAAACCAAGAACGGATGGCGTGGTCATGGAAGGCCTTTGGTGAGAATATCAGCAAGTTGAAGTTCAGTGGAGACATGTGACAGGCTGATGACATCACGTTTAAGCGCATTACGGATGAAGTGACAATCAACCTCGATGTGTTTAGTACGTTCATGAAAAACCGGATTTTCAGTAATCCGAATAGCACTGGTATTATCCGCATAGAGGGGGTAGCTCCTGCTGCTGGAAAACCAATGTCAGAAAGCAAACCACGGAGCCAAAGAATTTCGGAGCATACAGCAGACATGGTGCGGTACTCTGCCTCAGTAGAGGATTTGGAAACGTTGTCATGTTTCTTGCATTTCCAAGAAATGAGACTATCACCTAAAAACATGCACCATCTAGTTGTCGATTTGCGAGTATCCGGACAACCAGCCCAATCAGCATCTGAATAAGCTTTGAGAGTCAGAGGATTGTTGGATGGAAAAAACAACCCATGAGTCGGTGTGCGAATAAGGTACCGAATGATGCGGCGAATAGCAGCCAGATGAAGGTGACGAGGAGCAGTCATGAACTGACTCATCAGGTTGACCGCATAAGAGATATTGGGTCAAGTGATCGTGAGGTAGATCAAGCTCCCAACCAATTGGCGATAGGCAGTAGGATCGGAAAGAAGATCACCTTCGTCGCGACTGAATTTGACATTCAGTTCTACTGGCGTATCAACAGGAGCAGAAGCAGTAAGACCAGCCAAGGCGATGAGATCAACAGTGTATTTGTGCTGATGGAGAACGATACCTTTAGGCGATTGATGAACTTCAAGACCGAGGAAATAGTGGAGAAGGCCAAGATCCTTCATTTTAAATGACTCACAAAGATACGCTTGGAGCTTCTGAATCATTCCGGCATTAGGACCGGTAATGACGATGTCATCAACATAGACAAGGAGTTGTGTGATCCCGGATGGAGCATGATGTAAAAACATAGAAGGATCATACGGGCTTGGATGAAAATCCAAGCGGAAAAGAACAGCTTGAAATTTCTCAAACCATGCGCGAGGACCTTGTTTCAGACCATAGAGGGAGCGACGAAGTTTAGCAACCATACCGGGGCCGGAGGAGCATCCCTGAGGCAATCGCATATAAACATCTTCTTTGAGATCACCATGGAGAAACGCATTTTTGATTATCCATTTGATAGAGAGCCCAAGATTGAGATGCAGCAACAGTAAGAATAGTGCGGACGGTGGTCATCTTGGCAACCGGAGCAAAGGTCTCATCATAATCAATGCCATATTCCTGCCGATTGCCAAGAGCAACAAGACGCGCCTTGTAGCGATCTAAAGATCAATCAGATTTTAATTTGAGAGAAAAAGACCACTTATAGCCAATAGGTTTGACACCCACAAGAGATGGTATAATATCCCACGTATGATTTTGTGCTAACGCATCCAATTCATCTTGCATAGCCTTTTTCCAACACGGAACCTGCACAGCCTGAGAATATGATTGTGGAATGGAAAAAGAAGACGAAGTGGCCATTAAGGAAGTATGGGAGAAGCCATAATGGTCTGGCGGGACCGAAATCCGAGTGGAGCGACGCAGTGAAGTATGGCCGGAACCGGATGCCGAAGGAAGATCAGGAGGGGGATCACTAGTATGTGCTGTGCTGTTCTGTCTGTGATACACAAAATTAGGATTAAAATGAACAACTGACGAGTCTTCAGAAAAACCAGGTAATGACACAAAAGAGGAGTGAGGAGGATCAATGTGTTTTTGAAAAAAATACTGATGTTTAAAGAAGACGACATTCTTAGAGATACGGAACCGACGAATGTGAGGATCATAGCAAAGGAACCCTTTCTGGAAGGGTGCATAACCTAAAAACACACACTGAGCTGATTGTGCCGTGAGTTTTGTCCTTTCAGAAGGAGGCAAGTGCACAAAACAAATGGAGCCAAAAACATGAAGATCATCATAGGATGGAGCAGTCTTGTACAAACGGTAATATGGGCTTTAATTCTCAATGGAGGTTGATGGCATACGATTGATAAGATGAGTTGCTGTAGCCAGTGCCTCAACCCAAAAACGAGTAGGAACCGAGGATTCCAGAAGAAGGGAACGAGTGACATCAAGAAGATGTCTATTTTTCCGTTCAGCAACTCCATTCAGCTGGGGAGTATAAGAACAAGATCTTTAAGAAATAATGCCTTTGGTTTGTAAAAACTGTTGAAAATCAGAGGACATATATTCCCCGCCAGAATCAGTTCGCAAGATTTTAATGCAGGTGGAAAATTGATTTTCAACATAAGCCAAAAAAATTTGAAAAACATGAAAAACATCAGATTTGGAATGCAGAAAGTAGACCCATGTGAACCGACTGAAATCATCAATAAAGGTCACAAAATATTTATAGTGAGCGTGGGAAAGAGCGGGAGCAATTCCCCATACATCACTATGAACTAAATCAAAACACTGAGAAGTGTGAGAAGTGGATTGAGGAAATGGAAGTGTTTTGCTCTTTCCCATTTTACAAGTAGCACAATCAAAAGGCACAAAAGAAGATAAACGAAGAGATTTATTTAATAAACTAGAATTGAACATAAGGGACAAAGCCTTGGAATTAGGATGTCCGAGACTATTATGCCACAACCGACAATTATCTCTAACAGAAAAACAAAACACATTATTGGCAAATTGATTCCTAGAAATTTGAGAAAGATCCAGCGGAAACAAGCGTCCACACTTAGGCCCCCTCGCGATCTCCTTCCTGGACATCTGGTCCTGCACAACACAACCAGAAGAAGAAAAAGAGATGTTACAATTATTTTCAACAAGTTGTCCGACTGACAATAGGTTGGAAGTTAAATTAGGACAAAGATAAACATTTCTCAATGGGATGGAACCAGGGATATCGCCAATGGCAGTAATGGGAACATGTCCTCCATCAGCAGTTTGTATTTGAAGAGGGCCAGTGTAACTTGTCATATTGGAGAGAGGAGTGCGGGAATACGTCATATGATTAGACGCCCTGGAATCAAGAAACCAAGTGGAAGATGAAGAAGACTTACCTGATAGACCAAAAGCAGAGAGGGCATTGATAATCATTTATTGAACCAATTCAGGAGTGAGAGATAAGGAGGACCCAGGCTGTGGGGTTGCAGATGTAGGAAGAGGCATAACCGAGGAAGCCACATAAGCATGCGGAATCTGAGACAATGGAGTAGGATACTGTGATGCTGAAGACTGTGGAGTCTGATATTGTGTCGACTGACGTGGAGGACGGCGACGACATTCAGAGATGATATGTCCCAACTTTTTACAATAACTGCAGACTTTTTGTTTGCAATGAGAGGCAATGTGCCCAAATTTCTGACAACTGTAGCATTAGGTTTTGCTCAAGTCTCGAGGCTGAGAAGTTTATGTGCCGAAAACGTGACTGAATAGGTTTCAGTCTTTTGTTGAGCAATATAAGCCGAGGTCGTAAGGCGCTGTTCTTCGCGTAAGAGCTCATTCAAGCATACATCCAAGGAAGGTAGGAGCGACCGATTCATCAGAGAAGATCGGACACTTTCAAATTCATGCTGCAATTTCATCAAAAATTGATCTCGCTGACTAGATGCCTGAAGGTCTTGAATTACCGCCAACACATTGTCAGCCACATCCGCATATTTAATACTGTCGTATTCCGACCACAGTGTACGGAAACCTGAATAGTAATCTCGTACTGACAAAGTCCCTTGGGTATATTCAGCAATAGCACATTCAAGATGGAACTGTCGCGCAGAGTTATCTTGATGGTATACTTTCTTCAAATACCCCCACATGGCTTTAGAAGTGGGGTAAGGCTTGAGATTCATTATCAGATGAGGCTCAACGATCCCAGAATCCAGGATTTGATTTTGGCATCTTTTGTCTGCCAAGAGGAGATCTTTTTTTCATCCTCAGTGGGTTTAGCGTCAGCACCAGAAACAAAACCCCACAATTCCTTAGCTTCGAGGCAGGTTTGGAATTGAAAAGACCATGCAGGGTAATTTTGTCCAGTGAATTTGATCAAAGTAACCTCAAATTTATCCATCTCAATGTTAGATTAAAATTGATTTTGGCCAAAAGAGAACAACAGGAAAGTAGTACGTCCTTGATTTCAGGGGAAAAGGTAGCACGTGGACCCCACCAAGTGATCTCGAGACAGATCAAAGACAGGGGATGGAAGGGTAGTCAAATTTCGCTACTGCTGGAAGAGGTCTCACTCAAAACGAATCAAAATCCACAATTTTGAACGGCTAAGATGAAATCTGTTGGACAAAACTGAAATACTAAAAGAGATGAGATGGCCTACCTCTGATGATCAAAAAAATCTGAAAAAATGTCCAAGAATTCCAGGATGAGTGGTCGACCAGGATGGGAGGGTCTGCTGATGTAACACGCACGAACAATCAACGACAGGATGCCAATGACTGTTATCACCAAGATTCTACAAACCAGTTGAAGAAGAAGATTAGAAGAGAAGAGGACTGTAGATCAGGGCTCTAATACCATGACAAACTCACGATCATAGAGAAGAGATTTTGAATTCTCTTGAGAATGTACAAATTTGTGTGTCCTTCTATTGAGATTATACATCAATATATATATCTTTACATGCCTTTAATCTAGGCTCTAAGAAAGGAAAACTCACTAATTTACATCAATTAGGATTCTAAGTTAAGAAGGAAGACTAATTACAGCTAATTACCTTTAATCTAAGCTCTAAGAAAGGAAAACTCACTAATTTACATCAATTAGGATTCTAAGTTAAGAAGGAAGACTAATTACAGCTAATTACCTTTAATCTAGGCTCTAAGAAAGGAAAACTCACTAATGTATTTCAATTAGGATTCTAAGTTAAGAAGGAAGACTAATTACAGCTAATTACAGCAATAGTATTCCAAGTAAAGAAGGCTCTTCTTTTCAGATAGGCTCTTTTCAGATGGGCTTTCAGATGGGCTCTTTTCAGATGGGCTTTGGGCCTATGTAATATACCTCTAATTGGAAAAGGAGTGAGCGGAACTCACTCATCCTTGTACAACTCCGAAAAATATTCCACTGCCATCTTCTTCAAACCACTTTCGCAGTATCTAGAGAAGAACCGTGCTCTTTCATTCCTGTTTACCACTGTGATGGAAGTCTAGCCAACAAAATGATAGCTCATTACAGAGTAGTGCATTCATCATCTAAGCTTTTTCCATTCCAAACTCAGCTTTTTGCAACATTTTGTAATCAGACCTCTAAGTAGAACATGCAGCCAACTGCATCTGTTTCATTTGCATCCAAATGAGACATTTTGATAAGTAGATCAAATCATTCACAAGAGGGAAAACATGGAATATCCATCCCTTACAAGACATCTTGTAATAGGACCAGGAGGAGTGTCTTCTTTAAACATGTAGACATTATCAGTGCGCCATACATTTTTTTTTCATGTTTTCTGTTCGTTAGGAAGAAAGGCAGTAGGCCTAGCAGCTATAAGAAACATTCATCCTGTAGTAAGGAACATATGGTTATTTCCTAGATGTAAAATTAGACAGCAAGTCCTTGAGTATCTTCATTTTGAGGCTCTCTGTTGCATATGTACAAATTAGTTGTTACCAGTTTCTAAGAGTTTCTGTTGCATCTGATTCAGAAGGAAGGTGCCTTCAACATTCTTGTGCATTTCTACCTTGAACTTCTCCTCCTTACTCCCCCTCTGGAGCTTGAGTAGCATCTCGAACTTGGCAAATTCTTCAATGACTAAAATGGAAAGGAAAACAATAAGAAAGTGTGGAGCCACAATACAGAGAGTAGTTAGGAGGAAAATCAATAAGTCTACTTGGACCAATATATGTCCCGATTGCAGTCCCGATCTAAAGTAAATGGCAACTGACTCGGTTCGTAACTTTGGATGGCAGCTGGCAGAAGTCCCGGGCACAAGTGACTGTACTTGCAATAAAACAAATCAAATACAACGATAAAATTTCATTTGCCTCGCATATCTGTTTGCCTGGGAGACGAAAGAAGGAAAATTTCATTTGCTGCTGTGTCTTTCATTCAATTTTATCTGTTTGCTGCTGTTTCCTTCAATTTTATCTGTTTCCTGCTGTTTCATTCAATTCTATCTATTAGCTGCTGCTTCATTTAAATTTATTTGTTTGTTGTTTTGTCTTTCATTCAATTTTATTTGTTTACTGTCGTTTCCTTCAATTTTATCTGTTTGATGCTGTTTCATTCAATTCTATCTGTTCACTGGTGTTTCATTCAATTTTATCTGTTTACTACTGTGTTTTTCATTCAATTTTTTCTGTTTCCTGCTGTTTTATTCAATTCTATCTGTTTGCTACGGCTTTATTCAAATTTATCTGTTTGCTACTGTGTCTTTCATTCAATTTTATCTGTTTGCTGCTATTTCCTTCAATTTTATTTGTTTCCTGCAGTTTCATTCAATTCTATCTGTTTATTGCTGTTTCATTCAACTTTATCTGTTTACTGCTGTGTCTTTCACTCAATTTTATCTGTTTGCTGCTGTTTCCTTCAATTTTATCTGTTTCCTGTTGTTTCATTCAATTCTATCTGTTTGCTGCTACTTCATTCAAATTTATCTGTTTACTGCTGTGTCTTTCATTCCATTTTATCTGTTTGCTGATGTTTCCTTCAATTTTATCTGTTTCCTACTGTTTCATTCAATTCTATCTATTTGCTGCTGCTTCATTCAAATTTATATGTTTGTTGCTGTGTCTTTCATTCAATTTTATCTATTTGCTGCTATTTCCTTCAATTTTATCTGTTTCCTACTGTTTCATTCAATTCTATCTATTTGTTACTGCTTCATTCAAATTTATCTGTTTACTGCTGTGTCTTTCATTCAATTTTATCTGTTTGCTGATGTTTCTTTCAATTTTATTTGTTTCCTACTGTTTCATTCAATTCTATCTGTTTGTTGCTGCTTCATTCAAATTTATCTGTTTGCTGTAGTGTCTTTCATTCAATTTTATCTGTTTGCTATTGTTTCCTTCAATTTTATCTGACTCTCGCTATTTCATTCAATTCTATTTGTTTGCTGTACTTCATTCAATTTTATATGTTTGCTGCTGCGTCTTTCATTCAATTTTATCTGTTTGCTGCTATTTCCTTCAATTTTATCTGTTTCCTGCTGTTTCATTTAATTCTATCTATTTACTGCTGCTTCATTCAAATTTATCTGTTTGCTGCTGTGGCTTTTATTCAGTTTTTTCTGTTTGCTACTGTTTCCTTCAATTTTATCTAATTCCCGCTGTTTCATTCAATTCTATCTGTTTACTGCTACTTCATTCAAATTTATCTGTTTGCTGCTGCTTCTTTCATTCAATTTTATCCGTTTGCTGCCGTTTCCTTCAATTTTATCTGTTTCCTGTTGTTTTATTCAATTTTATTCGTTTTCTTCTGCTTCATTCAAATTTATCTATTTGCTGCTGTGTCTTTCAATTTTATCTGTTTGCTGCCGTTTTCTTCAATTTTATCTGTTTGTTACTGTGTCATTTAATTTTATCTGTTTGCTGTTGTTTCCTTCAATTTTATCTATTTGCGGCTGAGTCATTTAATTTTATCTGTTTGCTGCTGCTTCATTCAATGACAAACTCAAGCATATATTTGAACAAATGAAATCTCAAAATGGTCACACGTCAAACAGATAAAATCTAGATCTGTTAAGGGAGAGAACAGATGAAATCCGGAATTCGAGAAACAAATACAAATAGATGAAATCTCGACTTTGCAACACAGTAACACAGTATACAGATTAAAGATCAACTAATGGATCCATGTATATTGATTAACTAAGTGCCAAACTATAAGAAAACTATAACTAAGTGACCATTTTGAGATTTCATCTGTTTAAATATGTGCTCGAGTTTGTAATTGAATGAACCAATAGCAAACAGATAAAATTAAATGACACAGTAGCAAACAGATAAAATTGAAGGAAACAGTAGCAAACAGATAAAATTGCAAGACACAGCAGCAAATAGTTAAAATTGAATGAAGCAAAAGCAAACAGATAGAAATGAATGAAACAGCAAGAAACAGATAAAAATGAAGGAAACGGTAGCAAACAGATAAAATTGAATGAAAGATACAGCAGCAAACAGATAAATTTGAATGAAGCAGCAGAGAACAGATAAAATTGAATGAAACAGCAGGAAACAGATAAAATTGAAGGAAATAGTAGCAAATAGATAAAATTGAATGAAAGACGCAGCAGCAAACAGATAAAATTGAAGGAAACAGTAGCAAACAGATAAAATTGAAAGATATAGTAGCAAACAATTAAAATTGAATGAAACAAAAGCAAACAAATAGAATTGAATGAAACAGCAGGAAACAGATAAAATTGAAGGAAATGGTAGCAAACAGATAAAATTGAATAAAAGACACAGCAACAAACAGATAAATTTGAATGAAGTAGCAGCAAACAGATAGAATTGAATAAAACAGTAGGAAACAGATAAAATTAAAGGAAACAGCAGCAAACAGATAAATTTGAATGTAGCAGTAGCAAACAGATATAATTGAATGAAACAGCAGGAAACAAATAAAATTGAAAGAAACAGCAGTAAACAGATAAAATTGATTGAAAGACACAGCAGTAAACATATAAAATTGAATGAAGCAGCAGCAAACACATAGAATTGAATGAAACAGCAGGAAACAGATAAAATTGAAGGAAATAACAGCAAACAGATAAAATTGAAGGAAATAACAGCAAACAGATAAAATTGAAGGAAAGATACAGTAGTAAGCAGATAAATTTGAATGAAGCAGCAGCAAACAGATAGAATTGAATGATCAAGGATAAATTTTCGATTTTTTGTTACACCCCTACAAACTCTTATTGTGCAACTGTTGTCACCTAAAATTGTGCAACACATGATATCAAACCTAAAATTCATAAAAAAAAAAGTGTCATATTTCAAGGAGTAAGAGACTAGAAACCAAGACAAGATTTGGAATGACCTTGAGAAGATGTGCATTCTCTAATTTCCAATTTAGTTTCAACAGAGTTTCTTTCACAAAAGAAAGATACAAACAATGCACAAGGAGATCTACAACTGCAAAACATTCATGAATATTAAGAACAAGAGTCAATAAGGTCAAATCAGGTAAATAAAGAGAAACAAAAGGAAAGATACACCCTTCTTGGTCATAAAAAGCAAAAGCAACTCCTCAAATGAATGTTTAGACTTTTTATCTCCTTCCATTTCCTAAAGAAACTTTAAGTTTCACCATGGGAAAAGCAAATGCTGGATTTGGGAACACAAAAGAAATGAGGGATTTGTCTTCACTTAGATATGGTTATAACATGTAACTAGCCAAAAAAGTGTTGTCAATGTCAACAGTCTTCACACTTAAGAAAAATGCTGTGAAGAATAACTCGCCAGTCTGTAAAACCCTAGTTTATTTCTATAAATCACTAGAAAATCATGTGCCTGCAGGAACCAAATAGCTGAAGTTGGCTTTGAGACAACTACAAAGAACTATTTGAAGATGACTACAAATCAGACAAGAAACATATCAAATGCTTATCTTCATCTGCAGCTACATCTGGGCCTAGATGGAAAATTGGATTGTCTAGAGAAATCCGGATTGTCCAAAGCATGCCCGCCTATATGAGAATGCTTGGATTCGGGCATGTCCACTCAACAAGGGAAGTGGGACCAACTGCTTAGGTGCTGTCAGCAACTTTTCTGCTAGACCACTAAAATAAGAGCAATACCTAGTACCTACCATTTCTCTTAGAAACATTTTGACATAAGGCTCCTCCTCAAAATAATGTTCCGAAATTATCTTTAAACAGTTTGAGGGAGTTAGGAGATGCACCACTTGGAAGGCCTAGTGCTCGTTGGTCTTAGCCTTTTGATTTTTCTTTCCATATGGCTTTAAGGAAACTCTCAATTTAATTGGGGCTGCCATTTGTGTTATCTTCATTGACATTAGATGTAAAACCTGACTTAACCAACCACGAAGGGCATTTGACCACCCTACCCAACAACATTATCATTACTACCATTTGTGTTATCTTCATTGACATTGGATGTAAAACCTGACTTAACCAACCACGAAGGGCATCTAACCACCCTACCCAACAACATTATCACTACTGCTATTGGCCCAAACTTCAATCTAATTTCTAACCAACTCATACTTGAGTGGTGTTGGCAACTTAGGTTCACCCACAAGACTAGGGATTGATCCCTTGGTCCTTGAGTTAAAGTATCACTACTGACCAGTAACCTAGAATAGCTAAAAAAAACTTCAGTTTAACATCAGTTTTACATGATTAACTTAAGGAGAAAAGAAGAGCTCTTCAAAGCAATAACTAAGTAATTTCTATCACCCAAAGCTAGTTGGGTGCATCTTTGTACACAAGGCTAGAGGTTTTTTTCTTAAAGGGAAAAAATTGGGCGTATCTTCAAAGCTTTACTGCATATGTAAATACATTTATTGTGTAGGTTTTGGACATGATCTTCCACTAAAACAGTATTAATGCAACTCTTGTTACATACAAGTGGGACACACTAACAAAAAATTGGAGTTGGGACAATTTTAGTGAATGACCCCCAATTTGGTACGAGTGTTTCTGAATCAAAATCTCAGAACACAAGAAGAAAGCCAAAATTGTTGAGCCCTACTGATAAAGGAGAGTCCAACGTGTTGGCAGTGATGTGAGATGCATGGATGGGCTGTGCAATGATGAGTGTGATGAGAAAGGTAGCAAGGTACACGTGTTGGTGGCACAGTTATATATATATATATATCTACGACTGTTTACTGTTGAAATTGCATTGGTCTCATGCATTGTTTTGTTCATGCTTAGGAACATGATTAAAGGTGTTAATCATGTTAGATTTAGATTTGCACAATCAGATTTGTGTATGTTTCTCAACCTTTATATGCTTGATGATTGAACCACTTTGAGAACCTGAATATCAGAACTGAAAGCCACTCCAAATCAATAAAGACCTAATTTCTTAGTTCTTTTAAGTTTGAAAATTTTCTGGGTAAGTCCTATCCTTGCTAAGGTTCAAATAAACCCTCTTATCATCCTCACTTGAAGAATTTCAATGGTAGACGCCATGAGTGATGTGATTTGGAATCCTATAGTAAAACTCTTCAAGCCAATCCCCAAATTGTTGGCTAAGGCTTTGGAGATGATGAATGTTTAAGTTATCAGTTTCACTATCCCAAATCAATAATGGCAATGTCATGTATATGCCTCTTGAATTATATATCAGTTATGTTTATTTTATAATATGCCTATATCAGTTATGTTCCTTTAATGATATATAAGTTTCATTTGTTTTGCTTATTAGTGATGGATGTGGATCATTAAAATGCGGTTGCAGGGCTGTTTCCTCTTTGTTGTATTGTTTGACCACAATGCACTTTTGGGGGATGTTAAGTTAGACATTTGTACTAATTTATGTATATGTATTGACATTTGTAGCATAGTAGACTTTATCAAGTATATCTATCTGGATGGTTGCTAGTTTGAATTAAATTTGAGATTTTGGATGTTGGTGCTTAGTTGAGATGAAATCAGACAGCTTCATGTTTTTGAAATTGAAAACATGTTATACAGAATGGAATTGGAAACAGGTTATGCGGATTACAATTGGAAATAGGGGAGCTATTGATAAAAAAAACAAAACCTTTGGCGACGAAGAACTGTCGCTAAAAGCATGTACACTATTGGCGACGACCAACTGTTGCCGCCAAAAGGTTTCCAAGAATTTTTTTAATCGGGACATTTGCTTAGGGTCAACTCTTCACCTTTATTTGGCGACGAATGTAGATGTTGCGACAAATTTTAGCGACGACTATGTTTGTCGCCAAAGACTACTTTTCAGCGATGACTGCGACAGTTGCCGCTATTGAACTTCCCAGAACAGGGTTCTGCGACAAATTAGCGACGACGGGCTGTCCATCATTAAAAGTTTTCGGCAACGATCTGTAGCTCTTTAGCGACAACTAAAGTCGTCACCAAAAATATTATTCCTTGTAGTGAGATGGATCAAGTTAGAGTTTAAACCTTGGGCTCTAATTTCCAATGTCCAAAACAGTGAGCAGCACTTGGACTTTTTGGGTCTATGCTTGATCTATACTTTTGCCAATTCACTAGCTAGCCAATTGGTGAACAGAGGGGTTCACAACATGAGACAGGCTAATACTCATGGCATCAAGCATAGTGAAAAAAAAACAAAAAATTAGTCGAGCAATTTGACAAACAGGTGGTGACCGTGAGCTTCTGCAAACAGTGCAGGTTGTGGTCTGGACGGAGATGATACACAATATGGGATTTGGCATAATAATAATAAAAAAAAAAAGAAGGAAAGAAGAAAGAAGAAGGGAGGAACTGAGCCTAGAATCAATTCTGCCTCACCATTGGCTGTGATCGTAAGTATGCTCACACGGTCAGTCACAGATAGGCTGTGACCGTGATACTCGCCAGACTGTGTTGCAGCTTGAAGATACTCATCTTTCAAATCAGGTTGTGTTATGCATCTAAAAAAAGAAAAACAGAAAGAAAGAAGAGAAGAAATCTTGGGCAAAACCCAAATCATCCATTCGGCCATCATCAAAATTCAAAGAAGATGAAATTCAGAGAGCATACCTGCCATGGAAGAATGCTTGAGCAGCAGGAAGAACTTGAAGTCTCGGCGGAAATTAGAGAAAAGGAAGAAAACCGAGAAGATGGGTGCTCTGATCTATCTGTCTAGCTCTTTCTCCTCTCTCTTTACTGATTTGAACAACAAAAGAAAAAAAAAAAAGAGCAAACTTGCCCTTTAAATGGGGTGAGCCTGGACACAAGGCTTCCTCAAGTCCCTGCGGTCACTGCCTTCTCTATCTCCTAGGGACACTGCTGTGTGCGGCAGTGGGGTCCACGGCTCCATTCCATAATCCTCCTCAAGCTCAAAGCCACTGATGGCTTCTCTTTTGGCCACACACAGCTTTGGTAAAGCAATAGGGTCTACTGTTTGGCCAAGTCCTCCAAGACACTGTTCTACTTCCTCACGGTCACTATGGTTTTGAGCACTGGCAGTGGGACCCACTATTTGGTGGCCACTCATTCAAATCCCCACATCATGGTGGGCCCATTTTGGGTATTTTGAACCCAAAACAAAAAATGAATTTCCCATAGTAATATGGCGGACCCACTTTGGGTATTTTGAACCCAAAACAAAAATGAATTTCCTACAGTAATATGGTGGACCCACTTTGGGTATTTTGAACCCAAAACAAAAATAAATTCCTACAGTAATATGGTGGACCCACTTTGGGGATTTTGAACCCAAAACAAAAATAAATTCCTACAGTAATATGGTGGATCCACTTTGGGTATTTTCCCACAACAAAGTGAACTTAATTTATGGAAATTATTAAAAGAAAAAGGGGTTTTCTTTCCAAAAAACCAACCTAAATTTCAATTCATCTTGGGTCAAACCAGATTTTGAGCTATCATTTCAAATTATTTTGAATCAGAACCTATAAAAGTCAATTTTTTTCAAAATTCCATCTCATGTTAATTCATGTCAAGCCAAGTTAAAACCTCAACTTTAATTTTTGAAAATAGACCAAAAATCCATGAAAATCCAAACCCAAATCCATTTAAACCAAACCTTTGATTTTCTTAAAACCTCAAGAATTCTTTTTGTAGGTGTTCCCCATAGTTCTCATAAAGAAGCCACTTTGGATATCTATGACAAATAGGTCATAAGAAAATCAAATCCATGTCCAAAATCCTAGACTAAATTTCTGAATTTTCCAAAACTTCAGGGATCCATTTTGCAGGTGTTCTCCACAGTCCCCACAAAAATACTACTTTTGATATCTCTGAAAATAGGGCAAAAATTTCAGATTTCTTATGTTTTTACCAAATTCCATCATCAAACCCTTCATGGTTTTTATTAAAATTTTCAAAATCCCAAGTTTATGCTTATAACCTATCTTGATAAACTATATTCTCATAAGCCATTCATCATTTCCACAAATTGTCTATTTCAAGGCACAATGACTGTCACCCTACAATCATTGCTCCTTGAGTGGGCACTTATTGACCCATAAAAATTACAAAATGTTGCAGTAAAGACTTTACAAACAAATTCTAAACCAAGGGAACATAAACCTTAGAATCGTGGAATGACAAGTCAAGTACTGCACCCAGATGTTCCGAGTTGGTGCAATATACTCAAAAGGCTTCAGATAAGCTGAGGTTGCAGCAGCTTAAGTTTCAAAGTTACTGGACTTAGTTAGCCACTCATATCACCAAATATCAAATTCAGGGTTCATTGGCTCAAAACCTAGGGGTCACTAAACACACTCCAGGTTTTGGATTACCAAAATAGATGAAAATCACATGGCAAACTTCAAAGTATGCTTAGGAATGATGCTTCAAAGTTCCAAAGCATCTGGACCTCATCTTGGCTCAAATTAAGCTACAATGACTGTCGACCAAATCCTTGGGGGGGCAATGTGGAAATTAATACTTCTACATGTCAAAATAAGATAAAGCTCCTAGAGGAATCTCAAATTATGCTCAAGGGAGATTCTGCAAAGATTTCACGTCAAACGGACATCATTTGACCCAAAGTTCAAAAATACATCAACTTTGGGTCGGTGACCCCTAAGTCATGGGGGTCATTAACCAAAGTCCTACTTGCCGACACCCAAAATTGATGAAATTTGGGCAGAAAGCTCCAATCATGCTCAAAAGATATTCTACAATTTTTCAAGTCACAAGGACTTTGACGGAGCCTACTTCAACCACATGCCAGCTTAGAAGTCAATTACCCCCAGAGCCATGGAGGTCACTAGCCAAAATCCTACTTCCAGGGGGCCATAGCTAAAGAAATTTGGAATATAGATTCAAAATATGTTCAAAATGAATTTCCCAAAGTTTCAAGTCAGTTGAATATCGTTCAGGTAGAAAACAAGCTAACTACCCACAGTATGGGGTGAGTAGTGACTTAGAACATACAACAAATGGGTTATTGTTTGAAACCCGACTTCCACAAATCCAAGATGCACGAAATTTAGATGAAGACTCCGAGACACCCCTGAAATTAGTCCTTCCAAGTTTCAAATCAAACCGAGATCATTTGGGCCTCAAATAGCCAAAACAAGGGCCCATTTTCCTGAAAAGTCAACGGAAGAATTGGCCAGCTTTAACAGGTCAAAACGAGCTAAAACTTCTATGATAAACTGAAAATAGTGTCAAAAAGCATCCCTCTAAGTTTCGTGAAGATCAGACATCGTTCAAGCCCCAAAGAGGCAAAACGGGATCACATATGCAAAAGTCCAAAAATGGGCCTGAGAAGTGACAGCGGCTGCGATCACCGACTTCCATGAAGCAGTTCCTGTGGTCTTTGGAAGTTTTCCCCCACTTCTTTTCAAAGTTCAACCTCCCATAACCTCCCTTTAACTTCCTGGAACTCCCTAACACCGCTTTGGCAGTCTATAAGAAGGAAGTTACTTGAAGAGGAGGAGGGGGGGGGGGGGGGGGATTGAAAGAGAAGGTAGATAGTTCGTACTAAAAAATTTCAAGCAAATCACAAGGCATTCTCCAACACTGCAGCCCACTTCCAACACTTCAGCCCACTTCTTCTTCTTATTCACTCAAGGTGAGAGATGGTTTAGAGAAGGAACGGGGATATGGAGATCATTTAAAAGAAGACTATGTTCAAGTACTAGCAAGCTTTCAAAGGATGAAATTAATCCCTTTGTTTTTCTCACTTGAGGGGGTTTTCAAGCCATCATGGAAGTTGTAAACAAGCATATTTAGGCTTCATTTTGCTTGTTGAAAATTATAGGGTCAAAATAACACAACTTTGGCTTCATACAACACCCTCTTTGGATTTGTACAAAAACGATTCGTAAACAAAAGTGATGATCAACAAAGGTTTTGATTGATTCCACAGTCAAATTCAAGTCCCACTTGACACTCCAAAGATCATAAAAGCGAATTTCAGCACTTTGAAGAAGTCACAAAGGTGACACAGTACCATATAGAAGGCAAAATAGTGGCCTTTTAGCTACTGTTTACTAGTGGCCGTGAGCCACGGCCACTGGCAGGGGCCAATGACCATGAGTCATGATCACTGGCAGGGGACCAGTAACCGTGACCCATGGTCACTCCTCTTATTTCCTTCTTTGTTGCTTTTTTTTCTAATTTTTATGTACTTTCTTGTATTTTCTGAATTTAGATCACATCTGAGACTTGAGGGAGGGGTCGGAAACTTTTCAAAAACATGTTAAAAACCTGCATCTCCACAGTCAAAGCATTTGATCCCATGTAAACAAAAGGGAAAATAATGATGAACTGCAGTTAATTGCCATTATTCTTAAATGCTTGAAGTGCATGAATGTTGGACTCGAATCCGTTACACATTTGTCATTTTCGAGCATGATCACAAACTATTCATCACAAAATCCGATGATTGTTATCAGACTATTTCATGAAAACAATCGATACTAAGATATGGTGGAAACCCACCTTTGTGTTCTTTAAAAAAAAATCTTAAAAAATCACCGAAATTCCTAGAAAATATGGGTGACCAGAATTATACTACTCTTCCAAAGATTAGATGCTATGATGGTGTGGCACTCTGTTTGATTAGCTACTAATCCAAACAATAGTTTGAGTGCAGCAACAACTGTGATGTTTTAGGAGCAAAAGATCATCGTGGTCTCTGATACCATGACAAATGATATAGGAATCATTTAATAACAATCAGGAGACAATGGCCTTGGCAAAATCTACCCAAAAGGGTCGATCCATAGCTCCATTTATATACAATAGTTGCTTTAGTTAAGGCCTACAACCAACATAAATTACAATCAATCTTTAATCAATTATTCCAAAATGGGATGGAAGGGTGGAGGGTGTATGGGAAAAGAGGATGGACTGGATTTGGAAAGGACTGGTTTCCAATTGTTGTGTTTTCAAGCAGCTGGACATGCCTATTTATAGTCATTACAAACTGGATTTACATTTCATTACAACTATATTTTAACTGCTTTTACATTTCATTTGCTGTATATCCGTAAATACTGCATGTGGCTCTGGCGCTAGATGTTATTTGTGTCTGACCAATTTTTCACTGTAGTGAAGCATGCGTGAATCTTTATTAAATGAGACAGCATACGTGTCGCTGGAGGACGTGTTCGCACTTTATATACCCAGGTAAAGGAGGTGGTCCAAAAGCTTTCATGTGGGATAGCCTATTTGTAGGCTTTGTACTTTCTTGACTTTTGCTCACTATTTTATTCAAAGAATTTTGCTATATGATAAGTGCTAGCTTTAGCCATTTTCTTTGACTTTTGTTGTACTTGTTTCTTAATTGTTTAATTCAAAGAGGCTTTATGAAGTTCGTAGGAAAGTTGCCGATAAGAACCAAGGGAACACGTGGTTGCTTTAGTCGGCATGGGTATGTGCTTGTTGCTTCCTTTTTGTGCCATATGTCCCTTAAGCCTGTACTTGGATGATGTCATGTTCTTTATGGAGACTGCAGGAGAAGACTATTTTGGAAGGGATTCTGTAATATCTTCTGCTTCATTCTAGGCTTCATTATTCCAGTTATTATTTCGCATTTCACCATGGAATAACTGGATTAATTCTTCACGGGTTTTCTCTGGAATATCGAAAGAAATATCTTCATAGGCATTGAGAATTTGATTAAGGGCTGTATGTCCAGATTGTGATGGATGCTGTATAACTGTCGTTTATTCTGCAAGGTCGTCAACAATACAAACTACTCGCCGGCCGTCACACCAAACATATCTATATGTGCTTGCAAATTCAAGATGTCCTCTTAGATTGAAAAATCTTTGATATTGATCAAAGGCTGGATCATATTGCTGGAGACGTTCTAGGCTATATTCTCTTGTAGCAACTTCATGAGATTCATACCATTGAGGTGGATAATTAAAAAGGAGATGTTCGTGATCATTTAAAGAAGAAATGAATTTCTTGCAAATTAAATCTCCTTCTTCAAAAGCCATGATGCTCCTTAATTGATAAGGCTGATAAAACTAGATTTCTGATCTTTCTCCCAAACTGGATGAAATTGTGATAAGAAGTTGTCTGTTGGTGCCTCCAAGGCTGCGAAGGGCATGGCGCACAATTGCAGGGAGCTGCTGAATAAGTTCAAAATCATCTCTGGATAAAGAAAATCTTTGGACTAGGCCATGTTCGATATAGGAGATGTCAACTGCATGTGATGGCAAGAACAACTTTGGAAAGCCAGTTGCCCAGCTGATATATTGAGCTTTGAGCATTAAACGCTCCTTAATCTGACAAGAAAGAGTTTTTTCTCTAATTCTTGCAGCAATATCATCTGGAAGAGTTGTGATAACCTTTTCCAGGAGGTTGATTCTAGATGTTTTTTCATCAGCATAAGTAGATAACAGTACTTTTTGATGGATGTTATGATACTCAGAATTTGGGTTTCTAAATCCTTGATATGGGTTGCAATTTTGGATAAAGTTTTTCTAGTATTTTTTCTTTTATCGGAAAGGATGGCACTCCAATGAGCATTGATAAGGTCTTGAAAAGTGATGGATAATCCTGGGTTGAAAAAAGGAATAGTCAATTGTTGGGATGTTGGTATGGAAGAAGAGCTGGATTCATGAAGAGGGGCTTTGTTTTTGCTAGAACTTGATGATGCCATAGTGATATAGGAACCCTGGATAAAAATGACAGAGTTTGAAAATGAAGTCATCATAGGGATGATTTATTTATTTGAGACTGGATACTTGATTATTCGAATTCAAAAATTAATTCTTTATTATTTATGACAGTTTTAAGGCCTGTTGAATCAACTTGAAAAGGTTGTAAAATTTGTAGAAAAGGATTTCCAAAAATAACATCATTGTTTAAATCCTTTCCTAGAAAGAAATTAGTCTTTATGCATATTTCATCTTTACAGACATAAACATTATTTAATTTGTATTTGATATGAAGTTTTTTATTAGCAGTGGCTAGGTTGAGTTTATTTTTAGTTTTGAGATAATATTTTCTCGAGATTAATCCTTCTCTGATTACATTGACATCTGCGCCACTGTCAAGTAAGCACAGTGCTTTTATAGAAAATTTTTTGATCTGAATTGTAACTTGTTTTTTCCATTTTTGAAATGGATTTTTGGATAAAGAATTTATGAAAATTTTTAAGCTGTCATCAAAGTTTTCTTGATTTTTGATGTCATTATAGTCTTCTTCATTTTCAATTTTATTATTATTTTCGTGATAAGTTTTTAGTATGTGAAATTCAAGATTCTCAACTCGTTATTTGAGGTCTTGAAGTTCGATTAAGTTTTGTTTTAAGAAATTTATTTCTTGTCTTTGATTATTAATTTCTTTATAAAGGTCTGGAATTGACATGTGAGGAGGAACATTTTCCTCTCTTAATCTGTCTAAGACAGTTTTAATGCTAAATTGTTCTAGTAAAGTATTTATATTGTTCAATATAGTAGCTTTTCCTTTTTTATTGCCTTTATTTATAGTCTGTATTTTTTCAAAATATTTATTTTTTAATTCTTCATCTTTAAGATCTTTAAACATTTCTAACACCAATTCTTCAGGAACAGAGAGCATGTTTAAGGATAAAGAGGAAGAAGCAGATTCATACTGAATTTCACTATCAAATATTTTGCAATGGCATGTATCAGAAGAATGAGAAAAAGAATTGTCTGTATCTGATGTTTCTGAGGATCCTTTTAAAATAGTTTTTAGTTCTTTTTCTGTTTTAACTTTTATTTTTGGGCAATCAGGGGCTATATGGCCTTTTTCTTTGCAATTATAGCACTGTATTTCTTTTTGTTTTTGTTTAGGATAGGAAGAAAATGGTTTTTCTTTCTTATAAGCTTTGTTTGATTCTTTATAGGGATTTTGATGAAAGGATTTTTTATGGTATCTTCTTGAGGGCATATAATATCGTGGTGTTGAAAATTGTTTAGATTTTCTTTTTTGATAATTTCTTTGTAAATTGTTCTTTTTCTTTTGGCTCGAAGGACTAATTAATGGCTCCATGCCAAATTGATAACAAAAATCACCAAGTTCATATTTACTGATTCTTTTTTTATTTTCAATTTGCCTTTTGAGTTTGATTTCATTACATAATGAAAATCCAACTTTATTAATTTTTTGGATTAAATCTCCATATGTATACATAACATAATTCAAATTTCCATAATTTTCGGATATCAATTCTTCTGTAACCTTTTCTGCAAAAAGTTTAGGAAGACCTGATATAAATTTTTCCTTCCAAAATTCTGAATTGCTTGAATCAATTGTATAAAGTTTTGATAAGAAAACATCTTTATACCAACGAGAATCAGATAATGTTGGGCATGATAAATTAATTAATTGAGTTTTTAATTTTTCTTCTACATTCATATAATTTCCCACAAAATGTTTAATTATATTACTAATAAGCATATAAACGGAATTAGGGATCATTTGTCCTTGAGGAGTAATGATAGGATTTCCGGAGGGATCGCTTTTTACTGCATTAGAATAGCTTGTCTTTCTATATCTGATAAATATTTTTCCCACCAACCATTTAATTGTCCAGTAAATCCAAGGACAACTGCATTTGCTGCATGTTTGTGATCATTACCAGCAGCTATGATAGTAGAAGCATATATCATCATCTGCTGGCATAATTAGATGATTTGATATTTAGACAATCGGTCAACGCTCCATTCATATATTGATGAGCTTTCAAATTTAAGGCCATTTAGAGTAGATTGTTCTTCGAATTGAAGATCAATTGGAGTTGGTCATGGATAATAATTTCTTGTTTTTGCTGTAGTAACAATTGGTTTTTGTTTTTTAAATATTTTATTGAGTTGTAGAGATTCTTGATTGTTTTGATTATCCTGATGTTCCTCTTGAGAGGTTTTAGAATTTTCTTCTTCAGAATTTTCTTCAGAATCCTCGAATTCCAAATCGGAGCCTGAATTAGAATCTTTAAAATTTGAGACTAAAACATTTATAGATTTTTCAGCTTTTTGATCTTTAGTTTCTTGAAGTTTTATGTTAGTAAAACTATGAGATAATTGATTGATGAGTTCATCAGAAAATTTTAAAGGTTTCTTCTCTAACTTTATATCCCTTAGGATTTCACCCTGAAAACCTAAAGTTTGTGTCTTAATTACTTTTTTAGAAGAGGATGCTTCATGGATTTTGAAAATAGTTTCTACTTTATCTTCAATTCTATTGGCTTGTTGGCCAATAGTATGAAGGTTGATATTTGTATAATTATTTTGTTCTAAAACATGACATAAGTCTGATTTGTAAACAAAGTCAGATTTACCTTTATCTCCTTGGATTTTTGCAACATTTTTTATGGGTACGACTGAAGTGTCTTTATAAATGATTTGATGTAAAGGAGGATGTATAGATTCTTCAATTCTCTAAGGAGAAGAATTGGTTGAAGCTATAATCCATGATGAACTTAATTTTGTTATCATATTTATGGATAAATCTTCAATATTATACCGTTTCTTCATGGCTAATTTAAGCCAATCAAAGAAATAAATATTTCTTTCATTATCACACATATATTTATACCATTTTTCGTTTAAGAAGTCTTTATGTTCTGGAGAGATTTCTTTAAAGAAAGATTTTGTCAAAGGATGAGCAGCTAGATTCTTCTTTAACATTTCTTTATCAACTTCAAATCTTTCAAGCACATTTATATTGAAATCGGATTCTGAAGGATTGTATGTATGGGATGGAGAAGCTTGATAAGAAGGATAAACGAGTCCTGTAGGCCTCAAATCTATATGAGGTGTAGAGTTAGAACCATGAGGTGGTTCTTTTATGGGAGATCCTACCACAGAGGGAGGATGAGAATAGGACTTTCTAAAAGGTTGATAAACTATAGGGTTTGTATTTCTAGAATCTGTTTGGAAATTTATTTCAACACTTCCATCTTCATGTTCAATTATGTTTTCAATGTCTTGATTTTCTTTAGATCTTTCCGGTTGAGCATTTTCTAAAAGCCATGTACCAGATAAATTAATATCATTCTACTGTATGAGTTTGGGAATATTAACTTTATTTTTGAAATTGGTTTGGAATAAGGTAGTCATACCTTTTGCTTGATTTGAATAGGCTATGCCTGGAACAACTGAATTCATGAGCTTATAATAAACTCTGTACACGAGGGCAAGATTTTGATTATGACGATTCATATCAAAACATTTTGTCTGAATAGCAAGGGTAAGAGCTTCATGAGCGCCTGGATCTGAAAGAGAGACAGAGAAATTTGGAAAACAGTTGAAGAAAGTAGGGCCATTAGCCAAACTTGATTCAACCATTCCTAGTAATGAATCACTGGATTTTTTATGTCTTGTATCTTGGACATAGATTAGAGCTTCTGTTCTGAGTCCAAGTCTTGTTAAAGGCTTTAGAGCAACTTGCACTAAGCCAAAATGGATATAATTATATGTTTTAGCATATTCTTTTATTTCATGGAGCTTAATGAAAGAAAGATGTTGAATATTACTAGTAATGGATTCAGTTCGTTCAATAGTTTTTATTTTATAACTTGATGTTAATTGAAAACTTCCCATTTTATAAACTTCATGTTTTTTAACAGTTGGAATTGTCCAGTCACAAATAACTTGATCTAAATCATCATAGCTAATTTCTTCACTATATTGAATAGACATGGAAGATAAGGAATTTGATGATGAGGAAGAAGAAAGTACAAACTTCTTAATAAGCTTAGCCATAATTTGTATTACCGAGTTATTTTAACCAAGTCCACCATGAGTATCTAACGCTTTGAGGATTTATACACCAACAACACGCCTTAAAACGCCTTCACACGGCTAACAACAGCGATAACAATGGCTACCTCTGCGCTCCGGGCGGAATATGATTAAAATTTCTCAATAATAACAAACACAGAACTAAGTATTAAGACTTTTGACGTTCTTACTTCTGAATCAGCAATTCCTTAAACAACAACAGTTAAGCACAACATAACAAACATAAGTGAAGAAATACTCACAAAGCAACTTTATTGGTAATAATTGCGACTTATTACAAGTGGACTTGATTACACACTCCCAGGGGCCAACTTGGCTCGGATACCAAAATGGGACGGAAGGGTGGGGGGTGTATGGGAAAAGAGGATGGACTGGATTGGGATAGGACTGGTTTCCAACTGTTGTTTTTACAAGCAACTGGACATGCCTATTTATAGTAATTACAAACTGGATTTACATTCCATTACAACGATATTTCAATTGCATTTACATTTCATTTGCTGTATATCCGTAAATACTGCATGTGGCTCTGGCGCTGGATGTTATTTGTGTCTGACTAATTTTTCACTGTAGGGAAACATGCGTGAATCTTTATTAAATAAGACGGCATACGTGTCACTGGAGGACGTGTTCGCACTTTATATCTTCAGATGAAGGAGGTGTTCCAAAGCTTTCATGTTGGATAGCCGATCTGTAGGCTTTTTACTTTTAGCCATTTTCTTTTACTTTGGTTGCACTTGTTTCTTGATTTTTTAATTCAAAGAGGCTTTATGAAGTCCGCAGGAAAGTTGCTGTTAGATAAGATCGCTTTAGTCTGCATATGATACTTTGTGGAAAATTGAGTGGCTTGATAACATGGATGTCTTGTCGTGGCTTTATTTTTTTCCTTTTCTGCGGATAAAGATGAATCCTTCATTAGCACTTTTTGTCTCTTCTGCATCTGTATCTGCTTCAGGAGCCATATTTTCAAAGGGATTATCATCAGCCCAAAGATGATGTAACTGCTGGCTGAAGCTTAATGGCGAGTTGTCAGAGGATCTTTCTTTCTTTATTTGTTCCATGATTTCTTTTTGGAGATCTTTTTTGAGCTGAAGTAGGTCTGCCGCTACAAGAAGCGCAGAAGAAGAAGCTGAACATGAATTCTTCTGTTTGTCTGGATTACTTGTTGGAGGTGGCCTTTCTTTTCCTTTTTCTAGAGTTCTGAGAATTTCCGAAAAGGATGGCTTTATAGCTTGATCAGCAGAATATTGCTGCTGGATTGTAGTATAATCAAATTGATGCCAAAATTTGATATACATGACTCTGGATAGAACCGGTGGGCTGAAGTCCATTTCTTTATAAAAATTCCATTTCAGGATCCACGGGATTTCATGTTTGCAAAAGAATTGCATGGTGATATAAGTTTCTGTTGCAAGCCGTAGGTATTGGTAAAGGCTTTTTTCTTCTGATTTGAGAAAGGCTTTATATGATACATAATAGGATTCATAAATAGGAAGGAGAGCTTGATGAAGAAGATCTTTAGTGCTCCGAATGATATCCAAAATTGTGTAAAAAAACCACATAGGTATTTTATGGAAGTTGGATTTAAACCGAATAAACCAGGAATGCTGGATGGATGAATTTTGATAACAAAGAATGGCTTCCCAAGCAGAAATATAGTCATAATAATTAAAGATAATGTCTGAATCAATTCTTTGAGGCATATGAAGAGATTGTCCCCAGTCTTCTGCAGAGAGGATATGCATAATCTTGATTTTTGAATATAGGATGTTAATATGAGATGGTAAAGCATTTAAATATGAATTTTTAGAGCCATCAGTATGGTCTATAGTGCAGCTGCCAGTCCGGATAAGGATTTGTTCATAAGTTTTATAATCAAGGGGTTGAAAAAAGAAATGGTCTTGAGAAAATAGGGTCTGGATAATATGTTCCATAGGAAAAGTGTCTGTATAAAATGTATCGTCTAAAGTAAACATTCTTAAAGGTGGTTTTGGGATAAAATATTGGGTTTGAGAAGCTTGAGGTTTTCTGGATGCAGAGCTTGATGGGCTTTGAAATTGGGGAATATTGGAAGTATGAGTTGCACCCCATCTTTCAAGATAATTACCACTGAGTTTTCTGGTTATAGGTGGATAAGCTTTATCAGTAAGGGACCGATTAAAAGGTCTAATCTGCTGAGGCCTCATTCTTTTGTCCCTGTAAGAACTCACGAGATAAAAAATCAGGAAGGGAATTATTTTTACCTGCAATATACTCAATGTCAAAATCAAATATAGCTAATAAAGCTTACCAGCGAGCAAAGATTTGCTTAGCAGCAATATTTTTAACATCTTTTTCTAAAATTTCTTTAGCAGATTTACAATCTATTCTTAATAAGAATTTTTTGTTTATTAAATCACTTTGGAATTTCATTATACTATTTACTATGGATAGAATTTCCTTTTTAATAGTTGAATAATTCTGTTGTGTGGGTGTCCATGTTCCCGATGTGAAACGAAGGATTTCTTCTTTTCCAAGAGCATTTTGTTGTAGGAGAATTCCACCAAAACCTACTTCAGAGGCATCTGTTTGAACTATTTTTAATAAATCTGGATGAGGGATAGTTAAGCAAGGTAAATTTTGGACTTTTTGCTTGATATTTTGGACAGCTTTTGTATGGGCATGTGACCATTCTATAGGATGTTTTGTCAAACGGAGCTGTAATAATTTTCTTTCTTTAGCAAGATCTTTATAAAAATCAGAGACGTAATTAAGGCATCCAAGAAAACGTTGTAATTGCTCTTTATTACGAATTTCATCAGGAAATTGAGAGGCAAACTTAATGACTCTTTGAACTAGAGAAATAGTTCCTTTTCGAATTAGAAAACCAAGAAATTGAATTTCTGTTTGAAAAAGCTTTATTTTCTTTTGAGATAAAACAAGTCCATTCTTCATAATAACTTTTTTGAAAATATTTAAATGTTTCCAATGGTCACAAATAGATTTTGAAAACACAAGAATGTCATCGATATAAACGAGTGTAAAATCTTGATATGGATTAAAAATATCATTCATAATTCTTTGAAATTCTGAAGGAGCATTTTTCAGGCCAAATGACATAACGTTCCATTCGTTATGGCCAAATGGGACTGTAAAAGTAGTTTTATACCTATCTGCGGGCGTAATTTGAATTTGCTAAAATCCTGATTTAAGATCAAATTTAGAAAAAAGGAAGGCACCAGCTAGACGATTAATTAGATCAGTTTTATTTGGAACTAGATATCTTATGGATTTTAAGACTTTATTTAAAGGCTTATAATTAATATCAAGAGGGGGAACACCTCGTTCTTGTTCAGGCGCTTTATTTACATAGAACGCAGCACAACTCCAAGGGGATTGTGATTTTTGAATAAGCTTCTTATCAAGAAGATCATTAATTTCTTTGGTACATAATTGAACAAGCTCTTTATTCAACTGAATAGGACGAGCTTTAGTAGGAATTTGGGATTCATCAAAATTATCAATATATGGAAGAGAAACAGTGTGGTGTTTCCTGTGCCAAAAGGCAAAGTGAAGGTCAGAACAGCATTCTTTTTCAAGAGATTTTTGAAATTGGATTAAATCATTTTGAAATTATGGTTTTTGTAATCCTTCTTCTATTCTTAGAGAATTCATGTCTTCATGAAGATAGGCAATTTGTTTCTCTTTATAAGAAATTTGAATTTGGATCATAGTGATATGTTGAATAGGAGTTGACTCAACAAAATCAAAAAATAATTCTTTTGTCTTTCATAGTTTTAAGGCCTGATGAATCAATTTGAAAGGGCTATAGAAGCTGTAAAAAGGGATTTCCAAGGATAACATCATTGTTTAAATCCTTTCCTAAAAGAAAATTAGTTTTTATGCATGTCCCATTTTTACAGATATGGGCATTATTTAATTTATAATGAATATAGAGTTTATGATTAGCAGTTGCTAGGCTGAGTTTATTTCTGGTTTTTTCATAATATTTTGTTGGGAGTAATCCTTCTCTTATTAAATTAACATCTGCGCCACTATCTAGTAAGCAGAGCGCTTTAATAGAGAAGTTCTTGATCTTAATTGTGACTTGAGTTTTCCAAGTTGGAGTGGATTCTTTGTTAAAGAATTTACAAACTTTTCATCAAAGTTTTCTTGTTCAAAGTTTTCTTGTTGCTCTATATTATCTTTATCTTTTTGAAATTCGAGATTCTCAAAATGGTGTTTGAGTTCTTGAAGTTCATTTAAGTTTTGTTTTAATTCTTTTATTTCTTGCTTTTGATTATTAATTTCTTTAAAAAGATCTTGCAAAGATATATGAGGAAGAGCTTTTTGCTTTCTTAATCCATTTTTCATGTTGAACTGTTTAGATACACTTGGAATAGAGGATTTTTCTTTTTCATTTTCTTTATTTATTTTCTTTATTTTTTCAAAATATTTATTTTTTAATTTTTCTTCTTTGAGGTCTTTAAAATTTTCTAAAATAATGTCTTCTTGGGCTAAAAGAACGTTTAAGGAGAGCAAAGGAGAAGAATAATTGTTATCAGGCTGAAATGAGGAATTTGTATAATTATTTTGTTCTACGACGTGATTTAAGTCAGATTTGCCTTTATTTCCTTGGATTTTTGCAACATCTGTTATGGGTACGGCTGAGGTGTCTTTATAAATGATTTGATATAGAGGAGGATGTATAGATTCTTCAGTTCTCTGAGGAGAACAACTGGTTGAAGCTATAATCCAGGATGAACTTAATTTTGTTATCATATTTATGGATAAATCTTCAATATTATACCGTTTCTTCATGGCTAATTTAAGCAATCAAAGAAATAAATGTTTCTTTCATTATCATACATATATTTATACCATTTTTCTTTTAAGAAGTCCTTATGTTCTGAAGAAATTTCTTTAAAGAAAGATTTTGTCAAAGGATGAGCAGCTAGATTCTTCTTTAACATTTCTTTATCAACTTCAAATCTTTCAAGCACATTTATATTGAAATCGGATTCTGAAGGATTGTATGTATGGGATGGAGAAGCTTGATAAGAAGGATAAACGAGTCCTGTAGGCCTCAAATCTATATGAGGTGTAGAGTTAGAACCATGAGGTAGTTCTTTTATGGGAGATCCTACCACAGAGGGAGGATGAGAATAGGACTTTCTAAAGGGTTGATAAACTATAGGGTTTGTATTTCTAGAATCTGTTTGGAAATTTATTTCAACACTTCCATCTTCATGTTCAATTATGTTTTCAATGTCTTGATTTTCTTTAGATCTTTCCGGTTGAGCATTTTCTAAAAGCCATGTACCAGATAAATTAATATCATTCTTCTGTATGAGTTTGGGAATATTAACTTTATTTTTGAAATTGGTTTGGAATAAGGTAGTCATACCTTTTGCTTGATTTAAATAGGCTATGCCTGGAACAACTGAATTCATGAGCTTATAATAAACTCTATAAATGAAGGCAAGATTTTGATTATAAGGATTCATATCAATACCTTTTGTTTGAATGGCTAGAGTGAGGGCTTCGTGGGCTCCTGAATCTGTAAGAGAAATAAAGAAATTTGGAAAGCAGTTGAAAAAAGTAGGGCCATTAGCCAAGCTTAATTCAACCATTCCTATTAATGAATCACTGAATTTTTTATGTCTTATATCTTGAACATACATGAGAGCTTTTGTTCTCAATCCAAGTCTTGTTAGAGGAAAAGAGGATGGACTGGAATTGGATAGGACTGGTTTCCAACTTTTTTGCTTGATTCCACAGTCAAATTCAAGTCTCCTCAAGGATCACTTGACACTCCAACGACCATAAAAGCGAATTTCAGCACTTTAAAGAAGTCAAAAAGGTGACACAGTACCATATAGAAGGCAAAACAGTGGCCTTTTAGCTATTGTCTACTAGTGGCCGTGAGCCACGGCCACTGGCAGGGGCCAATGACCATGAGTCATGATCACTGGCAGGGGGCCAGTAACCGTGACCCATGGTCACTCCCCTTATTTCCTTCTTTGTTGCTTTTTTTTCTAATTTTTATGTACTTTCTTGTATTTTCTGAATTTAGATCACATCTGAGACTTGAGAGAGGAGTTGTAAACTTTTCAAAAACATGTAAAAAACCTGCATCCACGCGGTCAGAGCATTTGATCCCATGTAAACAAAAGGGAAATAATGATGAACTGCAGTTAATTCCCACTATTCTTAAATGCTTGAAGTGCATGAATGTTGGACTCGAATCCGTTACACATTTGTCATTTTCGAGCACGATCACAAACCATTCATCACAAAATCCGATGATTGTTATCAGACTATTTCATGAAAACAATCGATACTAAGATATGGTGGAAACCCACCTTTGTGTTCTTTAAAAAAAATCTTAAAAAATCACCGAAATTCCTAGAAAATATGGGTGACCAGAATTATACTACTCTTCCAAAGATTAGATGCTATGATGGTGTGGCACTCTGTTTGATTAGCTACTAATCCAAACAATAGTTTGAGTGCAGCAGCGACTGTGATGTTTTAGGAGGAGCAAAAGATCATCGTGGTCTCTGATTCCATGAAAAATGATATAGGAATCATTTAATAACAATCAGGAGACAATGGCTTTGGCAAAATCTACCCAAAAGGGTCGATCTGTAGCTCCATTTGTATACAATAGTTGCTTTAGTTAAGGCCTACAACCAACATAAATTACAATCAATCTTTAATCAATTATTCCTATGGAGTCTAACACTAAAGGAAGGTATTTCTGTACAGTTTGTCGAGTCCTCTCACATGGGATCTCATGTGTTATTGGGCCATAGCCCATTTATTGTACAGTTGGGTCGACCTAATATACATAGGCCTTTGTTAACAACAAGGACTAAGTAAAATGAAGATTACAAGAGATACTCATATGCCCTCTCTAGTTGCAACTCAACCTACGGACTGCAACGATCTTGCCGAGTCCTCATCGTGCATCTTCACCATGCTTAAAACAACCACCTAGATTGCCTCTTCAAGATGAATCTATTGTGAGAGAGTAGATCAGAAGAACTAGAGCAACAACTTTAGCACAACTTTAGAGAATCCACAATTTTGCTCTGGAAAGGATGCATAAATCTACAAGGGATATTAGGTTATTCTCAAAGGAGATGGTTCATCTTTAGAGGGAAACAAGAAGAGTTTATATAGCCCCAGATTCGTAGGTTAAGTGCTCTTGCATAGGAATGAACTTTCCTAAACAATAGGCAAGCAATAAGTTCATAATTCAAGAAATTGAATTCGCCGTCGGGCGCTCGTGCTCATGTGAGAGCCTGCTCGAGTGCACCTAGTAAATCTTGCGTACATAGAGAACTACGCACGAGCACAAGGACACAAAGCTTGAGCACACTCGTCTTAGGATTGGGGGCACAAGCGCAGTCGAATGGGCCCTCAAGCACGGTTTGGAAATTAGTCTTCACTTGATTTTCTTCAATTCTGATCAAATGTGCAGACAATCTATAAAGTACATAGATAGAGCATGAAACCTACTTGTGTCCATTTCCAAATGAATTTTCCTACACTCAAAATTCCTATCAAGGGTCAAATATAGTCCAGATATAGGGCCGGATATAATGCCAGGTCCAGGACCAAGTTCAAGACTGGTTTTAAGGTGATTGAGAGGGCCAAATTGTGAGTTTGGAGCAACTAAATGATGTAATGTTAGGTGAGAATACATTTGTAAATGTGATGCACTGGATCCAAGAGATTGGAGAACATTACCCTTACTATTAGATCTGAGTTGTACCCTATCATTGGTAGAGGTAGAGCCATTAGGAAAAGTAGTGACGACTAAAGCGAGAGGTGATGGTGTAAAAGGTGCATTAGTGGTGTAGGAAAATGGATAAGCAGATTCACTAAAAATAACATCATTGGATTCATAAAGATGACCAGTTTCCAAATGAAAACATTTATATCCATTATACACATTTGAGCAACCCAAAAAGACACAACAAACAGACCAAGGCTGTAGTTTATTTATATTATGAGGACGTACATTTGGAAAACAAGTGCATCCAAACACACGAAGAAACAAGTAACCTGGTGGTTTTTTAATTAGTTTTTCATAAGGAGACATTTCTAACAAGATGGGTGAGGGTATGCGATTTGTGAGATAGGTTGAAGTGGTGAAGGAATCTACCCAATAATGCATTGGAATTTGAAACAGAGGCACGGGCTAAGAGTGTCAACCCAATTCCAACTGGGTGGCAATGTTTGCATGCCGTAAGCCCATTTTGGGCATGAGTAGGGGGACAAGAAAACCTGTGAGTAATGACATTTGAAGATAAAAAAAACTTTAATTTTTTGTATTCGCCCCGCCATCAGATTGAAATTGACTGACTTGTAAGCCAAGTAATTTTTCAATATGTAATTTGGAAGAAATGAACACAGCCAAAGCATCGGATTTTTTATATAAAGAAACACACACATAAAACAACAAAAATGATCCGTAAAGTAAATGCAGTAATGACGACCACTATTAGCTATTATTGGAGAAGGTCCCAAAGATTCGAATGGATCAATTCAACAGGATGAGTACAACATGAAAATGAAGAAGAGAGAGGGATTCTTTTGGTCTAACTACATTGACATACATTAGAAAATGAAGAAATAAAGAATGAAAATGGTAATTGATACTAATTTTTTATGGTGGCAAGAGCCTTAAGTATGTTGCTTCTCTCATGATCCTTGACAAACGGAAAGAAGGATGAAACTCAAAAATATCATTATTGTCCTAAGTAAACTAAGGACCATGAACTAAATGTTTTGTAATATTAGGAACACGCAATAAACTGTTTAAGCAAAAGGATTTAGGAGAAACATAAATAACAGAGGATCCAACATCAGTAATTGGAAGAGCATTACCATTGCTTACTTGAACCTGGTCCAAGCCATGATATTCAGAATGGGCAGAGGATGATGTGTTGCATTGAAGTCTGGATACCAAGTATTGTCAGGGCGAAGTGGAAAACCAGCCACCAGTGCCGTTGGCGAGGGAATATCACCTTGAAATTCAAGTTCATACATGTGATAGCAGTAAATTACAGTTTAACCTTTTTTGTTACAGTCGTGGAGGAATGCCCACATATCGCCATGCCCTCGGCCTCGGGTACTACCACGGTTGCCACCTAAATGAGACTAACCTCTACCCCTTGATGAGGGACCAATAGAGTGAGAAGCCACATAATACACATGTCAATAACAACTATGTTCTTAATCATTTACACTTTGTTTCGCCAAGCATAATAGTAGGAGAATGAATGACTGCAGACATTTGTCATGTGACTGCAGACATTGTCATGCTCGTCTAGGACATCCGGAATGCCCACATATCGCCATGCCCTCGGCCTCGGGTACTACCACGGTTGCCTCCTAAATGAGACTAACCTCTACCCCTTGATGAGGGACCAATAGAGTGAGAAGCCACATAAAACACATGTCAATAACAACTAAAGTGTCTTCAAGACGCACTTCTTGGAAAAGAAGAAATCTTGTTAATACATCAAGGGAAACTGACTCAAGATTTGTAGTCATAGAGGTGATAAAGGCTTCATATTCAAAGCTCAAGCTGCCTAGAAGACTGGATGCAACGTCGGTGAAAGTTATATAATGCCCGGGATTTATTATAGATTGTGATTCGATTACTACTTCTACACAACAAAATAATAAAAGCAATCAATCATATAAAGAAGACAACACAATTTTACGTGGAAACCCAAATGGAAAAAATCATGAGTCCAAAGTGGACAAAATCAATTCCTAACTTCTACAATACAAGATATACTCACAACCCTATAGTTAGTCCCTCTACACAAGGTGTTGTACTTGCTCTTAATGGATCTCCACAACACATAGCTTCTTAACCCCCTGCTATTAGTGCCTTGATCTCCACAACAAACAATCTCTACGACGAGATAACAATCTTCGCAAAGGAAGTAGAAGTCATAAATCTCCTACAAAGAAATAGAAGCTAAAAATCTCCTAAGAAGAAGTAGAAGCATCAACTTTAGAATTTGAAGCCTTCAACTCAATCTCTCTTGGAAGCTCTAAAGAATATCTCCTATGTGATCTCTCAACTTAGAATATGGAGAAGGTGATGTATTGTCACTTAGGGTTGAGAAAAACACGCTATTTATAACCTACAATTCATGTCTCATTAAAATTGCACTTGCAGAACTCAACTTACTAATGTTGGCACAAAGAAGATACAATTCCATAATAGAAAAGTGGGTTGCATGCACGCTCAAGCACAAATAAGCGCCAGTTCGATCACATGCTTCACGGATCTAGTTATTTGTGACAGTCTTCTCAGGCTTAAACGCGGTCTTCATGGGCTAGAGAGCAGTCACCATTGTCTAGGCCCACGCAAGCGCTTGAGCATGTTTGCTAGAGCACATACACTAAAATCAATTTTTTTCAATTTTAGTTTTTCTTGCGACGTAGTCAGCAGTCCATACTGAAGACTATGAAATACAGATCAATGGACTCAAGTATAATCTAATACATGAATTTAGCCAATAGAAAAATCCTTACAATCTCCCCTTTTAGCAATTCATGGATAAAACTTCTAATACAATCAATCTAGCCAAAAATAAATCCAAAAATATATTGAGTAAATTGAAATTGCAAAAAAATATTGTACCATCAATTCTGCAACCAATTGAAGAATCAAATCTCTACACTATTTAGCTCTGTATCAATGAAGATCGTACCAATTGAAAAAATTAAAAATCCATCCTTAGCTCCTATGTCTTCATACCAATTGAAACTTAAGTTTGCCAATTGAAATTTAAATAATTTGAAACTTTAGCTCTCATCTTCAAAATTCTCCCCTTAATTGCTTACTCTCGCCTTTTTTGTCCATAATTAACAAATATATAGTGTCATCATGTAGCATGATTGTCAATCAGGTCCAATATTAGCTCCCCCTCAATTGTTACTCCCCATCAATGATATCTTCATATCAGCATTGGGGGTGGGAACTTGAACTTCTTGATTAAGGGCTAATAAATTTTATACACACACTTTTAAATTAAAGAATTTCAGCATAGTGTGAACCAAAATAGATGGCAAGTCTTCCTTTTTAACCTTGATTGCACTTTAAGTGGGTGTACAGAAAACTAAGTTCTTCATTGCTTAGGTTTTGGCATAGCTTTCAGTTTGTTGCAATGATGACGAATGTGTCCTTTTATTTCAAAATAGTGATATGTGGGTGCTTGTGCAGTTTTAGAACAAGACTTACTCTTTGATGTACAATTAACATAATTTTTCTATGTAGCACACTATGCAATGGATGCATGTACAGTGCTTTTAACAAAAATAGTGTTATCTGTTGATTTTTTGGCTACAAGGAAGTTGAAGCGCCATTAGTGTAGCCAAGACCAGTTTTGTTAGTATGTAGCTTCTAAACACATAAGATGAGGTCAAGTGCAATTGAACAAGCATATGTAGCTATTGGAGCATCCAACTTTATTAATGTCATCTTCAACTTGATGTTCAGATCATCAATTTCAACATGATTCTTCAATAATTCTGTTCTCAAAGATTCATTCTCTTCTTTTTCAAAAGTCAAGTTCTCAAGTATAGAACCTTTATGTCCTTTAACAAGGATGATTTGTGCATCTGCAACTTCTAAATTCTTCTTAACATATAGAATTTTAGCTTCAGCATCTTCAATTTGCTTTACAAGTTTTGCAGCATGCAACTCTCATGAACTGTTTGAAGGATGTCTCATGCCTCTTTCGCATTCTTACAAGTGAAAATCCTATGAAATTCAAACATTAATGATCCATTGTAAATTGCATTCATTGCCTTATTATTACAGTTGTAGGCATATATTTCCTCTTTCAACTATGAAGCCACTGGCTTTTCAATAGTTTGTCCATCAACAATAATAACGTGGAAGGAATATCCAGTCAGCACTATTCTTCAAACCTTTTCATCTGCTGGCTTAAAAAAAAATCATCATAAATTCTTTCAAATAAGCATAATTAATTGCACCTTTCAGCAAAGGAGGTTTCATGGTAGAGGCTTCTTCATTGTTAAATTCCATCCTAGAAAATCCCTTATATCAGCATAAAGTAATTTAGCGTGACCTTCTTTAATACCAATTGAAAGTTTTATAATGCTCGAGATTTACTCTAGATTATGATTCGATTACTACTTCTATGCAGTGAAAAAATAAAAGCAATCAATAACACAAAGAAGACAACACACAACTTAATGTGAAAACCCAAACAGGAAAAAACAAGAGTCCAAAGTAGAAAAAAATCAATAACTAACTTCCACAGTGCAAGACATACAACCCTACAGTCAGTCCCTCTACACAAGGTATTGTAGTTGTTCCTAATGGATCTCCATAACATGCAATCTCTTAGTGCTCTGCTATCAGTGCCTTGATCTTCATAACGAACGATCTATATGATGAGAGAACAATCTTTTACAAGGAAGTAGAAGCCATAAATCTCCTACGAAGAAGTAGAAGCATCAACTCTAGAACTTGAAGCCTTTAGCCTAATCTCTCATAGAAGCTCTAAACAATATCTCTAATGTGATCTCTCGACTCAAAATATGGAGAAGGTGTTGTGTTGTCACTTAAGGTTTCAAAAAACATGCTACTTATTGCCCACAGTTCATGCCTCATTAAGATAGTCCTTGGAAAACTCAACTTACTAATTTTGGCACAAAAAGAAAACAATTTCGTAACAAGAAAGTAGGTTTTTGCTGCATGCTTGCTCGAGTACAAATGAGCCCCCGCTCGATTACATGCTTCGCGCATCAGTCGTTTGAGATAGTCTTGTCAGGCTTGAGTGCGTAGTCTTGTCGGGCTTGAGCACGGTCTTCATGGCCTGGAGAGCAATTGCCTCTATCTAGGCTAGCTTAAGCACTTGAGCATGTCTACTAAAGTGAGTGCACTAAAATCTATTTTCTTCAATTTTAGTTCTTCCTACGACACGATCAACAATCTTTACTGAAGACTATCAAATCAATGGACTCAATTTTGTCCATTACATAAATTTAGCCAATGCAAAAATCCATATAGTTAGAATCGGATACAAGCTGAGCTATAGCAGCTAGATTCTCAGTGATGGATTTCTTCTTGTGCACCTAGTTAGACATGGAGAGTGACCCTTTCTTACGAGTTTTCAACTAATACCTCAATTGCATGATTTTAGCTCAAGATTTATCAGAGTAAATTCTCTCAAGGGACTGCCCAACGTCTTTGGCTGTGGATAAACCAACTACTTGAGCAAGGCTTTGCACAATGAAGGAGAGAAACTAGCTAAGCAAAGTCCGGTCCTCTGTTTGCCATTTGAGAAAATTAGGATTAATCACATTAGTGGAATTGCCTTATTTGTCAAGAACAAACTTAGGTGGACAAGGGTAGGAACCATCCACATATCCCACAACATTGTGAAGCCTTCAATTGGGTAGAAACTATGAGTGCCATGTTGGGAAACGCGGCGCAACGAAAACAACCCGCGATCAACGGATCTACTATGATCTACGCAAGCAATCACACCATCAAGCAATCACACACATGACACAGCAGTTTTACGTGGTTCGGCAACTATGCCTACGTCCACGGGAGGAGAGAACTCATCTACTATGATCCCATCTCGATCCCCTCCAGGATCTAGGGTTACAGTACATCAATATATATAGTTCCCGCTTTCTTGGTCACCAAGAAAACCCATACACAATGACTAAAATACCCCTAACCCTGAGTCTCGGTTCTGTCTAACCCAGACGACCGATCCGGCTAAACCGGAATACAAGACATAACCCAACAATCTCCACCTTGGCTTGGATTCCGCAAATCCTCAGAGCCACCTTGAGATACCGGTAATGTCTTTCGCGCACCTTGCTGAAGGGTACGTCACTACACCGATGGCGCAGTCTTCTCTTTTCAACACTCTAATATGTTGAACCAGCACTTCACATACCTCGCTAAAAGGTACGCCTCCGCACACGCTACAACCTAGCGTGGCCACAGTTGCCTCCTTTGACCTCAACACCACCGTCTTGAACCTCCGAAGTGCTCTCCATTTGTTGCCACATGCATGCATCCGTGCAACACAATGAACCTAACTTCCATCCGTCAAGACAAAACTGAAGACCTTCCTGAATCCGGATCTCACTGGTACCTTGTGAATCCTTCCTTCTGTCCCCATCCCGGTGTTCTTTCCGTCAAATCTGCAACTGTCCTGTTCTAGTCTGTTCTAGTGGGTTGGGCGCAGTACATGCGGGTTAGGTATGACCCAATGCTTAAACCGGCTTACTCCGACCTGAACAAGACTACCTTTTCTTCCCCGAGAAAATCATCTCCGTTCAGGGCTTCCTGGATTTCCTCTAGATGATATCATCGAAGATCCATCAATCCATCTTCCGATGATCCGTCGCATCTAACTCCACCTGAACCATAGATTTCCTCCCTCGTTATTTGATGTCTCCTTCACTACTCCACCTGAGAAAAGCATCCCCTATCAACCTGTAAAGATTTCTGACCATCTCAGCCTCCATGATGACCAATGTTCCCTTTTCCACCTTCGTAACTCCACCCGCTACAATGCACTTGCAGCCTTCGAAGTCTAAGGCACCCAAAGAAATCCTATTTCTTCGTCAACCCGGAACATATATCACAGCCATTAGGGTTTGAATAACATCATCATACACTTGGATCTCTACTGTTCTTATCTCAAATGCTCATCTGTTGCATTCTCCCCCATAAGAACAAATCCATCAACCATGATAGTTATTTGCGCCAAACCAATCTCTACTTAATCACATGATAGGAAGAATCAGAATCGCAATACCATGAATCAACAACCGGATCCATACCTGTAGCGACCAAAACTGATTCCTTGTCAACCGAATCCGAGCTTTCTTTCACACTACCTCCTTCTGATTCTGATTCCCTTTGCTTTTTCTTCCACTTTGGCATGTCGCTCCTTTTCGATCCCTTCGACGCGGATCTGAGCTTTCATCAAAGTTCTGGAGCAAACTACCATTATTGACATCAAGTAACACTTTTCAATCATTGCTGTGTCATGGAGTCTAACACTCTGTCCTGCCAATCCCTAAAGTCGTTTCTCCATCAAACACTTCAATCAGGCCCGTGATGCTTGAATCCATTGCTAACATCGTGAATCTGTCAGTTTCTTCAGTCCCCCAATTTTCTGCCCATCAAACTGCCAATATCTTTTATCAACCTCGTAGATCTCGTCACCGTGAGCACGCTAGAAGAAACGGATCTGAAATCCGACTCCGGATGGCTTCGATATCGCAGAATTAATTCTCTACACTCCAATTTGTCAAACATCCATGTTGACCGTTGACCAGCCCATCTTCTTCCATATATGCGTGTAGATTTCCTCACAACGAGTCCGTAGGCGCAAACGGATCTCCGATCGGACATCGGACGATCAAGATATCGCAGAAACAATTTCAGCCGTTGAATCTGGTCAAATCTGCCTGTTGACCGTGCTGACATCACTGCTGACGTCACGGCTTGCTGGCAAACTGGGCTTCTGAAACGGACCCGGGTCGGGTTCACCTGACCCGGAACTGAACTGAACTGCTCTGCTCTGCTGGGCTTCTTTAGCGAACCGGGTTCGGGTCCGACCTGACCTGGAACCGACCTGCTCTTCTGTCACTGGGCTTCTCTGCAGGCGGGTCGGGTTGAACCTGACCTGATCTGCAACTGCTTGTCTGGGCTTGCCAACACGGGTTGGGTCTAACCCAACCCGACCCGAAACCTGAAACGGCTGGGGAGTCGTCTTCAACCCCTGTTTCTGGGCGCTGCGTCTGCAACCCAGTTGCAGACGCGGCGAATCCACCGGCCTGCTACGGCAAGCTCCGGCGCAGCGGCCCTGGCGACCAATGGAGCGACGCGACGGCCCCGGCGACTGCAACGGCGTTGGCGGCGGCGACGATCGGGGGCTGGCAGCGGTGACGGCACTGAACGGACCGACGAGAATTGATTTTCTGTCCGTTCATCCCTTCGATGGCGTCCCTCATCGACTGCTCGTTACTAAAGGTTACAAATCCGAACCCCTCGACCTTCCAGTCTCGCGATCGCTGATGATCTTCGATTCGATTATTTCGCTGTAAGCACTGAAGGTGCGCTCGAGGGAACGGTCATCGGTGGCCCACCGAAAAGCAGAACGCTTATCTCTCTGCTCTCCTTCGCACAATGATTCGGCAATAACAGACGGACTGCTTTCTTCTTCTTCGTCTCTGTTTCCGAACACAGAGATCTCCTTACTGTCGATTTTCGCGCACAAGCTCCAAGCTCACTGTCCAAATCTCGATCCGTCAATCGCAAAATCCGAGCGATCTCAACCTGGCTTTGATACCACTTGTTGGGAAACGCGGCGCAACGAAAACAACCCGCGATCAACGGATCTACTACGATCTATGCAAGCAATCACACCATCAAGCAATCACACACATGACACAGCAGTTTTACATGGTTCGGCAACTATGCCTACGTCCACGGGAGGAGAGAACTCATCTACTATGATCCCATCTCGATCCCCTCCAGGATCTATGGTTACAGTACGTCAATATATATAGTTCCCGCTTTCTTGGCCACCAAGAAAACCCATACATAATGACTAAAATACCCCTAACCCTGAGTCTCGGTTCTGTCTAACCCAGACGACCGATTCGGCTAAACCGGAATACAAGACATAACCCAACACGCCAGAGTACAAATTGTTCCTATCAAGTTTGACAGGGAGCACATGAGAAATGTTTAGGCCAAAGATGGAGAAGGTTGAAGTGGAGGTGGTCAATGGTGATGGTGATGTGGAGCTAACTAGAGAAGAAGAAGCAAATGATGTTATTTGTGGAGGTAAATGTTTAGAGTTCAAAGCCTTTCTGTAAAGTAATTCTTAGTGAACATGAAGGACTTTGCCAGAGTCACAATTGTCAAGACCCATTTGAGTAAACGAAACCCTTAATCGTAAAACAATAAACTTTTGCGATGGATTGTCTACTTTGGGTACATGTAAATTAGTGCGAGAATTTTAATGGCAGGCGCCATAATTTTATTTTTTTTTATTTTTTTTTCTTTTTTTCCTTCCTCGTTTGGCTGGCTCACTGGCAAGCACCATTCTAGCCGAAGTAAAATCAGTCGTATGCTAGTACAGATGTAAAAATTAATGATAAGGACCTCTCTCATGAGAGACTTAATCTTTTTTAGGCTCATGGGCCCCACTAATTATCAATCTTCCCTCTCTCTCACACTCACTACCACATATATTACTGTCACCAACCAAAATTTAACACATGTTACAGTTGGATTGAAATCCTAAGGAAAATTCCTTCTAAAACCATTAATGTGATGACCATGGATGATTAATGAGATGATCATGGATGAGAGTTTTAGGATGATCTACTGGTGTTGATATATTTGCAGGCTACTAGATCTCATTATGATCTTTACATCCCTCATCTCTCATGATAGCATGGTATCGGTAGGTCCGTAAAAGTTGACACTCATTCTTAAAAGACCCAACCATATATATATATATATATATACATACATATCAAAGCCTTATCCAATTATAATTTATGAAGTTGCGGTGATTTTATTTAAAATTTGAAGTTTGATTTGGCAATTCATTGCTCAATTGAACTCCCAATTTTGACTCAATTCTAACATTACATTTTCAAATAAGAAGATTCTTGCACTATATCATAATTATCTTGCATGACTTGGATTCTTAATCCTTATTTAGAAGAAATCTTTCATATTGTAATGTTAAGTTCCAAATACTCTTTTTTTTTTCCATTCAAGATTTTCTTATTTGTTTATAATTATAGAGAATCTTTTTTCAAACCTTAATAAAACTGATGTTATAAAATTTTCATATACTAAATAAAAAATCAAAAATAGAAAAGGATAGATTAAGTTATGATATAATATTTAAACAAAAAGAAATGTTGACACACCTTTTCCCTATACCACCCATTTTTGATAAAGATATTATGACTACAATTATGAAAGATAAATTCATAAATAATTTTATAATTTATTTTAAAAAATAAAGTCATTGCATTTATTGAGAACTGAGAATAATATCAGTGTAAATAAAATGAAAACTAACCATAAAAATAAACATATTCCATCAATAATTAACTTTTAATTTACTTATTATGGAGATGCAGAGGCATAAATTCCTTTTGTTTAAAAAATTAACACTTTTAATTAAATATAAATTATGCGGGTATGCTTGGGATAATGCTTTGATGATATGATGATGATAAATTATGTGGGTATCTAAATTGATTAAAAAGTTCAAAGGAATTTTAAACATCTATTTATATTACATATACGTATTAAATTATTTGTTGTTTTAGTATATGTACATAATTTAATACATACATAAAAACTATAAGTAAAAGTAAAACTCTTGAAATGAACATTGCCACAACTTATGTAGTTTTTGACATGGTACACACTACTAACATCAACCAACTTAATTTTCCATGGCAATACAACAGTAATAATTTTCTAAGAAAATGGAATAAAATGCATGTGAAGGTGGGAGACCAATACTTAAAATCTGAATGAGAGTTTTGAATTGCAATGGAAGAATATCCTCATTTATATATTAAAAAAAAGGTCATAGATGATTGACAAATGGCATGATATGAACTGATAGTTTAAAAATAAAAGTCATAAATGATTGACACAAGTCATTCACCTAAACTCTAACTCTGAAAGGATGATAACAAAGTACTACATAAACTATAAGGAAAATTAAGTTAGGTTGGAAGATAAAATATCATGTATTGATTTAACTCTAACACAATTTATTAATTAATTAGGTCAAAATGTTGAATCGAGAAAAAAAAATAAACTCTAACTTTGAAAAGCTAAAGAGGATTCACGCTAGGTAGTCAGTTGAGTTAAAATTTCTATTTCTATTAATATGTTTCAAAACTTTTTTCAATATTTAAGGGATTATAGTTAATTTATTAATGACTTTAGAGGATTTTATTAGAAAAATTCTCTTAGATGCACTCTCTACCAAAAGGAACCCAAAGACATGATTCCATCATAGTGGTCCCATGGGTCCTTTTTAGTTTAAGTTTTGAGAATCTGAGTTAGGCAGGGATATCCCCACTCACCTATGTACATGAGCGGGGATATCCCTACTTGTTTTCATCTTTTTCTTCCTCCTCCACTTCGCTTGCTCTTTTTCCTTCTTCATTCTTCCTCCTTTCTCTTCCTCTTCCTTATTTCTTAACCCTCCAACTCCAACCCGAAACCTTATCCTTGCACAATCTATCTAGCCTAATCTCCACCTCACACTAGTCTTTCACACCACCAACACAACCACCACCCCTCCCCAAGCACCACTACCTCCCCCACTTTGAACTCATCACAATTGGCATCCTCGTCCTCTTCTTTGGCGTCTCACTTGCCATGGGTTTGGAAAGATTTTCAAAACATATGGTTTTTTTGCCTTACTTTGAGTCTGAAGAGGGATTTGAAAAAATGGATTTTATCCCTTTGAAATGTTGCTTACAAAAAATAGAGACTTTTATGGAGATTTTGAAATGAAGTTTGGAAAGAATTTTTTTTTTATTTTTTTCTTCTAAAGATGAGATGAGTGTGTGTTTGTGCTAAGTTCAGGAATTTTTGCATATTTATGCGTCATTTTAAGATTGGTTTAAATAGGTGAATTGCATCACTATTTATCAAATTTCATCATTTTATGTATTTTTACATAAGAATTTGAATTTTCATATTTTCACACACTTTCTGCGTTAATTTAGAAATTTCAATTTTTCTCCGAAAAGTTCCAATTGGAGTAAAACTCTATCGAATGAGTCTTGCTTCAATGTGGGCTCTTTAGTATTTTATGGGTTTGTTTAAAATGTACAAGACGATGTGAGCAGATCATGCGGGGCATACCACACAAGAAATCTGGAAGATTGGCTACATGAGGAGCCCACACACATGCTTGGATGGTCAAATGAGGGGTTCCAACTCTTAAGATGTTGAAAGAATTCAAATTTGTATTAAGAAAAGAAAGCCAATGTGGAAAGAATTCAAGAAAAGGAAAGTCAAAGAAGAGGAATTCAAAAATACAAAGTAATCCCATTTTTCTTTCGATGGCATTGATTAAAATGGTCATAACTCTCAAATTAAGTGTCGAAACTGGACAATCTACTCATTGTTGAAAAGCTCTTTTTGAGTAGATGTCCATAGGATCAGAGATTGCATTAATTGAAGCTAAAACAATAAAGTTCTAGCATTGGGAAGTTGGTTGTATATTTTTAGATGAGACTGCAAAAAGATTAAAAGTTTTTTCCATTTTACACACCTTTCGGTGGGGTCCATCTCTCCTCAAGTAAAGTAAATTGAAGATTTAAAAGGGGTCCTAAAATGTGCATCAAAATTCATAAAAGGTGGGCTCATTCCAAGTTGCTCAAATTCAAGAATAGAAAGTTTGTGTGTAGAGACTTTTTCCAAACATGGAAAGCTTAAAAAAAATCTTTCACACATTGCCAAATCCTACTTACTTGTTGGCCAAGGAAAAGACTTACCAAATATAGAGAATTTTGCTAAAAAAAAAAGGCCAAAGTTTGGAAAGAAGCCACAAACCATATAAATCCTAGCCATTGAAAGGTCATCCCTATCTACTCCCCTCTCTCATCTAGCCACTCTCCCTCCTCTCGCCTCCATCGCTCTTCCTCCCATTAAATTTTTATTTTTACTTTTAAGGTATTTTTGGAACCTTGTTTCAAGAACTAGGAATTTAGAAGTGAGATTCTTAGAGATTGAATATTGTACAAAAATGCTTTTAATGAAATTTATGATGAAGATCTTGGCAATGTTTGGTTAGTTCTTTGGATCGAAGCACACAGATGAAGTTAAGTAAATTTTCATTTTAATTCATGTGGTTATTTTGTTCTTTTCTTAACTCTTTTAAATGAATGCTATATTAAAATAAAGGATCTATTTTCATGCCTTAAGCAACATCTGTTTTAATTTCTAATGAATATAATTTGATTATTTATTCTTGTTTTGATAGATTATGCTTACGGTTGAGATCCTTTAATAGTTTATTCTTAATTTGATAAGTTCTATTTATGATTTTTCTTTCTTTTATGAGGTGAAGGAGATCTTGAGTGATAACTTTATTTTTTTTATTTAAAATTAATTTTTACAAAAAAACAAATTTTTCGGATTAAAAACATTGATTTCTTTCTGATCTGAGTTATTTTAAGGAAAATAATAGAATAACCGCATGATTGAATTAATTATCTTGCTTAGTGGATTCTAGATGCTCTGATCTGTTTTCTCCATTGATTTTTCACTACTTTCAATTGCATCAAGTTTTTGATATTCTTAGTTTTATTTCAAATCAATCTTTTAATTAAAAGAAATTTCAGTTTTTAATTAAAAAAGTTCAAAAGTGCTCCCAGTGAGATCGACTTGTATTTGCCACTGTCTCAACAAGTCAATTGTGCACTTGTATTTTTAAGTTGAGAGATTAAATTCACATCAAGCTTTTGGCACCATTGTCGGGGTGTCAATTCTAAATTTTTTTTAGAATTTTAGTCATATTTAGGTTCATGAGCACATGTAGGTTGCATTAATTTACATTATTCAAATAGTTGTGTTTTTCATCACTATTTTTAATTTATTTTGCTTTTCTAATTGAAAAAGATTTTTTTATTTTTCTGACTTTTTTATTATTTTATTGTTTTATTGAATTTTTTGAATTATAAAAAAATTTAAAAAAATTAGAAAATTTTTTTCAAAATTTCAGACATTAAAAAGTCAGTAAAAAGAAAGTTTTTCTATTTGATTTTTTTAAGAGTAGTTTTTACTTTCTTTTAGGATTATTTTTTTATAACCACATAATAAAATAAAAAAAACTATTTTTTTCTCAGATTGGTTTGTGTTTTTCTTGGTTTGATTAGATTACGTTTAGTTGAATTTCAAATTTTATTAGTTTAAATAACTTTGTAATCTTTTTGAATTTTTATTTTTATCTCTTTGTTTTAGATTAGGATAAGATTTTAATGCTTTTAAGATAGGAGTTTCATTCAAATTAGGAATTACTAACGAGATTTTTTTTTTTTGGTAGTTTGCATTGCATGGAGAGATTTGATTAAAACAAGTGACTATGGGATTTGGTATAAAAAAAATGTCCAATAACATCGAATTGCTTGCAAAAAATTGCTAAAAAAGAAGATAAATGTACACAAGATAAGATTTGTGTGAATCCACTATAAGATCTTCTATCCTTAACCCACGAGTCTTTTTCCGCAAATAGGCTTAGTTGATTTAAATTTTGCAAACTATGACTGCTTGTGTGGCACACAATTAAAATTGGACCCACACACTCAGTTAATGGCAACTCACCCCAACAAGATAAAGACTACACTTCGTCACCAAATCCTTGCCCATATAGGTTTAACCATCTCTCACATTAGGATCCTAACCTTAATTAAAATCAAGTAGCAACGAGACCCTAGGATTTGAGTTTAGTAAGATGAAGACCACTGAAAGTTGCACCAATTGCGCTCTTTGATCGAAGTTGATGCCCAAGAAAGCCTTTGCTTTTGAGGGTGCGACAGTTTAAGTATTCAAGGAACTGTTGCTTAAGCGAGTTCATCCCCACCACTCCTTGGTGGCTACTTGGTCAACTAAGGTTTCATCAGACCGAATTGGTGGCCCAAGTGTTCTCTTCACTAGTTAGGAGCTATCTAGTGTCTAAGCTAACCAAAGAACTTTATTATGCTCAGTCCCTGTGCATGATTGCTTGATTTATTTGTACATCATATTAGGATCATTAGGACCTTACATATAGATTAGGTTAACATCTCTTTTTTAGTGTTGAACCCAGTGCATGCAATCTAAACCTGAGAGGAAATTTTGTGGGAACATAAAAACCGTAGGTTGATTAGGATAGAGCCCGAGTAAACCTTAACCATCGTAGGTCGTTCATCACTTTTTGAAGAAAAAATAGCTGAAAGCGAGCAAGTGGACCCACCCATGACATTGAAGGACTACATGTACCCCACCAGGCTAACTCAACCATCCTACATCACCCTGCCTCTTACTAATGCCACCTTTAAGCCGAAATCTGGCATGGTCCACATGCTCCCAGGAGAACCCATATCAACATGTTAGAGAATTCGAGGACATTTGTGGGACCATGAGAATAAATCACATGATGGAAGATGCCCTCAAGCTTAGATTATTCCATTTCTCCTTGAAAGAAAAGGCTAAAGCCTAGCTTTATATCTTGACAGGCTGAGTCCATTACTACATGGGCCAAGCTAGTCGAAGAATTTTACAAGAAAATCTACTCCAAGAAGAAAACCGCTTCGATTAGGCAAGCCATTAATGGGTTCTATCAAATGGAATGGGAGACACTTTACAATTATTTGGAACGATTCAAGGACCTCATGATCCAGTGTCCCCACCATGAATTTGAAAAATCCGGTTGGTCCAAATTGTGTACGACGGCATGGATAAAACAACCAAGCAAATGGTGGAGTCCTTCTGTGGTGGGAATTTTACACAGAAAATAGCAGATGAAGCGTGGACATTTTTGGAAGATACCCTTGAAAGTACATTGCAGTGGGCCCCCATCAAGAGGGTGCCCACTAAACCACCATTCCAGAAAACGAAATAATGTTCAAAATTGAACCCAAAAATGAGTCAGAGGCCAAGCTAGCTACAATGATGAGGAGATTAAAGGCCTTAGAAATGAACCAAAAGCCCACTCCAAGCACTTTAGAGCCACTGAAGTATAATCAGACTATGAGTGGAGGGATTGATCCAACAACTTTTGGTCAAGACGAATTTGTTAAGTAAATGCTCTTTATCAAAACATCCGTTTTGATAATTGTCAAAGTATGACCCATACTCCAATACATACAATCTAGGTTGGAGGGACAACCCGAGATTTTCTTAGAACAATGGTCCAACTCAAGGTGGCCCTTCACAAGCTAATCAATTTCAACTCATTCAATCTCATGCCAATGCCCACCCAATTTCCAAAAGCCTAATTTGAACCCTAATTTATTGACCCAATGGGTAGATTCCTTGGAAGAGGCCATGAAACTCATGTCTCAGAGTACTATCCAATTCCAACATACCACTACTCAAATTTTAAATGGCCATACTCAAACCCTTGCAAAATTGGAATATCAAATGGGCCAACTAGCTAATTCCATGAGTGCCAGAGGCAAGGGAACCTTCCCTAGTCAACCTAAACCTAATCCAAAGGACCAAGTTGTTTATGATAATAAAGGAAAAGGCCCAGAGAAAGTTAAAACTACAATCACTCTTAGGTCAGGTACATAGATTGATAACAAGGTAGAACTACCCGAGGAACCTAAGGAAAAATCTGTGAGGATGTGAAAACTGAGGAACCAAGTGTGAATGCCGAACCATCACAGCCCACCCCTAGGACTAACATTCCTAAAGCACCATACCGAGAGGCTAGGCTCAGCCAAGTCTACAAATGAATTTGATGATACTTAAATAATAGAGCAAAATTGGGAGAATGATCCTATTCTTCATATTTCATAATTCGATACTTTGGATCTTTGGAATCCTATATTTAATGTTTCAAGAATTCTGATGATTCAAGTCTTTGAGAGATTGCTCATGCATTTATTAGTCCCAATTATTGTTTTGAAAAAATCTCGATATAAGAGAAAAATGGCCATCCTATGAAATCAGCGTCTTAACACTTTAGATTCCTTCATGGTACCTTTTACTAATTCATATTCTAACAGTGCCAATGCATGTCCCATGCCTGTGCCAAAGAAAATTGAGGAACATAATTTTGTGGAAATGATGGTACAAGAAGACCACGAATTACGTAGTTTTGAGTTGACCCATCTCCCTTTAGAATTCAAAGATCAATTTATAATTGAGGAAGAGATTTTCATTGTAGTCACAAATTCACCATATAAAAAGAAACATGAAGACAACACATTCACTGTGTATAATGATTTCTTTCTAACTCTGTGCAATTATTCTTTGATGCATACATGAAGGAAAATTTTGTTTGGAACCCAGGTAGATCCACACTTGTACGTTAGTTAGAGCATATTTGTTTAGTTTTTTATGTTTAGTTGTTTTCCATCATTATGTGCAAACTTTCACATTTTCCTCCATTATTTAATTATTCTGCATGCTACTTTTTTTCATTTAGGTGTTGCACTCCATGCATTACATCGAGGATGATGTTTAGTTTAGGTTGGGAGGTGAGAACAAGCACACTTGTCCATTTTTAGGCAAACATTTTTAAGTAAACATTTTTTTTTCTAGTTTTTTTTCTTTATTCAAACATTTTTTTTTCATAGTTTTTGTCTTATTCTTAGTTTTTAGGTAAATTTTTTTTTTCAAAAATTTCAAAACTATTAGCTTTTAAGCTTTTTAGTGTGATCCTCAATAGAAATAGAGTAGGATGCTACTGAGATAGGAAACTGTTGAGTAAAACCTTTAGTTTAAGATGGGTTATATCAGTAGGTAAAACAATGATTTCTTGCTAAAGTGACCAATTCGTTTGGGAATCTGACATTAAAAGACCCCCATGCCAGTCCAAGGTGGACCAGTTTATGTTATATTTTCTTTTATGTCTCAAGTTATTTTATTTCTTAAAAAAAAGAGTTTCAAGGAGAAGGAAGTTTCTAAAGGAATTGAAGCAAATTGAAAATATATAAGGAATCTAGAATTTTTAAACTTTAGGAAGTAAAAAGAACATCTTTGTTTTTTCTAAATGACGAAGCCTATCAAAAGATTACATAAAATTGTCTCCAGTATACATACTTTACATTTCTCAAAGTTTGGATAGAAAGCTAAAATGACCACTTTCAAAATTTCTCCGAACGATTTGATGAGAACCCAAGATTTAGTTTATAAATATTTGTTTCTCTTGGTTCTTTAAACCGAATTAACTTGGGCAAATTGGAAATAGTTACCTTTTGTTCAGGAATCAGAGTTCTTCTCCCTCATTCTTTTGGCCCAAAAAAAAGTGTTATTACCGAGTGAGAAGTTTGGGGAAGAATAATGTTTTATAACTAATTTGGGTTCATAACCTTTTTAATTCGAGCTAGTAAGCCCATAGGGAATGTCTATACCTAGTGCCCTAAAGCTATGTGGTTTGGGAGTCATTGGCCTAATGTTCGTTACATGTATAATTAGAAAGCTAAAGGGACTTAGGCATTGCACAATCACATGTAACTAAAATGATGAATGTGTGTTTAAAAAAGAAAAAAAATAATAAAAAAAAGGAATGGAGAAGTTTTCCGACTCTTAACAACAGTGTGAAGCTCTCATAATAGCTTTGAGAGGAGGAAATTTATTTTGGCTGGATTCTTGGGGGATTAGATAGTTTAAAAGAAAATTTTGTTTAAGTGGCAATGGTGTGGAATATTCAAAACTGAGAGTGATGTATATACAGTTTTCACCATGCACACAAGTCTTTGTATGAATTTGAGAAAGTTTTTTAAAATAAAATAGTGGACCGGATTTTGAAAAGTCTAAATTTTCAATCATTTCAGATTTCGAAAATGTCCAATAGGAGTGAATTTTCTTTTGTAAAATTTCTTTTACATTGCTGCTTTTGAAAAAGATTTTTTTGGGTATATTTACTGCAAACCCTCACGAGGCACAACTCATCCACTAGGAGAAACCTAGGAGTTTAAGGGCTTGTTGCATACACATGCAACCGAGAATACCAGTGAAAGTGGTTTTGTATTCATTTTTACTTGTTTTCTTAGAGTTGGTTAAAGAACTTCAAAATTTTCATTCGCAACTTTTCATAAGGGACAAGCAAGATGCTGGTTGGAGGGTGTATTAAGTTCAGGAATTTTGGCATATTTATGCATCATTTTATAATTCATTAAGGGTTTAATTACATGAATTGCATCATTGTTCATTAAATTTTATCATTATTTGCATTTTTACCTAAGAACTTGAATTTTCAAAATTTTCACACACTTTCTGCATTAATTTAGAAATTTACAATTTTTCTCCAAAGAGTCCCAATTATAGTAAAACTTTGTCCAGATGGATCCCGGTTCAATGTGGGCTCCTCAATATTTTATGAGTTTGCTTAAAATGTGTAGGAAGCTGTCAGCAGATCAAGTTAGGCACACCATACAAGAAATTTGAAAGATTAGCTACATGAGGACTCCACAAACATGCACACACATGCTTGGATGGTCAAAAGGGGGGGGGGGGGGGCGCGGTTCCACTCTCAAGTTGTTGAAAGAATTCAAGTTTGAATTGAGAAAAGAAAGCCAAGGTTAAGAGAAATCAAGAAAAGGAATGTCAAAGAAGAGGAATTCAAAAATAGAAAGTAATCCCATTTTTCTTTGAACAGCATAAATTAAAACGACCATAACTCTTAAATTAAGCGTCGGAATTGAACAATCTACCTACCATTGGAAAGCTCTTTTCGAGTAGATGTCTATAGGCATAGGAATCTACCTATCATTGGAAAGCATCAATCGAACCTAAAACACTAAAGTTATGGCATAGGAATTTGGCTATATGTTTTTAGATGGGATTGCAAAAAGATTGAAAATTTTTTCCATGTTACACTCCTTTGGGTGAGGTCCATCTCTCCTCAAGTGAAGTATATTGAAGATTAAAAAGGGGTCCTACAATGTGCATCAAAATTCATAAAAGGTGAGCCCATCTCAAGTTGGTCAAATTCAAGAATAGAAAGTTTGTATATAGAGAGTTTTTCCAAATATGGAAAGCATTGAAAAAAAAAATCTCTCCCACCTTACCAAATCTTGCTTACTTGTTGGCCAAGGAGAAAACCTATTAAATATGGAGAGTTTTCCTACAAAAAAGGACCAAAGTTTGGAAAGAAGAGTAGCCACAAACCCTATAAATATAAGCCATTGGAAGATCATCCCTATCTACTCCCCTCTCTCCTCTAGCCCCTCACTCACCTCTCTCCTCTATCTTTCTTCCTCCCATTAAATTTCGATTTTTACTTTTAAGGCAGCTTTGGAGCCTTGTTCTAAGAACTAAGAATTTAGAAGAGAGATTCTTAGAGAGTGAAGATTATACAAGAATACTTTTAATGAAATTTATGATGAAGATCTTGGCAATGTCTGGTTAGTTCTTTGAATCGGAGCACACGGATGAAATTAAGTAAAATTTTATTTTAATTCATGTGGTTTTTTTTTCTTATCTCTTTTAAATGAATGCTCTATTAGAATAATAGATCTATCTTCATCCCTCAGGTAACATCTGTTTAATTTCTAATAAAGATAATTGGATTATTTATTCTTATTTTGATAGATTATGCTTAAAGTTGAGATCCTTTGATAGTTTATTCTTAATTTGATAACTTATGCATATGATTTTTCATTCTTTCATGAGGTGAAGGAGATCTTGAGTGATAACTTTATTCTTTTTATTAAAAATTAGTTTTAAAAAAAAAGAACAAATCTTTTGGATTAGAAACACTGTTTTCTTTCTAATCTAAGTTATTTTGAGGAGAATAATAGAATAATTGCATGATTGAATTAATTATCTTGCTTAGTGAATTCTGGATGCTCTGATCTGTTTTTCCATTGATTTTTTACTACTTTCAATTGCATCAAGTTTATGATATTCTTAGCTTTATTTCAAATCAATCTTTTAGTTAAAAGAAATTTCATATTTTTAAGTAAAAAAGTTCAAAAATGCTCCCTGAGGGATCGGGCCTATCTTAACAAGACAACTGTATACTTATAGTTTTAAGTAGATTGATTAAATTCATATTATTTTGTTGCATTCCACAGAAAGAAGGAGGTATGAGGAAGATGAAGAATATAAAAATGAGCAGATAAGGAAGGAAGATGAGGAAGAAGAAGAAACAATGAGCGGGTGTGGATATCCTCGCTCACTCATGTACACCAGCGGGGATGTCCTTGCCCAACTCAAATTAGAAGAAATTAAATAAAAAAGGACCTCTGGACCATGTTTCTTGAGTCTTTTTTTTTTTTTTTTTTTGGTATAGAGTGATTGTAAGAGGATTTTTTTGTCATGATATTGTGTAAAGTTCTTATTAGTTATTATAACTTGAAAGAGTTAGTAAATTTCTCACTTTAGTTTCATTAGAAGTTGACCTACACTAGACCCAAATTTAGACTTTTGCCATTGACCCAATTATATTTATACTTATAAGTTTAGAGTGATCTAGTAATAGTTGTTTACCAAATCCGGATGAAATCGACTCGGATCCAATCTATTGCAATGGACTCAACTATGTTTAAACTTTACTTTTTATTTAATGCATTATTATTACTTAATTGACCACACATAAATAACATCCCAAATTGCATAATCTTGGTCTTCAAATTAATAGATTTTTTAATAATGTATTTATAAATCTGAATTTTTTTTTGATAGAATACATCTGAATTATTTTGATAATTTCTTTCTCAGACCACCTGTACTAGTTGTGACTCACCATCATGGCCGGACTGCTGAATTATGATGGCCTTACTCCACCACCACCACGCTTACTTGTACTAGTTGCAACTCAGCCATCTTTGTGGGACTGCTGACCTATAGCATAATGATAATCATCATTGAAGTCGGATTTTCATATTAGCTTTCCAAGGTCTATTCAGGAGTATCATATTCCCTCCTCAAACTGATAGTTCCCGACTCCAAGGATGGTGCATAGGAACATCTTCTGATTTTGATGAACATTTCAAGACTCAAAGTATTTTCCAAATTACAGACCAATCCCCATTATTCACTGTGGAACCTCAGCAGTTCCACCCTCATCTCAAGTAGCAAGAACCAATCTGACTCCAACTCCCAGTTCCGCCCTCCTTTCTTGAATCTAAACCACCCCATCTTGTCTAAGTTAGAAACATGCCAGAACATGGCCCAATTCAAACAAATACATGCCCAAATGATCATCTCTGGCATGTCCCGTGACACCTTTCCGGCGAGCCGACTCCTCAAATTCACCACCACCTCTTTAGACACCCCACACATTCCCCTCACCAACCTCATCTTCTCTCAAATCCAAGGCCCTGATGTCTATTCATACAACCTCATAATAAAGGCCTTCTCCCTCTCCTGCCACCCTCTTACCTCCCTCTCGCTCTACCACAACTTGCTCTTTCAAGGCCTCCACCCCAATGAATACACACTGTGCTTTCTACTCACCTGCTGCGCCAACGCCTTTGGTCTCCAAGAGGGTAGGCAGGTCCATGTCCATCTTATCAAACATGGGTTTGAGCCCAGCGTCTTCGTCTTCGCTGGCACCTCTCTCATCCATACGTATGGCAATTGCCAGGCACTCCCTGATGCTCTTCGATTGTTTGAAGAGATGCCTCTGAGAAGTGAGGCAACGTGGGGTGCAGTGATAGATGCCTGTGTTGTTCATGGAGAATTGATCAAGGGTTTGCAGCTGCTGGTGGAGATGAGATGTTTGAGAGTCGAGGCAAGCAATGCAACATTGGTTACTGCCTTGTGTGCTTGTGGTGAGATGGGGTACTCGGGTTTGGGCAGGATGATCCATGCTTATATCGAGACTAAAGGCTTGGAACTCAATGTCACCCTTGGGACAAGCCTGGTTGACATGTATGCAAAATGTGGAGCCATAGACATGGCCATGGAAGTCTTCCACACAATGCCTGAGAAGAGTACAGCCACATGGAACTGCATGATCCATGGGCTGGCTATCAACAGTCGAGCTGGAGCGGCCCTCAACATTTTTAGAGAGATGCAGGAGATGGGAGTAAGGCCTAATGTAGCAACCTTTGTAGGAGTATTGCATGCCTGTAGCCATGCAGGGTTAGTGAGTGAGGGGATTGAATGGTTCTATTCCATGAGTGAGAAGTATAGAGTCGCGCCAAATATTAAGCATTATGGATGCATGGTTGATCTTTTCAGCAGAGCGGGGCAACTGGAGGAGGCACTGGAAGTCATTAGGAAAATGCCTATGGAGCCAGATGTTGTGATATGGGGAGCTCTGTTTGGTGCTTGTCGAATTCATGGTAACACACAGTTTGGGGAGCTCGTCGGGGCGCGAATAATCAAGTTGCAGCCCCATCACACAGGTGGATACACATTCCTGTCTGATATGTATGCAATGGCCAAGCGCTGGGACAATGTCTTTGAGGTGAGAGGGGCAATGATGGAGATGGACATGAGAAAGACACCTGGGTTTAGTTTCATATCTGACTGAATATGAAGCAGGGTACAAATTTAAAGAGATGCAAAACAGAATTAAAACGATAAGATGATGAGAGCAAATTAAGGTTTCTATTTATTAGTTGAGAAAGCTGCGGGTAAATCCTTCACTTTGCTCATGTTATCTGTAGTGTCAGTGTTCTCTTCTGCCTATGTGTCTCCTCACAAACAGACAGCCATCGAATTAGAAAGGGAAAGTAAAACCCCTATTCCTTCTTGTATTTTGTTTATCGGTCATATGGTCATGGTTTACGTGTATGCAAAATTCTTAACTAATGCATAATATTTGAAGACAAGATCCGCAGTTGAAGGTGCTCCGTACTGCAATTTTGAGGTTTATGGGTTCATGTTGCCAATTTAAAAAGCGCATAACGCGAGGAAGCTGCTGAAGCAACATATTCATTTTTACTAAAACACTGGCATGCAGTATTGTCTTCTTCCAACAGGTTGAGCAAAGCTTATGCTTGTAGGGGTCTACGCTTGTAGGGATCTACTCATTTTCTGAATCGTTCAATAATTGACTCAAATCACCAATTGTGTGGATGGTGCATCAAATTGTTGGTGAAGGGAAAATTCCATTTTCCCTTTATTTATTTTTTGCATCAGCCTTTGTTTCTTTTAATTTGGTAAGAAGAAAATGGATGCATATTGTGTTCTTCGTACTTTCGCATTTGCTTCACCAAGAAGCCCACCCCACAGGCCAAGACATCATTCACAATGATCAGTTGCGTTTCACTTGAAGTAGCTTTATTAACAAATCTTATATTTAAGATATATTAGCATCTCCTTTTGTGAAATGAAAGACATAGTCATCTCAATTCAGTGGGCCAGCCTATGCCAAGAGGGCATCACCATCACCATCATCTATGATGGGTCACGTACAATCAAGTGGATTGCACTCTATGTAGTTTTCACAACCTGATTGATAGATAAAAGCAACACTGCTCCCTGATCATGATATTATGGCTCCTCTTCTGGCATCAGTAATTCTAAAACTGTGCAGTGCTGTACGTTGTCACTTCCATCATCAACATCATAGTACTATACCATCCATTTACTGTTCAACTAGAGTTGAGTTTGAAACCAATTCTCAACCAAATATATTGTTGATGGTAAATCCACTTCGTGGCATTTGAATCAAGCACTGATCACACAATGTTGAAACATGAATCCCTTCTACCTGGTTCTGCCTAAGTACCCATATCAACAGGAAAGAAGACCGCCATCTAAGAATAAGACAAGCAACACCACCAAGTACTGCACGTTTAATTATGCATCCGACTGAGAATCTGAATTTTGCAATTGTGTAGCTATTTCGTTTCTCCAATATATAGCAATAGCCTACAACAGGCACTGGTCTTAATTTTAACCCAAACCTGCACCATGTGCCCTAGGAACTTGAATATCACTGGTATAGGCATGTACTTTGTTGGTTTTTGGAAGGGGAAACGAGTCCAAAGTCGGGTATTGGCTATTCAAATGAAAGAACCAACCAATAGATGTACAGAATTCAGGTTGGACTGTAAGTAAATTAGTTTCAGGTTGGACAGTAAGTAAATTAGTTTTTGTTAAGTAATACATGGTCCCTACTCCATATGGAGGTGTGCAGCAGCATAAGAAAAGGAACAGTGTGATCCACCCAGGTGGCCGATTTATATGTGATCGCTAATCACCAATCAAACATCCAGTTACACAACACAGTTCCTGTTCATTAAACCATACAATAGAAAACCTGAAAATTCTCATGGACACATTTGTACATTAAATTTTTTAAGAAAAGGGTGAGGCATTGGATCTGTCAGAGATCAGATATACGACACAAGAATGTAGCAAGGCATTCAGCAGGTCCAACTGGAGTTTCTGCACAAATGCTGAACAGTGCGCTGATTGGGACGATTTCCACTTTCCTCAACACGCGCTTGGGGGAAGCTCTTGGCAGATGCCACCTTTGATCTTACCTGTCCGGGCAAATGGGGATTTCAGGTCATTAGCATAGAAATCAAAATAACAGATATGCATAAATCTGAGTCTGCAAGGTATTCTCAGTCAAATTAAGCAACTGCTTATCTCAAACTGTCAATGCCAGATTCCCCCATAATTGGCACTGTTTTATTGGTTTTCAGACTCATATAATTTTTCAATATAAGTTTCAGAGAAAAAATATTCACTCGCAAAATTTCATCCATTCATGCATAAGAATTCTGTAATAGTTTAGGTCGCACGCAAACTTACAGTAGTTCATCCATCAGAAGCTTTCATTTTCCGAGGCCTCTTTCCATGAGGAGGTGATGGTGGTGCCTCTGAAAACCTTCCAGGAGCCTTATCAACCAAAGATTTGCACAGTAAAGAAAACAAAAGATACTCCATCAGAATCCTAGGAGAGATTATCTTCCTAATTAGTGACATGACTTGAACCCACAACCATCAAGGTTGCATTAGTGAGCAACTTCCACTGAGCCACGTGTTCATCACAAAAACAAAAACAACAGCAAAAAAAAAAAAAAAAAAAAAAAAAAAAAAAGCGAATATAAAAAAAAGAAAAAACAGATATACCTTGCGCTTATGCTCCCGCTTGCCTACTCTTTCACCTGAATCTCATTTGGAAATAACAGTGTAAAATTATTAAACGATCTGACTGCTAAGTAAGGGTAGCTCATCATTTCTTATAGAACTGACTAATTACATACCTCCAAAAGCAACAGAATCAGGAACAAATAGCCGATCCTGGTCTCCACGATGAGAGCGCTATTAACAATCCACCCAAAAAAAGTAAAACAATAACATCTATATAATCAAATAAGAATTAGATAAAAGCAAAGCAGACTGATACTCTTTTCTATATGTTTATACTTTCACAAACTACACCAATAGTTTAAATTCCAATTTCATTACTTCTATCTGAATGAAGTGCTGAATTTTTGAGCGCCTATGTCTGACACTGACTAGTGTCCAGACTACTATCAAATGAGGCTCCATAATGTCTATGTAGCCTTACAAAAGGTTTGTTGCACCATGATCTACTAACCTTAGGAGTGCTTGGTGTGTCAACATATGAGCTCTCATGCTGACCGGAAGCCTCTGCCTCCTTATACTGCAACTGGGAACAGAAAATGTGCAAGTCAACCAACACCTTATGGGAGAAAAGCAAATGTATGGAAAATATATGAATATAAATTCCTTGTGATTCACTGTTTGATTCATCTACTTCTCTTTACTGAAAATCATACATTTAAAGCTTCTGTTATATTAATTAACTTCCCTTTACTAGAAGCCATACATGGAATGATATTTAATTACCATGAGGGAATATAGCACCACCAGCTCTAGGGAGGTGATATCATAACATAACTGCAAAAATGTGTTGAGAAAATACAATACGGGAAATGTTCTGCTAGGAGCAACTCCAAGTGCAGTACAACAATATGGGGCCCACTTGGGCCACATTTAATCTGTGTAGCCCATTTGATAGTCCTTTCATACCATAATCTGACATCAGGCCCAATTTCAAATTCACAAAAACTTCACTCAATGTTGGATTGAATCTGCAGAAAATCTACACATAAGATGCCATTAAACTTTAAGGCTATTAAATCAAAAGCTAGGATAATATAGTGAGGCTGATTTTTTAGATCCTCCTTGTCCATGAAGTAACCTTTTAACTTGCCCCTCCTCCAACAGGTAAACTTACATCTATGTGAGGCCCACAAACTGTACTGCATATAGCTTAAATTCAGTCTGCTCGTTGGTGAACATTCCCTGACAATCCATTTTCTACTGCCAATGGCAAACTTTAATAAACCTAATCACAACACTAGAAATATTGAGGCTTTCAACTAGGACTTTCTGAGCTTGGGGAGTTTAACTTTATATGATCCACATGATAAACACCAAGAAAGAAGGAATAAAAGCGTAACAGGCAAAGTAGCTAAAATGCAGGTGCAAAACCACTAAGAAAGCAACACTAACAAATACTTCTAATTAGATTGTTCAGAAAGCTCCGAACCAGTGTGTAGCACAGAGGTTATGCATAGCCCCTTTCACAGGAGAGGTCTAGTGATAAAAGAAAGTAACGGCCATTTTACCTTACCCCCTAATAAACAAAGAGGGAAAGAAATAAGAAAAAACAGAAGAAACACAAGCGTAGTCTTGAGTGTGAACTTTTCTTTCAAGAAAAATTCTTATTAAATAAGAATATGTCCAATGCATGCCAACCAGTAGCAAAGGGAGGTGGGGTCGAGAAGGGGCAATTGCCCCTCAATTTTGTGCCTTTTTTATGATATGTCGAGGGGTTTTGGAATTGTTTTGGTTTTTTTTTTTTTTTTTTTCATTCTGCCTTCTCAGATTTTTGTCATTTTTTGGATATCGCCTGGGATTTAAATTTTATTATGGAGTACTTCATCATTTCACTAAATGCCCCTACTCAGGATTTAACTATCGCAAAAGAAAAAAATTAGAGGGCAACATAGTCTTTACATCCAACCAAAGAAAGCAAGAGCAGCTGGATGTCTATTCACATTCCTCTTCCACTGTTTTTTCATATTCCTTTCCCCATTGTCCTCTCCTGCACGCCAGTAACTATGCTTACAGGTCTCAATTGAAATTCTAGTTTCTACTCAACAGTCTAAAGCATAATTCCATTTCGAGTCTCAAGTCAAGTACAAACCACATGTCTACACAACTACATCGTGTGATGAGGACTTTTTATTTATTTATTTTTACACTGAGTCATTGATGAAATGTTGGATTAATGGTTATCCTTTAATGTATATGCTTCTTAGTTCCTACATCGGCTAAAATGCATCATTGATGTCTTGATGTTCTTTTTTTTTTTAGTGAATCATTACTGCTTTCCTTTCAATTAATTCTTTTCCCTACATAAACAAATATCCTACCTTCCATAGTTGTAATTATTTTTGGATTGTTAACAGAAAAAAAAATGTAGCAGAAAAACTACTGATTTATGTGGGCCAACAACCTTTGCCCCTCTTGAGAGATACTACCAGCTCTGCTACCAATGGCAACAATAGCACCGATGAGGAGAAGTTTCTTTATTTAGGTTTTGATAATGAGGACATGGATAAAAATAGTAAGGATAGATATAAATAAGTGAAACCTATCTGCGAATTTGGCTCAAGATAGATTATAAGGGCAAGACAGAATTAATGTAGCTGACCCCAATATAGTCGGGACAAGAGTTTCATAAATATATAAATATATATATAGGAGGTCTACATGATGCCCAGGCATTTTGGAGATAAAAAATGCCCCCTTGTTCAACCAATAAAATGAGCGAAGGAGTTAGTTATAGGGGTCAGTTAATTAGCATCCTTATCCTCGTAAAAAGAAATCTAAAGAATTATAATTAACTTTCCTATTTCTCAATGTTTTTCTCTCTTGTCTCCTCATACACTCAATCCAACATATAGCCATCAGAATAGTATTAAATACAAGATTTCTTATTGGATGTTATATAGGGGTGAAAATGTCCCTGTTTGGGAGGGCTGATTTATAGAATTCCACAAAAATATTGGAAAAGACTTTGTATATGTAGGGTTGGGCTCTCGTAAGAAAGAGAGACAACTTTTGGGATCCCACCAGGGGCCATGCCATCATGATGAGGTGAGGGATGGAAAGATTTGTAATGAGATCTAGTGGCCAGCAAAATATCAACTTCAATAGATCTTCCTAACAGGTTTAGGGTTTTAGAAGGGATTTTTTTACGGATTTCAAACCAACGGTAACAGTAGGACATGTGTCAAATTTTGGTTGGCATCAAGGGCAATAATACATGTGGCAGTAGTGTGTGTGTGTGTATGTGAGAGAGAGAGAGAGAGAGAGAGAGAGGAGGAGGAGGGGGGGTGGGGGTGGCGCCCTGATATAGCAATGGTGACTCTTGCCAAGTTCTTCATGTCCATCTACCCGGTGTGTATTGCATGCACAAAATTCACACTGACTAGAGTAGATACCAAATACAACACAATTTTTGTAAACCATTACATCCTTTGACTATTTAGTTAGCTTTCGTCATCAGCTAAGAAGGGTAACTCATTCGAACCTCATCAATGATTAAACCCTTTCAGGGAATGCAAAGCATGGACCATTTTCTTTCAAGCGAACCCAACATTAGATTACATGACACTAATCTAACACATAGACAAAAAAGAAGAGAGATGTGATTCTATAGTTCTACACTTCGTATCAATTTTACAGAACCACAATAGAAATGGTCAAGTTGTAAAAGTGACATAAATACATCAAAGTTGTTCTTTTGGAGGATAACTTAAGTTTTAAAACCAAAAAGACTGAGGCACACCCTTAAATATCTAGACCGCTAAAACAAAAGGCCAAAATTTAGTTCATATTATATTAGACTTATATTGGCCATTAGATTAAATGGCATTGTGTTGCACCATTAAAATATGGGGTCCATATATCAACAAATATGATGATCCAATAATGCAGAAAATTTAAGCAACCCTAATCTACTCTGAATCCTTTCGTATAATTCCATGTAGAGACAAATGGTGGTCCAAAATGGGGCCCATAGAAGATTGCACCTCAATCGATACTCACCCCACCCCCTCTCTCACACACACTAAGTGAGAGAGAAAGAGAGAGAGAGAGAGAGAGAGTAGTCATCCAGTGCATGACTCCCACACTAGATGGCTGTGTGCACCTCTATGTGGGGCCACATGGGGCTCCACCTGAAACTGGGACTCAGGATTTAAAGATCTCCCTGAGCACCTCATCTCTACAAAAGATCAACCCCAACTCATCATCCCATCATTCTTATTCAGGGCCAACAAACTTGTACAGCCCATTTGGACTGGTGAACAGTCGATCCAACAATGTATCCATCCATATGGGGGCAAACTCGGCAGGAGTTAGGACCTGTGCACTATAGGGGGATTTTTTTGGTCCCCTTAGATGTAGAGATTTAAAACAAGTCATGTTGGGTGTTGGGTCGGTGTGGCCTGTCTGGAGCTCGGCCCAGCCGTGTCTGTGCCATTCTATGCTGAGGTTGGCAAGGGCTTGGCACAGCATGGCCCACAAGCCCGAGCTGGGCCGTGCCCTCAACAGGCCGGTTTGGCCCGGTCTAACCTATGGGCATTTTTCTTTCTTTTCTTTTTTCTTGTTTTAATTCCAGGACTTATATTTAATGCTACATGTGAATTGAAAAGAGTATTTTCAAATGATCCACCTTAAACAGTTAAGTAATAATTTCATTGGGTTGGAGGAAAGAGTAGCATCATTTTATTGTGTTGGAGGAAAGAGTAGCTTCCCAATGCTAATGCCCATTTAAGGAAGGATAATGACATCGTTACCATCTTGGAAAAGATAATTTACATCCAAATGAATTAATGCCAGTACCCATAGGTTAATACTCATATCAATTAATACCATCTTAAGAAAGATAATTCCCATTGTCCTATCCCAGCCATAAAGCCCATAACCCATTAACCAGGTTACCTGGCCAGGCCTAGACATGCCGGGCCGAGGCCGCGCTATGCACAAGCTAGGCATGTGGGCCATGCCATGGGCCACCGCCCCTAGCCCATCACTGCCTGTGCCTTAGAAGGGCTAGGCAGCCAGGCCCAATTTACGTCTCCACTCAGATGGAGCACCAAGTGGGCCCAACCCCCAATACACAACTTGTGCACCAAGTCAGGTGCATCAAATAACCACTATATATATATAGGAAATGCTAGTATGTATATCCTTCCCTCACCAAAGGTGATGCTTACATGGCTTTCCTTATTTGTACATGAGCATTCCTCCTTTTCATATACCTTTTTGTCTTTGTTGCACATGAATATTTCCAATTGAGCAAATATCCCTCACCTTATGATGAGGGAAGGATGCATGCTAGCATTCTCCTAGATGGGCCCCACCTAAAGTTCTCACAAAAAAAATGGTAAGCACTAGTTCTAATAGGATTATTTCCTTTTATATATATATCATGTAAGACATTGAGTTTTAGAGGGGGGAGGAAAACCTGTCTCTGTAGGTTCAGAAGAGTGAGTATTTCTTTTCTCAATTCCAGGTATTCCATACATACTGCTTTTGTTGGAACCTTTGGTTTCACATAAACCTGAAAAATTGAAAAGTGTGCTGTCAGAAAGGGGTACTAGATGGCAACACAAGCTATAAACTTAAATTTATTTCAATTACTAAATGGAGTTTGAGAATTAAATCTCTGAGCATTTAAATTGTCTAGAAAGTTCTCAAAGAAAATAAAAACGAACCCCAAGATCTTGTAAAGTCTGCTCAACCCTCTTGATTGTACGAACTCCAGCAGATGAGTTTGTTGTTTGCACCATTTGGTCTAGCACTTGTGTTCTCAAATATACCCGGAGCTGAAAATTTCCACAACAACCAATGTACGGCTCTCAAATCATTCACAGCAACCAGAAGCAGAAACAATATTTCTAAGAATAATTATTTACATACAGTAAATTATGAGATATTCCAATAAAAGAAATATTATAAGACATCATGATTATTTCAGTAGATTACTAAACTTCTACTGAACAATTTCAAATTAGATAATTAAATTAGAAAAACTGACAGTAAAGTTTTTCTGAAGTAAATCATCTACAGATTACTGCAATATAGTACTCATTTTAGTAAGTTATGAGCAAATAATTTCTAGTGAATAATTCAAACTTAAATAATTTAGTGCCACAAATAATAATTTTAGGTTAGATACAAGCAAATGTCCCTTCATTCAAAGATGACTTAGGAAAATCATCAGCATTATAGGAATATAATATAATCTAATATAATATAATATAAATAAATATCATACAACAAAACATTATCTAAAATAAAAAAAAAAAAACCAATGTTCTTCTATCCTCTATTATTTTGTCTTCATGAGTTTTCACTATAACACTCAGTGCCCATAAAATCCGACCTCAAGAATCTCTTAAAGAAGAATTTGGAAGAATGCAGAAAAGGGTGCAACAGTGGTCATCATCCTGATCCAACAGGGAGACAATGCACACAAAAATTCCTGTTTTAGGACAGCTAGGCTTTTCAACCTGGGAGCTACTAATAGCAGTCCAAATCTGAATATTTTTAAGACATTCCAATGTTCACTGGATCTTATCAGATATTAATTATCATATATGGATAAATCTGCAGAATCTTCCACATTTGAAGTGTCAGGCCTTCAATAAATACAGTCACAATGAACTCAGTCCAGACAAGGCCAAAAATTAAATGGATAGGACCATATGATCTTACTTTTCATGCAACCGTTCTACAGGGTGCAACTCAGAGAGAAAAACTGTTTACAAACTGGTTCTAGTCTGTGTGGGATTTTAAGCCAACTCAATATACGAGCTCATAAATGGTGTTGTTATTTTAATCTCCATTCTGTTGCTACAATGGGAATCAAATAGATGACGCATACAGCTGCTAGGTCTTAGCCATCCATTTCTTGGCTTGTTGGTGGTGTGCACAATGGTTGATCCCTTAAATTTAGCTAACTAATTTTTGAGTGAGTCAGCGACAGTTTTCTGCTGGGTGTGGCCCATCTGAAGAGCTAATGGGGCTAAATGTTTTAGTTAAAGCAAATACAAGACATATAATGGGGCACTTTTAAAGAATGGCTTCTCACAAGTGTTGTCTGCTGAGATTTCATTCAATAAAATCAGAGGAAATCAGTTCAACATATTCCTAAAATAGCTTTAAAAAAGTTAGTATTTGAAGTAACCAAACACGTGAGTAGTTAACATCAAAGAACTTTTTTGATGAATTGACATCAAAGATCTTAAACAAGCAAGAAGCATGTGATTCACATGGAATGAAAGAACATGATTACGTCACCCAATAATTTCCTTCATTTTGATCCACTGTCTACAATTTGTATTGGCAACATAATCTTAACCATTGAGATAATGCATACTTTTTATTAAATAAAAAAACTTATTGTCTTTTTCTCCCTTTTAGCATTTTTTTTCATATAACGAACGGCATCCTTTTCTCCTTTTAACTATCCATTATTCAATTTTTAAAACCATCTTAATTGATCCAAACAATCTAAGGAATCACTGGGGGAAAAAACTTGGCCCCTATTTTGATTCATTACTCATTTCTCCCCAACTAGCGGAGCAATACCCATTTTCCCACTCATGAATAACATCAATTTTAATAAGATATATGTCAATATGATGTTCCCAAAGTATGAAGAAATGAACCAAAATTGGCATATTAAGAACCCAAACCATGAAATAGAATGCTTCTAAATGAATTAAGAATTTGTGATGGTACACTAGAAATTAAAATATGATTACAACAGCATCTGTGTTATCTGAAAATGAGTCAAGTCATAGAATAGATAATGGAAAGAAAAGCAGAAAAGCAAAGAAACACAGCTCTAATGAATTGAGATATTGAGGTGCACAGTCTTAAAGACTAAAAAAAAAACATGTAAGAGCACTTGAAACATACCGATCAATCAGTAGCAGTAATTAAAATGAAAAAATAGAACCTACCATGCGAAGTGAGGCAGGTATAGAGGCACTCTCTGCTGTGGATGTCAAAGGTGCAATAGGGGTAGCTCTTGGCTGAACACTGGAAGAATGCAACCCAGATTCAATTGCCACAGTTGACTTCTCAATACCTTCAATACCAACATTTGTATTTACTAGCAAATCTGATTCCTCAGCACCCTGTGCAGAGAAAATAATAAAAATATTAGTCAATCAATGAAGGTTCTCGTCTAGAGTCTGTAGAAGAAATTAGAGCATCCACCACAACTTTATGACTTTGAAGTGATGTAGGACAAACCCACAATCCATAGGCCAACCAGCCTTTGGGCCAGCCCATTTATTTCCTCGCTTCATTCTATTTAGAGTTTTTTATTTTTATGGTTTATGTTTTAACTTGTTTTTATGTTGGCTGAATTAATCCTAACTGTCAAGTTTTTGGATGCCCAAGATTAGTCCTAGGTTTAGATTTTGATTATTTAAATCTATGTAATGCTTCTTTCAAAAATAGTGATTAATGATAGAGAGAATTTTGGGTCATTTTTACCTCCTTCCTGTGAAAAGAATGGCATAAGGCCTAACATCTTTGAGCGTGAAGCTCTTCCCCTACCCACCCTGTATTGATCCCTTTTCTGCATCAAGAAGCCTATAACTACTATAAATAGTTCCTATCTTTTTAAAGAGAGGTAGTAGGTTTTAGGACACTGCAGTGAATGAGGTTTGACATGGGAGAGAGAGAGAGAGAGAAAGAGAGAGATCTTGCTCTATATTATTAAGACAGTGGTTACTGTTTGCTTGTTTCTTGAGATGAACACATTTGGCCAAACCCACGAAACTAGATCCACAAAATAAGGCTCTGGTGATAATGATGATGATCAAGAATCAAAGAGCCATAATTTGAGTTCCAAGGGATCCTTCTGAAGGTAATTAAGTTTGTCATCATATAAATTCCCTGTTTTCTCATGTGAAGTGCAGAAGGCTAATAATCAGGTTTACTTATTACAAAGCATCAAAGCTACAGCCAACAACATCCTGACCCAAGATCACTTCAAACAGAGTACATGCCTCAAAAATCTATCTACATATATAGTACGCCAAAACCAGTATGACACCTCTTAGAAATTTCTGTAAGATGAAAATGCCTCCCTAAGCTATCTTACAATGACAACAGAATAAAAAGCATTAGTAATTTCATAACCTCAAGAATTAAAGGAAAATGTGGTAAGGGCACACAATCCCACTCTATTTATAACCTTGTAAAATTGTGTTTGGACATGGACCGTCACTGATAACCATCATAATGAATTTATTTTGGCAAACATCAACAATAACTCTTTAGCACCCCATCCATGTCGTGGTAATAATGGTTGGCCAACCCATGGGTGAAAATAATGATGAGACCGACTATTTCCATTAAAAACTATATTGTTCATTAAGATTTCTTGTTTTTCTTATATATTTTTTCTTCATATTGATTATATGTACTTCTTCATGACAATAATTTGTAATCCTTCTTTCTTTCCTGTTAACTCGATTTGCAATGCTTTTCATTATGGAAGTTTAGACAGTCTTTGTGATTTTGATTTGTGGATTTTTTTTTCTCAACAATTTCACTTTAATCAACTGTCCTGTTTTATTGGGAATTTTTTTCTAGAAAGTTTTATATTTTCCCTGTTAATACCTTAAGTTCATGATTTTTCTGATGAGAAAAACTTACATACGTGTACATAGTTTCTTTTTTTTTTTTTTTTTGGTTTCTCTCTATCTTCACGTTTCTCCTGGCCTTTTTTACTTTTTGATATTATTTACATTTTCCTTCAAGAGTAACAGAAGCTGTATTAATGAGAAAAGAGTAAAGAGGGCATGGGTGAAAATAATGATGACACCCACTATGTCCATTAAAAACTATTTGGTTTATTAAGATTTCTTGTGTTTCTTATGTATGCTTTCTTCTCACTGATTATATATACTTCTTCACGACAATAATTTGTAATCTTTCTTTCCTGTTAACTCGATTTGCAATGGTTTTCATTAAAGAAGTTTTGACAGTTTTTGTGATTTTGATTTATGGATATTTTTTTTTCAACAATTTCACTATAACCAACTTTCCTGTTTTATTGGGAAATCTTTTTAGAAAGTTTATTGGGAAAATATGTTATTTTCCCTGTTTATACCTTAAGTTCAAAATTTTCTTAAGTTCAAAATTTTTCTGATGAGAAAAACTTACATAAGTCTCCATAGTTTTTTTTTTCCCTCCATCTTTACATTTTTCCTGCCCCTTTTTTCCATTTGGTATTATTTACCTCATCCTTTAAGAGTAAACAGAAGCTGTATTAATGAGAAAAGAGTAAACAAGGCATGAGGCCCCAACAAGTTGATGGAGACAGACCATAGGGAACAAAGAAAGAACATATACTAGCTAAAACATTTCAGTCATATTCTCCTAGTCACCACCTACTCTTGCCGAGGCACCTGCTTCTTAGTTTCCTTCTCTCAAATTATGGTGGATACTTGCATTTGCAATTGTTGTAAGTGCCTATATCTCATTCAGGGTGTAGAAGAACCACATGGCCTTCTTTCATGCAACTAGCTCATGAGATTGCATTTGCCAAATGGTGCTCCATAATAACTGGCCCATAAAGACTGGCCCATAAAGACTGGCCAAAACTAACAAGAGTCTCTCTTAATTGCCTCATCTTCACTCTGTTAAGAGTCTGCAACACCCACTAGACCCAATTCCCCATTTGACAAACAAAGTGAAAGTATATTTGGGAGGACAAATTTCCTGGGTCAAATTTTAGTAATTAATCTACGGCCGTCGAACAAAAGGCCTTTCCATTGGCATGGGTGGGGTGGGCTGCATTGGGACGCAAGTGATTTTGCAAATGAGAGGAACCGGGTTTATCACACTTCTTATGGGGCATGTGTATTTTATTTATTCATTTGTTTTTAAGGTTTCTCTACAACAGGAAACACTCTTTTGAATATAATTTTTTTATTGAAAAAGATCCTGATAATTTCAAGGATTCTCCTTCAATTCTTTCAGTCTTTTTTTTAATATTTCTCTCATCCAAATATATATATATAGGTAACATGACTCACCTTACACATATGCTATTATTCTTGTCATCTTTTCATTTCTTTAACCCTCTTCTTTTTCCTCCATTATTTTTATTTTTAGTTAGAAAAATAGAACTATTTCAAGCTTCAAAAGTAGAAATACCTTTTCTATTTCCATTACATTAATTTACAATTTTCTCTCAAGCAGTTTTGATAATTTATTCGGGCTTTAGATGTCATGAAATTATTTTTAATTTTTTTAATTGACTGTCTCTAGCATTGATTAGAAAATTCTTTCCTTTTGATATTCATAAGGTATCTTTCTTTTGTTCTAGATAGAAAATTTTCATTTTTTTTCCTTCTTTATTTATAGTGTGCTATAGCTTTTTCATTTTATCTTCTTACTTTTTCCATCAAAAAAAGTGTGCATAGTATTTATGAATTTTTCACTTTTTGGAATTTTCTTTCTAACCCTTTCAAGATTTTTTTGCATCCTATTTTTTTATTTAGTTCTAGTAGGCACTCTTTTAATTTTAAGATTTCTATTTCTTTTAATTTTAAGATTTCTATTTTCCAATCTTAATAGAAATTTCTAGTTTCCAATTAAAGAAAGGCTAAGAAGCACGGACACTTCTAAGAAAGTGACGTGTCCGTGTCGGACACGTGTCGGACACCGACACTCCTCGGACACTCTCGGACACGTGTCCGATACTATTTAGCCGTGTCCATAATTAAGAACTAAAAATCTTAATTTCGGACACTTGTTTGATACTCTTTTTGCAACGTGTCCCACAATTCCTAGCTCGTGTCTATGACTAAAAAATAAACATGTGGCTAATATCTCTTAGACACTTTGTTAATACGTGGTTATTATAACTTGTAAACTTGATATATAACAATTTTATACCATGGAAAAATATATGATTGTAAATATCAATCATATCATAAGCAAAAGACAAATAAATATTTCACTAAAGAATAGGCCTCAAGATTGGCTTCTCTTTTGCTTTTTTTTTTTTAAGGGAGGGGAAAGAGATGATCCGCCTTTTTTTTTATATGGATTTTATGGAACTATGGATATTTTATGTTTAATAATTATGAATTATGTTTTAGTATTGTATTGATATTTAATAATTTGATATGTTTGCTAGTTGATAGGTGAATTTTTATTTGTTGATTGCTAAATTGATTAAAAAAGTTAAAATGATATTAGTTTTTTAGTAGATGATTATATATATAAATTAATATATATTATTCACGTGTCCATGACGTGTCCGTGTCCTGCTTTTTTGAGAAATGCCGTGTCGGCGTGTCCGTGTCGTGTCGTATCCGTGTCCCGTGTCCGTGTCCATGCTTCTTAGAAGAAAGGTTCAAGATTCTTTTGTAGTGTGCTTTATTGTCTATATTTTATTTCTAATCACTATCCGTCTTTTGATCTTTTGTAATTTTCCCCTTTCTCGAAACAATTCAAATGCTATAATTCATTTTAGAATTGTCACTTGAAATAGTTTAATAATGTTTTTAAATATTTTTCACTTGGAATAGGCTTTTACGTTTTTAACTTATTCATATATTTGTGACAAGAAGCCACAGCATGGGCTTGTTTGTAGCATCAAATCTAATAAATTAAGCAAATGGAAGTATTTGTTAAGAGTCTGACATGGGTATCTCACGATGAGAATAAGTTGGAATTGCTCTCTAAATGATCTTACATATCATATTAATCATGTACAACATAATAGTATTATCTCTGCCTAGCAAAGAATAATAATAATAGAACGATCTCTCTGAATTACATTACAAAAACTATTATATTAAGAGAGCAATGTCAATTATAGTAATTATTTCCTATATTAAACATACCAGTCATACTAACTACCTATTAATGACCTTTCCACACTAAACTTATGATACAATCTACATATTCTCCTTCTAATCGCTTTGATTCAGATCTCCAATCATCTTCAGTAATATCAGACATGTCGCTCTTTAATATCAATTAGAGATCCAAATCCAAATTAGGAAGAAAAGCTCCAACCAGATTCAGGGTTTTGTGTCAATAATTTTCACAATAATTAGATCTCTAAATATATTTTGATTAGCAAGTACCCAAGCATACTTCTTTTTCTAAAAAAGATCCTACAATTTGAAAATATGAACCTTCTAGATTAATCATTCCTTATTAATTGTAGCCTCGTGCACTGCACAAGATTTTTGTTAGCATATGATTCATGACAGAAGAATGGATCTTCTATCATCCATTACAAGGTATCGAGGGAGGTTCAAAATACTCTTCTCAGGCCTTTTGGAGCTTGGCATTCTAAACTAAGTCAGCCAATGTCATACAAAGTTGAACCCAGAATCAAAGGTTAAGGGGGTTGTTTTGTCTTTCACAAGTGTATGTGCAATTTGCATGTGTAAGCTCAATACGTGATTCATTTTACAGTGTTTGTCTACAAGCACCATTTTAACGCATTTGACACATGCTGCATTTTACAATATTTGTTCTGACTTACATAAGTAAATGTATGAAAATAATTCTTTAAATTATGTTTAAACAAATATGGATATTTTCCGTCAATTCCATGCAAACAAATAGGCTCAGTTGACAATGAATGCCTATTTATTCCAATTCTTCCATGCAAACAAACAAGCCCATTTGAATCGATTACTTCCCATGTATTCCCATTCCATGCAAATGTACTGGACAATTTGAATCAATCACTTCCAATGTCTTCCAATTCACATGCAAACAAATGGCCAATGTGAATCAGTTACTTCCTTAGTATTCTAATTCCATGCAAACAAAGGAGCCCATTTGAATCAATTGCTTCCTACACATTCCAATTCATGCAAACAAACAGGCCAATTTGAATCACTTACTTTCTACGTGTTCCAATTACATGCAAACAAACAAGGCCATTCCATGAATGAGTTTCTATGTATTCCAATTCCATGCAAACAAACATGCCCATTCCATCAATGAATTCATGTGTTCCATCTCCATGCAAACTAAAAGCGCGCCCCCCCCCCCCCCCCCCCCCCCCACCCCCCGTACACACAGAGACAGAGATGAGGAAGATAGGAATGGAGGGGAGGAAACAACTATGAGTGAGAGAGAGAGAGAGAGGATGAGAAAAACAGAGCAAAAGAAGGGGGGGGGGGGGGGGGGAGATAATCAGAGAGCAATTGCATTGGCTGCGTCAGCACCTTAACGGATGTGTGCATATAGATACAGTTTTACCAGGTGAGAGGTGAGAAAAAAATTAATGAAAAATAAGCCATTTACATACCATATTTCACATGAGAATCGATTACTTAATATACACCAGTTTAAAATTACATATGCAAATGGCTGCAAAATAAAACTTATCAGAGGGAATGCCGCAACATGCTCTTTTTAAATTGACATCATACATCAAAGTAGGTGCTTTAAAGGGAAGAAGCTTAAAGCAGTCACCATCCAATATATTGATATATCATTGAGGCGTCTCAAGGAAACCTGAGGGCTCTGGCATTTTCTGACCAATTTTTCATTATTGAAGTTTGGTCAAGGGAGGGATTCAACAAGTCAAAGATAAGAGCTTAAAATGTGTGAACCTATACCACAAAAAATAAAAAAATAAAAAAAAGGGGCCCAAAGGAAAGAATTGGAGTGGGGGAAAGTTTTATCCAGCAGTCCCGCTTATAATAGACCCCTCTACTATATTTTTTGCATGGCACACTGGTCAAACAAATTCATTTTGGTCATGTGACAAACCAAACAATCCTATGGAATTCGATTGGAATTTCAGGACATTTTCACCTGAAATCCAACAACTCAGACAAAACTGCTTTGGTTGTAGGGGGGAAAAAAAGAGAAAGGCTGAAACTACTATGGCTGCACTGTCCTTTTATTTGTCTAGCTTCCAAAGAATGGGCGAACCTTCAATTGTTGCCCCGTTTCACACTAACTCTGTCACCAGGAAATTCAGAAATAAGTGGAACCTATAGTGGGGGCCAACCAATCGAAAATCTGAGCCACTAAATTAAAAACAAAAGAAATGGGCCCTAATCTAATTGCATGAGCCCTAGCAAAATTTCACTATGACAGGGAAAAAGACCTTAAACAAATCTCACTCTTATAGGACATAAGGCCCAAACAAAATTTCACTTAAATAGAAAAAAGAGTCATAGCAAAATTTCATTCTAAAACATTGCCCTCACAAATTTCACTATAATAGAAAATAAGCCCACTGTTAGATTGCTCAAATATAATTTTTTATAATTTAAAATTGTAACAAAAAAAAACTGAAACTTAGAAATTTTTGAAAAAATATGAACAAAATCTCAAATCTCGGTCATGAAGAAATAACATGTTGCACTATTAACTTAGTAGAACAAATTAAAATATCAATTTATTATTTTAAACTTTAATATCTGTTTATATTTTTACATATAAGTCTACTAATGTTTACTGCCAGTCTTAAGCCCGGGTAAAGAAGAAGAGTTGTGTTAGGTAAGTTAACAGTAATGTAAAATTTTGTCACAGCCCAAACATAAAATCTAATATAAAAGTATTTTGAGATCCTACTAGCGCATTTCCCCCCTCAAGTGACATACCACAGCGCCACCCAATAGCAATGGAAAATAGGCAAGGGCTACCGCACCATTCTAAACGAGTGCGGCCAAAAAAGTTAGCCCAGAAGAAGAGAAGGAATCGACTTGGTACTTGAAATATAGGTACTTTAACAGGCAATAGCATAGAGTTGGTCAAGGTAATGAAAAGAAAAAAGGTTGGTGTAGCCAATTTACAAGAGACAAAGTGGAACAAGGATAAAGCTAAAGAGCTCATACATGGTTATAAACTTTCTTGTGCGGGAAAGAGCAATATTAGAAATGATACAGGTATAGTTTTAGATAAGGATTTGAAAGAGAAATTTGTTATGTAAAGATATTGGGTGATAGAATTATAGCAACTAAACTAGTATTAAAGGAAGACATAATTCATATTATTAGTGTATAAGCAAGATTAGATAAGAGTGTCAAGAGACAATTTTGGAGGGAGATGGATGGTTTGCTACAAGAAGTCTCAACTAGTGAAAAGATGTTCTTAGGAGAGGACTTAAATGGGCAAGTACAAAAGGATAGTGGAGGGTATGAGAGAGTGCATGGAGAACAAGAATTTGTAAAAAGGAAAGAGTTAGGAGGCACTATGTTGGATTGTGCATTATCATTTGACCTTGTAATAACAAACATCTTATTTAAAAAGGAGAGGAGCATTTAATTACCTATAAAAGTGGAACTAGCAAGAGCCAGATAGACTTTTTTCTAGTTAGAAACATGACCAATTGGCTTGTAAGGACTATAAAGTTATTCCAGGAGAGAGTCTAACCACACTACATAGCTACTAGTTTTAGATATTTGCATTAGAAGTAAAAAAAGGTGTAGAAAAGAAAATATGCCCTAAAACAAGGTGGAGTGTTTTAAAAGGAGAAAAAAAACAACAATATTTAAAGATAAAGCGATTGAGGAGGGAGAATGAAATTGTGAGGGAGAAACTACAACAACGTGGAATCAAATGGTTACCTGTGTTAGGAATGCTGCTACAAGGGTGCGTTGAGAGTCGAAGGGGAAAAGATACTATGATAAAGAAGCTTGGTGGTGGAGTGTAGACGCCAAAGAAGTTGTCGATAGAAAAGACGTTATAGAATTTGGCAAGGGACTAGGAATATGGAAAACTATGAGATGTATAAGAAGACAAAAAAACAAAACCTAAGAAAGTTGTAAGTAATGCAAAGCTCAAAGCATATGATGACTATATAATAGGTTGAGAACAAGAGAATGAGAGAAGGAAATTTTTAAGCTTGCAAAAATAAGGCAAAGGAAAAATACAGACTTAGACCACGTCAAATGTATTGAAAGTAATGACCAAAAAGTTTTAGTAAAGCACAATGATATCAAAGAAAGTTGGAAAGCATGGCTAAGCAAAAAGCCAGGGACAAAAGCCTTAAGCTTGGAGATAGCAATACAAAACACTTCTATTCTTTGGTGGAATGTAGGAAGAAGGGATCCTTTATATCAGCTATTAAAAACTCTCAGGCCATGATGCTCACTCAGCCAAAGGAGATTGAGGCAGCCATTGTTGAACACTTCCAATGTATTCTTGCTCCTTCAAATTTGATAAACAACTCTACCGTTGACCTCTCAATCTTGGGTCTCTAGTTTTCTTAACTCTACTGACAAGAACAACATTTCAGAGCCTGTATATGTTTTTAAGTAGTCTCAGGCCTCAAGATTAATTTTCAAAAAGTGCTATGTTGGGTGTCTTAAGTGATGATCCCTAGCTTCAACTTTTCGCTGCCACTATGGGTTGCAAAGTGGATACATTTCCCTCCACGTGCATTGGTATCCCCTTGTGCATTGGTAAAGTGCCCAAATTAGTTTGCAACACTATGTTGGAAAGACTGGAGAAAAAGCTATCTTCATGGAAAGCTAAGTACTTATTGTTGACCCATAAAAAATTACAAATGTTGAAATGAAGACATTACAAGCAAATTCCAAACCAGGGGCACATATACCTTAGGATTGTTAAATGCCAAGTAAAGTACTGCATTCAAATGTTCAGAGCTGATGCAATCCACCCAAAAGACTTCAGATGAGCTCAGAGTGTAATAGTTCAAATTTCAGAATTAGTGGATTTCATTTGGTCACTTGACTCACCAAACTTCAAATTCAAAGTTTATTGGCTCAAAGTTTAGGGGTCATTGTACACCCAAGCTTCTGGGTTACCAAAGCGGCTGAAAATCACATGTCAACTCCAAATTATGCTTAGGAATGATGCTTCAAAATTTTAAAGCATTTGGACTTCATTGTAGTTCAAATTCAAGTTTTAGTAACTGTCTTCCAGCTCCTAAGGGGAACTGTGGCAATAGACACTTCTACATGTTAGAATTAGCTGAAACTCCTAGAGGAAGCTCAAATTATATTCAGGAGGAACTCTACAAAATTTCAAGTCAAATGGATGTCATTTGACCGAAAGTCAACAAACATGTCAACTTTGGGTCAATGACCCCCAAGACATGGAGTCATTGACCAAAGTCGTGTTTCTAAATAACCGAAGTTGATGAAATTTGGACACAAAGCTTAAATCATACTTAGAAATGATTCTGCAAATTTTCAAGCGGAGAGAACTTTGTCTGACCCTACTTCAACCACATGTCAATTAGGAGTCCATGACCCCCAAGTCATGGGGGTAACTGACTAAAAATCCTACTTTTGGGAGGCCAAAGCTGATAAAATTCAGATCAAAGACTCAAAATGTGTTCAAAGTCAATTCCCCAAAGTTTCAAATCAATTGAACATTATTCGGGTAGAAAACAAGCTGACTGCCTGCAATACAAGAGAACATTGACTTTAAACATGCAGCAAATGGGTCACTATTCGAAACCCTGCTTCCACAAATCCAAACGACATGAAATTTTAATGGACACTTCAAGATGCCCTAGACATCAGTCCTCCAAGTTTCAAATCAAACCGAGGTCATTTGGGCCTCAAACAACTGAAAAAATGACCCATTTTCATAAAATGTCAACAAGGTAGTTAACCAACTTTAGAAGGTCAAAACGGGCTTAAATTCTATGGCACACTCAAAATAGTGTTAAAAAGCATCCCTTCAAGTTTCGTAAAGATCAGACATAATTTGGGCCCAAACTAGTGAAAATGGGTCACATATACAAAAATACAAAAATTAGACCTATTAGTGACCGCGGCCATGGTCACTGACACCTGTGAAGCGGTTCCTGGCAGTTTTCAACGATTTTCTTCACTTTATTTCAAACTCCAACCTCCCATAACTCCCAAAACCACCTCTGAGGTCTATAAGAGGCAGGTTTTGGCACTTAGGAAAAGGCCCAAGCAAATTCAAAAAAGTTCCAACAAGCTCAACAAGTTCAAAGCTTATTAACAAACAAGTTCTAAGAATTCACAAGGCTTCTAAGGCACTGCAAGCACTCCAAGCCTACTTCTTCTTCTCCTCCTCACTAACTTAAGGTGAGAAATAGTTCAGAGAAGAATAGGAAGCATGCGTATCACTTAGAGAAGATGGGTGCAAGGGCCATGAAACATAAAAAGGATGAAGCCTATTTCCTTTGGTTTTATCACTTGGAAGGGTTTTGGGCCATCTCGGAAGTTGTGAACAAGCCTCTTTAGGCTTCATTCTGTTCCTTGAAAATAATAGGTTTAGAATGACACAACTTTAGCTTCATTCTGCTTGTATAAAGCACCCTTTTTAGATTTGTACAAAAACGATCCATAACCAAAAAGTGATGATTACCAAATGTATTAGTCGATTCCACGGCTAAATTAAACACTCTTGGTGGTCATTCAACACTCCAAAAGTCGAAAAACACAAGCTCCAACACTCTAAAGGCATCAAAGAGGCGAAACAGAGAAGAAATGGGGACAAGCAGTTGCGTTTTCAGCCCTTTTTCATGTATTTTCTTGTAAAATCCAAGTTTAGATCACATCTAAGACCAGAGGGAGAGGTTGTAAATTTTCAAAACTTGTAAACAACTTGCATTCCCGCAGTCAGAGCATTTATACCCAAGTAAACAAAGGGAAGTTAATGATGAATTGTAATTATATTTTCCATTCTTCTTAACGCCTGAAGTGTATGAATGTTGGACTTGAATCTGTTGTATTTCACATCACATTTCGAGCACGATCATTAATCATTGGGGGGTAGAATTTGTCTGATCCAATCCGCACTTGTCAACCTCTCGATATACTATTTATCCATTCTCAAATGCCCAACTGAGATCATCAACCATATTGAAAAGTTGCAACGTGAGTTTCTTTGGAAAGGAAAAGCAAACTCAAAGAAATTGCACCTGGTTAATTAGAATATTGTTTGCTCCCCCAAAAAATCTGGGGGCCTGGCTTAAGATCTTTACGAACCATAAATCAAGCTTTGTTGGGTAAGTGGAGTTGGAGATTAAGGGAGATTCAGATGGCTTTTGGAGAAGCATTTTGTTGGCTAAATACAGTATTCGGAGAGATAGGTGGGATACCTCTCAACCTCCTCAAAGGTGCTATAGCATTTGGAAAGGGATTTGCTCTATTAAGGATGCCTTTGTTGTCTTCATTCGCTTCCGCGTAAGGAATGGTAACAATATCTCCTTTTGGAATGATGTTTGGGTTGGTGATGCTCTCCGGCACTTTTGTTCCCAAACCTTTATCTCTATGCAAGGAACCGCAATGCAAAGGTGAGGGACTACCTAGGCATTAGCGGCACAAGCACTCTTTAGACTCCCATCTTCAGAAGGAACCTCTCCAAGTTAGAACTCCATTTGTTACACCTTTTCAACATTCAAAATGGAATATGTATTCCAAAAGAGGGTTAGGATTGTAGGCATTGGGCTCTTTCAAACAATGGAGTATTTTCAGTGACTTCATTATTCCACTCCTTTTCCCAAAGGCCCTCTACCTCGATTCGTTGGTCTTCTCTATGGAAGCTTAAGGCTCCTCCAAGAGTGTTAGCTCTTGCTTGGCTTGCTCTTCGTAAGAGAATCCTCACCTTGGACAACCCTCGTAGACGGAACATGATAATTGTTAATGCTTGCCGTCTTTGCCTTGTCGCAGAGGAATCGGTAGATCATCTTCTTCTCCACTACAACATGCTTTGGTCTTCAGTTCTCAATGGCTTCAACTGCAACTGGGTCCTCCCTCGTTCCATTCCTCATCTGTTCGAAGAGTGAACATGTCTTATTGCTTTTTTGAAAGGCAAGATGATGTGGCAAGCATCTGGACTCTTTGGAAAGAGAGGAAAAAAAAAGGTGTTTCGATGGAATTGCCTCACCAAAAGATGACATCATATCCAAAATGAAATCTTGTGTGGCCTCTTTGGTTTCCATCCTTCCAGACTTCTAGGGCATTCCTATGGACTTCATCTTGTTCAATTGGAGGGATGTCATCTCATCATAACTATGGCTCTTCCCCTCTCCTGGCTCTTTATTCTTAAGAGCATCTTTAGGTTTTTGGTTGTTTCTTTATCCTTTTGAGTGGTGATTGTATTTTTTTTTGGGTTTCCCCTACTACTTCTCAATATAGTTCTTTTATACTACAAAGCTTTTGATCAATACAAGTTACTATTTCCAAGAAAAAAAAAAGGCCTATAGATGTTGCTTAAATAGAAGAGGCCATCAAGCACTCCAATCCTTTCAAATCGCCCGGGCAAAATGATTTCAATGGATGAGTTAATTGCTCAAATTCGAGAGTTCGTACCTTGATGTATGTTAATTGCAGATGATATAGTGGTGAACGTAAATCAAGCGATAGCGTGAATGAAAAACTTTAGAAATAGAGGGAGACTTTAGAATCAAAAGGTTATAAACATAAGTTGTATAAAGATATAATATATGGATTGAGGGTTTAGTGGGCTTTTACAAAGAGCCAAAACTATTGTGAGAATTGAAGCCTAAGAAGTACCACAAAGAAATTCTTTCTATAATCTTGGCTCGATAATTAGTAAGGATGAAGAGATTGATGAAAATGTTGAACATAGAATAAAAGCAGGATGGTTGAAGTGGAAACTTGCTTCTGAAGTACTTTGTGACCGACCAATACCCATAAGATTTGAGGATAAATTTTATAGGACTGATTAAGCCAGCTAATACCTATGGAGCAAAACGTTAGCCAACCAAAAAGCAGCATATGCACAAAGTAGAGATAGCAGAGATGAAATGTTGCAGTAGATGTGTGGAAAACTAAAGAGGATAAGATTAAAAATGAGCAATTTCGAAAGCATTTAGGGATATCATCAATAAGGAATAATATTATTAAAAAAAACCCGTTTGAGATTATTTGGGCATGTCCAATGTAGGCCAACAACAATGCCGGTAAAATAAAATTTGGCTATACAAGTTGAGAGCCCACCAAGGGGAAGGGATAGGCCGAAGAGGACATGGATGGAGGTACTAAAAATAAAATTGAAGAAGTGCAACTTATCTAAAGATCTGGCTCATGATAGAAGGGAATGGAGCAACAACATTCATGTAGCATACCCCAATATAGTTAGGACAAGGTTTTTATGATGATGATGTTGTATTACATTTTTACATAGATATATTTTTTTTTATATTTTTTTTGAAATGTTTCACCGAAGTTCCAAAATTGGCTGAAACATTTTAGTCTGGTGGGCAAACCAAAACCAAGTCTAAACTAAATTTCACAATTATGACACTCACAATAAGAGCAAGTTTGTGCAATGTGATTTCTGCAGAAATGTATCCGTGTTTCCTGACTCTTTTGAATAGATTTGTTTGGTGCAACCTAAGTTGCCACGGTAAATTAAAAATAAATAGCGATTAAATCCTTGCTTCCTCAATTTTAAAATAGTTCATTGGAAATCTTTGCTTCCTCAATCCAAACCATTTAAAATCAAACTGCACAGGTGGGCCGCACAAATAGTGCATGCAAGGTTCTCAACTCATCATCAAATCAAATCGAGGTTCCTATGTTCGACTAATCACCACTTTAATTGATAATACGAGCACATGTGTGTGTCTCGAGAGAGAGAGAGAGAGAGAGAGAGAGAGAGAGAGAGAGAATTATATATTTTTGAATAGCAACCCATATTTATTTTAAAAGCCAACCAACAAAAGAGAGAATTTTATATGGTTACCTATAGGAATAAACTCAATGCGGGCAAGCATGCAAGTGACAGCATCAGGAAAAAAAAACAAACAATCAAAATCTTGCTATGTGCAACTGTGCAAGGCTCTGTTATAGTGAATCAGTATAGAGCTCTCTATGATCAAAGAAGGACCCAAGTTCTTAATAAATTCCAACCAAATTAAACAATTACAATTTTTTAATCAGCAATGGTTGAATTTAAGAAAAAAATTAACAATAAATAAATAAATAAATGAGTGGATGCTGGGTACCATTGGATGGATCATGACATCTGCTCATTCAACTAATCACATGTAAAAACACATGATCAGTCCAACGAAACGCCCAACCCTGAACAAAGTGAAATTCAGACAAGCTACAATGCACAAAGTGGTTGTAGGTTTGACTGGATTGGATTCCAACCTCTCTCCCTAGACTTCTGAAGTCTACAATCAAAGCTCAAAGCTCAGTCCACTGATTTGTGTGCGCGCGCACGAGAGAGAGAGAGAGAGAGAGAGAGCTTGCAACCGCATGTTCATCAGTGCACCCTCCAATTTGTCACAGGAATTCATCACTAGCTCTGACCAGCCACCATCACCACCAGAGAATTTTCAATGAGAGATCTGTTATGGATCATGCCAAGCTCACCAACCCATTGTTTTGCAATCAAAATCCTCATCCTATACGATAGAATTTGAGCTGATTTAAAGAGTGAAAGCTGGGAAAGACGGAGACTAAAATTACAGGGAGACGAAGAGTGAGAGCTCGGGTTTTGTGGCAATTTTGAATACACAAGTCAGCCAAATTTGTTGGGTAGTTTGTCGGTGTTCTACAATGGGTGAAAGCAAAGCAGCTGTTACTGGAGGTGCAAAATGGCATAGGGATGCGTGTAATTAGTCCAGCGTGGACTGGATTTGGGTGAAGCAATGCTGGTCACAAAGAATAGGTAAAGACACTCCATTTACATGGTAGATCTGATGGCAGCAAAACAAGGCTCTGGATTTCTTCTCCAATATCTTCTTTTTTCTCAAGTTTTCTGTTCTCAAAAAACACTAGGATCAATCTATTAAAGGTGCGACTGCCGACTGAGAGATGCATTTCTTGGAGACCTTGAGCATAGAGTGATAAAAAAATGGATAAGAAAGGTAGAGTTCGTGTTTGCAACATGCCAATTACATTGAATAGGTTAAGAACTATGTATAATCAAATACAAATACCCTGTTTTTCGGATCGTGCCATACATATGGAGGAGCCCTCCAGTGCATGACATGCTCATGGAGCTAACGGTGGGGCCCACATTGGGATGTAATGGCGGGACACAAGTTCTAGGTCGGTCCTACATATGTAGAGATTTGCAGTTCACACTATCGTGATAACCCCTAGATCAAAGACCTCCAAATTTCATCCCTTAAAATCCACGCAAAGTCAATCCAATGGTGTTGTCCATTCGGATGGATGCCAAAAAGTGCAATTGGTGACTATCATGGGTGCATGGTCATTTCAAATGGGTGATCAGGTGGGCCCCACTAATGGGAATGCACAGAGATGCACAAAAATGAGGTGTGCACTTGAGAAATTTCATATATATAGGGGAATATTCACGTGAATATCTCCCTCACCATTTTTTTCGTGAGAACTCTAAGTGAGGCCTACTATATAGTCCATCCAAATGGACCACACACACGACCCTCCTGAATTACACCCACCCACCAATTTTAGTAAAATTCAAACAAACATGACCGTTGGATTGACTATACACCCATCTGAATGGATTGATCTCGTGGGTCACAGATAAAGGGGTTAGGGACATGTTATTGGGGCTAAACTCAACATCTAGGGTGATCTCATATGGATCTTTTCATCCCCCCCCCCCCCCCCCGCCCCCCCGCCGACAGGATCCACACTCCACACTGGGCCCCACGGAGGTTTATGCACTTTCTGCCCATGAGGGATGTATGCATACGAAGATTGTATACATCATGGTTCAAAATAGCAGCTGCTATGCTTGCCATCAGCCATATCAGTTGAGGCAGATACACTATTTTGAAAATAGCAGTGCTACCATCTAAAACCTAGTAGAACTAGGCAATTTTAATTTAAAACATTAATTTTTCCTATTTCTTCTCATCCATAGCCTTTTCCAAAGTTGTTTCTACCCTTATACGGTCCCAAATCACTAAAAAACACAAGATTGGCTACTGTAAAAGATTCCGCCGCTAACTGCTACGTATTGCTGCAACCACTACGCAGCATTTTGGCTACTAGCCGCTACAACCTCCACAACCGCTATTTTAATCCTTAGTATATATAGACTTATGGTTTTATGTTGTTTTTAATAAAATTCATTGTCACCCACTAAAGGAAAAACTATTACATAAGGCTTGCATGGATTCCAAAAAAAAAAAAAAACTAGCAAAATAAGGAGTTTGAAGATTACTTGCAAGAAATGTCATCCATAAAAATTAATAAAAACCAAAGCATACAGCCAGCAGTTTCTGCTCATGAAAATTATCAAAGCTAGAATATTTAAATGTATTGCTACTCTCAAATGAAGTAAACTCACTTCATGTAAATCAATTGAGCACCCCAAAACAAAGTTATTTGAATTAACCATATCAGATGTCAATGAGAACCAGTCATTGTATAAATGATAAAAAGAGATACGCTGTAATTATAGATGAGCTGTAGATTCTGCAATAATAAATAATCCCAGACTTCAATGATAAGACCTGGATTTGAGCCTTTTGCGCTGAAACCAGCGGCAAAAATGAACTCAGAAAAGGAATAACAGAAAAAATATGCATAATGAAGCAGAAATATTAGCATTCTGACCTTGTTGATCATACGTGACTCCGCTATTCTCTTTGCTTCAGCAAGAATCTGGGATGGAAGAAACAAACAATTAGAGGAGTTTGGCCATACAACAAATTACACAAACAAAGATGATATAAAACCGAACCATCCGAAAAGTAATAAGTAAATAAACAGAAGAAAAGGAAAAAAGATGATACAAAACAGAACCTAGAACACAAATTTCAATGTTTCATCATCATTCTCACATATATGAAGTAGCAAACACAACACTCATACCTCAGCATCTTTTCTCTCTTGCTGCTTAGTTTGGGAGAGAACTGAAGACAGTGCACGCTTTCGCTCAACCTCCTGAGTAATATTGTAAGGCTCCTACATCAAGCAGCACACAATTAATCAAATGAGAGGCAAATCATAAGCACAAAGTGCCAAGCTTTGTTTTCCAAATGTTAAGAACACAAAGAATAGTTTCATGCATAATCACAGCATCAAGCAATCCAAAAAAAAGAAAAACCAACAAGAATATAATCACCTTAACAAGAGGGTGTTCAGAAACATCGCCAGAAGATGGAGCTCTTGCAACTAAAAGTGCTCTACAAACTGAAGGCATACACAAATAACAATCAGGATCCCCATGTTTAAATTTGTTCAAATAAGGACCAAAAAAGATACAATCGTACAAGATTGTCAAAGATAAAATCTAATATAAAAGAAAACTGTGCAAGATAACCCTGCAAGCTACCAGCATAATAACGACTCTTCAATTCTTCCACACTTCGAGAGGATGGGAACCTGTCAGCTATCACTATGAAGCGGAGATCAAATCGTTCACATAGATCAAATAATTGGTCTGTCTCTTCCTTGGTCCACATCTAAAAGAAGAGATCAAGGAGAAAGCAAGGTCATGAGTTGACGATGATATATGCAATCAGCAGATATTGTGATGTTAGGAACAAAAAAAGATGATCATCTGACAACAGTTCTATACATGATTAATGATCACAATAGATGATTACATACATAGAGAACCATAAAACAATAGCATAGTGATGACTAAATGTTATTTGCAGTGCAGCCCACTACTGACAGTCATAAGAAATACAGAATTAACACATATAATTTGTACCTACAGGATCTGTCAAATGCTTTTCATATTCCTCGTCAGTGTATTTGACAATGTCAACAGACTGCAAAAATACCATCTTAGAGAATATGTATCATTTTTCCCAAGAAAAGGGGGGGGAGAGAGAGAGAGAGAGAGAGAGAGTAGGCAGACAATTCAATAAAAAATCAGGGATAGTAGCACGGATTGAAAAAGCATACTAGTACATACTTTGTTATATTTTGCAAAAGAATAGTCGCCTGTTGGAGGAACACCATTTACAACTCTCACCTGGGAAAAAAAAAAAAAAAAAAAACCAGCATGGCACTTGAGAATCTTGAAAAGGTGTAACTGACCATCACTAAGTGCATGGCCCTAGCTCTTTATCGCATCATCACATAAGACAGACAGTGTACCCAATGAGAAAGTTGCAAATTATCTGTTCGAGCAGAATTGGTAAAATTAAGCCACTGCCAGGTGATCTGCATAGACAAATTCAAACTTGTAATTGACAGGAGCATGTCATAATGCCAGGGAGAAGAATGCATCTATTGGCATCTTATAAAGCACACGCGCGCATGCACATACTAACATTGAACAAAAAACCCTTCCCAACCCAACTTCAGCATTGAAAATCACTGCTCCCTCCCATTTGCACATAGAATGCAAGGTAGCAAGATAGTTGATTTCTTTCCCAAAAAAAAAAAAAAAAAAACATTTTTTGAATGTCTTTCTTTTCTTCATTGCATTTCTGATATTTGAATGTAGGCGTGACACCCAATGATAAATTTCCAAAATGAGCTCCAAGGAAAGATTCCGAATTTTGTGGTTTCCATTCAGTAGTAGTATAGTAGCATAAGATCTTGCATTGAGATAAAGACAGCAGAATCACTGGTATCCCTACTGTAGCCTGTGAGAGACAAATGCTACTACTTTTGAAAATCTGAAACTGAGAAACCTTGGGTTCATCAAACTCTTTTGGGTCAAAAAATACTCCAATAATTTTAAGTGCATAAGTTGCCAATCTCAAGGACTCGTTGGGAACAAGTTTTGCATCAAAAAATTCACGGGTTTTTCTGTCTACCGAGCTTAGTAACCATTCACCATTTAAACAGCAATATCAGAACCCTAGCAAAACCCCAGAGTCCCAAAGCCTCAATTTCCCAAAACAAGACAAAAGATTGGAACTTTAGCAACAACCAAAGGTAAAAAAAACCGAGATTGAACTGAAATATCGCATTTTTTACAAAGGGGAGAAGAGACCATGCCTTTTCTTTATCAGATTGCGGGCGTTTCTTCAAATGAGAGACGTCGAGAGCTGGCATGAGAGGCGCCAAACCGCCTGTGAGCGCGTATACCTAGAAACAAACCAAAAAGAAGAAAACCCAAAACACCGTTTCGAAAGAGCAATCACACGAAAAGCACAGAAGAAGAAGAAGAAGAAGAAGAAGAAGTAGAGATAGAGATAGAGATAGAGAGAGAAAGACAGAGGGAAAAAGGAGAAATGCCTCTCGGGAGATGCCATCTGGCTTTCTCTGAGAGTCCTTGTGGGAGCGAGGCTTCTTGTCCAGAGAAGATGGAAAGGCGGTTTTGGGAAGACCCAAGATGTCTTTCGCATCCATTGATTTGCAGAGGAGGAGGAGATTAGGGTTAGGGTTTGCTGTGGGCTCCTAGCAGTTGCAGATGTAAAAGAAGGGCATTTCTTCTTCTTCTTCTTCTCCTTCTTCTTCGAAGAGCGATCATCGAGTTGAGTCGGGCGAGACCCGACTTGGGAAGTCTTGAGTTGAGACGGACCCAGTTTAACTACCCGACCTGGGAATGGGCCGGGTTTAAAGAGTGACCCGTCTTCTTTTTGTCCCTGAGGAGAAAAAAAAAACACAAACCTTGAGGCTGTTTATTAATTTACCTTGTTGAGTAAAGGGAGGCATATGATTATTTTGAAAGATGAAAATAAATAAGAGGGGTTAAATCAATTCCATGATGAGATTTTGCCTTTTAGTGAAAAGAGAATGTGACTTTTTGATATTTTGGTGTAAAAAGGAAGAAGATTTTTTTTGAAATGTGATATTTTAATTTGACTCTTTTAGTTTATTATTTCTTAAAATAACAGATGACTTTAACTTTACATTGAGGTGAAAGTAACAAATGGTTGGAGGTTGTTTGGAAACAAGATACTTTAAGAGGTTTTAATAAATAATCTACTAGTTTAGAATATAATCTTTTATTTACACCAACATAACCTTTAATCCCACCAACTATTTATATAAAAAAAAAAACAAAAAACAAAAAACAAAACTACCCTCTCCTCTCTCTCCACACTCACACGCCCCCCTTCTTTGCCCCTCTCTCCCTCTCCCCCTCCCCACCCTTCTCTACCCCTCTCTCCTCTCTCTCCCGCGCCATCTCTCCCCCCCCTCTCCCTCGTTGTTCTCTCTCTCCCCCAAGGTCAAGGGTGCGGAGGCAACAAAGGGCAAAGATCGAGGGGGGATGTGGCCCGAGAGGAAATTGTGGCTGAGGGTGAGGAAGAGGGGGGATTGGGGGAGGGGGTTAAGGATGAGGGAGGGGTCGAACAAGGAGGAGAGGCGATCAAAGAAGCCAGGAGAGGAGGTGGAGGGGTGACAGAGGATGAGGGAGATGATGCTACTAGAATTACAAAAGATGCCGAAAAAGGTGTTGCAGGGGTTGAAGGTGAAGTCCGTGGAGGAGAAGGCAGATGGGTGGGGAGAGAGAGAGACTATAAGAGAAAAATGTTTTGGCGACAATCACTAGATATTGTCACCTAATATTTACTTTTCACAACAAAATGTCTGTTTTGTCGCCTAATATATAGTTTTTCACGACGGCAGGAGCTAATTGTCGCTAAATCTTATCACTTTCACATCACGCCATCGGCTATTTAGCGTCAATTGGTGGAAAAGGTATTGGCGACAAGTTTATAATTTTTGCGATGAACACAAGTTGTCACCAAAAATGCCTTTCGTAATTTTTCTTTTGGGTTTTTTCACAATGTTTAAGGCTTTTTTACGATGACCTTTATAGCATTTGGTGACAAACATGTTTGTCACTAAAGAGTTAAAAAGATTTAATTTCTTTTAGAGATAAAAACTGCTTTCGTCACCACAAGGTATCATTAGGCAATGAAAATTTTGTTTTCATCACCAAAATCCTTAAAATTAATTTTTTTATGGACAAAAATAGTATTCGTCGCCAAACCTTGGTAAAAAAAATTGCCAATAGCGTCCCATCCAGTCATCTGTCCAACCCCAATAGCCCAAACCCAAATTAAAAGAAACCTTAAAATGCAGGCCCTCCCCTCTCTCTGTTTCCTCCTTCGTCCTTCATCTCTTGGTTTCTCCAAGGGTTCCTCCACTCAATTCCTACGTTCTGCCTCTTTGTTGAAGGCATGTGAAGGTGAAAAAAGGCTAAGCTCGCCCAAATTTCAGTTTCTCTCTCATTTCTCTAAACCTAATTGAAAAACCAAGTCTAAATAAACCCCACACTGCAGAGCCCTAGTCCACACAAAAAATGCATAGGAAAAAACCCTAAAACGCAAAGCCCTAGTCCAAAAAACCCCGTAAACGCAAAGCCCTATCTCCATTTTTCTCCACTACTCATAGCCTTAAAACCCAAAACACAGAAGAATCTAGACAACACAGAGCCAATGGTTTCTTAGACTCGATCTTCTTAATCCAGAGAACACTAGATGACATGGTCTACAACCGGGACTAGGATCTCATCATGATCAATGACCCCATGGGCTACACCGGGGATGTGCTGGTGCGAATGGGGGCTATTTACTTTGTCACAATCATGGCAAGGAATCGAAAGAGGGACAATGTCACCCACATCTTCCTCCAAGATGTGGATCAGATGGTTTTTGTTGTTTTGTAAGTGGATTTAGAGGATCTCATGGGTTACGCCATCTTTAAGGAAGCAGCTTCTTTAATTGGGTATCTAGTGTTTTTGTTCAATTTGTGTTAATGGGTTGCTTTAGTTTTTCACCACTGCTTCGGTTTTTCTCTTTGGTAATTCGTGTATCATTCTTTTAATGTTTGAATGTTACTGTAGCTTGATTCAATTAAGGGGTTTTTGAGATGCACATGAAATTTTTGGTTTTTTGGTGTTTGGGTGTTGAACAACATCAAAATTATATGGACAGAGACAGCAGATCTGTGATTGTGGGAGAAAAAAATTGCCTTTTTCTAGGGTATCTATGCTTCCAATACTAGATCGTTTTTTCAAATCCATCTCATCATCGAACCCTCTCTTCTTCCAATATCTTGTTTTTTTTTTTTTTGTGTCTTTTTTTCTTTTCCCCAAATCCAAACCCCTCTTTTCGTCTCTCCATCTCTCTGCATAAGGGGAACCTAGGGTTTGAAGGGCTTACTAGATATGCTAAATGCAGTCTTGAGTGCCAACAAAACTGGTGTTGCATTCATGTTTATTTTTGCATTGCATTCGTTTTAAGTTAGATTTGGTCATGATTGATTTCTCATTTTTATTTGTAGTTTTTGCTAGAGACTAGCAAAATGCTGGTTGGGGGTGTGATAAGTCTTCAAAAACATTCTTTTCTTAGGGTTATTTTCAGAAGTTTTATGCACTTATCGAACCAAGAGAACCTCATTTAGTGTAATATCATATTTTTATGCATTTTAAACTCACTATAGTATTTTCTTGCACAAATTGCTCTTAAATCACATATTTTTCATAAAATCATAAACCTGCCACTTTTGGAAATATATTTTTGGAAAGTTTTGTTAAAACTTATATTCTCATGAAATAAATAAAAAATTTTCATCATTAATTTATTCAATTAAATTTATATATACAGATGTCATCATATGCTATCATTTCATGAGAGACGGGTCCATAATCATGCATTTGTGAATTAAGGGTAAAAAATTATCTTTTCAAATGAATTTCACTTTTGCTTGTAGGTAATTGTAGAAATGGGTCCACAACGAAGGAATAATGCAAAGAAAATATCTTGGAAGAAAAGAAAGAAAGAAAAAGAGAGAAGAAGAATTTTTGAAGAAATTGCAAAAATTGGTTTCACGGGTCCCACACATGCGGGACGGCCATGTAGGTCTACCTTCTCTGCATATTTTGGATAATATCAATAAGATCACAAAGATTTGAAGAAATCTCCAAAAAGTCTCAAAGAAGGAAGGCCAATGGTGGAGATCATTTGCACATATGGAACAATCCAAATAAAATGGAAAGTGGTATAGAGAGTTGATTTGCAAACCAAAATTTTCTCACACAAATTGCTAACTTTTTGCTAGCTTGGATGCCAAGGAAGGTATCTTTCTAAGAGAAGATTTTGCTAACTACAGCGAACAAAAAAAAGAAGGAAAGGGCTTGACAAAATTACAAATAGCCCACCCCTTTAGCATTCCAACAAATAAAAGAAGAGACCTCTTCTCTCCAGCTCTCTTTCTCCACTCTCTCCATATCTTTCTACTCCATAATTTCTCTCTCCTGAAGAAGGCTCTATCTAACTTGCAGCTTCTACTAGCAGAGGATCTTTCATTCTAAATTATGTAATGTTTTTTTTTAATTCTCTATCTTTTATGTAAAAGCATTCATATCTAGTAACAGAGTATTCATTGTTTTCTCTATTTACCTTTTTTCATTTCTTTGATAATGAATGCTTGATATTTTGTTTTTAACCTTGTTGTTCCTGGATTGACAACCCAGAGAGCTTATGAACATAATTCGAGCAAACATGAATCTAGTTTAAAAGAAAAGTTTAGAAGAAAAAAAATACAATTTCACACTTTTAATTTCTTGCTTTCCACACATTTAAATTACTGTCTTACCACACATTTAAATTTTTTGAAATTCCGCATATTTAAATTCAAGTTTATCCACACATTTACTTTTTTGTTGATTCCATATATTTAAATTCCATTGTTATTTTGCTTTATTTGTGCTTTTATATTGCATGATTTATGACTGTGATTAATCTTTTAGAAGCATGCATTCATATCATGTGTTGTCGAAGATTGGAGTTTTAGATCTAGAATTTGTGAATTTTTTGGAAATTAATGGAATAAATTTCAGATTTAAAAAGACAACAAAATTAGACAGCAAACAATCGTTGTGTTTATCCAAATATTGGCGATTTAAAACGTAACATAGAAAGATTACTTTGCCTTGAAATTTGGAGGACCATTGCTGGATGAGTTAAATTTGTTCCATAAAAATATCAGAGGAAGAGGATTAGGGGAGGTTGGATTTTTAGTCACTGAAACACCTACTAGTTAGAAATCTTATACACAAAAATCCACATATGGTAGATCTTTAGTTTGAAAGCTTGGAATTAATAGACATATCAAATTAGAGATTTTTGTTGTGAAAATTGGTTGGATTGAACCTTAATGAGTGAACTTTAAAATCCCAGAGTTTCAAATTCAAAAAAATTATGGGAAGGTCAATTTCCAAAAGCCTAAACAAAAACTGACTGCCAAATTGCATATCAGAATTTTTATTTTTGGTAACCATTATTCATGCATATTTTATAGAATTTTAGAATATTTTTCAAATTTAATTTTTTTATTAGGTTCTTACATCAGTAGAGCATAATTTTCAGCCATTAAATCTAGTTTAGGATTGCATTAGATTAGCATCATATTTTATTTAAATTTTGTATTTTATATTAGAAAAGTTTGCATTAGTTACATAGCATACGTTGCATAGATTGTGTTGATTTTTTAATTTTAGATTTGTTACTAATTTTAGATTTTTGATAGTTTTAAGTAATTTTCATATTTGAGAATCTTTCTAAATGTGTTTGATTACAATGATTTTGATTGGAAAGTTCTTTAAGACTTCGAAAGTTAATATAGTTTTAGTTTCTAATTTTAGTTTCATGTTCTTATTTTGGATGTTCTAACTTGTGTATTATTTTGCAACAATAGTTAGATCTTTTTAAATTAAGGTTTTTAGATTTAGGATTTTTCTCTTTTTATTTTTGTAATTAATTTTATTTTTGCAAAGTAGAATGAATATGTTTGTTAGTTTTTAAAGTAGGCTAGTTTTATATTTTATTTAGGGCAGGTACAAGTTGAAAAGTCCTTAAACAAATTGCTCCCTGTGAGTCGACCTAGTCTTACCAGTTTACTACTACAATCGAAGCTCTGCACTTGAAGTGATGATCAGGGACTATTACCAACGAAATTATAAACTCGTCGTGGGAAAACATCACCAAAAGTGCATCTTCTTGTAGTGAAAATTGTGACTTTTGGCAATGAACATGTGTGTCATGGAAAGTGAATTTTGTTGTACTGTGACAGTGGACCCATGGTCATTGCGCATTTTGCATTGCACTCTGTGGTCATAGCCCCTTCTACATAGCTTTCTATGGTCACAGGCTATTTTAACAGCATCTTGTGGTCATAGGCCATTCTACATAGCATCCTTGATCATTGGTCAACAACAGCACTTTTCAGCACTTTTTCATAGCTTTTAGCTAAGTTTTATCACAAATTAGAGCAATTGTTTCCCACAGATGGTGCCAATCTTTCGATCTTACTAAAAAATGGCATGAATGTAGTGGAATCAAGTCCAACATTCACACATTCAAGTACAATGAAGAATGAGAAAATAACTATTGTTCATCATTAAATTCCCTTTAATTACATGGGTTCAGTGCTCTGACTTTGGAGATATAGGTTGTTTATAAGTTTTAGAAAATTACAACTCCTTCCTCTGATTTCAGATGTGATCCAAAATGAGAAAATTAAGAAATTACATGAAAAAAGTAATGAAACGCGAAAAAAATAAAGACAAGTGGGTTAGTGACCATGGCCCATGGTCACTGACAGACAGTGGCTGTTTTGGCCACTATTTGTCGCTGTTTCAGTTTAGTTTGCTTCTGTAGTGCCTTCAAGGTACTGAAATTTGTGTTTTTTTTTTAAACTTTAGGAGCATTAAATGATAGCCAAGAGTGCGAATTTGACTATAGAATCACCTATGATCTTTGGTAATTACTACTTTTTTTTTGTCACTTCATTGCTTTTGTGCAAATACAAAAAGGGTGCTTTTGTACAAGTAACTAAGGCATAAATTGTGTCTTTTTGATCATATGATCTTCAAGGAACAAAATGAAGCCTAAAGAAGCTTGTTCACAACTTTAGAGATGGCCTAAAGCCCTTTAAGTGGGAGAACCAAAGAAACGCAGTCTCATCTATTAGTGTGCTTGATGGCATTAAAGCTTATCTTCTCTGAGTGATAAGCATGTATATTTTCATCCCTTGAACCAATTCTCACCTTAAGTTAGTGGGAATAAGAAGAACAGAGGGTGAACTTGAAAGTTTGATGCTTTTGGAGCCTTTGAATCTTGTTTGAATCTTGGTTGAACTTAGAATTCTTGCTTGGAACTTGGTTAACTTCCTTGGCCCTTTCTAAGTATCCAAGTATGACTTTTATCAACTTCAAAGGGAGTTAGGATGGTTCTTAGCAGTTGTGGGAGAGTTATACTTCTAAATAAAGCAAAATAACTCCCAAAAACCACCAAGAACCACTCTTTAGGTGTTTGTGACTGTGGCCATGGTCACGGATAAGCCCAATTTCAGGTTTTTTGCTGATGTGACCTCTTTTCATCAATTTGAAGCTGAACGATGTCCGATCTTTATGAAACTTAAAAAGATGTTTTATAACACCATTTTGAGTGTTTCATAGAAATTTCAGCCCATTTTGACTTTTTAAAGTTGGTCAAACTTTGCTTTGACTTTTTATGGAAATGGGCTTTGTTTCAGCTGCTTGAGGCCGAAATGACCTCGGATTGACTTGAAACTTAGAGGGATTGATGTCAGGAGGATCTTGAAATATCCATATAAATTTCATGTGATTTGAATTTGTGGAAGTAGGATTTTAACCAGTAGCCCATTTGTTGCATGTTCTAAGTTAGTATCCTTTTACATTGCAAGCAGTCAGCTTGTTTTCTATCCGAATGATGTTCAATTGATTTGAAACTTTGAAGAGTTGAATTTGAGCACCTTATGTGTCTTTGAGCCAAATTTATCAGCTTTGGCTTCTTAGAAGTAGGATTTTGGTCAATGACCCAAGGTTAGGGGGTTATTAACCTCTAAGCTGACACATAGCTGAAGTAGGGTCAGGCAAAGTCCTCCTAACTTGAAAATTGGCAAAGTCATTTTTGAATATGATTAGAGCTTTGCATTCGAATTTCATCAACCTTGCTCACTTGGAAGCAGGAATTTAATCAGTGACCCCAAGGTTTGGGAGTCACTGACCCAAAGTTGACATATTTGTTGAAATTGGGTCAAACGACATCCATTTAAGTTGAAATTTTGCAAAGTCACTCCTGAATATAATTTGAATTTTCTCTAAGAGTTTTAGCTGATTTGGTCTTCATAAAGTGTCACTTTGCATAGTGACCCCCGAAGAGCTTAATAGACAAGCACTTGAACTAAGTTTAGGTCTACATGATGTGCAAATGCTCCAGAACTTTGAAGGATAGTCCATAGATATATTTGAAGATATTCCCATCAGTTTCATCTAGTTTTGATATGTAAAAGTAGCAGTTGCCATAGTGACCCCAAGGAATTGGCAAATAGTCACTGAAACTTGAGTTTGAGCTGAAATGAAATTCAAATGCTGTAAAACTTTGAAGCATCATTCCTAAGCATGTTTTGAAGTTCTCATGTAATTTTTGTCTACTTTGATAATCCAAAAGCTTGAGTGTATTCGGTGAACCCTAGGTTTTGAGTTAATGAACCCTGAATTTGGTGTTTGGTGAGTTGAGTGACTAAATAAAGTCCACTAACTCTGAAATTTGAACTGCTGAACTCTGAGTTCATCTAAAGTCTTTTGAGTGAGTTGCATCAGCTCTGAACATCTAGATGTAGTACTTGACCTGGTATCCTACAACCCTAAGGTTTGTGTGCCCTTGAGCTTCGAATTTGTTCGTGATGTCTTGACTACAACATCTGTAATGTTTGTGATTTTACATGGGTCAACACATACCTGCCATAATACTCTCCACCTCTATTAGATCTCACAACCTTTATTTTTTTGTTTAGCTAATTTTCCATTTTAGCTTTATCTTTAAAGGCTTTAAGAGATTCAAATTTCTCATATAACAATTAGATATAATCATATCTAGTGAAATCATCAATAAAGGTGATAAAGTATTTTTGACCACTATAACATGGTACGGGGAAGTAACCACAAATATCTGTGCCGATTAATTTAAGTGATTCTAAACGTCTTGTAACCTTTATTTTATTGATGTTTTTGGTCTGCTTGCCTTTTATGTAGTCTATGCAAACACCAAAATTAGTAAAATCTAGGGTTCTCAAAACCCCATCATTTATTAATCACTTTAATCTCTCTTGAGAGATGTGAGAACCCCGTCATTAACTAATATCTTTAATCTCTCTTAAAAGATGTGAGAACCCCGTCATTTACTAATCTCTTTGTACTCTCTTTAGAGATGTGTTCAAGTCTTTTATGCCACAAGATTGAGGAGTTTTCATTCAAAACTCCTCTCTGAACACCAACATATATAATAATATTCTCATGGATGGTAAGTAAGGAACTAGCAAAATGTGGATTCAGATTCAATTTATGTAGACCATCACATAAAATACCGCCACCAACTAAAACTTAATTCTTATAAATTCTCAAAGTCCTTTGTCTAAAAGAGAAGGTAAAACCTTCTAAATCAAGTCTAGATAAATAAATCAAATTTCTACGTATTGTGGAAACATAAAAAAGTGGTATTAAGGTCCAACTAGAATCCAAAATCAAGAATCAGTTTGCAGCGGATCCCCATCAAAATGTTTCTTTGTTTATTGATAGTCTCTTCAAGTGCAAAGCTTTGATTGTAGTAATAGATTGGTAAGGTCGATTCATAGGGAGCAATTTGTTTAAGGACTCTTCAACCTGCCCTAAATAAAATCTAAAACCACCTAAAACAAAAAAATTACATTCACCATTACTAATTAAAATCAAATACATTCCCAAAAATAAAAATTTTTTAATAAAAAAGAAATCTTAAATTAACTGGAAAAGAACACACAAATTAGAATATCAAATTAGAAACATTTTATAATTAAAACCTGCAAAAATATTCGAATCAAGTTGACAAAAAAATAAAGATAAAAGAACAAATCATCAAACAAACCTAAGTTAAAATCAAATTAATTTAAGAAACAATCTAAACCAATCAATTTACTTATTAAGATTAAAAACCTCAATTAAAGTTTGTAATCAATGCTAAAATTAGAAAGTTAGAAAAAGTTATCAATATGACATAATGCATTCCATGAGAAAAATATGTAGAAATTTAAATGAGATGCAAACTTTAAACAAAAAAAAAGTAGCCTAACCTAATGCAAACCTAATCTAAATTTAATGGCTGAAAGAGAAAACACTTAATGAATGCATGAATTCAATAAAAAAAAAGTAAAAAGATTTAAAGACAAGAAAACTATGCATGATATATGAGACTAGTAATGCAGACTTTTATAAATGCAATGGGCTTTTTTATGGGCCTGTTTGCACATCAAAAAATGGGCCTATTTGTAATGTACTATCGTTTGAATTCCAACCATTAAACTTATATTTAGGATGCATTAGAATAGTTCGAATTATACATAAAATTTACATCAGCATACTAGTTTTTTATATTTAGAATTTTTCAACATCTCATGCCATACATTGCATTACTAATTTTACTAACTTTCAATTTTAGTTTTGTTTCTAGTTTTTTGTTTTTTATTGCTTTAGATAATTTCCATAATTAAAGATCTTTCTAAAGTTGCTTTATTTGAGGATTTTAAAAATTAGAAAGTTATTTAAAAAGTTTGGAAATTCTAACTTTAGGATTCTAATTTTAGGAAGTAGGTTTGTTTTCTAAATTTTTTATTGTTTGCTTTGTTACTAACTTTGCTTGATTGGTTGTTACTAATTTTAGTTTATTTCTAATTTAGCTTCTTTTAGTTTCTAATTTAGTTCTTGGTTTTATGTTTAGCAACTTTCTAGTTTGGAAGTTCTAATGTTTGTTTTATTTTGAAGCAATTTTAATTTTTGTTTTCAGAAAGTTTTAGAATTAGGAATTTTAATTTAGGAATTTTTATTGTAATTGTTTAGTTCTTAGGAATGAATGTATTTATTAGATTTTTTATTAGGTTAGTTTTAGAATTTTTTTAAGGTAGGTGACAAGTCAAGTTGGAAACGCCTTATTTTAGCTTTCTTTGGATCAACCTAGTTTCACCAATTTATTACTGCATCGAACAACTTTACACTAGGAGTTTTGTGATTAGCATGAGAGTGAACTGCCAAATTGTAGGCCGCACTATTTCAAAATCGCGGTGACCGTGGACAAGAAATAGTATACAACTCATGTATTCTTCTTTATACCCTTATTCTTCTATTTGAATCGATTGAGAGCGAAGAGGTAAGAGACCAAGGCAATCAAGACCAGGGGCAATTCATCTTCTTGAATTTCTTCTTTTAGTTTGCAAATCCACAATCACAAACAACTGCCAATACGGCCGGTAAGAGCTTCAACTCCACTCTCCTCATTCTTGTTCATGGCTGAACCCACTGTTTGGATTTTTCATGCTTCTTGTTTGATTTGCTTTTTTATTTTTATGTTATCAACTGATGCAAAGCATGTTCCTCACACATCACGGTGCACCCATCCCATGAATTTGCATTGGAACAAACCGACAATTTTCAAGACTACCCACGGCTTCTCGAGGTTCTGCTAACGGTGAGTAGAATTTGGGCTCGGCCCTTCTCTTTCTCCTTCCTCTTTTTTTTTTTTTTTTTTGGTGACACAAGAATGCTATCTATGCCTCTTTTGAAGTGGTTTGCTCCAGTTGAGCATCTTTTAAACAAGTCAGAACCATGGTTTGCACTATCCGTGGAAGTTCACGGTCACCACAGGCTTGACGAAACGCCTGATTCAAGAAACAACAAATTTTTTTTTTCTTGAATGAATTTGCTTCAAGCCTCTTGATGCAGTGCTATTTGCTCAAATATGGGGACTACCCGAATACAGTCTTGGTCCTAACCATTGCTGTCTTGGCTAATCCCATGGTGACAGACCACCCACGATCACGGCCACTATATGTCTTGGCCAACCCCATGGTCACATGCCATTCATGTGAAGCTGGCTCTCTTCATAACAACTGAATTGGATTAGGGCTGCAGTTTCTTCCTCTTTTTTTTTCTTTTAGAAATATTTTACACTGATATGGTCAAGCAAGTTCTACAGTCAAGGTCAACAGTCCTATGAAGTGCCACGGTCACTGTTTTGAGCAATTCCTCTCTTTTCTTGGATACCATCTCAAATTCATGATCTAACCAAGAGTGAGGTTTCTTGGAACTCCATCATACTCAAGCACTGTACAAAGAAGTCCCATGGCCATGGCCGAGTGACTTGTCACCAATCTCTCTCTCTCTCTCTCTCTCTCTCTCTCTCTCTCTCTCTCTCTCTTTTTGTTATCAATCTCTTTAATCCTCTTAATATAAGATATCTTATGGAGAATATCTTAATCTCTTATCATCCCTAAGAATCAAATTCCACTATACTTTGCTCTTCTATATCACTCTTCAAACATGTTCATGGTTATGGCTAGTCACTGTCATAATTGAGAAAATTGGATTTAGAGCCAAAAATTGTCTTCTTTCCCCTTGATTCGAAAAATCGTAATTGTTCAAGGTGAAATGCACATAACTTGTCCGAAATTATTCGAATAGCATATGAGCCCTTCAATTTCAAGAGGTTTATAAAGAAGCCATCTTTCAATAAACTTGCAGTGAACAAGCTCTATTTGGGGGTTGTAAAGCTTTGATTGAACATTAGGCTTCATCACTTATATTATTGAATCTAGTGAAGACACCCACCTGTTTTACTTGAGTATTGACACAATCTGAGCATACACCTTGCCTTTCCGGACTGTGGGAAGTGCAAGGGGTTGAGAGATGACAATCCGCTTGATTCCTAGCATATTGTAAGGAACAATTTGAGTCACCAATCCTCTGTGCGATTTACAAGGGATTTGATTTGTAGTAGTCTGCTAGTTCCCTAGCATGATGTGAACACAGGCTTGACCACTGTGACTTCTGTGGGATTTCATTCATGGTCATCAAAATGGAGGATGCCTATGAGACACTTCTTTTTGCTTTTGATGAGAAGGTTACTCCCATTAAATCTTAATAAACATGAGAAGTATAAATCACCCAAATATGAGTGGCTGGTTAAAGAAACCGACAAAAAATAGGATGAACCTCTGGTCGAGTAGTTGGATGTGGCTTTGAATGAGCCGTTTTACATTATCTTTCTCAACTACAACTTCTAAGGCTAATTTACCCATCCTTGTCGTTTCCGATGCCAATCCGAGGTGTACTCTCCTAGTCAATTTGAGTGATGCCGACCGTCTTTATGGGAAGCTAATAGATACAATATCACCTTCCAATCATTGATGATAGTTGATGATTTTTGTTTTGAAATTAACTTTACAAAGCAATATTTCCCTCATTAGCTCTAAATACGCTGAAAATAATGTGTTCTCGATCTCCTACAAGAATGTCTAATGGTCCTATCATAGCAAATCACCACACAGAACTTTGTTTGCTGAAATTTGTTAGAGGTGTTGTCTCGAGAGTGTAGAAATCCTTTAGTTAGTTTCGAATTTGAGTGTGGAAGTAAAACAATCTCCAATAGTTGCAGGTAAGTCTAATGAAACCACGGGGAGTAACTGAAGGTGGTTGCTAGTAGACCGATAGCACTTATTTTGGTTTCAATGCTTTAAAATTGATGTTGCTTTTTGTTGACTTTGTTGAAAACAAGTTATATACTTTCACATGCTGTACTTTCATACATGTTTAAGATTGTTTATGCGTTGCGCTATAAATAGTTGCTATCATGCTTTGCTTGTATTATGCATACATTTTTTGCATTGGATGCTGCAACCTTCGTGCTCCAGCATGAATCAGATTGTCCCCTGAAAGGTCTTAAGGTACTCAAACACTTGTTTAGATCAGGAGCCTCAATTCTGGGACTTAAGTGTGCCTTGATGCCAATTTTTGGTTTCAAAACTGAGTATTATTTTCTCCTTTTGGCCTTTTGCTAAGGGGAGATGCTGCCAAAATTTCGGTGGGATTTCATTCCTTAGTCTTTTTTTTACTATTACTAATAATTTTTTCTCATTTTTTTTGTTTGGTAGACAAAAAAGGTAAAGCACCTGCAACTTCAACTGCTTGAGCATTGAAGAGTTGTGTAAAGGGTAAGACTGCCAGTGATCCTGATCTGAATAATCCAGATGAAATATTTGCTTCTACTTTGCAAAATCAAAGAATTAGAACCCTATCAAGAAGGAATTGGTACACATATTGGTGTCTAGCGAAAACACCTATTGGGAGAATAATGACAAAGTGAGCTTTGACAAGCCACGCTATATATTTGGGGATGCCATGTAGGAGACCATGAAACAACCTACTAACAGCGTACAATATCGCTATATAGACAAAATGGGAGTTTCTCATGAAGTGACCATTGTTTGGTCCATAAAGCGGTATCCGAGGATAATGACGATTGCTTCGACCATCCTAATAAAGAATGATCCATTTCCCTGGATAAAGCGTAATATCCACTTCACACTAGTAAGTTCATGCATCAGCCTCCATTTTACTTCACGGAGGTTCCAAGGTCTGAGATAGAGGTGATAGAATTGTCATGACCCAAGTTTAAGAATCACGAGCTTAGGGTTAACCTCGAGGTGTAACACACGTATTCCCGTGCAATTCACACCCAGACCAGAGTTTAAATGAAATTACATAAGGGATATTCACATATTACACGTGCAAGATGCTTTAAACGGACATCAATCTAAGTATTCAATACGGGGAAGATTGTCAATATCGCCTATAATTTTTCACTTTTCATTAAACAATTTACAAGCATCATTCCATCCATAAAACAGTCTAAATATTAATGTTTAAAGAACATAAGATTATTATATTAATTCTACTCATCACTTGTACAACCCAAACAATATATGCACATGTATGCATCTATGCAAACGATAAGCATTCTATGTGGAGAAAGTAGAACAACGACATACAAAAAACCAAAGGATATTCATAGAAAGGTCGACTATGCAGGTAACAATCTATATGGATGCAGATATATGCATATGCTAAAAGTCCTAAAATATCCAAACTACTCATCCTTAAGATAATAGTGTGTTGCTCTCGGCATATGGATTAGTCAGTAAGCTTTTGCTAACCATTTGTTACAGCGTGAACGAACCACTGCAGTCTCTTTTTCTGACTCCTTGGTCTCTGCCAGACCAGGATCGGGCTTGTAACACCATTGACAACTGTGAATAAGACTAGTCAACAAAGTATAAGCATAATTAAGGTAATACACATTGCATCTAAAAAAGTTAATGACAAGTGATCAATAAAGGTCAATTCAGTACACTAAGCATGTTATGCATTTGAAATAAGCATGCTATAAGGATCAATAAGTAAAAATACATACTATTGGGCTACTACATTTACCATATCTTCCCTCTAGGGATCTTTACGTTGAAAACACTATCAACCGGGCCAGGGTACGAATGAGTCTCTTTATATATGGAGTTCGAAAGCTCCAAAGGCACACTACAACAGCACCATTCGTATACTACACCAAAGTCAACCTTGCTGGGTATCATAAGGTTGAAGCTGAGTAGAACCAGACCATTTCGATTCATATGATTGATAATTGAACTTGAGTAAATCATGCAATTCATTCATTGAGAACAATACAACACAGTATATATTCAGTTCATTCATTTAATTCATTCTTACTCAATTTAATGTCAATGTCAATATAAAACATATATTACAAAACATTTCAAATAGAGTCAATGCATACTATGATCATTTCAATTCAAAGTACTGATTAGAATAACAAAAGGCAATAATGGTAATCCAATATGCTATGCAATTCAATTTAATGGAATCAAGATAATTTACAACCAACCCTAATCTAGTCATCCATCGTTTTTAGCCATGAATGATGATGTAGTTTTAAGTTATTCAATACACGATTGTCTCTCTTTTAGTTTCACATTGTGTCAGGGATGTGTATCAAAGTCCCCTAAATCCATACTCATGGGGAGGTGCTAAACAAATAGACAACATTCTATGAAAGAATCTTAGCCCTCAAGACCCTTCATGGTATTTAATTGTTTCATTGGGCAAATAAATAGGGTAAAAGGATCCAAGAATTAAGGCTCTACAAGGTCTTGTAACAATTCCTAATTAACCTGGAGTTTCTGGGTTCTCACGGCTTAGCCGTAGATTACACTATGGCTGAGCTGTAGTTTCAGTCTTGTTCACCTGCACCTATGGCTAAGCCATAGAATAGCCTAAGGCCTAGCCGTAAGGTGTCAACGGCTGAGTCACGGCTAGGCTATGGCTTAGCTGTAGCACATTCTACGGCTTAACAGTGGAGGAAATTGCAATTTTTAAGCTCTCTAGATTCTGAGCCGTAACATGCCTATGGCTTAGCCATAAGCTTCTGTTTTTCAAATGTTGCTTCAGTTACAGTATTCTGTCTTCAACCCATAACATTGAGTAGTCTACAACTGAACCCACTTCAAAGGACTTCTCCACTCTACATACCAATGTTTATTTTAATTCACACGTCATCATGCATTAATGGAAGCTCATCACGTAGTAGGAATTGGAAGAATAAAGATACAAGAGCTGATTTTCTCATTAAACAGTCAATAGATCCACATGAATCATAAAATACTAACATGCATTCAACCAAAATTAGCTTATACTTGCCTTTGATTTCAAGTTCTACTACTACTCCTTCTCTTGACTCAGATGAGAAGAGGAACTCACTATTCTTGGCCAAAAATGACATGCATGTAAGAATGCCGAAGAAGATAAGTGCATATTTGAGAAAAGAGTTTTCTTGACTCCCTAAACCCAAAAATTCTGTATATTAGAAAGTGATCTTGCCTTAGTGATCTATTAGAAAGAAGAAGTGTTTGAATCCTTTACTTCACAAAGTGAAAAGAGCTAGAAGATAATTGGAATGGGAGAGGAGAGCTCCACACCACACATACAGGTTATAAAACCTTCGATTGTTGATAGAAATGGTGAGGAAGAGATGAAGTGAAAAGGAACGAAGAGCTACAGCAGTTACAAGAGGGGAAGGGATGAATGAAATGGGTATTGAAGCCCATTCTAGCATATATATAACTTAAGTTTTTATAAGAAGGTCCTCTCACAAGAGGTTCTTACATTTTAAGTTATTTGAGGGTCTAACTAAGTCAAATAAAGTCTAATGCATTCGAGTCAAGTACAAAAGTTGACGAGCTCAACAAGATAAACGTGATGGTGTCAAAATGATGCATGTATGACGTGAAACCATGAATTCTAAAATTATAAAAAAGGGCTTTTATCTACCTAGGTAAGGTCAAACCCTACCTAAACTACCTATCCATGACTTAAACTTGACCCATTGGACTACATAAAACTAAAATAGATTTATTAAAAATAAAACTATGTTAATTAGCTGGTTATCATAAATAATTACTTGTTAATCAAGCCAAGCTTGGGTCAGAGTGTTACAAGAACCATGTACCTTGCAATGGGTACTGTGATTTCGCAATTAAGGATAGTTGGCCATGGTATCCATACTGAAGATGGGAGTGCCTAGCTTGGCGAAAGACACTAGTCTCATGGATGGTTTAACTGAATCGGAGACTGGCAAGTTGGGTGACTCTGATCCAGCACCATTATGGAGAGGATTTGAGGGTGATCGGCATCTTCGATGCTGCAAATGCCACCACATAGAAAGTCCCTTGGGAAAACAAAAACATATGCAAGGTTATTCTGGAATTGTTTTGCCCAGCAACGGTACCTTCTTTACTCAAAACATGGAGCTGGGGTATTCTTTATGAGAAGTGAAGAAAATATTTGGTTTAGCACCATATGGTGAGATTTATGATGAAACCATTCCACCCAATGAAGAGTTAGCTACCATGGATAATGAATTTTGAGCAACATATTATCTCCTCTTTGCTTTTAAAGATTCAATCCAAATGACCAGCTGAAGTCGACGTAAAGTTGTCAAATGGATGAGTCAGTAAAAACCATCACCAGCACTTCCTTTGTGAATGAGGGTGGACATTTTAAGTGGAAATAGATCGTCCCCAATAAGGAACCCAAGAAGGAGCCAACAATCATTTATCATGAAGATTCAGATTTCATGCCATGTATTTTTGCCAAGTGTCCAGATTTGAAGACGAAGTGATAACTTGCTACATTTTTGGTGGCATGGTTGTCAACTATTCTTTTTACGAGTTTCGGAGGTGACCTTAGGCCTGGGTGCATATATTTGGCTTTCAAAATGGCATTTGGACACAATCTTGCCCTAGGCCCTGCCTTCATAGCATATATGTTAACAGAATTGAAGCTATCTAGCTTCACTGTCAGAGAGGGGAAAGCCTTCAACTGGTATTATGTCAAGCATTTGTTGTATACTTGGTTCACATACCACTGCAAATGCACTTCATTCACATAGAGCTGCACCAGGGAGCATCGACATGGAGGGTATGGTAAGTGGCAAGTGTCTGATCAATACCTATTCCATGACTGAATTACACCGACACTTGCATAATTTTCATAATTATGTCGCTTCTCGTGACACTATGCCCAACATTGAAGTTCCAACTCATATGAGAAATGCCGTAGAACCATTGATTGACAAAGTTGGGGAGGGTGGTCAAGATGTTGGCTTATCCGATGAAGAGAGAAGTTGGTTCTTAAGCTTGAGACCCACGGACTTAGTAAATAGGAAGAATTTGTACATTAACATTCAACCTTATATACCTGCCAGATTCTGCAAGAAATTTGACTTCCATCAAGTCGTTGTAGGGGCACTCGGCTGGGTTTGAGGCACTTTTGGTTCTTTGCAAGAAGCTCGAAATGCTTAAGAATTTTATTAAGCGCTTGGCACTAGGGGTACATTTTGGCTACCCTTGTCTCCCAAATCCTGGATACACAGTGGTTTCGCACAATGGTATGTAAAAGGTACCACTGTCATTATAGAAACATATACAAGCAATCCATATGTCAAAGGGCGCGTTTTAACTGTTTCCAAAAAAGGAGAGAAGCTGGAAAACAATCATTTCATCCTGATCAACTTTGAAAATTGGTTATACGATGGAAATAATTGGAGAATTGGCTCAGTGGCCGGGTCTGATGTTTGCAAAGCTCACTGCTCCTTGAGAGGTGAAGAAGATGAGGAATACTTGCCTCTTCCCAATGTGACTATAGTAAGGATGCACCGGGCTCTGAATGAGAACCTATAGGAAATGGACAGTCCCACTAAGGCTGGGCGAGCTAGTGAAGGTACGCTAGACTTTAGATCTACTTTTTGCTCTGCTAAAACCAAAGTTTTGGTTGGCGAGCAAACAAGGAAATTTGAAGAAGAGCAAGCCATTATGATCGCCGCTGCTAAGGCAAACTTTGCTCTTTGAAATTTGCCAAAGACTACTACTGCTACTCCAGTACCAATAAAGATAAATATAGTTTCAAGTCCAGCAAAAGTAGCTCAGTCAATCGAATCAACTACTGGATTGAGGCCACTGGTTACAGTGTTAACAAAACCTCCAACAGATCTGGTTCTTTAGAAGAAACTTTGAGCAATATGCTCAAAACATGTAACCAGATTCCCTAGCAACAAAGGAGCTCCTTCAAAGAAAAGAAAGGCTAAAAGCACTAGAACTCGTCATTCTCAAAGGCTAAAATCTGGTAACATTTTTTTTATTCCTTTGTATGACATTATCACTTGATTTTTGTCCTCTCTTGTTTTAATGTCTACATTTTCTCTTGCAACTTTATTAAATTAAACTTCGACCATCGGAATGGCGCAAAAGGCGGCTGAGATTGTTACAGAGTATGCTTCTGATTGAAGTGATGAGAGAGGGAGTGGCTTCGATACTCCCACTACTGAAAAACAAACCAAGACTGATATTAATATTGAGCTCGATTTTGAAAAAGACATGTTCGACCAGACAATGATGACTGAGTCTGGGAGAAGAGCTACAGTGGATATGCCAGCAAAGTCTATTGTTGTGGAGAAATTTGGTGATGATGTGGGTGCTACTACTACTGTTGACAAAGCAACTGATAACGATGTACCCGTGGAGCCACTGTTGGAGCAAATGAAGAGCGGTGCAGTTTAGATTGATGCTATTGCTACTTCTAAAAGAGATGCTACCCTTTAAAACAAACACAATAGATTCCTCCTAAAATTTTTGAGCCAACTGCTGAAGTCCCAATCGAAGAGGGAGAAATCCCCAGTATTGCCGAAGGAATTCCAACAAATCTAACTCTTGAAGGTAACTTTTGATTTGATTATTTAGAAATTGAAAATTTTATTCCAACATTGTAATTTGATCTCATTCATTCCTGGTTAAGTACCCGAGTTGAGGAGAGTGCTTCTGTTGTGCCTCCCACTTTAGTGAGAAAGCCTTTGGATCATCGATTGAAGAGCCAACAGGGAGAGAGAGTCTTGAAGCTTTGATTTATTTAGACAATATCTCCATCCATAGTGGATATTTCGAGGCATCTTCAAATAGTACCTTGAAAAGCAATTGGTGAAGGTTTGTGGAAGACTTCTCCTTAGAATCGCTAACCAAAAGTATCAACAATGATCCAGAGTTATCATCGACAATAACTATACCGCTTATCAGCATTAAGCTTGCATTTGTATTAAGTGTGGTTCCTATGGTGAATTTGGCTTCAGATTCAAGATCTCATGGGAGTGAACCTCTCACGACTGCTGATATACCAAGGATGATGAACTACCAAAGGCAATGAAGCTTTGGATGTTCAAACAAAAACAAACATTGAACCTATTGGCATAGTAGAAAAGGAAGTTGATATTGAGATGGTCCCAGCTAAGGAGGCTGTTGTGACATAGTTGATCATTGAAAAAACTGATCCACCTGCTCAAAGGAAATTGGTTCTTGAAGATGAAGCTACAGATCTTATGGAAGATGATACTCTTGCAACGCAAGTCGATAGTGACCTGCCTCCAATTACTGGTAGCTTCACACCACCTAAGGGCGTGACACCTCCAAGAGTTCATTTTTTGGCCGATCAATCATCGCCTATGAAAGTTATTGAAGACCTAACTGTGCAAAAGATATCAAATGAAGCTTTTGCTGCTAAAGGTGGAGGATTTCGAAAAGCTAATACCACACAAATAGGGATCATTCTGCCACTTTGTCTTCGTAAGGGTACATGACTTGCCTTCTGTCCATGAAGAAGCATTAGCTACTAATAGGGGTGAGGGTGCAAATATTGAGAAGGAAGGAGATGACCGCTTAGGATGTTAGACTCAGTCAAATTCGCAAAAACAAGAATCAAATCTTTCGTCCTTAAGGAGCCTAGTTTGTTTGGCGATGCTCTAAAGCCCCAATTTGTTGTTTGCCATGAAAATAATGATTCGCAGTATCTTGGCCACATTCTTCCAGGGAGATCCCACCCCTGACAAGATCCAAGGTGCCAAAGCATTAGCTGATATGTTTATATCTTTTGATACTAGAACAGATTTGAATAGCCTTAGAGATGGTTTTGTCACTCTCTTTAACAACCTCGAAAAAAAGGATATCTAGGACAAAAGTGTTGATCATGCCAAAGCTTTTCAAGGTGAAGTGCTGAGGCATAGAATTCAACTGGCGGCAGGGATCGAGAGTACTGAAGAAGAGATCCGGGTGGTGAATGAAGTGAATGCCAAGAAAACACATGAGATAGCTGTGCACATGACTGAACATGAACATATAAAGCAACAAATTGTCGTGTTGTAACAACAATTGTCTTCCTTGGAAAATAATATTGAGGACTCGAAGAAATCCATTTCAAAGGCAATCAGCACAGAGATGACCTTCTTGTGCATGCAGAGGTGAAGTGGACGGCTTTGGATGATTTTACTCAGTCTCTGAAGAGTGAAATAGCATTAAACTAGATGAGATTGACATCAATACTGCCGTACCCGCTTATGTAAGCTAAAACGGCATGCCTTGATAGAGGGTGTGCTGAATGCGAGAAAGTAATTGAAGAAATTCTTAGACTGAGAGAGGTGGCCTATCTTCCTGTTAAAAGTATGGGATACCTAAGCCTTGCTTATATAAGAGTAGAAAGGCCCTTATTTCTCTCCATAGATCCTACTTTTTCTCTTTGAATCCAATTTTGTAGGATTAGATCCCACTTTGTTGCAAAAGAACCTCCTTCAATTAGTAAGTCCTCTTTTTAGCCAACAAGTCTTCCAATGTTTGGCAAGATATGTGAGAGTTTTTTATTGTTTCCTTGCTTAAAAATTCTCTTCACAATCTTTATAAAAATAACTCTCCAAATTCTACAAGATTTGTCCCCACCAAAGATGAATTTTTAATATGCATGGTAGGCTCCATCATTAGTCTTCATTGTACTTCACTTTGCATTAAATGAGCCCCCTCAAAAAGTGTGTAATATGGAGAAAATTTCCAAACTCTTTGCAATCTCACCTAAAAATGTACAATAAAATTTCCGAGGTCATATCTTTGTCATTTTAACTCCGATTAGTGCAATCTTGGATCATATAAACATCTACTCGAAAGTTGTTTCCAACAGTAGGTAGATTGTCTAAACCCGATGCTTGGTTTGAGAGTTCTAATAGTTTAAATGTATGTTGTCCAAAGAAAAAGAGGATTGACTTTTCATTTTTGAATTCCCTTTCTTTGACTTTTCTTTGACTTTCCTTTTCTTGAATTCTCTTTACCTTAGCTTTCTTTTCTTCAATCAAATTTGAGTTTTTGCAACAATTGGAGAGTGAGATCCCTTTCTTCAATAACCTATAAAAAAACAATGACATTTCATTTAAAAAAGCAATTTTGACTATGAGTCAACAATGTATGAATGTGGTTCCAATTTAGATGAAATGAATGTACATCATCGGACATGATTTTTCAAAATAAACTAATGATGATGAAAAATGGATTTATTTCATGAGAAAAAATGATTTTCACAAAACTTTTCAAAAATAAAATTCTAAATGTGACATGTTTCATAAATTTACGCAGAAATGATGATTTTTGAGCAAATTGTAGAAGCAAACACTGCAATGAATTAAAATGCATCAAACACAATTTCAATCTACATTAAGCTCTTTTGATTCAATAATTCTTTAAAATGGTCCAAAATGTAAATAAAAATATGCATTTTAAGGACTTATCAGAAGATTTATGCTTAAGTAGATTTCCTAGTATCTAAACATCCTTCAAAGTCTGAATCTGAATATCCAACCACCTTCAAAAGATCACATCATTTATATGTGATCATATATCTTCGAATACCATTTAAGTAAAGAAATACTTTCTTTGCCGCTTGCTAATGAAACATGCTCTGATTACCTTGGTATCTACTAAGTATTCCCACTGCAAAGCATTTGTTTGGTTTTATACATGTTTGAGCATACATCAGACTACTGACAGCTACTACATAAGGACACTTTTCCATTTGTTTTTTTTCAATTTCATTCTTTGGATATTGGTCTTTACTAAATTTGTCTCCCTTGATTATAGAAGCATTTTGTGGTTTACAATCTTCCATATTAAACCTCTTCAGGATTGTTTTGATATAGGTTTCCTAAGATAACCCAAGTAATCCTCTAGATCGGTCTCGATATATTTCAATTTCTATTACAAAGGATGCTTCATCCAAATCTTTCATATCAAAGTTTGCCTCAAGATAATTCTTGGTTTCACATATCATTCAAAGGTGCTTACTGGCTAATAAGGATGTCATTAACATATAGGTCTAATATCATAAACGTGCTCCCATTGATATTAAGATATATACAATGGTCTACAATATTTTCGGTAAAACTGAAAGATGTGATAATTTGATTGAACTTTAAGTACTATTATCTAGAAGCTTGTTTAAGTCTTTTTATTGACCTTTTTAATTTGTATACTAACACTTCTTTCCCTTGTTTTATAAACCCTTCAGGTTGGACCATGTAAATTTCTTTTTCTAGACTCCCATTTAAAAATGTTGTTTTGACATCCATTTGATGTATCTCTAAATTATTGTTTGCTACAAATGCCATAATTATTTTGAATGAATCATTCTTTAATACTAGTGAGTAGGTTTCATTGTAATTGATGCCTTCTCTTTGAGTGAAACCCTTAGTCACAAGTCGGGCTTTAAATCATTCTATTTTTCTTTTAGAGTACATTTTGGTCTTAACGATCCATTTACAGCCAATGGCCTTGGACCCTCCAGGTAATTCGACGAGATCCCAAACTTCATTATTGGCCATGGATTTAATCTCATCTTTCATTGCATCTAACCATTTATCAAGATTTTCACCAGTTATCACTTCCTTGAATGTCCTTGGATCTTTCGTCATTTTAATATCTGCTTCCTCAAGATACAAATCATAATCATCTGGGATTGCAAGCCTTCTCTCTTAAGCACACCTTCTCAATTCTCTTTGATAAATTTCATCAACATTCAATTGTTCATCACTCATGCTTAGATTATTTATAACAATCTGTTTTACGAGTGTCTCAATATTAATGGGTTGTTCCTCCTCTAAGTTATCTTTATAAACAATATTGAGAGATATTTCAACACCATCCTTTACAATAGGCAACATTGATTGTTCCGTAACTTCATTGAAAGTACGGTTTCTAATATGATGACTTCTATTATTTTTGTGATCCTCCAAGATTTTAACATTATTGGGATCTGTGATATTTATACTATGGTTTGGACAATAAAACCTATACCATTTAGATTGTTGTGGACAATAAATGAAAAATTCACTAACTACTCTTGGGTCTAATTTATTTTCATGAGGATTGAGACTCTCACTTCAAATAAACAACCCCATACTCTAAAATGGTTTAAACTGGGTTTCCTTCTAGTCCATAACTTGAATGGGGTTTTAAGGACCACCTTAATAGGAACACGATGCAAAAAATATGTATCCATCTTCAATGCTTTTCCCTCCATTAAATTAGGTAAATAACTCATTATGCTCCTAACCATATCCATAAGGGTTCTACTTCTCCTCTTAGCAATGCTATTCTGTTGGGGGATTACAGGCACTCTGTATTGAGCAACAATGCCTTTTTCTTTAAGGAATCTAGTAAATGGCTCTAGGTTATAGCTTGTTTCATTATATCAGCCATTGTATTTACCACCTCGATCTAATCTCATGACTTTAATTTTTCTGTCTAATTTCTCTGTACCTCTGCCTTTAATATTTTAAAGACATTCAAAGCTTCTGGTTTTTCTTAATGAGACAAATATATCCATACCATGAGTAGTTATCTATGAAGGTGATGAAATAGTCTTCTTCAGTAAAACAAGGTATATGGAATTTTCCACAGATGTCTGCGTGAATTAATTCAAAAAGTCCTGAACTCCTTGTAGCAGTTTTCTTGATTGTCCTTATTTGTTTGCCTTTGATGCAATCAATACAAACACCAAAATTAGTAAAATTTAAGTTTAGTAATAACCTAACTTTCACCAATCTCTCCTTTTCCTCTTTCAAGATGTGTCCCAAGTGTTTGTGTCATATCTTAGATGAGTTCTCTTTGATCATCTTCTCATTAAGCCCACATTCATGCCATAAATAATGTGCTTAGTAGATAGTGTTTGTGTAAAAAACTAAATCTACCTTTTATTTATATAAACCATCACATAAAGATCCATTTCCAATTAAAACACCATTTTTATAAACATTCGAAAACCATTGCCAAAATTAAAGGCATAACCATACTGATCTAATTTTGAAAAAGAAACTAAATTCCTAGAAATGAATGAAATATAAAAGGCATGAAGGAAATCCACTTGGAATCTAGTGTCCATCATAATTCTTAAGTCTTTATTGTTTCGACTCTTGATTCATGTCAGTTCTCCATCATGATCACTCTTTGGCCATCACTTTGGCTTCGATTTGTAAGGAGTCTCTGCATACAACTAGAAACATGAACGGTTGCACCAGAGTCAGCTCACCAAATATTTAATGAAACATTTACTAAATTGGATTTGAAACATACAATGGATAATTAGTTGTCATTACCTTTCTTTTTGAAGCGATTTTTTATTTTTAGACATTCCTGTTTGAAGTGATCCTTCCAACCACAGAAGAAACATTTATGTAAGGTCTTTTCCTTTTTTTCTTTCCTGGTTTTGCTTTCACCTTATGCACATTGTCTTTATATTTAGGCTTATGCTTTTCCTTGGCTTTTCCATGGGAGACATAATTAATTGTAATTTGGCCTCCAGCTTTAAGCCCCCTTTCCTCTTGATCGCATTTTGCAATTAATTTACTAACTCTACATGGGTTGTAAGTTTTGATTGAACATTACTTTGAATGCATATAAAATCCAGCAGTAGGGAATCTAAGATAAATTGAATCAGATACCCATTTGAGTCACTCATATTAACTTCCTTAAGCTTAGCACCATGTTAGACATGTTTAAAATGTGTTCACTTACACCTTTGACCCCATTGTACTTAAGATTAGTTAACTAAGACATCAGTGAGGATCCAAATGCCTTATTAGTTACTTCAAAATGTATCTTAATAACTTCAAGGTAGTTATTCGCATAATCTTTAACGTCGATGGACCCATGAATATTCTTTGATATTGATCCATCTACAATTGGGATGGATTCCAGATAGATGGCAATGTAATTGAATTTGAAACTAAAAATAAATACATCACAAAATATAATTTTTGAATTTAACATGCAAAACGATAACCCAATTTAACTTTAAATATAAAGTAAATTCAAATTGGCAAGTAATAAGTACATTATCATGAATCACTGATGGGTGAATATAACACCTTAATTTGTTACAATCCTAACTAATGAGATATGGTTAATAACATATGTCATAAATAAGTTGGACTACACCTTTAGTCATAGATCAATCATGCTCATGTCATACAAATTAAGCATATCCCATTTATAAGTCATTAAAAATGCATCATTTTAAGTACATTTTGGAAAATTTTAAGGACTTATGCATTAAAAATCTCTTTACTTAGTTGAAAATTAAGTTTAAATGATTTGAGAAAAAATTTTATAGTTTTCATGCAAAAATCAATCTGAAATCACAATTTTTCTATAAAATCATAAAACTTTCCATTCTTGAATTTTCATTTTCTGAAAAGATTTTCAAATTTATGTTTTTACATGAAATGATATAATTTTTTTTATTATCATTAGTTAATTCAAGTCAAAATATGAATAATGATGTGGTTTAAGGTTATCATTTTGTGTGAACTGGGCCTACATTACTGCATTTATGACTTTTAATAAAAAATTATTATTTAATAAAAAGTCATTTTTGGGCATAGGTGAATTGAAGAAAATGGACCTACATTGAAGATTTAAAGTCAAGGAATAAAATACGAAAAAGGAAATAAAGAAGAAAATGAGCATGAAGAAGACCCCCCACACACACATGTTTACACATGCTTGGATGTCAAAGGAACGTCCCACTCTTCAATTGATTCATGAATCTAAATTTGGATTTTAAGAATTCAAATTAGAATAAAGAAAGGAAAGCCAAGATGAAGAAAATTCAAGAAAAAGAAAGTCAAAGAAAAAGAGATAAAAAATGAAAAGTCAATCCTAATTTTCTTTAGACAGTATGGATTAAAACGGTTATAACTCTCAAACTGAGTGTCAGATTTGTTAGAAATATATACTAAAACCATACTTTTATGTATTTGTCTTTGACTGACTTATTTATTAGTAAAGTTTGTCTTTTCATCTTAATGAGAATTTATATGAACAAATGGTTGCATTATTATTTATTATACATGTATATGTCTTTTATTCAATAAAGTAGATAAGTTACTTACACATGGAAGACTTATTTGTCAATTCTTATAGAATATAAGCTATTGTTGTTCACATTATAGATGGAGTTGGACACGCCATCGATACAATTGTAGCATGATGTTTTAGTAGGCTTGTATTGACTGTGAAAAATAGTTTAGTTTCAACTCGTTATACTAGTATGCCTTGTGTGCATTGAACATGACTGCTTTTGTGTTTATTGTCTTTATACAGACTATATAAGACAATTAACATACAAATGGTTATTATGAGTGCTTATACTCTTAATCCCGATATAAATAATAGATACATACATTTAGTGTTTAGCATTTTGATAAAGGAGTGAGACCTTTTATGGTCAATAATCTCAATAAATTGGATGACTACACTACGTGTATGGTGGATATTAGTTTATTGACGGAATCCACATTCCGTAATAGGGATTGATGATATCCTCTTGATGAAACTTATAAGTTTTGATTATGTCAAACTCTGCAGGTGGACTTTGTGTCCGACATATCAAATAAGCTAAGTGTAAGATCTCAAGGAATTATAAAGATATAGATATAGATGTCAGTAATTATTTAATCGATGGATATCTGAAATTTTAACGTGGGAGATTAATAAGTATTTAATAAAAAGAAGTTCAAAATATTATTTTGAGAATAAGGATAGGAGTGAAATTATAATTCTCTAATGGACTGAATTGTAAATGGAGAGTTTCTTTTACTTTTTTTTTAGTTCTTTTCAAAAACAAAAGGAAAAAAAAAAGAATTTTGTAGTTATATTCATTACAAACCTCACGATGCACAATTTATCCACTAAGGGGAACTGAGGGGTTTAAGGGCTTACTGCATACGTTAAATGCAGTCAAGAGTGCAAGCGAAAGTGACAGTTCATTCATTTTTAGTTTCATTACATTGCATTAGCTTTAGGAGAGTGTAAGTTAGTTTCCTATTCTAGATCGCATATTTTGCTCAGGATTAGCAAATTGCTGGTTGGGGTATGATAAGCCTTTCAAAATACATCATTTCATGTACATTCTAGGAAATTTTAAGGACTTATGCATTAAAAATCTCTTTATTTAGTTGGAAATCATGTTTGTATGATTTTAGAAATCATTTAGAGTTTTCATGCAAAAGTTATTTAAAAATCACAATTTTTCCACGAAATCATAAAACTTTCCATTCTTGGATTTTCATTTTTTGAATACATGAAATGATATAATTTTTTTTATCATCATTGGCGAATTGAAGTCAAAACATCAATAATGATGTGGTTTAAGATTATCAATTTATGTGAATTTGGCCTACATTAGTGCATTTATGACTTTCAATCAAAAAGTATTATTTTAATAAAAAGACATTTTTGGGCATAGGGGAATTGAAGAAAATGAGCCCACATTGAAGAATTGAAGTCAAGGAATGAAATGTGAAGAAAGAAATAAAGAATAAAATGAGCATGAAGAGGACCCCATAGACACACACTTGTGCATATATGCATGGATGTCAAAGGAGGATCCCACTCTTCAATTATTGCATAAATTTAGATTTGAATATCAAGAACTCAAATTGGGATGAAAAAAGAAAAGCCAAGGTGGAGAAAACTCAAGAAAAAGAAAGTAAAAAAGGAAGAGATAAAAAATGGAAAGTCGATCAATCCCATTTTTCTTTGGGGATTAAAATGGTCATAACACTTAAACTGACTTTCAGATTGGGGCAATCTATGTATTGTTGGAAAGATCATTTTAAGTAGATATCCGTAGAACCCAAGATTGCATCAATTGGAACTAAACGATAAAGTTATGGCCTTGGAAAGTTAGCTGTGTATTTTTAGACGGAATTGCATAAAATAAAATTGGAGTTTTGTTTTGTTTATGATGCACATCTATTTGTGGGATCCACTCTATTCCAAGTGAGGAAAATTAAAATTCAAGTTGGGTCCTACCATGTACAATAAATTTGTAGCAAACATGGGCTCATTCCTTGAAGATTTGTACAAAATCTACTTTTGGAAAGTGGGTGTAAAGAAAAATTTACACAAGCAACCAAGAATCTTTCCACTTACTATATATTTATTGACTTTTGTCCAAAGAATAATACCTTTCCAATCTAAAGAATTTGCAAGCCACAAAAAAGAAAACAAAGATAGCAACAAAGGGGGACCAAGCATGATAAAAAGAACCCCAAAAGAGGAGTGTAGGCCTAACATCTGTTGCCTTCATCTCTATCTCTTTCGCACCCTAGTTCACCTTTTTCCATCTCTCTTTCTTCCATCAATTTTCCAACCCTTTTAGTGATTTTGCATCCCTTTCACATCATATTCATCCACCATCTTCTTCACCTTTGGAGCATGATTTGAAGACACTACGTCAAAAGGGGTTAAATCCCACATCAATTTAGAGTGAAAACCCACAAATTTTAGCACTTGACTATATCACACATTTTTTAACTCTTATTTAAAAAAAACCACATACTGGTATGTGGAAAAAATTATTAATAAAAATAATGGTTTTAAGCACTTGTTTATTATGTTAAAAACCATAGTCTTGCACTCTTATTATTTGAAACCTAAAAGTTTAAAGAAAATACTTACCCAAATTATTTCTGGTTACATCCCTCTCTCTCTCTCCTCTCCCTTTTGGCGCATCTTTTGCCAAAAGATTACATGCACGTGGGATCTAGGGTCGCTCCTCTTCATTTTGTTCTTTTAGGTTTCAAACTTTAAGTTACTGTGCTTCTCCTCTTTCCTTCAATCGACAGCAAGACCACTAGACTGTTAATAGGTATGTATGTCTCCTTTCTTAGTTTCAATCTTCCCATCTTTATAAACTGTTTATGATTTACATACACGATCTGATTCAAACTTTTACAAGAAAATGCACGTTTTTTCCTTCATAGTCTTGTGATCTATTTCATTGCACATCAATCAAAAAGGAAAAAAATGGACAATAGAAGTTTCTACAGAACTTAGGAGATGGGTTCTGTACGTTTTCTTATAAGAAAATTATTTTTCTCAACGATCATGCAATTTAGTTTGAAGTTTGTGTGATTGAAGAAGAGGATCGCAAAAAGGGTTTTGCATTGGATCCTCTTTGAAGAAGACAGAAGACCGAAACTAGTTTCGGTGCCCTGTTGCATGGGCAGAGCCGAGGACTCTGTTTGATGATATGGCCCTCGATCTGTGTTGCTTGATCAGACCCCGCCTATGACTGACCATAAAGAAGAAAAGGAAAGGCCGTCTTTGTGTTTCTCAGTTGATTGAGAAAAAGAACATTGAGAAAAGGGCAACCGCCTGAAGCTGTTGCACCTCACCGCTCGCCGCTTCCTCCTTCGTCGCCGAAGTGTTGCCATTACGATCGACGGAAGAGGCCTTCGCCAGTTGCTGCCTTGTCGGTCCTCTGTCCACCATTGCCGAGGAAGATAAGTCATGCTTGGAGTTTTTCGTTTCCAGTTGTAGAAAAACATGGTGAATAGGCAGCGTGAAGGAGACGATCGAGTATCTGGACCTAGGTTCCAGACCAGGTTTGGTTTCAGGTCAGGTCAACCTGACCCATTACGCAGAGCATAGTCTGCCAGTCAAACTTTTATGTCTAATTCTTGTTTTAAAATTTTACTAGCGCATCAGGGATAATGCCCAACACAGGCTATGAAAAATATAATTACGTTTTATTAAAAGTTATTAATTTTTAATAAAATATATAATTACTAGCAATAAAGGCCCGTGCTTAGCCCGAGCCCGAAAATCAACATTTTAAATGTTGTCTTATTACTCAATATATTATGTTAATGCATTGAAAAAGAATCTCTTGATAAGAATACTATTGAACTTATTATTTTCAAATAAAAGTAGACCTGTGGGGCAAATAATAAGTTAAATTGAATTACTTTAATAGTTAAAACCTGAAAAAAAAAATCTATTATCATATTAGAGAATTTTAGTAGAAAATGAAAAAAAATCGAGGTTATAATTTCATGGTAAAAGAAAGATATTATTAAGGAAATTAATAATGAACAATAATATTTTTAATAAAAAATTAAATAAAAAATAGTATAAAGTATTGCATCATAAAAAATAAGAGGCAAAAGATGAAAGTGGACCCCAATTAAAAAAATCCAAATTCTATATTTTCAAGGTATTAATTAAGAATGGGCTGAGAAACTATTGAAAGAAAATGTTATTTTAGAAATGACAATGTAAAGATTCTTTGGTGAATAGGAATGGTAAAAAAGTAAAAAAGATATTAGTAAGAAGAAGACATTCAAACAAATGAAAAACATGAAATAAGCGTAAAAATTAACAATCAATCCTAGTCTCACGAATCAAGAATCAAGATCAATTACAAGTACAAGTATGTAAATAGAAAAAGATAAAACATAAATTTCAATTTCTCCACACAGCTACAAAATATCATTCAAATAGAGAGATTTTAGGAAAAAATTTTGAATTGATGAGGAAGAGGTTTGAACACCATTTAGATAGAGAGATTTTTGGGGAATAAATGGAATAGATGAGAAAGAGGAGGGTAGAGGGAGAGATTTTAAAAAAACTATTTCTTGATATTTTTAGAAGATGACGTGACGCTCTAGTAAAAAAGAAAAAATATATTGCTGATGTGGCACCCTCTAGAGGCCTCCATTCTTAGAGCTTTAATATATATAATTATCATATAATTATACAAAACATAAAAGAGACATAGTTAAATAATTAAATAATTATTTTTCAAAAAAAAATAAATTGAAGAGGGACAAGGAGGAGAAGATTAAGAGAAATGAACATAGTTGAGAGAAGAAAAGAGGGAGAAGATAGAGAAAAGGAGGAGAAGAGTCCAGGGCAATAAGAGCTAGGGAGGGAGAAGTGAAGAAACCTACCCTTTTTTTTTTATTGATGATTAGAGGCCCCCAAATCACAAGAATTTAATCGTAAAGATTTCTTCCTACAGGGATAGGGTAAAGAGCAAAATCTCCCATTTTTCACTAGAAAATTGAAGATTGTTTTCTTTATTTTTTTAAGTTATCCAAACACTTCTAACTGAGATGGTAAGAACATTTTCTTCAAAATAAAAAAAAAATGTTATACTTTCTTGCGTATCCAAATAGCTCCCTTAATGTTAAGTTTTAATAATGGTCTGTCTAGACTTGAATAAAGGGCCCATCTCTTTTATAATAGTAATTAAACGTACCAATATCTTTCATTCACCTATATCTTTTTTATTTTCTTCCATCATTAGATGAGATCCCAAGACATATTTTCCATTTCCATTTCCATCTATTAGGTTATCATGTTTGCATTTGCCTATAATTCTCATCTACCACTACCAAAAAAATAAAAAATAAAAAAAAGGAAAAAAACAGTAATAAACTTCCTTTCCTTTCATTTGGCAAATATATTAAGTCTAACATAAATATTAGCATGATATTTCCAGCACCATCCATCTCCAGTACAATACAAGGTAAAAGATAGAGAAACAGATCTCTTTTAAGTAGAAGAGAAATTTTAAGTAATACTGGTACCATACTTCCCCCAGACATGCCACTAGTTTGTAACTTGTTGTCATTAGAATTATATTCGGTGTATAATTACTTTTACTAGCCCCAATTGTGTTTTTTTTAATCTATATTTTCACCTTTTTATGCATGTTATCCACCTCATGTATACATAATTTAGCCTCCTAAGAAAATCTTACATTATTACAGTAAGCACATGTAACCAATTGTCATATGAGCTTGTAGGACCAAGTATTTTATGTTTGAAATACTTTTTTCATTGATGGAGTGATTCTATTTGAAAAAAAAGGTGCATTCTTGTGAAAATAAATGCTATAAATGAAATCTGATCTCTAAATGCTTTTGACAATGAAGGGTTCAATTTAAAAAAGCTGCAAAATAATTTTCAAAATATGACTCCAAGCAAGGAGTAGATGAAGGCATCAAGGTCATCTTCTGAATGTATAAAAGGAGTTGAGGAATTTATTGAGTTTGTAAGAGCTAATGTGCCTACATTAGCGGGTGAGGATTGGTATTATTACCCTTGTATGAAATGTCTTAATGTAATATTCAAAGGGAAGAAAACAATAAATGATATTTGTACACATTTAATATATAATATGATAGATAAATCATACACAACAAGGATCCATCATGGGAAAATCCATCCCCAAAGGCATAAAGAAGTTGGAGCCAGTAGCAAAAATGATGATGCATACATTGGTATGGTTGATATGGTGAATGACGTATTTGGGCTTGTTCGTGACGAGGGTGAGACAATACCTCAAATGGGTGATATCCTATCTGAAGGGATTAATGAAGTTAATAATGAAAAAGATGGTGATGCTCAAGAGTACTCACCAGATAATATTCGATACGAAGAATTGATGAAAGATACAATACAACCCATGTACCAATCGTGTCAAGCTGAGGATACAAAATTATTAGTGATAGTTGAATTACAAAGCATGAGGGCTAGACATCGATTGTCTAATGTGAGTTTCAATGAGTTACTCAAATTGTTTAAAAGAGTTCTCCCAAGAGATAACACTTTACCTGATAACACATATACTGCCAAGAAGATGGTTGATTCATTGCGTATGGATTGTAACATCATTCATGCATGCCTTAATGATTGCATACTATATTGGAAAGAGCATGAACATCGAGATAATTATCCTACCTGCGGCAAAAATAAATGGCAGCCAGATGATAAATCAAAGCTGAATGGTAAACGTAAGCCCTGGAAGAAGTTAAGATACTTTCCATTAGCACCAAGGTTGCAAAGATTGTATAGTGTGCCATGAATTATAGAGAGTATGATATGGCATGCAAACGCAAATGCCATACCAAACCAATCAATCATGCGCCATACAGTGGATTCTTCATGTTGGAAACAAGTTAATCAGAAATAGTCTAATTTTGCCTTTGAGACACGTAATGCTCGGTTGGGGCTTGTAACAGATGGATTCAATCCTTTTGGAAACAATAACAATGCCTATAGTTGTTGGCCGGTTATGATTGTTCCATATAATCTTCCTCCATCCCTTTGCATATGCAAAGAGTTCATAATGTTAACATAGTTGATTCTCGAAAAGAAGGGCCCAGGGCATAACATTGATATTTATCTATAACCACTGATTGAAGAGTTGAGAAAATTGTGGTCCACTGAAATCAAAACATACAACTCTTACAAAAATACTATGTTCACAATGAAAGCAATTTTGTTATGGGTTATACATGATTTCCTAGCATATGGCCATTTGTCAGGTTGTAGGACTGCAGGCAAGTACACTTGTCCTGTATGTAGTGAAGGGTCAAAGCCCAAGTGTATAAAAAATGGAAAGAAACTGTGTTTTATGGGGCATAGAAAATTTTCACCAAATGACACATCTTTTTAGATACCAAAAATCATAATTTTATGGGTATAAATAACATAGGAATCCTCCCAGGTGTTTAAGTGGTTTTGAAGTACTAAGTAGAATGAAAATAAATGAGATACAGTTTGGAAAGAGAGGCAAGAAGAGGAAGAGTGTAAAAGAGAATGATTCCACTCCGCGGTCAAAGAGATTGATCTTTTTTGACATGCTATAGTGGAAGGTACATTATACTAATTTTTATTTAAAATTATATTAATATTGTATACTAAACTTATCAATTACTAACACAAATATTTATCCTTTATATAGGATTTGCCTATCCGTCATAATCTGGATGTGAGGCATGTGGAAAAGAATATGGCAGAAATCTTGATTGAAACAATTATGAACACAAAGGATAAGAGAAAAGATAATCTTGAGGCTCGGAAAGGCCTAAAAGAGATGCAGATTAAAAGGAAGTTGTGGCCTAGAGAAGTAAATGGGAATGAGACATATCCTGAAGGTCCTTACAACTTGTCCCGAACAGACAGAAAATTGGTTTGTAAAACTTTATACAATTTGAAGGTTCCCATTGGGTACGGTGGGCATTGGAAACATAAGGGGAACTTAGAAAACAATCAACTAAAAAATCTCAAGTCTCATGACTATCACATTTTAATGCAGCAGCTACTGCCGGTGTTGTTGATGCATGCATTTAAAGCTCACAAGCCATTACGTGCTGCCATTTGACAATTATTAATATATTTTAATGTTGTATGTTCGAATACCAACGAACGTTCAAAACTAAGCAAGATGAAAGAATGAGCTGCCAAAACATTATGTGTATTTGAAAAGTACTTCCCTCCTTTATTTTTCGTATCTATGATACACCTTGTTGTGCACTTGGCAGAAGAGGCACAAATTTGTGGACCTGTTAGGTTTCGTTGGATGTATCCATTTGAGTAGTAAATATAATTATTTCTTCAAATTTTAATTTTTTATTTATTGAATTGAGAAAGTTAATTTACAAATTGTGTGTCAAGATGATAAAAACATGCAAAGGATAGTGGTGAATCAAACATACCCAAAGGGTTGTATTACAGAGTGCTTCCTTTTAAATGAAGCTATTATGTATGCTATGAATTACATACCTGATAGGACAAAAGGGAGTCATAAGCAAGGACAGGTGAGTCGAATGTATGATGATAGTCAATCTGGCTACCTTATTGATAAAAGAGGAAGATCTACAAACTTGGTCATGTGCAGTATTAACAAGCACGCAAATGGGTATTAAGCATGTCTACTGAGAATGAAAAGTGGCAAAAGTATGAAAAATCCAAACCTTATATTTTCTTTGAAGGTTATTTATTTATTATATTGTGTATTCACACTGTATCTTCTTATATAGGAATTATGATATTTACGTACAGAGCCTTCCATCTAACGTTAAAAATAGGAGAAGTACGATAAGAGCTGAAAAGGCGATCGATTACATTCCTAGGCTTAGGCAACAATTAGCAAAAGAAGAAAACAATATCATAAAAAGGCTTGCTGATGGATCAAACTTTGAAGCTATTTCATACAATGCATATGCAATAAATGATTATGTTTTTTATATAACTGATGCAGAAATGAACAAAATGATACAGAACAGTGGGGTATCTATGACTGCTCTAACTAAATTTAGATCAAGTGCTCGAGACAAGAACCATGTATCCGAGGAGGTTACTTACTATGGTATCGTGAAACAAATTCTAGAATTTGATTATCATGACTTCAAAGTAGCAGTATTCAATTGTGATTGGGTTCGTATAAAAGATACAAATAGTCATATGGTTGATCCAAAAACAAATTTGGTATATGTTAATCTGAGTCAGTTAATGAGAAACACAAAAGAAGTAGATGAACCATTTATCCTTGCATCTCAAGCCACTCAGTCTTTTATTGCAAAGATCAAAGTAGCCCTAAGGATAAGTGGCATGTGGTATTAAATGTTCCAAAAAGATTGAAGAAGGATGTGGATTGTTATGAAGATCCATTAGTCTTCGTGAGTATAATGAGTGAAAATGATCGAACGGTAACATTACAAGATGATATCTTAGAAGTCAATGATATCAGTGATGTTGAAGATTAACCGGGTTGCAAGTGATCATGTCATGTCAAAAATTATGTTATATTCATGTATTGTTTCTATTGTACATTTCATATGTTGTTCATGTTGTATGTCTTTTATTTTTTTTTAAATGCACAATGTTTCCATACATAATACTACATTTTTAAATATGTGGTGATAGGAAAGTTCTTATTATAGTTTTAATGACGTGACATTTTTTCAACAGGTATTCTTACTCATGTTGCTTTTAGTGCTAATGGTCGACCTATAGGGCCTAACTCAGCAAAATTCAGTATGGATATAAGGTATATAATAAGGTCAAATGTCCTACCTAACTATACCAGCTGGAAAAAAGTGTCAAATACTTTTAAAGATCAAGTTTGGGATCTCATATACATGAGTATTTTTGTGCAATTTTCACTATTATTTATGGATAGTAATTTAATGTGGCACATCCAATAATTAAATTATGTTTCTTATTTTACACAGTCCTCATATGAAGTTTCAGCATGCCACAAACAATATGTATTGAGGAAAGCAAATGACAGTTGGAGGGACTGGAAGTCATTTCTTTGTCACAAAGTCTATGATAAATATACCACAAATGCAGAGAGGAAAGCTCATATCTCCTCACATATTAGTGAGGAAAATTGGAAGTCATTTGTGGTCATAGAATCAATGGAAGAGGCCTAGGCCTTCAGGGAGAAAGGTAAGATTGCTAGGTTAAAGATGATTTGCCTTCATACTTCTGGATGAAAGAGATAAGCTAGGGTGGCAAATGATATGGTAAGTGTAATTTTTATATCATGTTTAATTTATGTATGATGTTTATAAATAGTTAAAATTTATATATTGAATTATCTACAGGAAAAGAAAATCCGGATGAGGAGATCACTTGTATGGACCTCTTTTTAAAAGCTCATACTAAGAAGGATGGATCAGTTTCTAACCCAATAGCGGTGGGGAAATTTTTTTTATTCAAATGCATTTTATATGATTCAATATGTTGTGGATGATATTTTACTTTTATGGTTATGAATATCTTAGTGTTACACTCATTTTTGTGTTTTCATATCATGCATGAAGTTTAACTTTGGAAGTGCTATAGTTAGTTTAAATTAAATTTATATTTTATATGGGCAATGGTGTGCTCTTATGATTCTTATTTTATTTATTTATAAGTACCCAATAGGTTATTAAAAAGATTTAAATGCCCTCCGGTTAAGGGGAGACTTTGCCGTAATTGTTAAAATAATTTTATTTAAGATTTTTTATTTTACTTATTATTTATCATACATTTTGTAGGATGCTGTTAGAAGTCTTCATGAGGCTAATAGATCTCTTGCACAAAAAGATCTAAAAAATGACCCAGTTGCAAAGGTATAATTCATTTATTTTTCTTGTTGATGATAAAGCCTGACAAATGTTAATTTAGTATTTGTCTAAATATTAACATCAATTTCTTTTTTTTTTTTTTTTGTATAGATCATTGTTTTTGATTCTCGAGGACGTATGTGTGGCTTAAGCATGGGTGTTTCTATGGCAAGCATCCGTTATTTCGCTCCATTTATAAAAATATTTGCAGATGCAAAAGTTATCAAATGAAAAGATTAAGAGACAAATGATAAAGTTGATGGAGGATATGGGTGTTCTACGGAAGGATATGGATGAGTTAAAACAAACTCTATCCCAAGGTGGGACAGTGATGCGATCATTTGCCCATTATGGGAATTATTATCAGGTACAATATTTATTTTTCATATATTCTAAATTTCTATAATTAAATAAATAATATTTTAATTGATGAAGTATGTTAACTCCATTTATTTCTAATAATATTGTAGGCTCGAAATAAATCACCCCATCAAGAGACAATGACAGAACAAGCAAGTCCACAAACATGATTGACTCAGCATAGGTTGATGCATTTGGTGTAGAATGACGTTTGTGTTGCTTATGGGACTATGATTAGTTCATTGCTTGACTATCCAGGATGCTATATGATTGTTGTGAATGAGATTCTTGATTATTCGATTCAGTTACTTAGTGAAAATAAAACTTTTAAAGATATCACTTTGGGTGATATGATTGATTGGCCCATTTATAAGACTTTAGATTAGGTTTATTTTACTTCGTTGCAATTTCAACTTTAGTTTAATTTATTGTCTTAGAATTACTTCACTTGAAGCTTTGATTTTATGTATTGGATTGAATTTTAATTCAGGTGACTTTAATTAAGCTAATGATGTTTGTTCTGATCTAATATGTTATTGTTTGTATTTATGGATGGATTACTAATAACATTTATTGAATGGATCATTATTTAAATTCTATATAAAAGTATTTTTTTATTTTTAAAAAAATAAAATAAAAATCACACCTATTAACACTTGATAATTTGAAAAAGACTCTAGATGCTTTTTAAAAATAATGACTTCTACAACTTGATAATTTTTTGAAAAACCCTTTTTAAATTAATAATTGATTAAAAAATGACAGTTTTCATTATTAAAAAAAATGAGAGCTATTGACACTTATAAACACGATAGCTCAAAATACTTATTAAGGTAAAATTTACGCAACGGTTATAAACACTTGTTTTTAAAAAGCTACACCAATATTAACGACGGTCAAAACGACAGTTTCGATCATCTTTTTTCTAATTAAACGACAGCTCAGAACACTTGTTGTTTTTGAATTTTGACTTAGAGAAAGAAGACAATTGAAATGCTAGGCAAGCAATAAATCTTTCTTGAAGTTCATAATCTTTGGGTAGAATTAATGTAATCGTTTCAATCTAATAAATTTAAATTTATTGCTTATTTAAATTGAGTTTTTCATTGTAAAATAAAGTTAGTAATGTCATGGTTCTCATCATAGAGTCAATATTGTATGTTCATGCGTAATGATAATGCATATTTGGTAGAATGGTTCTGAGTTTTCTTTGATTCCATCAAATAAGGTTTTAAATTCAGATCTAAAGAATTAAAATCCGTCTTTTCTCTTTTATTTTATTGCATTTTATTTCTATTTTAAAATTTATGTTATTCTCTTTTACTTTCATTCAATTGGTGGCTTGATTATTCTACAGTTTTGCAGTTTCTAGGATTGTTTTAGATTAGGTTTTATTTTTTATTTGTAATTTTAATTTCAGATTTGGGATTGTAATTTTAATTTAATTTTTAATTTAGTAGGATATTATTTTGTATAGATTTTTATAAGAATAGTAGTAGTTTTTCAATAGGACAAATTGTGAGATGCATAGCTTCTTATAAATACGATCCCGACTCATTCGGTAAAACTACAGTTGACGCCTTGCACTTGGGGCTATAGATCACCCATCCTATTTTTAAGTGGTCAAGAGATGATTAGCCATTGGATCAATCTTCAATCTACATTTGAAACGCCATTTAAGTGCAATTATACATCACAAAGTTAAAAATAGTGACCCTTTACCACAAAATACACAATATATCATAATTTTGGGTTACATTGGCAACATCCAAATTAATAGAATTGTGAATTTTGCTAATAAGAAATTATAATCACACCTTTAATAATCTAATGAGTCCATTTAAAAATATCTCCCTAATTGGATTTGATATTTTTCATCTCAATGATTAAAAATTAATTGCCCACTTTAACTTTTAAGTTGGGCTTCATTGATAATAAATCCAAATAGATGTTAATTGACTTGTTTATAACATTTTGATCATTAATCCAGGTGTTCCTATATGTGATTAATTAACTAAATAACCTTTATTGTAATTAATCACAAGCCTAATTTCCTTAATTAATACTTTATAATTAAGGTATTCTTTAATCCATGCATAGATTCCTTTAAAATAGGCATAGATGTGAATATACAATCACCCATGAACTTTTCTTAATTCATGATCAATAGAAATTTGATAAATTAAATGTGGGATTAAAATTTAAAGGAGTTAAACATGCACTAATTAATATGCCATGAAACTAAAATCTCTAGATGGCTTGGATCTGTGCTATAATGGCCTATGTGTCATACCTTATACTACCTTTATATACATAAGGTATATTTTAACGTATTGGAGATGAGTCTTAAATAGGTTAACTTAAAAAAAAGGTCAAGTCCAAAAGTTAATGAACCGAGCCCATCCCTTGTCATGTGTGTTTGGCACCATGAACGTGTGCAATGTGCACTAAGAAATCACTTCTGCATTTCTGAATCGGTCCATACAGATCCTTTAATTTTTCTTCCATATAACCAAAATATGCAAATTATAATAACTATGCATGCAGCATACCAATTAATCTCAACCGTCAAATCAACGTTCATGTGCTTGGTATATGGATGGATACTTGTACAAATTTTGTGTGTGGCTCCCATCATCCATTGATGAAATTAGGAATGAGTCAAGGTAGTACTTTAAATCTTAGTATGCCATCTATAAAAGTGCTCCTGCCATCTGTAATAGAACTCATGTATTTAAAGAAAATAGTAAATAATTTACACTATTATGAATTGAAATCAAATCACACACATGAGTTTTCTTGGTCGATCATTATGATCATGGCTTTCGATCCATGACCTGGATCTGAGATTGGAACGTTGAGAACCAAGCACAACTACCCGTACAACATGCAAACAAAACACCATGAATTTAATAACGCATAAACAAATTCTTAACATGCGATCACGAACAATGTCAATCATGTGATTATTCAAGATAAAGATCCATGAACTTGATGCTTTGATACCAATTGTTAGATTTACTATTATCATAGGATTAATATTAACGGATTAGATCGAAATAATACAACATATAAATGACATACATATGTAGCTCAATTGTATATTGAGCATATGAAGAAGAACAAGCTGCTCGTATGTAGGATTTATAATTCACTTCTACTTCTCTTTGATGCGTGCAAGTGATGAGAGAGTCAACAGTAATTATGCTTAAATAAATTAACATATATATATATAACATCAAATGATTTCTTTAAGGGGTCACTCTTACAAATTTCACTCAAATTAAAGAAAATATATACCATTCTATTAATCAATCTATAAACACTTAGAAACTCAACTTGGTTTTTCAATTATGAGGTGCATGTGACATTAGCAACCTTTTCTTTTCTTGAAAGATTAGATTTCCATTAAAGAAAAAAAATAAACTTTACAAAAGGGCCCTAGGGCAAGAGAAAGAAGAAGAAAACAAATACAACCAAGAAGATCCACACAACGGGAAAGACTGGTAGAACCCAACCAAACTACAAACAGGAAGCTACCTGGCTAAAAGAGCCTTGCATTCTTGAGAGTTCAAAATTTTTGGGGGGTGGTAGTGCTTTGTCATCCTCTTCCCAAGATATCTCGCTCGAGATGACACAGCAGTGAAGAAGAAGCCATCTAATTCCTGTAGAAAATGGCTTATTTTCTTGAAAGAGAATCTCGTTCGCCAGGGAGATCTCCCTAGTAATTAGAGAGCGTCCGCAAAACTCCCCTCCACCTCGATATACACCTGAGAAGAGAGGTGGTGATCTGCCTCTTGAAGAAGACCCAACATGACTTCCGGGCATTTGCCTGGAGGGAGGATCCTGGCAATCAGAGGGCATTGGAAAGGCTACCAAACAATTCCCAACGTATAGTCAAGCCATTGAAAAACAGAGATCCTCCACCCAAAACCAACCTCAGGCTGAAGACGGTGCCTGGAAGCAGCGCCAGCAGTCAAAGGGGGCATGGGAAGGTCCCATCACTGGTGATAGGGATTGGGAGACAAGGGTACAGAAAAAGAACTCTACTTGGGATCTGCACCTGCACATCAGAGAGGATTTGGTTGGGTCACTGAGACTGGATTGCAAAGAACCTTCTATTTCTTTCTGACCATATATTCCAGATAAAGGCTGGGAACAAAAGGTGAGCCAAGCGGTTCAGCGCAGGGGAGTTTCCTTGAAGAGTATTAACAGCATGCAACACTCTAGGCAGAAGAGAGAGAAAGGATGGCGAGGGTGAAGTCCCACCTTCAGCAGCAGGCCAAACCAGACTTCTTGGGTGAACAGATAGTGCAGAACCAGATGATCCACATCCTCACGAGGCCCATCACAAAGAGAGCATTGGAGCTAACAATGGAAACCTCTAGCCTGCAAAAGAGCTCTCGTTTTAAGCTTCCCTATCAGATACATCTAGGCACATAGGGAGTGCTTAGGAATGTGACCTTTGAACAAATGGATTTAGCCTAAAGTACATCAGGAATAGCAGCAGAGGAATCAATTAACTACTACGCAGAGGAGAGGGAGAAACCCCATCTTCTTCTCCCATCCACACCACTTCATCAGAGAAGGTTATCTCTGGCCGAGGCAACTGCTGGATGGAAACTCTAAAAGCAGCTAGAAAAGGTGGCATGGAATAAAGGCGCCACCCTCTTGGCTAGTGAACTCCTTCACTTTCACACTTCTTCGTAAACCCAAATTTGAAACCTCGCTATTTGGAATGGAGCTTATTATCCTTCCTTCAAGCAACCAAGGATCATACCAAAAAGCAGTGTTTGCACTGTCTTTGATTAGATGCCTGATAAAAGACTCGGCCTTCCCCTTCAGGAGAAGGATAGATTTCCAACCCCAAGAGGCCACTAGGGGAATGGAAACTTGCCAAAACAACTTAGACTTTAGGTACTTGGCTCTAACCCACCTCGACCAGCAACTATCTTTGAAAGAAGCAATGTGCCATACTTGCCTAAGAAGAGCTGCCTCATTAATCTTCCTCATTCTCTTTAAGCCCAGATCACCTTTCGATTTGGGAGTGCATATGGAATCCCAGGCTATAGGGTAGAAACTCTTAGGAGACTAGTCATGCCAGAAGAACCTTCTAATAATCTGATCAAGCGCATCCAAAATCAACAGAAGCTGGTACACAGTAGCCCAAAATAAGATTGCCGGAATAAGCAACTTGATTGGCAAAGATGAAGCAATTTACTCGGTCAATGGAAGGTGAAAAGAAGGAAAGTCCCTATCATGTCAACATAGAAATACATTTTTCTTTGAGGTACTACACTTAGATGGGCCATGATTTAGATGGCATGGATTGAAAAGTGTGCTCCTTTTACGGTTTGAGGTGCTCAAAGTTTTGAATTGACTTGTTTGAGACTAGAAGCAGGACCGGGATGAAATGGCCACTTGGAATTGCCCAAAAAGACTTGTATCTCTAGTCTTTCAGTTGATAAGAAAAACAAAACAGCCTGCTAATGAGTTTTGTTTAGCCGGCACATTGCCGGAAAAAACCTACACACTCAAGAAAATGGCATATTCAAGATTTGAATCCTAGATGGTTAGATAAAAAAACTGTCACTCCTTACTGTTTGGATAAGCAGCAATTGTTTTGTCTCAAATTGAATAGCCTCGTTTTGTGCCACTTGGACAAATTTTTATATCTGACGCACATGGTTGAATCATTCTGACCGTTGGTGAGGAGGAAACCATTATGGGAAAATATTGGTTTAGACTTAAGACCCTAAAGTTATAATTGCTAGATCGTCGATTATATTGCATAACAAAAGCTGAGTAGATTTTCATACCCACTTTGTATGGAATGTTTTGGCATTAGTACCCTCAAATCTCTCTAGGAAATTCATCAGTGGGGCCCACTTCATGAAGTTTAAGCCCTTTAAACAAAGAGAAGCTTATGCTTGTATCATCTGCCACGCATTCAAAACTCACTCTAATCTTAATCTTGGTGCCCTCTTGCAAGTGAATCTTTTTTGGATCCACTTGGTGCTTGAAAATAAGATATTTGAAGAAATTTTGCAATATTATTTAGTAGTTTAGCATATAATCTACTCACCTAAAAAGGAGGTGTTTGGCTAACTTAAAAAGTATCTTACAATATCTCATTTTCTTTAAAAAACTTTTATATTACATTATTCAAAGAGATGTTGTATAAAACAATATTCTATTAAAAAAAATCTAGAGTTTCAATTGTTGACCCATAAAATTTGCAAATAATGTGGCAAAGATAATACAAGCTATTGATTATAAAGTTCCAAAGTTTTCAAAGCACTTGGACTTCATCTCAGCTCAAATAAACTTCAAAAAACTCCTCGCTAGCTCTTTGGGAATCACTGTGGAACCTGGCACTTCCACAACTTGAAGCAAACTCCTATTCGGCGAAATGCTTTCAAGAACATTTAAAGACTACTCTTCAAGATTTCAGAGCATTTGGACATTATTTGGATCCATACTTGGTCCGGATGATCATACACTATGATCTGTGGGTCCCTGTGTAGAGTGACATCTCATGAAAATCAAATTAGCTGATACTCTCAGAGGAAACTCAAATGATGCCCAAGACAGGCCCTACAAAATTTCGGATTAAACAGACATCATCGAACCCAAAAGCCACAAGCATGTCAACTTGGGGTCAGTCCCCCCCCCCCCCCCCCCCCCCCAAGCCATGGGGCCACTGACCAAAGTCCTGCTTCCTGATGCCCAAAATTGATGAAATTTGAGTGCAAAGCTTCAGTTATGCTCAGAAGATATTCAATAAATTCTCAAGTTGAAAGGATTCCGTTTGGTCTGAATTTTACTGTATATCAGCTCTAGAGGACAGTGACCCCGAGTTATGGGGGTCACTAGCTAAAATCTTACTTCCAGGAGGCCAAAGCTAATGAAATTTGGAACAAATGCTCCAAGTTACTCTTCCAAAGTTTCAAGTCAATTGGACGTTGTTAGGGTAGAAAACAAGCTGACTACCTACAATGTGGGGTGAATAGTGACTTAACACATGCAATGAATAGGCCACTGTTCGAAATCTTACTTCCATAAATCCAAAGCTGATGAAAGTTGGAGGAATACTCTAAGATGTTCCTGATGTCAGTTCCTCCAAGTTTCGAACCAAACTGAAGTATTTGGGTCTTCAACGGCTGAAACAAGAGCCCACTTTCATAAAAAGTCAAGTGGAGAGTTGACACACTTCCGAAAGTCAAAATAGGTTGAAACTTCTATGAAGTACTCAAAATAGCTTCAAGAAGCATCCCTCCAAGTTTCGTGGCGATTGGAGATCGTTTGGGCCCCAAACAGGTAAAAACGGGTCACAAATGCAAAAGTCCTAAAATGGGCCTCGTCCATGACCGCGGCCTGTTCATCAAGGGAGTTGACCAACTTCAAATGGTCAAAATGGGCTGAAACTTTTATGACATGGTCAAAATAGTGTCAAGAAGCATCCCTCCAAGTTTAGTGGCGATTGGACATCGTTTGGGCCCAAACAGGTGAAAACAGGTCACAAATGCAAAAGCCCGAAATTGGACCTTGTCCGTGACTGCAGCCCAAAGGGCACTTTCTCCGGTTTTGGACGGTTTCTCTCCACTTCCTCTCGAGGTGTAACCTCCCACAACCCCCTTAACTCCCTAGAACCGCCAGAAACTACTGGGGAAAATCTATAAAGGGCATTTAAAAGGCATCCAAAGGAAAAGACACAGCAGCATTTCACGACCCTTCCATCCCCTTTTCTCAGTTACCAAGGTGAGCAAGAAAATTCATAGGAGGAGGAGAGGAAAGGGTGGTTAAGGAACAAACCAGGTTCATGCAGTAACGACTATTCCAAGGATGATGTTGTCATCTTTGCTTTTCTCATTCGGGGGGGGGGGGGGGGGGGGGTGGTTTCTTGGCCATCACAAAGGTTGCCTTTAGGCCTCATTTTGTTCCTTGAAAGCCATAGGTTCAAAATGACACAACTTTGGCTTCCTGCGATACCCTATTCAGACTTGAACAAAAGACAGTTCGTAAACATGAATGATGAATTACAAAGTTTTCAATTGATTCCATAGTCAAATTTGATCTTCTTGATAGTTATTCAACACCCCAAAAGTCATGAAAAAAGAGTTTCAACACTTGAAAAAAAGTTTAGAAGAAGAATCAGTACGAACAGCTCGAAAACAGAGGCACAACAGTGACTGTGACCCACGGTCACTGGCCTGGGGCAGTGACCGTGGGTCACTGTCACTCCCATTTTCCCCTCTTTTTTTTGCATTTTTTTCACCTTATATACATTTTCTTGTATTTTCCAAATAGAAATCACATCTAAGACTTGAGGGAGGGGTTGTAAACTTTGTAAACTCGTATAAATAACTTGCATCCCCATGGTCAGGGCATTAGAACTTATGTAAACAAAAGGAAATTAACGATGAACTGTAGTTAATTCTCATTTTTCTTAACGCTTGAAGTGCGTGAATGTTGGACATTGAATCCATTACACATTTTCACGCCATTTTAAGCACGATCATCAATAAAATCCATTTGAGAGTTCATGAACAATTATTATTCCTAGTGGCTCACTATAAGTTTTAACATCAATGATTTTTATATGAGTGCAACTATGACTCCCACTATTAATTGGCCCCACAAAACCTACAAGTTTAATGTGTGGTCCATATCATGATTATTTAGCCCATAGTTTGTTAATTATCAATATTAGGTGGGTCCCACAAATATAATACTATGGTGGGCTTTCATTGTGATCAAAATATTAGGTGGGTCCCATATTGCCAAAATTAATTAGGTTCCACATTGATTACCAAGATTGAATTATGTTATTACAATTATAAAATTGCCATCATTTTATGAGTCACTAACATCAAGTGGGTCTCATAATGATTTCTAATAGATGGATTCATCAATGATAATCACCATTAGATTGACTTGTGCTATTGCACTGTAATTACCAACATTTGGTGGACCCACTTTTATTATATTAGATCTCATGATTTTGACATTTAATCTTGTAATTTGTTAACAATAGATGGGTCCTGCCATGCTTATTAACACGTGCAATTACTAATTAGTGAATCCTACATTTGGTTAATTGATTACTTTCTCTTCATCTTGTGATTTTTTTAATTTAATGTTCCAAATATTTTAAAGATATATTGAAATTTTGAAAATTGCCAAACACTATAAGTAACCCAATATAATAATATGTTGCTATTTTATTCTTCGATAATGTAATCTTCAAATATTTAAATATATTAATATAATATTATGAACTTATCCAAACACTCCACTCTAACTTCACACTGATTCTGATAGGTAATAAAGTGCTTTAAGGCCTGTATGGTTGAAAATAATCTGCAAACTCTTTGTTTTTTAATTTTTAAGCATTTAGAAAATTCCAAATGTGATTTGCCCTAAAGTTCAATTTTGGAATGACAATGACTGTAACATTTCAAAAAGTGGATATCTTAGAAGGAGACTATTAACATGCATCTATCCCTTACCATAGGACGAAGGACAATTCTATATTTGGATATATTAATGTGAAAAAGACAAAAAGCTATATAAAAAAGAGGAATACTTAAATACAAATAGGAAAAGTCATATAAGCATCCCTCACCCTACAGTGAGAGAAGGATATATACTAACAATCTCATCTTAGAATTCTACATGACAAAACTAAATTCTACATGACAAAACCATCATTTGAATTCTGCTTTGAGAATTCTTCTCAATCAAACATGTCATTTGGAATTCTTGGGGAGATAGCAACTATAGTGTCATTAGATATGCTAGACAAGAGAGAAATCCAGCCATTAATGCTTTAGACATTTTCATAATGTTTATGTAAATGTCCATTTCAATAAGCTTTAAGCTCTTTTGCCTTTTATTAGAGACATGAATGCGTAAAGGGATTAGAATCCACCGCCCACCCTACTTTTCTTTTTCTCTTTTTTCTAAATTATTTTCCGAATTGTTGTCCTTATAATTTTTACTTTGGTTACACTATTTTTGCCATGAGACAAGTTTGCTTGTATTACTTTAACTTTATGATAGATTTGATGTTATATATTTTATAACATGCAAGGCAGTTTTGCTTTTTAAAATTCAATCATGCATGCCAAACAATGTATTGTAGACAGGTCTAACTGAAATTACAACTCTATTCCAGATAGTGCTAATTTTTAAATAGATCAGACTAGCAAATAGGCTCTAAGACAAGTATCGGGTTAGTCACATATGAAGCACATGATAAAAATAAAATAACTTAGAAGAATGTGACAAACATCATAAATAACATTTAATTAATTTATTTGGCACTTTTAATATCATACGAGTCACAATACAGTACCGAGGTGGTTCGAATCTGAAAGGATTATGTGGAAGTGGGATAAGATAAATAATATGCATGGGGACCTCCATGCGGATGTCCTTGTGGGGCCCTATCGATCATAGGGGCAGTGGGGGATTGGAAGATCTAGATGTAAGTTATATAATGTGCAAATCATAAGTCTATACCATCATCCTAATCCCTTAATATGTAAGGGCGAACACAGAAACTTTTTCTTAGAGTGCCACTATCTAGAAAAAGGTTTTAGAAGGGCCACATAAAAAAGATAAATATAGTTTTCAAAATGTGTAGAAAGTTTTCTAAAAACTTTTTTTTTTCTTTTGCTGCCGGCGGGGGGTGGGGGGGGGGGGTGGTGGATAGCTTATGGGTCCGCTTCTCTTAATGTGTGTCTCACAAGTTTAATAATTTTATATTAAAAAAGAAATTAATCCTTTATGCAATAGTCCAATTCATTCAGATTGGTCCAAGTCCAATGGATTCAATACAAAAAAGGGGTATCTCACTATAGTGAATTGGCAATGAATAAAGCTTCATCTCCATTAAAATAAATATAGGGTTTAAAGTTTAAACCAACTACAAACATCTCAATGGCTATAGTTTGGGGAGAAGAATGAAATTTAACACACTTTGTATTCCCCAGTTAAATTCTACTTTCGTGAATTGTGACTCACTTTTTGCAATTTGCATGTATGGTCCACTCAGATGGACCATAAAGTGGGGTCCACCAAATGTTTTGGAGCTCCAACACTTAGCTGAGAGGCTCCCTAATATATAAGGTTATATCTAAGTATAAAACTTTTCGCATGGAGTAAATTGTGGATATGCATTTAGCTAGCACAAAAATATGTTTGTATAATGCTCCACAAATTTTTGTTTATGTAGTGTTAAAAGAGAGTGACTTGACCCCATTTATAGAAAATGACTTTTTTGTGAAATTAAAAGACAATTTCTTTAAACTTTTTTCTTCTTTAGGTGGGAGTGTTAAAAAAAAAAAGAAAAAGAAAAAAATTAAAGAAAGAAAGAAAGCTTTTCCAATTGAGCATAAAATCCTTAAGTGGTCATTTGTCTTTTATACATACGATATGAAATACGTAAAACTTACAAGTGTGAAGCACATTATACAATTCGTTTGGAAGCACCATTTTCACATGAGCAAATGTTCAAGATTTATCCTTTATGCATATGATATAAAATACAATTTCATATGTAAAATTTACACATGTAAAGCACATTCAAGAGTTTGTTTGGAAGCACCATGTTTCACACAAGCAAAGGTTGAATGGTTTGGATCATGCAAAAAAACTTTTCATTCTTTCAAAACCTATAAATTTTAAGATATGGAGTTAAACACTAATGTGGGTTTAATAGTTCAACAGAAAATCTGAATGAATTGACTTAGTGCCTATAAGAGTTACAAAAAAATAAAGAAGATAAACAAATTTTTAAATAATAATTAGTTAGACTTGCCACTTGCACAAGCTCTCTTCTTAATAAGTTTTTATATAAAAATGGTTTCATGTAATGCCTTACCGTTTAGGGCTACGGTAGGGCCAAGGCCCTCAAAACTGGAGCTAGCAAAACATGACCCAACCCGCAAAACCGACATGATCCAACCCGCATAGAACCAGCATAACTCAACCTACATGATAGGCGGGTCGGTCACAGGTTAGAGATTTTTGACCTGCAATTAAAAGGGCCGGGTGATGAGTCTTTAAATATGCGTATTTTCATATACATTTTTGACCATTTTAAGAATTTATTGAATAAAAAGAGCCTTATTTATTGTGAAATCATGGTTTCAAACATTTTAAATTCATTGTAGTGCATTCCTGCATAATTTGCTTAAAAATCACACTTTTTGCATAAATTCATGAAACTTGCCATTTTTGTTAAATCTATTTTTGGAAAGTTTGTGCATATTTATATTCTCATAAAATAAATTGAATTTTAATCATCATTAGTTCATTCACATATAAAATTAGTTCATTCTCATAAAAAATGGCATGTATTTTTATTGTCATTTCATAAGAGATGGGCCTACAGTCAAACATTTGTAATTTTAAAGTTAAAATTAACTTTTCACATGAAATCACATTTGTTTTGTAGGAAACTGATGATATGGATCCCATTTTCAAAGAATTGAAGTAAAGAAATGATTTTTAAAAGAAAGGAGAGAAGAATTGAAGAGAAAAAAAGAAGAAAAAAGAAAAATTTACAAAGTTGGCTTCATGGTCCCGCACATATATTCATATATGTGGGGACACACTTGTGGAATGTTCAAGAAAAGGGTCTCACTCTCCAATTATTGCAAGAATTCAAAATTTATGTAAGAAAAGAAAGCCAAGGTGAAGAGAATTCAAGAAAAGAAAAGTCAAAGAAGGAGAATTCAAAAATAGAAAGTCAATCCCATTTTACTTTGTACAGCATACATTAAAATGGTCATAACTCTCAAATTGAGCATCGAATTTAGACAATCTACCTACCGTTGGAAAGCTCTTTTCAAACAAATATCCATAGGGTGTAAATTGCACTAATCGAAGTTAAAACAATAAAGATATAACATCGGGAAGTTTACTATACATTTTTAGGCGGGTTTGAGATTGTCTCATCAAAGGTAATCCCTATCCTTTGGCAAGTGTTAGCTAAGAAGGATTGATACATTTACAATTCCAGCAAGAGAAGGAATCTTATCTCATCTCAAACTTGGAAGACTTGTTAGCCAAGAAGATGACTTACCAAAAGAAAAAAAGCCACATATGAGGCCTTCGTTGAAAATGTGTAGGACTTGAACAAAAGGATAAATAGGGAATCCCGCTGCTATACTCTTCATGAAAGAAGAGACCTCCTCGTTCTAGCTCTCTCCCTCCATGCTCTCCATATCTTTCTACTTCATAATTTCTCTAATCAAGAAGGCTCTCTTCAACTTAAAGCTTCCACTAGAAGAGGATCTTTCATCCCAAATCATGTAATGCTTTTTTCTTTATTCTCCATCTTTATGTAAAAATATTCATATCTAGTAAAAGTGTATGTTTTCGTTTCCTTAATTTACTTCTTTTTACTTTTTTGATAATGAATGCTTGATGCTCTTGGATTGACAACCCAAAGAAGCTTAAAAACATGATTTGAGGAAACATAATCTAGGATAAAAGAATAATTTAGGAAAAGAAAAAAATCATACACTTCCACACATTTATTTTCTTGCACTTTCACACATTTAAATTCTTATTATTCCACACATTTAAATTTCTTGTCTTCCACACATTTAAATTCCTTGTTATTCCATACATTTAATTTTCTTGTCTCACTAGACATTTAAATTCTTGCAATTTTTCTATTTATTTTTGATGTTCTTTATGTTTTAATGTTTTGTTTTATGCATAGTTTAATAGCTAAAAGTTTTGTTGTAGCATGCATCACTTATTGGTGAGTTTCTTCACATGTGTAAGGTGCCAAAGTAATCTTGTTTTAGAGATGTTTTGACTAAATTTAAAATTCAGATCTAAGTGTGTAGTAGGGTTCCCAAATCTGTCCAAAAACAGTCCGTATTTGTAGCAAATTTTGATGCCAAAAATCAGTTCATATTTATGTGTGTTCAGTTGGGTTTCGTTTAGGGTAACTTTTGGATCGGATTTGAGGAGTTGAAAGACCTGAAAAATTGTGATTTGGAAGATGAAATTTTGAAATATATATCTGAAATTGAAGTTATAGCAACATAAAAAAAAATTCTGCAACACATCCCTTGGCAACTTATCATGTTGAAAACCCATCCAATATTGCATTGTTTAAATTGGAAAGTTCATGGACTATAAATATTGCTGGAAGCACCTTTAAAAACTAAAATTTTCATCTCAATTGTGCTCAGAAAAGCTTTAGTTTCAAACATGAAAACAGTCCAAGAATAGCTCACCTTTGTAGTAAAATTCTATATTGCAAAATTTTTGTAACTAGTTCATTTATTTATACATATTTTCTTTGTTTTTCAATCTTTTTCCTTCCATTTTTTTATTGAATTCATGCATTATTAAGTGTGTTCTTCAGCTATTTAATCTAGTTTAGGATTGCATTAGATTAGGATCATATTTTATTTAACTTTTGCATCTCATATTAGGAAAGTTTGCATTAGTTACATGGCATGCATTGCATTACTAATTTTACTAACTTTCTAATTTTAGTTTTGTTTCTAGTTTTATGTTTTTTATTGTTTTAGATAATTTCCAGAATTAAAAGATCTTTCTAAACTTGTTATAATTGAAAATTTTAAATTGGAAAGTTTTCTAGTTTTTGAAATTCTAACTTAAGAAAGTTTTTAACTTTTGTTTATTTTGTTTCTAACATTGTTTAGTTTAGTTAGTTTCTAATTTTGGCTTTTATTTTTGGAAGTTCTAATTTGTGTTTTAGTTTTGCAGAGACTTTAGTTTTGCTTACAAAATTTTAGATTTATGTTTTCTAGATTTATGAAAGTTCAATTTTATTTGGATTTTAATTAATTTAATTTTGGCAAAGTAGGATGCCTGTATTTATTAGATTTTAAACTAGACCAGTTTTATATTTTTATTTAGGGCAGGTTATAAGTTGAAAAAGAAACCTTAAACACATTGCTCCCTGTAGATCGACCTGATCTCACCAGTTATTATTACTATATTGCAGCTCTGCATTTGAAACTCACGATCACCAGGTTAGGGTTGACCCTCATAACCCGCATTAATTTTTGTGTTTATTATAATCTAAACTTGTTTAAGGACATAGGAAGTCAATCTTAGTAGCTCCACCTCCATCCTTTTACATTTCTTGATTTCTTCCTTACTCTCCTCTTTCTTCTTTGTTTACAACTCACATCCAACACTAATCATCAAAGTATTGGAGCTTGGAAAAAAGAGAAAATCTTATTATTTAATACTTTGGGATTTTATGAGTTGTAAGATACAAAATTAATTTAAGGATCGATGATGCATGATTCATTTGTTAATATGACAATGATTTTTATTTCATATTTGTTATAGTAGAAATAAATAACATTTATGCTTATCATGAGTATGACAATTTAGAATTATTCATCTCATATGGATGGCTTTTTTTTTCTTTTTTTTATAAATGATTTGTGAATTTTGATGTATCTATCCTAGTTACATGAGCCATGCTTGTATTGTGGTTAAAATTTTGATTTAATAAATTCAATGGATGTGGGTTTTATGACCCAATCCGTCCCGTATGACTCACATAGGTTATGTAGGTTGAAGTCAGTTGGGTTGGTTGACCTGTGGTGGATACGGGTTAGGCTGTCCCAACCTGACCCGATTGCTACCTCTACTCATAACAAGAAAACCATTCTTTTTATTTTATTTATAATTATTATTGTTTACATTTTAACCAAGAACCAAGTGTCGATTGAGCATTATGTTGTCTAACCTCAATTGTGACGGAACCTTTAAAAACGACATTTGGAGAATATAAGTTGTCTCTAAAGACTTTTCCTTTCTTGGGACAAAGTCATACATGCATTGGTGACTTGGGTTCTAGATATATGGTTTTTATTTATTTTGTCAAAGAAGGAAAATTATTAAATAGTCTGATCTATTATACATCTTTCACATGAATTTTCACGTATAAAATCATTCCAATAGTGTCCTATCTTTGAAAAATCTAAACTAGTTGCATTCACATCCCTTGCATCAATTGATATTATTTTTAATTTAACACTGATTTGATATTAAGCATTGTTAGATTTTAGTCAAAATAAATGAAGAAATAAATAAATGCAATTAAAAATACTATTGGTTTAGACTTTAGAATTTGATAGGTATAATTATTGAATTAAATGGATATTTGGATTAAGTGTCCCTTGGGCTCAAGGCTAAAGGCTTTTAAGCTGGGTTGGCGGGAGATACTCTAGGTTATAAAAAAGGGATATATGCATCACCCCATATACTTAAAGTTTTGCATGCACATATAATCTACATTTATTATAAGGTTTAACCCAAACTAATCATAATTTATTATAATTAATCTTGTTTCACCTTAATTAATACATAACTAGGCTAATTCAACTAAAAACCCCTTGAGTTTGGGTCATAGATAGGTAGTTGGGTTAGGTTCGAACCTTACTTAGGTAGTCAAGGACCTTTTTGTGATTTAGAGTTGTCACAATCCGAGCCCAGAAATCGGAGGTTAGTAAAACCTAACCAGTGATACACGTACTCCCGTGTACGCACACCTAGACCCGCTCTAAGTGTACACACACAAGGGATCTATCACACGTGCAATCCTTGTACGCGGAAGCTGTAAATTATATCAGTGCACAAAAGAGCATAAAAGGAATACAATAAGCATAATCACTAGGAAAAAAATAGACGACACTAGAAGTATAGGAGAGAATAGACAATGACACAATGAATACATATACAATTGATAAAACACTAGCATGCAATAATTGGAAAGCGAGAAATGCGAAGCGCTCTCTGGAGTAGATCAATCATACCCACTCTCCGTCCCACTGGGGTCTCAATGATCACCCCCGAAGTTCGTTTGATCTTCGAGGGATCGGGGACTGATGCTAATCCTGAAACACCAAAAACAACGAGTGAGTACAATGACTCAGCAAAGTATAAGCAACATAAAGGTAACCCGTGCTGTATCTAAAAAGAATCAGTAAACAGGTAATCATATAAGAGGTCAATTCCGTATACTAGGCAAATCGTGTAATGAACAAAGCATGCCATATGAGTCAATAACAGTAATAATGTGCTAGGTGGCTACTATAGATGCCATATTCTTCCTCTGTGGAGAGAGCATACATATAATGAGAACTCCATGGGCCATATGGGTCTCAGTTTCCTGGGGTCTGGAATCCCCAAGACATAAACTCACTGCAGCGAGGCCGTGCATACTGCGCCAAATTCAATCCCGTTGGGTATCCTAAGGCTGAGGTTGAGTAGTGCCTGACGATATCGAATCAAAAAAATACTTAAACTTGAGTAGATCATGCGTATCATATCATATCAAACATATAGCATACGTGCATACAATCAAATCATACCTACAATGCTCAAGTTCTTGAGACATATTGAACAATCAAACCAATCGAACAAGCGAACCAATGAACTCACTGTATCAAGTGGGCATACGAACATGATGCAAACATTGGCATACGAATACGATGTGAATATACAAAAGAGTAGAGAGCACAATTTATCCATACAAGATGTCATAGATGAATAACGCGTCAAAGCTTATCAATTCACATAAATCAAACGGGTAGCATCGAACATGGAAATCAGCTGTTTCCGCCCCTGATTTACCATGGACAGAGCCCTCAGGGAATATCCAATCGTTGCCCCAATGTAGAACGTGTACCATGTGAATAGGAGGGCAAAACCGAAGTCAAAATGCAATACAAATCGGATCATGCACAGGAATCACGATCTTTTACTAGCGATTCCTAATTAGTTATCTATTGTTACTAACTGTGCATGATGATATAGTTTTAAGTTATCTGATACTCGGTTGTTCTTCCTTTGGTGTCTCATTGTATAAGTAAGAGTACCGAAGTCCCTTAAACCAATACCCATGGGGAGGTGCTTAACAAATGGATAACACACATGAACGAGTCACAGCCTTAAAGACCCCTCATGCGATTCTTACATTCCATTGGGCCTGTTCAGGTTACCTACATTCTAGCTCGAAGACCCTACAAGGTCTTTCATTAAACCTACCATTTTTATTCATTTCTCTCAGGGGTTATATGGCTTAGCCGTAGGCATCTTACGGCTTAGCCGTAATATGCACTACGGCTCAACCGCGGTTCCCCTTACTGTGCATCCGCATTTATGGTTCAACCGTATTTTATTCTACGGCTTAGCCCTATTTTGTTCTACGGTTAGAGCACGGCTTAGCTGTAGCACATTACACTGTTTAACATGGCTGGATTGTAGAAGGTCACCTGCATCTTCAACTCTGCCCTACGGCTGGAGCACGGCTAGCCTACAGCTTAGCCGTAGTAGCCTGTACGGCTTAGTCTACCCTAAGCCATAGTTCAAAATGCCAAGGTTCATCTCTCTGGACTGTGAGCCGTAAACCTCACGGCTCAGCTGTAAGTTTAGCCGTACATTTCAGAATACCCTGAAACACAGACTGTCCAGAGCTTCCAAATTCACTCAGTTTCTCTTTTAATAGTCGGAAACAGTCATATAAGGGGCTGTTATACACATACTAACATAAAGATGAATAGAATCAAAACAATCACGGCATACCAACATGTGTTCAACCAATCTGTGCTTATACTTACCTTAACTGACAAAGAATCAAGTTCCACTTGTTTCTAAACCCAAGGCAAGAAAACCCGGTGCGAGAAGTAGGAGCTTGACATCGGCCACTTGCGAAGATGGACGAAGAACGAGAGAGAGAGAGCGACACAGCAAAAGACTGAACGAATAAAAAGGAACAAAAGAAGATAAGAACGAAAGAGTCGGTGGCATATATATATAAATATTTTAGCCATTTACAGCCAGGTCCAAAAGTTACGTAATTTACAATTCGAGTCAAATGAGTACCTAAACATTTCAAATGACTCCAAAAGCTTCCGAGCCAGTTACGAAAAGTAATAAGCATTACGAAAGACACATGATGACATCAATATGACGCCGAAGAGACAAACCCAATCAAAATCGCAAATTATGAAAAAGGGCCTGAAGCTACTTAATCTAAGTAAAACTCAACCCAACTACCTAACCAAGACTCTAAACCAACTGTAACAATCCGCTCAGCACTATCGAGGTATTGTCCGCTTTTGGACTTCCCAGGAGGTCACCCATCCTGAAATTGCTCTGACTCAAGCACGCTTAACTTTATAGTTTTTATGGAAGTCCCACGGTTTTGTCCCCAAAAAGCGCCTTGATAGTTTAGAACAGATTATTACTTATATTCTTTCATTCAAATGTACTTTGGGATTGGGTCGTTACAGGCCCGCTAGCTTCGGCCGAATATGTCCCCATATCCACATATCTAGACTGTTCTAAGCAATGTCGGACCGAAGATGGCCTCATAACGGATGTGGGACTTCGTTCCCCCTCCTTTTGTGGAGGGCAGGATTCGAGAAATCCTCTCCCACCACTCAGAGGAGAGCCATCCCTTGCTTTGATACCATCTGTAACAATCCGCTCCGCACTATCGAGGAATTGTCCGCTCTTTAACTTCCCAGGAGGTCACCCATCTTGAAATTGCTCTGACTCGAGCATGCTTAACTTTACAGTTTTTTTGGAAGTCCTCACAGTTTTGTCCCCAAAAAGCGCCTCGATAGTGTAGAACAGATTATTACTTATATTCTTTCATTCAAATGTACTTTGGGACTGGGTCATTACACCAACCTAACAAGAATAAAACATAATAACCGAAGTAAATTTTCTACGTAATTGACTATGAAATTGGCTAATTGGGGTCGGGGTGTTACTAGAGTTACATGGTTTTGTATCATATTAGCATTATGTTAATTGCATCATGTTTGGCCCAGCTCAATTCGGATATATCTTGGCCCAATTAGGGTTCATTTAACTCTATATGTAAATCTCTACAGCAGTTTGGTCTTGCTTGTAAAATTCAAAAAATCTAATTTAAAACCCATCTAAGGACCAATCTCAACTCATTTCCTCTTTAACTCTCTTAAGAGCTGTTAGAGCACTTCTTCTTCTCACCTTCTCCTTTACCAACAGCTAGAAATTAATCTTGGAGGTGTTGCATGTGTGTTGGAGCGGCACCATCTTCTTCTACCTCATCTTCTTACTTATCTTCTCCATTGGAATTTCTCAAATCCATCTCTTCTTCTCCTCTAAAGCTCTTCAATGTGAGGATTCCATCACTATTCTATTTCTTTAAGTTCAAAAGAGTCAAGGATATTCAATTTGGTGACATGCATGCATCTCATACCCATTTCACCCATTGCATGTCTTTGCAAGTCTTAGATCCACTTCTATTGAGGCTTTTTCCACCATCAAATCAATAAGAAGCTTGATTTGGGAAAAGCACTGAAATTAGAGGTAAGTATAAGTGTATATTTACTACATGTATGGTTTATTACGTTGATTCTTGATGAGCTCTCTATTAATGCCAAGTTATAGGTCTTCTACCCTCTAAATCAACAATGAAAATGGTTTATGGGTTAATAGGTGAAATCAATAATATATGATGGAATGATTGTTGTTAAAGAAGTGTAAAATTGATCTCAAATGGATGAGGGAATATAAGTTCCATGCAAGTACAACAATGAAGAGGAAGAGTGCCTGTAACAGAATTCCAAACTAGAATTCTGGAAAATGCGCTAGAGCACATGAAAGCACGCACAGAAGCGCCCATGCAATTTTCAGATGAAAATATGCGTCAATAGTCTTTTTCTGGAGACAAAGATAAAACACGCTAATCGAGCGAGCCTGGGCCGCACACGAGTGTGTATACAATGAACTGTTGAGAAATTCATTAGTCGAAACTTTATTGAAACAGAGCCATGGGTGCATGAGCGTGCATAGGGCTGCGCTCAAGTGCGCCTGGTTAATTTTGAAAGGCCATTTTAAAAATCACTTCTAACCTTTATTTAAGACCTTAGAAAGATAAATTAAAACCAATCTTAACCTTAGGACATTAAGTGAATTCAAAGACCATATAATGCCTTATAAGTAGTACCTTTACCTCAATTAAATTAGTCTAACAGTAATTAAATACCCAAAAGGAAGAGTATAGAGTTGTCACTCATTTCCTCCTGATTTCTGATTGTTTTTTGATGTCACATCATAGGTGTTGACATAAGAAGTGGGATCCATTACCTATACATTGTAACACTAAGAGGTAATATATTGACACCGGACGTTTTTTGAATACGCCGCATTGATTGACTGAGGAAGTGCGGAATATCTTAGTATAGGGTTGGCTAGTAAATATCCTTGTTAACTCTTCAATTCAAATGCATACATATTGTTTAAGTAAACTTTTCCCTCAACATGATTAAATCATATATCCATTCTTTCTGGTGAACCTTGAGGCAAGGTTGGAGACGGAGCTTCTACTGCACGTAAGCCCGTAAGCCAAGATAGAGGTAACTAAGGTTGAGAGCGTTCGAGTTCTGATAGCTCATTTAATTATGCATTGTCGATCATTACTTATTATATTTAATTCTGATTTTTATTGATTGAATACGATCTCAGACTGATTTATGCTTTTGTATGAGAATGAGTCGATCGCTACGTAAGATAAGTATGAAAGTATGAATTTTGATCAGTCTTGAGACATTGAGTCAATACCACTTAACTTATATCCATCAGAGGTTCAACGAGATCAAATGAAAGTATTCAATATGTTACCTACTATAGTAGTTGTATGAAGAGTTGGCTGGCGCTCTTAGGGTAGCTCAATGGTCTTGGCCCGATCGCTGGTGATTTCCCACCGTACGATATGCTTTCTTTCTAAAGAGAAGATAGCCATGGGGATGCTAATTAGTATATGATTACTTTTCCATATATGATCCTTTATTCATGCTTATTCACATGCACAATATGCCTAGCCTCCGCTATTGCTCTCTTTTAATCAATATGTTTTCTAACTCGATTGATACATCATAATAACTTTATATGCTTTTAAATTTGCTTAACCGTCGTGCTAACAGTGCTACCCTTAGTGTTATACATACAGAACCCAATGCTAATCTGGCAATCAATGTACGTTTAGAGGGAACCCCAATGGTACCTCGGGGTGTAAATGAGTGGAATGAGGATGATGTCTTCTATTAGTCATCCTACGTAGCGCATCACATGGGGTTCTTTTGGGCACAGATAGTGTATAGCCATGGTTTGGCTTGTAGTAAACCATGCCATCATCATTATGTTATTATGGAATCATCGTTGATAGACATGTTATTTTGAATTATGTTTATGTTTATGCATCCTTGTTATCATGTGCATGTGGATGGATAAATTAACAGACTTTCGGTTATGGTATTGAATCAATGTTACTATTGTTGCTTATGATGATTATAGGTGCACTTCACATGCTTTTTCTTTTTTAATTAAAATGCAAAAAGAAAAAAAATTTATGGATCTTCCTCACACATTCCCTGTGGAATCACCCAGTGAAGCAGTTCGTACATGTCTTGGCATGGTATAAATTACCACGAGTTTTGTGTGCAGCGCCCCAGGATCCACCATAATCCCCAATTCTTAGGTTTGGGGCTTAACATCTATGAATTGATTGGCATATTGAGTGACTCTATCGAAGGAAAAGTGTATCCTTATTAACATGAAGAAGTATATTTGGAATACAAGACATAAACCTAACAATCTCTATCTTGGCTTGAATTCTGCAACTTGACATAAGCCATTAAGAGACAAAACTAGCAATGTCTTCACGTACTTCGTTGACAAGTACGTCACTACACCAATGGCATAATCTTCTTCAATATTTTGACATATATATTGAACTAGTACATTAGCCTTAAGTTAAGTTTTATCTTTTTGTTAATCTCCACCTTAAACTTGAAGCTCGAATCTATTGACGAATCCAAGTAATTTTCAAATCTCTCACAAACCAGCCTTAAAACTTCTTTAATTTTAGCACAGTTGCAAAGATCTCATTACTGCAAGTATGCTGGAAGAAATAAATTTGAAATTCAACTCTGGACGGCTCTAATATAGTAGAAATTGTTTTAAACTCTTCGATTAGTCAAATATCCTTGTTGACTATTAAACAACCAATCTCCCTCTTCTACTATGTAGACATCTCAAAATGAGTTTGTAGACATAAACGGATCTTTAATCGAATACCAGATGATCAAGATATTGACGAAAGAAGATTTTGTAGTCGATTCTGATCAAACTGCCTTTAACCGTACCTGCTAATGTAATGCTGACATCGGCACTACACTGTTTGCGGGCTAGTCTCTACAAACGGGCCAATTTGATCTGACCCGGAACTAACCTAGCTTTAATTCTATGGATTGGACTTGCAAACAGGTCGTTCTGACCCTGCGTGAAACCCGACATGGGCTGGCCTAAAAAACCCCAAGTGTTCTTCCTCATTTCTGCTTGCAACAGAAAACTAATGAGACTAGAGAATCTGCTCAAGACTTCTTCTCCGGCAAGGGGACGATGGTGAACACTGCTGGAGTTCCACGAACAGATGTGACAGTCTTGCCTTCTCCAAGAACGGCGATCACAGAATGACCGGCGGCGGGAAGGCAGCTGGCAACCCTCTTCTCCTTCATTCTATGCTTGCAACAGAACCTGCAACTCCATTCCCTCTCCGGCAACGACAAAGTTGCAGCGATTTTAACAGACAAAGAGCTCGGATCCTCTGTGACGGCCAAGTCCCTGTTATTCTCCGAGAACAAACCAAGAACCAAGGCGATGATTCTCCTTTTTCGATTGTCTTTTTCAGCGAAGGCGATGGTGGAGTGACCTGCGTCCTCTTCTTCAACTAGAATAGGCAGCCCTTTTCTGCAAATCCGATAACACCCTTCTCTGATTTCTCCGATAAGGTCAAGTACCTAATCTGTGGTCCTCTCTCCTTCGTGGCCCACCAATCAAATTAACTCTGTCTAAACCCTTTTCTGCACTGAAACCTGCATAAAATTGAATCACAAGGACAATTTGTTCTATTGATCACACCAGCCCAAACCTGATACCAATTATTGTGCACTTGTGAGCACGATGTCTGCGATATGCAATCAAGCCATATGCAATATAAAATATTGGCGATTTACGTAGTTCACCTAAACAAGGCTATGTCCATAAACACATGATATAATTTTTACTATAATAAGTAAAGGCATATATAGATATTCATGTTCTCAGCGTTTCTTTTACGTTTACGTAGTATTAGAGACACCACAGGCAAGATACAATATTTTTTTCTATAAAAATTAGGATTACAAATTATATCATATTTATAATTTCCGATTTCTTAGCACCTAAAAAAGCTCAATTACAATTACTAAAATATCCTTAACTTTAAACTCGGTTCATAGCTAACCAATGGAGCTATCCATTTTAACCCAAAATATAAGGCATAAATCCAATATAATAAATAAAAGTAGAAGGGCCAATGCCACGGCTAGATCGGGCCAGTGCTGTCCAAGCCCGGCTCTCAAATTTCCTGATCTGTAAAAAAAATTATTTAAGCAAGGCCCTAAAGCTTTTATTTAAAAATAAAAGCCTTCATTTTAAGAGCCCCCTTGTCTCATGGTCCAATTAAAATGCGTACTTAAAAGTACCACTTCATCCTTTCCACAAATGTCCTCTTTCTACCTGTTATATTTCTTTTCTATCCCACCCCAATTTTCTTATTTTCATTCTTAGACATTTTACTAATCCCATAAATTTTTTAATGTATGAATTCTTAATTTCTAATGTACGAAAGCACCTTTGCTAAGCACCTATTTTAATTATGCAAGTACGTACATTAAAGTGAACAAATACAGACCCATCCTACCAAAACTCCAAGGATCCGGATTCCGTGATTGTTAGGTTTTTTCATGAAGGGCAATCTGAGGCAGCCCCATTTGGATGGAATGGGATCGGTGGACCACCGTGTTGCTATCAAGTACCCAAGAATCCTTGAGGAAAACGAGGCACCTTCATTGTCTCTTTTCGTCACCGGTTACCTGGATGCACGGATATAACCACACAAACAGTAGTTCGGGCAGGGCGTCTGCCCGACTATCCGACGGGCAAGCCGGCTGACTTTCCATGCTGACGTCACCTTTAGATTTCATTCCTTTTGCATCTAAACCCCCATCTCCTTTCTGCTCCCTACCTCTTTATAAGCTCTGGCCTGGCCTTAGCTCTTTCCACACCTCACTCTCAAGGAAGAAGATTTTGCAAGATTCAAGAAATAGAGCAGGTATAAGCTTAGATTGATTTTTCATGTGGGCTCTTTCTACATCTCTTTAATGGATGTTATTGTAAAGGTTTTTTTTTATTATATATGTTTTTATTTATCTCCTCATTTTTCAGCCATATTCAGCATGGACAAGATTGTTTAAGATTTTAAATACTATTCTTTTTTTTTTTCTTGGATTTTTTTCTTTTTCTTATCCATAGATATTTAATGGTTTTCTTATGAAAAAAGAGAAGTTGGATTTTTATGTGGTCATATGGATTCAACAGGAAGAAGATAGTTTTTTTTTTTTTTTTGGTAGAAATATGAAGAAGATAGTTGAAGAATTGGAAATTCTATTTCTGCCTTTTCTTGTTCTTTTCTTTTCTTTCTCATGTCCTTACATAGATGTGTTATTGATTTCCCTTATCAATACTCCAGATTCCATTAACAAGGTTTCATGTTGAAGTAAACAAATATTTGAAGGGTTTTTTGTGTAAAGTTTTTTTCTCCATAGTGAATTTCTTATATTAAGAAAAAATGAAAATTGAAGTTTTGTTCAATTTGAGTTCAGTGTTGTTGGGTTAACAAACATATTTTGGAGTGGAATTATGATTTTACCACTATGTAATATTTAAAGACTGGCCTTAACTTCCGCTAATCAATCTGATTTTGAAAGAACTGCAAAAAATGCTTTCACATTGAAAAATGAAAACTGCAAAAGCTGTCAATACAAAATGAAAAATTATTTTCTCTCTAAAATAAGATTTTATTTTTGTAGAAAGCGCTTTACATGAATAAAACCTAACAGATTTTTATTTATGGTCTCTGTTCTCCTTTTATCCTCTTATGTTTCTTTTTTTTAATAATTTTTTTATTATTGAAGTAATAAAGCCAATAACTAGATGCTTCTTCTTATTTCTTCTTGACATGTTATGCTTTTATCTCTTTCAGGCTACCAATGAACAAGTTCATCTCCATCACCACCGCCTTGGCTGCCCATGCAATTGGAGTATTCGGCATAGATAGAATCTTTGCCAATGGATCTGAGATAGGTTTCAGTGGTTTTCACCAAAACTTTCTTGGTAATATAACAGCTGATGGCGCCTTTTCACCTTAGTTAGGCGCTATCCTACCTGAGCTTTTCTCTTTCAAATACACACCTCTCCCTCATTTCTTTCATCTCGGTGTCTAAAACATACACTTCTTCTTCCCCCTACCACTCTTCTTGACCTTGTAAGACCTTTTCTTCAACTTGCAAGACCTCACATCACAAGTCCCATGTGGGCTTTCTTGGAACACAATGGTTAAGAGAGAGTCCTCCCCCTTTCTCCATTCCCACCCCAATCTTCTCCTCTCCCTCAGTCTATCCCTTCTGAGCTTTTTCTAATCAAAACCATGCATATCCATATGTTTTTTTTATATTTATATTTTTCTTTTTTTCTTAATTTTGTGTTCTCAAGTGGGGGTGTTTAGAGTGCAATGTGTGGAGGAAAAGGAAGAGAGAGTCTCAATCTCTTTCTCTCTTCCTTTCTCTATCTCGTTATCTATCTTTTTCTAGTAATTTGTGCAATGTTGTTGTTATACGTGTGCAGAAAATATGCCTTGCAGGCATCAGTTTTACTTGTTTTATGTGTTGTTTGGGTGATTGAGTAGACAGTAAATATTCTCAAGGCTTTTCTCTCTCTAGGGGTCACCTCGTGAATTTTAGAGCGTACAGGCATGGGATGCATTATGTGAGCTTGGTTATTTTGCAATGAAACAACTATGCTGTTTTGCAATGACAAGTAACATCAGCTATGTTTTTTTCTTTTTTCCCTTTTACTTTACTAACAACCACATCTCTTAATATAATCGTTTCAGTAAAGTTGCATCAGGGCAGCCTGGTTTTCGGTTTGTTTATAATAATGTTTGACATCAAAGTCGAGCCCTGCAAATTTGCCTTGGGGCACAATGTAAATAAAAAAAATTGAGGGTCCATGTGTAACTTAAAAGCACTAACCATGGTTTAGCTATGAGTATTTCCAAATTGGCTAAGCAAAAAACTGATATCTATTGATTATAAATAAATATATATATATATATATATAAAAGAAGCCCCTCTATTGAATACTGGGGTGAGCACCACTTTCTGGTGAGGCCCCTAACGGGCCTCACTTGGAGATGTGTTCGGGGGTATCGAAAGATTTCCGCTCTATTGGTTCGTATATGGCAATGGAGGTTCAAATCATCATATTAAGAACTTGATCAATGCCAATAAGTTTTTATTGTCCAAAATAAATGCAATCCGATTCAACGGTCCAATTTATGTGGATGGATGCTAAACTTGGTATTATTACTATTACGGAGGTACTTATTTTATAATCTACTTGGATGTATTATAAATTGGGCCCTATTAGTGTTTTGACACATGATGTTCACTTTATCGTGACCACCGATTGTTTGGCAGAAGTTTTCCCATAATATATATATATATATCATTTTTTCGCTGCATAAGTAAAATAATATTCCTTTTCGAACTATATTGGCTTGTGTTGGGCCTTTCCTATGTGGCGGTGATACAAATGTGAGTTTAGTGTTACACCAACAATCATTATCAATTATGTAGTAGGAACGTAATAGCAGGACTGTAGCAGCAAGGATCCTCCCTACATAATCAATCTAACATAGGCTCAACTACTAATCAATTGAAATGTAGCCAAGACCCGTCTTTCAAGAGGAGGGCATTTTATTTTAAACAATTTGAGGAACTTAATAAATCTCACCTATCCAAACTCTGGTTACTGACTGATACAATATGAATGTACTTATATTTAAAATTATGAATTAAACTTGAGTCAACCTAACCATGAACTAGCACTAAAACTCAGTCTAATTCAAAATAAGTTAGATCTAAATGCATACTTGCCATTTTATAATAAAATTTAGCATGTGCAATCAATCGGTTAAAATTGATAAACGTAGCTAATTAAGATCGTCTAAATGACGACAATTATTTGAAAAGATAAAAAAGGTTGATGGTTATTTGTAATTAAAAAGATGCGAGCAATTTTATTTACTAGGTCCTGATTTCTATATGGACAGTGGTGAACCAACGTAGTCCAGGAGGCTGCCCAGGGGCCTGTCTTTTATTACGGTTGTGGGAGGAAGGGAAGGGGTCGTACAAGCCAGGGACATCTTATTGTCTTGAAATGACTTTTGGAGTGAGCAAAACTGGATATGCCATTCTCTTGTCTCCCTCTTTTTTTTTTTTTTTTTTTTTTTTTTTTTTTTTTAAAGTTTTTTTAAAATTTTTTTATATATCTTTCTTCTGTGTATGTTTTCTACACGGAGCATTCATGTTTGGACTCATGTCAAACAGGCTCATTTGCATTCATGTTTTTTCAAACTTTTTACAGAGGTCACACCACATCGATGTCTTTGAATTAATGCTAATCTTCTTTTGACTCTTGATGGATCATCAGCCAAGCATTTTTACAACATGTAAGGTCAGCTACATGCATTCTGCCTCTTTTGGCTTATGATAAAGTTAGAAAGAGAACGGCCTTGACAGGCTTTGAAATCAAGGGCTATAATGATATGATCCAAGTATTTAATCCAACTTTAATCATCACCAATATCTATTCATTTTCTCATCCAACCTAATAGAGAAAATTAGGAAGGTTGGATATGTTATTACTAGTGTGAGTTTATCTTTGATTAGGATTAGATTAAACTGGTGATTATTGTAAGACCCAAGCCCACACACATGCATTATATTATTCGCTTTGGCTCATGAGCCTCACAGTTTTACTTTTAATTGGTCTAAACCACCATAAGTCCAACACGTCCTTGTGCAGTAGCCTGCCAATTCTCTTGGCACTTGACCATAGTAGGGACTTATACTCGAACTAGTTGATGGTCGGCTTTGATAATATTTATAACGCCCCCTACTCACACACATGCATGATATTATCCGCTTTGGCCATGAGTTTCACAGTTTTATTTTCTCATGCAAGGTAGGGGTGCAAGCTCTATATATAAGCCCAATCATTTTCCTCTTTATAGTCGATGTGGGACTCCACGACATGACAATTATGATTACGTTAAGATTAAAATCAGTTAGATTGTTTGATTAGATTTATTATATGATTAGATTTTCTTAATAATTTTGATGTGATTAGGTTAATGATCTATCATGCTCTATTACCCAAAAGCTTAAATTGATAAATGGAAGGCCCAAACAGGTATATGACCCTTACGTGCAAGCCAAACAGATATTATGAATAGGCCTGTCACGTGGGCTACACAAAAATGATACCCTTTCTGATTCCATGTATTAATCCAAAAGCTTAAGTTGACAGGTAGAAGGTCCAAACAAGTATATGAAGTCATATCAAACTTATTACTTAGGCGACGTGGAATGGAAGCCTTTTTTCAAACAGATATGGCCTGGCATGTGATTGGGATGACGGCAAAGGCTCGCCCACAAACACTCATTTTGAGGATATTATTACGAATAAACAAACCTTAAAATCCAGTCTTCTCTGTAATATGACAGTAGGACTTTTGCCATAGTCAGTCAAAAGGAGCCACATGCTGAGTCGAACTTTTAATTCTAATCTGTCAAAATGTCTCATTATTTATTTTTAGACAATTGATCTATGACTGTGGAATGGATGATCTCATTGATTTTACCTTTGGTCACCTGTTGGCTATAAGCTTGATTGTCGGTTGGTTTACAGTAGATAAGGTTCGGTTGGAGAGCAAAAGAACCCTACCTAGATCCCCTATGCTCGCCATTGGCCGGTTGTGGAAAAATTCCTACACTCATGACAACAGAGGATCCAAATTCTTTCATGGAGTATCAAGGCTATACCCCACCTAGAGCCAAAAGAAGAACCCTTGTCCCAGCTACACATGCCAATGATATGGTCCTTTAACTCTTAAAAGAACATGTATACATCAATTACTTGGATCAATCATCTAATGGCATTAAATCAGTGCTCATTTAATTGATATGCAAATTATAATGATGGGTTAGATAGCCATCAATGCATTTAGGGCCGTGAGATCTAACGGACTAATCAGATGGAGTCCACATGGAGACTCTGAGATACACAAAATCCAGTTGTTGTGATTGATATTCTTACCTAAATTCAATGATGTCCACATGGGTCTTTGAGAATCTTGAAGCTATGGTTTTGATTGAGATTCATGCCTCCTCTTTAGGCTACTTTGCTCTAGAAGCGCACTAAAACTTGTCTAGTGTGTGGAAGAAATTTAACTAGATGGAGATTGGTGGTGATTTGTCTTGTGCCTAACCCTTAGCCATTAGATTTTTTTTAGCAGTCTTTCATCATCATGTCATTCCATCACAAAGTTTGAATACTTTTTAAGGTGTCTCCCATTTTAGCATGTGATTTCCATCTTAGTGGTTTTCTTCCTTTTCTTTCGAATGTCTAATCGCCCATGTCATCCTCAGAAGCTAAGATCCTTCCTACTTTAGAATTCACCTGGTCAATGCTCTAATGAAGAGAGAGAGAGAGAGAGAGAGAGAGAGAGAGAGAGAGCATTTGGGTCCACCCATTGATATGATTGAGATGATCCCACCATGTGTCATGGTGGATGATTGGATGGTATTGTCGAGGAAATTTCGAATCTATCACAGCAGAGATTGGCTATGGTAAACAACAGTTGGTTGTGAGAATTATTGTTGGCCCAAGCCTTGGATTCATTGCTGGCAATGACTTTGATATCACGTAAAAAATTAAAAATTATATCATGTTAAAGTGTTAGTAGTTATTTTATATTGAGAATAATTAAAATACAATAAAAGATATTGAAATAGGAAATTTATTCACACCTAAAAAACCTAATTACAAAATAAATAGGGAACCTAATTATAATAAAATTCTAGCCTACATAACTCAAATCTAATATAATCTATTTTAAGATGAGCTTATCCTTTTCATATTTAACCTTCTTTACTATATTATTTTTTATGGGGTACTCGTGCAGGATTTGGAGACTCACCCTTCATGTGGCAGGGTGAGATAAGCTCCTAAGCATGGCATATGGTCTGTTATTTAAGAGGAAAAATCTATTCTACTATCTTTTTGCTCTTCAGCCTAATTATTTGAAAGCTCCCTATAATGAATCAGGATTATATGAGGAAACTCCTCACGGTGACTATGGCGGGACCTTACGTACGTCACTGATGGACAGCCTGCTCTATGCACGCCTCAACATATGCTAGCTATAATATGGCTGGTGATGCATTATTTAGTCCCAAAGCTTTTAAAATTTCTTGGAGATTATTTCATTTTGGTCAACACTTCTTTAGCCATAATTATATTGCAATTGACCAAATGACTGACAAATGGAGCAACTACCACCACTTCATTATCTGCCGAAACCTATTCCAACCTATCATTTTCACTCGTATGTTAAGGAAATAGGGATAAAAGACTACAGTTTCTTTGCTCTACGTTGAAATTTATAGCACCCAACATGAGTAAAACCCTATAATCTTCACTTGTGGTCTTTTGTATGTTTATCATTTTATTTTATTTTTATCAATATTAAGTTGGGACCGGCTTATGCCTTTCTAGTGCATATATTTTTAATTTGACATATTTTGGGGAAGAGATTGATCAAAGTTCTACAGATGGGGAGTTAGTCCTTGCCTTCTTACAGACCAAGCGTAGGTAATTTGGTTTAAGCACAAATCAGAGTTATGCATTTAGGTAACCCAAGTAACCCAAAGTGACAGTTGTTTTGTTCTTTGTTCATAACCAGTGGCAAGTAATTAGCTCTACGGATAAACTGAGTGCGGGACAACCAACTTCCAAGGATTCAAACGAGGGCACTGGCCTGAAGGAGATCACAAGGCCCTTATCTAGTTTATTGTTGAAGCTTTACTGCTTAAAACGACTCCATCCAAGCAAGTAAAATGAATTACTCTATATCAACAATTAACAGTAAATAAAGTTACATGTCAGCAGATTTACAGATAATTTGGGTGCGAGGCAACTGAGTTCCAATGATCCAGACAGCCTTATAGACATGTAAATCTGAAGAAACTAATATTTTAGGATAAAGGGTCTAGGGCTTGTAGACAGGGAAGAAGTTGGGCTTTCAAATCCCTGAATTCCCGGAAGGACCTGAATTGGAAAAATGGGCTTGGTTCTAATATTTGGGCCTGTTTTCCATCACACTTGGGTTCTTGGTTTCAATTCGTGAGGACCCAAACTACCTGATGTTGAAACTGCGTGTTATATTTGTATCAAGTATATATTGTTTAATGCAACCACTTATCTTTCCCAACATTTAATCATAACCACCTTCATTTTTAATATACATACTACCATTTAGGGCATTTTTCACCAACAGAACTCCTATATGGCTGCCGTGCAAAGATTTCGATCCACACCTTTAATTATCGATATTCCTGCGTTTTGGACGGTTTGCATAGAAAATCCCTCACTGTTCATGTAAGGGAGTCCCTTGGATCGCAAAAAAGGCACTGGCCATCTATACTCCATCAACAATATTGAGTAGTAACTTTGACTAGCTTTTGACCACTTCCAATGAGTTTTCATCAGAAATCACTTCCAATGAGTTTTCATTAGAAATCACTAAACCATGTAGCCCCCACATTGCTTTTGTTTACATTTGACTTTAAAAAATATCTTGGTACATTAAAGTTTTTTTTTTTTTTTGGGTAAAGTGGTAACTCAAGTTATTTTGATAAGGAGTGTTAGTTCTTATTATGATATTTCAGGTTTAAATCTCACTTTCCCTCTCTTTGCATATGTGAGTTTTATCATCTCATATTATTTTATTTTTTTCTCATACATGTGAGTCTCCATTACCTCACATGTGTGAGATGTGTGTGTCTGTCACATGTAGGAATTTTTATTGTCCTGCATGTGTGACTTGTATGTGTTTCTCGTATGTGCGAGTTCCCATGATCTCGTATGTATAAGTTAAGTATGTGTTCATTACATGTGTGAGTCCCCAATGCCTCGCAAGTGTGGGTTGGTATCGTGTCGGTGTATGTATATGGGTCCCCACCCCTCAGTTTAGTTACCCAAAAAAAAGTTACTTTGATAAGATGCTAATTTTGTATTTAGATTTTGACTTTTCTAATTCGAGCCAATAAGTTTCTATAAACAAGTGTAAGATGAGGGGATTTTGTCTTTTTAAAAATATTAATTGGCATGGCCAACAAAGTGAAAAACCACAAGCTTGACGGTCACTCATGGAGGTTGAGTGAAATTGTCAGAAAAAAATATATGTGCTTAGTGTAAAACCAAAACCAGAGCAGTGGCCTTAGGGGTAAAAAACCAGAGGTGGCTGGTTATTTGTAAATATTGGAAGGCAAGTGGATCTATATAAACTTTTCATTATTTTAATTGAGAAATGGTCCTACAGTCCTCATTGACCGTACAGTGAGATACGCATAGTGGAGCTCATGTTATAAGTTATCCAAATGGATCACACACATGACTCCCCTGAATTGCACACGCTCACCAATTTTTTGTCTCATCTAAATAGAGTGAACATTGGATCGACTTCACATGGACACACATGTAAAGTCCACTTAGATGGGTGTGTAGTCGATCCAATAGTCTAGTCTATTCGGATGGAAGCTAAAATTGGTGGACATTTGCAATTCAGGGGGATTCATGTGTGTGATTCATTTGGATGACTCATAAAATGGGCCACAATAGGTGTCTCTCATTGTACGGGCCATGAGGACTGTCTTTACAAGACTGTTTCTCATTTAAATATATATAGCTATCTGGGTCTCGATTTGGTTCCCCTTTCAAGGTTTATATCTTTAATTTGAAGTTCATGAGAGAGAATGGCTCTTGGCATCTGGACCTGAGTTACAGCCGGATTGATTTGGGTTTGAATCAGAGTAAATTGACTCAACCCATTTTTTCCCTATTGTAGCATGGCCGATCAGGTCCATGGTACAGATGAGAAGGGGCTCAACGCTAAAGTGGTCATAGAACTAAGTCCAGGCCCACAGTATGAGCAACGATTTAGTAGATAGAAATGGGTGGCAATCCGGCTGGGCCATGGTGTAGTTGTACTTGACCAAGAGAACTACACGGACCTAGAGTGAGACCTGACAGCAGTTAAGGAAAGGGGCTCGAACTCAGCACTGAATTGTATGCCCGGGCCCAACTAGGACACAGTTCTGAATTTGAAGCGAACCCGGCGAGTTCAATAAGAAAGGGCATCTAGGTACCTTATGGATTGGGTTTGGGTGTAAATATCATCACATCCAATAAAATGGACTGGGACATGAATCTAAAATGGGTCCATGGACTGGATTTGTATCCAGAATTTTCCAAGTTGGGTTTTTAGGGACCCATTTTCTTCCCTACAGGGATTGTTTATCATTTTATTGGCTAGGCAATATTAGCTCATACATATTCTTGATTCTTGAATGTGATGATCAAGCCTTGACAAAAGCGAGCTGGGCCTTTTAACCTGCTAGTCTAGTCCATTCTAATATATTCTCACAATTTGAAAGTTCAGTAATATTTTTTTTAATTTCTTTTAATTTTAAGAGTTAGTAAGGTCTTCAAATTACTAAAAATAAGGTACAAGATTGGATCCCATCCCTGAATAAGGATAGCAATCCTATGAGGCATACCCCACGGAAGGACATAGAGAAGTCCACAGCCCGGGAACTACGCATAAATGAAAATTCCAAAAGCCTACGGCTTGGGCTTCAAGCAATCATAACAAATGAAACAAAAGTTGAGTTTCCAAAGCATTAAGACGAGCAAGGGCATTTCTACCTCAACTTAGGCTATGAGCCAACTGGGTAGTCATGGGATGTAAGTCTATAAATTGAACTTGATCAGACCTTTGAAGAGTTCTTTCCAAACTTCTGACTTTGAATCTTTCTTTTCTTGGAGAAAGCTGCGGATGCCTCAGCCATTGACATAAAGAGTTCTCACCTTCAATAGAAATGGATGAGCCTTGCCTAGGGATGAGATTGAACAATTGATTAACTCCAAAGTATTAGTTACATGCTGGTTCAATTGCTGCCCCACTTGGCCAATCCACGTCAAACCACAATATGTCCACTAGGAATTGCCTCATAGGACAGAAAGAAAAGCACACACCTTTTGGTATAAAAGATTTTGAGCAAGTTTGAGCAACTGTAGAGTATGGGGGTAAATTCCAATGGCTTAAAATGTTATCAGGTAATTATGTGCAAGAAGAGAATTTTTGTTTGGATAGTCTTCACTATATCTCTAACTGTGATTAAGACTGGCTTTTAATGCTTTTTAATGATCCTTTTGTTTCAAAGAATCCTTTATATACCAAATAAAGAGTTCCTTCTGACTTTTAAACACATTCTTTTTAAAGCCTGATCTGGCATTAAAGGCACAAAAGGATACTTAAAAAGCATAATGATATATCATGCTTTAAAAGGTGTGTTTCAAAAAGAATTCTTATCAGGCTTTGTAACACACCAAACCCAATTAAGTATAATTAGAAAATAATTAAGTAAGTTATTAGCTAATTAATATGGGTTTTATCTAAATAATGATGTATACCATTTCATTAGGATAGACTTAGTTAAATTTTGTCTTGTTGAGGCTAGTGGATCAAGTTAGGTCATGGATAAGTAGTTTGGGTTGGCTTTGTAACACACCAAACCCAATTAAGTATAATTAGGAAATAATTAAGTAAGTTAGTAGCTAATTAATATGGGTTTCATCTAAATAATGATGTATACCATTGCATTAGGATAGACTTAGTTAAATTTTGTCTTATTGAGGCTAGTGGATCAAGTCAGGTCATGGATAAGTAGTTTGGGTTGAGTTTAAACTTAATTAGGTAGATGAAAACCTTTTTTTGTAATTTTAGAATTCATAGTTCTACATCATATTGATATCATTGTGTTTTATTCATTAAGCTCATCAACTTTCATACTTGACTCGAATGTATTTGACTTTGTATGTGTTAGTTGGACCCTTATTTTACTTAATTAAAAAATATAATAACAATATGGGCTTCCTTATAAACTTTAGAAATTTATAAGTATATAAGAGGCTATCTGTAGCCATTCGACCTCTTTTCTCTCTATTACTCTTCTTTCACCAGAACTCTTATTCCTTCTTCTTTATATCACCATTCCTCATCAAATCAAGAGATTAGAAGTTTGCATGTGTGATTGGAGGCTCCTATCATTATCTCCAGTGTCTTTTATTTCTCATCACACTATTATGTTAGGAGGGTCGAAGCACCTTTCGTTCCAAACCAGCTACTAAGGTGAAATCTTTACCCATTACAATTGCTTTAGTTTAATGGAGTTAAAGAGATTCTGAGCTCATGCATACACTCATCCTTGTCCTTCATTCTTCATGCATGACATTTTAGGGTCGAGAATAGTGGGTTTTCATCTCAAGTTGAGCCAGGAGAAGAAATATTGGTTTGAACTTTAAGTCAAGGCAAGTATAAGCTAATTACTGATTAATACATGTTGGTAACATTTTTATTCTTGAAAATCTTTGAAATCTGGATTATTTTTAGCCCCTTTTAATTGTTTAAAATGGATGATTCAATTGTCTAAATGAGTATAAAGTGGATTTAAAATTATTAAGAGATTCATTGAAGTAAGAATGACCTTCTGAAAGTAAAGGATAGACATGTATTGGGATCCCAACATTATGCGTAAAGAGAACCTTTTGTAATTGAATCTGCTTCAGAGATCCTGAAGCTTACGGCTAAGCCGTAAGTTGTATTACGGCTGGGAATCCTGTAAGGTCCAAACCCAAACTAATATTGATCTATAATAATTAATCTTGTTTTATACTAATTAATATTCATTTAGACTAATTTGACTCAAAAACCCTTCGGTTTGGGTCATGGATGGGTAGTTGGGTGGGGTTCGAACTATACTTAGGTAGTTAAAGACCTTTCTGTAATTTAGAATCACATAGTTTATAACATTTTGGTACCACATTAGTTGTATCATGTATATTTCATCTTATGGATCATCTTTCATAGTTGGCCCAACTTGATTCGGATTCATCATGGCCCAATTGAATATCATTTGACTCAAATTGAAATTTCCTTAAAGAAAATAAACTTGCGTGCAAACTCTAGAAAATTTGAGTTAAAAAGGAAGTAACCATCGTCTCTCTTCTTTACTCTCAAGTCTCTTTCTTTGCTAGAGCTCCATCCTCACTCTTCTCTCATCTCCTTTTCAAACTAGAGTTGGAAATTAGGCCTTGAGGCTGTGCATGTAAGAACCAAGGTACCCATCTTCTTCCCCATCTGCTCTTTACCCATCTTCTACATTTGGAGCTAACCATTCCATCTCCTCTTCCTTGGGAACCACCCCCATTTCATTCCTTTGAGTTCAAAAGAGTTAAGGAGACTTAAATGAGTAACATGCATGCATCTTATACTCGATTCACCCATTGCATGTCGTTGTATGTAATAAGATTTCCTTCTATTAAGGCTTTCTCCATCTTCAAACCAAGGAAGAAGTTAATTTGGGTCAAGCACTAATATAAGGTAAGTATAAGAGTATATATTACTACATGCACGTTTAATCTGTTGATTCTTGAAGTACTATCTCTACATGCAAGTTTACAATTCTTTTACACTTATTTAGGAGAATACATGAGGTTTATGAATCAATGGAGAATGAATAGTTAGATTAGGAGAATGAGGACCTACTGTACTGATATGTAACTTGGAATGTAAAATAGTAGTAATGGATCATAGAAATTGGAACCAAAACTAAAGAGTTTTGTATTGAACTTGTGCTTCAAAAACAACTTTCAAAAATTCTGAAGCTTATGGCTAAGCCATAAGTGTTCTTTAGTTTAAAATTCAGAGAGCTCAAATTGCTGTTTACTCTACAGCTAAGACCACGACCAAGTCGAGAAATGAACTATAGCTAAGCTGTAATCACCCCTGACTAAGCCGTAAATTATTTTACGGCAAGCTTTCCAGAGAACCCAAAATCTAGTTTACCTTTACGGCTGACCCATGGCTTAGCCGTTGATTGCACTACAGCTAAGTCGTATCCAAGCCATGGCCTAGCCGTAGGCTTCATACAGTTAAGCCATAAACCAGCATATGGCTGAGCCGTAAATGTGGTTGAATTTAAAGTACAACTTATGCCACATGGCTAAGCTGTAACCTATATACGACTAAGCTGTAAGAACTCAATGAACTTAGGAAATTAGCAATTTTCAAGACTTTGTAGGATTTTAAATTAAATTAGCTCAATGGTGCTCAAATGATAAGGAGGAAGAGTAAAGAGCTATAACTCATCCCCTTGGGTTTTCCGGATGATTTTCCGATGTTACGTCATCTGTGTTGGCATAAAAAGAGGTGTCTTTTGCTTAAACAATGTAACACTGAGATTTTCGTAATATGACAATACCGGATGTTTTATGAATACATCGTATTGAATGACCTTGGAAACACGGATTATTTAGCATAGGGTCAGCTAGTAACAATATTTGATAATTGCTCAATCTAAATGCATTCAAATTGTTAAGTAACCTTGCCCTTAATATGATTAAATCATGTACCCATTCTTCCTGGCAATCCTTGAGGCAAAATCGGAGATGGAGCTTCTATTGAGAGTGGGCCTGTGAGCCAAAATAGGTGTAGCTAAGGTTGAGAGGGTTCAAGCTCTATCAGCTTATTTATAGTATGCATTGCTCGATTTTTAGTTACTTTGTTGAATGTTGATTTTTATGATTGAATGTGATCTCAAGACTGATACTCCCTTTATGTACGAATATAAGACGATTGCTACAATCTACGATAAGTATGAATGATTATATACGAATATGAGACGATCGCTACAATTGATGATAAGTATGAATGATATGAATTCGAGACGGTCTTGATATGTTGAGTTGGCTCTACTAGCTTTTACCCTTATTAGGTTCGACGAGACCAATTCAGGTATTTCTTATGTCACTACTGCAGTAGTTTACAGAGGCGGCGTTCCTTGAGTAACTAGACTGATCCCCTGGCGATATTCCCCTCTGTATGTTATACGCGCTATTTGGAGAGAAGATAGTCTTATGGATGCCAACTAGTATATTATGATATTCTGTTCATGATTCGTTATTCATACTTATTTCATGCACAATATGCCTAGCTTCCGCTATTGCTTTCTTTCAATTAATATATTCTCTAATTCAATTGATATAGCATGATAGTCTTATATATATGTATATTTGCTTAACTGTTGTATTAATAGTGTTACCCTTGATGTTATAGGTATCGAACCCAATGCCAGCTTGACAATCGAAGTGCACTCGGAAAGAACCCCAATAGTACCTTGGGTTATAGATGAGTGGAATGAGGATGATGTATTCTATTAGTCATCCAACGCAGTGCGTTGCATGGTTATTTGGGTTGCCTAGGTTTGGTTATGATTGGTCTGTAGAAGAGTCATGCACCTCCCTCATTATTATTTGGAGTCAAAGATTGATGGACATGTTATTTGAATTATGCATATGTTTAAGTATTTTGTTGTCATGTGTAGGTGGATGATTAAGCAATAGACTTTAAGTTTAATTATGAATGGATGATGTTTTATTCTTGCTTATGATGATTACTGGTGTATTTCATAGGCTTCCGCTCTATTGTTTGAAACATAATCAACGTGTTTGTGGAACTTCCTCACACAAACTATGGAATCCCCCTTATAGTGGTTCGTGCGTATCCTCACATGGCACGGATTGCTACGAGATTACATGTGCAAGCCCCAGGACCCATTCTAATCCACAATTCTCGGGTTAGAGGCATGACATACGTAAGTAATGGTATCAGAGCATTAATAAGTCAATTAAATGACTTAGTAACCCTCAGGAAATGTGGTGAGGATACCATAGGTCCGAATGGGCGATAGATTTTGTATAAAGAATTATAACTTACCTTCTACTAATTTGTTGTTTATGGCTAACCACTATTATAGTTGCAGACAAATGGCTTCCGGATCAGGCACGAACAATGATTCGGGAGATAATGATCATGATGACAATGATCATGATGACATCGCAAAGACGATGTGAATCCTCCACTACCTCCACCTTCTCATCCTACATATAATACAGACAAGCGGATTATGATGATGATGCATCAAGTGGCTACAAGTAATGCCGACCAGGCAGCCATGCAGATGCAATTAGCTGCTCTTCTAGAAAAACAAAATCAAGCTGGTGATCCTAACTCTCTATATGAGAAGTTCTAGAAAAAAGGGGCTACAGAATTTACAGGAAGAGAGGATCCATTACAGGTTGATGAGTGGTTTGTACACACGGAGAATGTTTTTAATTCGCTAACTTATACGCAGAAGCAACAAGTAATCCGTACAGCATCTATGTTCAGAGATGTAGTGGATACATGGTCGAAGAGTATCCATGAACATATTAGGGCCATGTTAAAAGCCACAATTTGGGAAGCTTTTAAGAAACAATTCAGAAAAAAGTTTATTTTGGAGCATGTAAGTCGCAAGAAGAAGGTAGAATTCCTCACTCTAAAGCAGAACACTATGATAGTTGGAGAGTATGTGCATGCATTTAGGCAGCTTTCTTGATTTACTTTGGACTTGATTGACACCGAGGAGAAAATGGTTGAAAGGTTTCTTGACTGATTAAGGCCATCTATTAAGGGACATGCTACAGCTTTTCAGCATCCAGTAGAGTATGATGACGTTGTAGAGAAAGCCTATGCAGCTGAAGAAATTGAAAAGAGCCTACTATTGGGAGAGCCTACGAGAAGTGGCCCACCTTCTAGAAGAAGTCAATGGTACTCTAAGAAACAAAAAGGAGTTGTTAGTGGATCGTCAAGGTTAGTCTGTGGCAAGTGTGGGAAGAATTATGAGACAAGTAAATGTTGGAGGGTTACAGGAGCTTGTTTTGGTTGTGGCTCGATGAACCATCGCTTGTCTGAATGCCTAAGGAGAAAAAATTCTAGTCAAGCCCTGCAATAGCAGCAATATCAGCAGTCTCTTAGAGTAGCACCACTCGTACTTCCATGTCTGCAATAGCAGGTGAGGCAAGGCCAGGGACAGGCACGATAGGGTTAAAGCCAACAAAGGCAAGGGCAGCAGAGGCAAGGACAATAGAATTGACCTCAGAGGCAAGGCTGTGCATACGTATTTACTCATGAGGAAGTAGAAGCGGCAAATCATGTGGTCATAGTTAAGGTTTCTGTCTATGATATAAAAGCCAAGGTGTTGTTTGATTCTAGATCTTCGCAATCTTTTGTTGCACCACAATTCTCCAATAGAATATGAGAGCCACCAATGCAGCTACTGTATGTATTGAATGTCATCACTTCCGTGGGCAAAAGGTGATTTTTGAGGACTATTACCTAGGTTGTAAAGTTTTAAATGGAAAGATTCTTTTCTCAGCGGAACTCATGATGTTACTGATGCATGATTTTAATGTAATCCTAGGTATGGACTGGTTGACTAAGTATACGACTTGGTTGGATTGTTTCCGTAAGACCATCACTGTAATGGTAGACGAAGTCGGTCTGAGTGTTATCTTTCAAGGTGAGAAAAAGAGTTGGAATACTAGGCTACTCTCAGCACTTCAAGCAGAAAGATTAATCCATAGTGGTTGCAAAGGGTATATTGCTTTCATTGTTGAGAAGAAATTACCCAAGAAGTTGGAAGAGAACTTGGTAGTTTGCAAGTTCTCGGATGTGTTTCTGGATGAAGTACCTAGTCTTCCTTCAGTTAGGGAATTATACTTTACCATAGAACTAGTACATGGTATAGTTCCAACTTCTAGAACTCTGTATAGAATGGCACCTGCAGAATTATGAGAGCTGAAGATACAGTTGCAAGATTGACTAAATAAGGGGTTTATTCGTCCTAGCACATCACCATGGGGAGCTCCTGTTTTATTTGTGAAGAAGAATGATGGCACCCTCAGAATGTGCATTGATTACAGGCAGTTAAATCAGGTGACATTCAAGAACAAATATCCACTGCCTAGAATTGATGAACTATTTGATTAATTATAGGGTGCAACACATTTCTCAAAGATTAATTTAAGGTCTAGATATCATCAGTTGTGAGTTAGAGATCAAGATACATCCAAAACAACTTTCAAGACAAGATATGAGCATTACGAATTTTTAGTCATGCCTTTTGGATTGACCAATGCCCTAGTTGTGTTTATGGCCTTAATGAACAGAATCTTTTCAACCTATTTCGACCAATTTGTGGTGATATTCATTGATGATATATTAGTGTATTCTAAGGTTAGAGATGAACATATTGAGTATTTGAGAACTTCACTTACAGTTGTTGAGAGATCATTAGTTGTGCTCCAAATTGGATAAGTGTGGTTTTTTATTAGAATAAGTTGCTTTTTTAGGGCATATAATTTCAAAGGATGGACTTGTAGTAGATCTAACTACCCTTGAGGTAATAACTAGTTGGCAAAGCCCTAAAACAGTTACAGAAGTTAGAAGTTTTTTTGGTTTAGCGGACAACTATCGAAGGTTTGTAAAAGACTTTCCAGAATAGCAGCACCATTGATGAAGTTGACTCAGAAGAATGAACCATTTGTTTAATCGGATGAATGTGAATCAAGTTTTTAATTCCTTAAGGAGAAATTGATCTCAGCCATGATCTTATCTCTACTGGAAGGTTGTGGTAGATTTGTCATATATAATGATGCTTCAATAATCGGGTTGGGATGTGTATTAATACAAAATTAGAAAAGTGATAGCATATGTATCTCGACAGTTAAGGGAACATGAGAAGAATTATACTACACATGATTTAGAATTAACCATTGTCGTCTTTGCTTTGAAGTTGTGGGGACACTACTTGTATAGAGAGAGATTTGAAGTCCATAGTGACCATCACAGTCTTCAATACTTATTCTTTTAACATGATCTCAACATGAGATAGCGTAAATGGCTAGACTTTATAAAGGACTATGATTTTCCAATTAAGTACTTTTTAGGAAAAGGAAATGTAGTGGCTGATGCTCTAAGTAGAAAATCAATTGTTGAGATAGCAGCTATGTGTGGTGAGTGGTCTCTATTGGAAGAATTTTGAGATTTGATATGGAAGTTGAATTCGTGGATGATAAGGTCATGTTAGTATCTATGTCTGTCTTTGAACTCACTTTGATATAACATATTAAAGAGAGATAGTTTGAAGACCCAGAGTTTAATAAGATTCGTGTTAAAGACCCAGAGTTCATTAAGATTCGTGACCATATATCTCAGAGACCAGATTTCAGGATAGTCAATGGTGTGTTATATTTTAGGGACAGACTATGTGTTCCAATAGTTCAAAATATAAAATAAGCAATTATGACTAAAGTACATCATGTTAGATATTTCATACACCTGGGAAGTACTAAGATGTACCAAAATCTTAACGATAGGTTCTAGTGGAGTAACATGAAAAGAGACATCATTGGTTTTGTGGCAAGATGTATTACCTATTAGCGTATGAAGTTTGAACATAAAAAGCCTCCCAGTTTGTTATATCCTTTGCATATCCTAAAGTGGAAATGGGAAAATATTTCAATGGATTTTGTTTCAGGGCTACCCTAGACGAGCAAACATTATGATGCTATATGGGTGATTGTCGATCGACTAACAAAGTTAGACTATTTTATTCCTATCAGGAAAGAGATTAAATTCCATGAGATGGCTAAGATCTTCATTAACGAGATTACACGGTTGCACGGTACCCTACTCTCCATAGTCTCCGACAAAGATAGTAGATTCAGTTATTCCTTTTGGCAGTCATTTCAGAAACCCATTGGTGCTCAACTCAATTTCAGCACTGCTTATCATCCTTAGACCGATGGACAATCGTAGCGTACAATACAAACTCTAGAAGACATGCTTCGAGCTAGCGTGTTAGACTTTGGGAAAGAGCCTGCGTACAATAATAGCTATCACACGAGCCTCAATATGGCTCAATTCAAAGCGTTGTATGGGTGTAAATGCCGTACACCAGTCTATTGGGAAAAAGTCAGAGTCAGAAGTCTCCATGGACCTTCTCTTGTTGCGGATATAGTGAAAAAAAGTCCAAAAGGTTCAAGATAGATTGAAGGTAGCACAATCTCCTCTGAAGAGTTATACAGACAATCACCTGACCTCTTGAATTTCAAGTGAGAGACAAGGTTTTTTTGAATAGAAAGGCAAGCTAGCTCCACGATTTGTGGGACTTTTTGAGATTCAGAGCAAAGTTGGAGATTTGGCTTATAGGTTGGAATTACCACCTTGACTCATGGAAGTTCATGACGTGTTTCATGTATTAATGTTTAGGAATTATCTTTCAAACCCTTCACATGTTCTCGAAATAGGCGACATCCAAGTTAAGCCAGATGTGAGCTATGAAGAAAGACCCCTTCGTGTCATTGACACAAAGGACCAAGTGCTGCATACTCGGACAATTAAATGGGTTAAGATTTCATGAGAGCATCATGGACGAGAAGAAGCTACTTGGGAGCCCACGGAACAAGTTCGGGAAAAATATCCAGAACTTTTACCTAAGGTACGTTGCATTCGAAGGACCGAATGATCTTAAAAATGGAGAGGATGTGTAACACTCCGACCCAGCTTGACCTCATTTAATGACTAATTAATGTTGCTTTAGTTGTTAATTGTGTTTTGCTTTTGGTTTGTTTTCGTTACGGGTCATGGATAGGTAGTTGGGTTGAGTTTGACCTGGATTAGGTAGACCAAGCCCATTTTTGTAATTTTAGCTTTTCTAAGACATGGTCCTTTTCGCATCATCTTGGTGTCAACAAGTGTCTTTCGTTGAGCCCGTTAACGTTCATAATTATGCCGATTGCAACCGATGTCGTATGATTCCGTTGGACTCGGATTTGACTCGAATTGTAATTAGCCATAACCTTTGGACTTGTTTGCAAAATTGAACTTTAATCTTATCTTATATAAAGCCATTCCACCGGCTCCTTCTCACTCTCTTCTCTTCCCTCATGTTGGAGCTCCATCTCTCACTCCCTCTTGATTCTTCTTCTCCACCGATCAAGCCAAAAAGAGGATTTGTGCCTTTGACTCGTGAATTCCTCTCTTGTAGTGAATATGGTAAGCTTTGGGATTGGTTTCTTCTTCTTCTCATCCCCTCTTGTGTGTATCTGCTTATGTTTCTTTCTTTCTTCCTTTCTCTTCATGCATGGGGAAGTAGGTTTGTGTTTGGACTGGACGTGGACGTGAATTGAGCCCCAAGGACAACAATTGTTGTGTTTGAACTCCATTAAGGCAAGTATAAGCATAATATGTATGAACCCATGTTGGTATTTGCTTGATTTTGGTTATTTCTCATGAGTTTGCATGGAAACCATGTTTATAGCCCCAAGTCAGCTCATTCTCCCTTTCTTTGTTGAAATTTTGCTCATGTGATGTCGTTACCGTTCTTCTGTAATCGATTCAGAAATAGACCCAGTGCATTCACGGCTAAGCCGTGAAATGTGCTACGGTTAAGCCGTAAACCGCATTACGGCTAAGCCATGACCTAACCGTGAACCCAGCCATAGATCAATACAGGGTGACACCTGAAAATAACTGAGAGTATGCAAATCAACAACTCTTCTACGGCCCAGCCACCGCTAAGCCGTGAAGCCTTCTATGGCTAAGCCGTAAGGTTCCTTCGGCTAAGCCGTAAGGTTAGCCACGACTGAGCTGACTGACCTGAACAGTAAGAAAGCTAGGAAGGAATGAGACTCATAGGACTTTTATTAAAGAAGGTAGGTAACTTGGACTTGCCCAACGGATTATGTGAACATACGTGAATGATCTCGAGGGTTGCGATCATTCATGTTCGTTATGCAGTTGTTAAGCACCTCCCCGTAGGTGTTGGTTTAAGGGACTTCGGTGCACCAACTGATGCAATGCAACACTAGACAACCGTGCAGCGGATAACTTAAAACTACATCATCGTGCACAGTTAGAAACACTGGATAATTATATTAGAGTTGGTAGTAAATGAAGGTGATTCGATATGGTAAGATTTGCTTGCATAACATGTTGTATTTCGATCATTGATCTCCACTCTTTAGCAGGATCATTGCATGTAACATCGAAAGTCGTACTATGTGTCCACCTTGAGTATGCATGTACGCATGTATGTATGTTACCAAGTTTACACGTATAAGACATGTTCTCGGATATGCATGCAGGATATGCCTGTCACGATCTACTCAGGGTTTCCATGATTGACTTTGTATGGTCAGGCACTACTTAGCCTCAGCCTTAAGATCCCGACGGGGTGAATTTGGTGTAGTTTTCATGGACTTGCTACAGTAAGGAAACGTCTTGGGGAATCCATACCCCAGGAACCCGAGACCCATTCGTACCCTTGCCGGTCAATGGTGTTCTCTGCATGGATATAAGATCCCTCTTTTGGGAGCATATGGCAATGTAATTGCCAACTAATTATGTACACAGTATGTATACATTGATTCACATGGTATGTTTCTTTCTTGCACGACAGCTTAGTATACGAAGGTGCCCTGTTATGATTTTCATGATGTTCTTTATTCTATTGACACAACATGTGTTAACTTGTTATGGCTTATACTTTGCTGAATCGTTGTATTCACGAGTTGTCTTTGGTGTTGCAGGCTCAAATACCCCAACCGACCCCTCGTCGGTCGACCATACTCCAAGTGAGGCCCCCGAGGTCCCATCAGGACTAGAGGAGTGGATGTAATCACTCCATCAGAGAGCGCCCTGGACATTCATTGCATATGAGTCTTCCTTATTTTGAGATTTGTCACGATTTGATCCTATCATGATATGTACATGTTTATTTTGTTTCATTTTGTAAAACCTTTATCTATATATGTCAGTTCTGTTTTCGTATTCTCTTCTTGCATTGTTTAGTGTGATGTTTTGATATCTATAGCTTCCCTTGTGCGTGTGCATTTAGACCAGTTCTAAGTGTACAGGCACGGGAGTACGTGTGTTATCAGTTTGACTTTTTCTAACCCCCGAACTCCTAGGCTTAGGTTGTGACATACGTATTGTATGGTGTTAGAGGATCTTTGCTCTAGATGATAAGCATGTAGGCATGTAGGAACGTGGTGAGGATACGATTATCTCCCTCTGTGCTTTTCTAGATTTTGGGGAACAGTTGTACGGAAATGTTTTGTGTTTGTGTCTTACCCTTTCCCATTTTACAGGATATGGCGTCAGGTTCAGGTCCTTAGCATAATGCTGGAAATAACGAAAGCGGTTCCGCACTGTCACCACAGGCAATGTGCACCGATGAGCACATCCTCATGCTATTCTAGTCCATACAGGCTCAGTCACAGTCGATGCAGAATTTACAGGCACAGGTAGCGACCATGTTAGACAGGAAAAGCCAGGCACCAGCCTAGTCGCATGTGGACCAACAGGTGGTTTTTCAGCCGAGAGAGAACGACCCAAATGCTTTTTATGATAAATTTCGCAAGCGAGGAGCTACAGAGTTCTACGGGACGGAAGAGCCATTTAAGGCGAAACAATGGTTAGAGTAGACAGAGGACGTATTTGAAACGGTGGTTTGCACTAACAGATAGAGGGTCAGATTAGCAGCCTCTATGTTCAGAGATGTCGCAAAGACCTGGTGGAAGAGCGTGAAGGACTCGTACAGAGACATGCCCAGCGCTACTGTGTGGGAGACATTTAAGAAATAATTTCGGAGGAAGTTTATCCCGGCTCATGTGCATAGAGCCAAGGAAGTCGAGTTCTTAGCCTTCCGTCAGCAGTAGACGACCGTGGCAGAGTATGTGAATAAGTTTACTCAATTGTCGCATTTCGCTCCAGATATGATCAATACCGATGAAAAGAAGGTGAATCGGTTCGTCGAAGGTCTGCATCCCCAGTACATGCACCATGTGACTGCTTTCCAGCGACCAGCTATCTTTGATGATGCAGTGGACAGGGCCTATTTTGCTGAGGCCATCCACTGAGCTGAAAGAGCCGTTGATCCTAAGCGGCAGCCACCATTTAGTGCACAGGGGCAAGTACAGAAGGAGATGCGAGGCCAGCAGGGTACTTCTAGTTCCACTAGTGTGACCTGTGAGCATTATGGCAAAGGCCACAAGCCCGAAGTTTGTCGGAGGAAGACATGAGCTTGCTTCATTTGCGGTTCCAAGGAGCATATGATGGTCAGTTGTCCTCGATATAAGGCTATTAAACCTCCACCATCCAGTACTACCGCAGGTGCAGCTTCTGGCCGATCCAGTTTGTCTACAGCCCCGAGCAAGTCCCAATCAGCTCGTCTAGGCCTAAGACAACCACGTCAGATAGCTCGTGCATATGCCGCTACCCATGATAGTGTCAAGGACCCACAGATGGTTAAAGGTACTATTCTGATTTTGCAAGTTAAGGCGTTGTGAGCATTGTGGTGAAGGCCACAAGTCCGAAGTTTGTTGGAGGAAGATAGGAGCTTGCTTCATTTGCGGTTCCAAGGAGCATATGATGGTCAGTTGTCCTCGATATAAGGCTTCTTAGCCTCCACGATCCAGTACTACCGCAGGTGCAGCTTCTGGCCGATCCAGTGTGTCTCCAGCCCCGAGTAAGTCCCAGTCAGCTCGTCCAGGCCCGAGATAGCCACGTCAGACAGCTCGTGCATACTCCGCTACCCATTGAGAGTGCCGAGGACCCACAGGTGGTTGAAGGTACTATTCTGATTTCATAAGTTGACGGGTTAGCATTGTTCGATTCGGGGTCTACGCGGTCATACATAGCACCTCATTTTGCTGAGCGGTTACAGCAGCCGCCGAAGCCGTTACCATACATGTTGGTTGTATCCACCCTAGTTGGCAAACGAGTGGAGTGTAGTGTATACTACCTCCATTGGGACATACAGATTGCAGGTCATCAGTTGCTCGTTGATTTGATCTTGCTATCGATACTGGACTTCGGCGTGATCCTTGGCATGGATTGGCTTGCTCGATATCGTGCCTGTGTTAACTGTTACAACAGGACGATCTTCTTCGATTTAGGCAAGGGCTTCCGTTTCGAGGGCAGTCAGAAGAGATGCCCCAGGCGAGTGATTTCTGTATGCAGGCAGATTGCTTGATCTGCAAAGGGTGTGAAGGCTTCATTACCTTTATCTCGGAGAAAAAAGAGACGAAGCAGTTAGGTGAGATTTAGGTGGTCTGTGATTTCCCAGATGTCTTTCCGGATGATGTGCCAAACCTACCCCCGGTCTAAGATGTAGAGTTTGTCATTGACCTTGCTCCAGGCATGGCACCGATCAGTAAAGCTTTGTATCGCATGGCCCTAGTTGAATTGTCAGAATTGAAGAAGCAATTGCAGGAGCTTTTGGACAAGGGTGTCATTCGCCCAAGCGTCTCACCTTGGGGAGCGCCAGTATTGTTTGTCAAGAAAAAGGATGGTACTCTTCGGATGTGTATCGACTATCGGCAGCTGAACAGAGTGACGATAAAGAATAAGTATCCCCTCCCTCGGATTGATGAGTTGTTTGATCAACTTCAGGGTGCAGCTTACTTCTCCAAGATTGATTTGAGATTTGGCTATCACCAATTGAGGGTAAAGGAAGAGGACATCCCTAAAACTGCCTTCAAGACTCGGTATGGACATTATAAATTCCTCGTGATGCCTTTTGGACTAACTAATACACCTGCAGCGTTATGGCTTTGATGAATCAGATTTTTGCACCTTTCTTGGATCAGTTCGTAGTTGTTTTCATTGATGATATTTTGATCTACTCTAAGTCAGCAGAAGAGCATATAGAGCATTTGAGAAAAGCCTTGACATTGCTGAGAGAGAATCGTTTGTTTGCCAAGCTGTCGAAATGTGATTTTTGACTTGAGTAGGTGGCATTTTTAGGTCATATCATTTCACAAGAGGGATTGGCAGTTGATCCATCTAAAGTAGAGGCAGTTGTGAATTGGCCTAGCCCTAAGACAGTGACAGAAGTTCGGAGTTTCCTTGGTTTAGCAGGTTACTATCGTTGATTTGTCCAGGATTTTGCTAAGATCTCCTCTCCTTTGATGAAATTGACTCGGAAGAATGTGCTCTTTGAATGGACTGAGGAGTGTGAAGCCAGTTTCCGGACTTTGAAAGAGAAGTTGACTATGGCCCCAGTGTTAGCCTTACTAGATAATAGTGAAGGGTTCGTGATATATTCAGATGCTTATCGAGTTGGTCTAGGCTGTGTGTTGATGCAGCACGGGAAGGTAATTGCTTATGGATCGAGACAGCTACGAGAACATGAGAAGAATTATGCCTCCCATGATTTAGAACTACCAGCCATCGTGTTTGCATTGAAGTTTTGGAGACATTATCTGTATGGCATGAGATTTGAGGTCCATTCTGATCATCACAGTTTCCAGTACTTATTCACGCAGCAGGAGCTGAACATGAGACAACACAGATGGCTTGAGCTCATCAAAGATTATGACTTCCCGATCAAATATCAGCCAGGAAAAGGGAACGTGGTGGTAGATACACTGAGCAGGAAAGCAGAGCTTGTACAGATGTTAAGTAGTTTTCTTTTGATGTTCCATGATCTACCTATTGAGGTGAAACTAGTGGATGAGTATGTGACTTTGTCTAGTACGCTAGTTTTTCAGCCTGAGATGGTTCAGCAGATGAAAGACAGGCAATTCGAAGATCTCACTTTGAAGCGCATTCGTGACCACATTTGAGACAAACCTGATTTCAGACTGGAGGATGGTGTGCTTTATTTTTGGAATAGATTGTGTGTCCCAGCAGTTGACGATTTCAAGGAGAAATTGATGAATGAAGCACACTATGCCAGATATGCGATGCACCCAGGTAGCACAAAAATGTATTGGAATTTGAAAGATCGCTTCTGGTGGAACAATATGAAGAGAGAAGTAGCAGGGTTTGTTGCGCGATGCTTGACATGCCAAAAGGTGAAAGCAGATCATCAGAGACCTCCAGGCTCTTTGCATCCTTTGCACATACCGCAGTGGAAGTGGGAACACATCACCATGGACTTCGTTTCAGGACCACCTCCAACGAGCAGGAAGAACAACGCCATTTGGGTAATTGTAGATCGATTGGCGAAATCAGCCCATTTACTTCCATTTCAGAAAGGTACGGAGTTTTCAGAGATGGCGAGAAAGTTCGTGGATGAGATCGTCAGGCTCCATGGTACGCTCGTATCGATTGTATCTGATCGTGACAGCCGCTTTGTTTCATCGTTCTGGCGAGCATTCCAAGAGGCTATGGGTACGAAATTGAGCTTCAGCACGACATATCACCCACAAACAGATGGACAATCAGAGCGGACGATTCAGACCTTGGAAGACATGTTACGAGCCAACGTGTTGAGCTATGAGAAAGAGTGGGATCTCCATTTATCGTTGTGTGAATTCGCCTACAATAACAACTTCCATGAGAGTATTGGAATGGCGCCATATGAAGCTTTGTACGGACGCAAGTGTAGAAGCCCGGTATGTTGGGAAGAAGTTGGAACTCAGAGTTTTCACCGACCAACAATCATCGCCAAAACTACAGAGAAAGTACAGAAAGCAATTGAGAATTTGAGAGTTGCTTGGTCGAGATAGAAGAGTTATGCAGACACTCGCAGAAGGCCATTAGAGTTTCAAGTTGGTGAGTGGGTTTTTTTGAAGGTCTCACCGATGAAGGGTACGATTCGTTTCAGCCAGAAAGGCAAGTTAGCTCCACGATATGTCGGACCGTTCGAGATCAAGGGCCGGATTGGTGATCTAGCATACCGATTAGCTCTTCCTGAGACGTTTTTAGGAGTGCATGATGTTTTCCATGTTTTGATGCTTCGGAAATATGTTCATGACCCTTCCCATGTCATTCGTTACGACGATGTTCAGATCCAGCCGAATGCTGCATATGCTGAGCGACCGCTCCGTATCATGGGAACCCGAGAGCAGATCCTACGCACCACGACAATTCGATAGGTCAAAGTGCTATGGGAGCATCACAACCCCAATGAAGCTACGTGGGAGTTAGAAGAGCAGATGGCTCGACAGTAACCCGATCTATTCCCGTAGGTATGAGTGTGTATTCATTCCGAGGACAGAATGATTCTCAAGCAGGGGAGGATGTAACACTCTAACCCAACTTGACCTCGTTTAGAGACTAATTAATGTTGTTTTAGTTGTTAATTGTGTTTTGCTTTTGGTTTGTTTTCGTTACGGGTCACGGATAGGTAGTTGGGTTGAGTTTGACCAGGATTAGGTAGACCAAGCCCCATTTTCGTAATTTTAGCTTTTCTAAGGCATTGTCCTTTTCACATCATCTTGGTGTCAACACGTGTCTTCCGTTGAGCTCGTTAACGTTCATAACTATGTCGATTGCAACCGATGTCATATGATTCCGTTAGACTCGGATTTAACTCGAATTGTAATTAGCCATAACCTTTGGACTTGTTTGCAAAATTGAACTTTAATCTTATCTTATATAAAGCCATTGCACTGACTGCCTTCTCACTCTATTCTCTTCCCTCATGTTGGAGCTCCATCTCTCTCTCCCTCTTGATTCTTCTTCTCCACCGATCAATCCAAAAGAGGATTTGTGCCTTTGACTCGTGAATTCCTCTCTTGTAGTGAATACTGTAAGCTTTGGGATTGGTTTCTTCTTTTTCTCATCCCCTCTTGTGTGTATATGCTTATGTTTCTTTCTTTCTTCCTTTCTCTTCATGCATGGGGAAGTAGGTTTGTGTTTGGACTAGACGTGGACGTGAATTGAGCCCCAAGGACAACAATTGTTGTGTTTGAACTCCATTAAGGCAAGTATAAGCATAATATGTATGAACCCATGTTGGTATTTGCTTGATTTTGGTTACTTCTCATGAGTTTGCATGGAAACCATGTTTACAGCCCCAAGTCAGCTCATTCTCCCTTTCTTTGTTGAAATTTTGCGCATGTGATGTCGTTACCGTTCTTCTGTAATCGATTCAGAAATAGACCCAATGCATTTACGGCTAAGCCGTGAAATGTGCTACGGCTAAGCCGTAAACCGCACTACGGCTAAGCCGTGACCTAACCATGAACCCAGCTGTAGATCAATACAGGTGACACCTGAAAATAACTGAGAGTATGCAAATCAGCAACTCTTCTACGGCCCAGCCACGGCTAAGCCGTGAAGCCTTCTACGGCTAAGCCATAAGGTTCCTTCGGCTAAGCCGTAAGGTTAGCCACGGCTGAGCTGACTAACCTGAACAGTAAGAAAGCTAGGAAGGAATGAGACTCATAGGATTTTTATTATAGAAGGTAGGTAACATGGACTTGCCTAACCGATTATGTGAACATACGTGAATGATCTCGAAGGCTGCGAATCATTCATGTTCGTTATTCAGTTGTTAAGCACCTCTCCGTGGGTGTTGTTTTAAGGGACTTCGGTGCACTAGCTGATGCAATGCAACACTAGACAACGGTGCAGCGGATAACTTAAAACTACATTATCGTGCACGGTTAGAAACACTGGATAATTAGATTAGAGTTGGTAGTAAATGAAGGTGATTCGATATGGTAAGATTTGCTTGCATAACATGTTGTATTTCGATCATTGATCTCCACTCTTTAGCAGGATCATTGCATGTAACATCGAAAGTCGTACTATGTGTCCACCTTGAGTATGCATGTACGCATGTATGTATGTTACCAAGTTTACACGTATAAGACATGTTCTCGGATATGCATGCAGGATATGCCTGTCACGATCTACTCAGGGTTTCCATGATTGACTTTGTATGGTCAGGCACTACTTAGCCTCAGCCTTAGGATCCCGACGGGGTGAATTTGGTGTAGTTTTCGTGGACTTGTTGCAGTAAGGAAACGTCTTGGGGAATCTGGACCCCAGGAACCCGAGACCCATTCGTACCCTGGCCCGGTCAATGGTGTTCTCTGCATGGATATAAGATCCCTCTTTTGGGAGCATATGGCAATGTAGTCGCCAACTAGTTGTGTACACAGTATGTATACATTGATTCACATGGCATGTTTCTTTCTTGCGTGACAGCTTAATATATGAAGGTGCCCTGTTATGATTTTCATGATGTTCTTTATTCTATTAAACACATCATGTGTTAATTTGTTATGGCTTATACTTTGCTGAATCGTTGTATTCACGAGTTGTCTTTGGTGTTACAGGCTCAGATACCCCGACCGACGAAGGTTGTCAGTCGACCAGACTCTAAGTGAGGCCCCCGAGGTCCTATCAGGACTAGAGGAGTGGATGTAATCACTCCATCGGAGAGCGCCTTGGACATTCATTGCATATGAGTCTTCCTTATTTTGAGATTTGTCACGATTTGATCCTATCATGATATGTACATGTTTATTTTGTTTCATTTTGTAAAACCTTTATCTATATATGTCAGTTCTGTTTTCGTATTCTCTTTTTGCATTGTTTAGTGTGATGTTTTGATAACTACAGCTTCCGCGTACATGTTTGGCATGTGTGGACCTTCCCTTGTGCGTGTGCATTTAGACCAGGTCTATGTGTACAGGCACGGGAGTACGTGTGTCCATCGGTTTGGCTTTTGCTAACCTCCAAACTCCTGGGCTCGGGTTGTGACAAGATGCAAGGTCCAATCCCAAACTAATATTAATTTATAATAATTAATCTTGTCTTATGTTAATTAATGCTTGTTTAAACTACTTTAACTAAAAATCCTTGGGTTTGGGTCATGAATGGGTAGTTGGGTTCGGTTTGAAGTTTACTTAGGCAGTTAAGGACCTTCTTGTAATTTAGAATCACATACTTTGCATCATTTTAGCACTACATTAGTTGCATCATGTGTATTTCATCTTGTGGATTATCTTTTATAATTGGCCCAACTTGATTTGGATCCATCACGGCCCAATTAAATATCATTTGACTCAATTTGTAATTTCTTTAAAGAAAGTGGACTTACCTGCAAACTCCAGAAATTTTGAGTTAAAAAGGAAGTAACCATCGTCCCTCTTCCTTACCCTCAAGTCTTTCTCTTTGCTGGAGCTCCATCTTCACTCTTCTCTCATCTCCACTTCAAACTCGAGCTAGAAATCTAGCCTTGAGGTATGCATGTAAGAACCAAGGCACTTATCTTCTTGCTCATCATCTCTTTACCCATCTTCTACCTTTAGAGTTAACCATTCCATCTCCTCTTGCTTCTCCTCTTCAATTTACAGCTCTTTAAGGTAAGAAACGACCCCCATTTTATTCCTTTGAGTTTAAAAGAGTCAAGGAGACTCAAATGAGTAACGTGCATACATCTTACACTCGATTCGCCCATTGCATGTCTTTGCATGTGATAGGATTTCCTTCTATTGAGGCTTTCTTCATCTTCAAACCAAGGAAAAAGTTAATTTAGGTCAAGCACTGATATAAAGTTAGTATAAGAGTATATATAACTACATACATGTTAAATTTGTTGATTCTTGAAGTAATCTTTCAAAATGCAAGTTTACAGCTCTTTTACACTTATTCATGAGAATACACGAGGTTTATGAGTCAATGGAGAATGAATAGTGGGATTAAGAATGAGGACCTACTATGCTGATATGTAATTTGGAATGTAAAATGGTAGGAATGGATCACAGAAATTGAAACCAAAACTGAAGGGTTCTGTACTGAACTTGTGCTTCAGAAACAACTTCTAGAAATTCTGAAGCTTATGTCTAAGCTGTAAGTGTTCTTTGGCTTAGAATCTAGAAAACTTAAATTGTTATTTACTCTATAGCTAAGACCATGGCCAAACCGAGAAATGAACTACAGTTAAGCCATAACTACCCCGTGACCAAGCTGTAAGCTATTTTATAGTGAGCTTTCCAGGGAACCCAAAATCCAATTTACCTTTACGGTTGACCATGGCTAAACCGTGGATTGCACCACGTCTAAGCCGTATCCAAGCCATAGGCTTCATATAGCTAAGCTGTAGACTAGTATACGACTGAGCCGTAAATGCGAGTGAATTTAAAGCACAACTTATGCCCCACAGCTAAGCTGTAACCTATATGCAGCTAAGCCATAAGAACCAGTGAAATTAGGAAATTAGGAATTTCTAAGACTTTGTAGGGCTTTAGATATGGCACCCCTACCCTAATTAAATTAGCCCAATGGTGATCAAATGATAAGGAGGAAGAGTGAAGAGCTGCTATTCATTCCCTTCGGTTTTCCAAATGGTTTCCCGATGATACGTCATGGGTGTTGGTATAAGAAGAGGTGTCCTTTGCTTACACAATGCAACAGCAAGATTTTTGGTTACACGATGACAGTGGACGTTTTATGAATATATTGTATTGAATCACCTCGGAAACACAGATTATTTAGCATAGGGTTGGCCAGTAACTATATTTGATAATTGCTCAATTTAAATGCATTTATATTGTTAAGTAACCTTGTTCTCAACATAATTAAATCATGTATTCATTCTTTCTGGCGAACCTTGAGGCAAAATCAGAGATGAAGCCTCTACTGAGGATGGTTTCGTGAGCAAAAATAGGTATAGTTAAGGTTAAGAGGGTTCGAGCTCAATTAGCTCATTTAAGTATACATTGTCTAATCATTAGTTTCTTTGTTGAATTCCGATTTTTATAATTGAATGTGATCTCAAGACCTATACTCCATTTATGTATGAATATGAGACAATCGTTATGATCAACGATAAGTATGAATGATTATGTACGAATATGAAATGATCACTATAGTTGATGATAAGTATGAATGATATGAATTCAGGACGGTTTTGATATGTTGAGTCGGTTTCATTTAGCTTGTACCCTTATTAGGTTCAATGTGACCAATTCGAGTATTCCTCATGTCACTACTGTAGTAGTTTATCGAGAAGTCAGTCGGCGCTCCTCGGGTAGCTAGGCTGATTCCCTAGTGATATTCCCCTTTGTATGTTATATGCTCTCCTTAGAAAGAATACAGCCTCGTAAATGCCAACTAGTATGTTATGATATTTTGTTCATGATTCGTTATTTATGCTAATTTCATGCCCAATATGCCTAGCTTCCACTATTTCTTTCTTTTAATCAATATGTTCTCTAATTCAATTAATACAGCATAATAATCTTATATATATCTATATTTGCTTAACTGTCGAATTAACAGTGCTACCATTGGTATTACAAGTACAGAACCTAACATTAGTTGGACAATCGGTGCGCCCTTAGAAGGAACCCCAATGGTACTTCAGGGTGTAGATAAGTGGAATAAGGATGAGTATTCTACTAGTCAACTGACGTAATGTATTGTGGGGTTGTTTGGGTTGCCTAGGCCTGGTTTTGATTGGCCTGTAGAAGATTCATGCCACCTCCCTCATTATTATTTGGAGTCAGAGATTAATGGACATGCTATTTTGAATTATGTATATGTTTTAAGTATTTTGTTGTCATGTGTAGGTTGATGGTTTAGTAATAGACTTTAGGTTTAATTATGCATGGATGATGTTTTATTCTTGTTTATGATGATTATGGGTGCATTTCATGGGCTTCCACTCTACTGTTTGAAGCATAATTTACGTGTTTGTAGAACTTCCTCATATGTACCTCTGAAATCTTCCTTGTAATGGTTTGTGCATGTCCTTACAAGGCATAGATTGCTATGAGATCATGTGTGCACACCCTGGGATCCACTATAATCCTTAATTCTTGGGTTTGGGGCATCACAAATCTAGAGAGTAGCTTTACACTACTGCTAGGAAACTCGAAACTCAAAATGTCTAATTTCCTCTTATAGCTGAGCTTACGGTTAAGTTGTGAATTGTATTATGGCTAAGCCATAGCCAAGCCGTGGCTCAACTGTAAGCCAACCACGACTAAGCCATAGGTTATTTCACGGCTAAGCCACCGTGTATTTCAGGGCTAAGCCATAGACTATCTACAGCTTAGCTGTAAGTCATCCACAATTAAGCCGTAGACCCTGAAAAGCCTAGGAAAATTAGGGATAATGATAAGACCTTGTATGACCTTAGTTCTTTCTAATCCTTTATCCAAATCATTTGGCCCAATAGAAATTTACTCAAAATGAAGGGTCTTAAGGGCTGGGACTCATTCATGTGGTATTGTTCTTTTGTTAAGTTCCTTCCCATGGGTATTGGTTTAAGGGACTTCGATACACATTCTTTACTCAATATGACACTAAAAGGAGACAACCATGTATTGAAAAATTTCAAACTACATCATCATGCACGGTTGGAAATAATGGATGACTAGATTAAGGTTGGTTTGTAAATTACCATAATTCTATTAATTTGAATTACATAGCATATTGGATTATAGTTATTGCTTTTTATTATTGGAATGATTTTGAATTAAAATGATCATAGTATAAACTGATTCTACTTCAAATGTTTATTGATTTATGCTTCCCTATTATCAATATTGAATTGAGTAAGAACGAATTAAATGTGAAGTGAACGGATAATGTATGGTTCTCAATAAAACGAATTGTACAATTTACTCAAATTTAATCATTTGAATTGTAATGGTCTAACTCTATCAACTTCAGCCTTATGACACTCGATGGGGTTGACTTCGGTTTAGTAAATGAAATGGTACCGCTGCAGTGTACCTTTGGAGCTTTCGGACTCCAAGTACGCGAGTCCTAATCATATTTTTGGCCAGGTCGTTGGTGTTCTCAATGCAAAAATCTCTAGAGGGAGGATATAGCAAATGTTGTAGCCAAATAGTAAAGTATTTCTATTAATTGATTCTTATAGCATGCTTATTTCAATGCACAACATGCCAAGTACACTAAATTGACCTCTATGATCACTTATTAATGATTCTTATAGATACAATGCGTGTTAATTTAATTATACTTATATTTTGCTGAATAATCTTATTTATATGTTGTCTAATGGTGTTACAGGCTTAGATCTCAGTCCCAATCTTACGAAGATCGAGGGGCTCAAGAGGAGGCCTATGGGGTCCTTTCAAGCCTCAACGAGTGAACAGCAATAGCGATCTGAGTGATCCATCTTCAGAGTGCGATGCGACTATCTTAGAGTTTTCTTTTTATTTTCGAGTTGTGAATGCATTAGGGTTTCATGATTTGCAGTAGTTTTATTTTGCCATGAGTAGTCCATAATCCCTTGTATTTTGGAACATGTATATTTTTATAATTATCCAGAAAACTTTATTTCCTTTTTATAAAGACATATATACTTGCTCTTGTACTTTTCATATTATATTATATAGTTATGTTCTCTTCCTTTTTATGTAATTAGGCATTTACTGTTTATTGTCTCATGAATGATACCTTAGAAATGTTATCTGTTCGAAAAAAAAAAACAAATTTATAGCTGATATTAACAGGCTTCTGCGTGATTTTTGCTTAGACAGATGTCCATTAAAAGTACTTCACACGTGTAAGAAATGTGAATATCTCTTGTATAACTCCACTTAGATGCCGGTTCAGGTGTGGCTTACACAAGAGTACGTGTGTCACGATTGGGGATTAACCCTAATACCCAAATCTTTGGGCTCGGGTTGTGACATACGTATTAGAATAGTATCAGAGCATGAAATAATAATTTAAAAGACTTAGGCATGTAGAACATGTGAGGATACGATAGAATTAAGTGAACATTAAGTATTTGACTATATAGTCTAATCATTTGATTTGGTATGGGGGGGTTAGATGGGTAATTCAGAGATAAGACTATTTTGATTTTTGCTGAATATGGGATTAGGATTAGGTATGAACAACAACAACCAAGAGAGTGATATGAACCCGTTATTGGAAATGGTTGGATCCACTCCCCAAACCCCATTTTCAAATACGGAAGACTATTTTATGATGGTAATACAAGCATTCCAAGTGCAATGCCAAATGATGTAAGCACAAATGCAAGCCATGCATGCATTACAAGCTCAAATGACTACTATAGTCGAGAGACAGAACCAACCTGCAGCGTCACAACCTCATGTAGAGCAAAAAGTGGTGTTTTAGCCAAAAGAGAATGAATCCAATACTCTATATGAAACGTTTAGAAAGAGAGGGGTTACAGAATTCCATGGCAGAGAAGATGCTCTACAAGTGGATCAATGGCTAGAGCACATTGATCATATGTTTGACATGGTTGTTTGCACCAATAGGCAGAAGACGTTATTCACCACTTCCATGTTTTGTGGAGTGGCAAAGTCTTGGTGGAAGAGTGAGAGAGATTCTTATAAGGATATTCCTGGTGCTACGTGTGGGAGACTTTTAAGAAACAGTTTAAGAGGAAGTTTATCCCAGCACATGTTCGGAAGGAGAAAGAAGTTGAATTCATGGCATTACAACAACAATGGATGTCTATGACAACTTATGCACATACCTTTACTCAGCTGTCACAGTATGTGGAGGATATGAACAATACTGAGGAAAAGAAGGTCAATAGGTTTATTATTGGCTTGAATCCCATGTACAAGGATTATGTTACAACTTTCTAAAGGCCAGCCACCTTTGATGATGCTGTCGAAAGAGCATACTCTGAGGAGGCTAATGCCCATGATAAAAGAGCTATAAACCCCAAAAGAACACATCCTTTGGTACTAAGGGGACAAGCTCAAAAGAAGATGAAGGGTGGTCAGGGTAGTCCTACAAAAGCAGTTGTGAAGTGTGGTTATTTTGGGAAGCCTCATAGGACCAAGGCATGCTGGATGAACATTGGAGATTGTTTGATTTGTGGTTCTACGGAGAATCAGACGGCTCAATGTCCAACAAACAATCCCATTCAGCAATCGTGATCTATCATACCCATTTCCTAGTGCAAACCACAATAGCCACATCAAGGTCAGAAGCAGAACCACTAGAATGCCTGTGCTAATGTTGTTACTCATGAGAGCACGGAAGATACTAATGTGGTGGAAGGTATTATTTCTATAGCTAATGAAGAAGCATAAGCATTATTTGATGCAGGGTCTACGTGTTCGTACTTAGTACCTCATTTTGCTGTGAAGCTATGGAAGCCGCCAAAGTAGTTACCATATGTGTTGTTGATGTCCACTCTTGTAGGCAAGAGAGTGGAGTGTAGTTTATACTAGCCCCACTATAATGTTCGGATTGAAAGTCGTTAACTTATAGTTCATTTGATTCTTTTGTCGATGCTAGATTTCGATGTCATCCTTAGCATGGATTGGCTGGTAAGATATCGTGTTTGTATGAATTGTTACAATAGGATGATTCACTTTGATTTAGGTAATGGGCTCTGTTTTGAAGGGATAAGAAGAAAACATCCAATCGCGTCATCTTCGCATTCAAAGTGGATAGAATGATCTATAAGGGTTATGAAGGCTTCATTGCCTTTATCTCTGAGAAGAAGGAGGTTAAGAAGCTTAAAGAAATCCCCATTTTACGTGACTTCCCGGACACATTTCTAGATGAAGTCCTAGGGTTACCCCTTATTAGAAAAGTTGATTTCTCTATAGAACTGGTGCTTGGTACTGCTCCCATTCGTAAAGCTTCGTACAAGATGGATCCGACGAGTTATAGGAACTGAAAAAATTGTAGAATTGGATCGATAAGGGTTTCATATAACCTAGTGTGTCACCGTGAGGAGCCTCGGTGTTGTTTGTAAAGAAGAAGGATGGCAGTCTTCGGATGTGTATCGATTTTCAGCAGTTGAATAAGGTGACTATAAAGAAAAATATCCACTGTCGCGCATTGATGAGTTGCTTGATCAACTTCATGGTTTCGTGTACTTTTCAAAGATAGATTTGAGATCTGGGTTCCATCAATTGAGGGTTAAAGAGGATGATATTGCCAAAATAGCTTTTAAAACTAGGTATGGACACTATGAATTTCTCGTGATGCCTTTTAGTTTGACTAATGCACCTATTGTGTTTATGGCTTTGGTGAATAGAGTCTTCGCTCCTTTCTTGGATCAATTTGTCGTAGTTTTCATCGATGACATCTTAGTATATTTGAAGATAGCAGATAAGCATGCAGACCATTTGAGGAAATCACTATAATTGTTGAAAAAACATTGATTATATGCAAAATTGGAGAATTGAGATTTCTTGTTAGAACAGGTGGCTTTTCTAGGTCATATCAGTTCACAAGATGGTTTGGCAGTTGATCCCGCGAAAGTTGAAACAGTTGTAAATTGGCCAAGACCTAAGAATGTGAAAAAGATTAGGAGCTTTCTTGGACATGCAGGTTATTACAGAAGATTTGTTCAAGACTTCTCCAAATATCGGCTCCATTGACAAAGCTGACTTAGAAGAATGTTCCTTTTTGTTTGGAGTGATGAATGTGAGTCAAGTTTCACAATTCTGAAAGAAAAGTTAACCACCACCCTAGTGTTAACATTACCTAATGCTAGTGAAGGATTTCTGATATATTCAGATGCTTCTAGAGTTAGATTGGGATGTGTTTTGATGCAAAATTGTAAAGTGATTGCATATGGCTCTAAGTAATTAAAAGAACATAAAAAGAACTATACCACGCATGATTTGGAGCTAGTAGCTATAGTTTTTACTTTGAAACTTTGGTGACATTACCTATCTAACGGGAAGTTCGATGTTCTTTCAGATCACTGAAGTTTGCAGTGTCTTTTGATCAACATGATTTAAATATGCGACAATGAAGATGGCTTGAGTTCATTAAGGATTACAACTTCCTTATCAAGTATCATTCGAGAAAAGGGAACGTCGTAGCAGATGCTTTTAGCAGGAAAACAGTAAATTTGAATACCATGTTGAGTGTGACACTGTTCATACAAGATGAATTTAAGGACATGCTGGTGGAAGTAAAATTAGTGGATGACTTAGTGATGTTTGTAAGTGCAATTGCTTTTCAACTTGAAATAATTAAAGTAATCAAAGATAGACAGTTTGAAGATCCTAATTTGGTACAGATTAAAGATTATATAGCAAATAGACCAGATTTCCATTTGGAAGATGGTGTACTCTATTTCAAGAACAAATTATGTGTACCATCTCACGATGGCATAAAGGAAAGCATTATGACCAATGCACACTATGCTAGATATGCAATGCATCCCGGTGCACGAAGATGTATTGGAATTTGAAGAATTAGTTTTGGTGGAACACTATGAAAAGAGAAATAGTAGACTTTGTAGCTAAATGCCTTACATGCCAGAAGGTGAAGGCTGATCATCAGAGACCTCTGGGTTCCTTGCACCTATTGCATATTCCTCAATTGAAATGGGAACATATTATAATGGATTTCATATCTAGTGTACCTATGACGAGCAAGAAGAATAATGTGATTTGGGTAATTGTGGATAGGCTAACCAAGATAGCCCATTTTATCCCTTTCAGAAAGGGTATGACATTTTTTGAGATGGTTAAGAAGTTTGTGGATGAGATTGTAAGGTTACATGGTACGACAGTATCTATAGTTTTAGATCGTAACAATAGATTTGTATCATCCTTTTGGAAGGCTTTTCAATAAGCTATGGGTATCAAGCTCAGTTTCAATACCATGTATCATCCATAGACGGACAAACAGTCTGAACACACTATTCAGATATTGGAAGATATGTTGTGTGTTAGTATCTTAAACTTTGATAAGGAATGGGATAAGCACTTAGCATTGTGTGAATTCGTGCATAACAACATTTTCATGAGAGTATTGGCATGGCTGCACTTGAAGCATTATACGGACGTAAATGTCGGAGTCCAGTTTGTTGGGAAGAAGTAAAACGTGAAGTTTCCATGGACCGACCATCATCACAGAAACTATTGAAAAAGTTTAAAAAGCAATTGAAAATCTGAAGGTTGCTCGTTCGAGGCAGAAGAGTTCTGCCGACACTCATAGAAGAGACTAGGAATTTCAAATTGGTGATTGGGTGTTTCTAAAGGTCTCTCCTATGAAGGGTACAATATGTTTTGGTTAAAAAGGCAGGTTGGCTCTGAGGTATGTAGGTCCATTCGAAATCAAAAGCAAAGTTGGTGATTTGGCCAACAGGCTAGCACTTATTGTCGAATTCTTTAGAGTTCATGATGTGTTTCATATTTCAATGCTCCATAAGTACGTTTGAGATCTACTCACATCATTTGATATGATAATGTTGAAATTAGCCAAATGCATCGTACATCAAGCATCCACTCCATAGCATGGGCACGAGGGAGCAAATATTACATACGAGTACGATGGGTTAAAGTCCTTTAGGAGTATCACGGCCCCATGAGGCTACGTGGGAGCTCGAGGAACAGATGGCTTAGTAATACGTCAACCTTTTTACACAAGTATGTTTTCATTCAGAGGACTCAATGATTCCTAAGCGGGGGAGGGTGTAACACACGAGCCCAATTAAGTATAATTAGGAAGTAATTAAGTAAGTTATTAGCTAATTAATATGGGTTTTATCTAAATAATGGTGTTTAACGTTTCATTCAGATAGACTTAATTAAATTTTGTCTTATTGAGGCTAGTGAATCGAGTCAAGTTATGGATAGGAAGTTTAGGTTGAGTTTAAACTTAATTAGGTAGATGAAAGCTGTTTTTTTTTTGTAGATTTAGAATTCATAGTTATTTATAGCATTGACATCATTGCGTTTGATTCATTGAGCTCGTTAACTTCCATACTTGATTCAAATGCATTTGACTTTGTCTGTGTTAGTTGAACCCTCATTTGACTTAATTTGGAAAAACAGTAAATAATATGGGCTTTCTTATAAACTTCAGAAATTAATAAGTATATAAGAGGCTACCAGTAGCCATTTGACTTATTTTCTCTCTATTACTCTCCTTGCTTCAGAACTCTTATTCCTTCTTTTTTCTATCACTATCCTTCATCAAATCAAGAGATTATAAGCTTGCATGTGTGATTGGAGGCTCCTATCATCATCTCTAGTTTCTTATATTTCTCATCACATTCTTGTGTTGGGAGGGTCTAAGCACCTCTCGTTTCAAACCAACTATGAAGGTGAAATATTTACCCATTTACAAATGCTTCAGTTTAATAGAGTTAAGGAGATTCCTAGCTCATGCATGCATTCATCCTTTTCCTTCCTTCTTCATGCATGACATTTTAGGATCAAGAACAATGGGTTTTCTTCTCAAGTTGACCCAGGAGAAGAAATGCTGATTTGAACTTTAAGTCAATGCAAGTATAAGCTAATTACTAATGAATGCATGTTGGTAACATTTTTATTCTTGAAAATCTTTGAAATATGGATCTCATTCTCAGCCCCTTTTAATTATTTAACATGTATGACTTGATTGTCTAAATGAATATGAAGTGGATTTAAAATTGTTAAGTGATTCATTAAAGTAAGAATGACCTTCTGAAAGTAAAGGATAGACATGCATTCAGGATCCCATCATTATGGGTGAAAAGAACCTTTTGTAACTAAATTTGCTTTAGATATTTTGAAGCTTACTGCTAAGCAGTAAGTTGTACTACGGCTGGGAATTCAGAGAGTAGTTTTGTACTGCGGTTAGAAAACCTGAGACTTAAAATTTATAATTTCCTTCTGCTGCTGAGCTTACAACTAAGCCATAAAATGCATTACGGCTAAGCCGTGGCTCAACCATTAGCTAACCAGGATTAAACCGTAGGCTATTCACGACCAAGCTGTGGTTATAGGGAAACAGTGGCTGATCATGGCTGAGCCACCGTGTATTTCATGGCTAAGCCTTAGACTGCCAAGGGCTAAACCATAGGTCATCCATGGCTAAGCCATAGACCCTGAAAACCTCAGAAAATTAAGGATATTGACAAGACCTTATATGACCTTAGTTCTTTGTAATCCTTTACCAAAATCATTTGGCCTAATGGAAAATTACTTAACATAAAAAGTCTTGAGGGCTAGACTCATTCATGTGGTGTTCTCCATTTGTTAAGTACCTTCCCATCGGTGTTGGTTTAAGGAATTTTGATACACATTCCTTATACAATGTGACATGAAAAGGAGACTATCATGTATCGGATAACTTAAAACTATATCATCATGCATGGTTAAAAACAATGTATAACTATATTAGGGTTGGTTTGTAAATTACGTTGATTCTATTAATTTGAATTGTATGGTATATTAGACTATTATTATTGTTTTCTATTATAGGAATGATTTTAAATTGAAATGATCATAGTATGAATTGAATCTACTTGAAATGTTTATTGATTTATGCTTTCCTATTGTCAATGTTGAATTGAGTAAGAACGAGTTAAGTATGAAGTGAATGTAAACTATATGGTTCTTAATGAAATGAATTATATGATTTACTCAAATTCAATTATATGAATTGAAATGTTCTTGCTATACTTAGCTTCAGCCTTATGATACCCGATGGGGTTGATTTTGGTGTAGTAAATGAAATGGTGTTGCTGCAGTGTGCCTTTGGAGCTTCCGAACTCCATGTACTCAGAGAACTAATCGTACTTTTGGCCGGGTCATTGGTGTTCTCAATGCAAAGATCTCTAGAGAGAGGATATAGTAAATGTAGTAGCTAAATAATAAAGTATTTTTGTTAATTGATTCTTATAGCATGCTTATTTCAATGCACAACATGCCTAATACACTAAATTGACCTCTATGATCACTTGTTAATGATTCTTGCAGATATAAAGCATGTTAATTTAATTATGCTTATACTTACTGAATAGTCTTATTCACATGTTGTCTAATGGTGTTACAGGCTTAGATCCCAGTCCCGATCTTATGAAGATCGAGGAGGCTCGAAAAGAAGCCGACAAGGTCCTTTCAGGCCTTAATGAGTGGACAGCAGCAGCGATTTGATTGAACCACCTTCGGAGCGTGACACGACTATCTTAGAGTCTTCTTCTCATTTGGGGTTGTGAATGCATTAGGGTTTCATGATTGCATTAGTTTTATTTTGCCATGCATAGTCCATGTTTCCTTGTATTTTTGAACATATATATTTTTTTAATTGTCCAAAAAACTTTATTTCCTTTTTGTAAAGACATATTATATTATACATGTCATATTATATTATATAGTTATGTTCTCTTCCTTTTTATGTAATTAGGCATTTAGTATTTATTGTCTCATAAATGATACCTTGGAAATGTTATCTGTTGGAAAAAAAAAGATTTATAGGTGATATTGATAGGCTTCTACGTGATTTATGCTTGGATAGATGTCCATTAAAAGCAGCTCACATGTGTAAGAAATGTGAATATCCATTGTGTAACTCCGCTTAGAATCCGGTCTGGGTGTGGATTACACAGTAGTACATGTGTCACAATTAGGAATTAACCGTAATGCTCGAATCCTTGGGCTTGGGTTGTGACAAGCTTTAAACCCTAGGTTGAAGCTCAGCCCAAACATTATTAGGGCTGGGCAACCCGCCCAACGACTAGGCTTGGGTTGAACGGGATTGAACAGGGTAATGGGCCAATGGGCCAATTGATGACCCTTACTGTGAACTCCTTTGAGCTATTGATCAATCCTTAAAATAATTGACTCTATCATAGCTTGTGGAGTATCACAAGATATGGGAAACAAATCTAGATGCACTAAAAGATTTGCGCAGACATTTTGAGAATAGACACTAACTTACAATCTAAGCTAAGCTTAATAAGACATAAAAATAATAAAATAACACACTAGCTTAATAAGAATGGACTCAACCAAATTCAATGTATTTGTTAATTAGGTAAAAAATGTCAACCTAAACCCTAACTTACTTGCTTGGGCAAGTTCCAAGCATGGTTCGGAAGATCGGATCAGGATTCGTCAACACTAATTGGATGGAACACCAGTGGAACACATGATCAGTGATCGCGCTTAAAAATGTAGGCGTGGAAATGAATTACGGAATCAAGGTCCGACATTCACGCACTTTAAGCGTTAAGAAGAATGGGAAATAATTACAGTTCATCATTAATTTCCCTTTTGTTTACATGGGTTCAAGTGCCCTGACCGCGGGGATGCAGGTTGTTTACATACATTTTGAAAGTTTACAACCCCTCCCTCAAGTCTCAGATGTGATCTCAATTTGGAAAATACAAGAAAATATACATAAGGTGGAAGAAAATGTGGAAAAAGGGGAAAAAATGGGGGGTGACCGTGACCCGCGGTCACTGGCAGGTTCCAGTGACCGTGACTCACCCGCAGTCACCGGGGCCTTCCAGTGACCGTGACTCACCAGCGGTCACTGGGGCCTTCCAGTGACCGTGACTCACCCGCGGTCACTGGAACCTGCCAGTGACCGGGGATCACGGTCACTGACAGACAATGGCCCTGTGCCTCCGTTTTTTGTGCTGTTCGCGCTGGTTCTTTCTTGGAACTACTTTCAAGTGTTGGAACTCCATTCTCATGACTTTGGAGTGGTGGACAACCATCAAGAAGATCACATTTTATCATGGAATCAATTGAAACCGCTGTAACTCATCATTCGTGCTTACGGACTGCATTTTTGTTTCAAGTCCGAAATGGGCAAATTTGAAGCCGGAGTTATGTCATTTGAACCTATCATTTTCAAGGAACAAAATGAGGCCTAGAGAGGCTTCTTTCACAACTCTTGTAATGGCTAAGAAGCCCTACGAATGAGAGAAACAGAGGTGACAATGTCATCCTCTCAAAAATTGGCGTCGTACGAACACGGTATGGATTTTGGCCATTTCCCTTCCTTCTCTCCTTCTGAATTTTCTTGCTCACCTTTAAAACTAAGAAAAGAAGGTGGGAATGGTCGTGGAAGTGCTGCTGGAGCTTGCTTCTTGTTGCCTTAGGCAGTGACTTTCTTCAATTTCTTCACTTTTCTTCCTTATGTGTGTGTGTGTTTTTTTGTTTCTTCCAAATCTTCTCTTTTTATAGACTCCCAATCAGTTTTGTGCAGTTTTGGGGAGCTAATAGCAGTTGTGGGGAGTTGGATTTCGAAGAGGAGTGGAGGGAAACCACCCAAAATCGTGGGAAACATCCTTTGAAGGTCCGTGACAGCAAGCTGGGCCACGGACGAGGCCCAATTTTATGTTTTCGCGTATGTGGCCCATTTTCATCTGTTTCGGGCTCAAACGAAGTCCGATTGCCACCAAATTTGGAGGGATGCTTCTTAACACTATTTTCTACATGTCATAAAAATTTCAGCCCATCTTGACTTCAGGAAGTTGGTCAACCTTTTCATTAATTGGGCCCCGGTCACGGAGAAGGCCCACTTTTGGAACATTGCATATGTGGCCTATTTTCCATTGTTTGAGGTCCGAATGATGTCCAACCATCACGAAACTTGGAGAGATGTTGCTTGACACCATCTTAAGTGTTTCATAGAAATTTCAGCTCTGTTTGACCACCTGAACTTGGTCAACTCCTTTTGTTTGTGGGCCCCGGTCACTCCCAAGGCCCATTCTTGGATTTTTGCATATGTGGCTTGTTTCCGCCTGTTCGGGGCCCAAACGGTGTCCAATCACCACGAAACTTGGAGGGATGCTTCTTGACACTATTTTGAGTGTGTCATAGAAGTTTCAGCTCTGTTTGACCACCTGAACATGGTCAACTCCTTTTGTTTGTGGGCCCCGGTCACTCCCATGGCCCATTCTTGGAATTTTGCATATGTGGCTTGTTTCCGCCTGTTCGGGGCCCAAACGGTGTCCAATCGCCACGAAACTTGGAGGGATACTTCTTGACACTATTTTGAGTGTGTCACAGAAGTTTAAACTCTGTTTGACCACCTGAACTTGGTCAACTCCTTTTGTTTGTGGGCCCCGGTCACTCCCAAGGCCCATTCTTGGAATTTTGCATATGTGGCTTGTTTCCGCCTGTTCGGGGCCCAAACGGTGTCCAATCGTCACGAAACTTAGAGGAACACTTCTTGACACTATTTTGAGTGTGTCACAGAAGTTTCAGCTCTGTTTGACCACCTGAACTTGGTCAACTCCTTTTGTTTGTGGGCCCCGGTCACTCCCAAGGCCCATTCTTGGAATTTTGCATATGTGGCTTTTTTCCGCCTGTTCGGGGCCCAAACGCTGTCCAATCGCCACGAAACTTGGAGGGATGCTTCTTGACACTATTTTGAGTGTGTCACAGAAGTTTCAGCTCTGTTTGACCACCTGAACTTGGTCAACTCCTTTTGTTTGTGGGCCCCGGTCACTCTCAAGGCCCATTCTTGGAATTTTGCATATGTGGCTTGTTTCCGCCTGTTCGGGGTCCAAACGATGTCCAATCGCCACGAAACTTGGAGGAACACTTCTTGACACTATTTTGAGTGTGTCACAGAAGTTTCAGCTTTGTTTGACCATCTGAACTTGGTCAACTCTTCAGTTGACTTTTTTATGACAGTGGGCCCTTGTTTCAGCTGTTTGAAGCCCAAATGACCCCGGTTTGATTTGAAACTTGGAGGGACTGACGTCAAGAACATCTTGGAGTATTTATCTGAATTTCATGCAGTTTGGATTTGAGGAAGTAGGATTTCGAACAGTAACATATTCATTGCATGCGTTAGGTCACTATTCACTCCACATTGAGGCAGTTAGCCTGTTTTCTATCCGAACAGCCTCCCCTTGACTTGAAACTTTGGGAGAATAACTTGGGGCATTCTTTGAGCATTTGTTCCAAATTTTATCTGCTTTGGCCTTCTGGAAGTAAGATCTTAGCCGATGACCCTCAGATTCGGGATTACTGTCCTCTAAGCTGACATGTAATGAGATTTAGGCCAAACAGAGTCTTTTCATCTTGAAAATTTGCAAAGTATCTTCTGAGCATGACTGAAGCTTCGCGTCTAAATTTCATTAATTTTGGACATCGGGAAGCAGGACTTTGGTCAGTGACCCCCTGGCTTGGGAGGGAACTGACTTCAGGCTGACATGTTTGTGGCTTTTGAGTTCGATGATGTTTGTTCAACCCGAAATTTGAACTTCCTCTGAGAGTTCCAGCTATCTTGATCTTCATGGAATGCCGGTTCTCACAGTGATTCCCCAGGATCTGCAAATAACCTCTATAGCCTAAATTAAGCTGAGATGAGGTGTCTTCGCTGCAGTATTTGCAATTTTTTATAGGTCAACAAGTGCCCCCTCGAGGTGCAATGATTATAGTATAATAATCATTGTGCCTCGAAATAGCCAATCTGTGGGAATGATGGATGGCTTGATGAAAAGACAGTTTGTCAAGGTAGGTTGTAGGCCTAAACTTTGGGATTTGAAAATTTTGATAAAAACCATGAAGTGTTTGATGACGGAATTTTGAAAAGACATAAGAAATTTGAATTTCTTTGCTCTATTTTTACGGATATCAAAAGTAGCATCTCCGTGGGGACTGTGGGGAACACCCACAAAGGAATCCCTTAGGTATTTAGAAAATTCAGAAGTTTATGAATTTTGTTTGGATTTTGGAAATGAATTTGATTTTCTTTTGACCCATTTTTCACAGATATCCAGAGTGGCGTTTCTGTGGGGATGTGGGGAACACCCACAAAAAGAATCCCTAAGGTTTTAAGAAAATCAAAAGTTTTAGTAAAAAATGGATTTGGGTTTGGATCTTCATGGATTTTTGGTTCATTTTCAAAGATCAAAGTTTGGGTTTTGACTTGGCTTGACATGATTTAAAATGAGATGCAATTTTGGCAAAATGAGATGTAATTTTGAAAGAGATTGGCCTTTATGGGTTTTGATGAAAAACAATTTGAGACATTGGTTTGAAATCAAATTTTGACCCAAAGTTGATTTGGAAAGAGACTCCGCATTTTTATATAATTTCCCTTGAAATACCCTAAAAATAGGATTATTTCTGGTGAATTACTCCAAGTGGACCCCTCATAGGACTTGCAAAAGATCACAGAGATCGTGGTGAAGAAGGAGGAATCCATCAAGACTTGATCTTAGACTCCACTGATTTTAACCATATTGTATTTGTGGGAAGAAGGGTGGCACGTCAATGACTTGATCTTGAAGGGATTAGGTAGTGAGCTTCACTAGTTCAAGTTTGCAATGACCGTGGGTAAGGAGGCCAAACAGGGTTTTTTTTTTTTTGCTCAAATCAACAAAGAAGAAAGGGAGACCGGCAGAGTGAGAGAGAGACCGAGAGAGAGGAATTGGGAGAGAGAGAAAAACCGAGAGAGAGAAAAAAAGAGAGAGAAACCGTGAGAGAGAGAAAACTGAGAGAGGGAGAGAGAGAAACCGGGAGGGAGAGAAGAAAAGAGAGAGAGACCGGGAGAGAGAAAAGAGAGAGAGACCGAGAGAGAGAGAAATTGGGAGAGAGAGAAGAAAAGGAGAAAGAGGGAGAGAAACCGAAAGAAAAACAGAGAGACCAGGAGAGAGAGAGAAAGAGAAATTGAGAGAGAGGGAAAACTGAGAAAAAGGGAGAGAGATCGAGAGAGAGAAACCGTGAGAGAGAGAAAAGAGAGAGAGACTGAAAGAGAGAGAAATTGGGGGAGAGAGAAGAAAAGGAGAAAGAGGGAGAGAGACCGAGGGAAAAAACAGAGAGACTGGGAGAGAGAGAGAGAAGAGAGAAAAACAGAGAGTGGGAGAGAGAGAAAACTGACTGGGTGCTTTTTTTTTTTTTAGGAACTGATGTAAGATGATTTGTGAAATCATCTCAAGTTCACAAGTCTAGTGATCAATCGATCCCATAGTGGTTTATCATGGCCACCACCTGTTTGAGGAAATGCCCAATTGAAAATTTCCTGCTGAACTTGCTTTTTGACCCACTGTCATGGCCTTGGCTTTGGCTAAGCCCACTGTTACGGTCTAAGCAAACCGAAGGGGGTTAATGGTTATGACCGAACTGTCCATGGCTTGGGAAGATTTTTTTTTTTTTTTGATGCAAAACCTGTGAATGAATTATGGTATTGATCTCCCAGACTTGAAATACAGCCAATCTTAATGAACCCATGGTGATGGCCACGGTCACACCCTGTTGAGAGCAATATTTGAGAGAAAATGGAATTCCATTATCTCTGTTGCTCTTCTCTCTTCTAAAGAAATCTGTTCCCCGTTGCCAGTAGTACAGTCAAGGGATTTACAGCCACCATTATTTGATGCAAATTTATTGTCATTGCGAAAGATAACTATTCGTATGTAGTCCATGTCAGTGTCCATTTAAGGTGTGATGAAATTCTTGCCATATCAAAGCAATGAAAAGGCTTACTGGTACTGCCAATGTTGTCTGCGAAAAGCCCGCAATCACTACAAACCTGTGACGATTTTCATGGAATTCTTGTGTCTTGAACACTGCCCAAATTTTTTCATGGTCACTGTCAATCCTGACTGTCTAATACTTGTTGCTATTGACACAGTGACTGGCACAAACTGAACTTTGCAATTCATGGTGACTAATATGAGTTGGAATTATCATTGGTGAGAGTGCTTCATACCGAATAGTGGGGAAGTTTAAAACCAGGGAGGTTTAAAACTAAACAGTCATTGTATCTAAGTGCACAAATTTCACTTCTTGTTCACAGTATGACAGAATCCATTACCACTTCGTTTAAGTGTTAACCCTCACTATTAAACTTAGTGAAAGGACATCCACCTGTGTTTGAGTAGTAACATACACACCACTGAACACGCGTCTAACTTTCTGTGATCAGAGCCTCTGTGGGAATTATAGAATGCCATTTTCGTGCTTGAACACGAACCTGCTGCCCCCCTGAAAAGGTCTTAAGGTGCTTGAACATCTGTTTGGACCGGGAGCTTCGGTTCTGAGACTTAAGTGTGCCTTTGATGCCAATTCTTGGTCTCAGAACTGAGTATTGCCTTCTGCTTTTGGTCTTATACTAAGGGGAGATGCTGCCGAAATTTTTTTTTTTTTTTGAGAAGTTCCATATCATTGTTACTGATATTTATCTTTTTTTTCTTTTAATCTGTTTTGCAGATAGAAGAGGTAAAGCACCTGCAACTGCAACTGCTGGGGCACCTAAAAGTCGTGCCAAGGGTAAGACCACAAGAGGGCCTGATCCGAAAGACCCAAATGAAGCATCTGATGTTAACTTGTGGCTCCAGAGGGCTAAAACTTTGTCACCGAGAAACTGGTAAGCTGGACGAGATTGACATTAGTACTGCTATCCCAACTTATGCAAGCTACAAAGGGCGCATCCTCATGGTAGAAGTGCTAAATGCCAAGGGGAAACTGGAGGAGTTCCTGGACTGAGATTCTCTGCTGCACCTTCCATTTGATGGTTTTGCTTTTTCTGATTAGCCCTGGAGGCCATGTGTACATTGACTTCACTGCTTGTATTTGAACTTTAAAATGGATATCAATGGAAAATGTTTTTCTTTCTATTTTTGTCATTGGTATGGGTGTTTGGGTTGATTTTTTGTGGAGGTTTGATATGGTTTATGTGGATGGTTTGTTTGGTTTGGTTTTCTCAGACTTGTATGAGGGTGTGATTTGCAATCTTTTGGATCCACAAATCGAAAATAAGGGAGTCATATAAGTGGACGTTATCCGGTGCCCATGTGTGAGGCTTTCTCCAGGGTCCATGACTTGATCCTTTTGGTGTCGAAAGGGGTCAAACAAAGTGGATGTTATCCGGTGCCCATGTGTGAGGCTTTCCCCGGGATCCTTGACTTATTCCTTAGGACAAAGATTTGGTTTTGGTTTTTGTTTAGATTTTGGTTATACAGAGTCTACAAAAAGACTTGTTCTATATAACCGAAGGCAGTCATATAGGGTCTGCAAAAAGACTTGTTCTATACAACTAAGGATTAGCTATATGGGGTCTAAAAAAAGACTTATTCCACATAGCTGAGTTTTGCTATATTGAGTCTGCAAAAAGACTTAAGCTATATAGCAGGATGTTACAAGGGGTCTTGTAAGGACATTATCCAAGTAACAAAGGTTTGACTAGAGGGGTCGAAGGACTTGATCCTCGCAATCATTTTATACAAATCTGAGGGATTTTGGTTACAAGTCATAGGTTGTAAGGCTCGAAACCAAAGGATTGCAATTTTGGTTGGGAGTCATAGGTTGTGAGGCTCGAAACCAGAGGATTTTGATTTTGGTTAGGAGTGAGAATGTACACTGTACATGGTTTGGGTACATTGTACATGGTTTGGGTGTACCAATGACATTCAAGTATATTTTTGAGAAGTTTTCCATTGATAAACATCATGCATCTGTCTCCTTCGAGTTTAAGGAGTGCGCGTGCACCATTGGAGTAAACCTTGTTGACAATAAAAGGTCCTTCCCATTTGACTTTAAATTTATCTTTTGACATGTGTGTGGAGAACATCTGCCTTTTGACTGCAAGGACTAAGTCTCTTTTCTTGTAAGCTCTGTATTTTTGACCTTCTTATCAAAAGATCCAGTCATATGAGCGTGATAGAGCTCGATGCTTTATCAAGCGGCAAGCCTTTTCTCATCACGGCTCTTTAGCTCTTGGAGTCTGAGCTTGGTATTCTTTTTTTTTTTTTCAGTGTATTTTTTTCATCATAGCTACCCGAAGAGAAGGAAGTTGAATTTATAAGGGTATCACAGTTTCACAACCATAAACCAACGAATATGGTGTTGATTTGGTCGGACTACGAACAGTAGTTCTGTATGCCCACAATGCTTCTGGAAGTTTAGTACTCCAACCTTTTGTTGCCAGAGACCATTTTCTTCAAAATTTTGCAAATAGTCTTGTTGAAAGCTGCAACAAGTCCATTAGCTGCAGTGTTCTATGCCATGGAGGGACAGCATTGGATTCTTTGCAGCAGTTCATATTGAGAGAAAATAATAGATCATTTGGATAGACGATCACCCAATGCACCAGCTTTTTTCACAAATGCCTTCAGTGGATTGGTGTTGGAAACCAAATACATTTCATTGGAAATAATATAGTGGTGTAATTTCCTCGTTTTTCTTTTGAGTTGGCAATGCCCCCAAAGAGTGATCAAGAGCTTGAATGTAGAGGATGAGAGGTTTGCCTGGAGTTGAGGCTGCAAATGTAGGCAAGTTTGCCCTGCAATCCCTTGAGTTATTTAAGAGTTCTCAGAGAAGGCATCTTCAATATAGCTTTGACTTTGACTGATCTCTTTGAGAGTTAGTTCTGCATCAGTAGCAACTTCAACCAATCGGGCCAAAGACTTAGTTTTATGACTAAGTATGATAGCCTTGATTTCTGGTCGCAAATTGGTTTTGCACATTTCGATCGTTGCCCTTTGAGATGGTTGTTCCAAGCATTTATAGGATAATGCTCTCCATCTATTGATAAAGGCCTGTGCAGTTTCGTTCTCTCCCTGCCTTGTGCTACTGAGTATAGCAAAGGTGACTGTTTGATCCTCCTCCTGAAAATGGAGTAAGAACTTCTCTTCTGTGATCGGCCATGTCATGAATGAGAGTTCTGGTAACTGCTTGTACCAATCGAAGGCGACTCCTTTCAATGTGCCAACGAATAGTCTTATTTTTAGTGCATCTAACTCTGGCAGGCTTCCTAGGAGTGATTTGAAATGCACAATATGCTGATATGCCGACCCTTTCCCAAGGTATAGTTGGAAAGTCGAAAGTTTATAATCTGGTGGAAACGGAACCAGATCAAATTCCGGGGGATACTTGGGTGTAATACCTTTCTTTTTCATTCTGGTCTCCACTTTTGATTTTGTCAGTATCTCTTCAACTTCTTTGAAGGTCACATGTTTTTCAGGATTTGCATGAAGACCAAGGATTGATGAATGATCACCACCAGTAAAACCTGCAGCTATCACCTTGTCTGTTAGGGACTTAAATTGGGCTGTGAGAAGGTCAATTTTAGTGGCATTCTTCATGATCATTGCTTGTTCTCTTCTGTTGGCAAATGGAGGATTTATTTGAACTTGATTCAGACCACCTAGCTTATCTGTTAATATTTTCACTTGGGCAGTTAAGTGGTCGATCATAGCTCCTTGTTGTTTGACAACATTACTGACATTGTCATTTTCATTTTCACTAGCATCTTTTTCGTGAGCATCTTTACTTCCACTAGCATCGTCATTTCCATCCTTGCCAGTTCCATTCCCTTCAGCCATAAACACAGTGTACTGACGGGGATAGGATGATGTTAATGCCTGAGGAGTAAATTGACTATCTTTTGTATCCAAGATAGTGATAGGATCATCGTCTGAATCAGTTTCGACATGACCTTCAGAAGTGCTACTTGAATGAGAGTTTGAATCAGACTCTTGTAATTGAGTCTGAGCCATACTCTGAGTAATTCTTCGAATTGAACCTGGCCCGACCATGCAAGACGAGGTCAAGTCCAGATCATCTTCTTTAACCACCCATTTTTTTAGTGATCTTGCATTGTGACAGCTTCTGAGTTCGGTCTTTGTAATGGGCTAAAGCTTTCTTCTTGAGTTGGTTTGCCATCCTGGCTACTGAGGTCTGATCTTTAAACTTGGCAACCAACGGCCTGGAAGTGCTTGTCACTCGTTCCCAATCCATGGAATCTGAAGTGGGAAGTGAAAGGATGTCAATCGGACCCCCCTTATTCTTTTTCTTTTGCACTTTTTTCTGTTGGAGCGAATTTTTGAAATGAGCGAGATTGGTCGAATTATTGATGACCAATCGCTCCGCTTGTTTGTTGCCTTCAGCGCCATATGATAAGCCTTGGGGTGAAGATAGCGGAGGAGGTGCCACTATGATAGAAGGTAGATGCCCCCTGCCAAACCTCCGTCCTTCTTTTTGAGTCAGAGGATAGAAAGTATTATCTTCAACCGAGGCCAAGAGTTTGTTCTCAGCCGTATTGGATTTTGGAGTGTGTGGTTGAGGCGACCATGTGCTGTATCTGGGGATGGATGCACCTTTCTGGACCTTCTTATGAGTTAGGAATTGCCGGAAGTCCTTTGGTGTTTGCTTGGTAATGACCTGCTGTTTGGGCCTAGTAAGTGTTGACTTTAAGCATTGAGCAGTCATTAAATGTGACTTGTTAAGTACCATTGATTTATGATCTGTGGACCAGACCTGCCTTGCCCCTAGACGAGGCTTGGTGATATGAAGATTACTGCGTTCTGACTTCAGTTTGTGATTTGGTTCCTTCTGAACCTTGTTGAAAACTCCAAACGGATTCTGGGCGTATTTGGAAACCCAAGATTTGCGAGTTTTAGTCTTCTTGATGAATTTAAGGGTCACTGATGACCCATTTGGATCAGCCGAAGTTATAGAGCCTGTTGGAATAGAGAGTCTCTTAAATACTGAGACTCTTGACATAGGGGCAGTAAAGTCCATTCGAGCCTTTTTTGATGCTCTTACAGTTGGTTTGTTTTGGGTTATGGATATTTTAGAGAGCCTCTCCTTGGCCTCATCAAAAGTGATGATCAGGGAACCCATGATGTCTCTGCAAAAAGTAAACCCACAGGACTATATTAGTGGTACAACCAACATGGCTGCCTCTTGGGCTAGCCGGAATGGTTTATAGATGCCATCTAGACCAACATGGTTTTGAACCGAAATGGTTAGATATAGGCATAAATCCCATCTCATTATGCTATGCTGACTATCCCTACTGTCAGAATTTCTGCAGCATTTCGGGTTTATCGAGTCAGGCTTAAAAGCATGCTATGCTGACTAGTCCTGGCTACCAAAATTTCAGCAGCATATCTGGACTATCTGTGTCAGACTTATAAGCAAGAGAGGGTTGGATCAATCAAAGGGATAGGGCCCACAGGATCAAGCCTGCACCACTATCACAATGACCACACAAGATCCATCAGTGGTTGACACCGGACAATGCATAATTACAATGTCGTTGGTCTTATCACTGATTTAATAAACATTTTATATAGGTCAGAAGCCCTTTGAACTGAATCATCACTCTTCTAAAGTGAAAAGGGTGATGATTTGGTTCATGCACATCAAGGTGCAAATTCTTTCAATCAAATGGCAAATGTACACACATCAAGGTGTGAATTCTTCCAATTAAATGGCAAATGTACGCACATCAAGGTGCCCAATGCCTTCATTTGTATGAACAATATGCATTTCAAGGTGCAAAAGTCATTTAATGATATTTTCAAACCCATTGCAGACATTAAAGGTCTTATATGGGTGTAATTGGAGGTTAAATAAGCCTTTGTCATCATAAAAATGGATAAGTGACCGTGTGCCCCGGTCACAGGCTTTTAGCAGCAGTTTTTAGTGAAACAGCAGCAGTTTTTAGCACAACAGCGGCAGTTTCCAGTGCAATAGCAGCAGTTATAGTACAATAGCAGCAGTTTCAGTGAAACAGCAGCACTCTTTAACACAACAGCAGCACTTTCAGTGAAATAGTAACAGTTACAGTGCAACAGCGGCACTTTCAGTGCAACAGCAGCAGTTATAGTGCAATAGCAGCAGTTTTCAGGGCAACAGCAGCACTTTCAGTGCAACAGCAGCAGTCACAGTGCAACAGCGGCACTTTCAGTGCAACAGCAGCAGTTACAGTGCAACAGCGGCAGTTTTCAGGGCAACAGCAGCACTTTCAGTGCAACAGCAGCGGTCACAGTGCAACAGCGGCACTTTCAGTGTAACAGCAGCAGTTACAATGCAATAGCGACAGTTTTCAGGGCAACAGCGGCAGTTTTCAGGGCAACAGCAGCACTTTTCAGCAGTTTTCAACGCTTTCATGCATTTTTCATCAAATTTGATCACAAATTAGGGCATATAATTTCCCACAGACGGTGCCAATCTTCTGATCGCGCTTAAAAATGTAGGCGTGGAAATGAATTACGGAATCAAGGTCCGACATTCACGCACTTTAAGCGTTAAGAAGAATGGGAAATAATTACAGTTCATCATTAATTTCCCTTTTGTTTACATGGGTTCAAGTGCCCTGACCGCGGGGATGCAGGTTGTTTACATACATTTTGAAAGTTTACAACCCCTCCCTCAAGTCTCAGATGTGATCTCAATTTGGAAAATACAAGAAAATATACATAAGGTGGAAGAAAATGTGGAAAAAGGGGAAAAAATGGGGGGTGACCGTGACCCGCGGTCACTGCCCCGTTCTAGTGACCGTGACTCACCCGCAGTCACCGGGGCCTTCCAGTGACCGTGACTCACCCGCGGTCACTGGGGCTTTCCAGTGACCGTGACTCACCCGCGGTCACTGGGGCCTTCCAGTGACCGTGACTCACCCGCGGTCACTGGAACCTGCCAGTGACCGGGGATCACGGTCATTGACAGACAATGGCCCTGTGCCTCCGTTTTTTGTGCTGTTCGTGCTGGTTCTTTCTTGGAACTTCTTTCAAGTGTTGGAACTCCATTCTCATGACTTTGGAGCGGTGGACAACCATCAAGAAGATCACATTTTATCATGGAATCAATTGAAACCGCTGTAACTCATCATTCGTACTTACGGACTGCATTTTTGTTTCAAGTCCGAAATGGGCAAATTTGAAGCCGGAGTTGTGTCATTTGAACCTATCATTTTCAAGGAACAAAATGAGGCCTAGAGAGGCTTCTTTCACAACTCTTGTAATGGCTAAGAAGCCCTACGAATGAGAGCAACAGAGGTGACAATGTCATCCTCTCAAAAATTGGCGTCGTACGAACACGGTATGGATTTTGGCCATTTCCCTTCCTTCTCTCCTTCTGAATTTTCTTGCTCACCTTTAAAACTAAGAAAAGAAGGTGGGAATGGTCGTGGAAGTGCTGCTGGAGCTTGCTTCTTGTTGCCTTAGGTGGTGACTTTCTTCAATTTCTTCACTTTTCTTCCTTATGTGTGTGTGTGTTTTTTTGTTTCTTCCAAATCTTCTCTTTTTATAGACTCCCAATCAGTTTTGTGCAGTTTTGGGGAGCTAATAGCAGTTGTGGGGAGTTGGATTTCGAAGAGGAGTGGAGGGAAACCACCCAAAATCGTGGGAAACATCCTTTGAAGGTCCGTGACAGCAGGCTGGGCCACGGACGAGGCCCAATTTTATGTTTTCGCGTATGTGGCCCATTTTCATCTGTTTCGGGCTCAAACGAAGTCCGATTGCCACCAAATTTGGAGGGATGCTTCTTAACACTATTTTCTACATGTCATAAAAATTTCAGCCCATCTTGACTTCAGGAAGTTGGTCAACCTTTTCATTAATTGGGCCCCGGTCACGGACAAGGCCCACTTTTGGAACATTGCATATGAGGTCTATTTTCCATTGTTTGAGGTCCGAATGATGTCCAATCATCACGAAAATTGGAGAGATATTGATTGACACCATCTTAAGTTTTTCATAGAAATTTCAGCTCTGTTTGACCACCTGAACTTGGTCAACTCCTTTTGTTTGTGGGCCCCGGTCACTCCCAAGGCCCATTCTTGGATTTTTGCATATGTGGCTTGTTTCCGCCTGTTCGGGGCCCAAACGGTATCCAATCAGCACGAAACTTGGAGGGATGCTTCTTGACACTATTTTGAGTGTGCCACAGAAGTTTCAGCTCTGTTTGACCACCCGAACATGGTCAACTCCTTTTGTTTGTGGGCCCGGGTCACTCCCATGGCCCATTCTTGGAATTTTGCATATGTGGCTTGTTTCCGCCTGTTCGGGGCCCAAACGGTGTCCAATCGCCACGAAACTTGGAGGGATACTTTTTGACACTATTTTAAGTGTGTCACAGAAGTTTGAGCTCTGTTTGACCACCTGAACTTGGTCAACTCCTTTTGTTTGTGGGCGCCGGTCACTCCCAAGGCCCATTCTTGGAATTTTGCATATGTGGCTTGTTTCCGCCTATTCGGGGCCCAAACGGTGTCCAATCGTCACGAAACTTGGAGGAACATTTCTTGACACTATTTTGAGTGTGTCACAGAAGTTTGAGCTCTGTTTGACCACCTGAACGTGGTCAACTCCTTTTGTTTGTGGGCCCCGGTCACTCCCAAGGCCCATTCTTGGAATTTTGCATATGTGGCTTTTTTCCGCCTGTTCGGGGCCCAAACGCTATCCAATCGCCACGAAACTTGGAGGGATGCTTCTTGATACTATTTTGAGTGTGTCACAGAAGTTTCAGCTCTGTTTGACCACCTGAACTTGGTCAACTCCTTTTGTTTGTGGGCCCCGGTCACTCTCAAGGCCCATTCTTGGAATTTTGCATCTGTGGCTTGTTTCCGCCTGTTCGGGGTCCAAACGATGTCCAATCGCCACGAAACTTGGAGGAACACTTCTTGACACTATTTTGAGTGTGTCACAGAAGTTTCAGCTTTTTTTGACCATCTGAACTTGGTCAACTCTCCAGTTGACTTTTTTATGATAGTGGGCCCTTGTTTCAGCTGTTTGAAGCCCAAATGACCCCGGTTTGATTTGAAACTTGGAGGGACTGACGTCAAGAACATCTTGGAGTATTTATCCAAATTTCATGCAGTTTGGATTTGAGGAAGTAGGATTTCAAACAGTAACATATTCATTGCATGCGTTAGGTCACTATTCACTCCACATTGAGGCAGTTAGCCTGTTTTCTATCCGAACAGCCTCCCCTTGACTTGAAACTTTGGGAGAATAACTTGGGGTGTTCTTTGAGCATTTGTTCCAAATTTTATCTACTTTGGCCTTCTGGAAGTAAGATCTTAGCCGATGACCCTCAGATTCGGGATTACTGTCCTCTAAGCTGACATGTAATGAAATTTAGGCCAAACAGAGTCTTTTCATCTTGAAAATTTGCAAAGTATCTTCTGTGCATGACTGAAGCTTTGTGTCTAAATTTCATTAATTTTGGACATCGGGAAGCAGGACTTTGGTCAGTGACTGATGAGTCTTTAAAAATGCATATTTTTATACATATTTTGACCCATTTTAAGGACTTATTAACTTGAAAGAGCCTCATTTAGTGTGATATCATGGTTTAATTCATTTTAAATTCATTTTTATATTTTTCTGCATAAATTGCTTAAAAATCACACTTTTTGCATAAATTCATGATACCTGCTATTTTTGGAAAGTCTATTTTTGGAAAGTTTTGTGAAAATAATTTTTCTCATGAAATAAATTGAATTCTCTTCATCATTAGTTCATTTATACAAAATCATGAAGAATGATGTACATTTTTGTTATCATTTTACGAGAAATGGGCCCACATTCATGCATATGTGATGTTAGGGGTAAAATTGTCTTTTCACATGAATTCACATCTGTTTTGTAGGAAATTGATTATATGGGTCCCATTTGTAAAGAATTGAGGCAAGGAATTGATTTTCAAGAGAAAGGAGAGCAGAATTGAAGAAAAAAGGAAATTAGAAGAAAATTGTAAAAAGTCGGCTTCATAGTCCCACACACACATGCACATGTGTGGGGCACATTTGTAAAACATCCAAGATGGGGTCCATTTATTTGTTGCACATTTTTAAGAGATTTTGAAGAGAATTTGAAGAATATCTCATCAAAGATGGACAAGGAAAGCCACATAGGTGTTCTTTTTTGAGAAGGAGAAGATTTAATTGAAAAAAAATGCAAAAAAATATCCTAGCAACCTATTCCACGTCCAAAAGAGATTTTGGATTAGATTTTGATTGAAAAAGTAAAGGAAAAAAATCAAGGGAGAATTATCTAGAAGATCTCTTTAAGTTAGGAGCCAACAAGGAGAACTTTCCAAAAAAGGAAAGTTGACGATGCAAAGAGATAAAAGGGGAAGTTCTACACCTCATGTGGGCCAAGTTTGATTATAAGAGAGGATTCTTATCCCTATTTCATCTCTCAAAAGATCTCAATGCAAGGTGGCAAAGACAAAGAAGGAAAGAAGCATCCAAGAGGGATTTCTGGACAAAACAAGCAAGGAAAGAAGAGAAAAATAAAAAGAAAAAAAATCCCCAAGGATATTGCACGTCCAAAGCATTGGTTGGAGCCCTTTTTTTCTTTTATTTTTTATTATTTTTAAGATTTTTAAAGTTTGAGAAGGAGTAGGACTTGAAAAAGTATAAATAGGGCACCCTTCTCTCATATTCTTCATGGAAGAATTACCCACCTCCCACCTCTAGATTTCTACATCCATCTCTCCCTCTCTTGTCTCTCCATCTCAAGTCATCAAGGAGGCTTAGCCCTAAAGCCACACCACCAACCTTGAAGATCAACTAGAAGGAGGAATTCTTTTCCATCCTAGTATGTATAATCTTTTGGTTTAATTTTTTTTTTCATCTTATGTAAAGGATTGTCATACTAGTTCAATAATATTCATCTTCTTATTCTTCTTATTCTTATGGTTGTATGATTGCTTGATTTGTGTTTTTCTTGTTTGGATTGACGACCCAAATAAAGAGCATATCTTAAGAAATTATTAGGCCTAGATTAAGAGAGAATATTAAGTGAATATACCGCCTTTGACTTCCATTGTTTACCGCCTTTGACTTCAGTTGTTATTACCGCCTTTGACTTCATTTGTTTACCGCCTTTGACTTTCGTGTTATTACCGCCTTTGACTTCCTCCAATTTTATGTTATTTTCTGCAAATTTTACTAACTTTCTAATTTTAAATTTATTTCTAGTTTTATGTTTTTGATTGTTTTAGTTAATTTTCATAATTAAAATATCTTTCTAAAATTGTTTTAATTGAAGATTTTAAATTGAAAAGTTTTCTAGTTTTGGAAATTCTAACCTAGGAAAGTTTCTAATTTTTTTTTTTGTTTCTAACATTGTTTAGTTTAGTTAGTTTCTAATTTTAGTTTTTATTTTTGGAAGTTCTAACTTGTGTTTTAGTTTTGCAGCAATTTTAGTTTTATTTTAGGTTTTTAGATTTAGGAAAGTTTCTTTCATTGGTTTGTAATTAATTTAATTTTGGTAAGTAGGACACTTGTATTTGTTAGATTTTAAATTAGGTTAGTTTTAGATTTTTATTTTAAGGCAAGTCAAGTTGAAAAAAAAATACCTTAAACACATTGCTCCCTGAGGATCGACCTGGTCTCACCAGTTTTATTACTACATCGCGGTTCTGCACTTGGAACTCACGAACAAGTTTTTGGCGCCGTTGCCGGGGAGCGCCATTTAAGGTAACATATCTAACTTTCCTTATTTACATTGCTTGTGGGTGTGGTTTAATTTTGGCATCTTGCTAGAAATAGGAGGACGTGCATGGAATGATGAGTCGCCCTAATTTGGAATAGGAATGTGCATGGAATGCTAAAAAGTACACATCACTGCTATTTTTAGAAACTTTCTAAAATCAGGAAAAGTTACTGTTTTTCAACTTGTCTCAACTTCTTTTGGGAAAAAAGTATACCAAAAGTGATCTAATCATTGTCCTTAATCTTCTCGGTGTCTAAGGAAGCCTTTGCCCTTGTAGTGCGCGACAGCTTGTCTGTTCAGGAAACTGGTCCTTCAAACGGGTCCATCTGTGACTCTACCACTTCCTGGTGGCTTACCTGGCTGAGTTTGTTTCATAGGATCAGATTGGAGACCTTGAAGAAACTTTTCAACCTTAAGGAGTTGCTTAGACGTTTTTTTTTCTAACTTAGGTTTTTATCATTTTTTCAAAAAAAAAAGTACAAGTGATTCCAAAAATGGATTGGTGGAAATCCACAAACATGAGGGGAGTTAACAATGGGCAAATCAATAGGAATAGAACCAATGCTGATGGCCCCCCAAAGTCTTGGCGTACCTTGTGTGAACAAGAAAGAATTAAAAAGTTACATCAAAGAAATTGTTCAACTAGATCTTATGAGTGGGAATGGGCCAATCACTATGATCATTGTTACAATGAGGAATTTGTGGAGGATTTTAATGGAATGATTAGTTCAGATGACCAACCAATAAGGGTCTCGCATGATTACGCATCCCCCACACAATCATTCACTCATTCTAATATGGATGTGGGATTTCCATGGCATTACCATAATGAAATGGATACCATGTGTGGTCCAAATTGGGTTGATCACTCACTAAACAATTGGCGTAATGGGCCCAACATGGATCATGTCTCTTCTTCCCAAGAATTTACTCAAGACGGGTCATATGACTACCCCTCACAGGATACATCATATGTACCCCCTTCTTCTCCCTGGTCATATGCACCTCATAATCCCTCTCCGCCTGAATGGTCATATGAACCACCACCAACCCTGAAGAATTCTTTGGAAGATACTTTAGCCAAATTGGTTGAGTTCACACAAAATACAATGCAAACCATACAAAAAAATGAACACAACATGAAAAGCCTAATGACTTCGATTAATCAAACAGGGCTTGAAATGAGAAAAAAAAATGCCACCGTTGGCATTAAAGATGATTCTACATTCATTAAAGACCTCGTAGATATGGATCACACAAATACACTGTGGATATCCAAGGGTACATGGATGATGGTGTGATGCATAAACCAATTGCTGAATCACATGAGCCTGTGTGCCCCACTTTTCCTCAGTACCGGCCATTCCACTTCATTAAAGAGGAATCTATGCCCTTTTACATAAATCCTTTCTATGATTCAGATTCCTCTGATGCATTTGGTATTGCAGTCTTTCACAAATTTGATGTTCCTACAATTGAAGAAACTGCAAATGAACCTACTAAGCCCCCAAAGGAAAATTACAATTGGGAGGATGACCCCATTTTTCATATTTCTGAGTCGGATAATCTGGAATCTTTGCAATCATGTACTGACTTCTTTATGAAATCTAATGATCCAACCTTTAGAGAAATTGCCCTCGCATTTCTTGGCCCTCAATGTTATTCAGAAAAACTTGCAAAATTGGAGAATAGTGGTCCCATTCAGACACCCAAGTCCGACAATTTGAAATCCTTTGAGCTCGTGCCTAAACAGACTGTGGAAATCAATTTAAAAGAATTTATGGCACGGGAGGACCTAGAGCCGCCTAGTTTCTCATTACTTCCTCTCCTATCTTTCAAAGATCCATTTTTAAGAAAGGAGGAAAAAATTTTCTTTGTGGTCCTTTTTCCATATAGTGTACAAGAACATGCGGTCCTCATGTTCATTGAGCCCGCTACCGACATGGTTTCAACTTTTTCTGTGCTTCTTGTAAATTGTGTGGAGGAAAATTTCATTTGGGATCCGGGTGGACTCATGGTTTTGAATCCAGTAGTATAGGTTTTTCTTTCTTTTCTTTTTAGAGTAGATATTTCCTTTTAGAGTAGCTTCTTGTCTTTTTGTTCTTGTTTTTCTGTTTTGTCTAACTTTGGACAGGGAGCAGCTCGAACACATCTTCAGGTGACTTTTTCTCTCTACTCTCATTTACATTTATATTTGCTCATGTTATTTTTACAGTTCTGCGTTGCATGCATAAACATCGAGGACGATGTTCATCTTAGGATGGGAGGTAGGAACAAGCACGCTTGTCCAATTTTAGACAAAATTTTTTTTTAATTTTTCTATCACTTTTATCATTTTAGTTAACTTTTAATGATTTTAGTTTTTTTTTTTTTAAAAATTAGGACAAGAAATTTTTTTTTTCGTTGGTATTTATTTTTCATTTTGGAAAAGAAAATTTTTAAAAGAATTGAAGCGATTTGAAGATATATAGAAATATGCAATTTTCATACTTTTGGAAGGAAGTAAAAAGAAAGTTTACATTTTCTGAAGGAGAAAACCTATCAAAAGATAACCAAAACTTGCTCTTCACATATATACACGTATACATTTTTTTCGACAATTTCAGATATGAAGCTTTGATGCTATTTGTTTTTGGAATTTTTTTTGGAGAATACAATTTCAACTTGAAATTTAATTTGTAGAATATTTTTGTTTCCTGATTCATTTTTGGTAAATTGTATATATTAGAACTAAAATGAATTAATTCGAGTGAAATGAGAACTGCCACCTAGTGTTTACTTTGGTTAAAAAAAAAAAAACAAGAGTGAAAACAAAAAAGAGGGCATATAATGAGCAATTTGTGACTAGTTTGGGTTCGTAGCCTTTTTAACTCGAGCTAGTAAACCCGAAGGGATATTTCCATATCTAGTGCCCTAAAGCCATCTGGTTTGGGAGTCATTGGCCTAACGCTCGCTACATGGGTTAATTAGAACGCTTAAGGGACCTAAACATTGCACAGTCACAGGAAAGAAAAGAAAAAAAAAAGAAAATAAAGATAAATTATGGCCCAATGAGTGTCCGTAGAAATTTTTAAGGGATATGTGCGGAAAAGCATAAGGACTAAGTTCGCTCCTTAGATCCCAACTTTTGCTATATCATATGAACTTGGAAAATTCTACGTTGGAAAAAGTAAGAGAGTGAAGAGTGTCCGTAAGAGTTTGCAAGGGAGTATGTGCGGGGAAGGACAAGGACTAGATTTGCTCTCTGGATTCTAACTTTTCTTATATCGTATGAACTTGAGAACTCTTACGTCGGAAAAAGATAGTGAGAGAAAAAGAGGCCAACTGAAGTAAATAGTAAAGTGGCAACTATCTTAGTAACTTTGAGAGGAAATTTCTTTTTGCTAAATTTCAGGGGATCAGACTATTTGAAGGAAAAATTCTGTTTTTGCAGCATTATTGTAGAATATCCGAAATAGGTTTTTAATGTATACAATTTCGCACAATGCACGCAAGTTGGTTTGAAATTGAGAGAGTTTTTGAGAATAGAATTGTGGACTGGACTTTGAAAAGTCTGAAAGTGTAATTATTCCAAATTTCAAAAATATCTGATATGAGTGAATTTTCTTTTGGGGAATTTCTTTTCTCTTTTATTCATTTGTTTATTTTTTCATTAAACAAAAAAGAGAATTTTGTGGATATATTCACTGCAAACCCTCACGAGGCATAACTCGTCCACTAGGGGGAACCTAGGGGTTTAAGGGCTTGCTGCATAAGCTAAATGCAGTCGAGAGTGCCAGCGAAAGTGGCGTTGTATTCATGTTTAGTTTTATTGCATTGCATTAGTTAAAGATAAGATTAGGTTAGGATGAATTCCTCATACTTTATCGCATTTTTTGCTAGGGACAAGCAAAACACTAGTTGGGGGTGTGATGAGTCTTTAAAAATGCATATTTTTATACATATTTTGACCCATTTTAAGGACTTATTAACTTGAAAGAGCCTCGTCTAGTGTGATATCATGGTTTAATTCATTTTAAATTCATTTTTATATTTTTCTGCATAAATTGCTTAAAAATCACACTTTTTGCATAAATTCATGATACCTGCTATTTTTGGAAAGTCTATTTTTGGAAAGTTTTGTGAAAATAATTTTTCTCATGAAATAAATTGATTTCTCTTCATCATTAGTTCATTTATACAAAATCATGAAGAATGATGTACATTTTTATTATCATTTTACGAGAAATGGGCCCACAGTCATGCATATGTGATGTTAGGGGTAAAATTGTCTTTTCACATGAATTCACATCTGTTTTGTAGGAAATTGATTATATGGGTCCCATTTGTAAAGAATTGAGGCAAGGAATTGATTTTCAAGAGAAAGGAGAGCAGAATTGAAGAAAAAAGGAAATTAGAAGAAAATTGTAAAAAGTCGGCTTCATAGTCCCACACACACATGCACATGTGTGGGGCACATTTGTAAAACATCCAAGATGGGGTCCATTTATTTGTTGCACATTTTTAAGAGATTTTGAAGAGAATTTGAAGAATATCTCATCAAAGATGGACAAGGAAAGCCACATAGGTGTTCTTTTTTGAGAAGGAGAAGATTTAATTGAAAAAAAATGCAAAAAAATATCCTAGCAACCTATTCCACGTCCAAAAGAGATTTTGGATTAGATTTTGATTGAAAAAGTAAAGGAAAAAAATCAAGGGAGAATTATCTAGAAGATCTCTTCAAGTTAGGAGCCAACAAGGAGAACTTTCCAAAAAAGGAAAGTTGACGATGCAAAGAGATAAAAGGGGAAGTTCTACACCTCATGTGGGCCAAGTTTGATTATAAGAGAGGATTCTTATCCCTATTTCATCTCTCAAAAGATCTCAATGCAAGGTGGCAAAGACAAAGAAGGAAAGAAGCATCCAAGAGGGATTTCTGGACAAAACAAGCAAGGAAAGAAGAGAAAAATAAAAAGAAAAAAAATCCCCAAGGATATTGCACGTCCAAAGCATTGGTTGGAGCCCTTTTTTTCTTTTATTTTTTATTATTTTTAAGATTTTTAAAGTTTGAGAAGGAGTAGGACTTGAAAAAGTATAAATAGGGCACCCTTCTCTCATATTCTTCATGGAAGAATTACCCACCTCCCACCTCTAGATTTCTACATCCATCTCTCCCTCTCTTGTCTCTCCATCTCAAGTCATCAAGGAGGCTTAGCCCTAAAGCCACACCACCAACCTTAAAGATCAACTAGAAGGAGGAATTCTTTTCCATCCTAGTATGTATAATCTTTTGGTTTAATTTTTTTTTTCATCTTATGTAAAGGATTGTCATACTAGTTCAATAATATTCATCTTCTTATTCTTCTTATTCTTATGGTTGTATGATTGCTTGATTTGTGTTTTTCTTGTTTGGATTGACGACCCAAATAAAGAGCATATCTTAAGAAATTATTAGGCCTAGATTAAGAGAGAATATTAAGTGAATATACCGCCTTTGACTTCCATTGTTTACCGCCTTTGACTTCAGTTGTTATTACCGCCTTTGACTTCATTTGTTTACCGCCTTTGACTTTCGTGTTATTACCGCCTTTGACTTCCTCCAATTTTATGTTATTTTCTGCAAATTTTACTAACTTTCTAATTTTAAATTTGTTTCTAGTTTTATGTTTTTGATTGTTTTAGTTAATTTTCATAATTAAAATATCTTTCTAAAATTGTTTTAATTGAAGATTTTAAATTGAAAAGTTTTCTAGTTTTGGAAATTCTAACCTAGGAAAGTTTCTAATTTTTTTTTTGTTTCTAACATTGTTTAGTTTAGTTAGTTTCTAATTTTAGTTTTTATTTTTGGAAGTTCTAACTTGTGTTTTAGTTTTGCAGCAATTTTAGTTTTATTTTAGGTTTTTAGATTTAGGAAAGTTTCTTTCATTGGTTTGTAATTAATTTAATTTTGGTAAGTAGGACACTTGTATTTGTTAGATTTTAAATTAGGTTAGTTTTAGATTTTTATTTTAAGGCAAGTCAAGTTGAAAAAAAAATACCTTAAACACATTGCTCCCTGAGGATTGACCTGGTCTCACCAGTTTTATTACTACATCGCGGTTCTGCACTTGGAACTCACGAACAGTGACCCCCTGGCTTGGGAGGGAACTGACTTCAGGCTGACATCTTTGTGGCTTTTGAGTTCGATGATGTTTGTTCAACCCGAAATTTGAACTTCCTCTGAGAGTTCCAGCTATCTTGATCTTCATGGAATGCCGGTTCTCACAGTGATTCCCCAGGATCTGCAAATAACCTCTGTAGCCTAAATTAAGCTGAGATGAGGTGTCTTCGCTGCAGTATTTGCAATTTTTTATAGGTCAACAATTAGACCTCATTTGAATTTGAGAATTATTCAAATAAACTAGCAAACTAGTAAGGTTGGACTTACTGGGTTTGCTTGGAGTTTGAAAGTTAAGAACAATTTAAATTAGGCTTTATATATAGAGAAAATTAGCTAAAAGTCCCTCCCTGAATAGTTGTAGGAGATGCAATCAAGACAAAACATTATCAAAGCATGAAGAAGTCCTTAATATATACACGTCATATAATTATTGATAGATTTACCCTTCTCACTGCATGATATGATTTCATAATTTTTCTTCCTATTATTTAGCTAGATGTGATTTTTTCATAACCGCTTTAGATGTGATTTTTAAAATTGAAAACGGCGGGATTGAAACCTTTAACAGAGTGAGCATTACTTCACCATCTTTGTTATCTTCTTCATTTAGTTTTCTTTATCTAGTTTTAAGATTGCTTTTTGAATTTTCACATCAGATTCATGGGGTTAAGTATCAACATTTTATGATCTAATGTTACAAATACAGTAGATTTACTTCCAGTGACAAAAAGGGATTGCTTGATCTTGGTTTCATTGAATGATGATTTGATAGGTAGAGGGAGATGAACATGTAAATCGTCAAATTCATTTATGGTTGAATCTTTTGATTTAAGTACTTTGCTTGTTCTTTGTCTCTGAATTGAATTACCAAAACACAATTGATTTTACTAAAATTCAAGAAGCACAATATTCCATGTTTGTTTTAAGTTTAAAATCAAAGTTTAGATAAATTTACGTGTATTTTTAGTTAACAATGAGCCAAATGACATAATATTCACTTTAATTTATATAAATTTATGTAGATATATAAGAGCATCAAATTAACAACATATAATGTCAGAGAACTCATATGTGAGGTTTTTAATTACAACACTGAATAAATGTCAATATCTTGCATCAATGAATTTCTACGTGTTTTTGTTTTGAAAAACAAGAACTTTTATAAATATATCTATATTCTACAATCACAGACTTGCAATAGCAAAATTCATATAGTATTCAGGAAGCTCATTGAAATTTATTTGAGTTTACAGTCTTTTACTTGGAATGTCAGAAGTACTCGTGTTTGCTTCTAATTTATAACACCAAAAAAAAGCCATAGTTAGTTGGATATATATATTCTAATAATGTATTTTAGCTGAGTTTGTATTTTATGGATGGACTAAAATGTATATAACTTTATATAAGTTTCAGTTCTCTAGCACAAATGATTCTAATTTGTTTAAAATGCAACTTTATGCATAATTGTCAAAATCTATTTGAATTTTTTTTGTTCAGCCTTCCAAAATGGCACAATTGATCATTCTTCTTTGCAAGTTTGGTATGTTCACCAATGTCATCCCTTTGTCCCAATATATGAAATGCAATGACCTGGTTGAGCAACTGTCAACCAAGTGGCATAACTTATGCCTTGATGCACTGTATTTGACATATGTGTTGCCCGGGCATCCAAAGTGCATGCTCAATAATGATTCAGACTTGTTGAGTTTGACTTTGTTGGCATCTTCACTTGGACTGGATCGAGTTAATGTTTTTGTATCAGATTTTTTAGAATTTGATGAAGAAGATAAAATTTCAAATATGGATGCCTTTGGTGAAGAACCTATGTTAGAATTAGAGTATGATGATATAGAAGTGAAGGCAGATCTCCTTTCACAGTATTGTATGCACAAGGAGAAGTTATTATTGTCTTTAGATTGGGCAAATGGTATCAGGCACGTTAGACAGAAGTTTGAGGGTCGTGTTACTACATTTCGAACTGTATTGTGCAAATATGCGATTGAGGGAAGGTTTGAATTTGATTATGTTAAGAATGATAAAAAAAAGGTTCATAGCGTAGTGCTCTTACCATCAATCCCAGGATTGCAAGTGGGATGTCCGTACATCGATTGATAGGTCAACTGATTGTTTTTGTATTATGAAACTTGAGAACAAGCATATTTGTGGTGCTGCTATTCGTATGTCCAAAAATGATCATATGTGCTCTGAAATTGTTGCTGAAATGATGATGGATCACATTCACGACAAGCCATTGACTAGGCCTATTGATGTTGTGAATCATTTTAAGGTGAATTATGGGCTATCTATTACATACCATCATGCGTGGTGGGGGGTGGAAAGAGCAAGGAAAAAGTTGTACGGCGACATGACTGTTTCTTCTGACCATCTTCATTTGTACACAGACATGGCCTTGAAAACAAACCCGGGGAGCAAGTTCATTTTAGATTATGATCAATCAACTATGTGCTTCAAACGGCTATTTGTGTCATTTAATGCTACAATTTGTGGTTTTAATCATGTGCACATTATTTTGTTTTTGGATGGGACATTTTTGAAAAGCAGATACAAGGGGAATTTGCTGGCAGTAACAGGGAAAGACGGTAACCAAGGCTATTTGATTTATGCAACATTTAATTTATGATTTATTGAAATTATATGAGTTTATACGTATAGAATTTATCTTAGTTCTGTTTAACTTAACTATTTACATGAGGTTTCTTATATAGATATATTTGTCCAGCTGTTGTTTCAAACGGTAATGTTATCTGAGTTTATTTAAATTTTATATGAGTTCTATTTTACTTTTATATACATACAATGTTTTTATATAAACTTACATATCTTTTGCAGGTTTGTTTCCTCTTGCTTTTTTTGTAGCGGACTCAAAGACGGATGATAATTGGACTTGGTTTTTATAGAACTTGAGGAAAGTATTGTATTGTGATCATTGCTACACTTTTGTTTCTGATAGGAACCCGATTTGTTGCAAGGTGTTGCACATGCATTTCCAGATGCTCATCATGTTTTTTGCCTTCATCACTTTTGGCAATTTCACAAATGAATTTAAAGAGAGAATGGTTACATTACTCCATGAATGTGCTTATGCTCCCACTAGAGCTGCATTCCATACTAAGCCGCAGATATTGAGGCATGAGAGTGGTTTAAATGTTGATAGATTTATTTCTGATCTGCCCCCATGAATGTTAGAGTAATGCTTATTTCCAAGGTCAGCGGTATGGCGAGATGTGTTCGAATGTTGTTAAGTCTTTCAACTCTTGGATTAGAGAAGCTCGTCACTTACTAGTTACAAGCATGGTTGACATAATCAGAGTACAGATAATGGAACAGATGGCTAATAAGAAGGAGGTGTCAAACAAATAGAATAAAATCATTTGCCCAAATATGGATAAGATAATGGAGGTTTTAATCAAGCTTGGTAGGCCTTGGATTGTTTGGATGTCTAGCAAAATTGTTTATAATGTTCACTAATACCCCTTAGTTACCGTTGACCTCAATTGTCATAAGTGTTTTTGTTATTAATGGTAGATTAATGGGTTTCCATGCGTATACGTTTGTGTTGCTATTCAAAAGAATGGGAACAAACTTAATACTTTTGTTGATCAATATTTTCATGCACAGATGTATAGGCGATAATACGAATAGACAATACAACCCATTCCAACTATTGCTATGCTGGAGCAAACAGCGGTAGAAGTACTAATTATGCCTCCTATGTTGAGGCATTGTCCTGGAAGGCCGAAGAAGAAGAGAATATTGTCCAGAGGAAAAAAGGCAAGCCAAATTAAATACGGGCAATGCGGTCGTATTGGCAACCATAACAATAAGTCATGTAAGGAGCCAATTAATTGTTGTCAATCATTTAACATTGATTGTTTGTCGATTATAAAGATAAATTACAGTTACGTTGAAAATAAAATTATTGAATTCAAACTATTGTCAGAGGATTGTATATGAATTTAGTTTATTTGTAATTGATTCTTATATTTTTTAAAGTCATTTTGTTTGAGTTTTGTGACAATTTATCTTCAGAATTCATATAATTTATTTCAGTTTTACTACAAATTGACTGAGCTGTTGAACAATTTAAATGTGTTTCAACAGATTGAACTAAGACTTGCAGCTGTCTATACTATTTATTCACTAAACTCAGGTTAAGTTTGTAAAAAGGCATATAAATTTGCTGAAAACTAGACTCATTTATGTCAAACTAATATAATTTGCCGAGACCGACTCGTGTGATTATAAGAGTTAAGTTTATCTTTGTTTTCCACAAGAAAGATTCATATAAAATTTGTGTTTAGTGTCATAATATAATAGTATGTTAACTGAATTATCTGTGTTTGTAGGGAGTGATATATAATGGATTCGTATCTTGTTCATCAAAATCAGTTAAATTTTGTTAAAAATGCATATAAATTTGTTGAGAAACTCCACAGATTTATAACAGATTTACAACAAACTCTTATAAATTGTTGAGAATGACTCTTGTGATTATAATAGTTAAGTTTAACTTTGTTTTTTTTATAAAGAAAAATACATGTAGACTTTCGTTTATTGTCATAATATAACAATATGCTAACTGAATAATATGAGTTAGAAAGGAGTGATTGAAAATGGATTGGTATCATGTTCATCAAAGTCAGTTAAATTTAGTAATAAATTTCATAATCAATCTCGACTCATTCACATCAAATCATATAATTTTCCTTGGCTGCCGTGATGGACTCAACTACAGTATGTTTAAAACTCATATAATTTATTCAATTTGCACCTATGGACAATATTAAGCATATTGTCATCTGAATTTGAAAGTTACTAAAATGATAACCACAATACAAAGGAAAATTTGATTGAATATTTACAATTACAATTAGATTTACATTATCAGTCATTGTCACATTTTGCAAATAGAAATTTCAAACATTTTTGAAACTGAAAAAATGCTATTTCTAAACAACAATCCTACATTGCTAGTCCTAATATTGCTCTACAAGTTTTATCTGTTCTTCAAATTCTTTGAGCGTCCAACTTTGATTTGGGTCATTTATGAATCTGTTGACCAATTGAGCCCTCATTCTATCGAACTTGAGCTGCTAAATTTTGCTATCAACTTGTCAACTGTGCATAATTTGATCCATTATGTAGCAAATAATGACACCGTAATCAACCCTGTAATGTAAACAACAAATCATGTTCTTATTAGTCTTTCATGTTTGGCTAATTTATTATACTTTTATTTACACATAGTAGTTTCTTGCTATGATACTTACGATTTTGGTTTTTATTGTGGTGAATCTTTCATGCTAATCAATTGAGCTCCAACTAGTTGTGTCTCTTTGACAGTGATGAAATTATAATTTTCCACGTGTTTTTTTTTTGTGACCAGAAAAATTACGACAAAGTTTTTGTTAGATATATGTAAGTCTTTTAGGATATACTTATAAGGATGTTAAGTAGAGGACATGTCACAACCCGAGCCTAGAAATCGGGGGTTAGTAAAAACCTAACCAATGACACACGTACTCCCGTTCACGCACACCTAGACCCAGTCCAAGTGTACACACACAAGGGATCTATCACACGTGCAATCATTATACGCGGAAGCTATAAATAGTATCAATGCACAAAAGAGCATAAAAGGAATATAATAAGCACAATCACTAGGGAAAAACAGATGGCACAAGAAGTACAGGAGAGAATACACAATGACACAATGAATACGTATACAATTGATAAAATACAACCATGCAGCAATAGGGAAGTGAGAAATGCGAGGTGCTCTTTGGAGTAGATCAATCATACCCACTCCCCGTCCCACTGGGGTCTCAATGATCACCTCCGAAGTCCGGTTGATCTTCGAGGGATCGGGAACTAAAGCTAATCCTGAAACACCAAGAACAAAGAGTGAGTACAACGACTCAACAAAGTATAAGCATCATAAAGGTAACACGTGCTATATCTAAAAAGAATCAGTAAATAGGTAATCATATAAGAGGTTAATTCCGTATACTAGGCAAATCATGCAATGAATAAAGAAAGCATGCCATACGAGTCAATAGCATTAACACTGTGCTAGGTGGCTACTACACATGCCATATTCTCCCTCCGTAGAGAGAGCATACATATAATGAGAACTCCATAGGCCAGATGGATCTCGATTTCCTAGGGTCCGGAATCCCCAAGACACACACTCACTGTAGCGAGGCCATGCATACTACGCCAAATTCAACCCCGTTGGGTATCCTAAGGCTGAGGCTGAGTAGTGCTTGACGATATCGAATCAAACAAATACTTGAACTTGCATAGATCATGCACATCATATCATATCAAACATATGGCATACGTGCATACAATCAAATCATACATACAATTCTCAAGGTCTTGAGCCATATCGAACAATCAAACCAATCAAACAAGCGAACCAATAGAGCTCACTGTATCAACTGGGCATATGAATATAATGCAAACATTGGCATATGAATACAATGTGAATATACAGAAGTGTAGAGATAACAATTTATCCATACAAGATGTCATAGATGAGTAAAGCATCAAAGCTTATCAACTCACATAAATCAAATGGGTAACATCGAACATGGAAATCAGTTGTTTACGCCCGGGATTTACTATGGACAGAGCCCTCAGGGATTATCCAATCATTGCCCTAACGCAGAACGCGTACCATGTGAATAGAAGGGCAAAACCGAAGTCAATATGCAATGCAAATCGGATCATGTACAGGAATCACGATTTTTTGCTAGCAATCCTAACTAGTTATCCATTGTTACTAACCGTGCATGATGATATAGTTTTAAGTTATCCGATACTCGGTTGTTTTTCCTTTGGTGTCTCATTATCTAACTAAGAGTACCGGAGTCCCTTAAACCAATACCCATGGGGAGGTGCTTAATAAGTGGATAACGTATATGAATGAGTCATAACCCTAGAGACTCTTTATGTGATTCCTTACATTCCATTGGGCAACTCCAGGTTACCTACATTCTAACTCGAAAGCCCTACAAGGTTTTACATTAAACCTATCCTTTTACTTCATTCCTCTTAGGGGTTGTACAGCTTAGGCGTAGGTGAATGTACGGCTTAGCTGTAATATGCACTGCGGCTCAGCCGAGGTTCCCCTTACTGTTCATTCGCATTTATGGTTCAACCGTATTTTGTTCTATGGCTCGGCCCTGTTCTATTCTATGGCTAAGGCACGGCTCAGCTGTAGCACATTGTACGGTCTCAACATGGATGAATCGTAGAAGGTCATCTACATTTCAATTCTGACCTACAGCTAAGTCACAGCTGGCCTACGGCTTAGCCGTAAGAGCCTATACGGTTTAGCCAACCCTTAGCCGTAGTTCAACATGTAAAAGTTCACCTCTTTGGGCTATGAGCCGTAAATCTCACGGCTCAGCCGTAAGCTTAGCTGTACACTTTAGAACACCCTGAAACGCAGATTGTCCAGAGCTTTCAAATCACTTAGTTTCTCTTTTAACAAGTGGGGAAACAGTCACAAAAGGGGCTGTTATGCACATACTAACATAAGAATCAAAACAATCACGGCATACCAACATGTATTCAACCAATAGTTGCTTATACTTGACTTAACTGATGACGAATCAAGCTTCACTCGGTTCTAAACCCAAAGCGAGAAAACCTAGTGCGCGGAATCGGAGCTTGACACCGGCCACTGGCGACAATGGAAGAAGAGTGAGAGAGAGACACACAACAGAAAACTAAATGAAGAAAAAAAAAAGGAATAGAAGAAGATAAGAATGAAAGAGTCAGTGGCATATATATATAAATATTTTAGCCATTTACAACCAGGTCCAAAAGTTATATAAATTACAGTTCGAGTCAAAGGAGTACTTAAACATTTCAAATGACTCCAGAAGATTCCGAATCAATTACGGAAAGTAACAAGCATTACGAAAGACACGCAATGACATCAAGATGATGCTGAAAAGACAAACTCAATCAGAATCAAAATTTACGAAAAAGTGCCCGAAGCTACCTAATCCAGGTAAAACTCGACCCAACTACCTAACTAAGACTCCAAACCTAACCCAACAAGAATAAAACATAATGACCAAAGAAAATCCTCCACAATTGACTACGAAACCGTCCAATTGGGGTCGGGGGGTTACAGGACATATACCAAAAGATAAGCATCTTGCAAGTAGTAGTCGGTTGCTTTGCTGCTTCTTAGCTTAATGGAGTTATGATGTCTCCAAATGCCATCTTTGGTATCCAACAACAGCAATGTCTAGTGGAATGGCTATAAATCCTTTTGTTTACCTTTTGAGTTCTTTGGGAAAAAAAATGTATCTTTGTCCAACAGCTTTTTTTGGAGATATCTATGGATGTAGGAACTTTCTTCCTTATTTCACCGTCTTTGCTTGTTGCCATTGTCTGCATTAATATTTAGATGATATATCCTTTAATTTCATGTAATGTACTTTATTAAAATAAAGGGGAGGAGAAATTGGTTGTCTGTTACCCAGCATAGACTCGTTACAAAGTAGGATCTCTCATGCTGTTGTTGGATTTTTTTCTTGCTCAATCTTTAGCAACTCCACAAAAAAAGTCATTTCTCTAATGGATTGTAAATGAATATTGTTATATGTGTTTACAGTACAAATACTACCTGGATTTGTAGTATATATTATTTGTTTTTCAGCTAAAACAAAAAATTGCTATCAACGTATTAGGTCTTTTACTGTGTTTGATATTTCTTTAGATGATAGGAGAGCAGTAATGTCATCATAATAGAGAGCATTACTGCCTGAATCACCCCAAATATGTGCCCTGCATTTTGAAAACATATCATGTTTCAGTTGAATAACATTAGAACATAGATAATATTATATGTTATACAAAGTTACATATGCTATCAACTTACATCGCCCCTTCAACTTCATATAACTGTTGTGGCTTCTTTTTTACTTTCTTGCTTAGTACTTTGACAACCTCAGTATTGGGCAGAGAAAAAGGTGGTTTTACCATAGGGATTGCTTGCTCGGGGACCGGCTGTTCTTCCACATTTAAAGTTTTTTCTGTGTTAGCATTTTTCAAAGATGCCAGAACTTGTTTATGTGCTTGTTTTGACACTTTTTTCTGCTCTTGGACAGTCTTGACAACCTTTGCAACCTTTAGATTGTATTCGAAATCATTTTGCTGACTGGTTGTCCTCTTTTTCCCTTTCATTCATTTTATCATTGATGACTACCTGACAGTTGCAGCTTGTACTATGTGATGTTGACTGTTAATTTTGTAATCTGTAAATTCTTTGTAACATCGATCGAGGCACCTTTTGTGTTGTATTATTGAAATGTTCAATTGAATTCATGTGAGACCCAGTAAAATATTTGGTTCAGAAGTTAGATAAATGCATATGAACGCATATAATTTTATACAAAACTCATATCATTTCATTTAAACTCATATGACTTTAACTGAAATTCACATAAATACTTATGAAACTCAATTAAATTTTATAGAACAAGTTAATTATGTACCAATCTAAGATAAATTTATATTAAATTTTGATTGATTCAATTGCATTGTCATTCGTGTGATCACCTTTTCCATTTTCATGTTTTTTTTTTTGCTTCAAGCTCTAAAATTGTTACTTTCAATTTGCTCACTTCTTCCTCTGTTGTTTCTGCCCTACAAGTTAGTTTGTCCTTCTCATCTTGCAAACACTGAACCTGTTCTATGACAGATTTGTGCAAATCTGTGAATATCTCTACGTCATTCATGAGTTCTTTATTCTTTCTCTTGAGCTTGTTATTATCTTCTTTTAGGCTTTGGTAATGCAATTAGGCTTCATCTTTCTCTTTGATCATGTTGTTCAGTAGTGTCTTTCATTTCATAATATCTTGATTGAGCTGGTCATTAAATGTTGTTGTTGTCTCTATATCTACCATCATTTTTATACTTCAACAATGTTTGAAATTTAGATTAAGTCAGGCAATTTATGTACCTTCCAATATAAATGCATAGGAAACTTAGATAAATTAATAATAAAAAACCATTCAATACACCTAATTCACAGTTTGATGCTAAGCTGGTTATGTTATGGTGGTTTTCAATATTTCTTCATTGATTGTATTCAATTTAATTTTGGCCTACTGCAATCCCAGGTCTACGCTTTGAAGTGTTATTTCTCTAATAACTTTTCTCAATGATTCATTTTTTGCTTCAAGGTCCGATATTATTTTTTTCAATTCTTTCATTTCATCCTCAGCTATTAGAGCTCTTGAAGAGTATATATCTGTAAGATTTTACAAAGTGGTGGATTGTGCTAAGACAGAGTTGTTGAAATTTATATAGGTCTCCAACTTTTTATTGAGGTCTTTACTTAGTTGGTCAAGCTCATGTTTTTGCTTGTCAAAGTTTGAATTTATCCTGTTAATGTCTGAATTTGTGACATAAGGACTGACTTCTCATTTGATAGTCGATTTATAAGCTCAGTTGCTTCCCACTTTCTTCAGTTGGTTGAACCGTTGTTTTCTTCTCTTCCATCTTCATAAGCATTTGTAGCAAGTCCTTCATCATTGATGCCTGTGGCTGTCATAATGTTACTGACAACCACATCCATGATATGCATTGTCTATTCATAATCTTTCATTTCTGAATTCACTAAGCTTAATTCAACTGATGTTGTTTTTATTTAAGTCTGTGATCGTAGTTAGCTATTGTTGTTCTTCTAATTAGGAGGCAATCAACGTTTTAGGTGTTACAGTGATTTCTCTGATGCTACTTTCTTTGGTATAAACATTTGTTGTGTTCTTCTTCTCTTTTTTGCTGGAGTTTCAAATTTATCATCAGCATCTTCATCATCATCCTCATCCTCACCCTTATCATCATCCTCATCTTCATCCTTGTCATCACTGTTACTTCTTCATATTCCTCTATCATGTCATTTAATTCTAATGGTGGTAAGCGCTTGTGCTCGCTGAGTGTTTTTTCTAGTGGATTGTGGAGTGCCTACATTAGGAGAAAGTTAGTAGGGTAGAATATGAATCATCATGAAACAGAAAATTCATCAAGTGCGTCTTTTGAAAACACAGGGACTCATACAATATGTATGAAACTCATATAATGTTATATGAGTCTAATGTTTTAAACTCAATACTTTGTTGATATCCATTAAAAGCATATAATATCTATTGTGTTTCATAATTTTGTACATATAAAATCATCAATATTACTTGTTTAACATGCAGTAAATGAAGGGACGTATCTTTAGTGACTTGTGGAGATCCTTCAGGCCCCACATTTGCAATCTTGGGAATTGTGCTTCAGTTTTTTGCTTTACCAATGTTGTGTCATAAAACCAATTCTATTCATTTAAAAAAAATAGAACCAGATAAAAAAATTATATTTTTTAAGTTTTGAATTTATAGTGAAAAATTAGGATATTGCGTGTTATACTAAGAATGCAATTAAACACCCTGTAACATTATCTGGACACTTGGCCCTTGTGTGGACTGATTCCAAGACAACATTCACAATCTCCTCAGTCCACATGTAATCTTTCATAGTTCTATAATTTTTGGCATATTATACAAATGCCCATCCAATTGTGTAGCCATGGGTATAAAAAAATGTCATCACCTTAAAGCAAAGGCACATGAGCCTCACCACATCGGCTACATCATCTTTTGAGATCCACTGAGAGCTTTTTCCAATTGGTCCTTTATTTGAGTTGTTGTTGGTCTTGCATTATTAGGAAACCTTCTCTTCAAAAAATCAGATTCAACTCTCTTTAAATAACTCAATTGTAGTTTTTTTTTTGTCTCATGCGGTATTCTAAAAATAAATGATATGTCATATGGTGTGAATGACACATACTTCTCTCTAAGTTTGAATTTTCTTTTTGCAGGACTGTATCACAACCCGAGCCCAGGAGATCGGGGGTTAAGACTAAACCTAACTAGTAACACACGTACTCTCGTACATATACACTTAGACCCGGTTTAAATGCACACGCACAAGGGAATTTCACATGTGCCAATACATGTACACGGAAGCTGTAGGTATCAAACCAAAACTTGAGACATGTATCAAACCATAACCAGAGACATACACTAAAACAAAATAATGTATATACAAAAGTTTACATAAAGTTCCGAGTTATATAAACTGGGTCAAAATACAAGGTATAAAGATCATGACTAAACCCAAAATTGTACTGAGATCCCAAAATGAGGAAGACCTATATGCAAGTATGATAGTGTCGCGCTCCGACGGAGTGATCACATACACTCCTCTAGTCTGGATGGACATCGAGGGTCTCCCTAGGAGTCTGATTGACCAACGAGGGGTCGGTCGAGGGATCTGAGCCTGTAACACCAAGAACAACTCATGAATACAACAATTCAGCAAAGTATAAACATCGACAAGTTAACGCATGTTGTATCTAACAAAATAAAGTAACAACTGATAAATCATAGAGTTTCAAATTCGTATACTAGGCAATTGTGCGTTCAAATGAAGCATGCTAGCAGAATCAATATTTACATGATGCATACATAACTTGGTAACTACTACATTTGCTATATTCTCCCAAAAAAGGATCTTACATACATACTGAGAACACCATCGACCGGGCCAGGTACGAATGGGTCTCGGGTTCCTGGGGTCTGGAAGCCCCAAGACATATACTCACCGCAGTGGTGTTATATATACTACGCCAAATTCAACCCCGTCGGGTATCCTAAGGCTAAGGCTGAGTAGTACCTGACCATATGGAGTCAATGAAATACTAGAACTTGAGTAAACCATGCGTATCATATCAAACATATAGCATACGTTCCAAACATACGTGTAACTCATACGTACAAAACTAAAGGTATCATACTGGACATGTCAAGCATAATGGATTAAATATAACGAAAACATAGTGAACATGGTCAAACAAACCAAAGTTATCATAGCAAATGGGCATATCGACCTAAACAAACTATACAAAAGCATGGAGGCCAATAAATGTAAATTAAGATGTCATGTAACTCATTATTACTCGAATCAAGAACATTTACTAGCCAATTCTAATTTAGTCATCTAGTGTTTCTAAGCATGCATGATGATGTAGTTTTAAGTTATTCGATACATAGTTGTCTTCTATAAGTGTTGCATTGTATTCAGGAAAGTGTATCGAAGTCCCTTAAACAACACCCATGGGGAGGTGCTTAACATTAAACGACATACACGAATGAGTCTCAACCCTCAAGACTATTCATGAAATTCTCATTTTTCCACTGGGCAGGGTAAGGGTCACCAATATTCTAATGTGTAGGTCCTACAAAGTCTAATTCATACCTGCCCTTTTATTGGAACAACTTCCTTACATAATTCACGAGCCATAGGGCCTGGAATATAGCTTAAAAGGTTCCTTGGTTGGTGTAAAGGGTCGGAGAATATAAATGGATACAAAAGTTTTTAGTGTATAGATTTCATTTCTTGAAGCAGAGCAGTTCAAGACCAATCGGTCAGTCAGGAAGCCCGACCGGTCGAATTTCGGTTCTGGCTGTGTCCGATCTGTTGGCTTTGAAGCCTGACCGGTCGAACAGTCTACCCTGTTATAGAACGGTTGAACTGAATTGAATGTTCGCATTAAACAACAAATATGAAGACGATACTAAGGCAAGGGGCTGTAATTCACACCACACACATGCATAAGCGGAAACGAGACTAAGAGCAATCACCATATACCAATATGTGTTCAATTAGATCATGCTTATACTTGCCTCAATTGAGTTCTAATACGCAAACGGTTGTCCTAGAGCTCAAATTCGATGTCTAAACACGATTCAAATCTACCATGCATGAGAGAAAAAGAGAGAGACAGTGAGCACAAGCCATGGCTGACAAGAAGAAAAGGGAGAAGGAGAAAACCAAAAACCCAAGCATACCTTAAGCCACACAAGAAGAAAGTAAAGAAGGAGTACACAAATCCCCCTTGCTCGGCTCGATCAAGAAGAAGGAGAAAGGGAGTTAAGCAACGAAGAAGGAAGAAGAAATCGAGAGGAGAAAAAGAGGAACGTTAAGAGAAAAAAAAAGGTTGGTGGTTGTCTTCTTATATACAGAATAGCTAAACTGAATTGAATGTTCGCATTTACGAAAACAACAAATACGAAGACAATACTAAGGCAAAGGGTTGTAATTCACACCATACACATGCACAAGCGGAAACAAGACTAAGAGCAATCACCATATACCAACATGTTTTCAATCAAATCATGCTTATACTTGCCTCAATTGAGTTCTAATACAAACGGTTGTCCTAGAGCTCAAATTCGACGTTTAAACACGATTCAAATCTACCATGCATGAGAGAAAAAGAGAGAGATAGTGAGCACAGGGCGTGGCTGACGAGAAGAAAAGGGAGAAGGAGAAAACCAAAAACCCAAGCATACCTTAAGCCACACGAGAAGAAAGTAAAGAAGGAGTGCAAAAATCCCCCTTGCTCGACTCGATCAAGAAGAAGGAGAAAGGGGAGTTGAGCAACGAAGAAGGAAGAAGAAATCGAGAGGAGAAGAAGAAGAACGTTGAGAGAAAAAAAAATGTCAGTGGTTGTCTTCTTATATAAGATAAGGATAAGAGGAAATTGCAAGAAAGTCCAAACATTTATACGAATTATAGTTTAAGTCAAATGGCGGTCCAACGAAAACAAATGACGTCTTTAGCATACGAGTCAGTCATGAAAGTTGATGAGCTCAACGAAATACACGTGTTGATACCAAGATGATACATGAATGACGAGCTCATATAAAATCTAAAATTACGAAAAAGGGCTCATGTCTACCAAATATAGGTTAAACTCAACTCAATTACCTATTCATGACCCAGAACAAAACTAAAACAAAAGTAAAACACAAACAACAACAAATTTGTATTAATTAGTAGCTAAACCTGATTAAATTGGGTCAGAGTGTTACAAACTGTATGTATCTAGTATTATAATTATATCATTGTCATTCTTTCTGCAGCTTTTCTCAAGTAGTCTTCCTCTCTGAATTGCATCTATTAGATTCTAGAAAGGTATTTTCTGTAGCTCAGTGAGATGGTCTTCTGTGATTTTATACTTTACTGCCTCGAATAACTTCATGACCGATACAAGGTTTGATCTAAATTGACCATGTGGTTTTTTTTAGTCTTCTTTTTATCTCTCTTTGCTATGCTTTTCCTCTTCTTTAGCATTTTGGCTGCCTAAACACAATGTATAAATGTTTTGAAAAATAAATATGAAGTATAAGTATGACATCCTTGAATAAGTTCCAAATAATGTAAGAGAATTTTAACTAAGTTCATCATATATGAAGAGATATAACATCACAATTATAGACCCACCATTTATAGTATTTTTGCAAAAAATATCAGATGGGTCTGCTATCAATTTTAAGTTTATAGGGAATGAAATTTGAAATAGAGTTTTAAAATAAAATGGGTTGAAACTGACATAAGTTTTAGATGTTTTAATAATGTAGTAATAAAAGTCATATAAATTTATATGAGTGTATGATTCTGGCATAGATTCTTGGCTATGAGGAATGAATGCCAGATAAAATTATTTGAGAGTATAGTAAGATTGATACAAAACTCATATAATGTTAATCAACTCTCCTATTTGCATTCTTAAAACTCATTTACAATCTTCATCACAAGGTAACATTGTACAACTGTTCCCCACATTTGTTAACAGATATACAGAATGACCTTGTGATGTTTTGTTGGTTACATGATCCAACAGCATAATCATAGAAACTCATATAATATTATATGACCTTTCGAATTTACCTTTGAAACTCATATAAAATATCGATTGTAATTGTCACAACCCGAGCCCAAGAGTTCGGGGGTTAGCAAAAACCAAACCGATGACACACGTACTCCCGTGCTTGTGCACGTAGACCTGGTCTAAATGCACACGCACAAGGGAAGGTTCACATGTGCCAAACATGTACGCGGAAGCTGTATATGTCAAAACATCACACGAAACAATGCAAGAAGAGAATACGAAAACAGAATGGACATATATAGATAAAGGTTTTACAAAATGAAACAAAATAAACATGTACAAATCATGATAGAATCCAATCGTGACAAATCTCAAAATGATGATGACTCATGCAATGATGTCCAGGGCGCTCTCCGATGGAGTGATTACATCCACTCCTTTAGTCCTGATGGGACCTCGGGGGCCTCACTTGGAGTCTAGTCGACCGACGAGGGGTCGGTTTGGGTATCTGAGCCTGCAACACCAAAGACAACTCGTGAATACAACGATTCAGCAAAGTATAAGCCATAACAAGTTAACACATGTTGTGTCTAATAGAATAAAGAACATTATGAAAATCATAACAGGGCACATTCGTATACTAAGCTTTCGTGCAAGAAAGAAATATACCATGTGAATCAATGTATACATGCTGTCTGCATAACTAGTTGGCGAATACATTGCCATATGCTCCCAAAAGAGGGATCTTATATCCGTACAAAGAACACCATTGACCGGGCTAGGGTATGAATGGGTCTCGGGTTCCTGGGGTCCAGATTTCCCAAGACGTTTCCTTACTGTAGCAAAGCCATGAAAACTACACCAAATTCACTCCGTCGGGATCCTAAGGCTGAGCCTAAGTAGTGCCTGAACATACAGAGTCAATCTTGGAAACCCTGAGTAGATCGTGACAAGCATATCCTGCGTGCATATCTGAGATCATGTCTTATACGTGTAAACTTGATAACATACATACATACATACTCAAGTTGGACACATAGTACGACTTTCGACGTTACATGCAATGATCTTGCTATAGAGTGGAGATCAATGATCAAAATACAACATGTGATGCAAGCAAATCATGGTATATCGAATCACGTTCATTTACTAGCGAATTCTACTCTAATTATCCAATGTTTTTAACCGTGCATGATGATATAGTTTTAAGGTATCTGCTGCACCGTTGTCTAGTGTTGCATTGTATCAGTTGGTGCACCGAAGTCCCTTGAACCAACATCCATGGGGAGGTGCTTAACAACTGGATGATGAACATGAATGATTCACAGCCCTCGAGATCATTCACGCATTTTATCATGTTCGATTGGGTAAGTCGAAGTTGCTTACCTTCTACTTTAAAGGCCCTACAGGTCTCCTTCCTTTCCTATCTTTCTTACTGCTCATGTCAGCCAGCTCAGCCGTAGGTAACCCTACGGCTTAACCGTACGCTTCTTACGGCTTAGCCGTAGAAGTCTGCACGGCTTAGCCGTGGCTGAACAGTAAAGAAGTCGCAGAATTGCATACTCTTAGTTAATTTCAGGTGTCACCCTATATTGATCTACGGTTGGGTTCACGGTTAGGTCACGGCTTAGCCGTAGCGTGTTTTACGGCTTAGCCGTAGCACATTTCATGGCTTAACCGTGAATGCACTGGGTCAATTTCTGAATTGAATATAGAAGAACGGGGACATCGCCAAAATATCAAAAACACATCTAAAAGAAGGAAATGAACTCAAATTGGGCTGTAAATATGTTTTCCCTGCAAACTCATGAGAAGTAACTAAAATCAAGCAAATACCAACATGGGTTCATACATATTATGCTTATACTTGCCTTAATGGAGTTCAAACACAACAATTGTTGTCCTTGGGGCTCAATTCACATCCACACTCTCATAACTATCATGCATGCATGAGAAAAAGAAAGGGAATTCATGAGTACAGTCATAGGAAACGAGAGGAAGGAGATGAGGGAGATGGGAAGGACCTAGCACTCACCTCAATCTTACACCAAGGGATGAAAGAATACAAATTCCTTTTTTTTTGGCTTGATGGTGGAAAAGATTCGAGGGAGAGAGAGAGAGAGAGAGAGAGAGAAAGAGACGAACATGAGAGAAGAGAGTGAAAGAGAGTGAGTTGGTGGAATGGCTTTATATAAGATAAGATTAAATTTCAATTTCACAAACAAGTCCAAAGGTTCTGGTTAATTACAATTCGAGTCAAATACGGGTCCAACGGAATCATACGACATCGGTTGCAATCCACATAGTTATGAACGTTAATGGGCTCAACGAAAGACATATGTTGATACCAAGATGATGCGAAAATGACCATGTATTAGAAAAGATAAAATTACGAAAAAGGGCTTGGTCTACCTAGTCCAGGTCAAACTCAACCCAACTACCTATCCATGACCTGCAATGAAATCAAAACAAAAGCAAAACACAATTAAAAACGGAAGTAACATTAATTAGTCGCTAAACAAGGTCAAGCTAGGTCGGAGTGTTACATCCTCTCCTGCTTGAGAATCATTCCGTCCTCGGAATGAACACACACTCATACCTGCGTAAACAGATTGGGATACTGTCGCGCCATCTACTCTTCTAACTCCTATGTAGCTTCATCGGGACTGTGATGCTCCCATAGCACTTTGACCCATCGAATTGTCCTGGTGCGTAAGATCTGCTCTCGGGTTCCCACGATATGAAGCGGTCGCTCAACGTATGTAGTATTCGGCTGAATTTGAACATCGTTGTAACGAATGACATGGGAAGGGTCATGAACATATTTCTGAAGCATCGAAACGTGGAAAACGTCATGCACTCCTGAAAACGTCTTGGGAAGAGCTAATCGGTATGCCAGATCACCAATCCTACTCTTGATCTCGAACGGTCCGATATATCGTGGAGCTAACTTACCTTTCTGGCCGAAACGGATCATACCTTTCATCGGCGAGACCTTCAGAAAAACCCACTCACCAACTTGAAACTCTAATGGTCTTCTGCGAGTATCTGCATAACTCTTCTGTCTCGATCGAACAACTTTCAAATTCTTAATTGCTTTCTGTACTTTCTCTGTAGTTTCGGCTATGATCGTCGGTCCATGAAAACTCCGAGTTCCAACTTCTTCCCAACATACTGGGCTTCTACATTTGCGTCCGTACAAAGCTTCATATGGCGCCATCCCAATACTCTCGTGGAAGCTGTTATTGTAGGCGAATTCACACAACGATAGATGGATATCCCACTCTTTCTCATAGCTCAACACACTGGCTCGTAATATGTCCTCCAAGGTCTGAATCGTCCGCTTTGATTATCCATCCATCTGTGGGTGATATGTCGTGCTGAAGCTCAATTTTGTACTCATAGCCTCTTGGAATGCTCGACAGAATGACGAAACGAAACGACTGTCACGGTCGGATACAATCGATACGGGCGTACCATGGAGCCTGACAATCTCATCCACGAACTTCCTCGCCATCTCTGAAAACGTCATACCCTTCCGAAATGGGATGAAATGGGCTGACTTCGTCAATCGATCTACAAATACCCAAATGGCGTTATTCTTCTTACTCGTCGGAAGTAACCCCGAAATGAAGTCCATGGTGATGTGTTCCCACTTCCATTTCCGTATATGCAAAGGATGCAACGAGCTTGGAGGTCTCTAATGATCTGCTTTCACCCTTTGGCATGTCAAGCATCGCACAACAAACCCTACACTTCTCTTTTCATATTGTTCCACTAGAAGCGATCTTTCAGATTCCAATACATTTTTATGCTGCCTGGGTGCATCGCATATCTGGCATAGTGTGCTTCGTTCATCAATTTCTCTCTGAAATCATCAACTACTGGGACACACAATCTGTTCCGAAAATAGAGCACACCATCCTCCACTCTGAAATTAGGTCTATCTCCAATGTGGTCAGAATGCGCTTCAAAGTGAGATCTTCTAATTGCCTGGCTTTCATCTGTTGAATCATCTCCAGCTGAAAAACTAGCGTACTAGCCAAAGTCATATACTTATCCACTAGTTTCACCTCAACAGGTAGATCATGGAATATCAAAAGAAAATTGCTTAACATCTGTACAGACTTTGCTTTCCTGTTCAGTGCATCTACCACCACATTCCTTTTTCCTAGCTGATATTTGATTGGGAAGTCATAATCTTTGATGAGCTCAAGCCATCTGCGCTATCTTATGTTCAGCTCCTGCTGCGTGAATAAGTACTATAAACTGTGATGATCGGAATGTACCTCAAATCTCACACCATACAAATAATGTCTCCAAAGCTTCAATGCAAACACGATGGCTGCCAGTTCTAAATCATGGGTGGCATAATTCTTCTCATGTTCTCAGAGCTGTCTCGATCCATAAGCAATTACCTTCCCGTGCTGCATCAACACACAGCCTAGACCAACTCGAGAAGCATTTGAATATATCACGAACCCTTCACTACCATCTGGTAAGGCTAACACTGAGCTGTAGTCAACTTCTCTTTCAATGTCCGGAAACTGGCTTCACACTCCTCAGTCCAGTCAAAAAGCACATTCTTCTTGGCCAACTTCGTCAAAGGAGAGGAGATTTTAGCAAAATCCTGGACAAATCGACGATAGTAACCTGCTAGACCAAGGAAACTCTGAACTTCTATTACTGTCTTAGGGCTAGGCCAATTCACAACTGCCTTTACTTTCGATGGATCAACTGCAAATCCCTCTCGTGAAATGATATGACCCAAAAATGCCACCTGTTCAAGCCAAAAATCACATTTCGACAACTTGGCAAACAGACGATGCTCTCTCAGCAATGTAAAGGCTCTTCTCAAATGCTCCTTATGCTCCTCGGCTGACTTCAAGTAGATCAAAATATCATCAATGAAAACAACTACGAACTGGTCCAAGAAAGGAGGCAAAATCTGATTCATCGAAGCCATAAACGCTGCAGATGCATTGGTTAGGCCAAAAGGCATCACGAGGAATTTATAATGTCCATACCGAGTCCTGAAGGCAGTTTTAGGGATGTCATCTTCCTTTACCCTCAACTGGTGATATCCCGATCTCAAATTAATCTTCGAGAAATAAGCTGCACCCTGAAGTTGATCAAACAACTCATCAATCCGAAGGAGGTATACTTATTCTTTATAGTCACTTTGTTCAGCTGTCGATAGTTTATGCACATCCGAAGAGTACCATCCTGCTTTTTGACAAACAATACTGGCACTCCCCAAGGTGAGATGCTCGGGCGAATAAAACCCTTGTCCAGAAGCTCCTGCAATTGCTTTTTCAACTCTGACAATTCAGCTGGGGCCATGCGATACGGAGCTTTACTGATCGGTGCTGTGCCTCGCGCAAGGTCAATGGGAAACTCGACGTCTCGAACCGGGGGTAGGTCTGGCACATCGTCCGAAAAGACATCTGGGAAATCACAGACCACCTGAATCTCACCTAACTGCTTCATCTCTTTCTGCTCTGAGATAAAAGCAATGAAGCCTTCACACCCTTTGTGAATCAAGCGATCCGCCTTGCACGTAGAAATCACACGCCTGGGGCATCTCTTCTTACTGCCCTAGAAACGGAAGCTCTTGCCTATATTGAAGAAGATCGTCCTGTTATAACAATTAACACAGGCACGATATCGAGCGAGTCAATCCATTCTAAGGATCACGTCGAAGTCTAGCATCGACAGCAGGATCAAATCAACGGGCAACTGATGACCCACAATCTGCACGTCGCAATGGGGGCAGTATACACTACACTCCACTCGTTTGCCAACTGGGGTGGATACAACCAACACATATAGCAACGACTTCGGCAGCTGCTGTAACCACTCAGCAAAATGAGGTGCTACGTATGACCGCGTAGACCCCGGATCAAACAATGCTAACGCCTCAACCTACGAAATCAAAACAGTACTTTCAACCACCTGTGGGTCCTCAGCACTCTCGTGGGTAGCAGCACGTACGAGCTGTCTGAGGTGGTTGTCTCGGGCCTGGATGAGCTGACTGGGACTTGCTTGGGGTTGTAGATACACTGGATCGGCCAGAAGCTGCACCTGCGGTAGTACTGGATGGTGGAGGCTGAGAAGCCTTATATCGAGGACAACTGACCATCATATGCTCCTTGGAACCACAGATGAAGCAAGCGCCTGTCTTCCTCCAACATACTTCGGACTCGTGGCCTTTGCCACAATGCTCACAGGTCAAACTGGCGGAACTGGAAGTACCCTGCTGGCCTCGCATCTTCTTCTCTACTTGCCCCCGTGCACTGAATGGTGGCTGACGCTTAGGATCAATGGCTCTTTCATCTTGGTGGATGGCCTCAACAGAATAGGCCCTGTCCACTGCATCATCAAACATAGCCGGGTGCTGGAAAGCAGTCATTTGGTGCATGTACCGGGGATGCAGACCTTTAACGAATCGGTTCACTTTCCTTTCATCGGTATTGATCATATCTGGAGCGAAATGCGACAACTGGGTAAACTTATTCACATACTCTGCCACGGTCGTCTGTTGCTGACGGAGGGTTAAGAACTCGACTTCCTTGGCTCTATGTATATGAGCCGGCATAAACTTCCTCTGAAACTGTTTCTTAAATGTCTCCCACATAGTAACGCTGGGCATGTCTCTGTACGAGTCCTTCACGCTCTTCCATCAGGTCTTTCCGACATCTCTGAACATAAAGGCTGTTAATCAGACCCTCTGCCTGTTCGTGCATACTACGGTCTCAAATACATCCTCTGTCTGCTCTAGCCACTGTTCCGCTTTAAGTGGCTCTTCCATCTCGTAGAACTCCGTAGCTCCTCGCTTGCAAAATTTATCGTAGAGGGCATTTGGGTCGTTCTCTCTTGGTTGAAAGACTACCTGTTGGTCCACATGCGACTGAGCTGGTGCATAGCTTTGCCTATCTAACATGGCCATGACCTATGCCTGCAAATTCTGCATAGACTGTGACTGAGCCTGTATGGACTGGAATAGCATAAGGACGCGCTCAACGGTGCTTATTGCCTGTGGTGACGGTACGGAACCGCTTTCGTTATTTCTGGCATTATGCTGAAGACCTGAACCTGACGCCATATCCTGTAAAATGGGAAAGGGTAAGACACAAACACAAAACATTTCTACCCAACTATTCCCCAAAATCTAGAAAAGCACAAAGGGAGATAATTGTATCCTCACCACGTTTCTACATGCCTACATGCTTATCATCTAGAGCAAAGACGCTCTGATGCCATACAATACGTATGTCACAACCTGAGCCTAGGAGTTCGAGAGTTAGCAAAAGCCAAACCGATGACACACGTACTCCCGTGTCTGTGCACGTAGACCTAGTCTAAATGCACATGCACAAGGGAAAGTTCACATGTGCCAAACATGTACGCGGAAGCTGTAGATATTAAAACATCATACTAAACAATGCAAGAAGAGAATACGAAAACAGAACGGACATATATAGATAAAGGTTTTACAAAATGAAACAAAATAAACATGTACAAATCATGATAGGATCCAATCGTGACAAATCTCAAAATGATGACCACTTATGCAATAATGTCCAGGGCACTCTCCAATGGAGTGATTACATCCACTCTTCTAGTCCTGATGGAACCTCGGGGGCCTCACTTGGAGTCTGGTCGACCGACGAGGGGTCGGTCTGGGTATTTGAGCCTGCAACACCAAAGACAACTCGTGAATACAACGATTCAGCAAAGTATAAGCCATAAGTAGATCATGACAAGCATATCCTGCGTGCATATCCGAAATCATGTCTTATACGTGTAAACTTGATAACATACATACATACATACTCAAGGTGGACACATAGTACGACTTTCGATGTTACATGCAATGATCCTGCTACAGAGTGGAGATTAATGATCAAAATACAACATGTCATGCAAGAAAATTATGGTATATCGAATCACGTTCATTTACTAGCCAATTCTACTCTAATTATCCAGTGTTTCTAACCATGCATGATGATGTAGTTTTAAGGTATCCGCTGCACCGTTGTTTAGTGTTGCATTGTATTAGTTGGTGCACCGAAGTCCCTTAAACCAACACCCATGGGGAGGTGCTTAACAATTGGATAACGAGCATAAATGATTTGCAACCCTCGAGATCATTCACGCATTTTATCATGTTCCATTGGGTAAGTCGAAGTTGCCTACCTTCTACTTTAAAGGTCCTACAGGTCTCCTTCCTTTCCTATCTTTCTTACTGCTCATGTCAGCCAGCTCAGCCGTAGGTAACCCTACGGCTTAACCATAAGCTTCTTACGGCTTAGCCGTGGCTAAGCTATAGAGAAGTTGCAGAATTGCATACTCTCAGTTAATTTCAGGTGTCACCCTGTATTGATCTACGGTTGGGTTCACGGTTAGGTCACGGCTTAGCCGTAACGTGTTTTACGGCTTAGCCGTAGCACATTTCACGGCTTAACCGTGAATGCACTGGGTCGATTTCTGAATCAAATACAGAAGAATGGGGACGTCACCAAAATATCAAAAACACATCCAAAAGGAGGAAATGAGCTAAAATTGGGCTGTGAATATGTTTTCCTTGCAAACTCATGAGAAGTAACCAAAACCAAGCAAATACCAACATGGGTTCATACATATTATGCTTATACTTGCCTTAATGGAGTTCAAACACAACAATTGTTGTCCTTGGGGCTCAATTCATGTCCACACTCTCACAACTATCATGCATACATGAGAAAAAAAAAGGGAATTCATGAGTACAATCGTAGGAAACGAGAGAAAGGAGATGAGGGAGATGGGAAGGACCTAGCACTCACCTCAATCTTACACCAAGGGATGAAAGAGTACAAATTCCTCTTTTGTTGGCTTGATGGTGGAGAAGATTCGAGAGAGAGAGAGAGACGAACGTGAGAGAAGAGAGTGAAAGAGAGTGAGTCGGTGGAATGGCTTTATATAAGATAACATTAAAGTTCAATTTCACAAACAAGTGCAAAGGTTATGGCTAATTACAATTCGAGTCAAATCTCAGTCCAACGGAATCATATGACATCGGTTCCAATCAACATAGTTATGAACGTTAACGTACTCAACGAAAGACACGTGTTGACACCAAGATGATGCGAAAATGACCATGTCTTAGAAAAGATAAAATTACGAAAAAGAGCATGGTCTACCTAGTTGAGGTCAAACTCAACCTAACTACCTATCCATGACCCGCAACGAAATCAAAACAAAAGCAAAACACAATTAAGAACGAAAGTAACATTAATTAGTCGCTAAACGAGGTCAAGCTGGGTCAGAGTGTTACAATAATGAAGCCTACTTCCTACATGTCAACTAAGCAAATTTACATGAGATTAATAAATGATGAAATGAAAAATAGACATTGAAAGTGCAATAACTAGATCTCACCAAGTCCTAGAGGGGGGGTGAATAGGACTATTAAAAATTTCTTTTCAAAACTTAGATGTTATTAAAGAACAAACTGAAAGATTATTAAAATTGAGAGAGATAATCAGAGTTGTGAGTGTCTAGAAATGTAACTAGAGCAATAGAGATGTAGCATATAAAAGATCATCAACTCAAGTGACAAGAAAGCAAGGCAACATCCACACACAACAAACAATAAACACAATGATTTATAGTGGTTCGGTCCTAGACCTACATCCACTCTCAAGAGCAATCTCTCTTGGTTCCACTAAATGAGAGGTACTCACATAACATACACCTCTTGCAACAATTTTTGATGCGGTGGTTTGTCTTCCACCAATTAGAGTTTTTTTGATCAGGTGGTTGATCCTTGATCTAGTCCACCAATTACAACAATTTTTGATGCGGTGGTTTGTCTTCCACCAAATACAGCAATATGAATTGAAATATTAAAGAACACCTAAACAAGGAATTGAGTACCTTGGTTTTGAGTGGTGCTCTTGATGCTTGAAGACTACCTCCAAGCTTTGGCCTCTTGTTCTTGCTCCTTGGTGATGAAGATCTTCAGATGTGAGCTCAACCAAGGGAAGAGGTTCCAAGAGGGTTTGGAAGGCTAAGGTATTCTCTCAGATTTGAAGAAGCCTTTCCTAAGTCACCAACTACTCTACTTGTAACAATAATGGCACTCTTTGATGTTGTAGAGTAGGTGGTTGTGGGAGCTTTGAAGATGATTTTAATGGAGGTGCAAAGGCTCAGCTATACTAGTGATTTTCTCAGCAATTAATTCAGTAGTTGGAGCAAGGGAGAGGTCCTCTTTAAATACAGATGAGCTCCAACGGATAGTTCTACGGCTTAGAACAGAATGGTCTACGGCTTAGCCGTAAGATCTGACAACATCCAACGGCTAGTTTGACCAGATTCAGCACAAATTCCTTCTTACGGTTAGGCCTACGGCTTAGCCGTAAATTCTTATACGGCTTAGCCGTGAGCACCTTTCGGCCTAGCCGTGGGTCAGCCGTAAGCTCAAATTTCCCAGAAACAGCTCTCTGGAGAGTGGCCCGTAATCTTTACGGCTTAGCCGTGAATAACCTTACGGCTTAGCCGTGAAGGCCTTTCGGCTTGGCCGTAAGGTCAACCGTAAGCATAATATGGCCAAGTACACTCTCTGGATTGTGACCCGTAGATTTTACGGCTTAGCCGTGAAACCCACTACGGCTTAGCCGTAACATTTTTCGGTGTAGCCGTAGAACAAAAAGGCTTCAAAATACACTGTCTGGAAAGTGAGCCGTAGTATCTACGGCTTAGCCGTGGTCCAAGCCGTAGAACAAAACAGGGTGTTTGAAAAACCTAATTTTCTAGTTTGTTTTCAAGGACACTTAGGGATCACAAATACCTTATCCCTTGGCACTCACAGATGATATTCTTTGATGTTGAACTTCTTTGCTTAGTCTTCATTGATAGGTTTTCCTTGAATGGTCTTGAACTAGCTTGAACTTCTTTGAACTTGACTTGATCTTCAATGAACTTCCGAGGTGAACTACATCGTTCTTGAATCGAACTACACTTTGGTCACGTAATTGACAACACACTTTTCCAATGACACTAACAATCTCCCCCTTTGCCAATTTCGTGACAAAATTACATAATGTGAAGAAGATACAACATTTAAACTCAGCAATTGAGATACACAAAGTATTACATCAGTGAATACACCTTAAGCACCCACATCTACATACACAACACTTTGAAACTCCCCCTTTGACGATGCTTAACCTGCAAACAAGGCTGCAAACACAATCTACTAGAAAGGTGGGAAGTTAGAAAGCTCCCGCTAAACACATGCATACCATTCTCCCCCTTTTTGGCATAAGATTGACAAAGAGATAAAGCATAATTGAGAACAGAAATGCACACAAAGAGAAACAATGGCTATATTAGATGTAGAAATGAAGTACAACCAGAGCAAAACAATACATCACCCATAAGCATACATGAGATAACAATTAAGACTAACAGGTGAGGTACAACCATTTCTCAAAATACAAACAAAACAACAAGAACAGTCATCAATCCGAAGGAGGAGAAGGGGAAGGAATCGCCACATCGTCGCGCCGGCAGCTCTTGGAGATCTTAGACAAGTACTGAAATGATTTCTTCAAGAGCTTCTCCATCTTAGTTTGCCTCTGTTCGAGGGCGGCCAAACGAGCTTCAAACGAAGACGAGGAAGAAGCCGGGGGAGGAACCGGAACCGGTGAAGTGGCAGAGGGTGCTGCAGAAGGAGACGCAACCGGTGAATCTTCTTCGTCGCCGGAGTCAGGAAGTTGGGGACCGGCTGCCTGCTGTTTGGAGAATCGCATGTTCTGGATGTTAACGGTCCCAAAGGTGGGGTGAGACTCAGGAGCCTCATCGGTAGGTAAAGTGACCCCACACTGCGAGGCGAGGCGAGTCATGAGATACCCAAAGACGCATGCATTGGTGCCCCTGCCTGGGCACTGCCAAAAACGAATGATGGTGGCACAGATGAGCGATGGAAGACATACTCGGACCCCCATGTGGACGGAATAGAGGACATTCACCATGAACGGGGTGAGGTCAGAGAAGTTCCCCCGCCGAGGATAAATGTTATAAGTGAAGATGGCATGCAGGATCCGGTAGTGAGGAAGCAATGAGACGGCAGGAAGGAACCCCTTGGCCTTCCATGGTATGGAGGCACCACATAGGGCGAAAGTGGCAGTGTGTCTCTCTTCTTCGGATAGAGAATCCGAGATGACCGAAGGAGAATCAGAGAGAGGCACACATAACAGAGAGGAGATGATGGCAGGGGTAATGGTGTTCGTGCCATCACTGAACCCAATGTCAAAGGACATGGTGTCTATCGATGCATGGGAGATAGATGCATACATGGTACGCACAATGGAGGGGAAGCCAGGACCACCCCACTTCAGAATGTTTTCCCACCCAACATGAGCGAGAAGTGTGTGTACTCCGTAGGCCTCAACAGCTAGGATGTTAACATCCCGCTCGACAGTGATGGGTCTCGAAAAGAAAGACCGATCACTAGTGGGCTCCCGTGGGACCAAGACCCGGGGAGAGGGTGGAGAGGGCGGTCGAGCCCGGGAGGAGCTACCGGAGGCGCGAGGCCTCTTACCCGGAGGGTAGGCATTCTTGGAGCACGGAGGCATAGTGAGACACAGAAAGCAGGTCACAGACCACAAACAGGGGAAAAAGGACACAGAGTACAGAAAACGAATGAAACAGTGAGGAAACAAACAAGAGAGAGAAAGGAGAACAATACCGAACCAAAATAGAGGAGGACGCCGGAGAAGGATGACGGAGAAGGAGGGCGCCGGAGAAGGAGGCCGGAGAAGGAGGTTGCCGAATATAGATGAGGAAGAGAGGGATGGTGCCGGAAGAAAAAGACAGAGAAAGGAAGAAATAGGAGGACACCGGAGGAGGGAGACCGGAGGGGAAAGACGCCGGAGAAAGGGAGGAGGAAGATGCCGGAAAAGGAGCACGCCGGCAAGGAAGGAGGAGGAGGAAGGCGCTGGAGGGGAAGACCGGAGGAAAAAAAAAACGAGAGAAGAAGGAAGGCGAGACGGGAGCAGAACGAAAGAAGAGGAACAGTCGGATTAAAAAGATCTCGGCGCGCAGAACGAGGGACCGTACGGCTTAGCCGTAGAGTGTTTTACGGCTCAGCCGTAAACCCGTACGGTTTAGCCGTAAAGTGGTGTACGGCTTAGCCGTAGACCCTGGGCAAAAACACAATTTAATCCAAACAGCAAACACCAATAGATTTCCTTAAATTTTCAAATTTTAACACATCAAGAGGTTTAGTTAAGATGTCTGCAAGTTGTTTTTCAGTCTGAATATATTCGAGCTCAATGATTCCTTCTTCAACCAATTTTCTAATGAAATGATGTCGAATATCAATGTGTTTGGTGCGAGAGTGCTGGACCGGATTTTTAGAAATGTGTATGGCACTCGTGTTATCACAATACAAGCTCATTATACCTTGTGTAATGCCATAGTCCATAAGCATCTGCTTCATCCACAAGAGTTGAGAACAGCAGCTTCCGGCAGCTATGTATTCAGCCTCGGCAGTGGAGAGAGATATCGAATTTTGCTTTTTACTATGCCAAGCTACTAGACAATTTCCAACATAAAAACAGCCGCCACTTGTGGATTTTCTATCATCTAAGTTTCCTGCCCAATCAGCATCTGAGTATCCAGCAATGGAGGATGAGGAGTCATGAGGATACCACAGACCATATTCAGTTGTATCGGCAATGTACTTAATGATTCTTTTTACAGCAGTCAGATGAGATTCTTTGGGATCTGCTTGATATCGAGCACATGCTCCCACGCTAAATGCTATGTCTGGCCTACTTGCAGTAAGGTACAACAAGCTACCAATCATACTTCTATATAGGCTAGAGTCAACCCCTTTCCCATTTGCATCTTTAGTAAGTTTGATGGTTGTACTCATGGGGGTTTTGACATGTTTCCCAGTCATTAGACCAAATCGTTTCACCAGTTCTTTAGCATACTTGGACTGGGAAATGAAGATGCCATCACGTAATTGTTTGACTTGTAGGCCTAAGAAGAAATTTAATTCGCCAACCATACTCATTTCGAATTCAGATTGCATTAGATTAGCGAACTAAGTAGACAAGTCATTAGATGTGGAACCAAAGATGATATCATCTACATATATTTGCGCTATTAACACTGACTTTCTTGTCTTTTGAATAAAAAGGGTTTTATCAATACTACCTCTTTGAAAATCATTGTCTAACAAGAATTTTGTCAACCTTCCATACTAAGCACGTGGTGCTTGTTTAAGACCATACAAAGCTTTCTTCAGTCTAAACACATGATCGGGGAATTTTGAGTCTATAAAACCTTTAGGTTGTTCAACATACACTTCCTCATTCAAAATTCCATTTAGAAAAGCATTCTTAACATCCATTTGAAACAATTTGAACTTCAAAAAACAAGCAATAGATAGTAAGATTCTAATTGATTCTAAACGAGCAACTGGAGCAAAGGTCTCGTCAAAGTCAATACCTTCAATTTGAGAATATCCCTGCGCTACCAACCTAGCTTTGTTCCTAACAATAACTCCATTTTCATCAAGTTTATTTTTGAAGATCCATTTAGTGCCTATCACATTTTTATCCTTTGGTCTAGGAACTAGGTACCAAACATCACTTCTTGTAAACTGATTCAATTCTTCTTGCATAGCTTTTATCCAATCATTGTCTGAAAAGGCTTCATCAACTCCGGTAGGTTCTAAAACGGAAGTAAAGCACAAGTGGCTCATAATGTTCTCCAATTGTTTCCTAGTTTTTACACCTGTTAGAGGGTCACCAATAATCTGATCTATAGGATGATCTTTTACATTCACCAAATTTTCAGTAGTGATAGGTGCATCAGTTTTTATTGTGGATTGTGTGGGTTCAATCATCGAGGGCACTTCCACTTCATCAACATTGTCGGACATTGTGGATTCATCATCTATAATGACATTTATTGACTCTTGAATGACTCCGGTTCTCATATTTAGAACACGATAGGCTCGACTCCTTGTTGAATAGCCTAAAAATATACTTTCATCACTTTTTGAGTCAAATTTACTCAGTTGTTCTCTATCCTTCAAGATGTAACATTTGCTTCCAAAGACCTTAAAATATTTTACATTTGGTTTCTTCCCATGCCACAATTCATAAGCTGTCTGATTTGTACCAGTCCTAAGATAAACTCGGTTGATGATGTAGCAGCTAGTATTAACAGCTTCGGCCCACAAATCTCTAGGAAGATTCTTACTATGGAGCATGACTGTGGCCATATCTTGGAGAACTCTATTTTTTCTTTCAGCCACCTCATTTTGTTGTGGAGTTTTGGGTGCTGAATATTCATGATGAATCCCATATTTCTCACAAAATTTGTCAAATTGATCATTCTCAAATTCTCCACCATGATCACTTCTGATTCGGGCTACTGAAGTACCTTTTTCATTCTGAATTTGTTTTACAATCCTTTTAAATTCTCCAAAGGCTTCAGATTTTTCTCTCAAGAATGCCACCCAAGTGAATCTAGAGAAATCATCTACCATAACAAGAAAGTACCTTTTCTTACCTCGACTCTCCTTTTTAGTTGGTCCAACCAAGTCCATATGAATAAGTTCTAGAGGTCGAGTAGTTTTCATAGCATTCACCATTTTATGGGCACTTCTAATTTGTTTTCCTTGAAGGCACTCTCCACAGATCATCTTTTCTTGACTACTGATCTTGGGCAGTCCTTCAACATATTTGTTTAGATGGGATAAGTCTCTGTAGTTTACATGCCCAAGTCTTTGATGCCACAACTTAGCTTCATCAATACTAGTTAGTAGGCAAGAAGCAGACGATGAAGCATTTGTTTTTCCCACCACATAACAGTTATCAGAAGTTCTAAGACCTCTCAATATTATCTTTCCATTCCTTGAGATCTCACAGCTATGACTACTAAAGTTTACGGCATAATCTTTATCACAGATTTGAGATATGCTAAGTAAATTATGTTTTAACCCATCAACGCACAAAACATTCTCAAAAGGTGGTAAGTTTGGAACATTTAAAGTTCCTTTCCCAATAATTTTCGCAGTACTGCCATCACCAAAAGTAATTGTGCCTCCATTGAATTCAATCATTTTAGATAAACAAGATTTATCACCAGTCATATGTTTTGAGCATCCATTATCCAGATACCATCTTGATTGTTCTGCAGCTTTAAAAGCTGTGTGAACCACTAGATTCTTGTTTTTGGGTATCCATTTAAGTGTACTAGTAGTAGGGGTCACAGTTGATTTTTGGTGTTTCACTTGAAAAGTTTTATGTTGGGGAATAGGAATGTTTGCTCCATTCTTTTTGTATATTTCAAATTGTTTTCTTAACTTATGGACTTCTTTTAATAAATTATTCATCTTTTGGTTTAAGGGAAATGTATTTATCTGAGACTTTTGTTTTATGTTTTCAAGTTCCACTTTCTTCGTGGTGTTTTTCTCAATTTTCTGACTGATGTTACAATGAATTTTTCTTAATTTGCACTCCATTTTGAAATGACCTCTTTTTCCACAATAATGACAGAGAACATTTGACGAAACTGTATGAGTACTAGTAGATGCCTTATCCACAGTGTTTTGAGCACTAATATCTTCATCCTTTAAAGCACTTTTGACAAAAACAGTTCCGGAACTTGGAGGCTGATTAGTATTTTTGTCATATCCAAGACCAGTCATGTCTTTATAAGCTTTTCCAATTTTGAATAGTCTAATGTATTTCTCATCATTTTGAGTAAATCTGTACTCATACTTTTCTTTATACCGTTTCAGAATAGTCACTTCATTGTGGAGAGCATTATTTTCATCTTTTATTTTTAAAAAGGATTTTTCATGTTCTCTTAATTTGAGTACATTTTCTCTTTCAGTTGATAATTGAATTTTTACACTTTCGAGTTCTTTGAGCAATTCTTCCTTTTCAGCATTAATACTATCAACCTTTTCCTTTAAATTTTTAATTTTGTTTTGTTGATTGCTTACAGTTTCAACGAGCCTACATGTTCCCTCATAGAGTAGTTCATAGGAATCCGTTGTGTTGTCATTATTCTCATCATCTGAATTTTCATACTCACTCTCTGACTCACTGCCTGAGATTTATTCATTCGATATTTTAATCATTTCTTCAGAAAGATTTAAGGTGGCAGTGGTAGCCATCAGAACTGTATATTTGTCTGATTCATTTTGATGTGATTCATCTGAGTCAGAATCTGATTCAGATGAATCGTCCCAAGTGGCTACAAGATTCTTCTTTTTGTATTTTCCTTTTTGAGGACAATCGGTGGATATGTGTCCAATTTTCTTGCATCTGTAACACATAGGTTCCTTATGTTTACTTCTAGAGAGGGAACTTGACCGACCTTTGTATTTATCATTTGTGGTTTCATTTTTATACTCTTTCACCCTCTTTTTCTTAAATTGTTTCAAAAATTTTTTAGCCAAAAGGGCCACATCTTCATCCTCATCATTACTAGTTACTCCTAAGTCATCTTTAGAGGAAGATGTGTTATGAGAGGTGATAAGAGCGATTGATTTCTTTTTGTCATTATTGAATTTGAGTTCAAAGGTCTGGAGGGATCCCACTAAATCTTCAATTTTCATTTGTTCCGAATCCTTGTGTTCTTCTATAGAGGTTACCTTAGGATGGAATCTTTCCGGAAGTGATCTCAAGATTTTACTACAAATTTTACCTTCCGGAAGAGTTTCCCCAAGAGCCCACATTTCATTTACAATTTTCATGAGCTTAGTATGGAAGTCAGTAAACATTTCATTTTCTTCCATGCGAATGTTTTCGAACTGACTTGTGAGCATCTGGAGTTTAGATCTTTTGACAACTGAGGTACCCTCATAAGTTACTTCAAGGATTCTCCATGCCTGTTTTGCATTAGTGGTTGTCATGATCTTTTTAAACTCTTCTTGATTCATGGCACACACTATAGCATTGTACGCTCTAGCATTATTTTGTCTAAGATTTAGCTGAGCTTGAGACCATTTGGCTGGATCTAATGGTTTAGTGGTTGTGACACCATTTGTAGACACATCTTCAGTGGGATCCGTCCAACCATTCTCTATAGCCTCCCAAACAGCCCAGTCCATGGATTTTAAGAATGCTGTCATCCGGGCTTTCCAAAATGCATAATTTGTTCCATCGAAGAAAGGTGGTCGGGTGATAGAACTTCCTTCAGGATTCATGGTGAATCTAGCAAAAGATGGATCTACTTCAGGTTATTACACCCTTACGAAGTAACCCGCTCTGATACCAATTGAAAGTGCAATAACTAGATCTCACCAAGTCCTAGAGGGGGGGTGAATAGGACTATTAAAAATTTCTTTTCAAAACTTAGATGTTATTAAAGAACAAACTGAAAGATTATTAAAATTGAGAGAGATAATCAGAGTTGTGAGTGTCTAGAAATGTAACTAGAGCAATAGAGATGTAGCATATAAAAGATCATCAACTCAAGTGACAAGAAAGCAAGGCAACATCCACACACAACAAACAATAAACACAATGATTTATAGTGGTTCGGTCCTAGACCTACATCCACTCTCAAGAGCAATCTCTCTTGGTTCCACTAAATGAGAGGTACTCACATAACATACACCTCTTGCAACAATTTTTGATGCGGTGGTTTGTCTTCCACCAATTAGAGTTTTTTTGATCAGGTGGTTGATCCTTGATCTAGTCCACCAATTACAACAATTTTTGATGCGGTGGTTTGTCTTCCACCAAATACAGCAATATGAATTGAAATATTAAAGAACACCTAAACAAGGAATTGAGTACCTTGGTTTTGAGTGGTGCTCTTGATGCTTGAAGACTACCTCCAAGCTTTGGCCTCTTGTTCTTGCTCCTTGGTGATGAAGATCTTCAGATGTGAGCTCAACCAAGGGAAGAGGTTCCAAGAGGGTTTGGAAGGCTAAGGTATTCTCTCAGATTTGAAGAAGCCTTTCCTAAGTCACCAACTACTCTACTTGTAACAATAATGGCACTCTTTGATGTTGTAGAGTAGGTGGTTGTGGGAGCTTTGAAGATGATTTTAATGGAGGTGCAAAGGCTCAGCTATACTAGTGATTTTCTCAGCAATTAATTCAGTAGTTGGAGCAAGGGAGAGGTCCTCTTTAAATACAGATGAGCTCCAACGGATAGTTCTACGGCTTAGAACAGAATGGTCTACGGCTTAGCCGTAAGATCTGACAACATCCAACGGCTAGTTTGACCAGATTCAGCACAAATTCCTTCTTACGGTTAGGCCTACGGCTTAGCCGTAAATTCTTATACGGCTTAGCCGTGAGCACCTTTCGGCCTAGCCGTGGGTCAGCCGTAAGCTCAAATTTCCCAGAAACAGCTCTCTGGAGAGTGGCCCGTAATCTTTACGGCTTAGCCGTGAATAACCTTACGGCTTAGCCGTGAAGGCCTTTCGGCTTGGCCGTAAGGTCAACCGTAAGCATAATATGGCCAAGTACACTCTCTGGATTGTGACCCGTAGATTTTACGGCTTAGCCGTGAAACCCACTACGGCTTAGCCGTAACATTTTTCGGTGTAGCCGTAGAACAAAAAGGCTTCAAAATACACTGTCTGGAAAGTGAGCCGTAGTATCTACGGCTTAGCCGTGGTCCAAGCCGTAGAACAAAACAGGGTGTTTGAAAAACCTAATTTTCTAGTTTGTTTTCAAGGACACTTAGGGATCACAAATACCTTATCCCTTGGCACTCACAGATGATATTCTTTGATGTTGAACTTCTTTGCTTAGTCTTCATTGATAGGTTTTCCTTGAATGGTCTTGAACTAGCTTGAACTTCTTTGAACTTGACTTGATCTTCAATGAACTTCTGAGGTGAACTACATCGTTCTTGAATCGAACTACACTTTGGTCACGTAATTGACAACACACTTTTCCAATGACACTAACAATCTCCCCCTTTGCCAATTTCGTGACAAAATTACATAATGTGAAGAAGATACAACATTTAAACTCAGCAATTGAGATACACAAAGTATTACATCAGTGAATACACCTTAAGCACCCACATCTACATACACAACACTTTGAAACTCCCCCTTTGACGATGCTTAACCTGCAAACAAGGCTGCAAACACAATCTACTAGAAAGGTGGGAAGTTAGAAAGCTCCCGCTAAACACATGCATACCATTCTCCCCCTTTTTGGCATAAGATTGACAAAGAGATAAAGCATAATTGAGAACAGAAATGCACACAAAGAGAAACAATGGCTATATTAGATGTAGAAATGAAGTACAACCAGAGCAAAACAATACATCACCCATAAGCATACATGAGATAACAATTAAGACTAACAGGTGAGGTACAACCATTTCTCAAAATACAAACAAAACAACAAGAACAGTCATCAATCCGAAGGAGGAGAAGGGGAAGGAATCGCCACATCGTCGCGCCGGCAGCTCTTGGAGATCTTAGACAAGTACTGAAATGATTTCTTCAAGAGCTTCTCCATCTTAGTTTGCCTCTGTTCGAGGGCGGCCAAACGAGCTTCAAACGAAGACGAGGAAGAAGCCGGGGGAGGAACCGGAACCGGTGAAGTGGCAGAGGGTGCTGCAGAAGGAGACGCAACCGGTGAATCTTCTTCGTCGCCGGAGTCAGGAAGTTGGGGACCGGCTGCCTGCTGTTTGGAGAATCGCATGTTCTGGATGTTAACGGTCCCAAAGGTGGGGTGAGACTCAGGAGCCTCATCGGTAGGTAAAGTGACCCCACACTGCGAGGCGAGGCGAGTCATGAGATACCCAAAGACGCATGCATTGGTGCCCCTGCCTGGGCACTGCCAAAAACGAATGATGGTGGCACAGATGAGCGATGGAAGACATACTCGGACCCCCATGTGGACGGAATAGAGGACATTCACCATGAACGGGGTGAGGTCAGAGAAGTTCCCCCGCCGAGGATAAATGTTATAAGTGAAGATGGCATGCAGGATCCGGTAGTGAGGAAGCAATGAGACGGCAGGAAGGAACCCCTTGGCCTTCCATGGTATGGAGGCACCACATAGGGCGAAAGTGGCAGTGTGTCTCTCTTCTTCGGATAGAGAATCCGAGATGACCGAAGGAGAATCAGAGAGAGGCACACATAACAGAGAGGAGATGATGGCAGGGGTAATGGTGTTCGTGCCATCACTGAACCCAATGTCAAAGGACATGGTGTCTATCGATGCATGGGAGATAGATGCATACATGGTACGCACAATGGAGGGGAAGCCAGGACCACCCCACTTCAGAATGTTTTCCCACCCAACATGAGCGAGAAGTGTGTGTACTCCGTAGGCCTCAACAGCTAGGATGTTAACATCCCGCTCGACAGTGATGGGTCTCGAAAAGAAAGACCGATCACTAGTGGGCTCCCGTGGGACCAAGACCCGGGGAGAGGGTGGAGAGGGCGGTCGAGCCCGGGAGGAGCTACCGGAGGCGCGAGGCCTCTTACCCGGAGGGTAGGCATTCTTGGAGCACGGAGGCATAGTGAGACACAGAAAGCAGGTCACAGACCACAAACAGGGGAAAAAGGACACAGAGTACAGAAAACGAATGAAACAGTGAGGAAACAAACAAGAGAGAGAAAGGAGAACAATACCGAACCAAAATAGAGGAGGACGCCGGAGAAGGATGACGGAGAAGGAGGGCGCCGGAGAAGGAGGCCGGAGAAGGAGGTTGCCGAATATAGATGAGGAAGAGAGGGATGGTGCCGGAAGAAAAAGACAGAGAAAGGAAGAAATAGGAGGACACCGGAGGAGGGAGACCGGAGGGGAAAGACGCCGGAGAAAGGGAGGAGGAAGATGCCGGAGAAGGAGCACGCCGGCAAGGAAGGAGGAGGAGGAAGGCGCTGGAGGGGAAGACCGGAGGAAAAAAAAAACGAGAGAAGAAGGAAGGCGAGACGGGAGCAGAACGAAAGAAGAGGAACAGTCGGATTAAAAAGATCTCGGCGCGTAGAACGAGGGACCGTACGGCTTAGCCGTAGAGTGTTTTACGGCTCAGCCGTAAACGCATACGGTTTAGCCGTAAAGTGGTGTACGGCTTAGCCGTAGACCCTGGGCAAAAACACAATTTAATCCAAACAGCAAACACCAATAGATTTCCTTAAATTTTCAAATTTTAACACATCAAGAGGTTTAGTTAAGATGTCTACAAGTTGTTTTTCAGTCTGAATATATTCGAGCTCAATGATTCCTTCTTCAACCAATTCTCTAATGAAATGATGTCGAATATCAATGTGTTTGGTGCGAGAGTGCTGGACCGGATTTTTAGAAATGTGTATGGCACTCGTGTTATCACAATACAAGCTCATTATACCTTGTGTAATGCCATAGTCCATAAGCATCTGCTTCATCCACAAGAGTTGAGAACAGCAGCTTCCGGCAGCTATGTATTCAGCCTCGGCAGTGGAGAGAGATATCGAATTTTGCTTTTTACTATGCCAAGCTACTAGACAATTTCCAACATAAAAACAGCCGCCACTTGTGGATTTTCTATCATCTAAGTTTCCTGCCCAATCAGCATCTGAGTATCCAGCAATGGAGGATGAGGAGTCATGAGGATACCACAGACCATATTCAGTTGTATCGGCAATGTACTTAATGATTCTTTTTACAGCAGTCAGATGAGATTCTTTGGGATTTGCTTGATATCGAGCACATGCTCCCACGCTAAATGCTATGTCTGGCCTACTTGCAGTAAGGTACAACAAGCTACCAATCATACTTCTATATAGGCTAGAGTCAACCCCTTTCCCATTTGCATCTTTAGTAAGTTTGATGGTTGTACTCATGGGGGTTTTGACATGTTTCCCAGTCATTAGACCAAATCGTTTCACCAGTTCTTTAGCATACTTGGACTGGGAAATGAAGATGCCATCACGTAATTGTTTGACTTGTAGGCCTAAGAAGAAATTTAATTCGCCAACCATACTCATTTCGAATTCAGATTGCATTAGATTAGCGAACTAAGTAGACAAGTCATTAGATGTGGAACCAAAGATGATATCATCTATATATATTTGCGCTATTAACACTGACTTTCTTGTCTTTTGAATAAAAAGGGTTTTATCAACACTACCTCTTTGAAAATCATTGTCTAACAAGAATTTTGTCAACCTTTCATACCAAGCACGTGGTGCTTGTTTAAGACCATACAAAGCTTTCTTCAGTCTAAACACATGATCGGGGAATTTTGAGTCTATAAAACCTTTAGGTTGTTCAACATACACTTCCTCATTCAAAATTCCATTTAGAAAAGCACTCTTAACATCCATTTGAAACAATTTGAACTTCAAAAAACAAGCAATAGATAGTAAGATTCTAATTGATTCTAAACGAGCAACTGGAGCAAAGGTCTCGTCAAAGTCAATACCTTCAATTTGAGAATATCCCTGCGCTACCAACCTAGCTTTGTTCCTAACAATAACTCCATTTTCATCAAGTTTATTTTTGAAAATCCATTTAGTGCCTATCACATTTTTATCCTTTGGTCTAGGAACTAGGTACCAAACATCACTTCTTGTAAACTGATTCAATTCTTCTTGCATAGCTTTTATCCAATCATTGTCTGAAAAGGCTTCATCAACTCCGGTAGGTTCTAAAACGGAAGTAAAGCACAAGTGGCTCATAATGTTCTCCAATTGTTTCCTAGTTTTTACACCTGTTAGAGGGTCACCAATAATCTGATCTATAGGATGATCTTTTACATTCACCAAATTTTCAGTAGTGATAGGTGCATCAGTTTTTATTGTGGATCGTGTGGGTTCAATCATCGAGGGCACTTCCACTTCATCAACATTGTCGGACATTGTGGATTCATCATCTATAATGACATTTATTGACTCTTGAATGACTCCGGTTCTCATATTTAGAACACGATAGGCTCGACTCCTTGTTGAATAGCCTAAAAATATACCTTCATCACTTTTTGAGTCAAATTTACTCAGTTGTTCTCTATCCTTCAAGATGTAACATTTGCTTCCAAAGACCTTAAAATATTTTACATTTGGTTTCTTCCCATGCCACAATTCATAAGCTGTCTGATTTATACCAGTCCTAAGATAAACTCGGTTGATGATGTAGCAGCTAGTATTAACAGCTTCGGCCCACAAATCTCTAGGAAGATTCTTACTATGGAGCATGACTGTGGCCATATCTTGGAGAACTCTATTTTTTCTTTCAGCCACCTCATTTTGTTGTGGAGTTTTGGGTGCTGAATATTCATGATGAATCCCATATTTCTCACAAAATTTGTCAAATTGATCATTCTCAAATTCTCCACCATGATCACTTCTGATTCGGGCTACTGAAGTACCTTTTTCATTCTGAATTTGTTTTACAATCCTTTTAAATTCTCCAAAGGCTTCAGATTTTTCTCTTAAGAATGCCACCCAAGTGAATCTAGAGAAATCATCTACCATAACAAGAAAGTACCTTTTCTTACCTCGACTCTCCTTTTTAGTTGGTCCAACCAAGTCCATATGAATAAGTTCTAGAGGTCGAGTAGTTTTCATAGCATTCACCATTTTATGGGCACTTCTAATTTGTTTTCCTTGAAGGCACTCTCCACAGATCATCTTTTCTTGACTACTGATCTTGGGCAGTCCTTCAACATATTTGTTTAGATGGGATAAGTCTCTGTAGTTTACATGCCCAAGTCTTTGATGCCACAACTTAGCTTCATCAATACTAGTTAGTAGGCAAGAAGCAGACGATGAAGCATTTGTTTTTCCCACCACATAACAGTTATCAGAAGTTCTAAGACCTCTCAATATTATCTTTCCATTCCTTAAGATCTCACAGCTATGACTACCAAAGTTTACGGCATAATCTTTATCACAGATTTGAGATATGCTAAGTAAATTATGTTTTAACCCATCAACGCACAAAACATTCTCAAAAGGTGGTAAGTTTGGAACATTTAAAGTTCCTTTCCCAATAATTTTCGCAGTACTGCCATCACCAAAAGTAATTGTGCCTCCATCGAATTCAATCATTTTAGATAAACAAGATTTATCACCAGTCATATGTTTTGAGCATCCATTATCCAGATACCATCTTGATTGTTCTGCAGCTTTAAAAGCTGTGTGAACCACTAGATTCTTGTTTTTGGGTATCCATTTAAGTGTACTAGTAGTAGGGGTCACAGTTGATTTTTGGTGTTTCACTTGAAAAGTTTTATGTTGGGGAATAGGAATGTTTGCTCCATTCTTTTTGTATATTTCAAATTGTTTTCTTAACTTATGGACTTCTTTTAATAAATTATTCATCTTTTGGTTTAAGGGAAATGTATTTATCTGAGACTTTTGTTTTATGTTTTCAAGTTCCACTTTCTTCGTGGTGTTTTTCTCAATTTTCTGACTGATGTTATAATGAATTTTTCTTAATTTGCACTCCATTTTGAAATGACCTCTTTTTCCACAATAATGACAGAGAACATTTGACGAAACTGTATGAGTACTAGTAGATGCCTTATCCACAGTGTTTTGAGCACTAATATCTTCATCCTTTAAAGCACTTTTGACAAAAACAGTTCCGGAACTTGGAGGCTGATTAGTATTTTTGTCATATCCAAGACCAGTCATGTCTTTATAAGCTTTCCCAATTTTGAATAGTCTAATGTATTTCTCATCATTTTGAGTAAATCTGTACTCATACTTTTCTTTATACCGTTTCAGAATAGTCACTTCATTGTGGAGAGCATTATTTTCATCTTTTATTTTTAAAAAGGATTTTTCATGTTCTCTTAATTTGAGTACATTTTCTCTTTCAGTTGATAATTGAATTTTTACACTTTCGAGTTCTTTGAGCAATTCTTCCTTTTCAGCATTAATACTATCAACCTTTTCCTTTAAATTTTTAATTTTGTTTTGTTGATTGCTTACAGTTTCAACGAGCCTACATGTTCCCTCATAGAGTAGTTCATAGGAATCCGTTGTGTTGTCATTATTCTCATCATCTGAATTTTCATACTCACTCTCTGACTCACTGCCTGAGATTTATTCATTCGATATTTTAATCATTTCTTCAGAAAGATTTAAGGTGGCAGTGGTAGCCATCAGAACTGTATATTTGTCTGATTCATTTTGATGTGATTCATCTGAGTCAGAATCTGATTCAGATGAATCGTCCCAAGTGGCTACAAGATTCTTCTTTTTGTATTTTCCTTTTTGAGGACAATCGGTGGATATGTGTCCAATTTTCTTGCATCTGTAACACATAGGTTCCTTATGTTTACTTCTAGAGAGGGAACTTGACCGACCTTTGTATTTATCATTTGTGGTTTCATTTTTATACTCTTTCACCCTCTTTTTCTTAAATTGTTTCAAAAATTTTTTAGCCAAAAGGGCCACATCTTCATCCTCATCATTACTAGTTACTCCTAAGTCATCTTTAGAGGAAGATGTGTTATGAGAGGTGATAAGAGCGATTGATTTCTTTTTGTCATTATTGAATTTGAGTTCAAAGGTCTGGAGGGATCCCACTAAATCTTCAATTTTCATTTGTTCCGAATCCTTGTGTTCTTCTATAGAGGTTACCTTAGGATGGAATCTTTCCGGAAGTGATCTCAAGATTTTACTACAAATTTTACCTTCCGGAAGAGTTTCCCCAAGAGCCCACATTTCATTTACAATTTTCATGAGCTTAGTATGGAAGTCAGTAAACATTTCATTTTCTTCCATGCGAATGTTTTCGAACTGACTTGTGAGCATCTGGAGTTTAGATCTTTTGACAACTGAGGTACCCTCATAAGTTACTTCAAGGATTCTCCATGCCTGTTTTGCATTAGTGGTTGTCATGATCTTTTTAAACTCTTCTTGATTCATGGCACACACTATAGCATTGTACGCTCTAGCATTATTTTGTCTAAGATTTAGCTGAGCTTGAGACCATTTGGCTGGATCTAATGGTTTAGTGGTTGTGACACCATTTGTAGACACATCTTCAGTGGGATCCGTCCAACCATTCTCTATAGCCTCCCAAACAGCCCAGTCCATGGATTTTAAGAATGCTGTCATCCGGGCTTTCCAAAATGCATAATTTGTTCCATCGAAGAAAGGTGGTCGGGTGATAAAACTTCCTTCAGGATTCATGGTGAATCTAGCAAAAGATGGATCTACTTCAGGTTATTACACCCTTACGAAGTAACCCGCTCTGATACCAATTGAAAGTGCAATAACTAGATCTCACCAAGTCCTAGAGGGGGGGTGAATAGGACTATTAAAAATTTCTTTTCAAAACTTAGATGTTATTAAAGAACAAACTGAAAGATTATTAAAATTGAGAGAGATAATCAGAGTTGTGAGTGTCTAGAAATGTAACTAGAGCAATAGAGATGTAGCATATAAAAGATCATCAACTCAAGTGACAAGAAAGCAAGGCAACATCCACACACAACAAACAATAAACACAATGATTTATAGTGGTTCGGTCCTAGACCTACATCCACTCTCAAGAGCAATCTCTCTTGGTTCCACTAAATGAGAGGTACTCACATAACATACACCTCTTGCAATAATTTTTGATGCGGTGGTTTGTCTTCCACCAATTAGAGTTTTTTTGATCAGGTGGTTGATCCTTGATCTAGTCCACCAATTACAACAATTTTTGATGCGGTGGTTTGTCTTCCACCAAATACAGCAATATGAATTGAAATATTAAAGAACACCTAAACAAGGAATTGAGTACCTTGGTTTTGAGTGGTGCTCTTGATGCTTGTAGACTACCTCCAAGCTTTGGCCTCTTGTTCTTGCTCCTTGGTGATGAAGATCTTCAGATGTGAGCTCAACCAAGGGAAGAGGTTCCAAGAGGGTTTGGAAGGCTAAGGTATTCTCTCAGATTTGAAGAAGCCTTTCCTAAGTCACCAACTACTCTACTTGTAACAATAATGGCACTCTTTGATGTTGTAGAGTAGGTGGTTGTGGGAGCTTTGAAGATGATTTTAATGGAGGTGCAAAGGCTCAGCTATACTAGTGATTTTCTCAGCAATTAATTCAGTAGTTGGAGCAAGGGAGAGGTCCTCTTTAAATACAGATGAGCTCCAACGGATAGTTCTACGGCTTAGAACAGAATGGTCTACGGCTTAGCCGTAAGATCTGACAACATCCAACGGCTAGTTTGACCAGATTCAGCACAAATTCCTTCTTACGGTTAGGCCTACGGCTTAGCCGTAAATTCTTATACGGCTTAGCCGTGAGCACCTTTCGGCCTAGCCGTGGGTCAGCCGTAAGCTCAAATTTCCCAGAAACAGCTCTCTGGAGAGTGGCCCGTAATCTTTACGGCTTAGCCGTGAATAACCTTACGGCTTAGCCGTGAAGGCCTTTCGGCTTGGCCGTAAGGTCAACCGTAAGCATAATATGGCCAAGTACACTCTCTGGATTGTGACCCGTAGATTTTACGGCTTAGCCGTGAAACCCACTACGGCTTAGCCGTAACATTTTTCGGTGTAGCCGTAGGGTCAGCCGTAGAACAAAAAGGCTTCAAAATACACTGTCTGGAAAGTGAGCCGTAGTATCTACGGCTTAGCCGTGGTCCAAGCCGTAGAACAAAACAGGGTGTTTGAAAAACCTAATTTTCTAGTTTGTTTTCAAGGACACTTAGGGATCACAGATACCTTATCCCTTGGCACTCACAGATGATATTCTTTGATGTTGAACTTCTTTGCTTAGTCTTCATTGATAGGTTTTCCTTGAATGGTCTTGAACTAGCTTGAACTTCTTTGAACTTGACTTGATCTTCAATGAACTTCCGAGGTGAACTACATCGTTCTTGAATCGAACTACACTTTGGTCACGTAATTGACAACACACTCTTACAATGACACTAACAAACATAACATTGAACAAAATCATATAATGTTTCATTAGTTTTCACCTTTTTTCCATATATGAATAGGGTTTGGTATCCTTCGGATTAGGGTTATAAAATTGAATATCCATGCAACAAGTAGTGTCTTTCCAATATGTACATGATCTTTTTCTGTGTAGATTGCGAATGGTGAACGAATCTGGACTTGAAAGAGATGAAGAAGAATAACCAAAGGCTGGAGAAGACGTTGTTTTTTGCTAGTCTGCTATCGGAGAAGATAGTGTGTGATTTGACACAGGAGTGTTTGACTAAGTTTCTCAAATCAATGATAGATTGCTTCTGAATGATGACTTGATTCCTATAGTTTGAATCATTTTTGCCAAAGATTTGAGGGATTTGGAGCTTTGAAGAATAAAGCGTGTTCTTAGAAAGAAGATTTTGCAAGAAGGAAGTGTGTTTTTAGAAAGAAGATTTTGCAAGAAGGAAGCGTTTTTTGCGACTTTGTTTGAAATGGAATACATGAAGGTTGTTTTGGTTTTTTTAAGCGCTGACATTTGATTGAAGAACCTCAGCCTATAAGAGGAATGAATATGGACTTATAGCATTAAAATGAAATGTTGAGGGACTTAGCACCAAATGACCCTTATATATATATATATATATAAGGAGGTCTAGATGGTGCCCGAGCTTTTTGGATCCAAAAAGCGCTCTTCAAATAACCAATAAAGAAAAGACGCATTTGAAATGGTAATTGATAAGTTAAATGGTAGTTAATGGTTGGAGGGAGAGAAAAAAGAAATCATTTGAAGGAAGAGAAAGAATAGAGATTTGAAAGATAGAAAGAATGTGGATTTGAAATTTAGAGAGACAATCAAGGAGGCGTTAATTTTGTTGCTTCTTATTCAGTTTTACGAAGGCTGCAAAAAAGCTCCTTTCTACTATAGGATGTGATTTCCGGACCTTATAAAGGGGTGAAAACACAGTGTTGTATGTAGCGACACTTTAAAGTACAAACTGATTCCAATGATTCCTGACTAATTCTCGGAACAGTAAAAAATGTGATCGCCAATCATGGTAAATGGCCATGACTCACTTGATCACCTCCATGTGGAAAATTATAGGCTTCACCCATCACAACACCGCCGGCGACGTGTAATGGTCTCATCATTATCATTTTGGGTCATTTTAAGGGATCAATCCATCTTGAGTGCATTGAGATTAATGAATGAGATTAGGTTCCATGCATTGGGGGAAAAAAGAAAATTAAACAAAAAAAGTAAATGAAGCAAATAGTGCACTCCAGGATTTTGGGTTTTGACCTAGGTCCACTGTCGGAATTTTTTATAACATTATGTGAGTCCAATTGAGCTAAAATTTTTATAGGACTTAGCAGACCCAGAGGGGAGACTTCTGTAATTTTTTTTAATGAATTTTGACAAAACAGAAACCATCGGGATCATACATACGAAACCGGGCAGACTTGATGGATTTTCTACACGGCAGAATTTGATCCATGACACAGTCCTACTGTCTGAATTCTAATGATTTTTAGAAAGGCTTAAATCAGTTGAAACCAGGTCTCATTAAGAGTTTACACTATAAGAGTGTTCAGAGAAATCTAAAAATTTTAGTTCAATCTGAAAACCGTTGGAACAGGAGTTTGAAAACAGTGGACAGGTTTTAAAAATCTGCTGAGTTCAGTTTGTCAGTTTTGACTAATTCAGTCCAAGATTGTTAGAAAAAATCATTTTAAGTGGAAATTACAGGGTCGTGGGCTTTCTGGAAAGCCCATAAGCAGAAAAAATCCGCATCCCATCATTTTCTTCGAAGCGTATGGAAAACAGAACGTGAAAGGCGGTGACAAAATTCTGAAATTTTCACACTGCAGAATTTTGTGTTTTGCAATCAGCGGGTAACGGATTTTTAATCATTCCATACCTTCATCTATATACCATGCTCCATAAAAATAAAAAGAGGATTTTTAGTAAGAGCTGACTACCAAATAAACTCATGGAACATGGTCTATTAAACTTACAAGCCACATTTCAGGAATTCTCTCATTGGGACTATTTTTACTGCGAAAGGTCCAGTAAATCAGACAATTTAAGGTTAAAATGATTCTTGATTTTTCTGAGAGCCAACTTATGTGTTCAATCAAGAAAAATAGTACCAAGTATCTCAGGTATTCATGCCATTTTGCGAAATGCCTACAAACGTTCAGGTGTGCAAAAAATCAGCAATTCTTTATAAAATCGATTTTGTTTCACACACAAGATTGATTTTAGTGCCCAGTCACCTTTTAGAGATGACACATACTATCCTGCTCCCAGTGGTCTTAAATGTAATTAAAACGTCAACCATTTAATCAAAGCCCATGAATTCTGAGACCTCAAGGAAATAGACAAAGTTACAAAAGGGGAAAAAGGAAAACAAACAAAGAAATAAATAAAAAGGGGCTGGTGCCAATATCTTGTTGAAGGGAATGAAATCCATATCACCGGATACCCACTTCAAGTCCCATGGCAAAGAAGGGTAGGCTTATTTAAGGAAAAAAAAAGATAACTAGAATGATGCTTGGGTGTATTGAAAAAAATTTTGTGCGACTTTAGAGCACAAATATGATATTTGCAGGGTCCAAATGCTAACTTGAACTAAAGATGGGTGGGACGGTGCCGTCGTCAATCATGGAGAGTCCTAGGAGGCTATCACCGTAAGGCCTAAGGAGTCGCATACAATGGGGGCAATGTCGCTTATGCATCTTTGAAAGGAAGGTCGCTTAGGTCCTGAAAAAATTGATGATTTGATTGAAATAATGGTGGGTAGTTTTTAATAAACACACACATGATTTTGTTTAATACATAAAAGAATCAAAATTGACATATTTTAAAGAAAATAAGTCTATGCTATTTGCTAGAGATGTGACAAAACATTGGTACACTTCTTTTTTGGTTTTTTTTTTAATTTTTAATTTTTTTGTGTTTTCAAATTTTCTAGTTTTTTTTTCTTTTAAAACAATGGTTGGAAAAGCCTAAGCTAGGTTCTGCATGCAAGAAATAAAGAAAAATCATTTGTTTTTAGAGTTTTGAGATTTTATATATTTTTAGTTTTTTTCTAATTTTTTAATTTTGAAAAACAATGAAGAAATGCGATGCACGAGAAGAAATCTAAAATCTTTTTTTTAATTTATTTTTGAAAATCAGGGCCCATTGATGGACTGATCCCATGCAACCTAATCCTAACTGTTCATCTCATGAGTGTTGTGGCTCATTGATGGACTGATCCCATGCAAGGGCCAGCCCGTCTACTGCCACTCTCCTAGTCCCAAAAAAAATGAGATTGAACGAGGGTGATGATAGTACACGAAAAGGATGTAACTGGCACGGGTGACCAAGATGAATCCACGCCATTAGATTTGATGGGATGATAAATTAAATGAAAGATGGATGCAATTAGGCTAACAAGTGCACAATGAAACTAATTGATAATCTAATTAAAAATGTATTCAATTAGGCCAACAAACACAAAAATATGATAAATATTCAATTAAACAGCAACCTAACTAATAATGCATACAGACATGAAAGTTACGATGTATTAAACAAAAATGATAGCAATAATTTAAAAAAGAAAGGAAAGATCACACCAATTCTCGGATCCGACTGTTCGAATCTGGCCTTTGATTTATATATTAAGCCACCTTTTGAAGCGGGTCCCTAGCTAGATGACGATGGTGTCGGTGAGATGGGCCCGCCACGGTTGATTACTTGGATTGGTGGGTTGAGAAGTTGGCTCGAAGTATTTGTAAATGCTGGATTCTAAGAGGGTGTAGTGTGCCACAAGTGGAGATGAGGTCCGGTTTGAATGAGTTTTGACTCGGGCTGAATGGGTTAGTGGAGTGGGTGCACAGGTCAAGAAATAAATTAAGTACGAGGGTCACTGGTTGGGGTAATGATTGAAGGTACGGCAAGGGAGTGATGTGCAACGAGATGGGTTGGTTTGTGAAGTGTTGGGGCGGAGATGGGTGATGGAGGTGTAGCGAGTGGGGATAGAGGTGCAGTAAGATAAAGAGAGAGGAGGTGGCAGGTGTTGTGAAGACAAGGAGATGTGGGGGTGTTGGCTTATAGCCAAAATAGTGAACAGAGAGAGAGAGAGAGAGAGAGAGAGAGAGGGAGAGAGTTATATGGTGAGTGGGTGAAGGTGATAAAGTGTGGTTTCGGTGACTGGTTATGAGTCGAGACAATATTAAAGGCGGGGATGAAGGTGGCTGTGGTTGGTGAGTGATGGTATGCAGTGCAACTGGTTGTGAAGGAGGTAATAGTTAGACATGGGGCAGCTGGCAGTGGGAAGTGTCACGCTCTCAAAACTAAGCCGAATTCAAAATCGGTTCTAAGGGTGTGAAAATTGGGGCCAATTAAAATTTTTTTACATAAACAATATTGGCCCCAATTTCATGTGGATTAAAGTCCTTCGTATGGCTATGCTTGGCGATTAAGCAACCATAATTATACGCGAAATTGAAATCTATAATCTGCGCAGCTGAGATCATGTACCAACCATTTAACAAATCTCAATAATACTAAAATCATGGACAAGTGCTTCGAAGCATAATAATTAAAGTTGTAATTCCAAGACAAATAAATTTAATGAATAAACTAATGGCCCCAAACATGGCCTTATTACATAATATAATATTTTGATCTCAGCACCAATACTAGGACACCTCAAACGATGTTATTGGCTTCCACTCAACAACTCTGCTATTTGGCAAAATCTTTTGCGTAGTCTAACCCTTCGGCTCGACGCTAGTAATGGAGCTTAGGCACCAAAAGTAGTGGGTTAGATTAACGTAATCTGGTAAGAGGGTAAACTGCAAGCAATAATGTTAATTAATTAAATTAAAAAATATTTACATTCTACTCCAAACACACCGAATGCAAACCTAATGGCATGAATACACAGAAATGGGTACTCTCACAAATACAATAAACTAAAAACGGATGCTCATGAAGATATAATATACAGAAATAGGTATTCCTGTAGATATAATAGACAAAAAACGGGTATTCCTGCAGATAGATATACAAAAACGGGTATTCCCACAGATAAATATACAAAAAATGGGTATTCCTGTAGATATAACAAACAGCACAGCTGTGTAGTATATTCCATAGTACACACTGACCCGATGGCATACGTCCACCTTCAAACTGCAGTCAGTCAGATATATATAAATATATATACAAATACATACATCTACTGATGCATAATGAACTACGCTATGAAACCTTTAATTCATAATATCCAACCTAATATCAATTTAAGTACTTAGATTACTTAATTTAAAAGTGTATTATGATCGTATGTCATTTCAAGTTCTCTGAAGCTAAGCACTCATCCACCTAATGGTCATAGTTAATTCAATATGCATATGGGGACCAACCTTCCTTCAAAATAGTAATGAGAGTCTGCGATGCCAATATCCTACATTTGGTGTTTATCATGTAGTGCATCCCGGATTTCACTTTCCTATTTTGAATTTAGACCAATCCTTATGTGACATTCAACCAGCTTTTCTCAAAACAAAACCCTTCTAATCCAATTATGTAAAGTTAAGGTGTTTTACAAATTGGGTAAAAGTATCAAAATTTCTAATTCAAACTAAACCAAATTATTAGAAGAGGAAGAAGAAGCAATTAGGTTCTTAATCTTCGTTGTTGTATATAAAAACACCTAATATTTTATATAAAAAAAAGATCTAAATCCCGAATTCATATTCGAAATCTAAACTCAAATTAATATCCAAATTAGAATTCCAAATGCATCCGAATTAAGATTCAATCATCCCTTATTACATCTTAATTAAATTCTAATCGAACTAAATAAAATATTAATTACAAGTGATTAAACCCCAATTAAAATTATAAATAAACCTAATTAAAATTCAATTCACACCTAAGTAAGAATTAATTAATTCTAATCAAGTCACCATTAAACCTTAAACAATATTCTAATCCATTTATAATTAATATTCTAGACTTTGATTAATATTTTAATGAAATTGGGCCCATTAGAAATCAGCCCAGTCGGCAGCCTAGGCCCAGCCAATGGGCCCAGTCGTAGCTTAGCCCAACAATAGCTAGGTAGCATGTGTTGCCCGGCTGCCCGGGCAGCCACTGGCCAGGCAGCAAGTGCTGCCTAGGTAACACAGGCAGTGGCGACTATCTTTTTTTTTCCTTTTTCTTATTTATAATATTTCTTTTATATGCAAATCTTGATTTCAAATTAAAATCAAATCCTTATTTCTAATCCATAATCAATACATTAAACCAATCGAATAAATCATATGTAAAACATGCCATTCAACAAAAAACCAAAAAGATATTGTTTTTTGTTATCCACTTACCTGGATTTCGATGCCAAAAGTATATTTGAAGATCAAACCTTGATTTCCTTGAAGAATTGCTAGAACTTGGTTGCAGAGAAAAAGAAGAGGACAAAAGAATTGGGCGTACAAAGAAAAGACAATCGAAAACGTTTAGGGTTATATTATGTAAAGGTTTTTCTAAATTACAAGTAAAGGCTCCTTGCTTTTTAGTGAATTTTACAAAATTTTAGAAAAGGGGTTTTGGCTTAAATGGGTCAAATAACTCAGGCCCAAGGCCCAAGAATGTTTTATCAGCCCATCTCCAATAAGCCCTACACAAAACTACCATGCATGTAAGGATCCAAATATCTAAAATGGCTTATTAATCATCCATCTAACCCCTCTCGACTTGACTCAAACCCAACAAACCGATTCGATCTAAATTAGAAATTTAGGGCTTGACATCTCATCCCTCTTAAAGGACATTTGGTCCTCCAAATAACTATATACCTCAGGAAAAAGGTGCGGATACTGTCTCTTCACTTCGTCACTGAGCTCCCACGTTGCTTCCTCTAGGCGATGATGACTCTATTGAACCTTCACCCAATGATGACGTGGTTCCCCAACACGTGCTTTTTGGTGTCAGCTGTCACGCCCCGATCTCGAAAATTGGGGATTACAATGGGCCCCCAAGGTGTGCATACGTAATTATGTCGTAATCTGTGCCATGTGAAGATATGCACGAATCACTACAAAGGAGATTCCATAGGAACGTGTGAGGTAAGACCAACAACACGTAGATTAAAATTCAACATAAAACGGAAACTTATGAAATACACTTGTAATGATCATAAGCAATGCATAGAGGAGAATATCATACCATCATATAATAAGCTTAAGTCTTTTAATTAAACATTCCCATCATATACATACCCATAAAACCTAAAACATGTCTTATACACCATGTCCAATTTAAACCATCTCCATACCCAAGACCAAAGTCACAATTGATTAATCCAACTAAACCACTGGACACTCTCCGTAGGACGACTAATAAAAGACATCGTTGTCCTTCCATTCTTCTATACCCCGAGATATTAATGGGGCACCTTCCGAAGATGCGTCAATATTCGAGTTGAGGTTTGATTCTGTACCTGTAACACCAAGGGTAGCACTGTTAACATGACAGTTAAGCAAATAAAGAGGTACATAAGAGCATTGTGTTGTATTAAATGAATTAAGAAATATATATAGAATAAAAGAAGGCAATAAACGTAAACTAGGCAGGTTGTGCATGAGTAAACATAAGTAATGAATTATAAACAGGATATTATACACATACTAGTTGGCATCTACGAGGCTATATTCTCTCCAAAGGGAGCATATCATCTAGAGAGAGCGTGCATATGGGATGCTAGAGGATTAGACTAGCTTTCCAAGGAGCGCCGACAACTCCTCTGTGAACTACCGCAATAGCGACATAAAGATACCCAAACGGGGTCCATCAAACCTAATAAAGGCACAAGCTAAGTGACGCCGACTCAATGTATCAAGACCAACTCGAATTTACATCTTTCATACATTTCAGTCGTACTAATCATATCATATATAAGGGAGTTTGGTTTTAAGGTCACATTCATTCATACTAATTAGAATTTAACAAGTATCTGATAATCAATTAATACATACTTAATTGAGCTACATCATGCTAAGGGCATGGTTTTTTAACAATACGGATGCATTTAAATTGAGAAGGTATCAACGAAAATTTACGGGCCAATCCTATGCTAGATAATCTGTGAACTTGACGTCATTCAACATGATATATTCATAAGACGTCTGGTGTCATGCGTCACCAATCTTAGCATTACATTGTGTATGCAAAGGACACCTGTTCTTATGCTAACACCCATGACATAATATCGGAAATTTATCCGGAAAATCGAAGGGGATAAGTGATAGCTCTACACTTATCTTCCTTTTCATTTGATCACCAATGGGCTAATTTAATTGTAGAAAAGGTGTCATATCTAAGGCCTTACAAGTCAGTTGAAAACCGTTATATCCCAAGTTCACAGTGTTCTTATAGCTTAGCCGTATATATATTACGGCTTAGTCGAATGGCTTAGTATTGCCCTCAAGTTCCTGTGCATTTACGGCTTAACTGTATATTAGCCTATGACTCAGTTGTGCTAAACCTACGGCTAGGATGCAGCTGGGATACGGCTTAGCTGTAGTACAATCCACAGCTTAGCTGTGTGTAAGCCGTAGAAAAAAAAACAAGATTTTAGGCTCTTGGGAAAGCTCGTCGTAAAATGGCTTATGGCTTGGTAATGGGATGGGTACAGTTTAGTCGTAATTCATTCCACGGCTTAGTTGAGGGTTAGCTGTAGTACAAAAATGGGTTTTGGTACTCACGGGACTTTGAGTTGTACACACTTATGGCTGAGCCGTGGCTTTGTCGGAAGCTTCAGAAATTCTGAAAGTGATTCTGAAGCTCGAGTTCAATACAAAACTCTGAATTAAAGGGGGTTACAGTGAGCTTCCTATGACTTCAAAATGTCACTAAAGGTTATTCAAGGTTCACACAACACCCACATTATATATTTATACTCTAATTCATTCGATTCAACACATATATACTTAAATCAAGAAGAAGGAGTTGTAACTTGAAATTAAAGTGATCAATCCAAGAATCAATAATTTGAACACACATGCAACATCATATGTACTCTAATACTTGCCTTTTACTCAGTGCTTGATCTTATTAACTTCTCTTTGGTGTGTGGTTAGGGAAAGCCTCAACAATAAGATGGATTCTCTACATAGAAGACATGCAAAGGGTGAATCTAATGTAGAATGCATGCATATTGTATAATTGAGTCTCCTGGACTCTATTAAACCCAAAGAAATTGAAATGGAGGTAGAGTCTTCACCTTAAGGAGCTATAGCTTGGGGAAGAAGGTGCTTCTAAAGAGAACAATGCATAAAGGAAGAAGGAGAAGATTGATGGAGACTTTTACTATTGCATGTAAGGCTTTAAAGCTTTGTTTGCAACTCTAATTTGAGGTGGAGATGAAGAATTGTGGAGATGAGGAGTGATTCCAACGAAAACATAGAAGGAAAGATGGGGAGGGATGTTGGGTTCCTCCTTTTAATCAAACTTTTCCTGAATTTTACATGTAAGCCCAACATTTTTTGGAAAATTACAGTTTAGGTCAAATGAACCTCAATTGGGCCAAAATGGGTCCAAATCAAGTCGAGCCCAATATGAAAGATGATCTACACAAAGAATTACACAAGATGTAACTAATGAGGTATCAATATGATGCAAGCACAATTACAAAAAGGTCCTTGACTACCTAGGTAAGATTCGAACTCGACCTAACTACCTATCTATGACCCAAGCCCAAAGGGTTTGAATTAAATTAGTCTAAACACGTTTTAATTAATATAGAACAAGATTAATTAATATAAATCAATGGTAGTTAGGATCAGGACCTTACATCAACAATCCCCACTGGCTGCTCAGTGTAGGTCGTATCACTCTACACTTGCAAAGGTTCATACTGCAACACGTGCAAAGGTCTGCTATATACTTCCTTAACATAGAAACATGGAAGACATTATGAACATGTAAGGTCCCAACCTTAGATAATTATAATTTATAGCGATTAAGTTGGTTTTACTCTAATTAATATGTATTAGGCTAATTGAGCTCAAATCTCAAGAGGTTTGGGTCATGGATAGGTAGTTGTGTCGGATTCGAACCTTATTAGGTAATCCAAGACCTTTTGTATTTTAGTATTTGCATGGTTTGATACTAATAATGCATCATATTGGTTGCATTGGCTGAGTTTTATCTTGTTGGACATCTTTTATGTTTGGCCCAATTTCGTTTGGACCCATCTCAGCCCATTTTGAGTCCAGCTACTTCAAATTGAAATATACCTAAACAGAGGGGCTAATTTGTAAATTCCAGAATTTCACTCATTTAAAACCCTAGCCCACGATCGATCCTTGTTTCCTCTCCTTCCTCCTTCACGTTACAGCTGGTTTTTCCCCTTTCTTCCATTATCTTCTTCATCTTCCTAGCCCTCATTCCTTGGTGATTAGACTTGCATGCTAGAGGCTGGAGTCTTGTTCTTCTTCCTCTCCATTCTCTCCTTGCTCTTTGTTGGAATCGTTGGAATCAAGGCACCATCCTCATCCTCTTGCTTGTTGGAAGCTTGAGGTAAGGAATCCCATCTTCCCTTTGAGTTATTGAGTTCCATAAGGGTTAAGAGAACCCGGCCATTGGCATGCATGCATCTCATTCTTGTTTTCCTTCATGCATGTGTTAGATTTTCATTAGAAGAGCTTCCTTCACAGACTAAACAAGAGGCAAATTGATTTGGGTGAAGCACTAAGCTTAAGGCAAGTATAAGGATACATTTTCTTTACATGCATGGCTTTATTTCTTGATTCTTGATGAGATATGTGGTTTTACCCCTTTTTACAGCTCAATGGAAAATACATGGATTGATTTGTGTTTTATGGTGATTTATGATAAATAAATTGATAATGGTCTTTTAGGGAACCTAAGAGTGTGGAATGGAAGCTTGTAGGTGGATTCTATTGCAGGTAGAATGGTGTATTGGAAGAGAGGAATCAGTGGAATAGAAACCCTCTCGTCACAGAGTGCTTCAGGGCTGACTGGTCAGTCCTGAAGCTAGATCGGTCGATTGCCTCTTAAGGTAGTCCGACCGGTCGGTCACCCAGCCCAACCGGTCGGTCACCCAGCCCGACCAGTCGAATTTCCCTTCTGGGAGCGACCGATCGGTCGGACCCATATCCGACCAGTCGGGTAAGCTTGACTTGTAACTTTTAGAGAAGTGTTCCAAAACCAATTTCTACACTTGACTATGGACTTTCTAGAGTCTATGAGATGGCCTAATGATGAGTTACTCCCTTAAACCTTAGAAAGAGACCGAGATATCCGCCCACACATTACCGTAGGCTATAGGTTCCACCAAAGGCCTTCTAGGACCATAGAATTGGATCCTTTGCTACCCTGAACGAGCCCAACGATGATTAATATGGAGAAGGAGGAGTGTTCAGCTGTCACTCTTCTTTTCTCGATTATCCGGTTAGTTTTCAATGTCACGTCATGGGTGTTGGCATAAAGTGAAGTGTCCTCTATATATATACATGAAGAAACATCGAGAATGGTAATACCGGGACACCGAATGTCTTATAAATACATCGTATTGAATGACCTTGGAAACCTGGATTATCTAGTATAGGATTGGCTAGTAATTTGTCCTTGATCACCTATAATCTAATTGCATTCATATTGATAATAACCTTGACCTCCACACAAGGATTTATATAAGTTGCATTAATGATGACCAGTTATTACTTGTGAGCCTATTCTTGATATCTTCAACAAGGTTGAGTAATCTTCTTGTATCAGTATAAATAGATCAGTATATAGTAAGTACTGACATCAGATTATTCCCGACATATTTTGAGTCGGCGCCACTTTGCTTATACCCCATAGGAGGTTCGATGGGATCCCATGGGAGTGTTTTGTCAGTTGCCTACTGCAGTAGTATCAGGAAAGTGAGTCGATGCTCTCGCGGGCAGCTAGTCGGTCTTAGCCCGGCCGCTAGTGGTTTCCCAAGGATAAGTTTACTCTCTTTAAGAGAGGAGATAGCGGATGTGGTTGCCATGTTGGTATGATATATTCCTTATTTCATGATTCACTATTCATGCAAACTCACATGCATCATTGCCTAGACATCGATATTGATCTCTTTTAATCAGTATGTCATTTTAATTATATTGATCTATCATGTTGAGCTCATGTATCCTTATTTTTGCTTAACCGTCGTGTTAACTAGAATTACCATGGTGTTATAGGTATGGAACCCAATGCCAATCCGGCAGTCAGCGCGACCCTGGAGGGGACCCCAGCGTTACCTTGAGATGTGAATGAGTAAAACGAGAATTCTTTTCGTGATTCTCCTCGACAGAGTGCAACACGGATCATTTTGGGTTTGGACTTAGGGATCATTTTGGCATCATGATATTTGTATTTTATCATGTACTTCCGTACTTATGCATGTAGTTGGATTCAATTAACAGACTTGTCTATTTAATGGATTAAGATAAATGTTTTATGGATGCTCATGATATATATGCAGGTGGAATCTCCAGGTTTCCGCTTATATGCTTGATGTTGATGATACTTGTTTGTGGATTTTCCTCACATGTACCTGTGGGATCACCCTTGTAAAAGTTTGTACGTGTCATATTATGGCATGAATTGTCACGGGTACGTATGTCATTCTTCAAAACCCTCAATAAATCCCCAATTCTTGGGTTCGGGGCGTGACAGAGCACCTAATAGCTCTGGTGGCAGTGCTAATCGATAAGCCACCTTGTTGACCTTGCCGATAATCTGGAATGGTTCTACATATCTTCTAGAGAGTTTCCCTTTCTGCCTAAACCGTAAGGTACCACATGTAGGTGACACCTTTAAAAACATATGGTCACCTACTTCAAACTTTCAGCTCTCTTCTCCTCTTATCTGCATAATTCTTTTGGCAACTACGGGCAACCTTTAGCCTTTCTTGAATCTGTTTTACCTTCTCGTTTGACTTTGCGACTACGATGGTCCAAAATGACCATGGGCTCCAAAATTTGCCCAACACATAAGGGTTTTGCATCTTTTTCTGTAGAAGGCCTCAAAAGGTGTCATGCCAATAATGGAGTGGTAACTATTAATATATGGAAAATTTCACAAGGGTAAGAAATCAAAGACACAAGCCCTCAACATATCCTCCAATGTCTGGTTTGCATGCTCTGTTCGTCCGTCTGCTTGGGGATGATAGGCTATACTAAAACTCAACTTGGTTCCCAAAGCTTCTTGCAGTGATACCCAAAACCAAGATACGAACTTGCTATCCCGATCAAAGACAATAGAAACTGGTGCTCCATGTATTCTTACCACTTCCTTGATATAGAGGTCTACCCTCTTCTCCATACCTTACCCATTTTAAACGGTACAAAGGGGGCTGACTTGGACAAATGGTCTACTATCAGCCAAATTGCATCAGTGCCTTTTCTAGTATTAGGTAATCTTGATACAAAGTCCATAGTGATGTGCTTCTACTTCCACTGAGGAATCTCCAACTGATGCAAAAAACCTGGGGGTCTTCTATAATCTGCCTTAATCTGCTGTCAAATCAAACATTTTCCGACAAACTCTGCAATATCCTTCTTCATGTTCCTCCACCAATAGTGATCCTTCAGATGTTAATACGTCTTGATACCACCTGGATGAATAGTATACCGAGTATGGTGTGCCTTTACCATGATTTCATCCTTCAAGTTTGGAAAATCAGGCACACAAATTCTGGTTTGATAATACAAAATATCATCTTCTGACTTAAAATCTGGCCTCTCATCCATATGATCTTTGATTCTTATTATCTCGGGGTCTAGTAACTAATGTTCTTTAATCCTTGGAAGTAACTTGGGTTCCCACGAGATTATATTGGCCAACATTACTTGCTCTCTGATAGGCTAAAAATAAGCATCCATATCTTCCAAACATCGAATCTAGAAGTATTTTGCGATCAATCCTCTAGTGAATGTTGCTTTTCTACTGAAAGCATCTACTACTACATTAGCCTTTCCTAGATGGTACTTCAACCCAAAATCGTAATCCTTAATATACTCCATCCATCTCCTCTGTCTCATATTCAATTCACCCTGTGTAAAGAGATACTAGAAGCTTTATGATTTAAATGTACTTCAAAGCTGGCTCCAAAAGGATAATGTCTCTACATCTTCAAGGCAAAGACTACTGCTATTAGCTCCAAGTCATGAGTTACATACTTCCGTTCATGCTCCTTCAACTATCTAGACCCATATGCTACCACCTTCCCATGTTGCATGAAAATACAATCAAGTCCAACTCTAGATACATCGGTGAAAATCACAAAGCCATCACTACCTGCAGGTAAGATCAAAACAGGGGCTGTGGTCAACCTTTTTTTCAAGTCCTGAAAACTCTGCTCACACTCCTTATTTCACACAAAAGGAATTCCCTTACAAGTCAATCTCGACAGTGGGGCTGCTATTGTGGAAAATCTTTCCACGAATCTGCGGTAATAACCTACAAGGCCTAGGAAACTTCGGATCTCTGACATTGATTTCGGCTTATCCCACTTTAACACTGCTTCATTTATTTACTGGGTCCACTGCTAAACCTTCCTAGAGATGATGTGACCAAGGAATCCTACCTATTCGAACCAAACTTCATACTTACTTGCCTTAACATACAATTGGTGTTCCTTAGCATATAATTGGTGTTCCTTCAATAATTGCAATGTAGTGTGAAGATGTTGAGAATGCTCTTCCCGACTCTTCGAATATAAGTACATCGTCGATAAATACCACCACAAGCTGGTCCAAGTGCTGTGTAAAGCCCCTATTTATCATAGCCATAAAAGCTATAGGCGCATTAGTTAGTCCAAAAGACATCACTAGAAATTCGTAGTGATCATATCTCGTTATGAATGTAGTTTTTGGAATATCCTAATCGTACCCTCAATTGAGATATCTTGATCTCAGATCAATCTTAGAAAATACTAAGCGCCCTGCAATTGATCAAATAATTCATCAATTCTAGGCAAAGGGTACTTGTTCTTAATGGTCACTTGATTTAGTTATCTATAAACAATACACATTCTCATAAAACCATCATTCTTCTTGACAAATAACACTAAAGCCTCCAAGGAGAGATACTCGGTCTAATAAAACCCTTGTTCAACAGCTCTTGCAATTGCTCCTTGAGTTCTCTTAACTCAGCTAGGGCCATCCTATAAGGGGCTTTTGAGTTTGGAGATGTGCCCGATACAAGCTTAATTATAAAGCCAATCTCATGGACCGGCGTCAATTTGGAAATGTCATCAGGAAAAACATCTGGAAACTCAGACATCGTTGGTGTCTCCTCCACTACTTTAGTCCATTTATCCTCCATGATAAACGCTATATAGCCCTCAGAACCTTTCATCAACAACTTCGTAGCCTTAATAGCTGAGATCATATGAGTAACAACCTTCTTCTTAGATCCCACAAATTGCACCTTGGTGCCATAGCAGTTGTTAACTTAACTGTCTTAACACGGTAATCCATCACTGCATTATGAGTAGCAGGCCAATCCATACCCAAAATGGCATCGAAGTCATTCATCATCAACAGTATTAAATTAACTTTTAACACAACACCACTTACCACCAATTTGTAATGAGGGTAGTGCTTCAAACAACTAACCTTTTTACCCAATGGGTTAGGCACAACTAAATCAAAAGGCAGCTCAGTTGCTCTAATACCAATCCTCAAGGCAAAACTAGGGAAAATATAAGAATGGGTAGAGCCAGGATCAAATAAAAGCATCGTTATTACAAATAGAAATAATACCTTCCACAATGTTCTATATAGCATCAGCCTGATCCCGAGTCATTACAAACACTCTGCTTGCTTGCTGAGGCCTTGGTCGCAGTTTGTTAGGCCCTGGAGGTCGCTGGGGTCTTTTCTAAGGTTGGGGCTACTGGAGCTGTAGGTACAATTGCATCTGTTGCTGCAGTGCTTGAGGTTGTGGCTGCTGTAGAGGGGCTGGTGTTATCTGTCTCAATGGTTATGCCTGAATAGGAGCTCCCTGCTAGATGTCTATTAATGCTGTTGGTCTTTCTTCTTGGGGCAGTCCTTGACCTAATGACTAGTATCTCCACAGTGAAAATACCCCCTTATCTGCCTCCAACACTTAAATGTTGGGTGATTATTGCCACAAATGGCACAAAAATCTTTTTTTTTTTTTTTTTTACTTCTTAAATTGGTGCTATGGGCCCAGAGATGGAGCAATTTTCTACTTGGGTTGGCTCGGAGGGGCCACGTGCCCAATCACCTCCTTAGCCTAGTATGCCTTATCCAAATATTCTTGGTAGGTGTTCAGAACTTGCGACTCGGTGTGCAGTAGTATATCTGGGCAAAGACCATCAAGGAAACGTTGAATCCTCTCACTTTCTAGAGTCATGAAAGTTGGTGCGAAACGAGAGAGATGGGTAAATTGTAGCTCATACTCCCAAACAGATAAATTCCCTTGCTTTAGCCTATCAAACTCTATCCTCTTCTGATTACAAACATGCTCCAATACGTAGTTCTTACAAAAATGATTACGAAAAGTAGTCTAAGCCACCTCTTTAGCAATCCCCTCATATGTTTTCTTAACAGTAGTCCACCAGCTATCTGCCACATCTCAAAATATAGAAGTAGCCATTTTAACCTTCTGTACTCCGTACAGACTAGGTTCTCAAATATCTTTTCAACCTAGATGAGAAATTCTTTTTCTACCATTGGATCTTCACCCCGTTGAACTTTGACGGACCTTTCTTTTTAAACTTTTCAAAAATAACGTTTAGATCCTAGGGTCTGGGGGCAACAACAACCTAAAGCTGCCTAATCCTCTACAAAGCCTTAAGCACATTGGTTTGAAATGCTGCTTGATTTGCTACCTAAGGCCATACCACAAACATTGGTTGTGGCGTTACCGATGGTTGAGTTGCAAGCGTCGCATGAGGTTGATTCATCCTCTGCACTACTTCCAACAATTGTGCTATCTACTAATCCTGATGTTGCTGATGGGCTAACATAGTTTGTTGTAGAGTTTGTATTGGATCATTAGCTGTATCGCTAGGCTCACTAAACTCCAAACTGGATGAGTTGGCTTTTGTTTTCCTTGTTCTAGGTGCCATGTCTGATAAAAACTATTTGTTAGAAACTGAACGACCAAAAATGCGGAAGGTAATAAATTCTTGTAACCTCTGAACAATGCTAAATATTGTATACAATTATACGCATCAAAACCCATCGTTCCCGCTTAAATTTTCTAATCCTCACATCAGACCTCTGTTTTTAGCATCTTTTAAAACTACTAGAAACTTGACCGGCTTTGAAACCATCTGTCACGACCTCAAAACTGGGCTAGATATAAACCTAATTCTAGAGGTGTCAGAATTGGGGTCAATTAAGAATTTCTTCCATAAACAATATTAGCTCTAGTTCTGGGTGGATCGAAGTCCTTCATGAGGCTATACTTGGTGATTAAACAACCATAATCACACCCGAAACTGAAATCCATAATCTATGTAATTGAGTATCATATACCAACCATATAACAAATCTTAATAATAATAAAATCAATGTCAAGTGCTTCGAAGCATAATAATTAAAGTTGAATTCCAAGACAAATAAATTTAATAAATAAACGAATGGCCTCAAATATAGCCCTATTACATAATCTAATGTTTCAATCTCAACACCAATACTAGGGCACCTCAGACAATGTCATCGGCGCTTTACTCAATAACTCTGCCATCTGGTAGAATTTCATGTGCTGTCTGACCCTCTAGTTCGGCTCACCAGTAACATAACTTAGACATCAAAAATAGTGGATCAAATTGACGTAATCTGGCAAGAGGGTAAACTGCAAGCAATGATGTTAATAAATTGAATTAAAATATATTTAACATTATCCCCCAAACACATTGAATGTAAACCCAGTGGCATGAATGCACAGAAACAGGTATTCCCATAGATACAATATACCAAAAATAGGTACTTCTGCTGATATAATGTACAAAAACGAGTAATTCCGTAAATATAATATACCAAAAATAGGTATTCCCACAGATAAATATAAAAAAACGGGTATTCCCGCAGATAAATATACAAAATGGGTATTCTCGTAGATATAACAAATGGCAAAGTTGTGTACTATATTCCACAGTACATGCTGACCTGATGGCGGATGTTCACCTTTGAACTGCAGTCGATCAGATATATATAAATATATATATATACATACATCTATTGATGCACAATGAACCGTGTTATGAAACCCTTAATTCATAATATCCAACCTAATATCAATTTAAGTACTTATATTACTTAATTTAAAAGTATATTATGATCATGTGTCATTTCAAGTTTTCTGAGGGTAAGCACTAATCCACCTAATGGTCATAGTTAATTAAATATGCACATGGGGACCAACCTTCCTCCAAAATAGTAATGAGAGTTTATGATGCCAATATCCTACTTTTGGTGTCTATCATATGGTGCATCCCGGATCTCACATTCCCATTTTGAATCCGGTCTAACCCTCATGTGACATTCAACCAGCTTTTCTCAAAACAAAACCCATTTAATTCAATTATGTAAAGTTAGGGTGTTTTACAAATTGTGTAAAAATATCCAGATTTCTAATCCAAAGCAAAACAAATTATGATTAAAAAAGAGGGAACAATTAGGTTCTTAATCTTTATTGTTGTGCGTAAAAACACCAAGTTATTTTATATAAAATAAAAGATACAAATCCTGAATTTAGATTCAAAATCTAAACTTAAATTAAAATCCAAATTAGAATTTCAAATACATTCGAATAAAGATTCAATCATCCCCAATTATATCTTAATTAAATTCTAATTGAACTAAATAAAATATTAATCACAAGTAATTAAATCCCAATTAAAATTATAAAAAGACCTAATTAAAATTCTAATCACACCTAATTAAGAATTAATTAATTCTAATCAAGTCACAATTAAACCTTAAACAATATTCTAATCCATTTATAACTAGTATTCTGGACCCTGATTAATATTTTAATCAAATTAGGCCCATTAGAAATCAGCTTAGCCGGCAACCCAGGCCAAGCCCAATGGGCCCAGCCGGCCGAGCCCAACTATAACTGGGCCTAGTAGTAACCCAGTCCGAGTACTGCCAGGCCCAGCCTAGTTGGTTGTGCTGCCCGGCTGGCCAAGAAGTAGGCACTGCCCGGCTAACTAGGCAATGCAGGCAGCGGCGACTATATGTTTTTTTTTCCTTCTTCTTCTTTATAACATTCCTTTTATATGCAAATCTTGATTTCAATTAAAGTCGAGTCCTTATTTTTAATCCAAAATCAAGACATTAAACCAATTGAATAAATTATATGTAAAACATGCCATTCAACAAAACAACCAAAAAGACATTGTTTTCAGTTATTCACTTGATTGAATTTGGATGCCAAAAGCAGATCTGAAGATCAAACCTTAGTTTCCTTGGAGAACTGTTAGACTCGGTTGCAGAGGAAAGGAAAAGGATGGAAGAATTGGGCGTACGAAGAAAAGATAATTGAAAAACTTTAGGGTTATATTATGTAAAATCTTTTCGAAATTACAAGGAAGGGCTTTTTGCTTTTTAGTGAATTTTACAAAATTTTAGAAAAAGGCTTTTGACTTAAAAGGGTTAAACAACTCAGGACCAAGGCCCAAGAATAATTAATCAACTCATCTCCAATGGGCCCTACACAAAACTACCATGCATGCAAGGATTCAAATCTCTAAAATGGCTTATTAATCACCCATCTAACCCCTTTCAACCCAACTCAAACACAACAAACCGATTCGATCCAAATTAAAAATCTGGGGCTTGACAAAAAAAAGGTGATGAGACATAGTTGGATGGTGAGAGAGAGAGAGAGAGAGAGGTGGTAGCACCTCAATGGGGATATCCTTATCTCTGTCGTTTCTTCTCTTCCCCTTCCCTTGTTTTCTTTCTTTCATTATTCCATTCTATCTTTCTTCTTCTTCTTCGCTTTTTCCTTCTTTCTTTGTTTTCTTTCCTTTTCTTCCAGTTCTACTCTCGATTACTTTTCTTTCTTATTCTTCTTCAGTGTTCTCTCTTCCTTCTTTTTTCCAGCCTCTTCTCCCTTTTCGTTTTGTTTCTATCTTTTTAATTTTTGATCCCCCCAACAATCAGGTTTAAAGAGTTTGAAATAAACATTGAAACTTGTGGGGATTGGGTTTGGTTTGGATTTAAATTGGATTGGATTGTGTAGGATGACTAGGATGGCTAGGATGGGATTGATGATAAGATGATGTGGGAGGGAGGATTATATTAGATGGTAAGATAGGAATGAGGTTAGATGAGGTGGGGATAGAATTAGCTCTCCCATAATTAATTTGAAATTTAAATAATTGGGTGAGATAATGGGCCTAAGGGATGGACAGGCTTGAGTCAAGGTTTTGAGTTGGGTCAAGGGTTTAGACTAATGGGTCAAGGACATAGGTTTGGTTTGGAGATGGATTGGTGGTCATGGACCGGGGTTGGATTTGAATGGGTCAATCCTATGAATGGATCAAAGCAGGCCAGTGATGCCTCATATTTTATTGATGATCAATTGGGACCAGTATGTGATGATCCTAGCTAGAATGATTAATAATGCTAATGATGTGATAGAATGAGGGGTCTTAAGCATTGGATCATCAAAATAGGGTCAACTATGTACCATGGGCTAGACCCTGTGTTCATAAGGTGAGTTATCCCCAGGTCAAGAAATCATAGGGTATGTGTTGTATGGTTGAAAATAGTGGGGCCCTCCATGTTCAATTTGAGACGAAAGTGTTAAATTTTGTTATTAGGGAGGATAATTAGATCCAAGAAATAAGACTTTCTATCAGTGGGCCCTATAGTGTTCGGGTAAGCTGTTTGGAACCCAAGCCTTGTAGGTTTTGACTTGTCTGCTGGATTTCAAAGTTCCATATACCATTGGAAAACTTTTGGCAAGTGGATTATTATGGTATATGTAGTTGGTCCATTTGGAGATATGATAAAAATATGATTTCTTAGGGGCCCCATGTGCAATGATCATGTAAATTTGATAACTTGAGATATGATCGTCAAATCTTTCAGATCTAACTACCGTTGGAAATCCTTCAATGAATAGATCATAACGACGTATTGGTTTAGGTATTATGAAAGATGGGAAAATATTCGAGATTTTTAGGGACCCATGTATGTTGGATTTTTTAAAAGGCATATTTCTTGATCCAGCCGTCGGATCTTCTCAATCAATATATCACTGGAAATCGCTCAACGCATAGATCATGATGGAATGAAGAGCCAATTAATTTGAAGGATGGAAACATGTTTGGATTTTCTAGTGAGACCTACGCTAAGAAAGTCATGTCTCCCAATTGAACCATTGGATTTCAAAAATCCACTTATCAGCGGAGAACTCACAATGAGTATATCTTTATGTCAATGTGATCTGATTAAAATCAATGGCTTAATGTGACCCATCCTAAAAATGGAGCCTATAATAATGCAACTTTTCCTAAAATATACACAGTGATGGATGGACATGTAGATTTTAACTTATTCATTCAAAATTGTTTAAATAGGGCAAAATTATAGCATCTATAATGAAGATATTGAAAATAGTACAAAGGGGGTGTGAAAATGTGGTGTCTATAGTATGCCGCTCTTTTGAGTGTGGCATGGAATGGGCTATACACCAAAGAAAGTAGACATGGCTAAATGACTCGTAAGAGCTTTTAGGCTCTTAGAGTTGGCACCAAAAGAATGAGTGGCACAAGATTTCTTGTAGAACTTTACCTTAGTCAAACATTTTGAAAAAATGAAATTAGGAGTCATGGTGGGACACATGAACATAGATGCAAGTGAACGACCCTTAGATCATGGTGGGACATAATGAATGCAACCTTAGAAGATGATGGGGTTTATGATGTAAATGCTAGATGTATTATTAAGATAATGTAATTTTCAAAAGGGGTTATGCAAGGTGGAAAGGGGGACAGAGGGAACCTTCTGAGGTGATCTACATTCCTGAGGGAAGTTTCAAACCCAAGGTTAGCACCTCCAAGGCATCACATTCCAAGTCAGTGGATACCACAATTCACTTGAAGCAATATTATGATCGCTATATCGATCAGCGGCGCTTAAGGAAGGCCTATGGTGACTCTAACACGTGATGAAAATTAAGAAATATCAATAGAGTGATGTTACTTACTTGGTTTGCTTTAGCTTTTCTATACTTGGTACGACGAGGTTTCCTTCTTTAATTCCTCATGGTACCACGAAAAAAACAAAACAAAACAAAACAAAAAAAACAAAACAAAACAAAAAAAAAAAAACAAAAAAAAACCCCAGTTTGGGTTGATGAACACCTCTTGGTCTTGTGGTTGTGTGACCCATAAAACTGAACCAAAAGATAACTATAGTACCTCTTTCAACCCTTACAATTATTATTATGTTTTTTAGAAATTCAAATCTATGTGAAATAGAAAGAAAACCTGCAAAATGAACAAACTGTTAACCCTAAGAGACTGCATGAGCTACTCATGTTTGCTTGTCAATGCATGTGCATAGGTGTATGAAATGAGTGATATTAAATCAATAGAATGTATGCATGGGACCCTTGACAATGAATTGGGAAGTTATATGTGATTCTCAAAAAATGCCATAGCATCATTCAGGGAAATCAGCATCATTTAGGGAAATCTACACGAAAAAAAAATTCAGTTAAAAAGTAACTCCTAGATCTAGTGGATGCCATGAAAGTGGTACTCCTCGTTCATTATTTCTGATCTCATTGCTCCAATGAAAACTGTCTCACAATTAAAAATATTTCCTCAGACCGACCTTGTATTTTCTTTTTTTTTTTTTCCTTTTTAACTTAGCAACTCATCATCACTGTGAAGATGACATGTTTGTGAATGCAACAGGATGTTGACTATTGTGAATGCAATGTTAGGACCCAAATGGGGAGCTGTGTAAGACAAATAGAAACAATGCCCTAGCATAAAGCAGAGGTATATCCTGGTCAAGCTGAAATGCAAAAAAGGGCTAATTTCTCGATTGACAAATAGATGCTGTGAAAGCTATGTAATCATTTCAAACTCCCTAGGAGGTTGAACTTTCCAATCCTCTTTACAACTGCTTGGCTCTTTTGGTCGGGTCTTAGAGCATACTTAGTGGCTTCCAAGGTCTTTTAGTGCATGGAGTGGTTTTGTGTGTTAATAAGACCAAGTCGTCGTATTATAAGTGCTGCAACTTTCGGCTACTTTGGCTTAGGGAGAGGCAAAGTGTAGGGAGCATACCCACACTCTATTTGACTCCACTCATCATAAATAGGCTAAACAAGTCTAGAAATGGAATCAAAGCGTAAAATGTGGGAGCCATACCTACATCTCCCGAATGGCCATTAGTGAAAAGGGACTTATTGGGCATCCTCCTATCTACTTTGCTCTCTTTTTTTTTCGCTAATCCTATTCTGTTTTCCTAACTATCATTGCCTATCTAAACTTCTTCCTATTCTCTCTTTCTTTTCTCTTTCTCTTTTCTCTCCTTTATTTTTATCATTTCCTTTCTTTCTCTTTTTTTTCCCTTTTTTTTTACTCGTTTTTAATTTTTTTTTCTTTTTTTTACTCTTATTCTCTCCCTAGGACCTAATGTCACATAAGACATGGGGGAGCTGACCCCACCCTATGGGAACCCATTGATCACTGGTGAACTTGTCAGTTTCCTATCCCTTGTCTTGCCATCCTCCTCTCTTGGTCTCTCATTCTCTTGAGGGATAGATTACCAAGGCACCTTCAAACTTGTTTAACCCATTTAGACTTTGGCTTCGGATAGCTTCTAGCCGTGTGAATGTGTGAGCGACGAACTCATGATATTGTCCTTTCGAGTGATATAGTGCGAGTGTGTTTGAACTCAGATTCCATTTGGTGCACTCCGTCACCTTTCCTAGAGGGCAGCAGAGGTCATGTCAAAGGAGCTAGGGTCCTCACTACAAAGGGAGTAAAAAAGAACTATGCCCCATACTTTTCAAGTACATAGCATTACAAGGATTTGGGAGCTCTTGCCCTTCAACATTTACTTACCTATACAAATGACCAGATGTACTGGGGTATACAACCTTCCCAATTTGGTTATAACTTACCTCTAAGATGTGGAAGATATGATAGGGTTCTGAGTGCCTAACTTTTTTATTAAATGAAAATGAACCTTAAGGAAGCAATGGTAACTATGAGCCAAGTGATCATATTAACGAGCATGTCAGAAATCATAAATGGATCATACCACATACTTCCACAAGTACATGGCATTGCAAGGATCAGGGAGTTCCTCTCCTTCCGAATTGATTAACTTATATGCATTCCCTGGATATACTTCTTTAATTGCATAAGGGCCTCCCAATTCGGTCGGAGCTTACCTTTGATATGTGGAAGTTGGTATTGCACAATTTTCTCTGTGACCACATCACCTACTTTGAACTTCCTTTCAAGAACATGTTTATTGTAGGCCCTTGATATTCTCCTTTGATAGACTTGTGCATGTTCTGCAGCTTTCAATCTCTTCTCGTCAATAATTCAAGTTGCATTAGTAGTGCCTCTCATCGTTGATCCATGGTCATGTGCCAATCCAATTGGATCCTAGGTGAGGGTGTTTGGACCTCATATGGAAGAACAGCCTCCATTCCATAACTCAATGAAAATGGTGTTTCTCCAGTCAGTGTCCTAATGGAAGTCCGGTAGGACTAAAGTGCCTCAACTAATCTATGTGGCCAATCTATTCCTCTTGGGGTTTAAAGTGTCTTCTTGATGATCTTAATGAGAGTCGTGTTAGTGGCTTAATGGAAGTCCGGTATGGACTAGAATGGTGCAACTCAATGTTAAACATTTTACACAAATCATACATCTTTTGTGAGGTGAATTGTGGCCCATTATCCGTGACAAAGACTTGGGAATTCCAAATTGGGCAATGATGTTTTTCATAATGAATCAAACAACAGTGTTGGCCGTAATGTGTACAAATGACTCGGCTTCGGCCCATTTGGTGCAGTACTCTATAGTAGTCAAAATGAATGCATGGATGTGGGTATTCTCGAAAGTTTTAGTGAGAGGCCCAATTACATCAAAAGCCCATGTAGAGAATGGCCATGGGGGCGTGGTGGGATGGAGAGTGGATGCCGTTGCATGAATCAAATTGGCATGAAGTTGACACTCGTTGCATTTCCTGACATAATCCGCCAAGTCGCGTTCAGTGTAGGCTAGTAGTACCCCTGCCTAAGAATCTTCTTGGCAAGCATTTGACTATTTACATGACCACCACATACTCCGGAATGTGCCTCATAAACAGTATGGGCCCCTTCTTGTGCATCATCATAGCGTAGAAGGATCTCTTGAAATGAACATTTGTAGAGTTGTCCTCCTACAATTGTATATCTTTGAACCAATTCCTTTAATGCATGTCTATCTAATTTTAAGGGATATTCTGGAACATAGCCAACAAGCAAATAGTTCTTAATATCATAAAATCATCGGTTGTCATCCATTGGATCATCATCATCATGATGAATACGCCTAAGAAACTCGATTTTCAAGATTTTAGGAAATTTGTCTCTGATAATATTTTAAATGAGAGACTGAGGCTGGTAAGGCACAATTGCAAATTTCAACTTGGGGTCTAAACCATCTATTGTTGGCGAGTTCAACTTTCTAATGACAAATGACTTGATGATATTACTAAAGGGGATACGGGAAATTGAAACAAGGGTAGCAAGAGAATCAGCTAACCGATTGAGGGCCTAGGAATGTAAACAATTGGTATTCTTTCAAACGTGTTTGCTAGTTGTGTAGACAACTTGTGTTACGTAGCCAATGTTGGAGAATTGACCTTCCATTCTCTGAGAACTTAAGAAATGATTACCGTTGAGTCGCCAAAAACCTTCAGCTTCTTGATGTCGAGGAAAAGTGCTTCTCTGAGGCATGCAATTGACACTTCATACTCTACAGTATTGTTAGTGACATTGAAATCCAGTTTGAAAGCTTCGGGAATAGTGACACCCTCAAGACTTTCAAGCATTATTCCTATCCCTCTACCAGTCCCATTCAATGAACCATCAAAGTAGAGTTTCCATAAATCTTTTTCAACATTGGCAATATTGGCATTCAGCAGTTATTCGTCTGAAAAATCATCTTTCACGGTTTCATAGGTCAGCAATGGAAGATGGGCAAGGTGATCTGCAACGGCCTGTCCTTTAATTGATTTTTTTGTCACACATTATGTCAAATTTAGATAAAAGCATTTGCCACCTTGCAATTCTACTAGAACATATAGAATTCTCAAAGACGTATTTTAATGGATCCATTTGTGCCAAAAGTTTTACAGAATGAGCGAAGAAATAATGTCTTAGTTTTTGCACAACCCAAACAACTATTAGGCAAGTCTTTTCTATTGGTGAATATTTTCGTTCATATGGAAGAATGGATTTGCTTAGATAATAGATTGCATGCTCTTTCTTTCCTGACTCGTCATGCTGGCTAGCACAATCCAATGGCAGACCCAGTAGTTGAAGCATATAAGATTAGGGGTTGTCCTTTCACTGGTGGTTTAAGAGTAGGGGCGTTCAATAGATAATGCTTCAGATCATCAAATGCTTTCCGGCACTCCTGGTCCCAATTAAATATAGCTCCTCATTTTAGAAACTTATAGAAAGGTTCACAACGTTGTGAATGTTGAGAGATGAATCTCCAAATAAACTGGAGCAGGCTTATAAGCCCACGTAATTGTTTAGATTTTTAGGAGGAGTCATTTCGAGAATAGACTTGGTTTTGGTGGGGTCCACCTCGAAGCCCCTATTACTAACCATGAACCCTAGAAGTTTCCTCGCTGATACTCCAAATACACACTTCTTTTGATTCATCACTCCAAATACACACTTCTTTTGATTCATCTTAAGCTCAGTCTCTCTTGACCTTTGAAGGACACACCTTAGAGCCGCTGCATGACCAGCACACATCTTAGAGTTGACCAAGATGTCATCAATATAAACCTCCACATAGTCATGCATCATGTCATGAAAAATGGCCATCAATGCCCTTTGATATGTTGCTCTAGCATTTTTTAGGCCCAAGGGCATAACAACAAAATAGTATGTCCCCCATGTTGTAGTGAAAGATGTTTTCTCCTGGTCTTCCGGAGTGAGTTTGATCTGATTATATCCTAAATACTCATCTATAAAAGACAACATGGCATGACCAGCAGTGTTATTAACTAACACATCAATGTGAGGTAATGGGAAATCATCTTTAGGCGAAGTCTTGTTTAAGTTTCGAAAGTCAATGCACGCACATACATGACCATCTTTCTTAGCTAAGGGACTATATTGGCTCCCCATTCAGGGAAAAGAACAACTCGGATAAATTTAACTTGATGCAACTTATCAACTTCCTCTTTTACTTTTAGAGCACCGTCGTGGAGCTTTCGTCTAAGCTTCTGCTTCACGGGTTTGGTACCAACTTGTAAGGGAATGCGATGCTCCACTAATAATGGGTCTAGTCCTCTCATGTCACTATAGTCGGAGGCGAAAACATCTTGGTATTCCCTAATAACTCTCAAAATTTCATCTTCTTCGAATGGCTCTAAGGTTGGACTGATTTCACTATCCTGGGGTGCTCTTTAGTTCTCAAGCTCACTTCCATGGCCTTTTCAATAGTAGCTAGAGATTGTTCATTAAAACGCTTGACCACATCATCCAACTGTTGAGTGTCTTGCAACTCTTCTTCCCCCTCTAAAAGCTCATACACGACCATACCATCATCAAACTTTGGATTTTCTAGAAACAATGAATCCGGATTAGGTATGATAGGTGAAAATGCAATAGCTAGGTCTCACCAAGTCCTAGAGTGGGGGGGGGGGGGGGTGAATAGGACTATTAAAAATTTCTTTTCAAGAATTAGGTTTTATTAGTGTACAATCTGAAGGATTAATTAAGATTGAGAGTCCCCAAGAAGATTAAGAGAGATGTTCAGAGTTGTGAGTGTTTACAGTGTGTAGAAATGCAACTAGAGTAACAAAGATGTAGCTTAGAAATGATAATCAACACAAGTGACAAGAATGCAAGGCAACATCCACACAAAACAAGCAATAAACACAGTGATTTATAGTGGTTCGGTCCTAGACCTACATCCACTCTCAAGAGCAATCTCTCTTGGTTCCACTAAATAAGAGGTACTTACATAACATACACCTCTTGCAGCAGTTTTTGATTCGGTGGTTTGTCTTTTACCAACTGGGTTTTTTTGATCAGGTGGTTGATCCTTGATCTAGTCCACCAACTACAACAATTTTTGATGCGGTGGTTTGTCTTCCACCAAATACAACAATGAGAATTAAAATATTAAAGAACACCTAAACAAGGAATTATATACCTTAGTTTTGAGTGGTGCTCTTGATGCTTGAAAGACTACCTCTAAGCTTTGACCTCTTGTTCTTGCTCCTTGGTGATGAAGATCTTCAGATGAGTGCTTAGCCAAGGGAAGAGGTTTTAAGAAGGTTTGGAAGGCTAAGATATTCTCTCAGATTTAATGGAGCCTTTCCTAAATCACCAACTACTCTTCTTGAAACAATAATAGCACTTTGTGGTGTTGAAGAGTAGGTGGTTGTGGGAGCTTTAAAGATGATTTTAATGGAGGTGCAAAGGCTCAGCTATACTAGTGATTTTCACAGTAATAAATTCAGTAGTTGGAGCAAGGGAGAGGTCCTCTTTAAATACAAATAAGCTCCAATGGATAGATCTACGGCTAAGAACAGAATGGTCTACGGCTTACCCGTATGCTCTGACAACATCCAATGGCTAGTTTGACCAGATTCAACAAAAATTCCTTTTTACGGTTAAGCTTACAGCTTAGCCGTAAATCATTATACGGCTTAGCCGTGAGCACCTTTCGGCCTAGCGTGGGTCAGCCGTAAGCTGAAATCTCTCAAAAACTGCTCTCTAAAGAGTGGCCCGTAATCTTTATGGCTTAGCCGTGAATCACATTACGGCTTAGCCGTGAAGGCCTTTCGGCTTGGCCGCAAGGTCAACCGTAGGCATTATATGGCCAAGAGCACTCTCTGGACTGTGGCCCGTAGATTTTACGGCTTAGCCGTGAAACACACTACGGCTTAGCCGTAACTCTTTTTCGGTGCAGCCGTAGGGTCAGCCGTAGAACAAAATGGTTCAAAATATACTCTCTGGAGAGTGAGCCGTAGGATCTACGGCTTAACCGTGATCCAAGCCGTAGTACAAATGCAGGGTGATTAGAAACCCTTTTTCCTATTCTATTTCTATGGGCAAGAAGGGTCAATGATACCTTATCCCTTGGCACTCATAGAGAATCTTCTTGATTGATCTTGATCTTCCTTGAACTTGCTTGATCTTCATTGATAAACCTTGAGCTTCCTTGATCTAACTTGATCTTCATAGATGTAACTTGATCTTCCTTAGAGCAAGACTAGACTTGGGTCACGTAATTGACAATACATTCTTACAATAACATTAACAATAGGTATATATTTGTAACCAAGCTCGGATATGCTACCTACAATGGTCTCCAACCTAGATTACTCAAATGGGGGTAATCTTCATCTTCCAACTGTGGCATGCCTTTTTAGGTTAGGCATACCTCTTACACTTCCTATTGATGGAATGGTTATTTTTGGCTTTCCTAGGTTATTTGATTTGTTAGGGCTTTTTGAATAAGAAGTGGATTCTACTTTACCATGCAAATTTCCTAAACTATCAAACAAGTCTTCTAACCTACAATGTGAATTTCCTAATCTACTATGTACAGGGTTGGGACTTTGAGATGTCCCTATTGATGAGCTAACTCGCTCCCTAGTAGAGTGCTTGAGGTTAGTTGGAAGACCACCTCACTGGGTCCTTAGTAAGAGTAAGTCCAAACTTCACTCCGTGGGCCTTGAAGTTTTGAAATTGGCATTTTTTTTTCTTTGGCACATTCTCCTCATGTGAAAACGTGTAATAGTCTACCCTATATAGATCATTTAGGTCCTCGTTCGTATATTTGAATCCTTTATAGTCTTCAAACTCTATAGCTAGATTTTACACTTTGAACTCCTAGCTACCTAACTTTTATTATGGTTGAGGTCTTCATTAGAGCTCGTTTGATCTATTTCTTGCTCATGAGGATCTTCCTTTTGGTTATGAAGAAATAACTTCCCAACAGCTTCCCAGAATTCATCTATTCCACATTTATCATCGTCTAACTCATCAGAATCGCCAAAATCTATGTCGATTTTGAGACTTGGGTCACCCTGCTCAACTTTAGTGAGTAGATCTTACGTTCGGATGGTCTCACGAAATGTTCCTATAATATCCAATTAGCACTAGATTTGTCCATCCTTGGTTCATATCCCAATCCCCTTGCTTCAACCTTAACCTTGGGATCATATGGTTTAATTATGTCATTGTTATTTCGACCCAATCACATTCTTGGCTTAAATCCTAATTTTCTCATCAAAGTCTAGCCATGAGCCTAGTGAAGATGTATATTTTCTTTTGGGAGGACAAAGGATGCATCGATCAAGCCCAAGTGTTTAGGTGGCGGACTTAGGGGCCTACCCATTCCACAGGGCTAATATCCAAAATCGAAATCAATGGGTTAACTCCCTACCTAAAGATCTTCTCTCTATTTTCTTCTCTCAAAACACCTTTGATTGTCGGGAGCATTACTTTAATTTTTGGTTCAATGAAAGGAAGGTCCCCATCAACTTTGATTATCAAATTGTTCAATGGGAATTTAACACATTGATGTCTAGTCGATGCAACGGCTTTTATGTCATCGAGCCATCATCACCCTAGAATCAGATTCAAATTATCGAGGATATCTACCACATGATAAGTCTTTGGAATGGTAATCGGTTTTACATGTGTGGGCAAATTGACCCTACCAGTTGTCGTCATTCAATTTCCATCATATCCGATAATAGTCATGAGTGCCGGGATAAGGTCTTTCAAAGTTAAATTCGATGACTGAAACGTGTGGACCAGGCAAATGTTTAAAAATACCCCACTTATTGGAAATTTATACTAAAAGTATACTTTTATATATTTGGCTTTAACTGATTCATTTATTAATAAAATTTCTCTTTTCATTTTAATGAGAATTTGTATGGGCAAATGGTTGTATTGTTATTCATTATGCATGTATGTGTCTTTTATTATATAAAGTAAATAAGTTGGTATGTAGAGTTTAGTTTACATATGGAAGACTTGTTTGTTAGTTCTTATAGAATATATATATTATTGTTGTTCACAATTTAGATGGAAATAGTATAGTTTCGACTTGTTATGCTAGTACACTTTTTATGTATTGAATAGGACAATTTTTTATTGTCTTTATACTGACTATATAAGATGAATAACATCCAAATAGTTATTATGAGTGCTTGTACTCTTAATTCCTATATCAATAATAGACACATAATTTTAGTGTTTGGCATTTTGATTTACAAGGAAGTAAGATCTTTTATAGGTCAATAATATCAATAAATTGGATGACTAAATGACATGTATGGTGCATATAGTAATTTGTTGATGGAATCGATGTCTGCAGGTGAACTTTGTATTCGACATATCAAATAAGTTAAGTGTAAGGTCTCAAAAACTTATTAAAATATCAATTAAATCTTAACGTGGGGAGATTAATAAGCATTTAATAACAAGAAGCTCGAAATATTATTTTGAGAATAAGTACAAGAGTGTAATTGTAATTCTCTACTGGATCGAATTGTAATTTATGGAATTGGGATTCTAATTTGGGTTAAATTAAGATTTTTCGTTTTCATAAGAAGCCTATTCCTTATTTCTTTTTTAAGGTCCCTATTAAAGCTTATAAATATGTGTTATTGCTCTCTAGGAAAAACAAACAAAAGAAATCTCATTTTTTAGAGCAAAAAGAATTCGCAGAACAGGCCCACATCCTAGTGTGAGTTCGAGCATAGAGGAATATAAGAGAAGGTACTGAGATTTGCAGGTTACTGTAAGACCGAAGTCAAATTAGAGAGATCTTGTAGATATGGTTTTTGAATCATCATTTTCTGAAGTTATTTCTGCAGTGATTTGTGAGCAATATCTAGAAATCCTGGCGGCTGCCTCCCAACACTAGTATCTACCAAAGCTCCATTAACCTTGTACCCTACAAGGACCACCGTCAAACACAAATGTGAAGTTCTTGCCTTTTGTGTAATCTTTTCCAACTCTTATTTAGTGAAAGTGATCGGTGGTGGCTTCCCTAGGCTAGCCACACTTGCTATAGTTCGAGCCAATTGCTTTAGAGTTATATTTTTGGGAACTTCCATCCTTTGGATTGTGTCAAGCAATTGACATTGATGCTTATAGGATGTGTTGATTAACTCAAAAACTAAGATCTTTGCTAGGATTTTTGAAAGATGTTGAAAAAGATCATATTCTTTCCAAGCTTCAATTAACGTCGGTTGTTGCTCTTGTTCTGAAGGGGAATTATTTAGCTCTTATCGAGGCATAGTTGGAGGATTAGTTAGGCAAACCCTTCCTTACCTAAGTGGTGCTTGCACCAAATGAGATGAATGATCTATCATGGTTTACTTAACCTCACTTGTTGAAATGTGTTGTGACCTAGATCGATTTTGAATTTGATCGATCTCATCCCATGGGTCTAAGTATTGGCCACATTTTTCAGTATCAAGGACCACAATATTTTCCTTAAGCTGGATTAAGTAGAGGGGGTGGTGTTGTACACTCTACTTACTGAGCTCTACATCTTTTGTTCCTAATAAGACTTTTGCAGCTTTGGAAGAAGATGGGTTTTCGTGCTTTGGTAATGGGTCATCATAAATCTTCATGCCTTGCGGCCTACCCAGTTGTCTATTTTAGAGCTCATTCATAGGCTTAATTGCATCCCAATTAATTTTTTCTTTTTCATTCATCTCCTAGATAATATCCCTCAAAACAAGGCACTCGAGATTGTCCCTGATATCTATGATAAACGCAAAACTTGTTCCAACCTAGGTATGCAGGCCACAGTTATGAGTCTCTGGAGGTAATGTTGTCTCTTTAGTCTCGATCAAATTCCAAAATACCACATCAATGGATTGTGGAAGTGGAGGATAATGGTTTCTCTTAGGTCCTCTTTTCCTATGCATATCACCGTTGCCATGGTTGCTATAGTTCCCATAATTTCCATTATTTTCATAATTATGGGGAACCTTGAGGCAGTCTTGATTAGGGGTATTCCTAACTTGCTAACCGAGTTATTGATTTGACCCATGATTCCTACTACAAATGTAATTATTTTGACAAACTAAATTAGCATTTGACTCTGGCCCTCTTATCTGTGAGTTTCCTTGCCCTGTACCTGATTGACCAGGTGTTTTCTTATTCCCATGCTTCTTAGGTCCATGAGTGAAAAGAGGATCCCTTCTTCATAGTCGAGCTTCATCCTCAATATCATGCATAAAGAGCTTCAAATGTCTTTGGAGCCTCCCCAAGAGAGATATATTGCCTTGTCATCAGTCAACCTAACACTAGATCAAGTATATAACAGACGCCAATAGTTCACAAATTCATCATAGTCTTCATTAGGCTTTTACTTGGTGTTCGCTAAGTCATGCCAACTCAATCAAATACTAACCTGATGCTTGTATTGGTCCATGAAATTTTGGATTATGTCTTCAAAAGTTCTAAACTCATGTGCCAGTATAGAATGGAACCAAACAAGGGTGTCACCCTCTAAAGATTCTCGAAAATAATTAATTAAGAGAGAAACATTGTTTGCTATAACTCAACATTTGTTCTAGAATGAAACTAGCTAAGTATGTGGGTTTGTGTTTCCCTTAAAAGTTATAAACTTTAGGCTTCAATGGGGAATGTGATAAGTCTTTAAAAATGCATATTTTCATATACATTTTGACCTATTTTAAGGACTTACTAAGTCAAAAGAGCCTTATTTAGTATGATCTAGTGGTTTCAAGCATTTTAAATTTATTTTAGTATTTCTTTGCATAATTTGTCTAAAAATCACACTTTTGCATTCAATCATAAAACCTGTCATTTTTGGAAAAATTTATGAAAATAATTTTTCTCATGAATTAAATTCAATTTTCATTATCATTAGTTCATTCATAAAAATCATGAAAAATTATGTGTATTTTTATTATCGTTTCATAAGAGATGGGCCCACAGTCATGCACTTGTGATGTTAGGGTAAAATTGTCTTTTCACATGAGTTCACATTTGTTTTATAGAAAATTGATGATATGGGTCCCATTTGTAAAGAATTGAGGCAAGGAATTGATTTTCAAGAGAAACGAGAGAGGAATTAAAGAGAAAAAAGAAATTGGAAGAAAATTGCAAAAAGTCGGCTTTATGGTCCCACACACACAAGCACATGTGTGGGGTACACTTGTAAAACATCCAAGATCCATTTATTTGTTACATATTTTTAAGAGATTTTTAAGAGAATTTGAAGAATATCTCATCAAAGATAGATAAGGAAAGCCACATAAGAGTTCTTTTTGGAGAAGAAGATTTAAAAGAAAAAAATTTTAAAAAAATCCCAAGAAAGCTATTCTACGTCCAACACATGTTTTGGATCAGATTTTGGTTGAAAAAAAATAAATGAAAAGAATCAAGAGGTTTATCTTCAAAGATCTCTTCAAGTTTGGGGCCAACAAGGAGAACTTTCCAAAAGAGGAAAGTTGACAATGCAAAGAAATAAAAGGGGAAGTTCTACACCTCATGTGGGCCAAGTTTGATTCTAAGAGAGGATTCTTATTCCTACTTCATCTCTCCAAAGATCTCAATGCAAGGTGGCACATACAAGAAAAGAAAAAAGCATCCAAGAGGGACTTCCAAACAAAACAAGTAAGGAAACAAAAGAAAAAAAATAGAAAAGAAAATCCCAAAAGATATCTCACGCCCAAGCTATTGTTTGGGACCCTTTTTTTTCATTTTTTTATTATTTTTAAGATTTTAGAGTTTGAGGAGTAGGACTTGAAAAAGTATAAATATGGTACCCCTCTCTCATATTTTTCATGGAAGAATTACCCACCTCCCACTAGATTTCTACATTCCATCTCTCCTTCTCTTTGTCTCTCCTTTTTAAGTCACCAAAGAGGCTTAGCCCTAAAGCCACACCACCAACCTTGAAGTGTCAACTAGAAGGAGGAATTCTCATTCATCCTAGTATGTAATTGTTTGATTTTTATTTTCAATCTTTTGTAAAACAATTTTATGCTAGTAAAATTTGTTTCTTTTCAATTTTTCTTGTCTTTGATTTTGTGGTGTTTATAATTTTAGTCTTGTTTGTGATTGGGTTAATTTTCATTCTTGTTTAAATATTGAGATAGAATTGAAATCACAACTAGTAATCCATCTTAGTATCCTTTTTAATATACTTTGTCTCTTTAGATACATTGTATGCTTGGAGGCAATGCAAAATGGCTTCAATGCAAAATAGAGTTAAAGAGGTTTGAGTGAAAAACGATTAAAGGCCAATTCTGAAATTTATTTCTACATTGAATGGAGATATGTTATTCTCACTTGGATTGACGACCTGGGATGAAGAATAAGACCCTAGGACAATACTTCTAATCTTTTTGAGCCCAAATTAAGGTAAGAAATTGAAAGAACAGTCTACTGCCTTTGACTTTAGTTTTACCGCCTATGACTTCCGTTGTTTACAGCCTTTGAGTTCATGTTATTACTGCCTTTGACTTCCTACACTTTTATTTTATTTTTTGCACTTTTGTTATTTTACTTGTTATGTTCATGTTGATTTTAGGTTTTGTTTTTACATAGTTTGGTGGTTGGATCAAAATTCATTGCATGTATTTTCATATCATAAAATTTTGTGCATATTTAAGTTGATGAAAATTAAGCCTTCAGATCTAAATCTAATGATAAAATTTGGACTCAATACATAAACAGCATAACTTAACAGTTTTAGTAAACTGCAGAAACAGTTTTTGACAAAAAGTTTGAAGTGGGTAGACCAATACAATCATAATATTTTTCTTTTAAACTTGGTAAAATTAAAGTTTAGGATGTGGTCTTCCATTCTCCAGAATTTCTAGTCAAAATAATTTTGGAAGGCTTGTGAACCAGAGGCTTAAACTTTGCCAATCAGTCAATTTGGATCAGAATTTCTGCACATAATTTAACAAAGTTGTCATATTCATGCATTCATAATTTTTTCGTTTTAGATCCTTTTTCACTTCTGTTTTTTTTTTTTTTTTTTGGTTAGTTTTTTGCATCAATAGAGCATAAATTCCAGTCATTAAACATAGATTTAGGATGCATTAGAATAGTTCAAATCATGCATAAAATTTGCATCAGCATACTAGTTTTTCATACTTAAAATTTTTCAACATCTCATGGTATGCATTGCATTACTAATTATACTAACTTTCTAATTTTAAATTTTTTTTCTAGTTTTATGTTTTGTTGTTCTAGATAATTTTTAGAATTAAAATATCTTTCTAGATTTGTTTTAATTGAAGATTTTAAATTGGAAAGTTTTCTAGTTTTGGAAATTCTAACTTAGGAAAGTTTTTAACTTTTGTTTATTTTGTTTCTAACATTGTTTAATTTAGTAAGTTTCTAATTTTAGTTTTTATTTTTGGAAGTTCTAACTTGTGTTTTCGTTTTGCAAAAACTTCAGTTTTGTTTAGGAAATTTTATATTTAGGTTTTCTAGATTTAGAAATGTTTCTTTCATTGGTTTGTAATTAATTTAATTTTGGTAAGTAGGATGCTTGTATTTGTTAATTTTTAAATTAAGTTAGTTTTAGATTTTTATATAGGGCAGGTACAAGTTGAAAAATGAACCTTAAAATACATACCTCCCTGTGGATCCGACCCCGTGCTTACCGGGATATTACTACATCGTGACTCTGTACTTAAAGCTCATAATCAGAATGGAGAGCTAGCTCCAGGGTTTCTTTAGAAGTCCTTGACCCGTAATTGACGTGGTTCTACGTCTCCCTTTGTTATTTTGGTTATCTCTAACTTAATTCGCTCAAGTTGTTCTTTAAACACTTCGATTTAACTCGAATTAGGCTGAGTAGGATATGATGGAGTTAATTGGTAAGGTTGAGCTAGGTGTGATATGGCTTGAGAAGAGGCTAATGAGGAGGACCAGGTGGAATGTAAGGAGAATATGGTGTAACCCGGGGCTGAACTAGTGGAATTTGAGAAGAGAAGGTTAAGTTAGGTTGTCGTTGAGTTGGAGTCCTAGACCTTTTCATTGATTCTTGGAGTGGTGCGTTTACTCTATCTTCAAGTTCAGGTATCCTAGGAAGGGGCATTGGTCGACTTCCAGTAGTTTCATGAATGGTTTTGTGAGTGCCTCATCTAGGTGGCGAGTCATATTCTGGTTCATCATACCTACGAACTGGAGAAAGACTAGCCAATTCACCCTCATAGTAATCAACCTGAGGCCTAATTGTCTCACCCCTCTGATACCCTATGATTAATTCGAGGTTTATTATAGGTTGCCCTAGATTGGAAGTAAGGCTCATTCTCCTCTCGATAGTCTTGATGTCCTCGAGATCCCTCTTCTTGATAACCCCTTGTATGATACTCAACTTGTTGATTATATTGAGTATGATCATCCTGGTGAACCCGTTTAGGCATCCTTATGTGACGATCCTCCTAATAGACCCTACTAGACGACCTTGTAATACGGCTATACTGATGGGTTTACCCATATGTTTCATCAAAATAATGATATATTGCCGCATTTGAATGTGGTGGAGGAGCATAAGCTGGTCTCCGAGGGTCCATGACGTAATCATGCAATGCCAATCCTATTCTCCCTTAGCTAGACCTAGGGCAGATGGGCAATCAACCAGTCCGGCTTAGCGTTTCGATCAAATTCACGATGATGATGATGATGCGTCTCCCTATGCCTTGGAGTGGGTGAACTAGAGACTCGGCTATTAATAGGTCCCAGGCGATGAGAATGACGGATTTCTCTCACCAGTGATGGGGACCTAGAGTAATGACTTGGAGCTGGGCTATGGGACCTTACATGATGAGTCTTGTTTGGAAAGACGTACTGAGGATGCATCCTACAAGCACGGTAACTATTGATCTCAATAAATGTTGACCCGTTAATCCTAGAAGAGGACGCATGGAGGTGTTTAGGGTACCTGGCGGGCCTGGGTGATCCTTAATGGATAAAAGCTTCCTGGGTGGGTTTGATTTGACGGGACCCTCGGTGTCGGGAGACAATTTTTGCACTTGGAGGAAGACTCTCTTAACTAGACGATGCTTCTGAACTGGAGGAAGGCGTTGGAGAACGTGACTGTCTCATGGACCAATTATAATCAATCGATTATGGACCCGTTCTCTGGGTTGAGCTAGGTTGTGCGGCCTGAACTATAGGGTTCGATTTTTTAAATGGGTGATTTTGTTCAGATGATGAAATGATCTCTGTTGTGGTAAATGGGGTCTGATTTGGATCTTTGAATATATCATCATATAAGGGATTGTACAGCACTTCATACTCAAAATGATTCATGTCAAGATCTACGAGCTTGTCTTGATGGGGGGCACATGCACCGGATCACGGAAACTAACCTTTGAGTGGGACGAGTGCCCCTCCATGGCAAAGAGAAAAGGAGAGGGAGAAGCCTAAATAAGGTTGCCCAAAAACTAGTTCTACGGGGATCCTAGGTTGTTCCCATGTTCGATGGGGGAGACCTAGATAGTTTCTAGGTTTAAAAGGGTGACCTAAATGAACTCTAAGTTCAGAATAGGAGTCCTATATGTGCATTCTAAGTTCAAATAATACTTAAAGAAAAGTAAGTAAAATTAGTAAAAAGGTAAGACAAAACCGCAATTTCTAAAAAGGTTGTAAAAACAATGAATGCTAATGTGGAGAGCATTGGTAGACAAGCTTTGACCCTTTCAAAAGGTATGACCCAACACAATAAAGATGAGGCACAAGTGGTCCTATCATGATCACCAGGCTATAGGATGTGATTTCCGGACCAGATAAAGGAGTGGAAACACAGTGTCAGATGTAGCGATACTTTAAAGTTCCAACCGATTTCAAGGATTCCTGACTAATTCTCATAACGGTAAAAAAATTTGATCGCCAATCATGGTAAACGGCCATGACTCCGGTTGATCACCTCCATGTGAGAAATTATAGGCTCCACTCATCACAACACCGCTGGCAACGTGTAACGGTCTCATCGTTATCACTTTGGGTTATTTTAAGGGATCAATCCATCTTGAGTGTATTGAGATTAATGAATGAGATTAGGTTCCATGCATTTGGGGGAAAAGGAAACTTAAACAAATAAAGTAAATGAAGCAAATGGTGCACTCCAGGATTTTGGGTTTTGACCTATAGGTCCACTGCCGAAATCTTTTGTAATGTTATGTGAGTCCAATTGATCTAAAACTTTTATGAGACTTAACAGACCCAGAGCGGAGACTTCTGTAACTTTTTTTATGAATTTTGACAAAACAAAAACCATTGGGATCATACGTACTAAAGAATTGTGGGATTTTTCAAGTAGACTTGCCAAATTTTCCACATGGGCATATAGAAAGAGATAATAGAGGATATGAGAGAGTGCATTGAAGGCAATGATTTGGAGAAAAGAATAAATTCGGAAACTCTATATTGGACTTTGCAGTGGCATTTGATCTTGTAGTAGCAAATACTTACTTTAAAAAGAGAGATGAATACTTAATTACCTATAAAAGTGGGAGTAATATGAGTCAGATAGACTTTTTTCTAATTAGAAAACAGGACCAATTGACTTGTAAAGATTACAAGGTTATCCCAGGAGAGAGTTTGACTACGCAACATAGGCTTAGAGTTTTAAATATTTGCATTAGAAGTAGACAGAGAGCGATAGTAAACAAAATGGACCCTAAAATAAGGTGGAGATATTTGAAGGGAAAAAGAGCAAATATATTTAAGGACAAAATGATTGAGAAGGGAGAATGGAATATTGATGGAGAAACTACAGTAATATGGAATCAAACGGCTAATTGTATTAGGAATATTGCAAAGGAGGTGCTTAGAGAATCAAAAGGAAAGAAACATATTAACAAAGAAACATGGTGGTGGTGTATGGAGGTTCAGGAAGTTATTCGACAGAAAAGACATTGCTACAAAGTTTGGCAAGGGATTAAGAGTATAGAAAATTTTCAGCTGTATAAGAAGGCAAAGAAAGAAGCTAAGAAAATAGTAAGTAGTGCAAAGTTCAAAGCATACAATGACCTCTATAATAGGTTGAGAACAAGAAAAGTAGAAAAAGATATTTTTAAGCTGGCAAAAATAAGAGAAAAGAAAAGTAGGGACTTAGATCATGTCAAATGTATCAAAGACAATAAGGAAAATATTCTAGTAAAGGACAACGATAATAAAGAAAGGTGGAGGGAATATTTTAGCAAACTTCTAAATGAAGAACATTTAAGTAATACAAGAGTTAAGGAGGATACTTCATCATTAGAGCATACTTTTCTCCGTAGAGTTAGAGGGGTAGAAGTGAAGGAAACATTAAAATGAATGAAGACAAGAAAGGCAATAGGCCCATATTGTATTCCAATAAAAGTATGGAGATGCTTAAGAGAGGTTGGAGTGAGTTAGTTATATAGACTATTTAATAAGATACTTGTAACAAAGAAAATACTGGATGAATGGAGAAGAAGCATTGTAGTACCTCTATATAAGCATAAGAGAGATAAACAAAATTGTACCAACTATTAAGGGATTAAACTTATGATCAATCATATTATGAATTTATGGGAGAGAATAATGGAGACCAAAATCTCTGAAAATCAATTTGGTTTAATGCCAAGGAGATCAACTATGGAAGCTATCTTTTCACTTAGATAATTAATGGAAAAATTTGAATAAAGAAGAAAAATCTAAATATGATCTTTATTGATTTGGAAAATGCTTATGATAGGATATTGAGGAATTTAATTTGGTGGGTTTTAAAGAGAAGAAATGTCCCTAAAGGTTACATTGAAAATTTTAAGGATATGTATGAAGGAGCAGTAACAAGTGTGAGAACTACATGTGGAGAAACAAGTAGATTTCCCGTGGCTATAGGTTTACATCAGAGATCAACCTTAAGCCCTTATCTCTTTGCATTAATTATGGATGAATTAACTGTACATATTCAAGAAGAAGTACCATGGTGTATGTTGTTTGCAGATAATATAGTATTGGTGGATGAATCAAGAAATGGTGTAAATGCAAAGCTTGAGAGATGGCGGGGAGCATTAAAATCTAAAGGCTTTAAAGTAAGTCGTACAAAGATAGAATATATGGATTGCAACTTCAGTGGACATATACAAAGTGTTGAAACCACTATCAAAATTGAAACCCATAAGATATTACGTAGAAATTCTTTTCAGTACCTAGGCTCGATGATTAGTAAGGATAGAGAGATTGATGAAGATGTGGAGCATAGGATAAAAGCTGGATAGCTGAAGTGGTGACTAACTTCGGGAGTACTTAGTGATAGACGAATGCTAACGAAATTGAAGGGCAAATTTTACAGGACAGTGGTTAGACCAACTATAATATATGAAGCAGAATATTGGCCAATTAAGAAGACGTATATTCATAAGATGGATGTAGCGGAAATGAAAATGCTTAGGTGGATGTGTCGTAAAACTAGGAAAGATAAAATTAGAAATGAGCGCTTTCGAGAGCACTTATGGGTAGCACCAATAGAGGATAAGATTAGAAAATTCCATTTAAGATGATTTGGGCATGTTGAGCATATGCCAGTAATGGCACTAGTGAGAAAAAGTTTGGCTATATAGGTGAATGGCCCATCAAGAGGTAGGGGTAAGTTGAAGAAAATATTGATGGAAGTGATTAATTTAGATTTAAAGAACTTTAATTTCGATAAGAATTTGGCTTAAAATAGAATGGAATGGAGAAACAGACCCCAACATAGTTGGGATAAGGCTTTGATGATGATGATAATGACTTGCCAGATTTTTCACACTAAAGAATTTGATCCATGACACAGTCCTACTGTCTGAATTTTAATGATTTTTAGAAAGACTTAAATCAGTTGAAACCAAGTCTTACTAAGAGTTTACACACATGAGAGTGTTAAGAGAAATCCATAAATTTTAGTTCAATTTGAAAAGCGTTGGAACAGGAGTTTGAAAACAGTGGACAGGTTTTAAAAATCTGCTGTAGTGCAGTTTGGCAGTTTTGACTGATTCAGTCCAAGATTGTTAGAAAAAATCACTGTAAGGAAAATTATAGGGTCGCGGGCTTTCTAGAAAGCTGATTCAGAGGTGCATAAGCAGAAAAAATCCGAATTCCATCATTTGCTTCGAAGCATATGAAAAACAGTACGTGAAAGGCGGTGACAAATTCTAAAATTTTCACACTGCTGTTTTTTGCAATTAGCAGGTAACGGATTTTTAATCATTCCACACTTTCACAACCTGACCTATATCCTTGTTTTAGCAATTCCATATCTATATACCATGCTCCATAAAAATAAAAAAATGATTTTTAGTAAGAGCTGATGACCAAGTAAATTCATGGAACATGGTGTATTAAACTTAGAAGCCACATTTCAGGAATTCTCTTATTGGGACTATTTTTAGTGCGAAAGGTCCAGTAAATCAGACAAAATTAAGATTAAAATGATTCTTCGTTTTTCCGAGAGCCAACTCATGTGTTCAATAAAGAAAAATACTACCAAATATCTCAAGTATTGATGCCCTTTTGAAAAATGCCTACAAAAGTTCAAGTATGCACAAAATCAGCAATTCATTATAAAATCAATTTTGTTTCACACACAAGATTGATTTTAGTGCCCAGTCAACTTTTAGTCATGACACGTACTATCCTGCTCCCAATGGTCTTAAATGTAATTAAAACGTCAACCATTTAATCAAAACCCACGATTTTTTAGACCTCAAAGAAATAGACAAAGTTACAATAGGGGGAAAAAGAAAACAAACAAAGAAATAAATAAAAAGGGTTGGTGCAGAACAAACTTTCACTTTTTAAAGGAAAAAGTCTTATACGTTTGGTAACCCAAAAAAAAATGCTAAGAAAATATCATTTTCTTTCAAAAACCTCTATTTTTTCTTACAAGTTCCCCATGTAGAAATTTCTCTACAAGATAAAAATCTTTTAAAATGGTTATTGCAAAGTAGTAGAGTAAAGTGAAGCCTTTACTTCATAAATTTATCAATACATATTTGTTTATATATATATGGTAAAGTAAAGTAAAGGCAAATGTCACGTCATGATAAAGATGAGACAAAGTAAAAGTTGGATAATGGATATGGTGAAGTAAAGTGGGTAGGAATGGTAAACTAGTTTCTTTTTGTTTGACTTTACTTTATAATAATTTCATGTAATTTTATATGGTAAATAAAAAGTGACTTGTTTATATGTGTGGTAAAGTAAAATAAATATTAATATCACATCATGGTAAATGGTGAGGTAAAATATGTCAGATAATCTAAGTGGTAAAGTAAAGTAAAGATTTTGCTTCACTAAATCTATCATGATGTATTTGTTTACATATATGGTAAGGTAAAGTAAAGCTAAATATCACATCATGGTAAAGATGGGGTAAAGTAAAAATTGAATATGGTATATAATGAAGTAAAGTGGTGGGAAAATGGTATAATAGCTTCTTTTTATTTGTCTTTACTTTATCACATTTTACATGTAGTTTTGTATGGTAAATAGAAAGTGACTTATTTACATATGCGGTAAAGTAAAATAAAGATTAATATCACATCATGGTAGAACGTAATGTAAAATAAGTCAAATAAACTAGTAGAATAAAATAAAGGCGTTACTTCACCAAATCTATCATGATGTATTTATTTACATATATGGTAAAGTAAAGTAAAGGTAAATGCCAAATCATGAAACAGATGGGGTAAAGTAAAAGTTGGATAAAGTATATAGTGAAGTAAAATGGGAGAAAATGGTAAAGTAGGTTTTTTCTTTTTCTTTACTTTATTATACTTTACCCTATTTTTACGTAGCAAATAGAAAGTGACTAGCAATAAAGTGATTTATTTACATGTGATAAAGTAAAACAAAGATTAAGATTAGATCATAGCAAAAGGTGAGATAAAATAAGGTCAGATGAAATATATGGTACAGTAAAGTGAAAAGAGAGTTATAAAGGTATTATTTTTGATATTTACTTTAATCATAGGACTTTCCAAATAACTAAACTGTAAATATGTAATATTACTAAAAAATTGCCAAATAGCAAAAAAATTATAATATTTTAATATTACACTATTTTATTCTATACTATTTTATTCTTACAATATTTAAATCTATAAATACTTTATTCTATAATATCCAAACGGAGCTTAAGCCAAGTTGTGCATGCAAGAAATAAAGCAAAATCATTTTTTATTGTTGGAGTTTTGAGATTTTATATATTTTTATTTTTCTTTTTTGGATTTTAGAACTTTGAAAAACAATGAAGAAATGCGATGCACGAGAAGAAATCTAAAATCTTTTTTTTTAATTTGATTTTGAAACTGGGAGCTAGAAGGGCCTAATTAAGGGTGTGTGTGGAACCTAATCCTAACTGTTCATCTCATGAGTGCTGTGGCTCATTGATGGATTGACCCCATGCAAGGGTCAACCCATCTACCGCCGCTCTCCCTGTCCAAAAAAAAAAAAAAACAGAGATTGAACGAGGGTGATGATAATATACGAAAAGGATGCAACTGGCAGGGATGACAAAGATGAATCCACACCATTAGACTTGATGGATGACAAATTAAATGAAAGATGGATGCAATTAGGCTAACAAGTGCACAATGAAACTAATTGATAATCTAATTAAAAATGTATTCAATTAGGCTAACAAATACAAAAAAAAATGATACATATGCAATTAAACAGCAACCTAATTAATAATGCATGCAAACATGAAAGTTACGATGAATTAAAAAAAATGGAAACAATAATTTAAAAAAGAAAGGAAAGATCACACCAATTCACGGATCCGACTGCTCGAATCTGGCCTTTGATTTATATATTAAGCCGCCTTTTGAAGTGGGTCCGCGGCTAGATGACGATGATGTCGGTGAGATGGGCCCGCCACTGTTGATTACTTGGATTGGTGGATTGTGAAGTTGGCGCGAATTATTTGTAAATGCTGGATTCTAAGAGGGTGTTGTGTGCCACTAGTGGAGATGAGTACTTGTTTGAATGAGTTTTGACTCGGGCTGAACGGGTTAGTGGAGTGGGTGCACAGGTCAAGGAATAAATTGAACAGGTGGGTCGCTGGTTGGGGTAATGATGTGAAGGTCCGGTGAGGGGGTGATGTGCAATGAGATGGGTTGGTTTGTGAAGTGTTGGGGTGGAGATGGGTGATGGAGGTCTAGCGAGTGGGGATAGAGGTGCAGTAAGATAATGAGACGAGGTGGCTGGTGTGGTGAAGACAAGGAGATGTGGGGGTGTTGTCTTATAGCCAAAACAGTGAAGAGAGAGAGAGAGAGAGAGAGAGAGAGAGAGAGAGAGAGAGAGGTGGTCAGTGGGCGAAGGTGATGAGTCTAGTTTCGGTGACTGGTTATGAGTCGTGACAATGTTAAAGGCGGGGATGAAGGTGGCTATGATTGGTGAGTGATGGTATGCAGTGCAAGTGGTTCTGAAGAATGTAATGGTTGGATGTGGGGCAGTTGGCAATGGGAAGAAGGTAAGGAAACGTGGCTGGATGGAGAGAGAGAGAGAGAGAGAGAGAGAGAGAGAGAGAGGCGGTGACGCCTCAATGGGGATCTCCCCCTCTCTGTCGTTTCTTCTGTTCCCCTTCCTTCCCTTGTTTTCTTTCTTTCTTGCTTCCTTCTGTCTTTCTTCTTCCCTTTTTTCCTTCTTTCTTTGTTTCCTTTCCTCCTCTCCCAGTCCTACTGTCGATTCTTTTTTTTTTCTCTCTCTCTTCTTCTTCAGTGTTTTCTCTTCCTTCTTTTCCAGCCTCTTCTTCCTTTTCGTTTTCTTTCTCTCTTTTTAATTTTTGATCCCCGCACAATCAAGATTAAGGAGTTTGAAATAAAAACTGAAACTTGTGGGCATTGGGTTCAGTTGGATTTAGATTGGATTGGATTACCGAGGATGGGATTGGATGGCTAGGATGGCTAGGATGGGATTGATGATAAGATGATGAGGGAGAGAGGTTTAGATTAGGTGGTAAGATAGGAATGAGGTTAGATGAGGTGGGGATAGGATTAGCTCTCCCATAATTAATTTGAAATTTAAATAATTGGGTGAGCTAATGGGCCTAAGGGATGGACAGTCTTGGGTCAAGGATTTGAATTGGGTCAAGTTGGATTGGTGGTCATGGACCTCAGTTGGATTTGAATGGGTCAATCCTGTGAGTGGATCCAAGCAAGCCAACGATGCCTCATATTCTAGTGATGATCAATTGGGGCCAGCATGTGATGATCTTAGCTAGAATGATTAATAATGTTGATGATGTGATGGAATGAGGAGTCTTAAGCGTTGGATCATTAAAGTAGGGTCAACCATGTAGCATAGGCTAGACCCTATGTTGGTAAGGTGAGTCATCCCCAGGTCAAGAAATCATAGGGTATGTGTTGTATGGTTGAAAATAGAGGGGTTCAATTTGAGATAAAAGTGTTAAATTTTGGTATTTGGGAGGAAAATTAGATGCAAGAAATAAGACTTTCTAGCAGTGGGCCCTATAGCGTTTGGGTTAGGTGTGGGGAACCTATGCCTTGTAGGTTTTGATCTATCTACTAGATATCAAAGTTCCATATACCGTTGTAAAACTTTCAATAAGTGGATTATTATGGTTTTTGTAGTTGGGCCATTTGGAGATATGATAAAAATATTATTTTTTAGGGGGCCCCATATGTAATGATCATGTAAAATTGATAACTTGAGATCCGATCATCACATCTTTGAGATCTAACTACCATTGGAAATTCCTCAATGAGTAGATCATAACTGACATATGGGTTTAGGTATTTTGAAAGATGGGAAAAGATTTGAAATTTTTAGGGTCCCATGTATGTTGGATTTTTAAAATGGCGTATTTCTTGATCTAACCATCGGATCTTATCAATCAATAAACCACTGAAAATCACTCAACACGTAGATCATGAAGGAATAAATATCCAATTAATCTGAAGGATGGGAAAATGTTTGGATTTTCTAGTGAGACCTAGGCTAAGAAAGTCATGTCTTTTAATCAAACCATCAAATTTCAAAAATCCATTCATCAATGGAGAACTCACTATGAGTATATCCTCCTTATATAAGTGAGATCTGATTAAAATCAATGGCTTAATGTGACCCATCCCAAAAATGGAGCCTAAAATAGTGCAACTTTTCCTAAAATATACATATTGATGGATGGAGATGTGGATTTTAACTTATTCATTCCAAATTGTTTAAATAGGGCAAAATTATAGCATCTATAATGAAGATATTGAAAATAGTACAAAGGGGCGGGGTGTCAAAATGAGGTGTCTACATCTACATGGGTGTTTTTAAGAATTTTCATATATATATATATATATATAAGGAAAACTTCTGCCAACCACCCGGTGCTTACGAGAAGGTAAGCACCATGCAGGGTCGGCTCAAGATAATGTGAGGCCTAAAGCGATAATCCTAAATGGGGTTTTTTTTATTTTTAATATTATTATAATAGTTTATTTAAAATTTATTTTTATTTTTTGTAATGCAATATTACTTTTTAAGTATTTATATTCAAATTTTGTTAACATTTCTTTTCAATTAATAGCATGGCTAATCTACTTAATATTTTTTGTGACATTATTGCTTTAAATTAGGATTTTATCAATTTTAATTTTGAAAAACTTCTTTCTATAAAAAAAACAGTTACAGGTATTATCAATATTTAATATTTATAAATTATAACTAATAATATTTACAAATAAAACAAACACTAACTATAATAAGCATATAATATGATATTGTAATTAAAATTTTTTTAAAAGCATATAACCATAAAAGATAATTTAGTGATTTATTGGTATTGGCCACAAATATTATAGATGTGTACTACTGTTGAATTTGATGCAACTTCTCCAATATGAAAAGAAAAAAAATTATATTTGAAGTGGTTTTCTAAGAATTTTAAGTAGTATAGATATAGATGGAAAAATGTGCAAACTGAAAGATTTTCAAAATAGAAAATGATTTCTCGCAGCTTGTGATTTTAGGGTTTTTTTTATGGCAACATTTTTTCAATGATGAAATGGTCTTTAATTTTTTTTTGAAATATGAAAAGATAACATTGTTTTTTTTGAAATGTAAAAAGATGGTAGTTGCTTTAATTACTTTTATGAGGCTTTAAGTTGCTATAATTATTTTTTTGAGGCCTTATTTTTTTGGATTGAAAAATAATAGAATTTACTTTTTTGGGGGCCTTATTTTTGGAGGGCCTAAAGCAAAAAGCTTTTCTGGCCCAATGATCGAGCCACCCCTGGCACCATGTGTCAAAACACTAGTAGGGCCCAACTTATAATACATCCAAGTGGACCATAAAACAAGTATCTGCCGTGATTGTCGTCAATACCAAGTTTGGCACCCTTCCAAATGAATTAGACCGTTAGATCGGATTGCACTCATTTTAGACGGTGAAAACTTGTCAGCCATTGATATGTACTTAGGATGATGATTTGAGATTCCATCACCATATATGGGTTGGTGGAGGAGAGATCTTTCGATAGCCCTAGTCCCATTCCCAAGTGGAGCCCCTAATGGGTATCGCTAGAAAGCGGTGCTCACCTTATGCTTAGCAGAGGGACTCCCTCTATGAGAGAGAGAGAGAGCTAAAGCCTAAAAGTTATGCTTGTGCACGTGCAAACATAAACCAAGCTTGGATTGGCACTACACATAACTTGACCCACCCAGACAGAGATCTAACAATTGAAGCCCATCTATTTTAGGGCCTAAAAATATAACAATCATAAAGGCACTTACATAAATGCAAAACCTTTGAGTCCTTACATAAAATTCATCACTACAATATTGGATCCTACTGATATTTGATCTTTCTTTAATTCATATACTTAACTAGAGCTGGCAAAATTTAGCCCGACCTACCAACCCACCCCAACCTGACCCGTTTCTGACCCACCTTATAACTTGACCCGTTTGAAATATGGATCAGGTTAGGGTTATGATTTACCAACCCATATAAAAATAGGTCCAGTTAGAGTTAACTCACCTAACCCACCCTAACCCATTTTAACCGTTTAGATTTTCCTAAATTACTATGACTTTTCAACTTTTATGTTATTTTTCTTATTCATGTGGGCTATAAACTATATGCTTTTAATCTTTTGTAGAAGAGTCATGTAAAATTTTAATATTTAGAATATAAAAAGTATTCATTATTTGAAAATATGATGTTTTGTAGTTGAAATATTGATATGTGCTTATTATTTTTATGTTGGCATATAAATTTACTTCCAAAATATATATGAAATAAATACAATATCATTGATGAGTCTTATACTTATACTCAAATATAGAATTATAAAAGTAAACAAAAATTGAAAAGGGATTATCTCAAATTCTCAATAAATAGGCTAGAAAATATTTAGAGATTTCTCATTTTTTATACCTTGAAAATTGATAAATTATAAATTTATGCTCCAATCAACATTTTAAATGAATATAGAGGTAAGGAGAGCTTTACAAATGAAATTGAGCCATATAAATTGAGTTCAATCATACAGAAAATAAGAATTAAATATATTAGGTCTGGTCAACCCGAACCAACCCACATCAAATTCGAGTTATGCGGGTCGGGTCGGGTTGACTCGCAGTGGGTGCACATTAAAAGTTTCCAACCCATTTTAAAAATAGGTCTGGTTAAGGTTGGAACCAACAAATTCGGATTCGGGTTAACCCAACTAGAATTTGGTCAACCAAACTCATTTGCTAGGTCTATATACAACTTTCATCTTTAGTCCATCTCTTCCCATTTTTGTGGGCTTTTTTTCCGACATGTGTGGGCCATTCTTCCCACTTTGTGGGCTTTCATTTCCACTTGTAGGGCCTCTCTTGTGTCCCAACCCTTTTAGGCTAGAGTATCCAAAAATAAAAATCCCATTCTAACCCACGATCGGCATCCATCAAGGTGTGCCCCTTAAAAGAGTTACGAATATCAAACTCCAAGAAAGTTTTTATCGTGATAACTATGTCATCAATAGATGGGTCAATATCAAAGGAATAGCCTCTCTATTTTTTCCCTGATGAGGGTTTCCAGCCTCTTCAAGAACCAACTATTCCCTTGGACATGTGAAATCTGTGCCTCTCCTACATACGGGGCAAATCAAGCTTTTGCTTGGGCAAGTGGCTCTACGAAGAGAGCGTGAGTTCAAAATTGCAACCTCTAATTTTTAAGTGGTGGTCCTAGACAACTGTGCTACCCCTCGGGATTTAAACACATAGCCTTATCCATGTATTTTGGTTTGTTGTGTAAGTTTTGGACTCAACCATGAGTAGGACTTTGGGAATGGTGCTTAATATTAGCTCTGGAATGTTTTAGATGTTTGTGTTATTGTCCTTTTTGTGTTTATTTTGGCTCCTTTTTAGAAAAAGAAAAGGTGTCAAAAACTCCAAATCTATCATAAATTTACTCCCCATTTTATTCAAGATATTAATTTGTCTTTCTTTTGTTTGAAGAACTTGTATTCCTCTAGTGCATTATGCAAATTTTTTTCTAAACTATGTTGGGTTATTTCTGGCTAATTGGATAGGTTTATCTATACTAGGGCTTTCTTAGAGCATTGAGAGCATTTTGTTCATTTGTATTGGGGTTTTTTTTAAGTTCTTTCGGTAAAAAGTACTAGAGATTTCTCAAAGCTTAAGAAAGGATATATTGTATATTGATGTAACTTGTAAATCTAATCCTTAAAATGCAAATGATACAAATATGAGTCTTCTTTTTTCTTGGGTGTAGGCATATTGCTAGCTACATATTCTTGTTGTGTGTTCTTTGTATCATTGATTCCTTGATTGAATTTCTGAATGCATTGGAGTTGTGTGTCTCAATTGCAGGTTTCAACTGCAGCCCCAATAAACTTTTTTATACATGCCCAACATCTCAAACTAGACTTCTATTTTTTGACTACTTGTGCATAATTATTTTCAAGCTTCCTCTTTGATAAGTCCTTAAAAATGCATATTTTAGGGTTATTTTTGGAAAGATTTTTAAAAGAGCCTTAGTGTGTGTGAAATCATGTTTTTATACATTTTAGAGTTAATGGAGTGCTTTCATGCATATTTTTCTTAAAATTCACAGTTTTTGCATATGATCATGAAACTTGCCATTTTTAGAATAGCATTTTTGGAAGGTTTTGAAAAGTTAGATTTTCTTATGAAATAAATTAAATTTTTATCATTATTAGTCCATTCACATAAAATCATAAAAAATGATGTGCATTCTCACCATTATTTTATGAGAGATGGGCTAACTATCAATCATTTGTGGCTTTTAATTTAAAATTATTATTTTAAATGATAAATCACTTTTGCTTGGAGGAAAATTTTGAAATGAATCTCATGAGATCTTAGGGTAGAGAAGCATTTTAGAAGGAAAGAAACAAAGAAAAAGAGAGAAGAAAGAATTTTGGAAAAAAATTGGAAAATGGCTTCATGGGCCCCACATGTGTTGGACTGCCAAGAGGAGGGGTCCACCCTAGATTACATCATCTCAAATCATCTTTTGAGAATTTCAAAGATAATACAAGGATATCTCAAAAGATTTACCAAGCTAAGGAAGGAAGGACACTTAAGAAGATTTTTGTAAATGAAGCAAAAACCACAAGAATGGAAAATTATGCATGATGGCTAGTCGTCTATATCAAATGGGATTCATTCTTGCATTTCTTTTCCAATTAATGAGCAAGAATATCATTAAGAGATCTCTCAAATTTCAAAGTCAAAAGGAATTTTTAAAGAAAGGAAGGAATGAATGAATGAATTGTGAAGGCATCAAAGAAAATTTTCCAAACAACTCAAGGACGTTGGAACCAGCCAACCTTGCCGTTTGGATGTCCATCTACATCATGTGGACCCCATACAATTTCAAGTGGAGATTTTCTCTCTAACTTATCTGTCAAAGAAATTCCAAGTCAAGGTGGCATTATAAGGAGAGTAGAATAGAGAAACACAAGGGAGATCACTTGAGTGGATTTTTTTTTTTTTTTTGGTGTGAATCTCAAACCCTTCATAGACATCTCACGTCCAGCCCAATCAAGTGGGCCCCACTTCACTCAAATCAAATCAATTTGAAGATTTCATCAAGGTAAGCAAATTAGGCAACTTGGACGTAGAAAAAATATAAATTGCCCACCTATGGGACATCCAAGGCATGGTTGGATTGACCACCTCCCCTCTCTAGAAAAGTTCCACTCCATCTCACCCTCTCTTGTCAACTCATCTTAAGTTATCAAGGAGGTTTAGCCTTAAAGCCACACCACCAACCTTGAGTGCCCAACTAGAAGGAGGAATCTATCCCATCCTAGTATGTGATTTGCTTCTTTTTTATTTTCCATCTCAAGTAAAAATTGCATATTAGCAATGAAATTTGTTTCTTTTAATTTCCTTGTTCTTAATTTGTGGTATTCTTAACATTAGTCTTGTAAGCCAATGCAATAGGGTTAATTTTTTACTGTAGGTTAAATAATTAGATCAAGTTTGAAATCATTACTAACAACCCACCTTAGTAACTTTTTCAATGTATCGTGTTTTCTATGGATACATGGTATTTTTGGAGGCAATGCAAGGCAGAGCTGAAGTGAGTGGAGTAAAAAATATATATGTTTGAGACCAAATTGAAGATTGTTTATTAGAAAGTGGAGATTTACCATTCTCAACTTGGATTGACAACACAAGTTGAAGAATGGGTCTTTTTCAGAGAGAGAAAATTTAGAAAGCATATTACCACCTTTAATTTCAGTTTTCCCACCTTTGATTTCAAGTTACTACCTTTGATTTCTTGCAGTTTTATATTATATTTCTACACTAAAAAATGAATAAGTTTCAGTTCTGAAACAGAATTGAATTAGTCCATTGAAACTGATTTCTAAAATTACATTGGCCGTCCATTCATCTTATTCATCATAATCTTGCACGCCCTATTTAATTCATGCATGTAGTTTACCTGTTATTTATTATTTTTAGTTATTTTCCCATTGAAATTTATGCAAACTAGGTTGGTTAGAATTCAGCAGTATCATTAATAGAAGCATGCATTAGTTATAGGTTTCATGCATTAAGAAATAAAATTCTGCATTTATGTCAAACATCACAAGCATTGCATGACTTGAGAATTCTGCATAATCATTGATTTTTGCAACAAAAGTAGAATAGGAAAGTTTAGATTCAAATTTGTATTTGTTTTAGAAAGTTTATCATGCATGTTCATTTAGGATTAGATTCATTCATATTTTAGGAAAATTGTATTCTTTTGCAAATTTTGGATTTACTGCATTGTTTACTTTTTAAATTGTCTAACATTTAGGAAGTTTTAATTATTTTTTAGATTCTAACAAAGTTTATTTTGCTAACTTAGAAAAGTTTCCAACTTTGCATTTTTAGTTTCTAACTTTTGTTAGCTTTCTTTTTAGTAACTTTCCTTTATTAGAAGTTCTAACCTGCAGTAACTTTAGTTTTTTTTAGTTAGCATTCTAGATTTAGGTTTTTAGATTAGTAAGTTTTCTTTTATTGGTTTGTAATAATTTAATTTTGCAAACTATGAAATGATGTAATTTTTAGTTTTTAATTTAGGCTAGTTTTAGATTTTATCTAGGGCCGGTTAAAAGTTGAAAATACCTTAAACACATTACTCCCTGTGGATCGTCATAGTCTCACCAGTTTTATTACTATATCACGGTTCTATACTTGAAACTCACAATCACTCTTATGTGCTCATTCTTCATTTCATAGTTTCTTGTAACTTCACTTGTATTTTTAACATATTTTTTGTAAGGTGTTTGTAATTGACTAATTCATGGGTTGGACAAAATTTTGAGCCCATTGAGTTGTATTTTTTATTTCCTCTAAAATGGACAATGGTTCGCATCGCCAAAAGAGATAAAGTGAAGAATTCAGAAAATAGGGCATGTGCTTAAGTGCCCTTGCATCCATGCTCGAGCACCCAAGACAAAACCATCCGCACTCAAGCCTTGAAGTTCACATTCAAGCCTAATTGGAATTTCTAAGAAGAAGCTGAATGCACGAAGTATGTGCTTGGTGAGCTTGCTCACGTGCTCGAGCTCCCTTGCAGAGAAACCCACTTTCCTGATATAGAATTGTTTCCTATTTGTATCAGAATTGGTAGTTCTTATTTTACAAAGAGCATTCCTTTAAGGTACGAATTGTGGGTTATTTAAAGAGTTATTCTCTCAATCCTAAGATAGAGATCTCATTATTTTGAGTATATATTACACATTGGAGATCACCTTACTTCTCTAGAACGTCAATTGGACAGATTATGCTAAACTTTAGGCTAAAGAGAATTGCTTCTACATCTTTTGTAACAGATTGATAACATCTTGTGTGTTTAAGGTGTGGTGTGATCAAGTGGAGTGCATAGCGAAGGAGAATTGTGGGAAAGAGTTGTGAGATGAACTTGGTCCTTAGGTTGAAGGAGTAACTGGATAAGGGTAGTGAGTATATTTTGTAACTATTGGTTATTACTCGATAGCTGATTTTTATTGGATTCGTAGTTTTTTTCCGGTTTATGTTTTTCACATGAAAATCATGTGCCTTTAGTCTTTTGTGTGGTTGATTGATTTATTTTTTGCAAGTTCTTTTATTTTCCACCGTGTGTGTGACTTGCAATCTAAAAATCCAAATCTAAAATGACCCTTCAATTGGTGTCAGAGTGAGAACACAAATCTATTGTGTAGATCACGAATCTACTGTGTAGATCTTTTTGTGATTTCTAGAATTAGACTCAGTTAAGAAGGTACATCGACTACTAAGCCACCTTTGCTTGATAAGTCAAACTATGCCTATTGGAAGGGTTAGAATGGTAGGCTTTCTTAAGTCCATTAATGATGATGTTTGAAATTTTATTGAGGAAGGTTATACCTTATCTACTATTATGACTAATCGGAGATTAGTTAAACCTAAAGCACAATGGTTTTAAGAAGAGAAACATGCCTCTAATTACAATAATAAGACCATGAATGGCATCTACAATGTAGAGTGTCAACTAATGAATTTCGTAGGATTTCTACATGCAAAGCTGCAAAAGAAACATGGGATATCTTGCAAACTAAGCAGAGGGTAAAGATACTGTAAAGCAATATAAGTTTCAAAGATTGATTGCAACCTTTGAAACCATTAAGGTACAAGATGATGACATTTAATAAGTCTTATGCTAAACTGTATGATGTTGTCAATTCTATTTTCAAATTGGGTGAGCCAATTCTCGAAAACAAAATTGTCAAGAAGATTCTAAGGTCTTTATTTGAAAGGTTTGATTCAAAGGTTGATGCCATTGAAAAAAATAAGAATCATGACAACCTCAAGGTAAATCTAGGATTACAAATGGGTAGATTCTGGTCCAGTTCGGAACCAATTTCTTAGACCCAAAACCGAAACCGTTAATCAGAATATGGAAGCGAAACCATATATGAGGCAGGTCCCAGTCCGGGTTCAGGTCTGTGAAGAGAATGCTTTGGAGAAAAAATTAATTATTAAGAAAAAATATCAGAATAAAAGGTAAAATGTCAGGTCTCAGATCATAACCAAGGTGGAACTAGACTTGGAACCATTTAGGAAATGTGTCCAAAAATAGGATCCAAATCCAAACCCATTTACTTATCGAGGTCTAAATAAGATCCAAAGATGGTTTCTACTAGGTTGGAACCTTCGGGTGATTCAAGAATCAGGTATCCATTTGCAACCCTAAGTAAATCAGTTAGTTTGTAATCTACAGACTTTTGAGGCAAACTGTTGAGCTTTGGGAAGATCTACTTCTAAATGTATAGCCTTGAAAGTTTCCGAAGAATAAGCAAAAAAAGTTAAAAGTGAATCAAATTTTAATTCTAAATAAATAGATTCCTAAGAAGCTGTTATATTCGAGAAGGAATTCAAGAAACTTGTGAAGGGGAAGAAAATTGATATAAAGATTCCAAAATTTGAGAAGAAATGTTTAAAAAGGGTTAAATGTTTTGACTGTCAAAGCTATGGTCATATTGCCCGTGACTGTGGAAACAACAAAAAGATGAAGAAACATGCTCTTAATATGACATGTGTCATAACCCAAGCCCAAGAATCCTTAGATTATGGTTAATCCCTAATACGTGACACACGCACTCCCATATAATCCACACCTGGACTGGCGACTAAGCAGAATTACACAAGGGATATTCACACTTACTTAGACATGTGAGGTGCTTTTTGTGGACATCCGTCCAATCATTTTCAATGGAAGCTTGTCAATATCACCTAAAATTTTCTTTTTCTCCAACAATTAACAATTATCAAAATATCAACTCATTAAGCAATACACACTAAAATACAAATAATAGGAGAAACATAACTACATGACATGACATGAACAAGGGTTAAATAAAAGTAAGTGAACATGTTTTTACAAAAAAGAAATAAAGTTTATGGACAATAATAAAGATCCACACTGTCCCAAAATACAAGGAATCATGAACTATGCATGACAAAATAAAAACTAATGCAAAGTGTTATGAAACCTTAATGCATCCCAAAAACCCAACATAAGAAGGACCTATATGATCACGTCACGCTCCATAGGACGATCAATCATATGGCTTCTACTATTCACTCATCGAGGCTTGAAGGGACCCCCGAAGGCCTCCTTTGAGTCTCCTTAATCTTTGCAAGATCAGGACTGGGATATGAGCCTGTAACATTATTAATGATAAGTCTTTAAAAATGCATATTTTCATATACATTTTGAACTACTTTTAGAACTTACTGACTCAAAAGAGCCTCATTTAGTGTGATGTAATTGGTCCATGCATTTTTAATTCATTTTAGTATTTTTCAGCATAAAAATCACAATTTTTGCATAAATTCATGAAATCTGCCATTTTAGAAACCTATTTTTGGAAATTTTTGTAAAAATTATTTTTCTCAAGAATTAAATTCAATTTTCATCATCATTAGTTCATTTACATAAAATCATGAAAAATGGTGTGCACTTTCACTATCATCTCATGAGAGATAGGCCCGCATTCATGCATTTGTGATCTTAGTTTTAAAATTTTCTTTTCACATAAATTCACACTTGCTTTTGCAGAAAATTGATGACATGGGTCCCATTTTTAAGAATTGAAGCAAGAAATTTATTTTCAAAAGAAAAAAGAGAAGAATTGAAGAGAGGAAAGAAATTAGAAGAAAAAAATTGCAAAATTAGCTTCATGGTCTCACACACATGCACACATGTGAGGGCACACTTGTGGGATATCCAATAAAGAGTCCACCATCTTTTACTGCATCATCCAAATTATCTTTCGATAATTCAAAGATAATTTCAAGAGATTTCAAGATATTTCATAGAAGGAAAGCCACATATGAGAAGTTCTTCTTTGAAAAGGAGTAGAAATTGAAAAAGAAAAAAAAATTAGCAAGTGTACAAAGAGAAGCATCCCACACCCAATATTTTTGAGATTTTGGTTCAGATTTTAAAGAAAAAAAAGAGGAAAATCAAGGATAATTATCTTAAAATATCTCTTCGATTTTGAAACCAACAAGGAGAATTATCCCATAATATCTCTTTAATTTTGAAGCCAACAAGGAGAATCTTCCAAAGAAAGAAAGTTGATAATGCAAAAGACAAATGAGGAAGTTGGGCACCTCATGTGGGCCATATTTGAATCTAAGTTATCTCTCCAGAATCTGGATAAAAGTTGGATGGCTGAAGTGGAGACTATCTTTTGGAGTGCTTTGTGATAAATGAATGCCAACGAAATTGAAGGGCAAATTTTACAGAACAATGGTTAAACCAACTATGACATATGGAGCAGAATGTTGGCCAATTAAGAAGACGCATATTCATAAGATGGATGTAGCGGAAATGAGAATGCTTAGGTGGATGCATGGTAAAACTAGGAAAGATAAAATTAGAAATGAGCGCTTTCGAGAACATTTAGGGGTAGTGACAATACGGGAGAAGATTAGAGAAACTCGTTTAAGATGGTTTGGGCATGTTGAGCCTAGGCCAGTAATGGCACTTGTGAGAAAAAGTTTGGATATACAGGTGGAGGGCCCATCAAGAGGTAGGAGTAGGCCAAAGAAAATATGGATGGAAGTTATTAATTCAGATTTGAAGAAGTTTCACTTATCGAAAGATTTAACTCAAAATAGAATGGAATGAAGAAATAGAATTCATGTAGCCGACCCCAACATGGTTGGGATAAGGCTTTGATGATGATGATGATGATATCTCTCCAGGAATCTCAATGCAATGTGGCAAATACAAGAATAAAAAGAAGCATTAAAGAAGGACCTTCAAAGCGAAGAAAGAAAAAAATAAAATAAAATAAAAAATCCCATTGTGATTCATGCCCAAGCCATGGAGGTGTATCCAAGTTTTTCCAATTTTAATTATTTTGAATGTTTTATCATCTTAAGTGAGAAAGGAAATTTTGGGGGTTGAAAAACTATAAATAGAGCACCCTAGTGGTAGTCTAAAGCATGGAAAGAGCTCCCCTCTAGATCTCTGCACTTCATCTTCTCTCTCTTTCTCTCCTTTCATCTTAGTCTTCAAGGAGGCTTAGCCCTAAGGCCACATTACACCTTAAGTTGCTCCCTAGCAGAGGTTTTCTTTTGCATCCTAGTATGTATTCTCTTTGATTTTATTTTTCTATCTCATGCAAAGACTTTATATGCTAGTATCATGTTATTCTCAATTGTTTTTCCTTGATTATGGTTTCTGTGGATACTTTGTTGATGTTTCTTGTTTTTGTGATTGGATTGATGACCCAAGATACTAAGATCATACTTCAAGTAACCATTGTAAAGATAATGGGTGATCATGCCCTTGGGCCCAATGGGCCGACCTAGGACCTGGTCCAACAGCTAAGGTCCACTGTAGATAAGCTCGATTGACTCATTCTGTTGTGCCTTATCTTGTAGATTATGTTTCCATTCTTGTACATAAATCTCGGCATTTGCAGTGTTGTAAATTACTTATTTTTAGTCATAGCACAACTGTACATTGTATCATATTTAGAAATCTTCTGTATATAAAAGACAAGCTTAAGGATCCTCTCCACAAGCAATTCGTCCATCAATCTATTGTTGTTTTTCGTGCTTCTTTGATTTCTATCATGGTATCAGAGCTCCTTTGATGATTCTTTTATGAAGATTGGGAAGCTTCAATTAGGAAAATAAATTCATGGATTGCAAACTCATTTGTTCCCTCGATAGGGAATCAATTGTCAAAATTTTCTCACCCCAAGGATGCATGGGATTACTTAGGCCATCTCTATATTCAGTCTAACTTTACATGGTGATATCAATTGGAATGGGAAATTAAGAACGCTGATCAAGGATCAGATTCAATTCATGATTTCTATGTCAAGATGTTTGCCTTGTAGGATCAATTGGCTTTAATGGAGCCCCAATTTTCCTGCACTAATGATTTTGTAACCTTTGAAAAATATAGACAAGAAACCAGATTGGTACAGTTCCTCATGGCACTTGGACCAGAGTATGAGCATGTTAGGGGATTATTACTGCACCGCTCACCACTTCCTCAGGTTGACACTGCTTTGTCTGAATTATTAGCAGATGAACAAACAAAAAAGTAATTGGCTAGAAATAAAGCTGGTGCTACTGATTATGTTCTAACAGCCACAAAGAATCACATTGCTGCCAAAACCACAATCTCCGCCAACAATCTTTGCAATTACTATAAAGAACTAGGTCACTGGAAGAAATACTATCCCTTACTGAAAAAGAAAAATCAGAAACATCAGAATTAGACTCAACGTATGAATAAAAAATCAAGACAGTTCCAACAGACTGCTGCAAGCACTGAATTGACCCCTTCGATTATGGATCTCTTTACTCAGCTCCAAACTATGATAGATGAGTGGCTCCAACAATTGATGCTGACTATCTCTGGTCCCTCGCATTTGAATCCTACTGAAACAGTTGCTTCTGCCATGGCTTCCTTCACCAGTAAGCCTCACCCTTGGATTTTTTTACTCTAGTGCATCTTCTCACATGGCTTCAGATACCTCTTTCTTTCATACTAGTAGTCCCACTCCCTCTCCTATGAATATTCGCACTGTTAATGGGGCCACTCTTCCTGTTCAATCCATTGGGTCCATAACCTCCACATCATCTTCAGGATTATTATCCTTGCCCAATGTGTTGTGCATTCCTGGCCTTTCTATTAACTTAATCTTTGTTCGTCAACTTACACATATGAGATACATGGTTACTTTTAACTCTCGTGGTTGAATTGTGCGGGATCCTCACTTAGGGAGCCAGATTGGGACAGGCCTAGAATTGGAGGATTGTACCATTTGACTACTCTTCACATCCTTGGATTGTCTTCCCATGTTGCTTCTGCTGCCTTTTTAAATTCCGCAAGTTTGTGGCACCTTAGGCTAGGCCATTTGTCCAACAATAAGTTCAACTAATTGTCTTGGTAAAGCCAATATTGGACATTTTCCAGATTGCATTGATTGTAGAATCTAAAAAAAAAGAGCAGCCCAGTGCACGAGGCTCCTAAATAGTGATAAGATTTTCCTTGGAGGGGATTTGAACGGGCATATATGAAGAGATAATAGAGGATATGAGAGAGTGTATGGAAGGCATGGATTTGGAGAAAAAGATGAATTCAGAAACACTATATTGGACTTTGCAATGGCATTTAATCTTCTAGTAGCAAATACTTACTTTCAAAAGAGAGATGAGCATTTAATTACATATAAAAGTGGGAGTAATAGGAGTCAGATAGACTTTTTTCTAGTTAGAAAATAGGACCAATTGGCTTGTAAAGATTGCAAGGTTATCCAGGAGAGAGTTTGACTACGCAACATAGGCTCGGAGTTTTAGATATTTGCATTAGAAGCAGAAAGAGAGCGGTAGCAAACAAAATGGATCCTAAAACAAGGTGGAGAGATTTGAATGGGGAAAGAGCAAATATATTTAAGGACAAAATGATTGAGAATGGAGAATGGAATATTAAAAGAGAAACTACAGTAATGTGGAATCAAATGGCTAATTGCAATAGGAATATTGGAAAGGAGGTACTTGGAGAATCAAAAGGGAAGAGACATATTAATAAAGAAACATAGTGGTGGAATACGGAGGTTCAGAAAGTTATTCGACAGAAAAAACATTGCTACAAAGTTTGGCAAGGGACTAAGAGTATAGAAAATTTTAAGCTGTATAAGAAGGCAAAGAAAGAAGCTAAAAAAGTAATAAGTAGTGCAAAGTCCAAAGCAAATGATTACCTCTATAAGGTAGAAATAAGAGAAGGATAAAAGGATATTTTTAAGCTTGCAAAAATATGAGAAAAGAAAAGTAGGGACTTACAAATGTATCAAGGACAATGAGAAAAATATTTTGGTGAAGGACAACGATATTAAAGAAAGGTGGAAGGAATATTTAGCAAACTTCTAAATGAAGAACATTTGGGCGAAACAAGAGTTAAGGAGGATACTTCATCACAAGAGCATACTTTTCTCCGTAGAATTAGAGGGGTGGAAGTGAAGGAAATATTAAAGCGAATGAAGACAGGAAAGGCAACAGGCCCAGATGGTATTCCAATAGAGGTATGGAAATGCTTAGGAGTGGTTGGGATCAGTTGGTTATATGTCAACTATTCAATAAGATACTTGTAACAAAGCAAATGCCTGATGAATGGAGAAGAAGCATTGTAGTACCTATATATAAGAATAAAGGAGATATACAAAATTATACCAACTATCAAGGGGTTAAACTTATGAGTCATACTATGAAGTTATGGGAGAGAATAATAGAGCAAAAACTGAAAAAGAAGACTAAGATTTCTGAAAATCAATTTGCTTTTATGCCAGGGAGATCAACTATGGAAACTATCTTTCACTTAGGCAATTAATGGAAAAATACCGAGCAAAGAGGAAAAATCTACATATGGTCTTTATCAATTTAGAAAAAGACTATGATAGGGTACCGAGGAATTTAATTTGGTGGGTCTTAAAGAAAATGAATGTCCCTAGAAGTTACATTGAAATTTTTAATGATGTGTACAAAGGAACAATAACAAATGTGAGAACCACACGTGGAGAAATAGGTGGATTCCCCGTAATTATAGGTTTAAATCAGGGATCAACCTTAAGCCCTTATCTCTTTGCATTAATTATGGATGAGTTAACTGTACATATTCAAGAAGAAGTACCATGGTGTATGTTGTTTGCAGATAATATAGTATTAGTGGATGAATCAAGAGATGGTGTAAATGTAAAGCTTGAGAGATGGCGGGGGGCATTAGAATCTAGAGGCTTTAAAATAAGTCATACAAAGACAGAATATATGGATTGCAACTTTAGTGGACATATACAAAGTGTTGAAACCACTGTCAAAATTGAAACTCATGAAATACCACGTAGAGATTCTTTTCGGTACCTAAGTTCGATGATTAGTAAGGATGGGGAGATTGAAAAGTTGTGGAGCATAGGATAAAAACTGGATGGCTAAAGTGGAAACTAGCTTCGGGAGTGCTTTGTGATAGACGAATGCCAAAAAAATTAAAGGGCAAATTTTACAGGACAGTGGTTAAACCAGTTATAACATATGGAGCAGAATGTTGGCTAATTAAGAAGGTGCATATTCATAAGATTGATGTAGCGGAAATGAGAATACTTAGGTACATGTGTGGTAAAACTAGGAAAAATAAAATTAGAAATGAGCGCTTTCTAAAACATTTAGAGGTAGCACCAATAGGGGATAAGATTAGAGAAACCTGTTTAAGATAGTTTGGGCATGTTGACGTAGGCCAGTAATGGCACCGGTGAAAAAAAGTTTGGATATATAGGTGGAGGGCACATCAAGAGGTAGGGGCAGGCCGAAGAAAACATGGATGAAAGTCATTAATTCAGATTTGAAAAAGTTTCACTTATCAAAAGATTTTGCTCAAAATAGAACGGAATGGAGAAATAGAATTCATGTAGCCGACCCCAATATGGTTGATCGATAAGGCTTTGATGATGATGATGATTGATTGATTGATTGATTGATTGTAGAATCTCCAAACCAACTGTGTTGGCATTTAATATTTAATAAAAGTATTTCTGTTTCTCAGTCACCTTTTGATTTAGCCCATCCTAATTTGTGGGGACCAACTTCTCAACCCACAAAAGGAGGGTCCCTTTATTATGTCCTATTTGTGGATGATTTCACCGATACACTTGGCTATACTTGTTAAAACACAAATCTGAGTTTTTTAATGCCTATGTTAATTTTGCCAACATGATCACCCAGTTTTCTACCAAAATTAAAGTTTTTAGATCTGATTCCGAAGGAGAATATCGTTCACACAAATTTCAGGATCTTTTCGCTTCTCATAGAACTCTAGCCCAACTTTCCTATCTTGGAACTCCCCAATAAAATGAAATAGCAGAACGCAAATACGGTCACATTATAGAAACTGCTAGATCCATGTTATGTTCCTCATCGGTTCCAATATCTTTTTGGGGGAAATGTGTTCTCACCTCTGTGTACCTTATCAACCGAATGCCCTCCACTGTCCTCTCTGGGGTAACACCTTTTGAAAAATTATTTGGTACACGTCCTAATTACTCACATCTCAAAGTTTTTTGTTGCACTTGTGTTGTCCTTCTTCAACCTCATGAACAAGATTAGTTGTCCCCCAAATCAGCCATTTGTGTTTTTTTGGGCTATGGGATTGAACAAAAGGGATATCGATGCTTTGATCCTCAAGCCAATAAGCTTAGGATATCTCGCAATGTGACTTTTCTTGAGTATGTGCCCTATTTCTCTTCACCTCGTACAAAGCAACCTGCACCAGTTCCTACTATCCACTCTCTCGACCCTTTTCCATATCTCTTCCCCTCAGACCCATATCTACTGAATCCAAGCCTCTTCAAGTTAACTAGCGATGATCCAAAGCTACGCTCCCCTCCTCCGACTCAATCATTGTCCAAGTGGCTCCTAAGGCGTTGGATTCTGCCCTAACTTGGAGGAATCCTTTGCGATCTTGAACCCCAGTTTAGTGCTATGGTTTTGTGTCTACTAATCTGTTTTCTCCATAGTATTGCACTTTTCTTGCACAGTCCATTCACATTTTGAACCTAGCACCTATCAAGAAGCTTCAAAATAACCATAGTGGATGAAAGCCATGGAAGAAGAAATTGCTGCACTTCATCGAAATCACACTTGGGATCTTGTTCCACTTCCTCTTGGAAGGAAAACATTGGTTGTAAATGGATTTACAAAGTGAAAATGCTGGCTGATGGCTCTATAGAATGGTATAAAGCACGGCTTGTGGCAAAAGGATATACACAAGACTACGAGATAGATTATGAAGAAACGTTTGCACCTGTTGCTAAGATGACAACAGTCCAGATTTTGATCTCTGTTGCTGTTATACAACGGTGGCCTCTTCATCAACTTGATGTGAAAAATGCCTTCCTCAATGGATATCTCACTGAGGAAATTTATATGACTCCCCCACCTGGTATCTCCTATCCTTCTACCTATGTTTGTCATCTTCGGCAAGCTATATATGGCTTGAAACAAGTTCTAGCATCTCGCTCCTCTGCAGAAGCTGAATGTAGAGCTCTTGCAGACATTACAACTGAATAAACCCGGTTAAGAGTAAAATTTGAGAAGAAAACTTCACTACAGGTATTACATTTAAATTCCTGTTCACTACAATTAATTTTCAGCACTACTACATTTACTTTTATGCACTACTACATTTAAATTTCTACAATTACTACATTTATATTCCTATCATTACTACATTTAAATTTTTGCAATTTTTTCTTTTTCTTTTTTATGTTTTAATGTTTTGTTCATGCATAGTTTAATGGTTGAAAGTTTTGTAATAGCATTCATTAATTATTGGTGAGTTTCTTAACATGTTTAAGCTGTCAAAATAATTAAGTTTCAGAATTATTTGACTGGAGTTGAAATTTTAAATCTGATGATTTTCTTTTGGATGTCAGTCTATTTATGTTAAAAATTTGAAAATCACATGTTTGGTTCATATGTTCATTGTTGGTTCAGTTGTGATATCTAAGAAGCACTAAAATACATGACTTGGAGAAGGATTTTTAACATGATTCAATTCTAAAATCTGAGTTCCAACACCTATAATTCAGAAATTCTACAACACTGTATTGGTGGTGCCAACACATGTCAAGTTCTCATGCATTCTTGCAATATTTGAAATGGAAAGTTTATGGACAATAAATATTGCTGGAAACACCTTTAAAAAATGAGATTTTCATCTCAAGTATGCCCAGAATTCATGGTGTTTCAGATGTGAAAAAAATCCAAGAATAGGCCACCTATGCTGTAAAATTCTGCTCTTGTAGCTAGTTCATTCATTCATGCATTTTTCTTTGTTTTTCAATTTTTTTCCTTACTGGTTTTTTTTCTCTATTAAATTCATGCATTCATTAAGTATGTTTTTCAGCCATTAAATTTAGATTAGGTTTGCATTAGATTAGGATCATAATTTATTTAAATTTTACATCTCATATTAGGGAAGTTTGCATTAGTTGTTTTCATGGCAAGCATTACATTGTTAATTTGTTTTCTAACTTTCTAAATTTAGAAGTAATTGCTAACTTTAATTTAGGAATTTGACTTAGGAAAGTTTCTAATTTAGGATTTTTAAGTAATTGGTTTAGATTGTTTTCTTAAATTAATTTGATTCTAATTTCGATTTGTTTGATGATTTGTCTACAATTTTTTTGTTGTTTTTGTGTATGTTTTAATTTTGGTAAGTTATTTTTTTAGAATCATTCTAATTTGTGTGTTCTTTTGTAGTCAGATTTTAGATTCCTGTTTAGGTTAGGAAATTTTTATTTTTGGAATATATTTGATTTAAAAATAAGAACAGTGATTGTAAGTTTCTAGTTTTAAGTTAGTATTAGATTTTATTTAGGGCAGGTGACAAGTCAAGTTGGAAACCTTTTTTTAATTGCTCCCTGTGGATCGACCTAGTCTCACTAGTTTATTACTACATCACAGCTTTACACTTGGAGTTGACAAACAAGTTTTTTGCGCCATTGCTGGGGAGAGCTATTTAAGGTAACTTTTCTAACTTTCTTTATTTACATTGCTTTGGGGATGTCATTTAATTTTGTCATCTTTCTAGAAATAGGAGGACATGCATGGAATGATGAGTTACCCTAAATTGGAATAGAAAAGTGCATGGACTGTTAGAAAGAACACATCATTGTTATTTTTAGAAACTTTCTAAAATTAGAAAAAATTACTATTTTCAACTTGTCGAAACTCCTTTTGGAATAAAGAACACGAAAGTGATCTAATCACTGTCCTTAATCTTCTCGATGCCCAAGAAAGCCTTTGCCCCTGGAGTGCACGATAGTTAGACTGTTCAGGAAACTGGTCATTCAAATGGTCCATCTGTGACTCTGCCACTTCCTGATGGCTAACCTAGCTGAGTTGATTTCATAGGACCGGATTGGAGAACTTAAGGAAACTGTTCGACCTTAAATAGTTACTTAGTTGCTGTTAAACTAGGTTTTTTCTCATTTTAAAAAAATTTAAAAAAAAATCTCAAAATTCCAAAAAGAAATGACAAGTCCTTCCAGCCAATTTAGCAAAGAGGTTCAACGTATAGATTAAAAAGGAAAGAATCTCCTAAACCTTTAAGTCCTTCAAGATTTTCTCAAATGGTGAGTGGGTCCAGTGGCAATGACGGCTAACTCAAGAATGGAAATAATAATGGGAACTACAACGATGTAGAGGTTAATTAGCCACCGAGGACTTTACATGATTACTTGAACCTTAGATGTCAAACCACACCATCATGTATAGTGGTACCCGAAATTACAGGGCAATTTGAAATCAAATTGGGCATGATCCAACTTCTACCGCAGGTTCATGGGCTTGACTCTGAAAGTGCATACTTGCACTTAAAAGAATTTGATGAAGTATATTCAACACTTCAGTTACAAAATGTAGTGCCAGATATAAACAAACTTAGATTATTTCCGTTTTCTTTAAAGACAAAGCAAATACTAATTAGCTTCATTCTCTTAAACCAAGTTCAATTAGTACATGGTAAGGCCTAGAGATTGAATTTTTGAAAAAATTCTTCCCACAACATAAGACCAATACTATAAAAAGGGAGATTATGATGTTCAAACAAAATCTCAAGGAACCTTACTATAAGTGTTGGGAAAGATTTAATGAATTGATCCTTGTATCTCCTCACCACATATTTAAAACATATTGTCTCATCGAAATTTTTATTGAGGGTTTAACTCCTGATACCTATCAATTTATTGAGATGATGTGCAATGGTCAATTTGATCAAAAGTAAATTGATGAAACATTGGAATTTTTGGAATTAATGGCTGAAAACACTCAAAAATGGGCCTCATCTAATGGGGCAAATCAACCTAGGTCATTGAATTAGTCTAAAGGAGGAGGATTATATCAATTGAACACTCAAACTGAAATCCAAGCCAAGCTTGCAGCACTTACAAAAAAAGCTGAAACCCTGAAATGTGGAAAGAACAAGAATACAATCATGGTTTGTGGTATTTGTGCTTCCGAAAATCACATGTCATAGACTATCCAGCTAGACTTACATTACATAGAGAAATTTAAGAATAAGCTAACGTTTTGAACTCTTTTCAAAAGCCGTTCAATATAAATACCATGGAGAACACATATAATCCTCTATGGCAGAACCACCTTAATTTTAGCTAGAGGAATGGACTCAATGCTACACTTGAGTATAATCCCCAAAGACCATCAAATTTTGGTGCACAAGTGCCCTCATAGCATAATACATCTTATGCACCACATGCTCAAAATAGGTCATTGGAGTCACTCAATATGTTAGTACAATCTTAACAATAATTTATGCAAAATCTGCATAACAAATTATTCACAATAACCAGTAAGCTATTCAAGATAATCAATAGGCTATCCAAAGGGTAGAAACTTCTGTCGAACAAATCAAACGTAGCCTTCAAGTTCAAAGGAAAGGAACCTTTCCAGGACAACCTCTCCTGAACCCAAAAGGCCAATTTGAAGTGAACGACATAACTAACCGAAACTATCAGGAGCATGTCCAGGCTATCACTCTATGCAGTGGTAAAGAGCTTTAAGAGAATCCAAAAAAAGATAAACAACATGTCCCCTCTAATTTGAATGGGAAGATTGAAGAAAAATATATCACTAATGCTAAGACTGCTGTTGACATTGAAAAGAGTTCAGACCCCACCATTATTAAATTAGTTGCCCCTTTTCCTCTGAGGTTGACCCATCCTAAATAGAAAATCACAAATCAAGGAATTTTGGATGTTCTTAAAAAGGTCGGAGTCAATATCCCTATACTGGATGCCATTAAATAGGTCCCCACCTACGCTAAATTCTTAAAAGATGTTTGCACTACTAAGCGTAGGGTTCATGTTCCAAAGAAAGCATTCCTCATTGAACAGATAAGTGCATAATTGACTCAAACTACTCCTCCTAAATACAAAGATCCGGGATGCCCCACCATTCCATGTGTCATTAGAAATCACCGGATAGGTCAAGCTTTACTAGATTTAGGAGCAAGTGTAAACTTATTACCTTACTCGGTTTATTTGCAATTGGGGCTTGGCAAGTTGAAACCAACCAATCGATTTGTTAAGAAACGGAGAGGGTTAATAGAGGATGTTTTGGTATAGATTGAGCATTTTTTCTTCCCAGTAGATTTCTATGTGCTAGATACAGAGCCAGTACGGAATGAAAGTAGTGAAATTTTTGTCATTCTAGGAAGACCATTCTTGGCCACTTCCAATGCACTTATTAACTGCCCAAGTGCAAGGTGCAAGGTTCAAACTTTCTTTTGGAAACATGACCTTGGTTCTTGATATCTTTCAAATATGCAAATAGCCGAGAGATTGCAAGACCTGCCATCATGATATAGACTTGATTGGTACCTTGGTTGAGGATGATCTTGAGGAGTGCATTAACTCCCATGTTGTACTGATTTCTACCAGAGAGGACATGGACTCTCTTGAGGAATTAAAAGATGATACTATTGAGGAGGCCCATGCAATTTGGCAACCCTATTTTGAGGAGCTTGTACCAACTGGTATGCTAACTCTTCCATCTCATGTGAACCACCTCAACCTAAATTGAAGCCCCCCCAAGCAAACTTATAATATGCTTACCTCGGTTACAATGAAACATATCCTGTATGGTTACTTCTTCACTACTTACTGAGGACCAAGAAGTCCAACTATTGAAAATGCTCAAAATGCACGAGGGAATAATAGCTTCGAATGTGGCTGCTATTAAGGGAATTGATCCTTTAGTGTGTATACATCACATCTACCTTGAAGATGATGCTATAGCATGTAGTCAGATGCAATGCCTGCTCAATCCTACCATAAAGAAGTGGTTAAGGGTGAGGTACTTAAACTTCTAGATATGGGCATAATTTATCCAATCTCAAATAGCCAGTGGATCAGGCCTACCCAAGTTGTTCCAAAGAAAACTGGTGTTACTGTAGTCAAGAATGCTCAGGATGAGATGATCCCAACTCAAATACTCACGGGATGGAGAGTATGCATTGACTACATAAAACTAAATATATACACATGTAAAGACCATTTCCTTTTCCCTTCATAACTTAAATTTTGGAATGGATAGCTGCCCACTCATACTATTGTTTTCTAGACAGATATTCTGGGTATAACCAAATTGAAATCGCCCTTAAGGATCAAAAAAGACCACATTCACATGCCCCTTTGGTACCTTCGCTTATCGACGAATGCCTTTTGGCTTATGCAATGCTCCAACCACCTTTTAGCATTGTAGGTTGAGCATTTTTAGTGATATGATAGAGTATATTCTTAAGATCTTCATAGATGATTTCACTGTGTTTGGCGATACATTTGAGGATTGCTCGAGCAATCTAGAAATGGTCCTCACTAGATGCGAAGAAAAGAACCTTGTGTTAAATTGAGAGAAATGCCATTTCATGGTTCACTAGGGAATTGTCCTTGGCCACATTGTGTTGAAAAGGGGATTGGAAGTTGACAAGTCCAAAATAGATTTGATCACTAGCCTACCTACACCAAAAATCATAAGAGATATCAAATCATTTTTAGGACATACAAGTTTTTACAAGAGGTTTAATAAAGATTTCAGTTCTATATCTAGACATCTCTGTAACCTGCTCTCCAAAGAGGCAGAATTTGAGTAGATTGAGGCATGCCAAGAACCATTTGATGAAGTAAAAAGTATGCTGATGTCTGCACTGATTATGCAGCCTCCATATTGGACTTTGCACTTTGAGATCAAGTGTGATGCCAGCGATTACACGGTTGGGCCTGTCTTGGGCCATGGTAAGGATAAGAAACCTTACGTGATTTATTATGCAAGTAGGAGCTTGAATAATGCACAGATCAACTATTCAACCACTGAGAAAAAACTTCTTGCAGTGGTCTTTGCACTTGACAAGTTCAAATTCTACTTAAATGGATCCAAGATAGTGGTTTTCATTGATCATTCTACGCTCAGGTACCTTCTCTCCAAGAATGATGCTAAGTGCAAATTTATCTATTGGATCCTCCTACTCCAAGAATTTAACTTAGAAATCAAGGATAAGAAAGGAGTAAAGAATGCTGTGGTAAATCATCTATCAAGGTTGGTCTTTTTCGACACCCCTGAACTGACACTAATTCATGATAGGTTCCTAGATGAACATTTATTTATAGTCACATAATCCCCTTGGTATGCCAATATCATGAACTATCTTGCTACGGGTAATATTCTTGATCATTGGAATAAGCAAGATAAAGACTCATTCTTTCTCAAGTTTGATATTTTTTCTGGGATAATTCATATCTGTTTACATACTTCCTAGATCAAATAATAAGGAGATGTATCCATGATCATGAGATACATAGTGCCATCTCCTTTTGCGATACACAAGCTTGCGAGGGACATTTTTCTAGACAAAAGACTACTATCAAAATTTTGTAGTCTAGATTTTATTGGCCTTTATTATACCATGTTGCTCATGATTTTTGTCGGGCCAGTGATCGTTGTCAGAAGTTGGGAACAATCTCTAAAAAAAACATGATGCCTCTAAATCCCATTCTGGTAATAGAACTCTTTGTTGAATGGGGTATTGATTTCATGGGTCTTTTTTCTCCCAGTTTTGGCTATATCTATATCTTAGTGGCTGTAGACTATGTGTCTAAATGGATAAAAGCTATTCCCTGTTGGGAAAATGATGCAAAAACAATCCTATAGTTTCTGAAGGAAAATTTTTTTTCCTGTTTTGGTACTCTACGAGGCATCATTAGTGATAAGGGTTCACATTTTTGTAATTGGGCATTTGAGGTCCTGATGAAACAATATGGGATAACATATAAAATTGCCACCCCTTATCACCCATAAACCAGTGGGCAAGTGGAAGTGTCCAATCGAGAAATAAAAAGAATCTTGGAGATTATGGTTAGCCCCAGTCAAAAAGATTGGTCTGCAAGGTTAATAGATGCTTTATGGGCTTACAGGGCAGCTTTCAAAACTTCAATTGGAATGTTTCCATACCACTTATTTATGGAAAAGCATGCCACCTTCTAGTGGAGTTGGAACACAAAGCTTATTGGGCCATAAAACAATTCAACTTTGATATTTATAAGGCTAGGACCAAGAGGAAATTGCAATTAAATGAACTTGATGAATTGATACGAAAAGCTTATGCTAATTCGAGAATCTATAAAGAAAGGACCAAAATCTTTCACGATAAAAATATTTTGCGAAAGACATTTCACCTTGAGCAGAAGGTCCTCCTTTATAATTGTAAGCTTCATCTATTTCCTAGTAGATTGAGCTCCCGTTGGACTGGACCCTTTGTTGTGAAGGAAGTATTTCCATATGGTGCTGTGCAGATTTATGAACCCCAAGGATGCCTAGATGTTCAAAGTTAATGGCCAGAGATTAAAGCCATTCTTGGAGATCACACCACCTGAAGAGGAAGTGGTTTCTCTTGATGATCCTATCTACAAGGATTAATTAGCCTTGGCTCTGACAGAGGCCTCTTTCTATATATGCTATGTATGTTGTAGTTTTTCTTTTGTTTTGCCTAACCTTGGACAGGGAGTGGCATAGATGCATTTTCAGGTGACTTTCTCTCTTTACTCTGCTTTAAGTTTCTATTTCCTCATGCTACTTTTACTATTCTGCATTACATGCATTAACATTGACGATGATGCACATAATTGGTTGGCAGGTGGAAACAAGCACGCTTGTCTAATTTTAGGCACTTCATAAACACTTTAGGTAAAATAGGTAGAAACATTTTTTTTTTGCATTTATTTTACATTTACTTTTCATTTATTTTCATTTTAGAAAAGAATATTTTCAAAAGAATTGAAGCAATTTGAAGATATGTAGAAATCTAGAATTTTCATACTTTTAAAAGGGAGTAAAAAGAAAATTTAGCATTTTCTAAAGGAGGAAACCTATCAAAACATTATTAAAACTTGCTTTCTGATGAGTCTTTAAATGTATATTTTTATACATATTTTGACCCATTTTAAAGACTTATTAAGTCAAAAGAGTGTCATTTAGTGTGATATCATGGTTTCAATCATTTTAAATTCATTGTAGTGCATTCTTACATAATTTGCTTAAAAATCACACTTTTTATTTACATTGATGAAACCTGTTATTTTTGGAAAATATATTTTTGGAAAGGTTTGTGAATATTTAGTTTTCTCATGAAATAAATTCAATTTTCATCATCATTAGTTCATTCATATAAAAACATATAGAATGGTGTGCATTTTCATTGTCATTTCATAAGAGATGGGCCCACAGTCATGCATCTGTGATCTTAGGGTTAAAATTGTCTTTTCACATAAATTTACATTTGTTTTGGAAATTGATGATATAGGTCCCATTTGTAAAGAATTGAGGTAAGGAATTGATTTTCAAGAAAAAGGGGAGAAGAATTGAATTGAAAAAGAAATTGGAAAAAAAAATGGAAAAGTTGGCTTTATGGTCACACACATTCACATATGTGTGAGGTGCACTTGTAAGACATCCAAGATGGGGTCCATTTAATTTTTGCACATTTTGAAGAGATTTTGAAGAGAATTTGAAGAATATCTCATCAAAAAGGATAAGGAAAGCTACATAGGAATTCGTTTTGGAAAAAAAGAAGATTTAAAAGAAAAAAAATTAAAAAAAATGCTAAGCAATTCCATGTCCAACACATGCTTTGGATCAGATTTTGGTTGAAAAAATGGAGAAAATCAAGGGAAAATTATCTAGAAGATCTCTATGAGTTTGAAGCCAACAAAGAGAACTTTCCAAAAAAAAGAAAGTTGACAATGCAAAGAGATAAAAGGGGAAGTTCTACACCTCATGTGGGCCAAGTTTGATTCCAAGAAAGGATTGTTATCCCTACTTCATCTCCCAAAAGATCTCAATGCAAGGTGGCAAAAGACAAAGAAGGAAAGAAGCATCCAAGAGAGACTTCCAAACAAAGCAAGCAAGGAAAGAAAAGAAAAATAAAAAGAAAAAAATCCCGAAAGATATCTCACGCCCAAGGCCTTGTATGGAGCCCATTTTCTTTCAACTTTTTATTCTTTTTGAGATTTTAAAGTTTGAGAAGAAGTAGGACTTAAAAAAGTATAAATAGGGCACCCCTCTCCCATATTCTTCATGGAAGAATTACCCACCTCTAGAATTTCTACACTCCACCTCCCTCTCTCTTGTCTCTGTTTCTTAAGTCATTAAGGAGGCTTAGCTCTAAAGCCACACCACCAACTTGAAGTGTCAACTAGAATGAGGAATTCTCATCCATCCTTGTATGTAATTGTTTGCCTTTTTATTTTCAATCTTTTGTAAAAAAATTTCATGCTAGTAAAGTTTGTTTCTTTTCAATTGTTCTTGTCTTTGATTTTGTACTATTCATAATTTTAGTCTTGTTTGTGATTGGGTTAATTTTTATTCTTGTTTAAATATTGGGATAGAATTAGAATCACAACTAGTAACCCATCTTAGTATCCTTTTTAATATATTTTGTCTCTTCGGATACATTGTATGCTTAGAGACAATGTAAGATGGAGTTAAAGAGGTTTGAATGAAGAAAGATTAGAAGCCAATTTTGAAATTTATTTCTATACGGAATGGAAATTTGTTATTTTCACTTAGATGATGACCTAAGATGAAGAATAAGGCCTAGGGACAACACTTCTAATCTTTTTGAGCAAAAATTAAGATAAGGAATTGAAAGGAGCAATCTACCACCTTTGACTTCCTGTTGTTGTACCGCATTTGACTTCCGTTGTTTACTGCTTTTAACTTCCTAAACTTTTTTTTTATTTTTTGCACTTTTGTTATTTTTTTTTGTTATGTACATGTTGATCTTAAGTTTTGTTTTTGTATAGTTTGATGGTTAGATTAAAATTCATTGCATGTATTTTCATGTCATAGAATTTTGTGCATATTTAAGTTGCTAAAAATTAAGCTTTCAGATCTGAATCTAATGATTAAACTCAAACTCAACACACAAACAGCATAACTTAATAGTTTCAGCAAACTGCAGAAACAATTTTTGGCAAGAAGTTTAAAGTGGGTAGACAAGTCAAATCATAATATTTTTCTTTAAAACTTGACAAAATTAAAGTTTAGCATATGGTCTTTTATTCCCCAGAATTTGAGATCAAAATAATTTCGAAAAGGTTTGTGAACCAGAGGCTTGAACTTTGCCAATCAGTCAACTCAGATCAGAATTTCTGCACCGAATTTTACAAAGTTATCTTGTTCATGCATTCATTACTTTATCATTTTAGATTCTCTTTAACTTCTGTTTTTTTTTTTTTTTTTTTTGTTAGTTTCTTGCATCAGTAGAGAATGAGTTCCATCTATTAAACTTAAATTTAGGATGCATTAGAATAGTTCAAATCATGCAGAAAATCTGCATCAGCATACTCGTTTTTCAGACTTAGAATTTTTCAATATCTCATAGCATGTTTTGCATCACTAATTTTACTAACTTTCTAATTTTAATTCTTTTTCTAGTTTTATGTTTTTGATTATTTTCGATAATTTCCAGAATTAAAAGATCTTTCTAAATTTATTTTAATTAAAGATTTTAAATTGGAAAGCGTTTTAGTTTTGGAAATTCTAACTTAGGAAAGTTTTTCACTTTTGTTTGTTTTGTTTCTAAAATTGTTTAGTTTACTTAGTTTCAAATTTTAGTTTTATTTTTGGAAGTTCTAACTTGTGTTTTAGTTTTGCAGAGACTTTAGTTTTGTTTAAGAAGTTTTAGATTTAAGAAAGTTTCTTTTCTTTTCATTGGTTTGTAATTAATTTAATTTTGGCAAGTAGGATGCTTGTATTTGTTAGATTTTAAATTAGGTTAGTTTTAAATTTTCATTTAGGGTTGGTACAGGTTGAAAAAGGAAACTTAAAACACATTGCTTCCTGTGGATTGACCTGATATCACCAGTTATTATTACTACATCGCAACTCTGCACCTGGAATTAACGAACACTTTCCACATACATACATGTATCTTTGAAATTTTGAATAGGAAGCTTTAATGTTGTTTTTGAAATTTTTTTAGAGAATACGATGTGAACTTGAGATTTCGTTTGTATAATATTTTTGTTTCCTATTCAGTTTTGATGAATTGTATATACTAGAACTAAGATAAATGAATTCGAGTGAAATGAAAACGGCCACCCAGTGTTTACTTTCAATTTTAAAAAATCTATATATAATGAGAAGTTTGTGTCTAATTTGGGTTCGTAGCCTTTTTGACTCGAGCTAGTAAGTCAAAGAAATATATCTATATCTAGTGCCCCAAAGCCATTTGGTTTGAGAGTCATTGGCCTAATGCTTGCTACATAGGTTAATTAGAAAGCTTAAGGGACCTAAACATTGCATAGTCACAAAAATGATTTGTTAAAAAAAAGAATGATGATGAATTATAGCGCAACGAGCATCCATAGGAATTTTCAAGGGATATGTGCAAAAATGCATAAGGTCTAAGTTTGCTATTTAGATCCCAACTTTTGTTATATCATATGAACTTAAAAATTTCTATGTTGGAAAAAGTAAGTGAGTGAGGAGTGTCTACAAGAGTTTGCAAAGGGGGATGTGTAGGGAAGAATAAGGACCAGATTTGCTATCTGGATTCTAATTTTTCTTATATCATATGACCCTGGGAACCCTTGCGTGGGAAAAAGATAGTGAGAGAAAAGAGGCCAATCAAAGTAAATAGTAAAATGACAGCTATCTTAGTAGCTTTGAGAGGAAATTCCTTTTTACTAAATCTTAAGAGATCAGACTATTTGAAGGAAGAATTTTGTTTTTGCGGCATTATCATAGAATATTTGAAATAAGTTTTTGATGCATGCATTTTTCACCGTGCATGCAAGTTGGTTTGAATTTGAGAAAGTTTTCTAAAATAGAATTGTGGACCGGACTTTGAAAAGTCTGAAAGTGTAATTATTTTAGATTTTGAAAATATCTTATATGAGTGAATTTTCTTTTGGGAAATCTCTTTTATGTTTTACATTTTTTTATTTATCCTTTTATAGAAAAAAAGAATTTTGTTGATATATTCACTGCAAACCCTTATAAGGCACAACTCATCCACTAAGGGGAACCTAGGGGTTTAAGGGCTTACTGCATATGCTAAAAGAAGTTGAGAGTGCTAGCGAAGTGGCGTTGCATTTATGTTTATTTTTCTTGCATTGCATTAGCTTTAAGATAGTTTAGATCATGTTGGAATTCCTCAATTTTATTTGTAATTTTTGCTAAGGACTAGCCTAGCAAAATGCTAGTTGAGAGGTGTGATAACTCCTTAAAAATGCATATTTTCATATACATTTTGAGCTCTTTTAAGGACTTATTGACTAAAAAGAGCCTCATTTAGTGTGATATAATGGTTCCATTCATTTTTAATTCATTTTAGTATTTTTCTGCATAAAAATCACACTTCTTGCAAAAATTCATGAAACCTGCCATTTTTAGAAATATGTTTTGGAAATTTTTATGAAAATTATTTTTCTCATAAACTAAATTCAATTTTCATCATCATTAGTTCATTCACAATAAATCATGAAAAATTGTCTACATTTTCATCATCATTTCATGAAAGATGGGCCCTCATTCATGCATTTGTGATCCTAGGGTTAAAATTGTCTTTCCACATGAATTCACCTTTGTTTTTACAAAAAATTGATGACATGGATCCCATTTTTAAGAATTGAGGCAAGAAATTTAATTTCAAAAGAAAGGAGAGAAGAATTGAAGAGAAGAAAGAAATTGGAAGAAAAAAAATGCAAAATTAGTTTCATGGTCCCACACACATGCACATGTGTGAGGACACCCTTGTCGAATATCCAAGAAGGGCTCCACCATCTTTTACTACATCATCCAAATTATCTTTTTATAATTCAAAGATAATTTCAAGAGATCTCAAGATATTTCATAGAAGGAAAACCACATTTGAGAAGTTCTTCTTTGAAAAGGAGTAGAAATTGAAAATGAAAAAAAACGGCAAGTGTACAACAAAAGAAAAGCATCCCACGCCCAATATTTTTGATATTTTAGTTCAGATTAAAAAAAAAAAAAGAAGAAGAAGAAGAAAATCAAGGAGAATTTTCTTAGAATATCTCTTTGATTTTGAAGCCAACAAGGAGAATTATCTTAGAATATCTCTTTGATTTTGAAGCCAACAAGGAGAATCTTCCAAAGAAAGAAAGTTGACAAAGCAAAAGACAAAGGAGGAAGTTCTTCACCTCATGTGGGCCATGTTTGATTCTAAGTTATCTCTCCAAGAATCTCAATGTAAGGTGGCAAATACAAGAATAGAAAGAAGCATTAAAGAAGGACTTTCAAGCAAAAAAATAAAAAATAAAAAATAAAAGAAAAATCAAGAATCCCACTTTGATTCAAGCCCAAGCCACGGAGGTGTATCCCCGTTTTCCCAATTTAAATTATTTTGAACGTTTTATCATCTTAAGTGAGAAGGGAAATTTTGGGAGTTGAAAAAATATAAACAGAGCACCCTAGTGGTAGTCTAAAGCATGGAAAGAGCTCCCCTCTAGATCTTTGCACTTCATCTTCTCCCTCTCTCTCTCCCTTAATCTTAGTCTTCAAGGAGACTTAGCCCAAAGGCCACACTACACCCTTAAGTTGCTCACTAGAAAAGGTTTTATTTTGCATCCTAGTATGTATTCTCTTTGATTTTATTTTTCTATCTCATGTAAAGACTTTATATGCTAGTATCATGTTCTTCTTCTCAATTGTTTTTCTTTTTCTTGTGGTTTGTGTAGATACTTTGTTGATGTTTCTTCTCTTTGTGCTTGGATTGACGACCCAAGACACTAAGATCATACTTCAAGTAACCATACACAGTTAAGAGTAAAATTTGAGAAGAAAACTTTGCTATAGGAACTACATTTAAACTCATGTTCACTATATTTAATTTTCAACACTACTACAATTACTTTTATGCACTACTATATTTAAATTCCAGCAGTTACTACATTTAAATTCCTGTCATTACTACATTTAAATTTCTGCAATTTTTATTTTTGGTTCTTTATGTTTTAATGTTTTGTTTTATGCATCGTTAATGGTTGAAAGTTTTGTTATAGCATGCATCAATTATTGGTGAGTTTCTTAACATGTTTAAGCTATCAAAATAACTAAGTTTTAGAATTATTTGACTAGAGTTAAAAATTCAGATCTAATGATTTTCTTTTAGATGACCAACATCAATATATTTTTGTTAAAAATTTGAAAATCACATGTTTGGTTCACATGTTCATTGTTGGTTCAGTTATGATATCTAAGAAGTATTAAACTACATGACTTGGAGAAGGATTTTTAACATGTTCCAATTCTGAAATCTGAGTACCAGCACTTATAATTCAAAGATTCTACAACATTGTTTTGGTGCCTACACATGTTAAGTTCTCATGCATTCTTGCATTATTTAAAATGGAAAGTTTGTGGACAATAAATATTGCTGGAAACACATTTAAAAACTGAGATTTTCATCTCAAGTATGCTCACAATTCATGATGTTTCAAATGTGAAAAAAATCCAAGAACGGGCCACCTATGCTGTAAAATTCTGTACTGTAGAATTCTTTGTAACTAGTTCATTCATTTATGCATATTTTTCTTTGTTTTTTAATCTTTTTCTTTGCTATTTTTTATTGAATTCATGCATTTATTAAGTGTGTTTTTCAGCCATTAAATTTAGATTAGGTTTGCATGAGATTAAGATCATAATTTATTTAAATTTTGCATCTCATATTAGGAAAGTTTGCATTAGTTGTTTTCATAGCAAGCATTACATTGTTAATTTATTTTCTAACTTTCTAAATTTAGAATTAATTGCTAACTTTAATTTAGGAAAGTTTCTAATTTAGGATTTTTAAGTTATTAGTTTAGAGTGTTTTCTTAAATTAATTTGATTCTAATTTCTATTTGTTTGATGAGTTGTCTACAATTTTTTTGTTGTTGTTGTGAATGTTTTAATTTTGGTAAGTTATTTTTTTTAGAATTGTTCTAATTTTATGTTCTAATTTGTGTGTTTTTTTGCAGTCAGATTTTAGATTCCTTTTTAGTTTAGGAAATTTTTATTTTTAGAATGTATTTGATTTAAAAATAGGAATGGTGATTGTAATTTTCTAATTTTTAGTTAGTATTAGATTTTATTTAGGGAGGTGATAAGTCAAGTTCAAAACCTTATTTTAATAGCTCCCTGTGGATCGATTTGATCTCACCAGTTTATTACTACATCGCAGTTCTGCACTTGAAGTTGATGAATAATTAGATAACTTGTGAATAAGACTATTCAGCAAAGTATAAGCATAATTAAAGTAATATAGGTTGTGTTTAAAAGAATAATTAACAAGTAATTATAGAGGTTAATTTAGTATATTAAGCATGCTGTGCATTGAGTAAAACATGATATAAGAATCAAACAAAAGAAATACGTTACTATTTGGCTACTATATTTGCTATATCTTCCCTCTAGGGATCTTTGCATTAAGAACAAAAACGTCTTAGCCAAATGTACAATTTGGTATCTACGTTCATGAAGCCCGAAAGCTCCAAAGGCACACTGCAGCTACACCATTTCAATCTACTACACCAAAGTCAACGCCGCCGGGTATTATAAGGCTAAACCTCAGTAGAGCCAAACCATATCGAATTATATAATTAAAATTGAGTTATTTGTGTAATTCATTTCATTGTAAACAGTACATTAGATGTTCAATTCATTCTTACTCAATTTAATATTGGCAATAGGAAAGTCGTATATTAAGAAACATTTAGACCAACATCATTTCATATAGTGATCATTTCAAAATCATTCAATAATAAAGAGCAATAATAATAATTCAATATGCTATGAATTCAAATAAGTAGAATCAAGATAATTTAGAAGCCAACCCTAATCTAGTTATCCATTGTTTCTAACCTTGCATAATGATGTAGTTTTAAGTTATTTGATCCACAGTTGTCTCAATTTGATGTTACATTCTATAAGAAAGAGTGTAGTAAAGTCTCTTGCACCAACACTCATAGGGAGGTGCTTAACAAATGGACAACTTCCAATAAAAGAGTCTCAGCCCTCAAGACACTTCATGTTAAGTGATTTTTCCATTGGGCCAAACAATTAAGTTGGAGCTTCGGAGTAATTAAGACCCTATAGGTCTTCCTAAATGTCCCTAATTTTTCTAAGTTTTCAGGGATTTTATGGCTTAGCTGTGGATAGCCCACGACTTACCCATAGTTTTCAAAATTTTCCTACATTTACGACTTAGCCATGATTTAATTTACAGCTTAGCAGTAGGTGACCTGTGGTTTAGCCACGGCTTGGCTACGGCCTAACCGTAATACATTTCATGGCTTAACTATGAGCTCAGCCGCAAAAGAAAGATCAAGTTTTGGTCCCTATAAAGCTAGCCATAGTATAACTTACAACTTAGCCGTAAGCTTTAAAAATTCTAGAGCTAGGGCTATTTCAATACAGAAATTTTCTAACTTGGTTCCACTATGGTTTTCTCTACTCTAATCTAGTTCCAAAAATGGTTTTCTCTGCTCTAATCTATCATTTTATATTTTCAAGTTCACGGTTCATCATTCTTTTAAAAGATCTCATCATGCATTAGAAATTTGATAGAATAAGGATATAAGGGCAGAAAAATTACAATTAGAACTTAATAGATTTACAAAAATCACAATATACCAACTTGCATTCAATAATGATTAGCTTATACTTGCTTTCGATTAAGAGTTCTAACTACTACTCCTTCTCTTGGCTCAGTTGAGAAGAAGAAGACTGTACTCGGCCCTAAAATGACATGCCTGAAGAAATAATGAAGAAAATGAGTGCATGCTTGAAATGAGAGTCTCCTTGACTCTATTAAACAACTATTTTGTAGGTGATTACAAAGCATTACCTTAAAACTGATTTGGAAAAGAAGGTACTTATATGATACACTTTAAAGGTGTGAGGAGAGGTATAGGATGATGGAGATGGAAGATGGAAGCCTGCAATCACACATGCAAGCTACTAGTCTTTTAATTTGATGAGGAAATACTGATGGAAATAAGAAGGAAGAAGAACGATGTGGTAGGGAGAAGAAAAGGGTTCGAATGGCTATAGTTAGTCTCTTTTATACATCAGAATTTCTGAGGTTTATAAAAAGATCCAACTTCCCTAAGGTATTAATTTAAGTCAAATGAAGGTCCAACTACTTCAAATGAAGTTGAATGTGTTCAAGTCAAGAATGAAAATCGACGTGCTCAACGAGATAATGTGATGATGTCAATATGATGCATACATGACGTAAAACTATAAAATCTAAAATTACAAAAAAGGGCTTATGTCTATCTAATTAAGGTTAAACTTGACCCAAACTAACTATCCATGAATTGAGCTTGACCAAAGAGATTCAATAAGACAAAAGTAAACATGATCCAACGTAGTTAGAAATTAAACATCACTATTTATAATAATTCTCTATTAATTAAATAATAAGCTACTTAATAAATCCTTATTCGTGCTTAATTTGGTTCAGTGTGTTACAACAAGGGATGAGTCTTTGGATGAAGAGCGGGAAAAAAATATGATGAAAGACTATTGATCTAGCTCCTGGCAAAGAAAATTTTGTTGTTTTCATAGCTAGATCTTACCTTGTTCTTCTGATAGTTGTTTTGAAAAAGATGATGATAATGTGACAGATCAAGAACTGATTTGGAAGGAGAAGTACAATTCTTTGTACAATGAATTTGCCAAGGTAACTAAGCGCTACAACAAGATGATAGTCGAATGGAAAGCTTCAAAAAATCAAATTCTCTCTCTAAAGAAGGAATTAGAAGAATCACTTAGAAAAGTCAAATAGGTTCTATGGCTGACAAATTGACTATTGAAGGTCACAATTATGCATTGCTGAATGATAATTTTCAAACCTGGAAGGAAGAGTTGAAAACTCACCAAGTTGAGAAAGAAAATTTGAATAGCAAACTAAAAATGGACTTGTCTGAGTTAGATGCTACGACAGCTTCTCTAAATAAGAAGAACACTGAATCAAAGAAACTTGATGACATCTTGTGTAGTCAGAAGTTGCCTGATGACAAACACGATATTGGTTATGATCAAAGTGCATCCACTTCAAAAGCTAAAGGTAAAATTATTTTTGTTAAAAGTTTTTCTTTGAATTCTATGGAACCAACTATTCTGCATGCTACTTGAGTTAATAATGTTGCGAGTAGTTCAAAGAAGAAGAATGTGTCTCGTCCTAAAGCTGCACCCACATGCCATCATTATGGAATTAAAGGACAGATTCGACCCCATTGCAACAAGCTACGAAGTTTACCTAAAAACAAGCAATGGAGGAAACAATTGTCTAAGCCAAAGGTCAAGACAATAGATATTTGAGTCTAGAAAATCTGACTTAGCTGTTAAATTAGTACATATTGTGCTAAAAGCTTCAACTATGCAAGTGTATGATTAAAGTCTAAAAGCCCCTGATAAAGAATATTAAGCTCCTACCCCCAGTTGCTACGACAATACTATTAAGGGGGAGTCACAATTGACAAAAGTTGCTACTAGATTCTAATTGACAGGAATGTTGCATGCTAACATCATTATTTTGTCAATTATGGACAAAAAGGGGGAGCATGAAGATAGTTCGAAGCGGATGGTACAATTTTGTAATGCAATTTTACTCAATGAAATTTTGGTTTTTATTTTTAAGTAGATTGTATTTTTATGAAGTTTTGTCCATGAATTGCCAAAAGGTGGGATTATAATGATTTTTGTAATTTGATAATTCATGGGTTGGATAAGACATTGGGGCCATTGAATTGTATTTTATACTTCTCATAGAATGGATTGCGGTTCGAATCATCAAAAGAGCTGAAGTGAAGAATTCATAAAACAATGCATGTGCTCGAGCACCCCTACATCTGTGCTCGAGCGCCCAAGATAGAACCATCTGCACTCGAGCTTAGTTGGAATTTTTGAAAAGAAACTGAATGTGTGTTGTAAGTGCTTGGGCGAGCTAGCTCACACACTTGAGTGCCTTGGCAGAGAAAATCTACTTTCTCGATATGGAATTGTTTCCTTTTTGTGCCAGAGTTGGTAGTTCTTATTCTACAAAGAGCATTCCTTTAGAACATAAATTGTGGGTTATTTAAAGGAGTTTCTCTCTTAACCTAAGATAGAGATCTCATTATTCTAAGTATATATTATACATTAGAAATCACCTTACTTCTCTAGAGTTTCTATTAAAAAGATTGTATTAAAGCTTTGACCTAGAGAATATTGCTTTTACATCTCTTGTAGAAGATTGATAACGTCTTGTGTGTTCAGGGTGTGATATGATCAAGCGGAGAGCAATGCACAATGAAGGAGAGTTGTGGCAAGGAGTTGTGCAAGAATAATTCGATCATTAGGTTGAAGGAGTGACCTGATAAAGGTTGTAAGTATATCTTTTAACTATTCGCTATTGCTTGATAGTTGATTATTGTTGGATTTGTGATGTTTTCCAATTTTGGTTTTTCATATAAAAATTGTGTGCCTTTTGTCTTTTGTGTGGTTGATTGATTTACTTTTGAAAGCTCTTTTATTTTCCGCTACATGTGTGACTTGCAATTTAGAAATCCAGATCTAAAATGATCCTTCATTTTACATGGAGTCTTCAAATCATATATAGGTTGGGATCATGTGATTAGACTAATTTTGTGGCTAACCCTTTAGTCCACACTCTAATCTTAGGGCTTGTTTGTTTGCGGGATATTGAGAACTCCTGTTGGGGTGACACTTGATTACCCAATGCCGTCCCCCAATTGGATTACAAAAATGCACAGCACCACACCTAGAATTTGGAGTTTTGTAAGCCAAAAAGTGCTAATCCACAAGACTAGATTCTACTGGAGACTCACAATTCATATAAGAGTCCACCATTTATATGCCCACTTAGAATGCTTTTTCAGGAGGCCATACTTTTGTCCCCATGCTAATTGGAGTGATTGATGTGTCCCACCCTTGGAAAATTTTACATGGTAAAAAAATTCTTCCCCAGGAAACAAATTTTGGAGGAGAAATAGTCAAATACAAAGAAACAAGACATTCTAAGACAAAGATTGACAACATAATTAAGGAACCACACTGCCAATATGCCCCCAAATAACAATCTCAACCAGTGATTTGACATGCTCTTCGGCTCATGCAAAGATCCATAGGCTGCAAAACACCCACACGGGTAGATGACTTGCCTCTGTTGTCCCATCTCCTCCCCAAGGAAGCCCTTGTCATGGTGTTGTTGTATCAGAGCTATTGTATTATGCAACCTTACACTCCTTGTCTCCTTCCCAGGGCACGTATCTTCTTGTGAAAAGACTCTAGCTCTTTGATCTTTTCTTGTCCATCATTAGCTGCGCCTGCTCTCCATTTGCTTGTTTAATGGACAGGAGAGAGGCTTTGATGCATGTGCTTTCTAACCACCTAGGTCCCAGTGGTGAGCATAAAAATTCATTTTTTTGATTTCTTATAGATGCTGAAATTCCATTCCAACTAGCTTCCTGACCAAAACCATTAACCCATTCCGCCCAATATATTGAAAGGGAGTCCCACATTAATAAAACACTATATTTGGTTGGCTCACGAATGATAACCCCCTCTTAATAAATAACACCTCCCATTCCTTTATTAAAGACCATCGAAAATGACCCAAGAATGATAGAGATACGGTATAAGATTTATAGTTCCATAAAAAAGGGTTTCAGTCTAATCTTGTTCCCCACCAAAAACAATAATAAAGTACCAAAAATGGTTTTCATCTCTCTCTCTCTCTCTCTCTCTCTCTCTCTCTCTCTCCTGAATACAGCTATATGCCTCTCATATAGGAGAAGAATATATCGGGATCCTTTATTCTCAAAATCACAGGAAATATGGTGATGCTCTTCGGTGAGGCCATCTAACTAAAATCTAAACCGTGTAAGATAAATTCCGCCCTCTAGTAATGGCTTTTGTCGAGTTTCATTTCAATAGGATTTGTATCCGCCATTAGATTAATTGTATATAAAATGTGTAGATTTTTCTCATATTTTTAATTATTTTTAACACATGATCAATATGACATTGAGACCAACTCCTACCATGAGATTTACTAAGAGCCCATACAAGAAGAGAAAATTTATTTTGAGTAACTTCAATTTTAATAAGTGGGCTCGACTATAAAATATCAATGTATTTTGCATAATTCTAGAAAAGGATTGGGTTGTTAGCTTAGCTGAGGTCGTGAGAACTCCTATAACAAAGGCGAATTATATATCCTCCAAATGCCTCTTCCTATAAGGGTTCCAAAATGCTCAAATGATTCAAGAAGTTAAAATTTGGAGAATTTTATAGGGCAAAAGTGACATTTCAAATGTTGGATTCATGGAAGGGAATTTCAATGATATACTCCATAGATACCAAACGACGCCATTGTTGGAATTTAAAAAAAGAAATTATTATCAAAAGTTTTTGCAATATCTAAGAATTCTTATTGGGGGAACATTCGAATTTCCAAATGTTGTCCCCCTAGTCGTATTTATAAATTCTCAAATAGACTAAATGAATAGCGAATTTCAAACGTTGGGGAAAACAATTGATGTAGCTATCAAAGATTTCCAGCATATCCATATTCTCATTAGAAAATTCTCAAAGAAAACATTTTTTTCTTTTTTTTAATTTTTTTAATGAGAAAACAAATTTTCCCTTAGTTTTATGAATTGGAGGGTTAAGACCTTGGCAATGATCTCTGCAATTTAGACAATGTTAAGAGATATATTGAACATTTAGTTGATTGTGGGCGACCATCACTCCCCAACCAGATATCCCTTATATATTTCATAGATCATAATTCATTTTTAGCTTAGTTTTAAATTTCGAATGTATCCTATCACGTATTAATATATTTTGGGTATGCAATACTTGTATGAATAACTTGCATATGATGAAACACACACACACACACACAAATTTTGGTATTTTTTTATGGTTGATCTCACATGGTCTTAATCAATTTTACTAGATGTTAATCTTTGTTTGCTGGCTTCTGTTAAACGTGTTAAGCTGTCCCTGATCAATAGGATAAAGCTAAGATAATGATGGTAATGAATGATAGTTTTCTTTGCTTTTTTTTTTGTTTTGTTTTGTTTATTTAGTTTTTTATTGTTTACATTTTTCATAAGATCAATAGCCTTAATGTAAAGAACTTTGACATCAATTACATCCATTTCCGAGTAAGTGGCTCGTCAATCCTATGCCTCCTATTTAAATCGTTGATTCATTTTCTAAATCTATGTTTTGTATATACAATTACATATACACCTTTAAAAAATCATAAAAAATACCATTTCTTGCACAAAACAGTCTCATCTAAGTGGCTTATCTACCCCAAAAATTTAATGATTACTTATGTTTGATGAAGTAGGGATTTGTTACAAGAAATCTTTTGAAACTTGTATCGGATGAACCATTTGCATCAAAATTTTTTGTACAATAAAGATTTGAATGTGTGCATATAAACTATGTTGACTTGTAACATCTGATAATCAGCATAGGCATACTTCAATGCCCACACTAACACTCATCTAATGAAACTAACCTTTAATTTTTTATACAGACCTTGACTAATATTCTTTCGTGTCCACTGATTCTGACTCTTGGGTTGGTTGGGTCCACAGTCCATTTGGATAATTAGAATCACCCCACCAATGATGGGTACAGATTCAGTCTAATTGGATCCTTGAAAGATACATTGAGCAAGAATGGCTCCTTATCCAAACGGGCTGCCTTCCCATGTGTGCATACCCTTTTTTACTTTAGTTGGCTGCCATCTGCATGTTCGAGCTCTCTCTTAGGCTCCACACCCCTTTGATCGCATTCTTAGAAACATTTCCTGAAAGATTTCGTTAATAAATATGTAAACAAGACATAAATGGAACCAAATGGTTGGGGCAGCCAAAACCAAGACACCTTAAAAGTGACTGGAATTGAAACCTACAAACCTATTAAATGCCTTGAACTAGTCAAAACAATCACCAAATCCGCCCATAAATAGGAAAAAGTTAGGTTGGATGCATCATATCCACAAGAAGCCTTTTCATCATACTACCCGGACCCTCCCATGATACGTGCACCCAAGTGGGTCTCAAAGGTGCATATAGTTATCTTGTGTAATCAACGAGAGGTACCTCTCATCATAATGTGACCCATTGTATACTTACCTATGTATATATAATATACATACTATATTTATTTTATACATAATATATTCAATGATAATTGCATAAATTTGTTGGCCATGTGGGTCCAGACCATTAGTAGGTTCAGTATCTAGGGTGATTTCCCTAATGATATTAGGAATTTCCTATTTTGTCAAACAGCAGTTTTCTAATAGGTTAGGACTTTCCTTTTTCTTGAGATAGAGTTCTTGGGGGATAAGGATGTAATGGTTATATATATGATGTAATCTGTAACCCTGGAGAGAGGGTGAGAGTGGCTGAGATTCCAAGGCTGTGGTTTCACAGATTGGAGGAGAACCTAGTGGAAATTGGTTTCCCGTGGACGTAGGCATCTTTGCCGAACCACGTAAATTGCTTGTCTTCTTGTGTGGTGATTGTTTGATCTTGCTTGCCTTTGCGCACAAGCTCAACAAGTAGTATCAGAGCGAAAGTTGTGCGTGGAAGATCATCGAGAGGAGAGATCACCGTCGTGATCTCTACTGGGCCACACCACAGAATCGTTCTCCGTTACAGTAACAGAGATCATTTCTGCCGTTGCCGGAAGAAGAAGAAGACAGTGAGTAGGTTCGGTGGCTGGACATCTTCGTCGGAGAAGAGGTTGCTGGAATTGAGAAGGGCTGCTGGATTTCTCGGGAGGAGGAAGACCGCAAGAAAAAAAACAAAAAATTCACTCACCGATCGCAAGTCGCCGGTCGCTGCTGCCCGCCGCCGTCACTGTCGCCAGTAGTCATCGCCGGTCCCGTGCCGCCTCGCCGGACCAGGAAGTCGGACCCCGCAGCAGCCGCGGGCCCTGCAACTCTGCGCCGTTTGCAACTGGGTTGCAGACCCAGGTGCAGAGACGAAGAAGACGACCCAGTTTTCTGGGTCTGGGTCTCGGGTCAGGTCAGTCGACCTGAACCCATTGTGGAAGAAGCCTAGCGCCCAGTTTCAAGTCAGTTTGGGTTCAGGTTGGGACCGACCCAACCCGTAGAGGAAGTCCAGTAGAACAGGCAGGTTATCGGTTCGGGTCGAGTCCACCTGAACCAGTCCTTCAGCAATCCAGCCCATACGCCGCCGACATCAACAGCGTGACGTCATCCAGCCCACGTCATCGGACAGACGGTCAACAGCCATAGTTGACCAGATTGACGGCAGAAGTTTGTTTCTGCGATATCTTGATCATCCGACGTCCGATCAGAGATCCGTTTGCACCTACGGACTCATTTCAAGTAGATCTACGTGTTAGTAGAAGAAGATTGGCTATTTGACGGTCAACAAGGAGTTTGACCAAATCAGAAGCGCAGAAAACCGTTTTTGCGATATCGAAACCATCTGGAGTCAGATTTCAGATCCGTTTCTTCTAGCGTGCTCGTGTTGACGAAATCTACAGCTTGGTGCAGGAGTTGAGGTCAATGTTAGTTATTTGTTTTTCCTGTTACTTAATTTTATTAAGATGGAGAACAATACTATTAACACTACCATGTTTAAGCTCAATCATTCCAATTGGTTGATCTGGAAACCGAAGATGGAGGATATTCTCTATTGTAAAGACCTCCATGATCCCATTGAGGGGGATAATGCCGACTGAAAGATATGCAAGGTGTTGACTGGAACAAATTGCATAGAAAAGCGATTAGTCACATCAGACAGTGGGTTGATAACAGTATATTTCATCACGTGTCTAATGAAACCAATGCGAATACCCTTTGGAAAAAGCTAGAAGCAATGTATGATAAAAAGACCTCAGGGAATAAAACCTTCTTGATCAGAAAGCTTGTGAACATGAAATTCAAGAATGGTGGTCAGATCGAAGATCACATCAATGAGTTCCAAAGTGTGGTAAATCAGTTAGCCATTATGAAGATGATCCTTGATGATGAGATGCAAGCTTTATTGCTTCTGAGTTCTTTACCGGATACATGGGAGACATTGGTTGTTTCCTTGAGCAACTCTACTCCAGATGGTGTGTTATTTACTAGTCAGGTTACCAGTAGTTTACCGAATAAAGAAACTAGAAAGAAATCTGCAGGGACAGATAATGCACAGGCCTTTGTTACTGAGAACAGGAGGAGGAGTAAGAGTAGAGGACCAAAGGGGGGTCGTGGCAACTCTAGAGGTGAATCACAGTCTAAGTCTAGTAGTGAATCACAGAGCAAGAAAAAGTCTCTGTGATAAGATGGGCCACGTCAGGAAAAATTGTTTTGCCATGAAGGAACAGAAAAGATCCAACAATGAGAAGAAGAATGATAGTGATAACACTACAGCTACTTTGGAACAGGAAGTAGTGGTGCTCGCCGGCAATGATGATAAGTGTTTGAGTGTTGTAGATGGTCAGGTTGAGTGGGTTGTTGACATAGCAGCATCCTACCATGCTACTCCCTACAGAGAGATGTTCATGACGTACAAAGCAGGTGACTTTGGTACTATGAAGATAGGCAACACGAGTCATTCAGAGATTGTTGGTATCGGTGATATCTGCATTAAAACCAATATTGGTTACACAATGGTGCTAAAAGATGTGCGACATGTTCCTGATCTGCGGTTGAATTTGATTTCCGGGACTGCATTGGATCGTGCAGGTTATGAGAATTACTTCGGAAATGGCAGATGGAAGCTCACTAAAGGGTCTCTTGTTATTGCGAGAGGAACAGCAGGTAATACTCTTTATAAAACACAAGTAAAGCTGTGTAAAGATGCATTGAATGCAGTTCAAGACAATTCCTCTCTGAATCTGTGGCATAAGAGGCTTAGTCATATGAGTGAGAAAGGCTTGCAGATGTTGGCAAAGAAGGATTTAATTCCTTGCTCCAAAGGTATATCCCTTGACCCTTGTAATTATTGTTTGTATGGTAAACAGCATAGGGTTGCTTTCTCTTCGACATCAAAATTGAAATCAAATTTGTTGGATTTGGTATATTCTGATGTTTGCGGTCCCATAGAGGTAGAATCATTGGGTGGCAATAAGTTCTTTGTCACATTCATCGATGATGCATCCAGGAAAGTCTGGGTTTATCCGTTGAAATCAAAGGATCAAGTATTCCAGATGTTTCAACAGTTTCATATCAAGGTTGCAAGAGAAACAGATAAACTCTTGAAATGTCTCTGTTCTGATAATGGGGGAGAGTACACATCCAACCAATTCAGAAGTTATTGCTTGAAGCATGGTATTCGACATGAAAAGACAGATCCTGGTACTCCACAGCACAATGGTGTGGCCGAGAGAATGAACCGCACTATTCTTGATAAAATGAGATGCATGATAAGATTAGCACGGTTGCCTAAGTCATTCTGGGGTGAAGCCATTCTGACTGCTGTTTATCTGATTAACAGATCTTTCTCAGTTCCTTTGAATTATGATCTTCCAGAGAGAAGATGGATAGGTAAAAATGTTTCCTATTCGCATTTGAAGATGTTTGGGTGTAAAGCATTTGTACATGTACCAAAGGAGCAGCATTCCAAGTTGAACGATAATGCAGTGAGTTGCATCTTTCTTGGCTATGGTGGAGATGAGTTTGGCTACAGATTATGGGATCCAGAGAAGAGGAAACTTATCAGAAGTAGGGATGTGGTTTTCCATGAAGACCAGTTCTTTGGAGATGTTGAGAAGATTGATAAATCTTCTGAGAAAGTTAATGGAGTAGTTGATCTCACACCAACTCCTTCTCCGGTGTAGACTACAGGTGGAGAAGGTGAACAAAACGATCCGGATCGTGATGACACACAGGGGTTGCCAGATGATGAGGGTGTTAAGTAGCGGGAACAGCAGTCTCCTCGAATTGAAACCACGGAACCTCAAGTTAGGAGGTCTACCCGAGAGCGTCAACTATCAACTAGGTATCCTGCATCCGAATATGTTTTGCTTACTGATGAGGGGGATCTAGAGAGCTTTCAAGAAGCAATGACTCATGCTGATAAATATGAGTGGATGAAGGCTATGCAGGATGAATTGAGTTCTTTAAAGAAGAACAAGATATATGAGCTGGTGTAACTTCCTAAAGATAGGAATGTTCTGAAAAATAAATGGGTGTTCAAGCTGAAAAAGGATGAGAATGGGAAACTGGTGAAGCACAAAGCACGGTTAGTGGTAAAAGGCTTCGCACAGATGAAGGGTATCGACTTCAGTGATGTTTTCTCTCCTGTTGTGAAAATGACTTCTATTAGAGTTGTTTTGGGTCTAGTCGCCAGCATGGACTTTGAGCTTGAACAGATGGACGTGAAGACCGCGTTTCTTCATGGTGACTTGAAAGAAGAGATCTACATGACTCAGCCTGAGGGGTTTGAGGTAGAAGGAAACGAACAGATGGTTTGCAAGTTGAAGAAGAGTCTCTACGGGCTAAAGCAAGCACCGAGACAGTGGTACAAGAAATTTGATTCATTCATGTTGAGTCATGGGTACCAGAGGACAGTTGCAGATCATTGTGTCTATGTTCATCGATTTATTGATGGCAGGTTCATTATCCTTCTTTTATATGTAAATGATATGCTAATAGTTGGACAGGATAGCAAGTTGATTGGCAAGTTGAAAGAGGAGATGTCAAAGTCATTTGACATGAAAGACTTGGGTCCCGCACGAATGATATTGGGCATACAAATACATCGTGATAGGAGTTCCAAGCAGCTGTGGTTGTCACAGGAGAAATATGTTGAATGAGTTCTCGAGCGATTCAACATGAAGAATACTAAGCCAGTTAGCATACCTCTAGCCAGTCACTTCAAACTAAGCAAGCGCTTGTGTCCTACTACAGATGATGAAAAGGAACGGATGACATGTGTTCCTTACTCCTTTACTGTGGGGAGTCTCATATATGCCATGGTTTGTACACGGCCAGACATTGCTCATGCTGTGAGTTTAGTGAGTAAATTTCTCACAAACCCTAGAGAAGAGCATTGGGAAGCAGTAAAGTGGATCTTTAGATATTTGAGAGGTACTTCCAAGGTGTGCTTATGTTTCGGAGGCTCAAAACTAGTCATGGAAGGTTATACTAATGCTGATTCTGCAGGCGATCGTGATCGTCGGTTGTCGACTTCTGGTTATTTATTTACTTTCGTGGGGGGAGCTATCTCCTGGCAATCGAAGTTACAGAAGTGTACAGCACAGTCTACAACTGAAGTGGAATACATAGCTGCTAATAAAGCAGGGAGAGAGATGCTTTGGTTGAAAAGATTCCTTCAAAAATTAGGTTTGAAGCAAGAAGAATATGTAGTTTACTGTGATAGTCAGAGTGCTATGGATTTCAATGAGAATGTTACATATCATGGTTACATGAAACACGTTGATATCAAGTACCACTGGATTTGTGAGATGATCGAGAAGAACTTCATAAAGCTGGAAAAGATTCATTCGGACAAGAATCCCTCGGACATGATAACCAAGGTTGTGTCTAAAGGAAAGTTAGAGCTGTGTTCAAAGTTGGCAGGACTGAACTCCCAGTAAGGGGTTCAGAGCATCTTCCCTATGGTCCAGAGGGGGAGATTGTTGGCCATGTGGGTCCAGACCATTAGTGGGTTCAGTATCGGAGGTGATTTCCCTAATGATATTAGGAATTTCCTGTTTTGTCAAACAACAGTTTTCTAATAGGTTAGGACTTTCCTTTTTCTTGAGATAGAGTTCTTGGGGGATAAGGATGTAATGGTTATATATATGATGTAATCTGTAACCCTGGAGAGAGGGTGAGAGTGGCTGAGATTCCAAGGCTGTGGTTTCACAGATTGGAGGAGAACCTAGTGGAAATTGGTTTCCCTTGGACGTAGGCATCTTTGTTGAACTACGTAAATTGCTTGGCTTCTTGTGTGGTGATTGTTTGATCTTGGTTGCCTTTGCACACACGCGCACAACAAAATTAACTGGGTTTGAGACTGAGTCCATGGGTCCAAGTTTGGGTCTAGTACATGATTGATTTGTAATGAAGCTTGGCCGTCCATACCATGGACTAGACCTGCGACCCATTTGTTTACAGCTTTAGCATCAACTAGTTGCTGTGGACCAAACCCTTTGCTATGTGGGTGTGGCCCCTTAGTTTTGGGTTTGGCAGCTCCTTTAGATGAATATAATTTAGATCTTTGATAAGATAATCCCTTAAACATTGGTTTGTAATATGAATACAAGCATTTTTTTAGCCGCCCCTCGACAAAGAAACAAGTCAGTTTCTTGCACACGCGAAAGATTGTAACAAGTCAACAACATGCATACGTGGGATATGGGATTAGGAGCACCAAATCCCCTTCTCAAATCTCATTAGTATATAAAAATAAAGGAGAGTAAGAAGGAAATTGGAAAATATTTAAAGATAAATTCTTGATTAGAGAAAAAGAAATGTCGTTGATTATGGGTTCTAGCTGTTGGTTCGGACGCGAAGGTTGTTTACCCACCAAGAGAAGAAAAAGAAAGAAAGTTGATGACAGTTTTTATTTTATTATTATTTTTTTTAATAGACTAGAGGCGTCATTCATAAAATAAATAATGGATTTAAGATACAGGAGTTAACTACAGTGGCAGCTGGTTTTGTTGCCAGGGCTAAAAACTCCTGACTCAACCCACCAATCGACAGAACCCAGCCCTGCCAATTCATCTTTTGAGATATATTTCTTACTTGATTAATAAGTGGCTAAGATCGGTTGAGTCCATTCTTATTATTCTAACCCATTAAGTTTGATCAACCCAAATAATTGCACTATGATTGTAAAAACGGAGACTGTACCCAACCTGTTAATAGAGGGTTTGTGGGATGACATCAACAACCAGTGGACAAATTGTGACCGGGTTGAGCCTATACACGTTAATGTTTGTACCCAACCTGATCCAAACCTAAACCAACCCGAGCATTGCCCTACTTACAGGGGGTTAGCTAAGTCATGATAGTGATTATTAGTTTCTGATACTTCAAATGCTTGCTATATTTCTTTAAGCATCTGCACGAAATACCCGCGTTTTATAACTATAATTAGTCACCCGTTGTTGTCAATTGCTACCCGAATACCCGAAGTTTCTGATATCGCTTTGCTTTGGATCATTTTGTCTTTTTATCTTTTTTTGTTAAATTTGTTGTGGATTTTGAATTGACTGCAATTGCATAATGTTAGAGAAAGATTCCAAGAGACCACAAGTAGGAAAGCTGTGCCATGCTATGCCTGACGTGGATTGGGCATGACTTGGGTTCAGCTTTCAGCCCATGGTATGTACCTTGGCAAAAAAGATTTTGGCCTGATCGTTGAAAATAGGGGCAAGCTTTAGAACTATTTGCGGTTCTATTGTAAACTCTAATGGGTGAGGGTTGAAGTTCACCTCCCAAAAGTTTTCCATAAAAACTGATGAATATTCTCATTTTAAAAACTTATCGCTATCAATTACTTGATTTTAGTCTTGGAATTTTATACCAATTCGAGTGATATTTACTGTTGAATTGAAATAAAGCTTTCAACAGCACAAAATGAAACCAATCGCTTACTCATAAAGTCATTGGCATCGTTCAAATATGTTACTGCTTCAATCCAATGGTGAATATTACTTTGATAAAAAAAAATGTGATACTTGAACATACACCTTAGCATAGAGAACTTTCTCCTATGAGCAAATTGAATGTGCAGTTCAATTCTAAGGAGCCCAAGTATCTTTTCACACTCTTATCCTCCAATGGTTGACAATTATGTTCAATTTTATATTCATCAAAACTTTACTTATCATTGGATTGATTCTAAAAAAAGAAGTCGACAATGGAAAGACTATTAAAATTTTAGGCTATTAAATTAAGGATTAGGATAATTTGATATGACTGAATTTTTAAGACCCTAACCTATAAAGAGGCCTTTTTATCCATCCAATGTCCTAGCCCCTTTAGGCCAGATTAATCCCTTTGGGCCGAGGGGGAGCTGGGTAAATCCCTATGGCCCGCTCCAGTGTGATAGCGCACCCTCAATAAGCTGCACTACACGGTCTGCAGTTTGGTTGTAGGTGAAAATCTTCCACCTTAGCATTGGGGGAAGAATTGATCCAATTTGCTGATAATGAAGGGAACTAATATAGAGTCCAGAAAGGGCCCTCTCAAGCATTAGTTGTCCATTTATTTGGAGAATAAAATTTCCTTTCGCTTTCTTTCTTGGATAAATTTTATAATAAAATCTTCCTCCAGTTTCCTAATTTCTAAACCCCAGTTACCATTTCAATTGATTGCTTTTATTTTAGTCTCCCCCTGCAAAATTCAAACGTCCATAAGCTGAGATCATGGACTCAAATCTCTGCTTACCCACGATGATGATGATGATTAGAGTAAAACTGGCACACTGTATGTTTGCAGGCTCCACTAGTCCTTCCAATTCCTAGTGTTCATGTGTCAGGTGGGGCCAGGCCCCTATGCAGACAAAGACCTAAGTTTGGCTGATTCAATATTTCAGGATATAAAATGAGGAGTACTGGCCCATTTCATGAGCCCAGAAATGCAGCCTGATAATGAAGCAGGCTCAGGTTGGGCCTGGACTCGCCTGGCCCTTGAGGACCCCATCTAAGGGACTTGTAGACTGAAAAAATAAACATCATTACATGTTTCCTATTATAGAATGAATACTTTGGATTTGACTCATTTATTATTATCTTTGTGATGCAAGCTAGATCCAGCATTGATGGGCCGCACTTGATGCATGATTTATCCAAGATCAAAGATCCCTATCCTTTAATTAATAGGTTTATGTCTTATTTTATGTTGATTAATATATAGTAATTGCTTAATAGGATTTAGTACTTGCTTAATTTATTTTAGCAATGATTGTTTAGAGATAGTCTTTTCTAGTTTAGAAACAGTCACTCCTATATAAAGATGAGCCTTTCATTGTGATAGACATGCTTATTCAATTATAATTTCAAAGATTTCTCTCATTATGATTCCTACTGTGAGTATGGTTGTGCCCTAAAGGCTGGAATCCATCTCTTAATTCGATCAACCTTCGGGAGATTTATCTACACTTGATCGGAGATCCAGTCGCCAAGAATACATCTGTCTTTCTCATAGTCCATCCTTCCATCAACCATACACCACTATCCCTTATCTACCATACGCAGACCATCCCAGCAACCCCAACCTACACCTCCAAACCACGACCTCTCACCATCACTCTCCCAAACCCCATCTCACAGAAACCGAACCCTTCCACGATCCCTACCGACCACACCCATGAATCCATCCCCTGCACACCCACTGAAGCCCTAAACCCATCAATTATTTAACTCGAGACTACCCCAGCCTCAATTGATATCTAGAACCCAAACTCAAAACCAAACCCCTCTCCCTAACAAACCTCAAAATCAGAAACCAATCACGGAGAACCCATAGAAACCCAATACCCTCCATCACCGCAGCCTCCAATCCTAGAACCCCACCTTTATCCCAAAAAACCTAAAGACAAAAAAAAAAAAAAAAAAGAAAAACCTCTACCAAAAACCCTTTCACGACCCTCCTAAACACTTACTCCCACTAAAACCTTATTGAGATCCCCACGACATCCTACACCTATCACACGTTAAACCAGTAACCCCAAAAACCCTAATAACCAACCTTTCGCCAACCCACTGACTATTATATATATATATATATAACCCAATCCCAAAAGCCCCTCCAACCCTATTTCTCTTTCCACTCCTTAATCTGAACAACCTTAAGCACCATCGTTAACCATAGGTCCTCCATCTCCTTTCACCGACACCACCACCAACATCCCTAACAGCATTAAACCAATCTTCTTGAAATCTGAACCCTCCATTCAACACCCCAACCCAGCAGAGAAAATAAAAAAAATTAAAATAAAAGAAAAGGGGCAGACGAAGAAAAAGAAGAAAAAAGAAAAGAAGAAGAGGAAAAGCAATACCGTTCATGAAGACGCTATAGCGTCATCGTCTCTGCCATCGTCAACCTCCAGTGACAACAATACTAACGCTGAGTTCTAGCCAATCCCCATGCCACAAAGGCTGCCAGTGTTGTTGCAACCTCTTCGTAGTTGCATGCATCACCACCCTTGCTACTATCTTCTTCGTCGATTGATGAAGGCTTCTTCTCTAAATTGTAAGCTACCCAAACCTTTGCTGCTATCCCCTTTGCTTTATTTCTTGCAGAACAAATGAAAGTGAAAGGAGAAACAAAGGGTCTTGTGTCATGTGTTTTACAACATGTGCCACCTAACTCAAAGGGAGGCCATCTTCTATTTGGGCCTAAGGATTGGTCTAACCTGCCCAACTGAAACCAACAACTGTTGGGATCTACAGTTAGGTTTGACCCGACCCAAGCCCACATTCCATCTTTAAAGAAAAAAAAAATCTACAAAGAGTAAGTCAAGCCATAAGTACAAATTTTTCTACTTGATTGATCCCGACTATTGATTCAACAAAAAAAAGAAAAGAGGGTGATATCTTGATCATTTGAACTCCTATATATAAACAATCTGTCTTCACCAATATATCCCACTCATCAAGATCCACCATCACTAATGTACTGTGATCAACAAGATCAACAAATCAGGTCAATTTATCCTTTGTTAGGTAGTTGAATTTTTGGACACTCAATTGAAGTTCAGAGATTTGTGTATCAATACAAATATAGAAATTGGTATTTTAAAAATGAATTCCATTTTAAGCATTTTCTAAATTTGATGCAAGAAGAATTAATGGTTGATGAATATACCTGCCAATTTCAAGAGTTGCAAGATATTTGTAAACTAGAGGAGACGGAAACAAATATTTTGTGTCACTATATCAGAGGTTTGAGACCATACATCTTGGAGAATATGAATTGTTGCAATACTAATCAAGAGGCATACTTAGAAGCCTTTCGTATTAAACATATTCTTCGACAATATAGCCTGTGACGATGTGTGTCTCAACAAAAACAAAGAGTACATGTTATGGAAAGAATTTTCACTAAAGAAGATAATTGCACGATTGTCATTTGCTGTCTCCTCAATACAAATGAGAAGGAAGAAGAAAAATGGAAACAGCCAAAGAAATTTCACACGCCGATGAGAGTCAAAGATAAAGCCGTCAATTTAACTATTGACAATGGTAGTGCAATCATTTTGTCGCACAAGAGGTTATTGACAAGCTTCATTTGCCAATTGAGAAACTTCTGAAACCCTACCAAGTTGAATGGTCTAATGGTTATTTCATTCCTGTAACTTACAGATGTTTAGTATCATTCAAGGTTGGTAATTATGAAGACAAAATCTGGTGTGATGTGATCTACATTAATATTGCTCATATAATTTTTCGACGACCATAGCATTTTGACTGTAAAGCGCACTATGATAAAGAGATAAGCAAATATACCTTTCCATGTGAAAGAAAATAGATTAGACTCCATCCATTGCCATCATCATCATCATCATCAAAGCCTTATCCCAACCATGTTGGAGTCGGCTACATGAATTTTATTTCTCCATTCCGTTCTATTTTGAGCTAAATCTTTCGATAAGTGCAACTTCTTCAAATCTGAATTAATGACTTCCATCCATGTTTTCTTCGGCTTACCCCTACCTCTTGATGGACCCTCCACTTGTATATCCAAACTTTTTCTCACCGGTGCCATTACTGGCCTACGCTCAACATGCCCAAACCATCTTAAACGAGTTTTTCTAATCTTATCTCCTATTTATGCTACCCCTAAATGTTCTCGAAAGCGCTCATTTCTAATTTTATCTTTCCTAGTTTTACCACATATCCACCTAAGCATTCTGATTTCCGCTACATCCATCTTATGAATATGTGTCTACTTAATTGGCCAACATTTTGCTTCATATGTTATAGCTGGTCTAACCACTGTTCTGTTCCCTTCAATTTTGTTGGCATTTGTCCATCACAAAGTACTCCCGAAGCTAGTCTCCACTTCAGCCATCCAGTTTTTATCCTATGCTCCACATCTTCGTCAATCTCCCCATCCTTACTAATCATCGAGCCTAGGTACCGAAAAGAATCTTTACGTGGTATCTCATGGGTTTCAATTTTGACAGTGGTTTCAACACTTTGAGACTCCATCCATTGCCATCAACAACACGATATTCATTTAAATCATCACTTTCAAATGAAAAGCACAGCAAGAAGTAAAATACTCGATTCCACAAAAAGCACAAACAAAAGACCTCAAAGATGACAATGAAGAGCACGTTCATGGTAATACTGACTTTGCAGGGACAAACAACATTAATCAAGGTAATGTCATCCATGAGCTGCAAAGAGTTGAGGGTGAAAAGGGACAAGCAGATATTCAAGACTAGGAACAAATATTCAAGAATATTGAACATCCGAAAGATCTAATTATAACTTCGTTTCCAACAAATACAATTAAGTCATCAAAAGTCAAGCCAATTGTTCCAATCATTTCGCAAGAAGATTAAATTATTAAAGTTCACCACATTAATTTCATTTTTAAGGACCACCAATGAATATTTAAGGATTGTGACCTGTTTTCATGGGTACAGTTAAGGCATCTAATAGTGAGATTATACATCCAAGATAAATGCCACATCTCCAATCCACTTCTATATGGAGGAAATGAGAGCATCAAGTTTCTACCACATATACAAAAAATGAAGATCAAAAGATACATCAGAAGTTTATGCGATTGATTTTAGACCCAGAGGACCTTTCCCCTAACTTCCAGTTAAATTCTTCTCGGCATTTCTTAAGTTGGCAAGCTCGTCGGTGCCAAGTTTTTCCAAGCCGGGGAGAGCTAATGCAGGCCAAATCTAAGATCCAACTCGGCATTGTTGGGCCAAATTGAATGACCCACTTGATCCATGATCTATCCAAGATCAAGGATCCCTATCATTAATTAGATAGTTCCTAATTAATAGGTTTATTTCTTATTTTAGTTTGGATTAATAAATAGTAATTGCTTTATAGGATTTAGTGCTTGCTTAATTTATTTTCGTAAGCCATGATTGCTTAGAGATAATCTTTCCTAGTTTAGAAATAGTCACTCCTATATGAAGAGGAGCCTTTCATTGTTATGGACATGCTTATTCAATTATAATTTTAAAGATTTCTCTCATTATAATTCCTACTGATTATGGTTGTGCCTTAAGAGCTGGAATCCATCTCTGGATTCAATCAATCTTTCAGAAGATTGATCTACACTCGATGAGAGATCCGGGGCTGCGCTACTGTATTTTTTAGTTGTTGATTTCATTTCTCACATTGAATTGCTACTTATTGAGGATTAAATGTGAATTAGGATCCTATAAGAGTTTTAACCATGTGACCGGGGGTGGAATAATCACAGTCTGCCATGTCACTATGGGGCAGCCCATGCCTTGGATGGGGAAGCAACCCCACGCATGTAAATGGCACGCTGCCCTATGATGACATGGTGGACTATGATAGGTCTACTCATGGTCACTATGGGGAAAACCCTCACAAGATCCAGATTCATTAATTGTAGGTCAATGCATATACCTAAAGGCCAGTGGAAGCAAGTCTATTATTTAAGTCCTATATATAGATGATATTGATCTTTGGAGAATTGATCACCTTTGAATATAGGTGCTTACCCTCCAGAACAGTCATGCATATTAAATCTTTGAACAACTCTATGGATTTAGGATTTCTATGATAGTCTTAGTAATCCTCAAGATCAAGTTTATCATAATTAATCGACATAAAGTGGAGCCCATACTATTAGACACGTGGTCATGGCAACCACTTATGTCTAACATTAATACCCTACAATAACCCAGCTCGCATTCCACTTCTTATGTTTATTGAAATATTGATCTTTACAATATCCACAGACTAAAATATAAACAATCAAATAATAATAGTTTTAACATGAAACACTTTAAGCCAACCCTTAAAAAGTCCAAATTGATGATATTCATTCTCTTAAAACTATTATTATTTGAAAATCAAATAATAATAGTTTTCGGAGAACTAATATCAGCAATTTGGACTTTTAAGGGTTGGCTTAAAGAGTGTCATTTTAAAACTAGAGATAATTATCCTATTATATGTAAACGCAAATAGAAAAGTGTGGTTGTCATAAGCATGACAAGGTTTTCCTAGAATCCTCCTCATTAAATTGAATTTAAGGTCAGAGAAGAGAGAGAAAGAGATATATATAGAGAGAGTCACAAAGAAAAAATATATGAAACATATAAAAGTTGAAAGGAGTCATGTACGACTATTGTGCATGATTTTTGGTCTCTCCATTTAGTTAGGAAGTTCAACTTTAAAGATGATGGGGATTGAAAATCCTGCATTAATCTTACATTGGGTTTTTTAAGGTAAAATATGTTGGGTATTGTGTAGCGGAATCGAACAACACTACCATCAACAAAAATGCGCAAACACACAATCCACATAAACACAAGCGAAGAATCACACAAGTTGAAGACACACGATATACATGGTTCAGCAAAATTGCCTACATCCACGGAGAAAGCTCATCTATTCTTACTTTTCCTTATCCCTCAATGTCTTGAGGTTAGGGTTCTAACATACAACAGTATATATATATATATATGGCCAAATGACCATAATACCCTCAAACCCTAAATGGCTAACCAATACATCAATCCCGTTAACTCAAGAATATAAAACAAATCCAACAATCTCTACCTTGGCTTGGATTCCATCAATCCATAAGCCACCTTGAAGATATTCGGTAGTCTTCATTCCTATGCTCCTACACCCGCTAAAATCAGGTGCTGCTCTAACAACCCCATGCCAAGGTGCACCCATAATCGCATCGATGTGGGGTGACAAATCAAGTCCACGTGTGGCTTAGACTTCTCCTTCGTCGATTTCTTGACCATGAACACCTGGCAATCATTTTTCCGAAGTGATCTAGACCATCTATTGCCATCCTTGAATGTTTTCCTACAACACAATGAATCTTCACCTCCAACCATTAAAGCAAATCGAACCCTTTTTTCTATCACACATTTCACCGGGCCTAAGGTTTTGTGAGTCATCTTTTCCTTGCCTTTTCTTTGGTGTTCATTTCATCCTTTTTGCAATTTTGGACCACTACTAGATGTCCTCTCGAAAATGTCTATTGCAACATCTTCCATTTTACACTCATCTAGCTACACCATCTCAATTGCACTTCTTTGTCCTTAGAATCTGCTCCACTGGGTTTTGTGATCATGCTCCCCACTAATATGTAGAGACTTTTGTTTAATTCACCCTTCATAATGATCATGGTTCCCTTTACCACCTTTATGACCCCACCTACTATAGTGCACTTATAGCCCTTGGAGTCTAAGATCTCCAAAGAAATTAAGTTCCTTTTTAATTCAGACCCATGCATCACATTTGCAAGGATTCTCACAACTCCATCAAACTTCTTGATTTTTACCATGCCTTTCCCAATGCTCTTGCATTTTGCATTGTTGGCCATGAAAACAAATTTGCCATCACAAGTTGTATAAGTATCAAATAAGTCTCTAATATAGCACATGTGACAATCATAACTAGAATAAAAAATCCATGAGTCAGTCATATCAGTCATACCTTTGGTGACGGAAAGTAATCCCAAAGGATCCTCATCATTTGAACTTTCTGCCACACTCATATGCACTGATCCTGACTCTTCTCTTGCCAACTTTTTCTTTTTCTTTGGACATTCTCTCTTGTAATGGCCTTCTTTGTCATAATAGTAGCAACTGATTATCTTGTCTTTCCCTTTTCGATTTGGAGCATCCTTGGTCTCCCGATTCCCTTGGCTTGGATCTACCCCTTCTTTGATTATAACCTGTGTGACATTAAGACCGTCTTCTTGAGAGTTTTCAGTGTTTATTGTTTCGCTTGATATAAGAGCAACGATGACTTCATTCATCATAAGTGTCTCCTTCCCAGACATCAAGGTTGTAACCAAATGCTTATTTGATGGGGGCAATGCCGATAAGAAAAGTATGCCCTGTCTTCTTCCTTAATCTTGACCTCAAGTCTAGACAGCTGCAAAACAATTTTGTTGAACTCATTTAGGTGCTCCGACAATCGTGATCCTTCCACCATTTTCAAGGAGTACAACTATTTCTTCAAAACCAACTTGTTAGCCAAAGATTTTGCCATGTATAAACTTTCCAACTTAGCCCATATTTCTAATGCAGATTCGATTTCTAGGACGTTAAACAAAACATCCTAGTGGAGTGGAAGGCAAATTGCACTTGCAGCTTTCTCTTCCAAGTCATCCCAATTTCATTGGACGTTTTACCAGGTGTTTTAATAGTCAATGCATTTTTCAACCCTTTGGTGATCAAGACATCCTTCATTTCCACATATTAAAATTGGTTCTCCAGGTAAACATCTCGATCTTGTACTCATTGGCTGTCTCCATTGTGTCTCTGATTTGTGTTTCCTTGAACCAAAATTTTTTCGCCAGTGAAATCACCAATCTCTTCTATTCACTACGTAGATATCGTCACTACGAGTTCATAGGAAGAAACAAATCACAAATCCGAGTTCGGATGACTCTGAGATCTGCACTTGAACTCGGGCCTTTAATTATATTCCGCCGTTAAGCAACTGTTCAATGCTCCTAATTCGGTTCTTAGTCACTGTTTTAGTTTCTCTTGCTATTACTGCTTCACATTTGCTACGTGGGTTTTGCTAGGCCAGTTTCCACACAGGTCCAACCTGACCTGATCTAACCCCAAATTCCTGAATTTGAAGCTTGACCTCATTCTTCGTTCCCGCAATTCTTGAACTTGCAATTCTTCCTCTTCATTCTGAAAACGGAATAGAGATTGCTACTTCTCTTCCTCACCAAGCACGCTTAGTGGCAGTGAGATTGGTCCGGCGACGATCGACAAAGACTCCAGCTGGCTGAAGAAATGGGAGAGATCCTCTGCTTCGGCAAGGAATAAACCAGCAATGGTGACAAGCGCATGTTGAGATTAATGCAAAATATAAAACACAAAATAAATTCTCATAGAATGCATAATAAGAGGTCTAATTAGTGTATGATCCTTTGTTTTTCCATGCATGTAATTGCACCTTTATGGTGGGCAACTTCGTCGCTTTAGTGGTTGGAGTTACAATAAGTAGTGGTCATTGTACTTGTCATTTAGAGCATTTTATGTATATGAAACTTACACCATTGTAGTGGGCATTTACAATATTTATTTCAATGGAGTAGTGGGCATTTACAATATTTATTACAATGGAGTAATGGGCATTTACATGTTGTGTGGATCATTTTTTTTTATAAAGAATAATCAATAATATTTCATCTTCATCTAATTAATTTTGTGTTATATGGTTGTGATGAGTTGTTGAGATATCCTTTTCTCAAACTAATTGTTGAGAAGAGAAGAAGGAGAACACTCACTAGCTAGTGTTCATCCTTTTAAAGTGGTATCAGAGCATGGTTGGAGAATCTAGCATCATGGCCCAACTAGGAATGTCCAATAATAATGGAGCAGTAAGTCTATTAGAACCATCCATTCCATTCTTCAAAAGTGTTGGTTATGAATCTTGGAGTACAAAGATGAAGACCTTATTAAGATCTCAAGATCTATGAGAATTAATAGAGAAAGGCTATAATGAAGCTAGGACTTCTATTGAAAATATGAAGGATTCCATTAAAAGAGATTCCACTGCTCTCTGTTTCACCAAGCAGTGAATGAGTCAATTTTTCTGTGAATTTCAGCAGCCACAAAATCAAAAGAGACATGGGACATATTGCAACAATCATATTAAGGTAGTGCCAAGGTATTGACAATTAAACTCCAAACACTTCATAGAAAATTTGAAACTCTCTATATGAAAGAAAGTGAGATAGTGCATGATTATTTTTCAAGTGTTTCAAAAATTGTAAATCAGATAAAAACCTATGGTGAAAACTTATCTGATAAATTCATTGTTGAAAAAATTCTACAGAGTTTGCCGACAAAAGTTGACCATGTTTTTGCTACAATTGAAGAGTCTAAGGACTTGACTCATTTTTCTGTTGGTGAATTGATGGGATCTCTTCAATCACATGAGGAAAGATTGAAAAGACCCCCTGAAAATTCTGTAGAAAGTGCATTTCATACTAAGATGAATTTGTCTAAAGAAAAAGACAATGGAAGAGTGAATCAACTAGCAAAAACTCAGCCCCTAGAGGATGTGGTGGATATTCTAATAGAGGAAGAGGAAGGGGTGGCAGATTTGGTGGCAACACTCAAAGAAATTTTGGAGGAAAAAATAATCAGTCAAATGAGAAAAATGAAAATAGAAAGTTCCCCCCAATGCTATTGCTGTAGGAAATTTGGTCACATTGAAAGGTATTGTCAGCTTAAAGAAAAACAAGCAAATTTTGTTGAATAAAAAGGAAAAGATGAAACTAAAAATTTATTTCTTGCAGGCTATTCGACCCATGAATGTCTTAAACGTGTTTGGTATATGGATAGTGGCTACAATAATCATATGACAGGGAATTTGAATGCTTTTATCAGTCTAAATAAACATGGTAAAAGCAAGGTGAAAATGGGAGATAGAAATATTCGTGAAGCTCATTGCAAAGGTATTGTGAAGGTTAATTCCTGTGGTTTGGGTTAAAAAAAATGTGCTCTACGTACCTAATTTAGATACAAGTTTGCTTAGTGTAGGACAATTTCTGTTGGATGGTTATTCTCTCATTTTTGAAGATTTAAATGCTAAATGTTTGAAGATAAGACTAAGAAAAATATACTGGCTAAAACTCCTATAACTAAAAATAAAATATTTCCTCTTAGTCTTAATGATGATGAGAAACATGCTTTGAAAGCATCCTTGTTGGATGAAAATTCGCTTTGGCATCATAGATATGGGCATTTGAGTTTCAAGAATTTAGAACATTTATCTGAACAAAACATGGTGAATGGTTTGCCTTCTATCAAGCATGTAGACAAGATTTGTGAAAGCTACATACTTGGAAAACATCATTGGGATGTATTTCTAAAGAAAGGTTCATGGAGAGCCTCTAAACTTATTGAGTTGGTGCATGCAGATGTGTGTGCTCCTATGTAAACTCTCTCACTTAACAACAATAAATATTTTGTTGTTTTTGTTGATGATTACACAAGGATGACATGGATGTACTTTGTCAAGGAAAAATCTAATGCATTTTATCTTTTCAAAAAATTCAAGAATTATGTTGAAAAACAAAGTGGCTATTTTTTGAAAACTTCACACATTGACAGAGGGGGTGAATTTATCTTGCATGAGTTTAATGCCTTTTTGTGAAGAAAATGGTATCCGTAGGCAATTGACTACAAGGTACACTCCCCAACAAAATGGGGTAGCTGAGCTGAAGAATAAGAGTCTTGTTGAAATGGCAAAAAGTATGTTGAAAGCAAAAGTGCTACCTCATTATTTTTGAGCTAAAGCAGTACATACAGTAGTCTACATACTTAATTAATAGGAGTCCCGCCTCATACTTAGAACACATAACTCCTATCAAAGCTTGAACTGGCTGGAAGCCTAAGGCAAAACGTCTCAAGGTATTTAGTTCAATTGCTTTTTCTCATGTTCCAATAGAAAAAAAGTGAAATTTTGATGATAATAGTGTCAAATGCATTTTTGTGGGCTATAGTGTTGAATTTAAGGGCTACCGATTAAATAATCCTCTTACAAGAATGCTTGTCACTGTGATGTGATATTTGATGAGCAAGATTCATGGAAGTGGAATGAGTCATATCAAATTGCATATTTATTTGAAAAGAAAGAAAATTCAACGAAGGACAATCATGCACCTAGTACCCCTTCAACACCTATAAGTTCACCTTCATCAAGTTCTTCATCTTCCTTAGAATCCCCACCAAGAAAAGTGAAATTATTACGAGAATATATGAAAGGAATCAATTCACCCAAGTTGTTGAACCAGGTCAATTTGAAAAAGTTGTGCAATATGAAGAGTGGGGTGCTGCCGTGGATGATGAGATTATGGCACTAGAGAAAAATTAGACTTGGGATCTTGTTGATTTACCAAAGGGGAAGGAAGTTGTTGGTTTAAAATGGATTTATAAAATAAAATCTAAATATGATGGCTCAATACAAAAATTCAAGGCAAGAATTGTAGCCAAGGGCTACATGCAATTGGAAGGTATTGGTTTTTCAAAAACTTATGCTCCTATTACTCAATTTGACACAATTAGAACTATGTTAGCCATAGCCTATCATCATAAGTGGGGTGTTTTCCAATTTGATGTTAAGTCTGCATTTTTAAATGGTTTTCTGGATGAGAAAGTGTATGTCCAACAACCACAAGGTTACAAGATTATTTGTGAAGGAAAGAAGGTCTACAGGCGAAGAAGAGCTCTTCACGGCCTTAAACAAGTACCAAGGGCTTGGTATGATAGAATTGATGGGCACTTTACTCAAGATGGGTTTCAAAGAAGTGCAAATAAGCCAACTTTATATATCAAAGCAGGAGGTACAAATGAGGTGCACATTATTTGTTTGTATGTTGATGATTTGATATATACGAAAAACAGTTTATCATTGATGCATGAGTTTAAAGAAAATATGGTTAAAGAATTTGAGATGACTGATCTTGGAAGGATGAATTATTTTCTTGGATTAGAAGAGAAGCAATGTGATGAAGGGATTTTTATCTCACAAGAAAAATATGTGACTAATTTTCTTGAAAATTTTTGAATGTCAAATTGTGATGCAGTGAGAACTCCAATGAATGTAACCCAAAGACTCAATGTTAATGATGGGGTAGAAAAGGCTGACTCTCATGTTTATAGAAGTTTGATTGGAAGCTTGTTGTATCTCACACATACCAAGCCTAACATCAAGTTTGTTATCAAGGTTTATGCAAAGGCCAAGTAGGATTCACTATGGTGCTTCCAAAAGAGTGGTAAGATGCCTAAAGGGGACTAGATCCTATGGTATTTGGTATACTAATACTAACAATTTTGAATTATGCAGTTTTTCAGATAGTGATTGGGCAAGTTCTCCTAATGATCGCAAAAGCACTTCAGGCTACATCTTCACTCTTGAATCAAGAGCAATTTCATGGTGTTCAAAGAAGCAATAGTTCATAGCCTTGTCATCCTTAGAAGCGGAACACATTGCAGCTACAACTGCAGCTTGCCAAGTTGTTTGGATAAGAAGAATTTTGGAAGACATGCAGGCAGTTCAAGTAAATGCGACAACGAGTCATTGTAATAATCAGTCTACAATTGCAATGACAAAGAATCCAGTGAACCACAGTTGTACAAGACACATAGAGATCTGATATCATTTCATTCAGGATTTAGTGGAGCAATGAAGCATTCAAATGGCATATTGCAACACCAATGAGCACGTAACCGACATTTTCACAAAACCACAACCATTTGTAAAGTCTGCATATTTTACAGAATTATTGGGAGTGAAATATTTTTGCATTAAGGGGGTGTGTTAAGATTAATGCAAAATATAAAATACAAAATAAATTCTCATAGAATGCATAATAAGTGGTCTAATTAGTGTGTGACCCTTTGTTCTCCCATGCATGTAATTGCATTTTTATGGTGGGCAATTACCTCACTTTAGTGGTTGGAGTTACAATAGGTAGTGGTCATTGTAGTGGTCATTAGGAGCATTTATGTATATGAAACTAACACCATTGTAGTGGGCATTTACAATAGTTATTACAATGGAGTAGTGGGCATTTATATGTTGTGTGGATCTTGCCTATGTAAGATGAGTCTTGTAATGCATTTTTTTTTATATAGAGTGATCAATAATATTTCATCTTCATCTAATTGGGTTTGTGTTATATGGTTGTAATGAGTTGTTGAGATATCATTTTCTTAAACTAACCATTGAGAAGAGAAGAAGGAGAACACCTACTAGCTAGTGTTCATCCTTTCAGTGCAGACTAGTAACCCAATCCTCTTTTTCTTCCTCATCTCCAACAACAATGGTGAAGGGGCTACAAGACCCAATCTTAGTTTTGGAGATTTGGAACGAGGCTTTTCTCCTACAATGAAAGAAGACCAACAACACTATGTTGCTACCCTTCTTTCTCTCAGTAATCCAGTGATCACTCGGCTCGATGCTGCAATGGAAGACCGGGGCCTTCGGTGACTGTGAACGATAGGTGAGTGAAACCCCTTTTTTGCACTTTGTTTCTTCTCCCCCAGTAATGGGAGAACAAATTTGAGACAAAGAGAATCCAAACGTCTCTCTCTTCCTCTCTTCTATTTTTACCAAAATAAACAAAAAACCCTTAGCCACCCTTACTCCATTACAGCAAAAAAAAAAAAAAAAAAAAAAAAAAAAACAGAGAACCACCAATCTCCTGTCTCCGATTTTGGCCAATGGAAGACGGATCTGGGCACAATCAGTCGATCCTCTTCTTCCACACAAATCTGAGACACGATCCGTCAATCGCAAAGAAACCCGAGCAGTCTCCACCTCGCTCTGATACCACTTATTAGGTATCATGCAGCAAAATCGAACAATACCTGCAATTTACAAAAATGCTCAAATACACAATCCATACAATCACAAGCAAAAAATCACACAAGATGAAGGCACACGATATATAGAGTTATGCAAGATTACTTGCATCCACAAAGAAAGCTTATCTATTCTTAGGTAGTCTATTCTCTCTTCCTTATCCCTCAATGTCTTAAGATTAGGATTCCAACATACAACAATATATATAATATGGCCTAATGACCATAATACCCTCGAACCCTAACCAATACATCTATACTTTCAACTTGTCTATAAAAATAATGATAATTAGTAATAGGGGTAAATAATGACGATGATAATGATAGGGATATTTTAATAGACAATTCAAGTAAGTGACATATTCAGTGTACTTTGCTACACTTTGAGGAATGGCTATGGCTCCACGACTCTCTAAAGCTTATATATACTCACATCATCTCCAACACTCTCTCCCTCCCTCTTCACATATTCTTTCCACAGTATCTTCCTACAAAACCCATACATCTTTTACCTCTCTCTCTCTCTCTCTCCCCCCCCCCCCTCTCTCTCTCTCTCTCTCCCTATCTCTGCCCCTTTGTAGTAAGGCAATAGTAGACATGGTGATAGCTCCTCCTACCCCAGTTGGATGCAAAAAGATCCAGTCCATCGGAGTTCCAGTCATCGATCTTTCTTGGAAGAAAGCTCAGGTGTTGGAAGCTGTCATAAAAGCATGTGAAGAGTATGGATTCTTCAAGCTGATAAACCATGGAGTCCCAAAGGATGTGATAAGGAGAATGGAAGAGGCGGGGCACCGCTTCTTTGGGTGTCCGGCCTCTGAGAAGCAAAGAGCAGGACCACCAGATCCTCTAGGTTATGGGAGCAAGAATATTGGATTCAACGGTGACATGGGTGAGATTGAGTACCTGCTCCTACCCACCAATCCACTCTCCATAGCTCAGAGATCCAAGGCAATTTGCAGGGACCCAATGAGCTTTTGGTATAGTAAATTACACTTAAAGCAAAATAACCCTCTCATTTTCTTTCTTCTTACACAAACTGACCTTGATTTTTGTGCATAACCCCCTTCTCTCTCTCTCTCTCTCTCTCTCTCTCTCTCTCTCTCTCTCTCTCTCTCTCTCTCGTTTCTGTTGAACTTCACACATTCCTTATTCTATTTTTTCTCTCTTGTTTTTGATACGCTTAAAATACAACTTATTTTTTGACTCTCTCTTCTCTCTTGTTTTCGTTACAGTTTCACATATATCTCTTATTTTGTGGCTCCATCTTGTTTTTGTTAGACTTCACATATACCTCATATTTTGTGACTCTTTCTCATTTGACTTCAAATATTCCTTATTTTATGAACCCTCTATCTCTCTCTTGTTTTGATGAACTTAAAATTTAACTTATTTTGTGACTCTTGTTTTTGTTATACTTCACAAATACTTTATTTTCTTATCCTCCTTTTTTGTTGGTTACAAAATACACCTTATTTTGTGAGCCTCTCTCTCTCTCTCTCTCTCTCTCTCTCTCTCTCTCTCTCTCTCTCTCTCACTTCAAATATTCAAATTATATACTTTATTTTATGAACCCCTCTCTAGCTTGCTTTGATATATAAACTTACAACTTAACTTATTTACTCTCTCTCTCTCTCTCTCTCTCTCTCTCTCTCTCTCCTGATATGCATTTTGTGACCCTTTTCTCTCTCATGATCATCATTCATAAGCTGATTTTTAGCCATGTTAGGTGATGAATAGCAATATTTCCTAATTATCACTAAGCTTAGTACTTAAGAGAGAGTTGCTTTATATCTATTTTTGTCTCCACCTTCGTTTAACCAATTAAAATGGGTGCCTGTTTTCAGCACAAAGAAACCTAATGGTGATTTTGTAATCGTGATATTAGTGTGATTCGACCAATTTCAGGTTCTTGATCCCTAAATAATCTATGTTAATCTCCTACTGAGGGAACTATGCATGCACTAATGCTGAAGGCTAATTAAACTAGTACATAGAACTGATGCTGATCATTGGATGCAATTGATATAACAGATGATTATTTAGCACTATACTAGTCACTTCTTATCAGTGTTTCTATATATAAATTCTTTACCTATATTGAGCCACTGAGCAAATGGGTCATGATGACATTATTATAAACAATTAATGGCACATTCATCATTACCATCATCATCATCATCATCATCATCAAAAAGTCTTATCCCATTAATCTAAGGTTGGAATAAAAGGTTCTACTATAAAGCGCTAAATAGCATGTAGCCAAAATTCCTATTTAACAAGCCAAATCACCAGATTGATTCTAGCATTGAATCATATAAGTACAAACGATACTGACAACATTCAAACACCACAACCTAGCAGTAAGGAAATGTGGGGCACAACATTGTGGCCCTAACCACTGTTTAGAAAGCATAAATATATCAAAAAAGGAAAAAAAAGAGCAGGAAGCCAAAGCATATATAATTAGAACTAACAAGCAGAAACATAATTAGTGTATTCTAATGAAATATGAATTGTTAAGCTAATCTAAATTCTTGTTTGAAAAACTTGAATGCGTCAATGACAACATACAAACAAAATTAAAGCCAAGTACTTGAATCATTTTTATATATATTAAAAAAAATGCTAAGTAATTGTGGGTGTGAACAATCTAACCTCATATGTAAGAAAATTTGAAATACATCAATGGCAGCCAACAAAATGCCAAGTATTTGGATGACGTTTTATATACTGAAAAATGCAAAGCAATTATAGGTTTGACTAATCTGAGCTCCCATTCTGTCACCTAACATCTCCAAACAAGTTGTTCGTATTATAAAAGGACAGACACTTTCACATCTTCTTTAATGGAGAATATTCCATATTAAGAAGGTTGTATGTTATGATAATGATTAGTTTATCTTAAATACAGATTTGATCAGACTTCATCATGATATGATTAAAATTATATCAAAGTAATTTGATTTATGATGTAATTCGATTATCTTAAAGTGAATATTCTCTACTATCTTTAACCCCAAAATAGCTTACATCAAGGACAACAACCAAATGCCAAGTACTTGAATGGTATTTTATAAAGCTTATATAATGTAGATCAATTATGGGTGTTAGCAATAAACATTATCAATTATGGCTGTTAGCAATAAACATTCATATGCTTTTGTGCTAAAATGATGCCTAACAATCATGAATGCCAAACAAAGGTATCTTACTTTTTTTTAAATTTTTTGCAATTTGTTTATTCACGCTTGATGGTACAGCCTAGTGGTGAATGCCTACATTGAAGCAGTTAGAGGCCTCGCGTGTGAGATCTTGGACTTGTTGGCCGAAGGGCTAAGAATCAAAGATGAAAGGACTCTAAGCAGGTTGATCAAAGCCAGTGACAATGACTCAGTGTTTAGGCTTAATCACTACCCTTCCCGTAAGGACAAAGGAAGTGACTCAGACGTGTCGACTCAGTGCCGGATCGGGTTTGGTGAGCACTCAGATCCGATGATGCTGACGATTCTGCGATCCAACGAGGCAGGAGGGCTGCAAATTTCAGTGGAAGATGGTGTTTGGCTCCCCATAGCACCGGATCCAAGTGCTTTCTATGTGAATGTGGGTGATGCCTTACAGGTTAGCAAATAATTTTCAATTTAAGTAATAGGTACGAAAATCAAACCGTCCATTTGTTGGGTCTAATCATAAACTGGGGAGGCCAAAAAATGCAGATTTATTAGATAATTTTCTGAGTGGATGTCTTTCATGGGAAAAAAAAAAGGCAAGTAAGAGTTTTGATGGATTTTTCCTTACCAGTTAGACAATTAAGAATCAACTGTATTTGAGTCGGGTGCTAATGGATTGGACCAGCCCAGGACTAGCCTTCTTTGGCCGGATTGAGGCCTTGGGCTTTAGTACTAGGCCAGTTTAATATTTGGACCACCCTTGGATTAAATGATATAAAGCCTTAAGCTAGGACCTGCCCAACATGAATAAGTATTGCTTATAGTTTAAACTGCAAAACAAGTAACGAAAGCCCAGCCTGGACTGTCCTGGGCTGATTGACTAAATGGGCACCCTCAGATTTGACATGATTCAGGCCTGTTTACCTATATCTGTCCCTGGCTTTTATATGCCAGACCTGGCTTCACCCGGAACATGAACACCAATATATTTGAGGTGGCATAGTTCTAACACTCAACTCGCCTGTGTGACTCAGAAAAAAAATTGAGTCAGCACTCAGGTGAGTTTGACCGAGTTTTGGAAGACTTACGGGGACCCATTTGCAGTGTTCATGTTGAAATCATGCCTATGAGTCAAGAGGACTCTTCATAAGGAAGTTTTTTTTAATCATGGAAGGGAAAATTGTGTTGTGGTCCATAATTACAAATAACTACGTTTATCAAAATCTTAATCTGAATTAGTCACCTTGACCACTATACTAGGGACGGATTTTCGAGTCATTGAATAGATCAGATGCATTTTTGTCATGGATTGAGAAACCCTTAGAGCTAAGGCACTAACCCTGGTTAAATTATTTTATGTTTGATGCCTTGTTCAACTTAACGCCCTCAGTTTTAAATAAGATATGTTGGAATTCATCAACAGTCCAAAATTGGAATTTGACTGCTTTTCAAGGTGGTTTAGGGAGATTTTCAAATCAATAGAGGAGGTAATTTATAATTAAAACAATTCAAGTGACATGGTATTTGGAAAGATCCCTATAATTGCGAGAGAACTTAATTTGATGTTAAATCTTCATTGACGGCGGGTGCAGGCCTTAACAAATGGGAGATTTTTAAGTGTAAGACACAGGGCTATGGCCCACTCCATCAAGCCCAGGATGTCTACAATATACTTTGCTGCTCCTCCACTCCATGCAAGGATCTCTCCATTACCTGAGATGGTCACACCCCAGAATCCCAGTAGATATAGGCCCTTCACCTGGGCAGAATACAAGAGGACCACATACTCCCTGAGGCTGGGAGACAGCAGACTCAACCTCTTCACAACACTCACATGAAACAAAAACATGGGCTCTCATCGAAATTCAAATATCTTCAACAACATGGCATATTTCAAGTGCGTCAATAGTGTGTATGCACATCTTTCTGCCAACTAGTCCGAAGACAACAGCAGCTCTCTTGTACTAAAGAAGATTTTGAGTAGAGGGTCTCACCATAGATACTTCCTAGGATTTTGATTTAATGGTAGATAAATGCCTTGTATTTTATGTGGGCAATGTACCCGTACCGTATCTGATACTTGATTTTTATGTGTAAATTCATGTCTTGGCCATTTCCATGGTGTATCCTTGATGTATATCTGTGCATAATAGCTTGTAGCATTTGTGGTATATAGAAGTTATAATATGGTTGGTGTGGAGAGCTACTTGAGAATTGTTTGTATGTTGTATTATGACAGCTACAAAACACTGTAAGAGTGCTTTATATTAAGTGGAATTGAAATTTATTTTGCATTTTTCATTTTGGTTATTTCTTTTGAGCTTCAACAACTTGCTTAATACAGGGGAATTGGTAACCACTGTGCCCATCCTGGAGCAGGATCTGATAAATGCTCCATCTATTGGGCCTATAGTGTGGAGAGCCCACTGTACAATAATGCATGGATTAACAGTATTGTGGATGGCCCATGGACTCAACCCAGCCCATAGCCCAGTCTTTGATGGGCAGTGCTATGGACGACCATGAAGTGAAACATTTCTTCCATACAACAACTGAGACGATTCAATGCTGTAAGGCACCAAGTGACAAAGAAACAGTAACAAATATAGATTAAGTTTTAGAAACAAAGAGAAAACTTGCTGATAAAAAAGAAATCTCTACAAAAAGGAAAAGCAGAAAAATGCTACAAAAGTAATGCAATTCTGATCACAGTGATCAATATGGTCACACCTGCTTTTGCCAGATCGTTGTCCTCTTCATTCAATTCCCCTGTAATGAGTGGATAGTCCTTCAAATCCATTACATTGTTAATTTGGAGACGTATGTGTGCAGTATTTATTACAATACAAGAAATGAAGGGGAAGGGGTTTTGGGGGGTTTTGGTTTGTGGGTGTGTGAAGGGGGTAGGAGGTGAGAACTGGAAAGATTTCTCCCGCAGTAGAACCAAAATCACCTGTTTGTCGTGAAGGAGTTGGCTGGTTCAATGTTTATAGAAAGTGGCTCCGGTCTCTCCATTAAGGCAATCTAGTCTTTCACTTACAACAATATATGAATTTTTCTTATCCCGCATACAACTCTCCTCAATATATAAAAGATAAGGAGAACAGAAAGAGGAGGACAAAATAGATATGAACAATTTCAGAGAGGAGGAATGCCAGCCAAGCTTGCAGCTACCTATTTCTCTACCTTGGATGCTCATCAGGAGTTTACCAAGCAGAATAGTCCCCAGGTTGGGTATTTCACCACCCATACTATAGGTACAGAAATGTTAAAATGCTGTTCTAACCATCAGTGGACAGCTGTATAAACGTTTTAAGTGTGGAATTTTGCTGCAAACTAGGGGAATTAAACAAGCATACAAAGATGAACATGAATAGGTGGGCAAAGCAGCTCATATAATGATGAGGCATAGAAATGGTTCCTCAGAGAAATCTAAACAAAGGGTCAACCTGGGCTCTATATACCCCAATTTGGGTTCTAAAATGTCTTAATTGGGCTCCACATATCCAGGTTGGGCTCTACATAGCCCAATTCTGAGCTATGCCACCACCCATGTATCAGAATTCAAAACGTACAATAGAAAACAAAAGAAATCACTTTAGTTCATATCCTCAAACAGTGTACAGAGAACAGATCCTAGTTTATTAGTCACTGATAGAAATTAGCAGAATAAGTTATGTATGAAAGACCAGATTTGGACAACATGTTTTTACCCAACCTGGACCACCATCCTACGTAAACTAACAAAAATGGTGAACCAACTCCCAAGTCCTAAACCTAAAACAAATAGCAAATCCAATAAAGAGATTATATTAACCTCAAACACAAAGGAATTTTTTTTGTTTTCCTTTGAATGGTTAAAATACAGAAGATTAGGCAGAGAACTGAGATTATATAGATCTAAAAGCTTGAATTTAAAGTTGAGCGTGAATCTTCACACAGGAGTTTGGTGTATATAACAATTCAAAATATGATGTCCCAATAACACAACACAAAAACAAGGTAACTAAACTAGTACTGTGAAACTCAGTAGTTATCAAATCTCTGCATATAGTATGTTCACTTCTTCAATGGGACACAAAATTACATCAAAACTCATCCCACTTGGATGTCGAGAGGATGTCCATGAATGCCAATCTGCTGATCTATCATGCAAGAGGCATCAGCAACAAACAGAGAAGGAAACATGTCAAACCGATTAGATAAATATAAATTTTAAATCTATTCTATTCCTATGTGAGCATCCACCCTTTCTTGCAATGCATAATCACCAGTAATCTTTCCATAAGCTCTTAACAGGACAATCAGCTAAAGGGTAATTTTTTTTACTGTGGACATTTCCGCATATGGAGGGCTGACGTCATGGTTGCCGCCATAAAATTCAAGGAGTCCTAGTTTATTGATGGGCCTCACAGCCGCAACCTATTTAAAACCCAGATTGGGATATTGATCGATGACCCCAACTGCAAGGCCTCAATTGTAGTTTTACCCGGTGAGTCAGGATTATATCCACAAGGAGCTAATATTTGCAAAAAACCTATCCTAATTGAAAAACTAAAGCTATCCTACTAAAATCTATAAAAATACACACTTCTAATTCTAAAAATTAAATTTAAAGTACAATTCCAAATCTGAAAAAAAATCACAAATTAAGCCTAATCTAAAAATCCTAAACTAAAACAATCCTAAAACTAGAAACTGCAAAACAATAAACTAGATCAAACCACCAATGTAAAAGAATAAATAAACCATGCACTAAATTAAAAATCAGAAATAAATCATTCACAAATAATGAAAAGAAAAAAATAAAAAGAATTCTAGTTTCTTTTATTATGGGAAATTAGAACACATTATTGGCAAAATTAATAAAAGATAAAAAAAATACCACACCAAGTGCGTGCTGTCACCACAAACAAACACACGATGTCAATCCAAGACGGAACACCTTGACCTCACTAATTGTATCTTTTTAAATTAAAACGAACCAATACAACCAATAATATCCCCAAAATAATTAAAACTAGAAAAAGAAATCTATCCTTACCCTTGATCAAAACATTAAGAAATAGAGAGGACTTCGCGTGCAATCCCAGCTTCAATCTTCATGTATTACCAGGGAGGAGTAGATGAAAGAAAAAAGATGGAATGGAGAAGATGGATCCAAATATGGGCTTGGCTGAATCCCACTTTTGGCTGGAAAATTGATGGAGGAGAGAGATAGATGGCGTGAATGTGATGGGCTAATGATGATATGATATATATAATATGAATGGGGCTGATCAAGACGTACTTTATGATGATGATAGAATGGTGATATGTGACAAATTCACGATCACAAAAAGAGTTTGAATATACTCTTGAGAATGCAATAATTTTTGTGTGTTTTTCTATGGAGATTGTACATCATTATATAGGTATTTACATGCCTATAATCTAGGCTCTAAGAAAGGAAAACCATCTAATTGTATCAATCATTAATCTAAGTTAAGAAAGCAACTAATTACAACAATTGTTATTCTAAGAAAGGAAAGCTAAAGCTGTCTCAATATTGACCAAATCAATTCCAGCTATCTCAATATTTTGACCAAATCAATTCCACGTAAGATATAACATTGATGGGCTTTGGGCCTTGGGCCTTGGGCCTGTTTAACAATATGAGGGAAAATTTTTCCCTGGAATGGTGGCTGATGGCTGGGATGTATTGGTGGCTAGTTTTCTGAAATTAAAGGATGGGTTGTATTATATATATATATGAGAAGAATTTGGCACAAAATAGAACGGAATGGAGAAACAGAATTCATGTAGCCGACCCCAACATGGTTGGGATAAGGCTTTGATGATGATGATGATGATAATATATATATATGAGAGAGAGAGAAATTTGGACAGTGGGTTAATGGAGGTGATTTGTTAAATTTGAAAAGTGGAGGTATGGGATGGTGTTTGCTGACTTGGAATTAGAGAATGGTTAGATGGAGAGAATCTTGGACTCCTTATTAAAACAACAGGTGGACTCCTTTTAGAACTTGAATTGTCTTTTCATAGAGGACTTTCCTTTTTCATCAACCAATAGTAATAGAATATGAGAATGCACAAGTCATCCCTTCTTTGCTTTCCATTTTCACAAGTTGGGTAGTTTGCATGACCATAATTTCCTTTCTAATTCCTTCCTTTCTCAAGTTTCAATCTTGGCCCTCCATCTTGACATGTAAGCATCATGTCTTTTGTTACAAATTTCTTTGAAATCTTCTTTGATTTAATTGGTTTAAATTTAATTTGCAAGAATCAAGAGAGTGTGGACCCCCTCTTTTAATGACCAAACATGTGTGTGGGATCCTCTTATGCTTCAATTTCATTTTTTCTTCATTTTTCTTTTTCTTCTTCTTGGATATCTTTACAGTTCATTCTTTGGCATCAAATCTTGATTGTGGGTTCATTTTCTTCAATTTTCCTGCACACAAAAGTGATTTTTCATTAAAAATAATGATTTGACAAAAAAGTCACAAATGTATTAATGTGGGCCCTAAAAAATACCTTTGTCATTTTTATGTGAAAATTATGAATTTGAAAAACCTTCTAAAAATGGATATCCAAAAATGGAAATTTTTATGATTTTATGGAAAGTTGATGATTTTCAATTATTTTTGCAAGAAAACTCAATAATGATTTCTAAAATCATAAAAACATAATTTCCAATCCAATGAAGAGATTTATAATTAATAAGTCCTTAAAATTACCAAAAATATATATAAAATGATGCATTTTTTAAGGGCTTATCAAACATCCACGGGAGACCAAAACCCTAGCAAAGTGAAGGTATTAATCAATAATCTTGAATTCAAGATAGAAAAGGCTGAGATAGAAAACAGAAGGATATAATAATTATTCTCCTTGCCATCTCTCTAAGTACTATCCATCAGATTATGAAGATGATGACAACGACAACGAGGATGATGGTGGTGATGTTAAAGATCAGGAGACGGAAAGAGTTTTTCAAAAACTGGGTGCTTCTACATATAAATGATGCTGACGTTTTGGAGATGAAGAAGAGGCTCAAGGGAGGAAAGTGGCACCCACTAAATGTAGGGTTAGCGAAGGGATGGGAACTGGGTAGAGTAAGTCTTTAGGTTTGGAATTGGAAACTAATTGCAAAGATATCAAAGTCATCAACATCAGTGGGGTCAACTTAGAAAAAGGATCAAGTACATTATTCAGTTAGGGGCAAAAGTCAGCTTCCGTAATGATGATGTCTAGGTAGTTGAGTGTCCACTCAAATAATGTTGTCCTCAGTTATGCAAAGTCATTCTTTCTCCAAGTTCTATAGTCACTCAGAATTTTGTTTTGGAGGAATTTTGAAGCGGGCAGGCAAGGCAACTGTGGTAGGATCCTGACTATTCTGAACCCCATATGTTTGGCTTGTGATTGGTGCCAAAAGCAATGAAATATGTTTCTGGGTTTTCATGTGCTTTGATCTAGTTTCGTTAGGAACTATACTTATTCAATGGGGAAATCCTCATCAATGTTCTGAGTCATAAGATAGTAGCGGTAGCAACTGCGTCAGGTTGACTAGAGGGTTTAACTGTTGACGCCTGACCATATCGGACCTGTTTTCAAACAGGCCGGAGAATCTTAACCTGCATCCCCAACCTGACCCACAGAACCCATTTGGATTTGGGTAACTGGATGTTCAAGGGGTTTGAACTTTGAACACAATAAGATGGATGAAAATATGAAGAAGACAAAAAAAAAAAATTCCTTATTTTATTTTATTTTGCTGATTTAATTAGTAGAAAGGAAAATGAAAGGCATGAATATTTGAGTGGGTTTTTGTTCCCCTTTTTTATTTTCCATATTCATTTAGAAGAAAGGCAAAGGAAAGGCATGAATCTCTGATTGGTTTTGGTTTTTCCCCCCCTTATCTGCGACACATTTTATGGGTCCTCTCTCCCATTTTAGAATACCAATGAAGGGGGAAGAATGATGATGTGGGCGCTATTGTGAGAGAGGCAATGGGTAATCAGGATTGGCGATGGATGGGAAGAGTGAGGGAGCTGAAGGAGGAGGCAGTGAGTTCGGTATGTAGTGCGGGTCCAACCTCTTTGAAGAGCTCTCTTCCTCTTTTAACTCTTCTGTGTTTGTGGGATACTGAAAGAGATGAAAACAGGGCTGTGCCACCAGTTTTTACCAGGCCCAGCCTTGCCTGGGTAGGGTTGTGCGATGCCAGTCCCAGGTTGGCGAGGGGTTGGCCCAACACCACCCAAAGGCACAATCCCAAGTCGTGTCGTGCTGTTCTGGGCCAGACTGGCCCACGGGCCTTCCAAAAATCTTATAATTCTAAATTTGCTATGTTTTTCTTAAGTCAAACAGTCAGATCCACACCATATTCCTGGATTTCTTTGCTATCTCAATTCGATGGCTTCCAATGATTGGTCCATTTTGCATATTTCAACCTTAATTCATTAAGGGCTCCAAACAATTTTATGAAGTATGAACGGATTACACTCAGTCCTTCACATACTTTTCTTTCCTTCCTTTCTTGTTTTCCTTTTTTGTGTGTTCGTAGGCTTCAAAACTTTTAGCTAATGCTCAAAAATAAGGCAAGCATGCATCATTACTAGAATTTAGAAAATGCAGTTCCAAAAGAATGTAGGCTTTGTCACTGAATTTTAGATGTAAAATGGTTTTTTCTTCTAGCATTTATAATTGTTGTTACAAAGATAATAAGATTAATTCTGCCATAGGATTAACATCCATGTTTATCTGCATCAATATCATAGAGGAATTGGCAAGGTTCATTGGTCGTCTCACCACCCATAATAAAGATGAAAAGTGGGCCTAGCCAGGCACGTGCCACAGCACCCTGGCCCAGCACAGCCAGTGCCTGGCATGGGCCAGGCTGATCAACAGTGTGCCGGGCCTGGTTTTCATCTCTAGATATCAAGTATTAGAGTTAAGAAAGAGAGGCAACAGAGAAATATAACAAGGGTGAGTAGGTAAAGCAACAGAAGAGGAGTCAAGGCAGAAAAACGAAGAGAAGAAAAGTCATGTTCTCATGGGTCATGCCAGTTGGTCATGTGTCAATCATAACCCGACCCATTCAGCTGTAGGTTAGATTTACCTGACCCATGACAAACTGCATTTTTTGCGGGCCGGTTAGATGGGTGAAATATGAGTAGGATCAGGTTTTGCAAGATAATTTTAGTTTCTCATATTTTATTTTATTTTTCGAGAGTGAAAGGAAGGGGTGGGTAACTTATCACATTTAAAAGGACTTATAATCCTAGTATTATGTGGCAAAAGCCCAAGAGTCTTCATCTGCTTTTGTTGTGCACACGGAATAATATATTCAGATTCTTTGTCTTGTGAAAGCTACTCATTCTATATGGTATTTCACAACTCCACCAATCCTCGGTGAGTTGGGTAGAATAAGCACCTCAAATCAGCCTCTTGATATAATTTTAAAAAAAATGTTTGAACAAATTTCTAGGGATGGGTATTTGGAATTTTGGAAATTAGTTGGTCAATGGCACTATTCATTTATCTTCATCTGCTACAACCAATTCTAGGCAATTAGGGTAGGTCGAGCACAATTTACATAATTATATTTTAAAATATATTACTTATAAAATTTGTACAATTAGTTGACATGTAAAGAATATATATGAAGACAAAAACTACCTGTACAAATCATAGATGCATATTTGGATTTGAATATGAGTAGATTATTGAAACAATAAAACTCGTATGATTTCTACAAAAAGAAAAGAAAAGAGAAAAGAATAACCTGCTTCCTTATCGATGTGTATCCTCCCATCAAGTGCTGAAAAATGTTGCCTAGTGTTGAGATTCTGCTTTTCATAATACCAGAATCTTCAAACATCAGATCTCTAGGTGGCAACTCATTTCTAAGCAGTGGTCCACAGAGCCCATGAATCAGTGTGGATGAATGAAGCTGTAACCAAATTATGTGGCTCAAACATGGAAAAGTGATTCTCTTCACAACTTGAACAACATAATTCACCATTCATCAGTTTTTATCACCAATAATCTCCACATGAACAAATTCCTTGACAAAAATGATGAAACCGATTCGTGTCTCTGATGATCAAATCACGTGAAGTTACTTTGGATATAAGTTTGATGGCATCATGGCAATCCCCACAAACACGGATATTCTTAGCAATTCTAATTGGCACTCCAGAAGGAGTTTTAATCAAGCCAAAAGCAATAGCAAGCCTCTCACTATGGCTGCAAAGTAATTTCTTCTTGTCATCCTCTTCAGCATCATGCAACACAAACTTTGTGGATGGAACATAACCTGCCTTGATGATTCGATGGTTCAAATCCTCTAACATTCTATAGATGTTATCTGATTCGGGGTGTGATCTGTCGTGGGCCCCAAAAACATAGATGTCATTCTTAGTCTCAATCCAACTATACCCAGGATCTTTGGACAATCCTTTAACTGCCATCAGCCGTCTCAATCTTCCCACATCATCCCACCTTTCCACTGCTGCATATATATTGGAAAGCATCACATAGTTAGCTGCATTGTTTGGCTCAAGTTCGAAAAGTCTAGATGCCAGTCTCTCACCGAGATCCACATTACCATACATCCGACAAGCACCAAGCATAGATCCGAACATGGTGCTGTTTGGTTTCAAACTCATAGCGTTGATGAATTTCACCGCTTCATCTAATTGTCCAGCTCTCCCCAACATATCTAGCACACAAGCGTAGTGCTCAGATAGAGGTTCAATGCCAAACTTATCCCTCATGGAGTTGAAAATTTTCCACCCATCATCAATGAGACCACCGTGACTACAAGCAGATAAGATCACCACCAATGTGACATGATTTGGTTTTATCCCCTTTCCCTGCATCACATGAAACAGTTCTAATGCTGAATCAAATCGCCCATTGATTGAGTAACCTTCTATCATTGAAGTCCAAAGAACAATATTATGTTCTTTTAAGCTATCAAATACTAGAAAAGCATCATCAGGATCTCCACAATGAGAATACATGGAAACAAGAGCGGCACCAACGATCACATTCATGCTAAACCCATTTCGAATAACATAACCATGAAATGCCTGGCCTCTTCTCAAAGAAGAGAAGAACCCACAGGCAGGCAACACAGAAACCACCGTCAATTCATTGGGCTTTATACCTTCATCAAACTGCATCCTAGAAAACAACTCCATCAATTCCCCATACTTCTCCAAGCGACAACATGTCTGAATTATCGAGGTCCATGACACTACATCTCGAGAAGACATTCTGTCAAACACCCGGCGTGCGGACTCCACATCCCTACACAAAGAGCCATACAAATGAACAAGAGAATTCTCCACAGACAAAAAAGACCCACATCCGCATTTTATGATCATAGAATGCAACTGAATTGCCAACCGGTAAAAGCCCAAATTGGAACAAGCTTTAAGCAGTGCAGAAAAGGTGAACCCATCGGGTTTCACTCCAAATTTAATCATTTCAAGGAAAATTCCAATAACATCGCCAAGTAAACCATTCTCAATGTACCCAGAAATCAATGAAGTCCAAGAGAAAACGTTTAGATTTCTCTTGGGAATTTTGTCAAACAGGTTCCGGGCAACGCCAATTCGTCCGCAGACAGAGTAAAACTTCAAGAGCTTCGGGAGCAAATCACGGTTTCTTTGGAATCCCAATTTGAGAATTTGGCAATGGATGCTTTTGCCATGTTGGAATGATTTGGTTTCAATGCAGGATTGGAGGAGAAGACCAAGTTCCGCAGAGGAAATGGAAGAAGGCTTCTTTAGAGCTTCTCGGTTCTTGCTCTTGAGGGTTTTGATAGGATGGGCACGGGGTGAAGGATAAGAGGAGTTGGAGTGGTGAATGAGAGGAAGGTGGGGTTGAAGGGATCCCATGAGTGTGGAGAAGAACACACTTTTGCATTGGTTTTGTCAGTGTTTTTAAGGTTGTCAAATCAGAGGATTAATGGATGAGTCCCAGTCCAGTGGGGTCCATTGGAGTCAAAGGCCCAAGAACCGGTCCATTAGGTTGTTAGATTTTGTGGACTCAATCCATCAGTTGATGTAATAAATTGATTAATTTCTTTATTTATCAATAAAATCATGCTTTGCTTTCATGAAATGAGTGTTATTTTACTAATTCATGCACATGACCAATACATATGACATAATGGTTCATGAGTTGAACCGGGTCCCATTAGTATATTAAATGTGATATATATGCATGGATGAGATCCACATGCGGGAGATATATGTCACAAATCTTATACTTAAATAGTTTCACAACCAGTAATGAGACTGGGCATCTCATTTGATAAGGTTGCAGCACTTTGATCACTATGAAATAGTATGATTTGTCTCGATCATCAGAATGTAAGATTCTGGATCACGGTGCTGGTACATTGGATGTATTGAAGGACCATGAGATGCACCTTATGGAATTCCGTCTCAATAATAAGGTATGCTCTCATAATTCCCTAGCAATAGGCTCTCAATCCTGAGACATTGATGAACTCAAGTTTCTATCTATTCATTTGCTTTGAGTCACCAAAGAGTGAGGCCGACTGTAGGTTAACACCTCGGTGTCTTGGGTATGTGGTAGTAAAACTGTGGGAACGTTGAATGATCAAGATGAAATCTATCTCTATTATCCCCTTGTGCCAATTAATGGATTTGTCATTAGTAAGTGCGCACCCATCTCAATTAAGAGTTAATTGGATGGTACTAATGATTACTGTGATTAATTGGGGCTCAAGGATAATAAGATGTGGAACTTAGATTAGAAGAGATGGATTTATTCCAATTGATCCACGAATATTGATAGAGGAGCCTACTTGTGGTAATTGGGAAGTTTAGGGTCTTCATTGTAATTTATTCCTAAGACTGAAGTGCAATTGCATTTATATAGTGGTGTTATTTACAATTAATTGAGGGCCCGGATTGCACATGAGATGTGGGGTCGCGGTGTTCCAGTTGGAGCCAGCTTTCTAAGGAATCCCTAGTGGTCCCCACGCTAGCCCAGGATATTGGAAAATACTAATTCGACCTGAACTCTAGAAAGAAGAGTTTGAAAAGGAGAAAGTTGCTAATTACTTTGGAAGTAAGACTTCTATTTCAATTAGGCAAGGATGAGATTTGAAAGTTTATAAAATCTCCTTGGACGTCCAAAAGAGTCTCTCTCACGCCCAAAAACCGTTCGTGCAAGAGTTGCACGAGTTACTCTCTCCTTCTTTCTTCTAGTTCCTTGGAGTTTCGAGTTGGGATTTCTCCTGAAGATTCCACCATTCTTCTTGAGAAAAGAAATCCAATTCGGGTTATAGCGTGAAAGGCTAAGAGGTGTTGAAGAAATCCATTAGAGCACTGCGGATCTCTAAAGATATGATCTACTTCTTGCATGTCGTAGATTATTATGGATGATTAGTGATGGTAGAATATTTACTGTACATGGTCACGAGCTTGAGGGTAATGCATCCTAGATTGGGTTTTGGTCTTATGGATAGTTGATCCCTGTGTCAAGTGGGTCAAAAGTTTTGAAAATCTATCCACGAGACCTACCTACTTCCAACATAGGTCTACAACCGCTCAAGGGCCATGCATGGCCCAGCAAGACCTTAGTTCGGGCCGCTAGATTTGAATTTTGGGACTGCTTAATATATGGGCTGGGCTTGGATGAAGTGATAAAAAGATTGAAGCCTAGCCGTACTTGTCACGATAAGTAATGGTTGTCATTTTATTGACTAGTTTGCTCAAGCAAGTCACACAAAGCCCAAACAAGTGATAGGAGACTGACTTGGATTAGCCTGATTGACTAAATGGGTAAGCTAGGGCCTAACTTAATATTTGTTTGGATCTTGTTTGGGAGTTTCTAAAGTTGGCAGGACTGGATGTCTCGCAGCCTAGCCAAGCCCATTGTGGCTCACACACCTAAGTAGCTCCATTGATGCTGGGCTATAGGCAGGGATGGTTATGGGTTGGGTCATTGAAGTTTAAGCCAAGTTTTGGCCTGAGGTCTTAGTTCTCGGCCAAATTATAGATTTAATGTTTTGTCCTGTTTAGTTTTTGAGCTGGGCTTAGCTTGAGGTAGGAAGCTTGTAGCCTGGCCCAACCCACTTTGGACAGAGTCGGTGCTGAGTTTCAATACTCGGAACCGGCTTGGATTTAACATTTTGGTTGGTCTTAATTAAGTGATAGGAAGCCCAAACGCCAGACCAAAAGATTATTATTTAAGGTTTGGTGACTTATTTGCCAAAACACTTTGATAGGGGGCCCAATTGGAGTGATAGAAATAGTGTTTGAACCAAACCCAACTGACTAAATGGTCAGGCTTGGGCATGATGTGATTAAGGTAGGTGGGGCTTAAAGCCAGGAGCTCACTGACCGTGTGAGGCTTGGGCCAGATTTGTGCCTGTGTTTCGAAAATTACATAGGATGAATTCAAACCCGACTTCGAACTCAACCTCAGCCCTTCATCTGCCAAGCTAGAGCTAATCCAAGCCAAGCAACCTCCAACTTGACCTCATCTCTATTAGCACACAAGCAAAGCTTCAAATTGAGGTTCTCATTATAAGTATCATTGTAATCAGCATCAAAGCCTCATTCCAACTTTTTTAGAGTCAACTACATAATGAATTCTATTTCTCCTTATCATGGGCCAATTCCTCAGATAGAATTTTGATTTATATGTACAATATAACACATTGTATTTTATTATAAAATTTATGCGATCCGGGTCCGTACATAATTTGATAGCCAATGCCGGAGCCCAAACATGACACACCTGAAATGGGTTTTCCTGGCATAGCTAGTCCCAGTTGCCCTCTACCAAATGTGAATCTCATGGTCCAAGTTAAAGAGACAAATCATACTACTACACTAGCCAGCTATACATAACCATTAGCCTTTTTGGTAAACTCTCTTCCATTTCTCTCTTGACATTAATACTATTGCTGTTCCTGTTAAAATCCAAATTCCTCCAGATTCCATATATCACCAAACCCCCAATTCTGCTCATAGTTGAAATAAGCAGATGGACTGGTCAGGGAGTCCCAGTTGGAAACTTGGGCTGTTTGGCAATTTGTTTCATTTCCATGGAGATCAGAATCCCTGAAATCAGAGGTTGCATCCATGCTGGAATGCGCCGGGGCAGGTGGGCAGGCCTGCCCGTCGGTGTGGTTCTGGTGGGTGATGGTGGGGTTGTGGTTGTGGCTGCCCGAAGGAGTTGCAGAAGCTGCCCGGAATCGGGTCCATAGATGAAGCATGGCGTCTTTGAACTGCTTGGTGTTGGGGTCGCATTTCAGGTGGTTGGCGTGCTTCTGCACCCTTGTCCTCCAGTAGTTCTTTATCTCATTGTCTGTTCTTCCTGGCAAGTGTTGGGCAATTTTGGACCATCTGGAAAGGAATAAAAAAGAACAACACCCACAAGTGATGAGCTTAGATGAAAGTAAGAGAACCCCGAAAGGAAATTGCAGAAAACGAGAAGAAGCGGAATTTGAGCCAGAGAAGGAGAAGTTGCAGAGGGAGGGAGAGAGAGGAAATTGGAAGAGCCGAGGATCTCTGTTTTGGACTTCGGAGAGGGAGCTTTTATGAGGAATCAGCCATGACCGTGAAAGTTTTACTATAGGTGGGGCCCACCTTGATGCTTGCTAATTGAGTGTAAGCAATGTATAAGGACTAAAATGGAACGAATATCCATGTGTGATGATGGTGATAGATCATAAAATATTTATAGTTCCCAATGTTCAATGGCAGCATATGCATTGTTGGTCTACGCGGATTACGGATAATAGCTACAAAAACAAATAATTAAGAAAAATGCTAAGAGTCATCAAAACAATTGGTAGTCGAATCACGTCTTTAAAAAATATTTTTTTTAGGCAAATTTCTCCCCAACACAGATGCAGATGGACCCACAGTCATTTGCCTCTGTATAAAACAACTTCTCTTACTAGAATTTCTACCAACAATGCATTTAATTGACTGAAGAGTACTCGAATTCCAAAGGATCACTTTTGCATACTTAGAGCAGCAATAAACCAACAGCAACAATAAAGAAGAGAATGAAATGAGAAAAGCACTGTTGTAGATAGAAAGAAATTTGTTAGACAAAAGCTATCCAAAAACCACATGCAGGGCAAAGCCCCACCCCAAGCAACCCAATAAGCAAGCAAGGGCAGGAGGGCGGGCCCGACCCACATCGCACGCACGACCTAGGGCTAGGTTTGGTCGCCACGGTGGCCGCATGCTTGTATGGTAACCACCAAGATACCGACTGAAAAGCTTAACATCATAACCTAAGAGGAAAACATTAATAAACCACATTAAAGAAGTAGTAAATAACCGATGTGGAACAAATGTTATTGAAGAGGAGTAAAGAAAGAGAAAACTTATGTACTATAGGTGGGAAAACTTGTACTTAATGTGCACCCAAATCCAACGACAGCATCATCATCATCATCATCAATGTTCGAAAACTGTATTTGCACTTGTTGAAATTGTTTATAAACTTTTGAAACTAGAAAAAAAATTATTGGAAGCAGACTGATTTTGCATGCCTTATTATGCATGGCTCTCGATCCATTTTACAACCCTTTCAATCAGGCCAGCCTGGGGGACACAGCCCAAGCAATGGGTTGGGGCCCACATTTTTTATTGTTGTTGTTATTGTGTGTGTGTGTGTGTTTTTTTTTTTTTTTTTTTAGCACTTCTAAGGGGCTGGTAGCCCATACAAGCAAGAAGAAGGGGGTTAGCCAAGGTTCGAACCTTGGATAGCCAAATAAGAACAATCCTTCACCACTAGGGTAAGGGACCTATACAAGGCCCCCATCTTTTTGTTGCTTAAAGGAGATTACAACCTTAGAAAATTGATGACATTTTCAACTTTAAAAAATTAATGACATTACATAACCTTAGGAAATTGATAGCAAAAAATTTATCAATAGAAATTTTATATGTATATTCACTTATGACATTAGACTCAATTTTACATAGTCTTAAGATGTAAATTTATTTATAACAATTTTCATAATCTGACATTAGACTATAGCATATAACTAATGTCAGACCATATAGTAAAAGAGATAATTGACATTAGACTCAATTATGACATGTATATAAATGAAAGGTTCATTATGACTCCCTCGGCCCTTGCTTATGTATACTTTTTTCATATGATTAATAAAATTTCTTCATACTGTCGAGGTTTACTAAAAAAAATGTAAAACTACGTTTCAATGAAAATTTTACTCTAATATTTGAATGCCCCATTTTGAGAGTTCTCTTGGGGTCCCGAAAATCTCAAGGCCGGCCCAGCTTTCAATCATCCTATGCTAAGGCCAGGTCTATAAATTTATCCCGGCCCGATGATCTAAATGCAACTCAGAACTATGTAGTTTCCTGCAAATTGGAGCTAGGCCAAATTTCACTCGATTTGGAGTTCGTTCTAGCTTAGATCGATCATGTGTAATATAAGTATTGAATCCTCATTTTTGTTTTAATCATATGCATAACACAATCTAGGATGGCCAATGGCCATGCACAATTGACTCAGGTTTGGCCCAACATAGGGCATAGGGTATAATGATTTTAAGCCGTTTGGATTCCCAAAGTAGGCCAGTCTCGAAAGCTCCGATAGCAAAGAATTTGGAGAGAAGCCAGAGAAATTTGATCCATGAAAAGTTTTTTCCACTTTTTTTTTCTTTTGTTTTCTCAGCAGTTGAACGAATTGAGGGTGTATCCATTTGATAGAATTGATTTCTTAGCAATTTTGAAAAATGTATTCTTAAAGGTGGCTAAATTGAAGAATAAAGGTGAAGGCCATACATCAAATAAGCTAGCCTTTGTTGAAAAATAAATTAAGGAGAGCTGGGAAATTAATAATTGGCCTATCATGACCTTAGTAAAACAAATCATGTCTACTTCTCCACTTTATATTCTTCACCCATCACTTCTTTAATAAATGTTTTTTGAAACTCATATTACTATGTGTCTTGGGAATTCAACTCCATGCAAACAAACAGGCTTAAGACAATAAACAGAAAAAGTAAATAAGATTGGAGAGAATTTACCGATTGCCCCAACGGGAGTGAAGTTCTAAGATTAGTAGCTGTTCTTCGAGGGTGATGTTCCCTCGTCGGATGTCTGGACGTAGGTAATTCAACCATCTAAGCCTGCAGCTCTTTCCTGTTCTTCTCAGTCCTGCTTATATTGCATCAGACGTGTTTTCATGCTTAAAATCACTTGCTTTTGAGAAAAGAAACCAATACAAGGAAAACCCAATTGGCTCATTTTAATATACTTGTAATTATTTGCAGGTTACTTCCTTTAGTCTCCGCTTTAACATGTTTTAAACCATGGTTTTATGCTGAAATTTGTATCGAAGTAGTCCTGTTTTTCTACATGCTTTTTTAACCTTGAAGTGAACAAAAGGAAGAAAGACCAAAATTACTAGAACACCAATGTTTAGAAGTAGAAGGTTGGGGTTAGTATATTTTTTATATAGAGTTTTGGGTATATGTGGATTTCATGAAAAAAAAAGCCATCAAAGAAATCATGAATTCGATGCTTATATACCTGCACATCGAGCGAGCGAGTTCCAACTGCCCTCCCCATGTTTGGTAATGTAATTGACCAGGATGACATCCTCTTCAATAGTCCATGGTCCTCTTCTCATGTCTTTCTGATCTTCATCCCTTCCTGTTCCAAAGCTGCACCCTCTCGCATGAGCATCCATTTCTGTAGAGAGAGAGAGAGAGAGAGAGAGAGAGAGAGAAGAGAGAGATGTACTGCTAGAAGCTTTGAGAGATATGAGATGGGTTAATGGCATGGAGGAGAGACAGAGAGGTGTGCTTTTTATAGAGTGGGTAAAGAGGTGAGCAAAGAGGCATGTGAGACGCAACAAGCCGCAATAGAATTAGATTAAAGAGAACCTATAATTGTTAATAAGCTTAAGCTACTTTCCAGTTTGACTTTTTAACTCTCCTCTCCTGTTTAAGCATGAGAGGTTTTTGGCTGAGTGCTGTTTCTTTTTGACCTTTTTCTTTGTTTTCTCTTTTCCCTTCTAGGTTACAACTCACAATGTTTTACTCTATAAACTTTACATGCATTTCCACAACACCAAAATTGTACTCTACACTGCTGGAAGACATTCTTTCCATTAATTAGGAGGCTTTAGTTTAGTTACGATGTATAACTGCATTCTTGAATTGCTTAAAGTCTATACAATAGATGTGGAGAAATGTTAGAAACAAAAACATGAATCACCCTATTTGTCACTTATAGAAAATAATTCTAAACAATGTTTTGAATATTAGAACGATGTTTCAATCTTAGATTGTAATAAGATTAGGTTTATGGGTGTTTTGTAACTCTAAAAACAAGCTCTTATTTCTTCAGTTAGGGCTTATTTACATATTAGAATGTTTATTAAAGCTCTAATTGTATTTTCTAATTTTAGACCTTATTTTCAAATTAGAGCTTTTACCTTTAAAATAATAAGCTAAGGGGGGTTGCTTTTTTGTTAGATTTTTTAGCTAGACGGGATGGGGGTGTACAATGCAAATTTTACAAGTGTTTTCTATAAAAAAAAAAATAATAATAATCTCATCATGCAAATAGTGGGCTCTAAATTGTATTTTTTAAAAGGTGGGCCTCAATTACCTAATGAAATAAGAATTTTTTATATAATGTCACCAAACATGTTAATTGTAAAATAGAATTTAAAGATTTGAGCTTTTTTTTTAAACCTTGATCTAATTGTGGAGGAAATTTAGGCAACAACATAAGCACATAACATCTAAATAAATAACAAGGAAAGAAAACAAGATTAAAAAAAGAAGTACAAAGATTTACATGGTTTGGCCAATTGCCTATGTTCATAGGGAAACAATCTAAGTTTCTTCTTTCCTGATAATAGGAGAATATCACAAGAGTTTTCTTTGTCTCACTCATAGAATTAGGACTTTCAGGACCTATAGAACTTCACGAGGATTTACCCTATAATGATGCACATGCTTTCTCCTAATGAGATCATATTATGAGATTTTTAATGATAAAGTTTGTAGAGGCATAAGGGATAAAAGATTGATTGATTAAAAAAAAGTTTAAAAAAGAGTGATAGTGCTATCAAGGGAGAAATTTGAAAAAGATTTAGGACATTAATAAAGTAATTCATAAATCACATGGCATTACGCTACGTATTGCTCATCAAAGAATATTTGTAAAAATGTATTTCTTAAAGTTTCACATGGCATAGAGCCACAGCTGGTACTGATCCGGTGGGCTTTAGTCCAGTCGGAGTTTTCAAAACCTTCAAAAAAAATATTTTTACCAAGGAATATTTGGCAAGATAGAGTTCGTAAACTCTCACAGCCGTATAGCTCAAGCCTCATACTTCCGTACCACTATGCCACGTCTATTGGACCAATCACCCCATTTTATTTTCTTTTGTTTTTACTATTGGTAACATGACTTAAAACCAATAACTTTTAAGGTTAGGCATCTTTCAATGAGCCACAAGCTCTAGCCCAAATCCCTCAATTTTATTAGTGGAGGTGTGGCTCTCATGGTAACAGTGCTGCTTGAGAGAAATTAAAAATTTTTTTAGGATTAGATGTTTTAGCACTGTCATGGTCTAAAGATATTTCAATTTAGAGGGGAGGGATAAGACTATATGTGAATTAGGAGAGTTAGGACTTTATATATATAGAGGACATAATTTTATGAGAACTAGTTCTCACCATTTTTTCATGAGAACTATCATCCAATCCAAACCTTGCAATACACAGAGACCCTTCTAATAGTCACTCATCCCAGGTTTTGGTCAAATCCGAATTTATTGGATTGTTAAATCGACTGCACACTAATTCAAATATATTGAATTTATAGGCCACAGATGAAGGGGTTAGGGACATGTGATTGGGGCCAAACTGGATATGTTGGGTAATCCCAACTAGATCTTTTTATTCCCTTGTCCCATCCTCAAATGAGACCCACAAGTAGGCCTCATAAAAAGTTCTCACAGTAGGTGCGTGAGAACAATTCTCATAAGATCAAAGCCCTATATATATATATAAGAAATAATCATCAATGGGCCCTGTAACAGTTTTCATGGTAGGTGTGTAAGAACACTTGTGATAGGATTAAAGCCCTGTGTGTGTGTGTGCCTGTGTGCGGTATGCATGTGTGTATATATATATAATAGGGATTGGTATGGTCTAGTAAATTCGAATTTGACAAGAAGTTAGCATAACATATGCAATTTAGGAGGGACATGTGTGTGTTCTATTTGAATGGACCATGCAGTGAATCTCACCTAGAGTTCTTATGAAAAATAAAGTAAGCGCCACTTTCAAGTAGAGCCCACTAGGGTCCCACTTGGGGATGGGACATGAGGGATTGAAAGATCTCCCCTCCACCAATCCTTAAATGGAGATGGAGGCTCAAATCATCATTATAAGCACTTGATCAATGGCTAATAAATTTTCACCTCCAAAATGAGTGCAATCCAATCCAAAGTCCAATTCATTTAGATGGGCACCAAACTTGGTATCGATGATTATCAAGGGAGGTACTTGTGTTATGGCCCACTTGGATAAATCATAAATTGGCCCCTTATTAATATTATGACACATGGTGCTCAACAAAGGTTTGCCCTATATGTATGTATGCGTGTATATATATATATATGGGTTTGTTTCTATGAGAATTGTTCTCATAGAGTTACTGCAAGAACTTTTTATGTGGCCCACTTATGGGTCCTATTTAGGATGGGACCAAGTGAATGGAAAGACTTATAATGGATCATCACAAGTATCAAGTTTGACTCCAATCTCATGCCCCTAGCCTCTTTATCAATGGCCCACAAGCTTGATGGATTCATATTAAAATAAATTCAATCTTCCATCGAACGATTAAATTCATTCGGATGGGTGCCAAAGCTTGAGATTAATGATTACCGGGGGGGGGGGGTTGTTCTCTATTTGTACATAGTTGGATGGGTTGCTAGTGGGCCCCATCAATAGTTATTAGGGAAGAACGATGAGAACTAGTTCTCACTTGATTATTTTCAATACAAACATACATACACACACATATGGGAAAACCCTCTGCTGAGCACCCAATCATCACGATAAAGTGAGTATCGTTGTCAAAATACTAGTACGGCCCAACTTTTAATCCATCTATATGGACCATAAAATAAGTTTCCCCTCGTAACAGTTACGATACCAAGTTTAATACTTATCCAAATGGATTAAACTGTTGAATCAGATTGCACTTGTTTTGGACGGTGAAAACTTATCAATGATTGAATAAGTGATTAGGATGATAATTTGATCCTCCATCGCCATGAAAGGATTAGTGGAGGTGAGGAGATCATTCAATCCCCCCTAGTCCCATCCCCATGTATCACCTCTAGTGGGCCACTAGAAATTGGTGAGCACCGGTGCTATGCAAAGGAGAGAAGCTCCCTATATCTATATAAGGCAATGAAATTTTTATATCACTTATTTTAGACCCCATAAAGTTTTAATCCTCATATAAACCGCCTTAAAGTGTAAGTAAGTTAATTTTATGTGAATACATTGAGGGTGTGTTTGGATTGTGCTGTGAAAGAGGAAACATAGTTCCTTTTCTACAGCAACGGAGTTCCTACTATCTGATGTAGAATCTCCCGATCATCCCAATTGTTGGCGAAATGGGTCCAGACCAATTGGGTTCAGTGTCTTGGGTAGTTTCCTTAATTGTATTAGGAATTTTTTCTAGTTTGTTAAACAACAGTAGTTTCTTAATAGGATTAGGACTTTCCTTTTTTCTAATAATAGCGTTTTTGGTGGTTAAGGAAGTGATGATTACATATATGATATAATCAGTAACCCTAGACATATGTTGAAATTCCAATGCTGTGGAGTCACTGATTGGAGGAGAACCTAGTGGAAATTAATTTCCTATGGACGCAAGCATCTTTGCTGAATCACGTAAATCACTTGTCTTCTTATGGGATTGATTGTTGATCTCGGTTGCCTCAACAAGTGGTATCGGAGCCTGACTAGGGTCTCTTAAGGCTTGACGTTGCTACACTAGAGAAGATCGATGGAGTGAATTCACGTCGAAGGATTCGATATCATTGTTTTTTGAAACAAAGACGAAGAGGGACTGACTGTGATCTCTCTGTTGGCCACCATCAGAAAAGAAGAAAGAGTATTTGAGGTTCTCGAGTTCAGATGGGATCAGAGGAAGAAGGGTTCACCGCTGCCTCACTAGATCTTGGAGAAGAAGGAGCTTGTCTGGTTGTAAGAAAATAAAAATGAAAAAAAAGAAAACCTCATTGGTCAACATGCAATCATCGTGATCACCGCTCCATGCTGGTCACCATTCGTCGTCGCTTTTGCCGCCAATCTCCGTCCCTCTCGTCAAAGCTTATCATCGCTACCAAAATAGATAGGGGCCTGAAGTTTCATCGGTCCGCTACTTGGTTACAGGACATAGAGAACCGAAAAGAGGAGGAAGAAGGAAACATTTCAGGGCTTGGGTCAATTCTAGGTCGAATTAGGGTGCGATCAAATGTGACCTGTGACAAAACGTAGCCTAGTTCAAGAAGCAGGTACAGTTTCAATTTGGGTCAGGGTCAACCTGACCCATTTGCAGTAGTCTAGCCCACAACAGCAGTTGCTAATGCCAGTATACGTTAGCAGATAGTAAGATCAAATGCAGATTTGACCAAATTGACTGCAGAATTTTGTTTCTGCAATATCTTGATTATATGATGTCCGATTGGAGATCCATTTGCGCCTACAGACTCGTTTTGAGTAGATTTATACATTTGTTGAAGAAGATTAGTTGTTTGACGGTCAATAAGGAGTTTGACCAAATTAGGATTGTAGAGGATTGCTTCTGCGATATCGGAGCCATCCGGGGTCGGATTTCAGATCCATTTCTTCCAGCATGCTTATGGTGATAAGATCTATAGCTTGGTGCAGGAGTTCAGGTCGGTGTTAGTTGTTTGTTTTTCCTATTATTTAATTTAATTAAGATGGAGGACAACACTGTGAATACTACCATGGTTAAGCTTAACCATTCCAATTGGTTGATCTGGAAACCGAATATGGAGGATATCCCCTATTGTAAAGACCTCTATGATCCCATTGAGGGGGATAGTGCCCGACCAAAATATATGCAAGATGTAGAATGTAGCAAGTTGCATAGAAAAGTGATTGGTCACATCAGATAGTGGGTTAAAAACAGTATATTTTGCCACGTATCTGATGAAACCAATGTAAATACCCTTTGAAAGAAGCAAAAAGAAAGGTATGATAAAAATACCACAGTAAACAAAACCTTTTTTTTTTTATCAAAAAGCATGTCAACATGAAATTCAAGGATAGTAGTTAGATCGAAGATCACATTAAGGAGTTCCAAAGTGTTGTTAATCAGTTAGCCATAATGAAGATGGTCTTTGATGATGAGATGCAAGCTTTGTTGCTTCTGAGTTTTTTGCCAAATACATAGGAGACATTATTTATTTTCATGAGCAAATCTACTCCAGATGGTGTGCTGTCCATGAGTTGGGTTACTAGTAGTTTACAAAATAAAGAAACTAGAAGGAAATCTATAGGAAAAGATAATGCACAGGCCTTTGTTATTAAGAACAGGGGGGGGGGGGGGGTAGTAAGAGTAGAGGAACAAAGGGGGGTCGTGATAAGTTTAAAGGTGAATAACAGATTAAGAAAAAGTCTGTGAAATGTTTTCTCTATGGCAAGATGAGCCACATTAGGAAAAATTATTTTGCCTTGAAGGAACAGAAAGGATCCAACAATGAGGAAAAAAAATTACAGTGATAACACTATAACTACTTTGGGACAGAAAGTAGTGGTGCCCGCCGGTGATGATGACAAGTGTTTGAGTACTGCAGATGATCAGGTTGAGTGGGTTGTTAACATGGCAACATCCTATCATGATACTCCCTGTAGGGAGATGTTCACGGCATACAAAGCAGGTGAGTTTGGTACTGTGAAGATAGGTAATATGAGTCATTCAGATATTATTGGTATTGGTGATGTCTGCATTAAAACCAATAATGGTTGCACAATGACGCTGAAAGATGTGCGACATGTTCTTGATCTGTAGTTGCATCTGATTTCCGAAACTACATTAGATCTTGTAGGTTATGAGAATTACTTCGAAAATGGCAGATGGAAACTCACTAAAGGGTTTCTTGTTATTGTGAGAGGGGAAGCAGGTAATACGCTTTATAAAATACATGTGAAACTATGTAAAGGTATGTTGAATACTGTTCAAGACAGTTCCTCTCTAAATCGTAGCATAAGAGACTTGGTCATATAAGTGAGAAAGGTCTACAGATGTTGGCAAAGAAGAATTTAATTCCTTGCTCCAAAGGTATATCTCTTAATCCTTGTAATTTTCATTTGGTTGGCAAATAGCATAATGTTACTTTTCATTGACATCAAAATTGAAATCTAATGTGTTGGATTTTTATATATTTTGATGTTTGTGGTCCCATGGAGGTAGAATCATTGGGTGGTAATAAATTCTTTGTCACGTTTATTGATGATGCATCAAAAAAAGTCTGGGTTCATGCATTGAAATCAAATGATCAAGTATTTCAGATTTTTCAATAGTTTTATGTCATAGTTGAAAGAAAAATAAGTAAACTTTTGAAGTGTCTCCGTACAAATAATGGAGATGAGTAAATGTCCAACCAGTTTAGGAGCTACTGCTTGAAGCGTGGCATTTGATATGAAAAGACAGTTTCTGGTACTCCACAACACAATGGTGTGGCAGAGAGAATAAACCGCACTATTCTTGAAAAGATGAGATGCATGATGAGATAAACACGGTTGCCTAAGTCATTCTAGGGTGAAGCCGTTCTAACTACTTGTTATCTGATTAACAAATCTTTCTTAGTTTCTCTAAATTTTAATCTTCCAGAAAGAAGATGGATAAGTAAAAATGCTTCTATAGACACTTGAAGGTGTTTGGGTGTAAGGCGTTTGCACATGTACCAAAGGAGCAGTGTTTCAAATTGGACGATAAGGCAATGAGTTGTATCTTTCTTGGCTATGGTGTAGATGAGTTTGGCTATAGGTTATGGGATCCAGATAAGAGAAGAATTATCAAAAGTAGAGATGTGGTTTTCTATGAAGACTAGTTCTTTGAATATATTGAAAAGATTGATAAGTCTTCTGAAACAGTTGATGGAGTGGTTGATCTCACACCGACTCCTTCTCCAATGCACACTATAGGTGAAGAGGTAGTGTCACAACCCGAGCCCAGGGTTCGGGGGTTAGCAAAAGCCAAACCGATGACACACGTACTCCCGTGCTTGTACATGTAGACCTGGTCTAAATGCACACGCACAAGGGAACATTCACACGTGCAAAACATGTACGCGGAAGCTGTAAATATCAGAAATATCAAACTAACAGTACAAGAAGAGAATACGAAAAACCGAACTGACATATATACATAACTGAAGGTTTTACAAAATGAACAAAATGATATATACAAAGCATGACGTAACAAGCGTGATAGATCTCAAAAAAAGACTCCTATGCCATGTCATGTATGTCCAAGACGCTCTCCAAGAGAGTAATCACATCCACTCCTCTAGGCCTGATGGGGCCTTGGGGGTCTCATCTGGAGTCTGGCCGACCGACGGGGGTTCAGCAGGGGTATCTGAGCCTGCAACACCACAAACAACTCGTGAATACAATGATTCAGCAAAGTATGAACCATAACAGTTAACGCATGCTGTGTCTAATAGAATAGAATAAAGACAGTCATGTAAATTAAAGTAGGTCACATTCGTATACTAAGCTGTCGTGCAAGAAAGAATATGCAATACGAATCAATGTATACATGCTGTGTACATAACTAGTTAGCAACTACATTGCCATATGCTCCCAAAAGAGGGATCTTGTATCGTGCAAAGAATACCATTGTCCGGGCCAGGGTACAATGGGTCTCGGTTTCCTAGGGTCCGGTTCCCCAAGACATTTCCTTACTGCAGCAAGGCCATGAAAACTATACCAAATTCACCCCGTCGGGATCCTAAGGCTGAGGCTAAGTAGTGCCTGACCATACAAAGTCAATCATGAAAGCCCTGAATAGATCGTGACAAACATATCGTGCGTATACATCCAATAACAAACATACATATATACTCAAGGTGAACACATAGGATGACTTTTAACGTGATATGCAATGATCTGTTAAAGAGTGGAGATCAATGACTAACATACAACATGTTATGCAAGTAAATCATACTAGATAGAATCACCTTCATTTACTAGCCAATTCTAATCTAATTATCCAGTGTTTCTAACCGTGCATGATGATGTAGTTTTAAGTTATTCGATGCACCGTTGTCTAGTGTTGCATTGTATTGGCTGGTACACCGAAGCCCCTTAAACCAACACCTATGGGAAGGTGCTTAACAACTGGATAACGTGCATGAAGGATTCGCAGCCCTCGAGATCATTAATGTCATACATTCATATCATTGGGCAAGTCTAGGTGCTCTACATTCTATCATGAAGGTCATAGCGGTCTTTTCATTACACCTATCCTTGTTATTCATTTTTCAGGGTTGGCACGGCTTGGCCGTAGGTGAACATACGGCTTAGCCGTAGGCATCTTACGGCTTAGCCGTAATATGCACTGCGGCTCCACCGCGGTTCCCTTTACTGTTCACCCGCAATTACGGTTCACTCATATTTTATTCTACGGCTTAGCCGTGTGTGTTCTACGGCTTAGCCGTGGCTGAGCCGTAGGAGGAATTGTCAATTACTTGCTTTCAGTTAATCCAGAAGAAGGCACCCTGTACTGATCTACGGCTGGGTCACAGCTGAGGTACGGCTTAGCCGTAAGGCAATATACGGCTTAGCCGTGTCCTGGCCGTAGAAGAAAACTGGGTTTTCACCCTCTCTGGACTTTAAGCTGTAGGCGATATACGGCTTAGCCATACAATGGATGGGGTCAAATTCTGAATCAAGTGCAGAAAACCTGTAATGACATCAGAAGTGCAATTATCCAACAAAGAAAGAAGGAATACTAACCAATTGGGTTATAAACACGTTTTCCATGCAAATTCATATGAATTAACCAAAATCAAACGAATACCAACATGGGTTCTCACAGATTATGGTTATACTTGCCTTAATTGAGTTCAATTACACAACTTGCAGTCCTTGGGCTCACACACAACCAAACACCATCCACTGTAACATGCATGCATGAGAAAGAGAAAGAATATCAAGACACATCATGCACTCATGGAAACAAGAAGGAGAAGAAGTAGAAGAAGGAGATGAGGGAAATAGAAAGAGCCTCAACTCACCTCAATCAACACAACAGAGAATGCAAGGAACCCTCACTTTGGCTTGGTCGATGATGGAGGAGAGAACTCAGGAGAGGGAGAGAGAACTCACGTGAACAGTGAGAGAAGAGAGTGAGAGAGAGAAGGCTTGAGTCGATGAAATGAAGCTTGTATAAGATAAGTGGATGTCAATTGTTACACTGAAGTCCAAGTTAAAAGTCTATTTTCAGTTTGAGTCAAATCCGGGTCCAACGGAGTCAAACGACCTTAGTTACCAACGACGTAGTTACAGAAGTTAACGAGCTCAACGAAAAACACGTGTTGACATCAAGATGATGCAAAGATGACCATGTTTAAGAAAAGTTAAAATTACGAAAAAGGTTTTGGTCTACCTAATCCAGGTCAAACTCAACCCAACTACCTATCCATGACTCGCAACGAACCCAAAACACAAGCAAAACACAATTACCAACAAAAACAGGATTAATTAGGCGCTAAACGAGGTCAAGCTGGGTCGGAGTGTTACAGGTAGACAAAACAATTCAGATTGTGATGAGGCACAGGGGTTGCCTGATGATGAGGGTGTTGAGTAGGGGGAGCTTAGTCTCTTCGGTTAGAAACCATGGACCTCAAGTTAGGAGATCTACATGAGAGCATCAACCATTAACTGAGTATCGTGCATCCGAATATGTTTTGCTTACTGATGAATGGGAGCCAGAGAGCTTCTAAAAAGCAATAACTCATGACGATACAGATGAGTGATAAAGTCAATGCAAGATGAGATAAGTTCTTTGAAGAAGAACAAAACTTATAAGTTAGTGTAACTTCCTAATGATAGGAATGTTCTGAAAAACAAATGGGTCTTCAAGCTAAAAAAGGATGAGAATGAAAAATTGGTGAAGTACAAAGTATGGTTAGTGGTAAAAGGCTTCGCACAAACGAAGGATATCGACTTTGATGATGTTTTCTCTCCTGTTGTGAAGATGACTTCTATCAGAGTTACCTTCGGTTTAGCCGCCAGCATGGACGTTGAGCTTAAATAGATGGACGTGAAGACCATATTTTTTCTCGGTGACTTGAAAAAAGATATCTACGTGACTCAACCAGAGGGATTTGAGTAGAAGGAAAAGAACAGGTGGTTTATAGGTTGAAAAAAACTCTCTACGAGCTGAAGTAAGCACCGCGACAGTGGTACAAGAAGTTTGATTCATTCATGTTGAATTATGAGTACTGGAGGACAGCTACAGATCACTGTGTTTATGTTCGGTGATTTAACCATGGCAAGTTCATCATCCTTCTTTTGCATGTAGATGACATGCTGATAGTTGGACAAAATAGCAAATTGATTGGCAAGTTGAAAGAGGAGATGTCAAAGTCATTTAACATGAAAAATTTGGGTCCCACATGAATGATATTGGGCATCCAAATACATCGTGACAGGAGTTCCAAGCAGCTGTGGTTGTCACAGGAGAAATATGTTGAACGAGTACTTGAGCGGTTCAACATGAAGAATGCTAAGTTAATTAGCATGCCTCTATCTAGTCACTTCAAACTAAGCAAGCGCTTGTGTCCTACTACAAATAATAAAAGGGAATGGATGGCATCTGTTCCTCACTTCTCTATTGTGGGCAGTCTTATGTATGTTATCGTTTGTACATAGCCAGACATTGCTTATGCTGTGGGTTTGGTGAGTAGATTTCTATCTAACCCTAGAAAAGAGTATTGGGAAGCAGTGAAGTAGATCTTTAGGTATTTGAGAGGTATTTCTGTCAAGCCCTGAACCCGAGGATTGAGGATTAATTGTGGATCCTGAGGCATAACACACGTACTCGTGACAATTCGTTCCATAATACGACACGTACGAACTGCCACAAAGGTGATCCCACAAGTACGTGTGAGGAAGATCCGTAAACACATACTAACAGTATACTTTAATTAAGTGGAAACCTAGAGAATTCACCTGCATATATCATAAGCATCCATAAAACATTCATTTCAAGTCATTAAATACAAGGTTTGTTGATTAACCCGACTACATGCATAGATATGAAAATAGACCCATAAACAATACAAAATATCAAGATGAACCCTAAACCAAACTAGGCTAAGCTAGGTTAACGTAAAATAACCTTGTTCCGCGCTGTTGAGGAGGATCAAGAAAAGATATCTTCCTCATTCCACTTGTTCACATCCTGAGGTAACGCTGGGGTTCCCTTCGGGGGCGCGCTGAGTGCCGGACTGGCAATGGGTTCCGTGCCTGTAACACCATGGTAACTTTGTTAACACAAAGGTAAAGCAAAGATAAGGATACATGAACTTAACATAATATAACAATTGAATTAAATGAAGTAATAATTAAAAGAGATTAACATCGAAATTTAGGCACTTATGCATATGAGTTAGCATGAATAAGAAATCATGAATAAAGAACTCATCATACCAAATGGCAACCACATTTGCTATCTCCTCTCTAATAAGAGAGTAAACTTATCTGTGGGAAATCACTAGCAATCGGGCCAGGACCGACTAGCTACCCTAAGAGCGTCGACTCACTCTTCTGATAACTACTGCAGTAGACAACTGATAAAATACTCCCATGTGATCTCGTCGAACCTCCTATGGGGTATAAGCTAAGTGGCGCCGACTCTAAGCATGTCAGAATAAATCTGATACCCATGTTCAACGTATACTAATCTATTTATACACTTTCGAAAATGTAGGTCAATCTTGATAGAAATATCAATCATAGAATCACAACAAGTAGAGTACTGATCATTAATAATGCATACTGATATAAGCTACCATATTGAGGTCAAGGTTGCTATCAATATGAATGCAATTAGATTGAGAGGTTATCAAGGATGGTTACTAGCCAACCATATGCTAAATAATCCAGGTTTCCAAGGTCATTCGTTACGGTGTATTCATAAGACATTCTGTGTCATTGTATTACCATTCTCGGTGTTACCTCATGGATATGAAAAACACTTCATCTTATGCCAACACCCATGATGTGACATTGAAAACTAACCGGAGAATTAAGAGGAAAAGAGTGACAGCTCAACACTCTTCCTTCTTCATGTTTAGTTACCGTTGGGCTGGTCTGGTGTAGCAAAGGATCCACTTCTATGGTCATAAATGGTCTTGGGATAAACCTACAACCTATGGTAAGGGTGGGTGGATACCTTGGTCTCTTTCTAGGGTAAAAGGGTGTAACCCATCATTAAGCTACTCCATAGACTATAGAAAGTCTATAGTCAAGCATAAAAATTCATGTTTGAAACACATTCATATCATCTAAGGGTCAGGTTTACCCGACCGATTGGGTATGTGTCCGACCTATCAGACTGCATCCAGAAAGGAAATTCGACAAGTCGGGCAGAGTGGTCGACAGGCCGGACTACTCGGGAGGCAATTCAACCGATTGAGCTTCAGGACCGACCGGTCGGCCATGATGCACTCTATCACGAGAGTGATCAGTTTCCAACCAATTTCCTCTTCCATTTCACTATTCCACCTGTAATCAAACTAACATAAAAACTTCCATTCCACACTCTTGGGTTCCCTAAAGGACCATTATCATTTTATTCATCAAAAATCATCAAAAAACACAAATCAATTCCATGCATTATCCATTGAGCTGTAAAAAGGGTTGATTCACAAGAACAGATCAAGAATCAAGAAATTATTCAATGCATGTGAAGATAATATATCCTTATACTTGCCTTAGGCTTGGTGCTTCACTCAAATCGATTTGCCCCTTGGTTAGATGGTGGAGGAGGCTCCTCTAATGAAGAATCTGATACATGCATGAAGAAGAATGAGAATGGAATGCATGCATGCTAATAGATGGAATCTCTTGACCCTCATTGAACTTAAGGACTCAAATGGAGATGGGTTTCCATACCTCTAACTCTTCTACAAGCAGGGGAAAGAAGAGATGCCTGGGTTTACAAGATGAGAGTAAAAAGCATGAAGAGGAAAAAGAAGGAATCTCAAACTTGATGTATGCAACTTCAATCACAAAAAAATGGAGACAAGATGAGCAAGAGAATGGTGGATGAGAGGGACCGGCTGCAACAGAAATGGAGGAAGGAAGAAGATCATTGGTGGTTTTGGGGTTTTTAAATGAGTGAAGTTTCTGGAAATTGCAAATAAGCCCTCTTGGTTTCTCTATATATCCAGTTTATATCAATTGGGCTTAAATGGGCTAGAATAAGTCCAACTGGAATTGGGCCAAACATAAAAGATGTCCCACAAGATGAAATGCACTCAATGCAATTAATGTGATGCATTAATGATACAAAACCATGAAAATGCTAAAATAAAAAGGTTCTGAACTCCCTAATAAGGTTCGAACCTGACCCGACTACCTATCCATGACCCAAACCCAAAGGGATTTGAGTTAAATTAGCCTAATAAGATATTAATTAAAGTAAAACCAACTTAATTATTAAAAATCATAATTATCTAGGGTTTGAACCTTACATCCTCCCCCTCTAAAAGAACATTCGGTCCTTCGAATGCAACTTACCTCTAGCAATAGTCCTGGATACTTCTCACGAACTTGCTCCTCGAGCTCCCAAGTAGCTTCTTTAGGTCCATGATGCTCCTAAAGGATCTTGACCCACTTGATCGTTCGGGTACGAAGCACTTGATCTTTAGTATCAATCACATGAAGAGGTCGCTCTTCATAGCTCGCATTCGACTTCACTTGAATGTCGTTCATCACGAGAACATGAGAAGGGTCTGGAAGATACTTCCTAAGCATCGATACGTGGAACACATTATGGACTCCAGTGAGTTGAGGTGCTAGCTCCAATTGATACGCCAAATCTCCAACTCTACTCTAAATTCCGAATGGACCAATAAATCGTGGAGCAAGCTTACCTTTCTGACCAAACCTGATTGTGCCTTTCAATGGGGAAACCCTTAGAAAGACCTTATCTCCCACCTGGAACTCGAGAAGTCTCTGATGATTATCTGCATGGCTCTTCTGATGAGTCCTTGCGATCTTCAATCTGTCTTGAGCTTTTCGCACTTTCTCTACTGTATCTGCAACAATAGAAGGCCCATGAAAACTCCTAACTATAACTTCTTCCCAACACACCGATGTACGACACTTACGTCCATACAAAGCTTCGAATGGAGCCATTCCAATGCTCGCATGATAGCTATTATTATATGCAAATTAGCACAAAGAGAGGTGTTCGTCCCACTCCTTTCCAAAGTCTAGCACGCTGGCTCGAAGCATATCCTCCAAAGTCTGTATCGTACGCTCCGATTGTCCATCGGTCTGAGGATGGTACGCTGTGCTAAAATTAAGCCTGATGCCCATGGATCCCTGAAAAGATTGCCAAAAAGAAAAAACAAACCTACTATCTCAATCTGAAACTATAGATACTAAAGTGCCATGCAACCGCGTAACCCCATCAATAAATATCTTGGCCATCTCATGAAACTTCATCCCCTTTCTAAAAGGAATAAAATGGGCTGATTTCGTCAATCGGTCAACGATCACCCAAATAGCATCATGACGTCTACTCGTCCGAGGTAGCCCTAAGACAAAATCCATTAAAATGTTCTCCCATTTCCACTCAGGGATATGCAGGGGATGTAACAAACCGGGAGGCTTCTTATGTTCAGCCTTCACACATTGGCAGGTAAGACATCTAGCCACAAAACCTACGATATCTCTCTTCATATTGTTCCACCAAAACCTGTCATTCAAATTCCGATATATCTTAGTACTCCCGGGATCCATTGAGTATCCAGAATGATGTGCTTCAACCATGATCGGTTCTTTTAGATTCTGGATTGCTGGAACACATCATCTATCCCGGAAATACAGCACACCATCAACCAATCTGAAATATGGCCTTAGAGTTATATGTTCTCAGATCTTAACAAACTCCGGGTCCTCAAACTATCTCTCCTTAATCTGTTGAATCAGAGTTGGTTCAAAGACAGACATGGCTACTAGCATAACCTTATCATTCACAATTTCAACTTTGGCATCCAAATCTCGAAATTCTTCTACTAAAGACCACTCACCAAACAATGCTGCCATCTCAACCATCGATTCCCTACTCAAAGCGTCAGCCACCACGTTGCCCTTCCCCGGAAAGTACTTGATCGGAAAGTCATAGTCCTTTATAAACTCTAGCCATCGACGCTTCTCATATTAAGATCATGTTGAGAAAATAAGTATTGAAGACTGCGATGGTCATTATGAACCTCAAATCTCTCTTCATACAAGTAATGTCCCCATAACTTTAAAGCAAAGACGACAGCGGCTAATTCCAAATCATGGGTGGCATAGTTCTTTTCATGCTCCCTTAGCTGCCGAGATCCATATGCTATAACCTTCCCATTCTGCATCAACACACATCCCAATCCAATCCTAGAAGCATCTGTATAAATAACGAATTCACCACTACCTTCTTGTAAAGACAGGATTGGGGCTGAGATCAACTTCTCCTTAAGCAATCGGAAACTTGACTTGCATTCATCCGACCAAACGAATAGTTCATTCTTCCAAGTCAATTTAGTCAATGGAGCTGCAATCTTGGAGAAGTCTTTAACAAATCTCCGGTAATAACCTGCAAGAGTAACAAAACTTTTAACTTTAGCAACTGTCTTTAGGCTTTGCCAACTGGTTATCACCTCAATCTTGGCTGAGTCTACGGCGAGTCCATCCTTTGAAATAATATGTCCTAAGAAAACAACTTGTCTCAGCCATAAATCGCACTTGTCCAGTTTGGCATACAATCGATGGTCTCACAATAATTGAAGTGAAGTCCTCAAATGCCCAATATGTTCATCTCTGGTCTTGGAATATACTAATACATCATCAATGAAAATCACTACAAATTGGTCAAGATAAGGAGAAAAGATTCTGTTGATCAAAACCATGAATGCAGCAAGGGCATTGGTTAACCCAAATGGCATAACTAAAAACTCATAATGCCCATATCTAGTTCTAAAAGCTGTCTTAGGTGTATCTTGATCTCTAAATCGCAGCTGGTGATATCCATACCTCAAGTCAATTTTAGAGAAATATATTGCACCCTGTAATTGATCAAACAACTCATCTATTTGAGGCAGTGGATATTTGTTCTTGATTCTCCTGGTTTAACTGCCTATAATCAATACACATCTGAAGGGTGCCATCTTTCTTCTTCACGAATAGAACTGGAGCTCCCCATGGCGATGTACTAAGACGAATAAATCCCTTGTCCAATAAATCTTGCAACTGTACCTTAAGCTCACATAGCTTTGCAGGCGCCATTCAATATGGGGCTCTAGAAATCGGGGCCGTACCGGGTACAAGCTCTATATAGAAATTTACTTCTCTAACTGGAGGAAGACCAGGAACTTCACCTAGAAACACATCTGGAAACTCACAAACTACCGGAATCTCCTCTAACTTCATTGGTGGCCTCTTCTCCACAATAAAAACAATATATCCCTCGCAACCATTATGAATTAACCTCTCTGCTTGAAGTGCAGAAATTATCCAGGTGTTCGAATTTTTCTTCTCACCTTGGAAGACAACACTCGAACTGGCTTCATCAACCTTCATAGAAACGATCTTACGGAAACAATCCAAACATGCCATATACTTGTTCAACCAATCTATGCCTAAGATCACATCAAAATCATGCATAGGTAACACAATGAGTTCTGCTGGAAATAACATCTCACCAATCAAGACCTTACAACTAGGGTAGTAGACCTCACAAATCACCTTCTTGTCTACAGGGGTGAAAATATGCAACTCATACGGTAGCTGTGCTGGTGGATCCCGTATTCTAATAGAAAACTGAGGTGAAATAAATGAATGCGATGATCTTGAATCAAACAGCACCTTAGCTTCTATGCCACAAACAGAGACCTTACCTACAACCATATGATCCGCCGCTTCAACTTCGTCTGAAGTAACTGCATATGCATGGCCTTGTCATTAAGGTCAGTTAGATTGTCCATGCTTCGATTGACCTTGTCTCGTCTGACTCTGTCCTGATCGCAATGGCCCTTGGCTCTGTTTTGTTGGTGGTTGCTAACGTGAAGGAGCAGATGGTGCGGTCCTAAAAGACTGCGAAGACTGCTGCTGTTGTGAGGCTTATTCTGCACTCCTCTTCTTCGGGCATTCAGACCTTTGATGACCCATAGAGCTACAAATGTAGCACGCTCCTATCACTCAACAAAACTTGTTAGTTTCATGGTTCTTCCCACACACATTACAAACTGGCCTTGAAGGACTACTGACAACTCCCTTTTGCGTCCTGGAGTATTGCTGGCTCTTTTCCAAAGATGGGGTACTCTTCCTTTGTTTACTCAAGAATAAGCTCCTCTCAATCTCTTCCGCTGCATAGGCCCTCTCCACAACGTCATCATACTCTACCGGACGTTGGAAGGCCGTAGCGTGTCCCCTAATGGCTGGCCTCAATCCCTCAAGGAACTTTTCAACTCTCTTTCCTTCGGTACCGATCAAATCTGTAGCAAACCGAGAAAGCTAACTAAAGATATGCACGTACTCCACTACCGTCATGGTACCTTGCTGCAAAGAGAGGAATTCTGCCTTCTTCTTGTGGGTGACACGCTCAGGGATAAACTTCTTCTTGAATTGCTTATTGAAGGCATCCCAAATTTTCGCTTCAGGCATAGCCTTGATGTGATCACGGATAGTCTTCCACCAAACATTTGCTATATCCCTAAACAGAGGCTGTCAATATTACTTGCTGTGCTCTCCTACAAGTCATCGATTCGAAGACATTTTCGGTGTACTCAAGCCATTTATCCGCTTATAATGGATCTTCTCTTTCTATAAATTTAGTGGCTCCTCTCTTTCTAAACTTCTCATATAGAGAGTTTGGATCTCCCGCCTAATTCTGCCTTTCCAACAAGGCTGTTAGCTGCATTTGCATCGCTGCTTGGTTGGCATTGCTCGCTACCAACTGATGCATCATCATCATGAAGCATTCCTCGGTCATATATGTAGGACGAGGAGGTGGAGGCGGTGGAGGATCAACACCCTCTATCTCTACATTATCACGGTCATCATCCCCCATGCTGTTACCTGTTCCTGATCCAGAGGCCATTTATCTGCAACTATGATAGTAACTAGTCTCAATCAATGCTAATACAGAAGGTAAACTATAAATCCTTATGCAAAAATCTATTTCTCAACTAAATCGATCGTATCCTCACCACATTTCCTAGGGTTGCTAAGTTTTTTAATTGATTTATCAATGCTCTGATACCATACTTACGTATGTTATGCCCTAAACCAAGGATTGGGGATTAATTGTGGATTTCGAGGCGTAACACCCTTACCCGTGGTAATTCGTGCTATAACACGACACGTACGAACTGTCACAAGGGTGATCTCACAGGTACGTATGAGGAAGATCCGTAAACACGTATTAACAGTATAATTTAATTAAGCGGAAACCTGGAGAATTCACTTGTACATATCATAAGCATCCATAAAACATTCATTTTAAGTCATTAAATATAAGGTCTGTTGATTAACCCGACTACAGGTATAAATATGAAAATAGACCCATAAACAATACAAAATATCAAGATGAACCTTAAGCCAAACCAGCCTGAGCTAGGTTAACCCAAAATAACCCTGTTTCGTGCTGTTGAGGAGGATCAAGAAAAGATATCTTCCTCACTCTACTCATTCACATCCCGAGGTAATGCTAGGGTTCCCTTCGGGGGAACGCTGAGTGCCAGACTAGCAACGGGTTCTGTACCTATAACACCATGGTAACTTTGTTAACACGAAGGTTAAGCAAAGATAAGGATATATGAGCTTAACATGATATAACAATTAAATTAAATGACGAAAAAATAAAAGACATCAACATCGAAATCTAGGCACTATGCATATGAGTTAGCATGAATAAGGAATCATGAATAAAGAACTCATCATACCAAATGGCAACCACATTTGCTATCTCCTTTGTAATAAGAGAGTAAATTGATCTATGGGAAATCACTAGCGATCAGGCCAGGACCGACGAGCTACCCTAAGAGCATCGACTCACTCTTCTGATAACTACTGCAGTAGACAACTGATAAAATACTCCCATGTGGTCCCGTCGAACCTCTTATGGGGTATACGCTAAGTGGCACCTACTCTAAGCATGTCGGAATAAATATGATACCCATGTTCAACGTATACTGATCTGTTCATACTCTTTCGAAAATGTAGGTCAATCTTGATAGTAATATCAATCATAGAATCACACCAAGTAGAGTACTGATCAACAATAATGCATACTAATATAAGCTACCATATTGAGGTCAAGCTTGCTATCAATATGAATGCAATTAGATTGAGAGGTTATCAAGGATGGTTATTAGCCAACCCTATGCTAGATAATCCGGGTTTCCAAGGTCATTCGTTATGGTGTATTCATAAGACATTCGGTGTCATTGTATTACCATTCTCGGTGTTACCTCATGGATATGAAGACCACTTCATCTTATGCCAACACCCATGACGTAACATTGAAAACTAACCGGAGAATTAAGAGGAAAAGAGTGACAGCTCAACACTCTTCCTTCTTCATGTTTGGTTATCGTTGGGCTGGTCTGGTGTAGTAAAGGATCCACTTCTATGGTCATAAATGGTCTTGGGATAAACCTACAACCTATGGTAAGGGTGGGTGGATACCTTGGTCTCTTTTTAGGGTAAAAGGGTGTAACCCATCATTAAGCTACTCCATAGACTATAGAAAGTCCATAGTCAAGCATAAAAATTTATGTTTGAAACACAATCATATCATCTAAGGGTCAGGTTTACCCGACTGATCGGGTATGTGTCCGACCTATCAGACCGCATCCAAAAAGGAAATTCGACAGGTCGGGCGGAGTGGCCGACTGGTCGGACTACTCGGGAGGCAATTCGACCGATCGAGCTTCAGGACCAACCGGTCGGCCATGATGCACTCTATCACGAGAGTGACCAGTTTCCAACCGATTTCCTCTTCCATTTCACTATTCCACCTGTAATCAAACCAACATAAAAACTTCCATTCGACACTCTTGGGTTCCCTAAAGGACCATTGTCATTTTATTCATCAAAAATCATCAAAAAACACAAATCAATTCCATGCATTATCCATTGAGCTGTAAAAAGGGGTGATTCACAAGAACAGATCAAGAATCAAGAAATTATTTAATGCATGTAAAGATAATATATCCTTATACTTGCCTTAGGCTTGGTGTTTCACTCAAATCGATTTGCCCCTTGGTTAGATGGTGGAGGAGGCTCCTCTAATGAAGAATCTGATACATGCATGAAGAAGAATGAGAATGGAATGCATGCATGCTAATAGATGGAATCTCTTGACCCTCATTGAACTCAAGGACTCAAATGGAGATGGGTTTCCATACCTTTAACTCTTATACAAGCAGGGGAAAAAAGAGATGCCTAGGTTTCCAAGATGAGAGCAAGAAGAATGAAGAGGAAGAAGAAGGAATCTCAAGCTTGATGCATGCAACTTCAATCACCCAAGAATGGAGACAAGATGAGGAAGAGAATGGAGGGAGAGGGGACCGACTACAACAGAAATGGAGGAAGGAAGAAGATCGTTGGTGGTTTTGGGGTTTTTAAATGAGTGAAGTTTATGGAAATTGCAGATAAGCCCTCCTAGTTTCTATATATATATCCAGTTTATATCAATTGGGCTTAAATGGGCTGGAATAAGTCCAAATGGAATTGGGCCAAACAAAAAAGATGTCCCACAAGATGAAATGCACTCAATGCAATTAATGTGATGCATTAATGATACAAAACCATGAAAATGCTAAAATACAAAAGGTCCTGAACTACCTAATAAGGTTCGAACCCGACCCGACTACCTATCCATGACCCAAACCCAAAGGGATTTGAGTTAAATTAGCCTAATAACATATTAATTAAAGTAAAATCAACTTAATTATTATAAATCATAATTATCTAGGGTTTGGACCTTACATCCTCCCCCTCTAAAAGAATATTTGGTCCTTCGAATGCAACTTACCTCTGGTGAAAGTCCTGGATACTTCTCGCGAACTTGCTCCTCGAGCTCCCAAGTAGCTTCTTTGGGTCCATGATGCTCCCAAAGGATCTTGACCCACTTGATCGTCCGGGTACGAAGCACTTGATCTTTAGTGTTAATGACACGAAAAGGTCGCTCTTCATAGCTCGCATCCGACTTCACTTGAATGTTGTTCATCACGAGAACATGAGAGGGGTCTGGAAGATATTTCCTAAGCATCGATGCGTGGAACACATTATGGACTCCGGTGAGTTAAGGTGGTAGCTCCAACCGATACGTTTGAAGCGGAAGTATACATCAAATCCACAGCTAAAGCGGAATATATAGCTGCTAATGAAGCAGGAAGAGAGATGCTTTGGTTAAAGAGATTCCTTCAAGAACTAGGTTTGAAGCAAGAATAATATGTAGTTTACTGTAATAGTCAGAGTGCTATGGATTTCAATGAAAATGCTATATATCATGGTCGCATGAAGTACATTGATGTCAAGTATCATTAGATTCGTAAGGTTCAAGGTGTCGTCCTTATGGTATGGAGAGGGAGATTGTTGGTTAAATGGGTCTAGACCAATTGAGTTCAGTATCTCGGGCAGTTTCCCTAATTGTATTAAAAATTTCCTATTTGTTAAATAGCAGTAATTTCTTAATAGGATTAAGACTTTCCTTTTTTCTAATAATAGAGTTTTTAGGGGATAAGGAAGTGATAATTATATATATGATGTAATCTATAACCTTAGACATATACTAAGATTTCAAGGCTGTGGATTCACAAATTGAAGGAGAACCTAGTGGAAATTAGTTTCCCGTAGATGTAGGCATCTTTGCTGAACCACATAAATCTCTTATCTTCTTGTATAGTTCATTATTGATATTAGTTGCCTACGCACAGACGCGCACAACGGTGGTGTCATATCCACAACACCAATTGGGAAAAGTATATATAAAAAATGAAATTTCCACTGGATTCTCCAGATTCTCCTCCTGCAAGGATCCAATTCTCTCTTGAAAACTATTTTTCAACCTTAGTTACTACTTAAACATAAATTGAGTTGACTTCCATTGACTCGTCAATGTAAAAAAAATCTTTGAGAAAGTTCCATCTAGTTTTAATTTCAGCCAATGAAAATAAGGACCCATTTGTTCTAGACAAATTGTACAATTGCATTGCAGCCGCACAGCCGCTGTCATTAATATGTAAAATGATGTTTGGCTTAGTGAATAGTATAGAAATTCATATTCACAATAACGACATCTTATTTGCATGTGCTAGAAAAAAGATCAGCCCTTGATAATTCTCAGTACTTGCCATTGATTAAGGCATGTTTGTGTAAAACTTTTCCACAACAAATTAATAGTTTTCATAGGAAATCCACTTTTTCTGTATTTCGTGTAACATATTTCTATGGAACTGCTTTTTTGCCAAGTCAACCTGTTTTTGTTTGGTAAGGTAGGAAATTCAGTTCTTATAGGGGGTATGAAATTCCATTTCTATAGAAAAGTGAACCACAACCACCCACACCCCCCCCCCCCCCCCCCCCCCCCCCCCCCCCCCCTTTATAATCTTATTTCCTATTCCATTTCCACATCTATTTTGTGGGCTTTTGGTAATTGGACTTTTAGAAAAAATATTATGAATAATTTAATTATATGTAAGTTAGGTAAGTTTTTCATGAAAATCTATTGCACGAAATAAAAAAATTAGTTTTAAATAAGAAATCTGCAACCACACCAAACAACATTTATATCATTTCATCAAAGAAAAATACTTTGCATCAAATATGAGTTTTACAGTTCTACAAAACTCTTTTTTTTTGAGATATCCAATTACTCTAGAAATTGTTGATGTGATAATTTTTACTTTTTGCTGAAATAGTTTATACACAAACATGCCTTAAATGAGTTTCTAATTAGGTTGTAACGGATGATCTTTAAAAAAAAAAGCAAAAAAGAAACCCCCCCTCATTGTCATTGAGTGATACTAATGTTTGTCAATCAAAACAGGCTTATTGAGACCGTTGGGTCTCTCAGATAATTAACCTAACTGCCTCATACTTGCTTTTGAGTCTGGATGTTAGACCCGCGGCACTCGTAGGCCCACTCGAAGTCCGCCAGGCCTCCAAGGGAGCGTGCCCCCTGGTGAGTGCCGCGGGGTAGACACTCGTAGCATACCAATCTATGTTTGCAGTACATGAAAAGAAGAGAAAGATTATGGTACGTCATGTCTCTGTCGGAACCAAGCTTTCCAGTCTCTCTAACCCAGACGTTAGAAAATAATTCAAGAGCCAATCCGTTTATATTCATGAACCGTCGTGCATGAAGCCCAAACCGTACAAAATTACTGCCCCTTGCTTGTTATCCGTGTCAAAAGTTTTCTATAGATGAATTTCATCCGACCATCAGATTGACCGCCTATAAAACATATGGTTAAATATAACTAAAAAAGGTAGTTGAGATCATTTGTTTTACACTAAATTAATTTGGCAAAGGTTTGACTCCGATTTGAGGGAGTTGAGTATCACCTGGTGTATTAAGATAATATATAGGGAATAGGTTTTGAGTGGTTTAAATCTTATAGGCAGGACCAATGGATGAATTTAGGCGAATAAGCATGGAGGATTCTCTAATTAAGGACTACCCCGCAAAGCATCAATTTGGGCCACATGAAAAATTGAATTGTTTCTAGTTCCCCTTTGAAAATTTATTTGGGCTGCTTGAAAAACTTTAATTTTATGGATGCTTCAGTTTTAAAATTTATATAAAAATAATAATAGGCATGTAAGTCATTCTATTTTATAAATTGAACTTCCACCTACTAGACTCCTATGTGTGAACGATGTGGGATTTTCAATCCTTGGTATCTGCAAACCAAAACCCCACTCCTCGCAGGGTGAAAATTTTCTTCACTTCTTTGATTGGCACTATTGTGAATGCATTTACAATTAGTGAAAGGCAACAAAGATTTTTTGGTCAACTCAAAAACTTGGAGGCCTATTCCACGGTCATTTTCTAGGGTTAGGCCACAACTTAAAAACTATTTTGAAAATTTTCATTTAATTTTCAATATCCCAGGCCTCATTCAACTACATTAGTCTCAACTGTATAACAATCCATCTAGAAGATCGTGATTTGATAGAGTTTTATGCTAGTGAGCCATTTGTGGAGCTCAATTGAGGCCATGCACGTTATACCGTCGTATGTGGATAGAAATAAAAAAAATCAGCTTACCTATAACAGGATCAAGAAAAACAATGAGATCTGCAAAGAAAAGAATTACCACCAAAGTATCACAGTACGGACCAACAACAAGTAAAATAGTAATTAGCTTTTGGCTTGTTTCGAGGGAAGACTTGTGTGGTCTTTCCTATTCTGCTTTCTTGTCACCTTGGAAGACTTGGGGTCTTTCCTTTTCTTTCTTTAATTCTTCTCTTCTTTGTTGTCGCTCTCATCATTTGAGGTTGGATTCCTTCAACGGTCCATAGAAGATGGCTTAGATTCATTGTTTCAAAACGCAGTCAAACTCAGCTTGGACTCGCCAAATTAACTTGAATTGGCCTGGCCATGAGATCTATTGTTGGTGAGAATCTCCAAGTCTTAATCAGTTTCAATGGCTGAGGTTTGACTTGGTTCGAATTTGGTCAACACCCATGATAGACTAGGTGTAAATCCAAGCTTTAGTATGGTGTAGTGATATACTCAGTTGAGTTATCAAGAAAAAACAAAAAGAAGAAAGAAAAGACAACCCTAAGTCTAATTTCTCACCTCTACTTGGCCTATACATTGATCACTCAAATGAGGTATTCAGATGCATTTGGTAAAAATCATGAGCTGCAATTCCATGAAGAGACTGATGGATTCAATCAGAAGGTGGTCTCTGCTTGTAGGATGAAAAACACCTGAATCCTCAAAAAATATAAATTGAAGAAACCTGCTATTGGTCTAATATTTGGAACCACTTCTAATCCCGGTACGATGGTCCACCGCAAAGCCCAAATGAATCTGGGTCTAGGTTGTGTCCTTCATGCATTCTTAGATGCCAAAGCGATGTGTTATCTAGGAAGCAAGGGTACTTGAAAAATCCACATGTACACGTACCAGGTATGTATCCAGTACAGATATGTTATATGGATACAGCAGAATACATATCGGGTACGGTCAAATGTACCTGGTACTCTTTTGACTATATGGGTACGTATCCAGCATGCACCCGATATGTACTTGGGTCATACCGATACATATCTTGCATTTTTTTTACTTTTTATCTTAAAAAAAAGAAAAGAAAGCTAAAGGGCCTAGATGTAAAAATGGTTTTACTTATAAACTTTCCTTTAGCGATTGAGCCTTAATATGCCAGAGCCCTAAACTTCAGCTTCTACCTTACCTCTACTGCTAAAAACCGAAGAAGGAAAAGAGCGAGAGAAGAAGAAAGGAGGAGGAGGAGGAGGAGGAGGAGGAGAACAAGAAGAAGAAAAAGAGGAGGCTCATCGAAGCCCTAATCTGCCTCTACCTCTGCCTCTGAGAAAAACGAAAGAAGGAAAAGAGGAAAAGAAGAAGCAAGGAGGAGGAGGAGAAGAAGCGGAGGTGGAGGCTCCTTTGGAAATAGGAAAAAGAAAAAGCAGGAGAGGCTTAAGAAGAAAAAAAAACGCCGAGGAGGAGGAGGAGGAGCTGGACCTACTGCACCTACTCATCCACCATGTCCACCGCTGTAAATCCGCCACAACTGCAGGACTGCAGCTCCTTTTCCCTTCTTTCTTTTTTTTTTATCCCCTACTCTACTCTGCTGTGAACCCAGGTTATTGCTGTAATTTTTTTTCTCTGCTGATGGTTGTTACTCTGTTGCTATAATTTTTTTTTTCTTGCTCTTCTCTGCTTTGCTGATGGGTGTTTCTTTGCTGTTAAATTTTTTTTTCTTTGATGATGCCCTACTGCTCTGCGTTTCCTCTTTTTTTTTTTTTTTTTTAAATGCTCTACTTTACTTTGTTGTTGGCTGTATTTTCTTCTTTTTGTTTCTTCCTTGCTTTGCTGCTCTGCATTTGCTTTTTTTTTTTTTTCAAATGCTCTGCTCTGCTGTTGCCTTGCTGTGGTATTTTCTTTCCTTTTTTTTCTGCTCTTTATATTTGCTACTTAATTTTCTTTTCTTTTCTTTTTTCTGCTCTACTATTGCTGTTGTCTTGTTGTTTTTTTTTTCTACTCTGCCATTTGCTACAGCTGCTGCTGTTGTTGTTTTTTTTTTTTTTTTTTGCCATTGCTGTTGTCCTGTCATTTGTTGTTGTTGTTGTCTTTTCTATTTTTTAAGTATATTGGCTGTTTTTTAAATGTTTGGTTGTTTGATTATTTATTAATTGTTGTAGGATAAAAATGAGTTCATCAAGTAGTTTGGATTCTACTAGTGCAACTGAAAGTGCAAGTGGTACTAATGAACTTGTGGATCTTCTTTGGAAGTACGTAACCATAGTAGAAAGAATGGGAGGAGGAAATGCAAATGCAAAATGGGAATGCAATTATTGTAATGGTGATTTTCAAGGGTCATACTATAGGGTCAAAGCACATTTGTTGCAAATTAAAGGATAAGGAATCAGATGTTATGTTAATGTGAAGGGTGATGCTCTCCTTCAAATGAAAAGGGAAAGTGAAGAGGCCAAAAACCGAAGGAAGATGGCTAAACCCAAAAATGTTCCTTGACCAACCTTCTCTTATCCTAGTAGTAGTAGGATGGCAAATAAAATAAATGTTGGAAATGGAAGTGAAGGGTTTAGATTGGAAAGGTATGACCCAAAAAAAGAAAGGCCATTGGAAGTAGTGCCTTGGAGAAGGCATTCAACCAAGGTGTTAGGGAACATTTGCATTCTTTGATTGCTCATATATTCTACTCAGGTGGATTACCTTTTTATTTGGCTAGGAATACTTATTTTGGAGAAACTTTTCAATTTGCTGCTGAAAATTAAATTAGTGGGTATGTACCTCCTGGTTACAATTTGTTGAGGACTACACTACTTAAAAGAGAAAGGGCAAATGTTGGAAGGTTATTGGAGTCATTGAAACAATCATGGAAGGAGAAGGGGTTAAGTATTATTACCGATGGATGGATTAATGCACAAAGAAGGCCTCTTATTAATTTTATGGGAGCTTCGGATGATGGAGCTATATTCTTGAAAGCGGTTAATTATGAAGGTAACTTCAATGACAAGCACTACATTGCCCAATTAATGTGTCAAGTAATTGATAATGTCGGACCTCAAAATGGGGTTCATGTAATTACTATAATGCTTTTGTTTGTAATTTAGTTGGATTAATCATTGAAGGTAAATACTCCCATATCTTTTAGACTCCATGTATAGTTCACACCCATAATTTTGCTCTTAAGAATATTGTTCTGCAAAGCAAACTGGAGTCATTGCTTATGCTTATGTTGAATGCCATTGGATTATTTATGTTGTTGATGATGTAATGTTCATAAAAAATTTTATTGTGAACCATTCTATGAGGTTAGCAATTTTTAATGACTTTGTGCCTCTAAAATTACTTACTGTGGCAGAGACGTGCTTTGCATCTGCTATTATAATGCTAAAAAGGTTCAATCTTATCAAGCCTAGCCTTCAAACAATGGTTATTAGTGAAAAATGGAATAATTACAAAGAAGATGATGTTGGTAAGGTAGCATTTATAAAGGAAAATGTGTTGAGTGACATCTTCTAGGACAAGATAGCGTATATATTATTTTTCACATTACCTATCTATGAGGTGACTAGAGTTTGTGATACTAATAGGCCATATTTGCACCTGGTTTATGAAATGTAGGACATGTTGATTAAAAAGGTGAAGGCAGCCATCCATAGGTATGAAGGGAAGCTAGAAAATGAGGAGTCCAATTTTTATTCTATAGTGCACCAAATACTTATTGAAAGGTGGAGCAAACGTAGCACACCACTTCATTGCCTTGCACATTCATTGAATCCTAGGTACAACCCAATAGTTTTTGTATTTGGTTATTTCTTTGAATATGATATGAAATATATAATTTACTTATACTTTTGTCTTTTTATAATTTAGGTATTATAGTGCAACATGGCATGATAAAAATTCTAATCATGTTCCTCCTTACAAGGATGAAGAAATATCAAATATGAGAACAAAGTGCCTTAAGAAATACTTTCCAGATCAGCTGAAAGATAGAAGGGTTGTTACAATTGAATATAACAAGTTTTCAAGTTGTTTGGAAAGTTTTGAGGAATCTAATTCAAAATTTGATAAAGGAGTAATGGAATCAATTGTTTGGTGGTCTGCACATGAGTCTTCTGCACCAATTTTCCCATCTTTAGCATTAAAATTACTTAGCCAGCCATGTTCCTCATCATGTTGTGAAAGGAATTGGAGTACTTACTTTTTCATTCACTCCATCAGAAGGAACAAAATGACACCAGAGTATTGTGGAAACTGGGTCTTTGTGCATAACAATATTCATCTCCTATCAAGGAGGAGTTGATAGTACACGGAAGGAGAGACCAAGCTCTGAGACATTAGTAGAAATGCATTTGATTCATTAGAGGGTGTCGGCTTACTTGAAGTTGTAGATCTTTCACTTGATGAGCCTGACAAGGAAGCTGGATTATTTGATAATGCAGTTCAAGTTGATGGATGACTTTGTTTTCAGTGCTTTGATTTGTTGTTTTTGTATAATTCTGGTGTTTACGTGCCTTTTGACTTTTGTTATAATGACAAACATTAAACTCAATGGTTTGTAGGTTGACTTTATAATGATATTAAGTAATTGTTAGATTGCTAACTTGTTGCATCTAAGAGTTCTAACTTATTTTAAAATTTTAATTATTAGCCTATTGCATTATTAAAATTTTAAAAATACAATTTTTTAATGGACACACCTCAGCTATACTTGTATTCTGTTTTTTAAAGATTTTGTCATATCGACATAGCTGTATTGTACCCACACCAGTACTCGTATCAGTACTTGTGCTGCCTAGTGTGTTTTATATGCATAGATATGTATTATGCATATAAGTATATTAAATTAGCCGTCAATGAACTCTCTTTAGTTGGCCATTTTGTGGATGAATCTGATCAAGTCACCATATTCTAGATGGTTTTCCTGAAGAATATGACTCAGTGGTCAGTGGTCACGAATGTGGCTGTAGCTAACCTCAAAGATGCGGTGTCTGCAACGTATGTCCATGGTCTTCTTATCAACATGGAAATGCGTCTAGCTCATCATCGAGCTTCATCCATGCCCTCATATCAGACCACCACAGCTCTTTTTAACTCCATAAAATGGCCCCAGTAATAACGTTGGCCTTAAGGTGGCGCTAATCTCGAGGTCAGGGTCACGGTCCACAAGGTGGTAAAGGATCATTACCATCCCATGTGTCTACTAAGACCAACACTGCAGCCGGTTGAGCTTTGCATCTAAGAATTCTTAAGTAGAACTATATAAGTGAATGGACCTTAATTGGGTTCAAATCTAGATTTGGATCTATAATTCAAATTGAGGTATGGGTGTGACTGAATGGGTCTTGTAACCTGGGCCTAATTTAGGTTTCCATAATATGATTTGGTCAAAACCCCACCTGTTTTCATTTCTACCCACCCCATTTTTAGGAAAGATGGAAAAACAATCAGCATCAAAGAGTATCAAGATTTGGCTATAGGATCAGTAGCCAACATTACAGGAATGTATGACAACTCAATGGAATCAAAACATTTAGAAACAGAACCAACCACTTGATAGGATGGCTTTGATAGACCAATCCGCCCTCCATTAATAGCATCCACCACATCCAAAGCATTTGAGAACTCAACATTCTGAAAAATCCTTGATTAGCACCTTCTTTAAAGTAGGACCATCCCTGCCCACATGGTTTCAGTAAAGGTGGACTACGTGCATAGTCATAGTCTCATTCAATCATGGGATCATTTACCGGAGTCCTAAGTTAGGCACACAAAATGCCATGACTTACAACCTTTTATCTTCTAATGATTAACTTAAGTTGCTAAAGTAGGTGTAATTTTAAGGCAGCGTTTGGTTCACTTAAATGGGGGCAGGAATGGAATGACTATTCTGTCCGAATGACCATTCTTTCGTTTGGTTAGTCCAAAATGGATGGAATGCTCATTCCAAAAGGAATCACCATTCCCCTACATGAGGAAATGGTCATTCCATCAGGGGGTAAGGAATGACCATTCCATTCCAAACTCATTTTTTATGAAGAAAAAAATGCTCTCATCCTCTACCATTGCTACCCACTTGTAACACTCCGACCTTAATTAAGTATGTTTAGGGACTAATTGATTTTATTATTAGCGATTTTCTAGAGAATTAATCTAGTTAATAATGTTTTGTCTCAATGAGTCACGTTTCGGGTTATGGATAGGTAGTTGAGTTGAGTTTAACCTGGACTAGGTAGATACGAACCATTTTTTGTAATTTTAGACTTTGTAGATGTACGTCATTCATGCATCATATTGGTATCATCAGATGGGTCTCGTCAAGCCTGCTAACTTCTGTAATTGGCTCGAATGCAAATGAAATCGTTTGAATTAGTTGGTCGTTCACTTAACTTAAATTGAAATTAGTCCAAGAAATGGGGACTTTCTTATAAATTTTAGAAAACATGTGTCATATAAAAGGGTCCAACTAACCATTCAACCCTCTCATTTGGTATGCATTCCTCTCCAACGTTTTCTTCTTCTTCTTTTATCTCTTCACCACTTTTCCTCTTAAATCATGGAGATGGAGGCTTTGCATGTGTGACCTCAAATTCTTCTTTTCCATATCCATCATCCTTGAGTTCTCGTCTTATTTTTGAAGTGGAAGACTTAAGCATTTTCTTCTTATAATCCATCTTTAAAGTAAGAGTTTTGTATTTTATTACGCTCTCTTGAGTCTAGAGGACTCTCATTTTATTGCATGTACTCATCTCTTTTCTCAATTCTAACATGTATGGCAATTAGGTCTAAAAATACCCAAATTGAGCCAAAAGAAGAATTAATAGCTTGAAAAGCTTAATTGAAGGCAAGTATAATCAAAATTTGGGTTAAATGCATGTTAGTATATCTCGATTCTTAATATTCCTATAAATCTTTTAATTTTAATGCATTTTATAGCCCTCTTTTATACTTTTCTTCTTCCTTGGTTGAATCTTCATATAACTTTTTATTTTAAAACAAAATCAAATTGCTTCAAAACATGTGAAGCTTACGGCTAAGCTGTAGGTCCTCCACGGATCCAACTCCAAAGAGTAGCAAATTTGAAATTTGTATTATGGCCAAGCAACGGCTAAGCCGTAGGATGTACTACGGCTACATCGTAACATAGCCGTAGTCTAACTATAAGCAATTTTACATCTTGAAAACCTGAGAATATGAAAAATTAAAATCCTTCTATGGCTAAGCCACGGTCAAGTCGTATAATGTGCTACAGTTAAGCCGTAGTCAAACCGTGGCTCAACTGTAGAACAAATACGGCTAAGCCGCAAGACAAACTACAATTCGATTGAGAACGCAGAAGATCTGGATAACTACGGCTAAGCCGTAATACATAATATGGCCAAGCCTGAGATCATTGAAAACCAAGGTTAATTTAGGTATTGTTAGGAGACCTTGTAGGGCTTTAGTTTTGGATCCCTTTACCTCATAAACTGGTCCCATGGAATAATTGAATATCATGAAGGGTCTTGAGGGCTGAAACTCATTCATAAGTGTTGTCCATTTGTTAAGCACCTCTCGATGGGTGTTAGTTTAAAGGATTTCGATATACATCCCCGATACAATGTAATACCAAAAGAAAGAAAACTATGTATTGGATAACTTAAAATTATATCAACATGCACGATTAGAAACAATGGATGACTAGACTAGGGTTAGCTAGTGAACCACCTTGATCCCATGAAACTGAATTGGATTGCATAGCATATTGAATTACAATTATTGTCTTCTATTCTTCTAATAATGATTTAAATTGAATGATCATTTCTCAATTAATTCTATTGATGTTATTTCTTGAAATACCTTTTTTATTAACCTTGACATTGAATTGAATACAAATGAATTGAATATAAACGTATTGCACGCATGACTTGAATGTATATTGTATGTTATTGTCCTTCCTTAATGAATGAATTGTATGATCTACTCAAGTTCAGGTATATGAATGAATCAAAATGTTCTGGTTCTACTCAGCCTCATCTTTATGATACCTAGTGGGATTGACTTCGGTGTAGCATGAATGTTGCCGTTGTAATGTGCTTTTCTTGGGGCTTCTGGATTCAGGAACTAGAGACCCATTTATACTTTGGCCTAGTTGATGGTGTTTCTTAACGCATAGATCTCTAGAGGGAGGATATGGCAAATGTAGTAGCCACATAGTAACGTATTTCCATTAATTGAATCTTATAACATGCTCTATTCAAATGCACAACATGCCTAGCATACTAAATTGAAAATCTATCTATGATCACCTGTTAGTAATTCTTGTAGAAACAATGCGTGTTATCTTAATTTTGCTTATGCTTTGCTGAATAGTCTTATTCACTCATTGTCCATTGGTGTTACAAGTTCAGGTCTCTCTTCCGATCCCTCAAAGGTCGACAAGACTTCAAAGGTGATCTTCGAGGTCCCATCAGGATTAGAGGAGTGGCCAGCAATTCATATCTAACCGATCTACCCTGGAGCATAACTTGGATTAGTATAGGTCATATATTTGGGTTGTGGTTACATTAAGTTCATTTTGTTATGTATGGGTCATGACTCTATGTATTTTTTCTATTGTATAAATGATCCATTTTTTCAGAAACTTTCTTCTTTTTTAGTAAAAACACATTTCCTTTTCACTCTGCACATATAGATGTGTTTCTAGTTATTGTGTATTGTGTATGTATCCTCTTGTTTCTTTGTATGATACTGACAGCTTTTGCGTATGAATGTGTAACACTCCGACCCAGCTTGACCTCGTTTAGCAGTTAGTTAATCTTGTTTTCATTACTAATCGTGTTTTGTTTGTGTTTTCTTTTCGTTATGGGTCATGGATAGGTAGTTGGGTTGAGTTTGACCTGGATTAAGTAGACCAAGCCCTTTTTCGTAATTTTAGCTTTTCTAAGACATGGTCATTTTTGCATCATCTTGAGGTCAACACGTGTCTTTCGTTGAGCTCGTTAACTTTCGTAACTACGTCATTTGCAACCGATGTCGTGTGATTCGTTTGGACCCAGATTTGACTCAAACTGAAATTTCACTTTTAACCTGGACTCTCTTGCAATTTGGACAACCCATTAACTTATAAATACCTCATCCATCGATCAACCCATGTTCCTTCTCTCATTTTCTTCCTCAACTGCACGTGGAGCTCTCTCTTCTCTCTTGAATTCTCTCCTCCGAATTGCTCTCCTCCATCGATCAAGAGGAAGTTGGGTCTTGCATGTGAGGTGAGTGGATTCCTTCCATTCTCTCATCGCCCTTCTCTATCTCTTCTCCTTCTTGTTTCCATCGTTGCATGGTGTGTCTGTGTTGTGGATTTCTTTCCAATCCTCATGCATGCATGTGGTTTGATGTGTGTTAGGTTGTGTTTGGATCCAAGAACTTCAGTTGGGCAATTGATTTCCAATTAAGGCAAGTATAACCATAACCTGTGAGAACCCATGTTGGTATGCATTTGATTTGGTTAGTTTTACATGAATTGATATGGAAACCATGTGTTTACAGCTCATTTGGTTAGTATGCTACCCCTTTCCATTGAAAAATTGCAATTCTGATGAGTTCCCAGACTTCCTGTATGTGTTTCAGAGATTTGAATTCGTGCAGGTACGGCTAAGCCGTATGGCACTTACGGCTCAAAGTCCAGAGAGGAGAAAAAACCCAGTTTTCCTCTACGGCTAGGGCACGGCTAAGCCGTGGATTACCCTACGGCTAAGCCGAAGCTCAGCCGTGGCCCAGCCGTAGAACAATACAGGGTGTATTTTCTGGATTTAACTGAGAGTCATCAATTGACAGACCTTCTACGGCCCAGCCACGGCTAAGCCGTAGAATACACACGGCTAAGCCGTAGCACACACACGGCTGAGCCGTAGCACACTAGACGAATGAAAGAAAACAAGGATAGGTGTAATGGAAAGACCGATATGGCCTTCATGATAGAATGTAGAGCACCTATACCTGCCCAACGGAATGGGATACAACGCGTGAATGATCTCGAGGGCTGCGAATCATTCATGTTCATTATCCGGATGTTAAGCACCTCCCCATGGGTGTTGGTTTAAGGGACTTCGTGCACCGCTCGATTCAATGCAACACTAGACAACGGTGCATCGAATAACTTAAAACTACATCATCATGCACGGTTAGAAACACCGGATAATTAGATTAGAATTGGTTTGTAAATAAAGATGATTCGATTTCGCATGATTTGTTGCATAACATATTGCATTCGATCATTGATCTCAACGCTCTGATATGATTACTTGTATTCCGTTACCTTCACATTGCGATTCCTTACCTTGAGTATGCATGTATGATATGTTCACTCACAGATACGCACGTATGATATGTTGACACGATCTACTCAGGGTTTTCATGATTGACTCTGTATGGTCAGGCACTACTTAGCCTCAGCCTTAGGATCCCGACGGGGTGAATTTGGTATAGTTTATATGGCCTGCTGCAGTATGGATATGTCTTGGGGAACAGGACCCCAGGAAACCGAGACCCATTGTACCCTGGCCCGGACAATGGTGTTCTTTGCATGTTATAAGATCCCTCTTTTGGGAGCATATGGTAATGTAGTAGCCACTAGTTATGTACACAGCATGTATTCATTGATTCACTTAGCATATTTCTTTCTTGCATGACAGCCTAGTATACGAAAACGCCTTCTTTAATCACATGATGTTCTTTATTCTATTAGACACAGCGTGTGTTAACTTGCTATGGTTTATACTTTGTTGAATCTTCGTATTCACAGTTGTTTTTGGTGTTGCAGGCCCAGATACCCCTGCCGAACCCTCGCCGGTCGGCCAGACTCCAGATGAGACCCCCGGGGCCCCATCAGGCCTAGAGGAGTGGATGTGATCACTCCACGGGAGAGCGTTCCTGGCATGCATTGCATCGGAGTCTTATTTTTGTTGTTTTGAGGATTTCCGCTTTGTGTATATGTCATGACTGTATATGCTATTTTGTTCCTTTTTGTAAGACTTTCATATGTGTAATTATGTCAGTTCGTCCTTGGTATCCTCTTTTTGAACTGTTAGTTTAATGTTTCTGATATTTACAGCTTCCGCGTACTTGCTTGGCACGTGTGAATGTTCCCTTGTGCGTGTGCATTTAGACTCGGTCTACGTGTGCATGCACGGGAGTACGTGTGTCATTAGGATTGGCTTTTGCTAACCCCCGAACCCTGGGCTCGGGTTGTGACATACGTATTGTATGGTATCAGAGCATTTCTTGCTCTAGATGATAAGCATGTAGGCATGTAGGATCGTGGTGAGGATACGATTATTTCTTGTGATCTTTCTAGATTTTGGGGCTTGTTGGGCGCAATCGTTTTGTGTTTGTGTCTGACTTTTTCCTTTTACAGGATGGCGTCAGGTTCGGGTTCTCAGCAGAATGCTGGAAACAATGAGAGCGGCTCCGCACCGTCACCGCGACACAGAATACAGATGAACGCATCCTTATGCTATTTCAGTCTCTACAAGCACAATCGCAATCAATGCAGAACTTGCAAGCACAAGTTACCACCATGTTAGACCGACAAAGCCAAGCCCCAGTTCAGTCACATGTAGATCAGCAGGTGGTCTTACAGCCTCGAGAGAATGACCCGAATGCCCTCTACGGTAAATTTCGCAAGCGAGGAGCTATTGAGTTCTTTGGGACAGAAGAGCCATTGAAGGCAGAACAGTGGTTGGAGCAAACAGAGGATGTTTTTGAGACCGTCGTGTGCACGAACCGGCAGAAAGTCGAACTAGCAACTTCTATGTTTAGAGATGTCGCAAAACTTGGTGGAAAAGAGTGAAAGACTCATACAGAGACATTCCTAGTGTGACGGTTTGGGAGATGTTCAAGCAGCAGTTCAGGAGGAAGTTCATCCCGGCTCATGTGTTTCGAGCCAAGGAGGTTAAGTTTTTAGCCCTCCGCCAGCAGCAGATGACAGTAGCAGAATATGTGAACAAGTTTATGCAGTTGTCGCACTTTGCTCCGGATATGATCAGCACCGAAGAGAGGAAGGTGAACCGGTTTGTTGAAGGTCTGCATCCCCGGTACATGCATCATGTGATTGCGTTTCAGCGTCCGGCTACGTTTGATGATGCAGTGGACAGGGCCTATTCTGCTGAGGCCATCCACCAAGCTGCGAGAGCCGTCGAGCCCAAGAGACAGCCGCCTTTCAGTGCACGAGGACAAGTACAGAAGAAGACGAAAGGCCAGCAGAGTACTTCCAGTTCCGCCGGAGTGACTTGCGGACATTGTGGCAAGAGCCACGCGACTGACGCGTGTTGGAGGAAGGCAGGTGCTTGTTTTATTTGCGGTTCGAGGGAGCATATGATCTCCAATTTTCCTCGATATAGAGCCTCCCAGCCCCCAACCTCCGGTCCTACCTCCGGTGCAGTTCCTAGCAGACCCAGTGCACCTACAGCTCCGAGCAAGTCACAGTCAGCTCATCCAGGCTCGAGACAGCCTCGCCAGACAGCCCGTGCGTACGCTGCTACCCATGAGAGTGCTGAGGATCCACAGGTGGTTGAAGGTACTGTTTTGATTTCGCACGTCGAGGCATTAGCATTGTTCGATTCGGGGTCTACACGGTCTTACGTAGCACCTCATTTCGCCGAACGGTTGCATCAGCCGTCTAAGCCGTTGCCATATGTGTTGGTTGTATCCACCCCAGTTGGCAAGCGAGTGGAGTGTAGTATGTACTACCCCCATTGCGACGTGCAGATTGCGGGTCATCAGTTACCTGTTGATTTGATTCTGTTGTCGATGCTGGACTTCGACGTGATCCTTGGTATGGATTGGCTCGCTCGATATCATGCCTGTGTTAACTGTTACAACAGGACGATCTTCTTCGATTTAAGCAAGGGCTTCCGTTTCGAGGGCAGTCAGCAGAGATGCCCCAGGCGTGTGATTTCGGCGTGTAAGGCAGATCGCTTGATCCGCCGAGGGTGTGAAGGCTTCATTGCCTTTATCTCAGCGAAGAAGGAGACGAAGCAGCTAGGTGAGATCCAGGTGGTCTGTGACTTTCCCGACATTTTCCCAGACGATGTGCCAGACTTACCCCCGGTTCGAGATGTGGAGTTCGCCATTGAGCTTGTTCTCGGCACGGCACCGATCAGTAAGGCTCTGTATCGCATGGCCCCAGCTGAGTTGTCTGAGTTGAAGAAGCAATTGCAGGAGCTTTTGGACAAGGGTTTCATTCGCCTGAGCGTCTCACCTTGGGGAGCACCAGTCTTGTTTGTCAAGAAGAAGGATGGTACTTTTCGGATGTGCATAGACTACAGACAGCTGAACAAAGTGACTATCAAGAACAAGTACCCCCTACCCAGGATTGATGAGTTGTTTGACCAACTTCAGGGTGCAGCATATTTTTCGAAGCTTGATTTGAGGTCTGGATATCACCAGTTGAGGGTCAAAGAAGATGACATTCTTAAGACTGCCTTCAGGACTCGTTATGGACATTATGAATTCCTCGTGATGCCTTTTGGACTAACCAACGCACCTGCAGCTTTTATGGCATTGATGAATCAGATCTTTGCTCCTTTCTTGGACTAGTTCGTAGTTGTTTTTATTGATGATATCCTGATATACTCTAAGTCAGCAGAGGAGCATAGGGAGCACTTGAGAAAAGCCTTGTCGTTGTTGAGAGAACATCGATTGTTTGCCAAGTTGTCAAAGTGTGATTTTTGGCTTGAGCAGGTGGCATTTTTAGGTCATATCATTTCACGAGAGGGATTGGCAGTTGATCCATCTAAAGTGGAGGCAGTGGTGAATTGGCCTAGCCCCAAGACAGTGACAGAAGTTCGCAGTTTCCTTGGTCTAGCAGGTTACTATCGTCGATTTGTCCAGGATTTTGCGAAGATCTCTTCTCCTTTGACGAAGTTGACCAGGAAGAATGTACCATTTGATTGGACTGAGGAGTGTGAAGCCCGTTTCCGGACTTTGAAAGAGAAGTTGACTACGGTCCCAGTGTTAGCCTTGCCAGATGGTAGTGAAGGATTCGTGGTATATTCAGATGCTTCTCGAGTTGGTCTAGGTTGTGTGTTGATGCAGCATGGGAAGGTTATTGCTTATGGATCGAGACAGTTGCGAGAACATGAGAAGAATTATGCCACCCATGACTTGGAATTGGCAGCCATCGTGTTTGCATTGAAGCTGTGGAGACATTATCTGTATGGTGTGCAGTTTGAGGTTCGTTCTGACCACCACAGTTTGCAGTACTTATTCACGCAGCAGGAGCTGAACATGAGACAGCGGAGATGGCTTGAGCTTATTAAGGATTATGAATTCCCGATCAAATATCAGCCAGGCAAGGGGAATGTGGTGGCAGATGCACTCAGCAGGAAAGCAGAGTCAGTGCAGCTATTGAGCAGTTTTCTTTTAGAATTCCGTGGTCTCCCTGTTGAAGTAAAACTAGTGGATGAGTGCGTGACTTTGGCTAGTACGCTAGTGTTTCAGCCTGAGATGATTCAGCAGATTAAAGACAGGCAATTTGAAGATCTAACCTTGAAGCGCATTCGAGATCACATTGGAGACAGACCCGATTTCAGACTCGAGGATGGTGTACTCTATTTTCGGAGTAGGTTGTGCGTGCCAGCAGTTAATGATTTCAAGGAGAAATTGATGAACGAAGCTCATTACGCCCGATATGCGATGCACCCAGGCAGCACGAAGATGTTTCGGAATCTCAAAGATCGCTTCTGGTGGAACAACATGAAGAGAGAAGTAGCAGGATTTGTTGCTCGCTGTTTGACATGCCAGAAGGTGAAGGCCGATCATCAGAGACCGCCAGGCTCGTTGCATCCTTTGCATATACCGCAGTGGAAGTGGGAACACATCACCATGGACTTTGTTTCCGGATTACCGCCGACGAGCAGGAAGAACAACGCCATTTGGGTAATTGTAGATCGATTGACGAAGTCAGCCCATTTCATTCCTTTTCGGAAGGGTATGACATTTTCAGAGATGGCGAGGAAGTTCGTGGATGAGATCGTCAGGCTCCATGGTACCCCCGTGTCGATTGTATCCGATCGTGACAGCCGTTTTGTTTCATCTTTCTGGAAAGCTTTCCAAGAGGCTATGGGTACGAAGTTGAGCTTCAGCACGGCATACCACCCACAGACGGATGGGCAATCAGAGCGGACGATTCAGACTTTGGAGGATATGTTGCGAGCCAGCGTGTTGAGTTACGAGAAAGAATGGGATCTTCATCTATCGTTGTGCGAGTTTGCCTACAACAACAGCTTCCACGAGAGCATTGGTATGGCACCATATGAAGCATTGTACGGAAAGAAGTGTAGGAGTCCGGTATGTTGGGAAGAAGTTGGAACTTGAAGTTTTCACGGACCGACGATCATTGCCGAGACTACGGAGAAGGTACAGAAAGCAATTGAGAACTTGAAAGTTGCTCGATCGAGACAGAAGAGTTATGCAGATACCCGCAGACGGCCCTTAGAGTTTCAAGTTGGCGAGTGGGTTTTTCTGAAGGTCTCACCGATGAAGGGTACAATCCGTTTCGGCCAGAAAGGCAAGTTAGCTCCACGCTATGTCGGACCGTTCGAGATCAAGAGTCGAATTGGTGATTTGGCCTATCGATTAGAGCTTCCCGAGATTTTTCAGGAGTGCACAACGTTTACCACGTTTCGATGCTTCGGAAATATGTTCATGATCCCTCCCATGTCATTCGTTACGACGAGGTTCAGATTCAGCCGAGTGCTGCATACGTTGAGCGACCGCTCTGTATCGTGGAACCCGAGAGCAGATACTCCGCACCAGGACGATTCGATGGGTCAAAGTGCTATGGGAGCATCACAGTCCCGATGAGGCTACTTGGGAGTTAGAAAAGCAGATGGCACGACAATATCCCGATTTGTTTTCCCAAGTATGAGTGAGTTGTGGGCATTCCAAGGACGGAATGATTCTCAAGTAGGGGAGGATGTAACACTCCGACCCAGCTTGACCTCGTTTAGCAGTTAGTTAATCTTGTTTTCGTTACTAATCGTGTTTTGTTTGTGTTTTCTTTTCGTTATGGGTCATGGATAGGTAGTTGGGTTGAGTTTGACCTGGATTAAGTAGACCAAGCCCTTTTTCGTAATTTTAGCTTTTCTAAGACATGGTCATTTTTGCATCATCTTGAGGTCAACACGTGTCTTTCGTTGAGCTCGTTAACTTTCGTAACTACGTCATTTGCAACCGATGTCGTGTGATTCGTTTGGACCCAGATTTGACTCAAACTGAAATTTCACTTTTAACCTGGACTCTCTTGCAATTTGGACAACCCATTAACTTATAAATACCTCATCCATCGATCAACCCATGTTCCTTCTCTCATTTTCTTCCTCAACTGCACGTGGAGCTCTCTCTTCTCTCTTGAATTCTCTCCTCCGAATTGCTCTCCTCCATCGATCAAGAGGAAGTTGGGTCTTGCATGTGAGGTGAGTGGATTCCTTCCATTCTCTCATCGCCCTTCTCTATCTCTTCTCCTTCTTGTTTCCATCGTTGCATGGTGTGTCTGTGTTGTGGATTTCTTTCCAATCCTCATGCATGCATGTGGTTTGATGTGTGTTAGGTTGTGTTTGGATCCAAGAACTTCAGTTGGGCAATTGATTTCCAATTAAGGCAAGTATAACCATAACTTGTGAGAACCCATGTTGGTATGCATTTGATTTGGTTAGTTTTACATGAATTGATATGGAAACCATGTGTTTACAGCTCATTTGGTTAGTATGCTACCCCTTTCCATTGAAAAATTGCAATTCTGATGAGTTCCTAGACTTCCTGTATGTGTTTCAGAGATTTGAATTCGTGCAGGTACGGCTAAGCCGTATGGCACTTACGGCTCAAAGTCCAGAGAGGAGAAAAAACCCAGTTTTCCTCTACGGCTAGGGCACGGCTAAGCCGTGGATTACCCTACGGCTAAGCCGAAGCTCAGCCGTGGCCCAGCCGTAGAACAATACAGGGTGTATTTTCTGGATTTAACTGAGAGTCATCAATTGACAGACCTTCTACGGCCCAGCCACGGCTAAGCCGTAGAATACACACGGCTAAGCCGTAGCACACACACGGCTGAGCCGTAGCACACTAGACGAATGAAAGAAAACAAGGATAGGTGTAATGGAAAGACCGATATGGCCTTCATGATAGAATGTAGAGCACCTATACCTGCCCAACGGAATGGGATACAACGCGTGAATGATCTCGAGGGCTGCGAATCATTCATGTTCATTATCCGGATGTTAAGCACCTCCCCATGGGTGTTGGTTTAAGGGACTTCGTGCACCGCTCGATTCAATGCAACACTAGACAACGGTGCATCGAATAACTTAAAACTACATCATCATGCACGGTTAGAAACACCGGATAATTAGATTAGAATTGGTTTGTAAATAAAGATGATTCGATTTCGCATGATTTGTTGCATAACATATTGCATTCGATCATTGATCTCAACGCTCTGATATGATTACTTGTATTCCGTTACCTTCACATTGCGATTCCTTACCTTGAGTATGCATGTATGATATGTTCACTCACAGATACGCACGTATGATATGTTGACACGATCTACTCAGGGTTTTCATGATTGACTCTGTATGGTCAGGCACTACTTAGCCTCAGCCTTAGGATCCCGACGGGGTGAATTTGGTATAGTTTATATGGCCTGCTGCAGTATGGATATGTCTTGGGGAACAGGATCCCAGGAAACCGAGACCCATTGTACCCTGGCCCGGACAATGGTGTTCTTTGCATGTTATAAGATCCCTCTTTTGGGAGCATATGGTAATGTAGTAGCCACTAGTTATGTACACAGCATGTATTCATTGATTCACTTAGCATATTTCTTTCTTGCATGACAGCCTAGTATACGAAAACGCCTTCTTTAATCACATGATGTTCTTTATTCTATTAGACACAGCGTGTGTTAACTTGCTATGGTTTATACTTTGTTGAATCTTCGTATTCACAGTTGTTTTTGGTGTTGCAGGCCCAGATACCCCTGCCGAACCCTCGCCGGTCGGCCAGACTCCAGATGAGACCCCCGGGGCCCCATCAGGCCTAGAGGAGTGGATGTGATCACTCCACGGGAGAGCGTTCCTGGCATGCATTGCATCGGAGTCTTATTCTTGTTGTTTTGAGGATTTCCGCTTTGTGTATATGTCATGACTGTATATGTTATTTTGTTCCTTTTTGTAAGACTTTCATATGTGTAATTATGTCAGTTCGTCCTTGGTATCCTCTTTTTGAACTGTTAGCTTAATGTTTCTGATATTTACAGCTTCTGCGTACTTGCTTGGCACGTGTGAATGTTCCCTTGTGCGTGTGCATTTAGACTCGGTCTACGTGTGCATGCATGGGAGTACGTGTGTCATTAGGTTTGGCTTTTGCTAACCCCCGAACCCTGGGCTCGGGTTGTGACAGAATGCTTGGATAAAAGTCCACTAATAGCAATTGCACGTGTGTCTTTCCTTTGTGTGTGTACACTTAGACTTGGGTCTAGGAGCGTATACGTAGGAGTATGGATATCACTATTTTAGATTTAATCTTAATACTCGAATTCTTGAGCTTGGAAAGTGACACCACCCACCCCCACCACTACCACCTAACCACCGTCACCACTGCCACCTATCACCACTACCACCACCGCCGCCACCACCACCGCCACCGCCATCACCGCTGTTAACCATTGCCACCATGTAACCACCGCCACCACCACCACCACCACCCATCCACAACCACCACGACCACCTAACCACCGCTACCACAACCACCACCACCCACCCACCCACCAATACTACCACCCACCACCACCACCAAAAAATGAAAAGAAAAATAGGGATATTTTGGTAAAAATACTGAATTTTTTATTTCATTTATGCTTTGATTCATGCATACCAAACATAAAGATAGGAATAGGAATTCCATTCCGCTGACCATTCCAAAGACAAATCCAAACATTAGAATGAAATGATCATTTCTATCTCATTTCATTTCAGACCCATTCCAACCTTCATTCCATTCCAACCCAAAATCATTCATGCGAATCAAACACTATCTAAAGTGCTCTGTGACTAACACTTAATCTTGCCAATGTAATTCAAGGTTGTTTATCACGTGAGACCTACATTGCATAAATTCTAAATGTGTGAAGGTTTTGGGTGGGCCTTTATAATGGATTAATATAATCAATCTCAACAATATGTGTGGAAACAATTAACCACGATGTGAAAATAAAAATAATTAATCACAAAAGTATACACCACAAGAAGACACAATATTAATGTGGAAAACCCCAACCGGGTCAAAAACTACGAATCCACCAAGGATCAATTATCAGTAAGTTTGAACAGTTTCAAGATATACTCACACCCTTATCACACATAAGGACTGAGTTCTTCTCACAACTAACTCCTTTTGCTTATGGACACTCTTTCACCATATACTATTCTTCACTTGATCAACACGCACATTGAACACACAAGATGGTGTTACAAACTTCTACAAGAGATATAGAAGCAACTTCTCTCTAAAACAAGGCTTCAGCCTTCAATTCTCAATGACCTTTTTAGAGAAGATGATCTCCAAGATATAATCTTCACTCATAATATTGAGATCTATATTCCATACCTAAAGGCTGAGAGAGAATTCTTTTTAATAGCCTTAATATCGTGCCTCATAATAGTAATCCAATTAGGAAAGGATTTGGCACAAAACAGTAAAGCTCTACTTAAAATCAAAATAGAAATCCAAAAGTCTGTAGGAATTCCGCGTAGGCCCTATCGATCTAGCATTGATTTGATTGATCGAATGAGGTCTCTATCTTGCATTCGATCGGATCGGGCATCTATCTGACTGATTGAGTAACCTAGTTTTGATTTTTTTTAAATTTTCTTTAAAATTAGCTCTTCTCGAACTCTTTCACCTCTTCAAACTCCTAGTCTAAATCCTTACAATGTAGATCACCAAACCATTTGTTCTCATGTGATTAGTTTGGTGGTAGGCATAACTTGATTGGACTAGAATTTTAGTGGTTTGAATAGAACATGGGGGTAAAGAAAAAGAATCAAGACTTGATATATAATTTCTTTTCCATGTGTATATTGTGTGCTAGAGTAGGTCAGCGGTGCAGTATAGGTAAGTTAACCCATTCAAGGATCAACCACTAAGTGGCTACATGAGATAAGCTGACCCTATCCTTTACACGAGATAAGCCGCCCTATCCATTGCACTTTCTCTTGAATCTCACCATGTTAATGATTTGATTGTTCCAAGAAGGGTGGCAAGTACACCTTTGACTTGCTCTCGCTATTCTGCATAGTACTTGTTAATGCAATTAAAGATTTATGTTTTCCTCTTTTATAACCTAGCTAGCAACTAGGACCCAAATAGAGAGCCTGTACACATAGTAAGAAAGCCCACTCAAGTGAGAGCTTACACATGCGAGAAGAAAGCACACAAAAGTGGAACGAAAACCCGCACACGCAGAACAAGGTGATTACTAGTGTTCAAACCTTAGGTAGCTAGGTAAAGAATTCTGTGTTCTTTGCATATGTATGTTTCTAGTAGGAAATTTGGATCCTCTCTAGTAAGAAAAATCAATTTATTTTCCTATAAAGGGAAGTTCTTAGCACCAAACAATACAAGAGTGAGCTGTACAAAAAATCAATTTAAGTTTCCTATGTATCTTGATATTCTCTCGTCCCACACATGCCCCCCAATCTTTGATCATCTAATTCTCTCTCAAAGCTTTTTATGCTTTTTATGTGTTGAGTGGAAGAGCTTATTTGCAAAAAATATAAACATTCAAAATGAGCGCCCACCTTTCAATGAGAAGTCATCAAATTTTAATTAGTTTACAAGAGCTGGTCTCATTGTAAGATTAAACATATGATTAATTATGTAATAAATATAATATCATGCGGATTTCAAAAAAACATAATGTAATTTAATATTGCTATTGGACTAATCTCTGCTTGTTGATAAGCCCTTAAAAATGTATATTTTCATATACGTTTTAAACTATTTTAAAGACTTATTGAGTCAAAAGAACATCATTTAGAGTGTTTTAATGGTTTCATGTACTTATATATCATTGTAGTACATTCTTACATAATTTGTTTAAAAATCATACTTTTTGCATACAATCATGAAACTTGCCATTTTTGGAAAATCTATTTTTGGAAAGTTTTGTAAAAATTTATATTCTCATAAAAAAATCAAAATTTTATTATCATTAGTTCATTCACATAAAGTTATAAAAAATGGTGTGCATTTTCATTTTCATTTCATGAGAGATAGGCCCACAATCATTCATTTGTGATCTTAAGGTTAAACTTGTCTTTTCACATGAATTCACATTTATTTTTGTAGGAAATTGATGACATGGGTCCCATTTTCAAGAATTGAGGCAAGAAAACTATTTTCAAAAGAAAAAAGGGCAAAATTTGAAGAGAGGAAAGAAATTGGAAGAAAACAATACAAAGTTGGCTTCATGATCCCACACACACATGCACATGTGTGGGGAATACTTGTAAAACATCCCAGATGGGGTCCATTTCATTGTTGCACATTTCAAGATATTTCTAAGAAGATAAGAAGAAATTCTCATAAAAAAATGGACACGGAAAGCCACATAAGAGTTCTTTTTGGAGAAGGAAAATAATTGAAATATATATATATATGTGCAAGCTATTCCACGCCCAAAAGAGGATTTGAATCAAATTTTGGTTGAGAAAATAAAGGAGAAAAAAATCAAGAGAATTATCTTAGTATATCTTTTTGAGTTTGGAGTAAATAAGGAGTACCTTCTAAATAAGGCAAGTTGACAATGCAAAGAGATAAAGGGGGGAGTTCTACACCTTATGCAGGCCAAGTTTAATTCCAAGAGAAGATTCTTATCCCTAACTTATCTCTTAAGACATCTTAATACAAGGTGACAAAGACAAAGAAGGAAAGAATAAGAAAAAAAGGACTCCCAAGCAAGAAAGAAAAGAAAAAAAATAAAAAAAAGATAAAAAAAATCTAAGATATAATTAACGCTTAAGCCTTGTATGGAGCCCATGTTTTTTCTATTTTTTTTTTATTTTTTAAGATTGTATCATATTAAGTGAAGATGGAAATTTTTAGGGTTGAAAAAGTATAAATAGGGCACCCTTCTCTCATACTCTTCATGGAAAAGGAGCTCCTTTTCTAGATCTCTACACTTCATCTTCTTCATCTTTCTCTCCTTTCATCCTAGTCCCCAAGGAGGTTTAGCCCTAACCACACTACACCCTTAGGAATTTCAACTATAAGAGGTTTTCTTCTTTTCCATCCTAGAATGTATTTTTTTCTTAATTTTATTTGACAATCTCTTGTAAGGATTTTTATATGTTAGTATAATGTTATTCTTCTTAAAATTTTTCTTCTTTTCTTATGGTTGATGTGGATATTTTATTAATGTTTCTTATGCTTAGATTGACGACCCAAGATACTAGGATCAAATTTGAAGAAATCATGAAGCCGGTTTAAAAGAAAATTTTGAGAAGAGAACTTTACTGCCTTTACTACATTTAAATTTCTGTTTTACTACATTTAAATTTTCGCACTTAAAAATTTTTTTCTGCACTTGTAATTTCTGCACTTTATATAAAATTCCTGCACACTTTATATTCTCGCACAGTTTTTTTTTAAAATTGTTTACTGCTGTAACTTACATTAGATTCATTTATATTTTCATGGTGTTGGTCATGGAATTTCAGAAATCTGAACTACACATCTGATAATATTTTGTTTAAAGGTGTTTAAAGCATTCTAGACATTAATACAAGTCTACAGTTAGCTAGCCGAGTTTATCAATCGGATTTGTTCAGACATTTTCTCCATGTTTGGGCTAGTTCAGAATCTGAAAATCTGATTTGCAAACACTTTAATTTATGGCTGAATCATGCATGTAATTTTTAGACTAATTGGAACAAGTTTGAATTGATTTCATGCAGAACAAATTGAATAAATTTCAAAATTAAAATCATTCTGGAATTGTGCAGAAATCTCAAAGAGGTCCCTGTTGGATGAATTTTCAAATCATAATTTTCACATGTTTATATCAGTTGCATACTTGATGTTTAAAACAGTTTATAGATCTTGAAATTAGATTTGAATTACAACTGAAAACAGTCCAAAAGTATGCAGAATACAATTTCACAATGGGTTTGTCTTATGTTAGACGACAATTCATGATCGGATTCATGCATTGGTTTATTTTATTTTATTTTATTCGGTGTTTGATTTGAGAATGTGAAATATGAAGCACATCTGAATTCAGTTTGTCAATGTGTGGACTTCATATTTAAATGAGACACATAATGGCTAAATTATGAATGGAATTCAGTGGATGAACTGAAGACTATTTGGAACGAGTTTAAAGCTTAAAATTTTGCTTTTTTCTGTATTAAATCTTAAGAAAGTTCAGTTCTAAAAATGACAAAAAGCAGTCTTCTAAATCTGATTTCTGAATTTTTTTGGCAGCCCATTCATGTATAATACCATCGCATCCTAGAATTAGAACACATGTTCATGCATTGAGTCACTTGTTTTTTTTTTTTTGAAAGTAGAATCTTCATGATTTTTGCATCTTGTTTACTTCTAAAATTGAGTTTTCATATTTTCATTTATTTTTTTAAGTTTATCATGTTTAAGTAGATTTATTCTTTAGAAAATTGCTTTGTTTAGTTGTATTCTAGTTATATTATATAGTTAATGTTTTTTGGAAATTGTGTAACATTAGAAAGTTACTACCTTAGTTTTGGATTTTCTTTCCAATTTGAGTGATGTTGTAAATCTTTTGTTGTAGAAATTGTAGATTCTTAACTTAACTTTTAATTTAGGAAAGTTTCTAACATTAGTTTAAATTGTTTCTAGCATTATTTAATTTAGTAAGTTTCTAACTTTAGTTTTGTTTTATTAGAAGTTTTGATGTGTGTTCTCTTTTGTAGAGATTTTAGTTTTCATTTTTAGAAAGTTTTAGAATTAGGTTTTCTAATTTAGGAATTGTTGTTGTAATTGTTTAATTTTTTAGAATGATTGTTTTTGTTAGATTTTAAATCAAAGTAGTTTTAGAGTTTGAATTAGGCAGGTGACAAGTTGAAAACTTCTTTAAACATAGCTCTCTGTGGATTCAAGCCCATATTTACTAGGATATTACTACATCACAAATTTACACTTGGAGTTGATGATCACTTGTTAGACCATGTAAATTGCATGGGATCCTTATTGGACCTAGCTAGCCAATACATAAGGTCACACACATATGGCATATAGGGTGTTAGAATTAAAAGTGTCAACAAATTAATGGGTTGGACAAAATTTGGCATACAGTTGAGTTGTAATATTATATTTTTTTTTAGATTTGACTTTGTGTGCTTTACTAGGTTGCATGAATAGAATTATTTGGAGAAAAATGGTAAATCTCTCAAGCCAACCTTTGGATCGGGGCATTTTGCATATAATTAGAAAGCTATTTTCGAGTAGATATTTGTAGGTTCCAAGATTGCGCCAATTGGTACTAAAATGATAAAGTTATGGCCACGGAAAATTTGTTGTGCATAATTACAGATTTGCTATACACTTGCGTAGGCAGTCCATCCACTCGAGCGGATGATGGAGAAAACCCAAATTTCCTAGATAGTTTCTTTCTTTTTTTTCTACCAGGACTGCCAATTTGTGTTTTACAAGGACTTCAATAGTAAGGCATGAATTGTGGGTTATTTAAAGGGTATTTCTCTCAACCTTAAAGCAAGAACCTCATTGTTTTAAGTCCAGAAAACTTGTGGGATATTCATCTTCTTCTTTAGAGCTTCCATTCAAGAGATTGTGTTGAAGCTTTGAATTCTAGAAGTTGTTGCTTTTGTTTATAGCAGAAGACTATCTTTTTTTAGAAGGTTATCATCTTCACTATATTTAAGGTGGTGTTGTTTGTCTTGAGTAGGTTTAAGGTGTGTTGGATCAATCATGAAGAAGGTGAACGGCGTGTGCGTCGACAAGAAGAACTGCAGTCCTTTAGGTTGTGTTCAACTAGACAAGGGTGATAAGTAGATCTTGTAACTTTGATTTCACAATGCTTGAGTTCTATTCAACCGGTGTTAGAACCTATGGTTTTTTTCTGATTTGGGTTTTCCATATAAAAATCGTGTGTCATTCTCTTGTATTTGATTGTTGTTAACTTAGGTTAATTGCTTGCATATAAAAATCTATGTTAGGACCTTAACCTACACAAGGGTTAGAATCCTTCAACAAGTATGAGACAGGTTACATTAATCTACTGTGTGAATCCATCAGGATTTCTAGAATGGGATTCAACCACGAAGGCACATCTTACATGATCAAGCTATCAATTCTGAATGATACAAAATCTGGCTTGATTATATACAAATTTGAGAAAATGTCTATAAAGGAAAACCCTAGATTTTTTCAATGCTATGAATGCAAGGCTTTTGGGGATATTGCTTCTTAGTGTGCAAATACAAAGTTAAAGAGATACTGTGATGGTCTTCCAACAACTTGGGATGATTATTCTAAAGATGAAGAAAATCCTCCTCCTAACATTACTAGTTTCAAATTGATTGCATTCATGGCTAGATCTTCACCAATCACATCTAACAATAGTTATGATGATGATGATAAAGATGAAGTGGTAGATGATGAACATTATTGGGAAACAAAATATACTATCCAGTTGAAGGAATCTTTGAAGCTGACCCAACTCTATGATAGGATAAACATTAAGTGGAAAGCTGCACAAGATCAGATTTCATCTTTGAAGCAAGAATTAGAAGAAGTTCTTGCAAAATCAGAAAATGCTATGGCTGATACACTGATTGATGAAAGTAATAAGTACGAATTATTAAACGATAATTTTGATAAGTTTAAACAAGAGATTGAATTCTTGAAAGAAGAGCTGCATAGTTGTAAAAATGAGAAAGATGATTTGAATAGAAAATTGAAGATGGCTATGTTAGAGTTGATAGTTATAAAAGCTTTGCTGACCAAGATAAACACTGGCTCGAAGAAATTAAAAGACATCTTGTGTAGTCAGAAGTTGCTAAGTGACAAACGAGATCTTAATTATGATCATGGTGCAATTGTTTCGAAGGCTAAAGGTAAAACTATTTTTGTAAAATATTCCAATTTTTTAAAACCTATTTGTACTAAACATGTTATAAGTACTTCAAAGAAGAAGAATTCGTCATGACCTACATTTATGCCTTCATGTCTTCATTATGGAATTAAAGGATACATTTGTCTCCATTGCAATAACCTGAGAGGTTTGTCGATAAATAAGCACTAGAAGAAGACATTAGCTCTACCAAAGATCAAGACAAGAGCCATTTGGGTAAAAAAAAAATTCTTACTTACCTACTGATTTGGTCCACATTGAGTTTAAAGCTCCAAATTCACAAGCATGGGTACCAACGTCCAAAAAGCCCTGATCAAGAAGATCAAGCTCCACTCCCAGTGGTGAAAAAAAAATGACATTAAAGCATAGTGACAATTGAGGGAGAGCAATTAAGGGAGAGTTGTTGGATCTTGATTGACAAATATGCTATATGCTAAAATCATTATCTTTGTCAATTATGAACAAAAATGGAGAGATATTCAAGGGGAGATTGAAACAAAGACAGTTAAATGCTGAGACTGAGGCAATTATCTGCTAAAGGAACAAATTTTTTTATGCAAAATTTCAATGTATTTTGGATAGATGATTTGTATTGTTTAAGGAGTTTTGTCTATAAATTGTTATAAGGGGTGAATGTTAGAATTATGAGTGTTTGCAAATTTATGGCTTCGACAAAACTCAGAATCCAATTGAGTTATAACTTTATATTTTTTTAGATTTGATTATTGCGTACTTTATCAGGTCGCTTAAATAGATTTGTTTTAAGAACAATGGTCATATTTCTCAGACCAACCATTGTATTGGGGCATTTTACGTATAATTAGAAAGCTATTTACAAGTAGATATCCGTAGATTTTAAGATTGCATCAATCGGAGCCAAAACGATAAAGTTATGGCTATAAAAAGTTTAAAGTGCATAATTATAGAACTGCATATGGATTTCTTTCTTTTTTGTGTTAGGGCTGCGAATTTGTGTTCTACAAGTACTTTAACCATAGGGCATGAATTGCAGATTATTTAAATGGTGTTTCTCTCAACTTTGAAGTAAGCTCAGTGTTCTAAGTCCAGAAAACTTTTGGGATATCTATCTTCTTCTTTGGAGCTTCCATTGGAGAGATTGTCTTGAAGCTTTGAATTCTAGTAGAAGATTGTCTACTTTTGTAGAATGTTATCATCTTGAGTGTATTTAAGGTGTTATTGTTCATTTTGAGTAGCTTTAAGGCATATTAGATTAAGCATGAAGAAGGTGAATGATTTGTGCATCAACGAAAAAAAAAACACTATAGTCCTTTAAGTTGTGTGCAATTGGATAAAGGTAATAAGTAGATCTTATAACCTTGATTCTATCATGCTTGATTTCTATTGCACCTATGTTAGGTCCCGTGGTTTTTTCCCAATTTGGGTTTTCCACATAAAAATTGCATGTCCTTCTCTTGTGGTTGATTATTGTTAACATAGGTTAATTACTTACATACAAAAATCTATGTTGGGACCTTACCTACATAAGGTTTAGAATCCTTCAGAGGGGATCCTTGAAGACTTTGATAGAGAGATTTTATGCCAAATGATTAAAACTTCATAGTAGAGCTTACTATGAAAATTCAACTAGCTTAAAATATCCTTGAATTAATGGGTATCATCTAGTTTTACTCCTAAAGGATCATTTTAGATCTGGATTTCTAGATTGCATTTCAAATAGTATGCATCAGAAGAAATAAACAAACTAGTAAATAAATCAATCAACGACACAAGAGACATGAGGCGTACGATTTTTACTTTGAAACCCAAATCTTGAAAAAACCATGAGTCCAACAAGGACCAACTACCAAGTACTAATCACGAACAGTTATAAGATATACTTACAACTCTTATCCAGTCACTCATTCGAACTAAGGACCATAGTTCTTCTTACACAAATCCTTACCACGACTCTCCTTCAACCAGCACTGCTCTCCGTTTGATTGAACCATACCCCGAATACACAAGGTGCTCTTAATCTTCTACAAGATATATAGAAGCAATATTTTTTAATACAAAGCTTTATCACCATCTCTTTAATGAAAGCTCTAGAAAAATAAAGTAATCTCTAATGTGTAATCTCTATTCAGGATAATGAGATCTCTATCTTATTATTAAGAGAAATACCATTTAAATAACTCACAATTCATGTCACAAAGGAATTGTCCTTGTAGAGTAGGAACTATCAGTTCTAGCATAAACAGAAAATAATTCCATATAACGAAAGTAGTTTTTTGTCTGCCATGTGCTCAAGAGTTCGTGAGCCTCCATTCAAGTGAGCAAATCAAGCTTACTATTACTTATAATTTTGGACAATATTTCCTATTAGGCTGGTTTGAGCCCTGAAGCCTCAGCTTGAGGTCTTGAAGTTCTTTGAGCATGGGCTTGAGCCCCTTTAGAAAATTTTCTCATCTAGGGATTTTCTTTGATTATTCAATTCAGCTCTTCTGGCAAACCACAATCCATTATAAAATACAATTCAATGAGCAAAGAGTTTTGTCTAACTCATAGATTACGCAACATGCAAAAGTCCTTACAACTCCAATAGGAGTCCGTCTCATTATAAAACGGAATGATTGATTGAAAAAGGCTTAATAAACATTACAAATATTTATTATCACTTTTTTCATCAATGGGCCACTATTAAAGTAGGATCAATTTTTATTAGGTAAAATTTTAAGATTTCTTGTAAGCTCATGTCGTCTTTACAAAACTGCTAGTAGTGGGCTTCACTATGCAGTTGAGTTTTTTATGTCAAATCCTCATAAGATACACATATGGCATGGTGCCAAGTGGTGACAAAATGAGCTTTGATGGGACATTGCCTGTCATAGGATACCATACGAGAAAAGCACCAATGGATTTGGATGGGTGATTTAGAGAGGCCATGACATCCATTTACAAATTTAGATTTACCGCGGAAAAGCACCATGCTTACCGTGGTCGAACTTGGCAGCCTACCATGCACTTTCCATTGAATTTGGTTCGGTGATTTGAAGTGACTATGACATCCATTTACAGTAGAATCAAGATTTTTTGAGAAAAAACTCTTGGTCCCCCATGTCACGAGTGGGCAGTTTGGTGGTGGTTTGGGGTTTTTAATTAGAGGATCCTAACTCTTTACAATATTGTCACTCATCGGATAGTCCTTTTCTACGAGGAAAAACTATAGAAAGTGGATTTCAAAAAAAATATGGAAAAGTGGATTTCAAAAAAATAAAGAAAAAAAGATTTGGAGTTTGGACACATTTTCAATTAGGGCCAAGTTCGTGTCGACGGGTTTCATAACAAAAAACCCCAAATATCCCTGTTTGGGTCCATGGGTTTATATAAGTATATCAATTTTGGGTGAGGTGCAACTCCTGACCCTTGATTCATGTCCAGGATGGGATCTACAATTTAACTTCAGGTGTAAGTGCAGCTCTTGTAACCTGGACCCGAATAGGGTTATAATCCTGGTAAGAGTATCCTAATGGTAATTTAGAAATATTGATCCAATGATGACACCACTATTATGATGCTAAGCCAAACCTGGGCATGATCAAATCCACCTTATCACATGGACACCTTTGTGGAGAAACTAGTCCAGATTTTGCTTTAATTAGAGTGATATATACTATTACATTGATTATATGTTAAATACAACTTTGTGTTTTAACACAACCACTCTAGCAATTTATGTCAGCCTATTTGAAGTGAAGTTTGAAATGGATCCTACAAGCACGTTTGTCTGGAGGTATTTTTTACCATAATCCCCCATCTTTTTTTATTTTTTTAATACAAATGAAAAGTGCTGTCCCTTTAGAGTGTTGATTTCTCTATTTGAATGGCATAATTCATAAAAACGGACTATGAAACATCATTTTTTGCCTTGAAATTTTTAGACTTAAAAGTTTTCAAAATGCTTGTACTTATGTATATGTAAAATTAGGTGGCGATAATATTTGGAGAATTCATAAAGCCCCCCAACAAGAGTTCTCAAATTTCTTGCAAACATGTAGGCCATCTATAGAGCGCAATATTTTAGCTACAATTAGCAGTACAATGATGGAAGCATGGGAACATTACTCTATGTAACCGGATCCAAGTCCAATTACACTATAGACCTGGCCCATTTTCTTCTTTAACTTTCACATTTTTCACATAGTGTTCAATAATGAAGTAAATGAACCATATAGAGAAGATACTTGTATATTTATGATATTATGATGCGGAGAAATAAAGAGGCCAGAAATGTTCTTGTTATAGGGTAAATTGTGGATGATGATTAGATTGATTATGTTGCTACAGTTGGGCATGAAAAGTGGAAAGTGATGTATGAACATATTTCAGGAAAGAAGTTACAAAATGAAGGGATTCTACAAATGAGATGGAATTTGTCCATATACAATGGCATCTATCATGGCTATCTTCCACTTTTCAAAAGGCTTCCCCCTAGGGTATTTTTCTAATCTTAGGTTTAATGGATAGGTGGACGTCATCTTGGCCACTGATAAGCATGTTTATAATCATGTCGCATTAAGCCGTCGGGCTTACGCCATGGACTGCATGGTGCACCACCTTGTGGATGAAAATAGATGTTGCTGATTCAAATCTACCACGATTTTCTTATGTAGCGTGTTTAAATGGTTCCTGATGTTGTCTGGGCCAACAAAGGCCAATAAGGTTGAACTTTTCATTTCCAAGTTTTCTTAAATTATTTTCAACTTGGGTCAAAGAAGCGCTGCCGTGTGGTGCAACATTTTTTTGTTTTTGTGGTGTGCAGGGGGAGGGGGGGAGGAAGGATAATGCCCGCTGATGTAGGTAGGGAGAAAAACCAGTAATTGAACCCTTCGTTGGCTATGACGCCCAACCGCCCAAGTTACGACAGCGGAGGTTGTGTTTATCATTAGGTAAGCAAGCAAGTAAACACACTAATAAGACAAGTTCCTTGGCACAAGGCCTTATGTAAGGTAAATGTGTAAATTCTATATATAAATTCAATTACTTTCTTAATTATAGTTGATATGGGACTCAGGACATCACATTGGCTATCCTTATATTTGGATCAGCTTACTCTTACAACTTTAGTTACATGTAATTGTTTGTCATTTGCACTCGCATTGGGAAGATTCAAAGGGGTCTTTTGCTTTTCTTTTTTACTGGACATGCACATTGAAGTAAACTTGAAATTTTACATATTGTTCATCTGATGGAGTAAAACTCACAAGCTTGTGTGAGAAAGTCCCAAACATAAAGGAGAAGAGTTATATTATTTCTCATGTGACTGATAACATTTTAGGAAAATTAATGTCCATTTGATTGATTACTGTGGCACAAAAGGCATGAACACTTTTCAATGATTCTCATCAAGACATCCAAGGGCAGTATAAGTGTTTAAACATGATTAGAGAGAACTAACTACGTACAGTGCTTCCATCGAACAGGGCCGGCTCCAGACAATTTGAGGCCTAAAGCGATAATACAATATGAGCTTGGAATTAAAAAGATTCTAAAAGCATAGAACAATAGAACCTGATTGAGTGATTTATCAATATTGGCCACAAAGGTTATAGAGGTGGATGCCTTTTAAATTTGATGCAACTTCTTCAATATGAAAAAAAAAAAGATTTTTTTTGAGTTAATGCCTTAGTGGGTTATGATTAACATAGATTATCAAAACAATATTATAAAAATATATATCACAAAAGAACAAAAAAAAAGCCTATAATAATAATTTTTAAAAACAGTTTCCATCAGTATGGCCAGTCATGTTGGAGATATAGTGGGCCTTCCTTTTTAAGAATAGCTGTTGATATATCACTCAAATTCTATTTCTACATTATCTTAATTTAAAGAATTGAATTTGATATGCCAACAACCAAGCCTCTCCTGCAGGAGATCCAATATGCACCTATTATAGCTGCCCATGGGTCTGCTTCAAAATCTGTGGGGCTGATCACTCATCTAGTGGTCCACCTGCGCTGGGGGCTCACAACTCTTCTCATGAAAATATATCCCAGCCAAACATAAAATCCTACTAAAATTAAATAAAACCCTACCAAAATCAAATAAACTTAATTAACAAAATTTAATCATATTATTAACTCAAAAGACGAGGTTCCTCCCATCTCTTCTTGTTTTTTTTATTGCTGGAATTTTTTTGGAGGCAGAAAATACAACAGAAAGGAAGAGAAAAGAGAGAAGAGAGAGAGAGAGAAAAAGAGAGAACGTGCAAAGCCAAGGAGAAGTGATGTTTTGGGTTTTCTAGAATGTGGAAGGCCTGATTCTAAGGGAGAAAATAAAGGAGTTGACAATTATAATGCTGTAATGTGAAAAGCCTACTTTTTAGGGAGAAAATAGAGGAGTTAACAATTGTGCCGTTGGAATGTGAAAGGCCTCATTTGTTTCTTTAATTAGAGATTGTGGGGCCTTTTTTTTAGGGATTCTTTTGGGGGCTCAAAGCAAGGGCTTTCCTTGCTTAATGAAAGAGCCGGCCTTGCCATCGAAAGGTGGTGCATGATATACTCAGAAAGTGATTTATGACCGTACCTGCTACACACTGCAGAATCCAGATGCTGTCTTTGTATTTTCCCGGGATGAGTTAAATTCTAAAGGGATCACTGATGAGTCCGGATCCTACGAGGATAAACCCACGCTTGCCGCCTGTATATGCATGGGACAGCCAGTCATGACCGTGGGCAGTGTGGGCAAGCTGCTCCATACTGACATGGAGAGACCTGATTGGTGGTTAGCGTGAAGATTTTCCTTATATAATTTTAATTCATCTCTCATGAAGGAGTTTGGATCCTTGTTTTATAGTAATCATTAATTAATCAAACACGGTCTTCTATATCACCGAAACAACTACCTACCATTTAGGTGGGTTTATGCCACATCACCGAGACAATTACCTACCATTTATGTAGGGTTATTTTCTCATCCCACTCAGGCATTACTCATGGTCACATGGTGGGCCGTAATTAATCCGCTCACTGTAACCATAGAAAAAGTGCCTTAGAAGATCTTGATTACCTCTAAGGTGGGCCTCAAGAGAGTGTTAGAGTTCACATGATGAGGTGGGTCCCACATGAGTTGTCTAGTTGAACTCCCTCAAACCACAAGACCTTTTTAGTGGAGAAAAAGATGAGTGTGATTGATTATTCTAGTTCATAGGATGGCAAAACTTTCCTCTTACACAATGAGATTTTCAATCCTAACCATCGATAAGATGGGAACACCTAAATCAAAGGCAAAGACAAAGCAAACCTAAATCAAAGCCACAGACAAAGCAATCTTGTAAGGTTACCATCTAGAGCCTCTCTCGTAGGAGTTTGATGCTAGAATTGTTGGTCATAGATGGGTGTTGGAACTGAGCTCTTTAAGAAACTTTGTGCATTCTAGTGTGAGATGGATCATGTGAACTCATTGCAAATGCTCTCAGACCTTCTAGATGATTAGCGAAGGGTTTCGATCTTCCTTGTATAGAGAAATCCCTAGGAGTCATGGCCAACATAGAAATTATGCCAAACTAGGAGTTTTATCCTAATCCAAACTCTACAACCAAGAATTTGAACCCTATCTGACTCAATCAAATCAAGATTTATTTTGGAAGTTCGTCTACAATAAACCATTGAGCTCGATCTGGCATGAGCCACATGGTAGTTGAGCCACACAATTTTTCTAACAATTGAAGATTAAGGACACATCCATGTAGACCTACATGGTCAATTAAGATGGCCTACATGAATAGATTGGGCCGAACAATCCATAATTTTGGTTTTTTTTTTTTTGTCGCTGAATTTTTTTTGTGAACTTGAATTTTAAATTTGCTTACATTAAATGTCTTTTAAATATGAAACTAAACATGATAATATTGACTTCCTTCAAAATTTAGTAGCATCGATGGAGGGAACGTGAAAACTAAATAAATAAGATCAAGTCACCAAAAAAGAAAAAGAGATCAAGCAACATGATTTATTAACATAAATTTAGAAAAGAATAGCATTATTATTATTATTATTATTATTATTATTATTATTATTCTTCATTACCATAGTCTAGACTACAAAGAGCTTGAGGCACAAAACCTCAAGTGCTTGCTTGTTTGCATTGGGATTCACAGGAATTTAAATTCATATCACTACAAGAAGAAGCACTTTTGCCAATGTTTTTTAGTGACAGGTTCAAAATTTCATCGGTAATAGTAACATTTTACCAATGCAAATATAATGTTGGCCATAAATATTAAAGGTAACTTTTTACCGATGTTTATTATAAAACATTGGCGAAACTAAGATCATTACTGACATTTTTCATAAGATATTAGTGAAACTAAGATCATTACCGACGTTTTTCATAAAATGTCGGTGAAGCCCAGGTTTTTACCAACGTATGAAATAAAATTGGTTGAAAAATGTTGGGACATTTTAACTTATTTTTTAGAAAAAATTAAAATAAAGTAAATTATTTCCAACGAATATTTAACTTTTTATGACGAAAAATTTCATTAGTAAATTAATTTACCGATGTTTTTAATTAATCATCGGTAAATATGATCTTAAATTTTTATTTTTACCGACATAAAAAAATAAAGCGTTGGTAAAGGTCAGTACTTTATAACTAATTTTTTAGAAAAAAACAAAATAAAGAAAATTATGGCCGACAAATTTCTTACTTCTAGAGACGAAATTTGTCATCAATAAAACTTATTGTTGACATTTTTCTTCAAACATCGGTAACTTTTAATATTTAAGAACTACTGTTTTAAAAAAAATTAAAATAAGACAAATTATTACCCATGAATTATTTAATTTTTGCAATGTAATTGGTCGTTGGTAAAAATTATTGCCAACGTTTTCTATTAAACATTGGTAAATGTTACACTTTTGCTAACACAAAATGAGAATGCGCAGGTTCAAACTTTTTTAATTATTTTAAGAAAAAATTAAAATAAAAAAATTTCACTGATGAATTTTTTTACTTTTTGCGACGAAAAGAATTGTCGGTGAAGATCTTCTAAATATTGGTGCCAGATGGAATACCCTATTTCACTTCGCTGGGCCCCCAATTTTATTACTTTTTGCTCTCTCCCTCTCTCTCTCTCCCTCTCTCTCTTTCTTGCTCTCTCTGGTTTCTTTTTCCCTCTCTGCTCTCCCTACTCTCTCAGTTTTTACAAAACTTTTCAAAAATAGACATTCCAAAAATGGTAGGTTTCATGAATGTTTTCAAAAAGTGTGATTTTGAAGCAAATTATGCTGGAATGCACTACAATAAATTTAAAATGCTTGAAACCACTAGACCACACTAATTGAGGCTCTTTTGATTCAATAAGTCCTTAAAATGGGTCAAAATGTATATGAAAATATGCAATTTTAAGGACTTATCACACTCGCCAACCAGCATTGTATTAGTCCCTAGCAAAAATTACGAAAAGTATAAGGCTTCCATTTTGACCTAATCTAACGTAAAACTAATGGAATGCAATAAAAATAAACATGAATATAACACCACTTTCGCTAACACTCTCGACTACATTTAGCGTATGTAGCAAGCCCTTAAACCCCTAGGTTTCCCCTAGTGGACGAGTTATGCCTCATGAGGGTTTATAGTAAATATACCCACAAAATTCTTTCTTTTTATTTAATAAAAATGAAATAAATAAAAGTAAAAGGGAAAAGAAATTTCCTAAAAGAAAATTCACCCAAATTGGGTATTTTCGAAATCTAAAATAATTATACATTCAGACTTTTCAAAGTCCGGTCCACAATTCTATTTTCGAAAGCTTTCTCAAATTCAAAACCAACTTGCGTGCATGGTGGGAAATTGTATACATCAAAAACCTATTTCGGATATTCCACAATAATATTGCAAAAATAGAATTTTTCCTTCAAATGGTCTAATCCCCTGAAATTTAGCAAAAAGAAGTTTCCTCTCAAAGTTACTAAGATAGCTACCACTTTACTATTTACTTCGATAGGCATCTTTTCCCTTAACTCTCTTTTTCCGATGTAAGGGTTTCCAAGTTTATATAATATAAGAAAAGTTAGAATCCAGAGAGCAAACCTAGTCCTTGTCCTTCCCCATACACACTCCCTTGCAAACTCTTGCAGACACTCTTCAGTCATTCACTTTTTCCAATGTAGAAATTTCAAAGTTCATATGATATAACAAAAGTTAAGATCTAAGGAGTGAACGTAGTCCTTATGCATTTCCACATATATCCCTTAAAAATTTCTATATACTTTCGTTGGGCCATAACTCATCAAAAAAAAAAAAATTTTTTTTTTCTTCTTATGATTGAGCAATGTTTAGGTCCCTTAAGCTTTCTAATTAACCCATTTAGTAAGCGTTAGGCCATTGACTCCTAAACAAGATAGCTTTAGGGCACTAGGTATGAAAATACCCCTGCGGGTTTACTAGCTCAAGTTAAAAAGGCTACGATCACAAACTACTTATTATATGCTCTTTTTTTTTCAAATTAAAAGTAAATACTAGGTGGCAGTTCTTATTTCACTCGAATTAATTCATTTTGGTTCTAATATATATAATTCACCAAAAATGAACCATGAAACAAAAATATTCTACAAAAAAAATTTCAAGTTCACATTCTATTCTCCAGAAAAATTTCAAAAACAACATTAAAGCTTCCTATCGAAAAATGTATACATGTGTGTAGAAAGCAAGTTCTGGTAATCTTCTAATAGGTTTCCTCCTTTAGAAAATTCAAACTTTCTTTTAGTTTCTTCCAAAAGTATGAAAATTCCAGATTTCTCTATATCTTCGAATCGCTTTAATTCTTTTGAAAATTTTATTTTCTAAACTAAAAAATAAAGGAAAAACAAATGCCAACAAAAAATCCTAAAACCAAAATAAAGGTCCCAAAAAAAATTGAAAACTTTTTCTAAAAAGTGACAAAAATAAAAAAAATTCCTATATGTCTAAAAGTATACCTAAAATTAGACAATAGTGCTTGTTCCCACCCCCTAACCAAATATGTGCATCATCCTTGATGTATATAAATGGAATGTAAAATAATAAGAATAACATGAGGAAATGAAAATGTAAAGGAGGGTAAAGAGAAGAAGGCACCTAAAAATATGTCCGAGCTACTCCCTGTCCAAGGTTAGACAAAAAAAAAAAAAAACAAAAAAAGTCCATAATATACACAGCAAAAGGCCTCTATCAAATCCAGGGCCGATCAATCCTTGTAAACAGGATCATTAAGAGGAATTTCTTTCTCTTCAGGTAGTGTGATCTCCAAGAATGGCTTAATCTTTGGCTATTGACTTTGAACATTTGGCCATCCTTTGGATAAAAAATCTCAACAGCACCATATAGAAAAACTGTTTCGACATTGTATGGACTAGTCCATCAAGAGTTAAGGTTGCCAAGAAACAAGCAAAGGCTGGAATTGTAACGGAGGACTTTTTGCTTAAGGTGGAGATTTTTCTTGAGGATTTGATTATCATGAAAAACTTTTGTCCTCTCTTCGTATATTTCTAGAATTTACATAGGCTTCCCTGCTCAACTCTTTCAATTCATTCATTTGTAATTTCCTATTAGATCCAGCTTTATCTATATCAAGGTTGAATTGTTTAATAGCCTAATAAGCTTTATGCTCAAGTTCCACTGGTAAGTGGCAAGCTTTCTCATAAATTAGTTGGTAAGGAGACATTCCAATGGGAGTTTTAAAAGCTGTCCAATAAGCCTACAATGCATCAGTTAGTCGAGTAGACCAATCCTTTCGATTAGGGTTTATAGTAGTCTCCAAAATCTGCTTGATTTCACAATTTAATACCTCTACTTGCCTATTGTTTTGCGGGTGATAAGGGGTGGCTACTTTGTAAGTTATTCCATATTGTTTCATAAGGGCCTCTAAATTTCTATTACAAAAATATGATCCCCCATCACTTATGATGGCACGAGGGGTTTCAAATTGTGAAAACACATCCTTCAAAAATCTCTATACAGTTTTAGCATCATTATCCTGGCAAAGAATAGCTTCTATACATTTTGAGACATAATCAACAGCAACCAAGTTATAAATGAAACCAAAACTAGGAGGAAAAGGTCCCATAAAGTCTATACCCCATACATCAAAAATTTCAATTACCAAAATTGGGTTCAAAGGCATCATGTTTATCTTTGAAATATTACATAATTATTGGCAACACTCATAGGTCTTGCAAAATTCATGAACATCTTTAAAAAGTGTGGGCCAATAAAAGCCACATTGCAAAAATTTGCATGATTTCTTTTTAACAGAAAAATGGCCTCCACAAGCCTGTGAATGATATAATGATATGACACTAGGAATCTTATCATCTGGCATATACCTCCTAATAATTTGATTTAGGTAGTACTTGAACAAGTATAGATCATCCCAGAGAAAATGTTTCACCTCAGAAAAGAACAAATCTTTATCTTGCTTAGTCTAATGTCTAGGAATACTGCCCATAGCAAGATAATTTGTTATATCTGCAAACTAAGGGGGTTGTGACAATGCAAAAAGATGTTCATATGGAAAATTGTCCCTGATTGGTGTTGGCTCAATAGGATCGGAAATGACAAGTATAAAAAGGTGATCTGCCATAACATTTTCTACTTCCTTTTTATCCTTGATTTCTAAGTCAAATTCCTAGAGTAGAAAGACCCATCTGATCAGTCTGAGCTTAGCATCTTTTTTAGAAAGAAAATACTTTAGTATAGAATGATCAGTAAACACCACAATCTTGGATCTAATCAAGTAAGAGTGAAATTTGTCAAGTGCAAAGACCATTGCCAATAGTTCCTTCTTAGTGGTTGAATAGTTGATCTATATACTATTCAAGCTCTTACTTGCATAATAAATTACATAAGGCTTTTTATCCTTACGTTGCCCCAAAAAAACCCCAACTGCATAATCACTGGCATCACACATGAGTTCGAAGGGAAGATTCCAGTCCAGAGGTTGCATAATAGGAGCAGACATCAACATACCTTTTAATTTTTTAAAAGCCACTTGGCATACCTTAGTCCATTCGAATTATGCATCTTTGGACAATACGTCACAGATAGGGCAAGATATAGCACTAAAATTTTTAATGAACCTTCTGTAGAACCTTGCATGCCCTAAAAATGATCTTATATCTCTTACGGTTTTGGGTGTAGGTAAGTTGGCCATCAAATCAATTTTAGATTTGTCAACTTCTAGACCTTTTCAGATATAATATGACCAAGAACAATTCCCTGCCAAACCATGAAATGACATTTTTTCCAATTGAGTACCAAGTTCGTTTTTTTTTTTTTTGCATCTAGTGAGAAAAATCTCGAGGTTACTCAAACAGTCGTCAAATGAGTCACCAAACACAGAGAAATCATCCATGAAGACCTCGAGAACGAATTCCACCATGTCACTAAAATACTCAGCATACAACGCTGAAATGTGGCAGGAGCATAACACAATGCAAAAGGCATTCACCGATAAATGAAAGTACTAAACGGGCAGGTGAATGTAGTTTTCTCCTGGTCTTCAAGGGAGTTTTCTATTTGGTTATATCCAGAATATCCATCATGAAAATAATAGTATTTGTGGCCAGCTACCCTTTCCAAAATTTGGTCCATGAAGGGTAGAAGGAAATGGTTCTTAAATGTGACCACATCAAGTTTCCTGTAGTCTATACATACCCTCCATCCTGTGGAGACTCGGGTAGGAACAAGTTCATTTTGAGCATTCTTGACTACAGTAACACTAACTTTTTGCAAAACGACTTGGGTAGGGCTGACCCATTGGCTATCCAAGGTTGGATAGATTATGCCCACATCAAGCAGTTTAAGCACCTTAGCCCTAACCAGTTCCTGCATTGTAGGATTAAGCTAGTGTTGCTTCTGCCTATATGGTTTTGCATGCTCTTCAAGGTAGATGCAATGCGTACACACTAAAGGATCAATTCCTTTGATGCCGGCCACATTCCAAGCAATTGCATTCTTATGTTGTTTAAGCTCTTTCAATAATTGGGCCTCTTGGTTCTCAGTAACAAGCAAAGAAATAACTACTGGGTAGGTCTCCTCATCCCCAAGGTAAGCATATCTGAGATTAGAAGGGAGGGGTTTTAACTCAAGTTTGGGTGGTTCAACCTAATATGAAAGAGGTGGTGCACTAGTTGGTACAAGCTCCTCAAACTTGGGTGTCCAGATAGCAAGAGCTTCTTCCATAGTGTCATCATCCAACTCCTTGAGAAAGTCCATGTCCTCTTTGGCCTCAAGCATCAGCATAATGTGGGAGTTAACACACTCTTCTAAACCATCTTCCAGCATAGTATTCACAAAGTTCATTTCGGGGAGATCATCATCAATATCCTCAGGATGCTTGTATAAATTGAATATGTTTAGTTCAAGGGTTATGTTTCCCAAAAAAAGGTTTTAACATTCCATTCCAGCAATTGATTAATGCATTTGATGTTACTAAAAATGGTCTTCCCAAAATTACCGGAATATGAGCATTGTGATTATGTACTGGTTGAGTGTCCAGTACATAAAAATCAGTAGGGAAATAAAAATTTTTCAATTTGCACTAGTACGTCTTCTATTAATCCTCTTGGTTTCTTTACCAAATGATCTGTGAGTTGTAGAGTGACCTTGGTAGGGTTTCAACTTGCCTAGCCCTTGTTGTTGATAAAATGTAGCCCTTGTTGTTGATAAAATGAGTAGGGTAATAGATTAACACTGGCCCCCAGGTTTAACAAGGCCTGACCAATCCGATGATTTCCAATGATGCATGATATAGTGGGGCATCTCGGATCTTTATATTTCTGGGATGTGCTACCGTTTAAAAGTGCACGAACTTATTTAGTGAAGAAAGCTTTCTTTTGTACATTCATCCTATGATTGACAGTACACAGATCCTTAAGAAACTTGGCATAGGCTGGGATCTGATTAATTGCATCCAAAAGAGGAATATTGATTTAAACTTCCTTGAAAATGTTTAAGATCTCTTGGTTCAAGATAGGCTTCTTAAGATGGGTCAATCTTTGTGGAAAATGGGGAACAGGTGCGACAGTTGTGGGGTCAAGACCTTTTTCATTCTCAACAATAGTTTCTACATTAGCATTATCCTTTTTAATCTTTTCGTTCAAATCCGAGGAGACATGTTGTTTAACATTTTTCGGATTCCCTTAAAGCTCTTTGCCACTGCGTAGAGTGACTGCTTGAACATGCTTATAATAGTTTGGGTTAGTTCTGTCATTCACTTCAAACTGGCCTTTTGGGCTCGGGAGAGGTTGAGCAGGAAATGTTCCTTTCCCTTGAACTTAAAGGCTACGTTTGATTTGTTCGATAGAAATTTCTAACCTTTGGATAGCCTGCTGGTTATTCTGAATTATCTGTTGATTATTTTGCATGTTTTGCATAGATTGTTGTTGAGATTGTACTAGCATACTAAGGGACTCCTTCGATGACCTATTTTGAGCTTGTGGTGCATAAGATATATTATGCTGTAGAGATATGCATGCACCAGAATTTGATGGACTTTGGGGATTGTACTCAGGTATAGTAGTTGGTCCATTCCTCCAGCTAAAATTTGGGTAGTTTTGCTACAAGGATTATATGTGTTCCCCATGGTATTTATATTGAACGTCCTTTGGTATGAGTTCAAAATGTTAGCCTGTTCTTGAATTGCTTCCTATAATGCAGGTCCAGTTGGACAATCTGCTGACAAATGATCTTTAGAAGTACAAATACCGTAAACCATGACTGTATCCTTGTTCAAGTTTCAGGGTTTCTATTTCTCTTGTAAATGCAGCAAGCTTATCTTGGATTTCAGTTTGATTGTTTAATTGATATATTCCTCCTCCCTTAGACTGGTTCAGTGACCTGGATTGATCTGCCCCCATCAGACAAGGGCCATTTTTACACATTTTATGACATTAGTTCCAAAATTTCCCATGCTTCATCAATTTGCTTTTGATCGAATTGACCATTGCACATCATCTCAATATATTGACGAGTGTTAGGAGTTAAACCCTCAATAAAAATATCAATGAGACGATATGTTTCAGATTCATGATGAGGACATGCAAAGATAAATTTGTTAAATCTTTCCCAACACTTATAATATGGTTCCATCTTTCCAACACTTATAATAGGGTTCCTTGAGATTTTCTCTGAGCATCATCATCTGCCTTTTTAAAGTGTTGGTCTTATGCTGTGGGAAGAATTTCTTCAAAAATTTAGTCTCTAGGCCTTTCTAGGTGTTGATTGAGCTAGGTGTAAGAGAATGGAGCCAAGTCTTTGCTTTATCTTTCAAATAAAATGGAAATAATTAAAGTTTTATTACATCCGGCACTACAATTTGTAACTGAAGTGTTGAGATATTTATCAAATTCTTTTATGTGCAAGTATACACTTTTAGAGTCAAACCCATGAAACTTGGGTATAAGTTGGATCATGCTGGTTTGATCTCAAATTGACGCGTAATTGGGGGCATCACTATACATGATGTAGTGGTTTGTTGAGCAAGGTTCAAGTAATCACGTAGAGTCCTTGGTGGCTGATTAACCTCCACACCATTGTGGTCCCCATTGTTATTTCCATTCCTGAGTTGGGCATTCTTGTTTCCGGACCCACTCGCCATTGAAGACAATCTTGAACGACTAAAGGGTCTAGGAGATTCTTTCCTTTCTAATCTTTGCACCGATCCTCTTTACCAAATTGGCTAAGAGGGCTTATACTTTCTTTTTGGAATTTTAGGCATTTTTTTAAATGAGAAAACCTAAGTTATGCAAGTAACTAAGTAACTCCCTAGGGTTAAAAAGTTTTCCTAAGTTCTCCAATCTAGTCCTACGAAATCAACTTGGCTAGGTTAGTCACCAGGAAGTGGTAGAAGTTCTCCAATCCAGTCCTACGAAATCAACTTGGCTAGGTTAGTCACCAGGAAGTGGTAGAGTCACAGATGGACCTGTTTGAAGGACCAGTTTCCTGAACAGTCAAGCTATCACATGCTACAGGGGGAAAGGCTTTCTTGGACACTGTGAAGATTAAGGACAGCAATTAGATCACTTTTGGTTTACTTTCTTCCTAACGAAGTTATGACAAGTTGAAAAACAGTAGCTTTTTTTTATTCTAGAAAGTTTTTAAAACTAGCAGTGATGTGAGCTTTCTAACAATCCATGCACTTCTCTATTCCAATTGTAGGCGGTTCATCATTCCATACATGTCCTTCTATTTCTAGAAAGATGCCAAAATTAAACCATACACACAAAGCAATGTAAATAAGGAAAGTTAGAAAAGTTACCTTAAATGGCGCTCACCAGCAACGGCCCCAAAAACATGTTCGTTAACTTCAAGTGTAAAACTGTAATGTAGTAATATCTTGGTAAGTACGGGGTCAAATCTATAGCGAGCTATGTTTAAAATATTTTCAACTTATCACTTACCTAAACAAAATTCTAAAAATATCCTAATTAATATCTAACAAATACATACATTCCTAAAAATAATAATTACAATCACAATTCAAATAAATAATGTAAATCCTAAATCTAAAAGTTCCCAAAAATAAAATTAAATTGACTGCAAAACAAAACACATCTTAGAACTTCCAATAAGAATAAACTAAAATTAAAAACTTGCTAACAATAAAAACTAACCAAAGTTAAGAAAAGATTTATAAATCCTATTCAGGAAAGAAATTTCAACAAATCAAATTAGTAATCACCTAATGCTAAATAAGTTTCTAAATCAACAATACACAATACAATTATATAAACAACTAAACAACACAACTACACACAACAACTTTTTTTAAATTAAGAATGAATTAAAAAATAAATGTAAATTTGAAAAATCAATTTCCTAAAACAAACAAGATGCAAGGATGATGAAGAAAAACAATGTACCCAATGCATGATCATGTAGTCTATTTCTAACATGGTGAAGTGGCACTTGTGATGTATGAACTAGAGGAGCTGGCAAGCAAGATTGAGAAAAAAGATTTCCACTGCTGAATTCATGCAATTTTACAACTGAAATTCATCATTTAAACACAGAAATTCTTATGTATAACTGATATGAAACAAGCCACAATGATTCATCAATCGACCATAATAATATGTCACTGTTTTAGCATCTGTGTTCAGCACTTTTCCATCACAAATTCTTGATCTGAATTTTGAATGTTTCAGGTTTTAAAAAATGCTCAAACATTGAGGACATCCAAGGTAACCGTGTGCAACAAAATTATTTATGAAGAACATAACACACAGCCTGATTTCTAACTATTCAAATAACATTCAAATCTGAATTTCTGTTAGTGCACTCAGACAAGGAAAATTTTCAATTTCAAACTTGTTCGTGGACTATTTCTGAGTTGCTTTTAGCTATATTGTAAATCTAGTTTCAGGCTTTAAAATCTGTTGTAAACATCAAATACTATGAACCTATGCAAACTGTTTTGTGAAAAATATGTCCAATCAGGAACCCCCTTTTTTTTAAACTATTTTATAAATTGTTTTCAAGTCTTACGCCTGAATTTTTTATTCACTTTTATCAACAAACAAAAAAAAAAAAACAAGTGCACAATTTGGCCATTACAAATCCACATTTTTCTCAACTTCTAGACTGTTTTTAACAACTCTAAACACATGAGATTTAGATGTTTAAACTGATTGTTTAAAATTCCCTAACAAACATGATTCTAAAGATTGAAATCTCATGGAAATTTCAGTAGTAAACAATTCTAAAACAAGCTGTGCAAGAACATAAAGTGAGCAGAAATTTTAAATACAGTGTAGAAAGGATAATACAAGTGCAGGAAAAATAAGTAAAGTGCAGGAAATTTAAAAGTGCTGAAATTTAAGATTCAAAAATCCAGTAAAATAAAAAAAATTTGTAGGAAGTCAAAGTTGGTAATAATTGGAAGTCAAAGGTAGTAAACAACTGAAGTCAAAGGCAGTAAACAATTGAAGTCAAAAAGCGGTATATTCACTCAAAATTTTCTCTTAATCTTGGCTAACAATTTCTTAAAGTATGCTCTTATATTTGGGTCATCAATCCAAAAAGAAAAACACAAATCAAGCAATCATGCAACCATAAGAATAAGATGAATATTAAGATGAATATTATTGAACTAGTATGAGAATCCTTTACACAATATGAAAAAAAACTTAAAACAGAAGATTACACATACTATGATGGAAAAGAATTCCCCCTTTTAGTTGATCTTTAAGGTTGGTGGTGTCGCTTTAGGGCTAACCTTCTTGATGACTTGAGATGTGGAGAAAAAAGAAAGAGAGAAATAGAGTGTAGCAATTCTAGAGGTGGGAGGTGGAGTAATTCTTTCATGAAGAATATAAGAAAAGATGCCCTATTTATACTTTTTCAAGTCCTACTCCTTCTCAAACTTTAAAATATTAAAAATAATAAAAAAATTCAAAGAAAATCGGCCCTATACAAGGCTTTGGGTGTGAGATCCACTTTGGGATTTTTTTTTTCTTTTTATTTTTCTTTTCATTCCTTGCTTGCTTTGTTTGCAACTTCCTCTTAGATGATTATTTCTTTTTTTGTATATGCTACCTTGCATTAAGATCTTTAGAGAGATGATTTAGGGATAAGAATCCTCTCCTAGAATCAAAATTGGCCCACATGAGGTGTAGAATTTTTCTCCTTTATCTCTTGCTTTGTCATCTTTCCTTCTTTGAAAAGTACTCCTTGTTGGCTCCATGTTGGCTCCAAACTCAAAGAGATATTTTGAGATCATCATCCTTGATTTTTTTTTTCCTTTATTTTTTCAACTAAAATCTTATTCATAACTCTGTTTGGTCGTGGTTTTCTTGCACATGTTTTTTTTTTCTAAATTCCACTCCTTTTCAAAGAAGAATACCTATATAGCCTTCCTTTTCCATCTTTAATGAGATATTATTTAAATTCTCTTCAAAATCTCTTGAAAATGTTCAAAAAATGAATAGACCCCATCTTAGATGTCTCACATGTGTACCTCACACATGTGCATGCGTGTGTGGGACCATAAAGCCAACATTTGCATTTTTTTTTCTAATTTTATTTCTCTCTTTAATTCTTCTCTCCTCTCTTTTGAAAAGCATTTCCTTGCCTTAATTCTTTTCAAATGGAACCCATATCATCAATTTCTTACAAAAAAATGTGAATTCATGTGAAAAGATAATTTTACCCCTAAGATCACAAATGCATAATGTGGGCCCATCTCTCATAAAATAACAATAAAAATGCACATCATTTTCATGATTATATGTGAATGAACTAATGAAGATTAAAATTAAAATTAATTCATGTGAAAATAAATTTTTACAAAACTTTTCAAAAATAGGCTTTTCAAAAATGGCAGGTTTCATGAATGCATGCAACAAGTGTGATTTTGAAACAAATTATGAAGGAATGCACTACAATGGATTTAAAATACTTGAAACCACTAGATCACACTAATTGAAGCTCTTTAAGTCCTTAAAATGGGTCGAAATGTATATGAAAATATGCATTTTTAAGGACTTATTAGTTGTATGCCGTAAAAGGACGACATTGGATTCCTTACTTGTCACAAAATCTGTAGAATTTGTCATTGTTGAACTAAGGGCCATTGTCATGATGTAGACGTTTAGACACCTCAAAACAGTAAATGATATGAATCTTCAAAAAGCTGAGGACTACATCTATTTTGACTTCTGCAAGAGGCACAGCTTCTGCCAGTTTTAAGAAGTAATACATTGCGGCCAAAATGAACTGATAACAACGTTCTAAGAGCAGATTGATTTTACCAAATATGTTCATCCCCCAAGCCTCAAATGGCCAAAAGGTAGATCTAGGATATAGATATTTAGGCTGTTGATAAATGTTATTGCCATGGATTTGGCATTCATTACATTTCTTTGTAAAATTGACGGCTTCAAACACCATGGTAGGCCAACAGTAGCCTAACCTTCGAATCTGATCATGGAACTTTGGTCCAAAGTTGTGAGCACCGCATAAGCCAGAATGAACTTCTATTAGTACTTGATTTGCTTATTTTGGTGACAAACAATGGAGAAGAGCTCCATCATATGACTTACGGCAGAGAGTCTTCAAAGGCAAATCGAAGTGAAGTTTTAGAGCTCGCCTTTGAATACTAGTTTTGTCCCTAGCATTCTCTAGCAAGACTCCATAGAGAATGTAATCAATGAAAGGATCTCTCCAATCTCTAAATGAGTTTTGGAAAGATAATATCTGATTCTTGATCACATCAAAGCAATCTGCTACCACTTTATGGGTGTCAAATGGAGGTAAATGTCTTCAATTGACTACTTCCAGCACCATTTTATCATTTTCGAGAATTGACATTGATGCTGCTAATCCCATTAGTGCATCTGCCTTGACATTTTAATGTCTTAGAATATGATGAAATTCGATTAACACAAATCTCTCATTGAGTTCACAAGTCTTGTTGAAGAAAGGAATCAAATCTAGTTTCTTCACTTCATATTTAAGATTCATTTGTTTGATTATGAGTTACGAGTCTCAATAGACTCCATGCATATTGATGCCTGACTCGAAGGCTAGTTCGAGACCCATAACCAATGCTGTGTATTCCGTCACATTATTTGAACATGGCTTGCTCAATTAGAATGAGTGAGGGACATAGAATCTTTTGGGCTGCAGAAAATGATTCCAACCCTTAAAACTAGATCTCCTAACTCGTTAGTTCAAGAAGCTCTATAAAAATGCATGATCAAATGTAAACCCAAATCAACGGTGGATTTCCATATTTGTTCAATAAAGAAGACTGGCTCATCTTAGAGATTGTCTTTGAATTCAGAATCTTCTGAAAGTGGATGTTCTTCCAGAAAATCAGCAAGAGCCTGTCCTTTTACTGCCTTTTGCAAGGGTATATCTAATGTCGTATTGAGATAGCAAAATAGACCATTTGTCCAGACGATCACTCAGTGCACCAACTTTTGTCATAAGCATCTTCAATGGGTTGATGTTGGAAACAAGTACACCACATTGGAGAAGATGCAGTGGCATAGTTTTTATGCAATGAACATCAACGCAAGACTTCTTTTTTCCACTAGATGATAGTTATATTCACCACAAGCTAACATCCATGACAAATAATAAAGAGCCATCTCCTAGCCCTCATCATTCTTTTGAACTAATAATGCCCCCAAGGAATGATAAAGAGCTCGAGCATAAAGAATGAAAAGTTTGCCTGGAATCAGAGTTGAAAGAATTGGTAGGTTTGTGAGATACCGTTTGATATCTTACAAGGCATCTTCACATGCTTTGTCCCACACAAATTCAACTCCTTTCTTCATGAGCCTAGAGAATGCTCTGCTCTTCCCAAATATGTTTGAGATGAACCGGTGGATGTAGCAAGTCTACCTTGCAATTCTTTGAGTTCTTTGAGAGTTCTAGGAGAAAGCATTTCCAATATGGCTTTCACTTTAACTAGATCTAGTTCGATGCCACTTTTTTGAACTACGAATCCTAGGAATTTCCTGGAGGAGACTCCAAAAAACCACTTTAGTGGATTCATTTGAAGAATAAATTTTGGTAACCTTTTGAAGACTTTGTGAAGATCAGATAAATGGTCTTACTCTATTTTCTTTTGAGTACCAAATTGTCGACATAACATTTGATAGACGTGTGCTGCATGTCTTTGAAGATTTTCATCATCGCCTCTGACATGTGGCTCCAACATTCTTAAGGCCGAAGGACATGACAATAAAGCAGTATACGCCAAAGGGTGTTTAGAAGGATATGTGCTTCTTATCCTCCTTGTGCATCTTGATTTGATTGTATCCCAAAAACTCATCCATGAATGACATCTTTTAAAATCGGAAAGTGTTATCTATCATGATTTCCAATATAGGTAAGGGGAAATCATCTTTGGGACAGGCATTGTTCAGATATTTGAGATTAATATACACTCGGATTTACCCATTCTTCTTAGTGACTAGCACTATGTTAGCTAATCAATCAAGAAGCCGCTCTTCACGAATGAAGCAAACATCCCTGAGCTTCTGGACCTTTTTTCCTATCTTGTCCATGATTTCTAGCTTTGTCCTTCTTTGCTTTTGCTTTAGAGGTTTATCATCTTCCACTATGTTCAACTTGTGCATGGAAACTTCTGGATCTAGACCTTGCATTTAAAGGTAGGACAAGGATTTTTTTTGGGTACTTAAGTTTATTTTTTGTACTTGGCCGTTAGTTGAAGGTTCGGGAGGAGGTTCTTCCAACTCCATGAAACCTTCTAGGGTTTCATTTGGGGGTTTAAGCCAAGGCCTTATCCCTTTTCATGGATTCAGTTTTTTAAGCTCTTTAGCTTTTATATCAATGGGTGTGCTGAGATGGATTTATTTCTTCATTTAGTATAGGTAACAATATTTAATGGTTTGTGAAATTTTGCCATCATCATCACTTGCCACCTCAGGATGCTGAAAAGCAGCCCATTCAATAGGATCTTGGAAAACAGTAGTCTCTTGAGAGTCTTAAGAGTCATACTCCTTGGTGAAGACCACAGATCTTGCTTTGAAATCTTGATTTAAATTTAGATCATTGATGTAAAAAACGTATCTTAAGCAATGTCATGGCTATTCAATTCTTCATCCCTTCTGGAGATTTTTTTTCATTTTTGGAGTGAAGACGTCGAAAGGGACATGAACTCTATTTGCTTTCATTCCGAGGCCAGTGGGTTTTTTTAGATTATACCCCATGTTCTTCATCATATTGCAGACCACAGGATTATAGATGTCAAGCCTTATCCTCCTATCATTGGTGATTTTGTAGCTAGGATAAGAAGTAGAAGCATCTTCCATTCGATGGAAGACTATTGTCACTCCCCAAACTCAAGAATTGGGGATTGATTGTGGACTTCAAGGCGTAACACACGTAGTCATGACAATTCGTGCCATAACCAGACACGTATGAATTGTCACAAGAGTGATCCCACAAGTACGTGTGAGGAAGATCCATAAACACGTATAAACAAGTACAATTTAATTAAGCGGAAACTTAGAGAATTCACCTATACATATCATAAGCATCAATAAAATATTAACTTCAGTTCATTAATAAAACAAAGTCAGTTAATTATCCTGACTACATGTATAAGACATGAAAAATCCATAAACAATACAAAATATTAAGATGAACCCTAAGCCAATCCATGGCTAAGCTAAGTCAACCTAAACAACCATGTTTCGCGCTGCTGAGGAGGATCAAGAAAAGACATCTTCCTTGTTCCACTTGTTCACATCCTGAGGTAACGCTGGGGTTCCCTCCCGGGGCACGCTGAGTGTCGGACTGGCAACGGGTTCCATACCTGTAACACCATGGTAACCTTGTCAACATGACGGTTAAGCAAATATAAGGATACATGAGCTTAACATGATAAAACAACTGACTTAAAATGACATAATAATTAAAAGAGGGCAATATCGAAATCTAGGCACTTATGCATATGAGTAAGCATGAATAAGAAATCATAAATAATGATTACATCATATCAAATGATAACCACAATGCTATCTCCTTTCTAATAAGAGAGTAAACTGATCCGTGGGAAATCACTAGTGATCAGGCCAGGACCGACTAGCTATCCTAAGAGCGTCAACTCACTTTTCTGATAACTACTGCAGTAGACAACTGATTAAATACTTCCATTCGGTCCCGTGGAACCTTCCATGGGGTATAAGCTAAGTGTTGCGTACTCCAATATCAAAACTAATCTGATACCTATACTTATCGTATACTGATCTGTTTGTACTCATACGGAAATGTAATTCAATCTTGATGAGAAATACCAATCATAGAATCACAACTGAGTAAAATATTGATCATCAATAATGCATACTAATATGAACTATCATATTGAGGTCAAGGTTGCTATCAATATGAATGCAATTAGATTGAGCGGTTATCAAGGATAGTTACTAGCCAACCCTATGCTAGATAATCCGGGTTTCCAAGGTCATTCAATATAGTGTATTCATAAGACGTTCGGTGTTATTGTATTACCATTTTCGGTGTTACCTCATGTATATAAAGGATACTTTATCTTATGCCAACACCCATGACATGACATTAAAAACTAATCAGAGAATCAAGAGGGAAGGAGTGACAGCTCAACACTCTTCCTTCTCCATGTTTAGTTACCGTTGGGCTAGTTTGGTATAGCAAGGATCCCATTTCTATAGTCATAATTGGTCTTAGGATAAACCCATAACCTATAATAAGGGTGGGTGGATACCTCGGTCTCTTTCTAAGGTTAAAGGGTATAACCCTTCACTAGGCTATTCTGTAAACTATAGAAAGTCCATAGTCAAGCATGAAATTCATGTTTGGAACACATTCCTAACATCTAAAGGTTAAACTTCCCCGACCAATCGGGTATGGATCCGACCGTCTCCAGAAGTCAAATTTGACTGGTCGGCCAATCTGCCCAATCGGTCGGACTACTTTGAGAGGCAATTCAACTAATTTGGCTTCAGGACCGACCGAACGGCCCTAAAGCACTCCGCTACGGGTGTGTTCAGTTTCCAACTGGTTACCTCTTCCAATCTACTATTCCACCTACAATCAAACCAACATAAAGGCTTCCATTTCACATTCTTAGGTTCCCTAAATGACCACTATCATTTATTCATCCCAAAATCATTAAAAATTCATGAATCAATTCCATGCATTATCCATTGAGCTATAAAAAGGGTAATTCACAAGAATACATTAAGAATCAAGAAATAAGCCAATACATGTAAAAATAAGGTATCCTTATACTTGCCTTAGGCTTGGTGCTTCACTCAAATCGATTTACCCCTTAGTTAGATGGTGGAGGAGGCTTCACTAATGAAGACTCTAACACATGTATGAAGAAAATGAGAATGTGATGCATGCATGCTAATAGATTGGATCTCTTGACCTTTATTGAACTCAATAACTCAAATGGAGATGGGTTTCCATACCTCAAGTCTTCTATAAGCAAGAGGAAGAAGAAGATGCCTTGGTTTCCAACGATGAGAGCAAGAGGAGTGATGATGAAGGAAGAAGAATCTCAAGCTTGATGCATGCAAGCCTTCTACTATCCAAAAATGGAGGCAAGATGAGGAAGGAAGTGATGGAAGAAGGGAGGAGAAGAAGAGGACTCCTGCTACAGCTGAATACAAGGAGAGAAATGAGAGAGGGATGATAGGTTGAGTGTTTAAATAGGTTGAATTTTCTGGATTTACAAATAAGCCCTGGTAGTTTCTTGGATTTTCAAGTGAAGTCACTTGGGCTTAAATGGGCTAAGATGAGTCCGAATGGAGTTGGGCCAAACACGAAAAATGTCCCATAAGATGAAACTCACCCAATGCAACTAATATAATGCATAAATGATACAAAACGATGAAAATGCAAAAATAAAAAAGGTCCTGGACTACCTAATAAGGTTCGAACCCGACCCAACTACCTATCATGACCCAAACCTTTTGAGATTTGGGCTCAATTAGCCTAATTAAGACAAAGCAAGATTAATTAGGGTAAATCGAGATTAACTCGAGTTTGGACCTTACAACTATCGAGTGATTATGTTGCAAGGATGGAGATATGAGAAGCAAAAACCCCTAAAATCATAAATTTGAGATAGAGTGGGCCACAGAAAAATGGAGGATCCTAGTCCATAATAGAATAAAATATACAGAGGTGTCTACCTTCTCAGCATCTCAGAATCTGACTCAGAATTTGAATCTCTAGCCACTGAGACAACATGCACTAGGCTCCCCCGTTTGGACCTTCCACGTAGACGATAGAGTGTTATTTCAATGGATAAAATAATTTGAGACATTTCATTGAAGGTTTAAAACTCCATTGCTACTGTCAAGCTATGAAGGGCTGGCCTTAAGTCTATCCAGTATAAATGAATCCTTGCTAAGTAGTGTGGACGATTTTCAAATCTTTCAACCTAATGAAGCCATATATTGATATATTTTTAAGTTGACTGACCCCTACGCTGTGACGTCAACACGAGTTGACTGAAAGTAACAGGAGAATCAGCCTTCATTGGTGACACTCTACTAACTGGGGGAGGTACATTATTACTTTCTTGATCAAAATCTAAGTTACCAACTGAAGAAGTCACATTTGTTGGATATGAGAGCCTTCGATGTCTTACAATAGGTAGTTCACCATTCCTCATTGGCACTAAAGTGTACTTAATTGATGGCGTTGCTGAGTTCCAAACAGGTGTTGTATATATAGCCGGATTGCATGTCTTGCTTGTATAAAGAACAATGCCTGCTTGCTTTATCCCGGATGGCTTTATGGACATGACCAAGGGTTGATCTGACTATTTGATTTCAAATTTGACCTTGATCACCAAAGAAGCTTTGACCGTCAATTTCTTTGTAGACTCCAACTTTTTAGCGGGCTCAAATCTTTTAGCGAACCCTAGATAGGTTTCTTTTCCATTGAGATGGTGAAGGTTCTGCCAAATCCTCATCCACAAGAGAATTGATTATGTCTGGCTTAGACTTTTCAAGTCTTTCCTGATACATAGTTGCGTCGGTGAAGTAAATCACTTTGTCTTTGAATGGATTTTCATCTGTAAAGAAACGATGCACTTTGCCCTTATTGTCAATGTATTTGAGACATTGATAGAGAGTGGAAGGTACTATGGAGTAGTCATGTGGCTATCTCCTCCCTAAGAGGATGTTGTAACAAAGACGTGTCTTTACCACATGCAAAGTGGCCTCTAAAGTTAGATCACCTAACTAGAGCCGAATTCGAATTTTGCCAATCGGATCTTAGACTTCTCCATCATAGCCTACGATCAAAGTTTTGATAGTAGATAACTTGCTCACCAAAATGCCAAGTTCTTAACGAGCTGTGCTAGTGATGAGATTCAGAGCCAATACTAGGTCAACTTGATCTCTTTGAACTAGTATGTCCTTGATGTAGGCCATGAAGTAGAGTGGCCTTGTGTGCTTAATGTTGCCTAAGAGGAGATCATCTTTGGTAAAGGAAATGGTGGCCTTGGAAGCATTGTGAATGGAAAGGCATTCCATACATTGCTTCTGGTGCCTTTTAAACTTTACTTTAAGATAATTCTTCTCTATCTAATGGACTCGCACCACATGTGTTTGATTATGGGAATTTAAAGCCTGTAGAGCTTATATGAAATTGTTACAAGTCTACCCTGACATCTATAGAAGATCAAAAATATGAAGTCGTATAGGTATGTACTTAAGGTGTTCAACAACATCATATGTGAATGGCTCTAATAGCATTAGTATTTGCATCTGAAAAAGTTACATTTATATTTGGATTATTCCCCAAAGGATTTACATAAAAAGAAGAAGAAGGTTTGTCATAGTTGACTCTATAGTTACGACCAAAACGAGTGCCGTCATTAACTATGTTGTTTCGATCAGCCTCTTGACAAGTATCTCTTCTTATGGCAATGACTTCTTCAATTCAGCAAAGAGCTGGCTGACTTCCTCCAAGCCTACCTCTTGATTTGCATTGTCAGAAATGGCTTGAGATGTTTGGGGTTCATTAACAGAAGTGCTAATGACAGCCAAAGTAGGTGCCAACGGCATTTCTTCTTCTGAATCAGGGAGATTATCCTGAACTTGGAAAAGTTATTGAGGTACAACAAGACTCCGACGCTGGGTTCATTATGTTCCTCTTGTGACTCGGCTCACCATTTATTTTGGATTTAATAGGTTGACTACTTGCTTCAAAGTCTAGCTTCGAAGAAGTTGGCTCAACACTTGGTTCAGGAGAACTATTTGGCATAGAGGTCACCACTTGAAAACTAGAAGACGTTGTTCACTGTTTTATTGAATTGGATTCAATTAAGGGCAAAGGATCCGAATGAATCTTTGGAGGTAATGCAAAATGAGGAGGATCACTCGACCAACCACTTGCACTTTGTCTGAGCAAATTGTAAAGAGCCATTGACAATGTGTTGAGACCATGTTTAATGATAAGAGTACCTATTTCAAGATCGAAACTTTGTTCAAAACTCTCATCCTTCTCAGAGGGGTATTCATCAGCAAAGTAGTCATCATTCCACTGATCAACTTCGAAGTCAAAGTAGTCTGACCAATCTTCTTCAACACCTGAATTAGGAGGCGTACTATCCCATGACATTTTATTGCAACTGGATATCGGTGGTTCTTCCTTATCCTTTGGAATTGGAATGATGAAGTCAGCCAAAGTAAAATGACCTCTGACCAACTTGGAAGGTTCTTTTGAAGCAGAAGCTTTAATCTCCTTTCCTTTCTTCCTTTACTTAATAAAGCGGTTCTAGGCAACTTTTTGTAAATTCTTGAGTTGCCTTTTAACTTTCCTTCTTTATGCATGTGTGGGTTTGGTTTTAACCTTTTCCAGGCTTATCATTTACTAGGTCTAGGTGGATGCACATTTCTTCTCCTGAAGAGGTCTTAACTGGTATCAAACCTTGTTTGTCAATGCATTGCATTAATAACACGAAATTCAACTGTCATTGGTTTTGGTGGAGCAGATATAACAACAAGTCCAAACTATCCAAAGCTGATCATATTGACTAAAGCAAGATCATATTTTTGATCGAAGGTTATCACTCCATTCTTCTATATCTCATTGACTTTTTCTTTTATAATAAAGCAGTCCTTAAGAGGGTGTGATACCATCTGATGGTATGCACAATAATTAGGATCATTAATGCGATCCACTTGTTCAGGTTTCTTTACTGGTAAAGGTTCAATCTTGTCCATCAAAAACAGGAAAATCACTTCAATTTCTCTATCAAAGGGATACTTAGTTTTCTTCCTTATATTTCTCTTTCTTGGTTTGATCATTCTTTGAGTTTTGAGGCTTTTGAGGAGGTCTGGAGGTTGGCACATTGAAGACCTCTTGTTTCTTCTTTTATTTTGGAGCAGACGATGAAGATGACTCTGTTTTTTTAGAGCTTGCCTTCTTTTGACTTATTTCCCTAATAGGCAATTCTTCATCAGTAGCCACATCAACCAATTGGGGCAAAGACTTAGTTTTGTAATTAAGTATAATAGCCTTAACCTCTGGTCGCAAATTATGTTTGCACAATTCGATCGTTGCCCTTTAAGATGGTTGTTCAATGCATCTGTATGATAATACTCTCCATCTGTTGATAAAAGATTGTGCAGATTCATTATCCCTTTGCCTTGTATTGTTGAGCATGGCAAAAATTTGATAGTCTAATCCTCTTAAAAGTGAAGTAAGAACTTTTCTTCCGTGATCGACCAGGTCATGAAAGAGAGTTTTGGTAACTGCTTGTACCAATCAAAGGTAACTCCTTTTAGTGTGCCGACAAACAGCCTTATCTTTAGTGCATCCAGTTCTAGAAAACTTTAGAGAAGTGAATTGAAATGCATGATGTGTTCATAAGCTAATCCTTCCCCAGATATGGCTAGAAAGTTGAAAGCTTATAATCTTGTGGAAATATAGCAAGATCAAACTTTGGAGGGTACTTTGGTGTGATACCCTTTTTTCTTCAAATTCCTTGTAGGTTACATGTTTCTCAAGATCTATGTGAAGACCCAGAATTGACGAACGGTCACCAATAAAAGCCACAACCGCTCTCTTGTCTATCGGGGATTGATTTGAGCCATGAGCAAATCAATCTTAGTTGCATTCCTCCTAATCATTGCTTGTTCTCTTCTATCAACAAAAAGAGGATTCGTTTGATCAACTGAACCACCTAGCCTATCTGTTAAGGTTTTCAATTAGGCAATTACGTGGTTCATCTTAGCTCCTTATTGTTTGACAACATGACTGACATTGTTTTTTTCATTTTCGCCAACATTTTCTTCGTCAGCATCTTTATTCCCAATAGCTTCATCATTGCCATCTTTACTAGTTCCACTCCCCTCAACCATGAACCCAGTATACTAATGGGGGTAGGACAATGCCAATGCCTGAAGGGTAGACAAGCTATCCTATGTATCTAAGATCGTGACAAGATTGTCTTTAGAATCAGTCTAAACATAGCCTTCAAATGTTCGGCTTGAATGAAAGTTTGAATTGGACTCATGTGATTAAGTTTGAACCATACTTCATGTGACTCTTTGAGCAAAACCTGGCTTGACCGTATAAGACGAGGTCAAGTCAAGATCGTCTTCTTTGACCACCCACTTCTGAGTGATCTTGAGCTGTGACAGCTGTCGAGTTCGCTCCCTATGGCGAGCCAAGGCTTTCCTCTTAATTTGATCAGCCATTCTAGCTACTACAGCCATTCTAGCTACTAGGGTTTGATCTTTGAACCTGGCCACCAATGGCCTTGAAATTCCAGCAACTTGCTCCGAATCCATTGGATCAAAAGTAGGGAATGAAAGGATGTTAGCGACACCTCTTTTATTCTTTTCCTTTTGCTCCTTTTGTTGAAGCAAATCTTTAAAGTGAGCAAGTTCGGTTGCATTGTTAATGACCAATCGCTTAGCTTTCGTCTAATGCTCCACAGCATGTAATGTGCACTAAGGTGAAGATGGCGGAGTAAATGCTACAATGATACAAGGTAGACACCGTCTGCCGAACCTTCACCCCTCCTTATGAGTTAGAGGGTATAAGGTATTTTCTTCTAGTGAGGCCAAGGGAATGTTCTCAGCCTTGTTGGGTTTTGAAATACGTGGTTAAGGTGACCACATGCTACATCCAAGAATGAAGACATCTTTCTAAACCATCTTGAGAGTAAGAAACTGGCGAAGATCCTCTGGTGCTTAAGCACGTGATTTTTGATGACCCGCTGCTTAGGTCGAGCTGATGGTGACTTTGGGCCCTGGGCAGCAATGGGAAACAGCTTGCTAGGAGCCATTGGCTTACGATCTATGAATCGGGCCTATCTTAACCCCAGACGATGTTTAATGATGTGAAGGCTACTACCTTCTAACTGCATCTTGAGTTTGAGTTCCTCCCGAACCATGGTAGAAATCACAAATAGGTTCTTAGCATATTTGGAAACCCAAGTTTAGGAACTTTGGTCTTTGGATAAGCTCCAAGGTCACTGATGACCCATTCAGATAAAAAGAAGTAGCGTTCAAATCAAAAGAAGCAGTCGAGCCTACTAGAGTAAATAGCCTCTGAAAGACTATGACCCTCAATGAAGGAGTAGCAAGGTTAGTCCGAGTTCGATGTGGTGCTCTTGCAAATGGACCATGTTGGGTCTTGGAGAATTCAAAAATCGTCAATTCCTATAAGAAACTTTGGCCTTGAACGAGGTGCTCATCAAGGTTTCCGACCCGTCTGGTTGCCGTTTCCCATTTTGGATCTCCAATAGGCTATTTTTGAGCCTGAGTGTGCAAAATCCAAAGTTTTTTTGGCTGATTCACTAACCGGGAGTCCAATTCAAATAACTTCAGTTCTTATAAATTACTTTGGCCTCGTGCGAGGTGCTCGTGGTCATTTTCAAGCCACTCGATGGCCGTTCCCCGTTTTGGACCTCTAGCGGCCTATTTTCGAGCCTAAGTATTAAAAATACTACATTTTTCTGTCCAAGTCACTAACTGAGAGTCCATTTAAAAAGCCTTCAATTCCTATAGGTTACTTTGGCCTCAGGCGAGCTACTCGTAGTGGTTTCTAGGCTGTCCAGTGGCTGTTTCCCATTTGTATCTCTAATGACTTATTTTCAATTCTAAGTGTGGAAAATCCTACATTTTTTTGTTAAATTTTTTAGAGAATATTATATGATAAGTCTTTAAAATGCATATTTTCATATATATTTTGGATCATTTTAAGAACTTATTAAGTCAAAAGAGCCTCATTTAGTGTGATTTAGTGGTTTCAAGCATTTTAAATTCATTTTAATATTTTTCTGCATAATTTCTTAAAAATCACATTTTTTGCTTTCATTCATAAAACCTGTCATATTTAAAAAATCTATTTTTAGAAATTTTTATGAAAATTTATATTCTTATGAAATAAATTAAATTTTAATCATCATTACTTCCTTCACATAAAATCATAAAAAATAGTATACATTGTCATTGTCATTTCATGAGAGATGAGACTACAGCCATGCATTTGTGATATTAGGGTTAAAATTTTCTTTTCACATGAATTCACTATTTTGTAAGAAATTGATGATGTGGGTCCCATTTTCAAAGAATTGAGGCAAAGAAATTATTTTCACAAGAAAGAAAAGAAGAATTGAAGAGAGAAAAGAAATTAGAAGAAAATTTTACAAAGTTGACTTCATAGTCCCAGACACATGCATATGTATGGGGTACACATGTGGAACATTTAAGATGGGGTCCATTTATTTGTTGCACATTTTCAAGATATTTTCAAGAGAATTTGAAAAATATCTCATCAAAATGAAGAATGAAAGCCACATAAGAGTTCTTCTTTGAGAATGAGAAGATTTGAAGGAAATAAAATAGGCATGAAAGATCCATGCTCAAAGGAGGATTTTGGATCAGATTTGTGTGCCTAAAGAGAAGAAAAAATCAAGGAAAACTTGTTTCAAAAGATCTCTTTGAGTTTGGAGCAATTAAGAAGTACCATCCAAGGAAGGAAAGTTAACAAAGCAAGAGATAAAAAAAGAAAGTTCTACAGCTCATGTGGGCCAAGTTTGATTCTAAAAGAGGATTTTTATCCCTAACTTATCTCTTAAGAGACCTCAATGCAGGGTAGCAAAGACAAAGAAAGAAAGAAGAAGCAAAGAAGGACTATCAAATAAAAAAGAAAAGAAAAAAAAAATCTAGCCATGGAATTCACACCCAAAGCCTTGTATGGAGCCCATATTTTTTTTCAATTTTAATTAAATCAAGTTTGAGAAGGAGTAGGACTTGAAAAAGTATAAATGAGACACCCTTTTAGCATTCCAAAGCATGGAAGAAGAGACATCCTCTCTCTAACTCATTCCCTCCACTCTCCATATCTTTCTACTTCATAATTTCTCTATTCGAGAAGGCTTTCTCCAACTTGAAGCTTCCAATAGAAGAGGATCTTTCATCTTAGATCATGTAATGTTTTTTCTTTATTATCTATCTTTATATAAAAAACATTCATATCTAGTAGAAGTGTGTGTTTTCGTCTCCTTTATTTACTTCTTTTTACTTCTTTGATAATGAATGCTTGATGTTTGTTTTTAACCGTGTTGCTCTTAGATTGACAACCCAAATAAGCTTAAGAACATGATTTAAGCAAACATAATCTAGGATAAAAGAATAATTTAGGAAAAGAAAAAAAATCATATACTTCCACACATTTAAATTTCTTGTTTCCCACACATTTAAGTTTCCTGTTTTCCACACATTTAAATTACTATCTCACCACATATTTAAATTCCTGCAATTTTTTATTTATTTTGATGCTCTTTGTGTTTTAATGTTTTTCTTTATACTTAGTTTAATATCTGAAAGTTTTGTCATAACATGCATCACTTATAAGTTTCTTAACATGAATAAGGTATCAAAATAACTAAGTTTCATAATTATTTGACTGAAGTTAAAATTCAGATCTGATGATTTCTTTTGGATGACTAACATCAGCTTTTGTTGAAAACAATTTCTGTTAATACTGTGAAAATTATATGTTTGGTTCACATTTTGTTGTTGGTTCAATTGTAATATCTAAAAAGTATTAAAACACATGATTTGGAGAAGGAGTTTGAACATGTTTTAGATCCAAAATCTGAGTTACAGCACTTACAATTTTGAAATTCTATAACATTGTATTGGTGCCTACACATGTTAAGTTCCCATGCGTTCATGCATTATTTAAATTGGAAAGTTCATGGACTAAAAATATTGCTAGAAGCACCTTTAAAAAAATAAAATTTCATCTCAATTATGCTAAAAGAAACTTCAGTTTCAGACATAAAAACAATCCAAGAACATCTCACCTTTGTTGTAAAAATTTGCACTTAAAGTTTTTGTAACTAGTTCATTCATTCATGCATATTTTCTTTGTTTTTCAATCTTTTTCTTTGCTGTTTTTTTTTATTAAATTTATGCATTCATTAAGTGTGTTCTTCAGCTGTTAAATTTAGATTAGGTTTGCATTAGGTTAGATTTACATTTTTGTTAACTTTTACATATCATTTAAATTTCTACATTTTTTTTTCATGGCATGCATTGTTTTGCATTGTTGATTAGTTTTATTTTCTTTTAACTTTCTAATTTTAGTTTTTACTTTATTTGAAGTTCTAACCTGTGTTATCTTGTAGTAACTTAGTTTTTTTTTTTTAGGAAGTTTTAGATTTAGGAATTTTAGTTTTAATAAGTTTCTTTTATTTTAATTAATTTAATTTTGGAAGTAGAAATGATGGTTGTAATTTTTAGCTTTTAAGCTAGTTTTAGATTTTTATTTAAGGCAACAAGGAGTTGAAAACTTCTTTGACACATTGCTCCCTGTGGATCAATCTGGTCTCACCAGTTTTATTACTACATCACGGTTCTGCACTTGGAACTCACAATCATTATACTAAGTAAGAAGTCGCATTATGATCACTAGAGGTTGTGCTATCACCAACAGAACCGGTCCCTCTACAAAAGCCCAAATAGATCGCAAGATCTATCCCTGCCTAAGCTACTAACTACTGCACTAAGGACTCAAGTGCAGCCTGCCTCATGTCCTGCTCAGCTTGCCTGCTAACTTACTGAACTAGCTGCTCCTACAAGGCAATCACCTCAAGATCAGGCACCAGAGATTATGTGGAAAATGAATAGGTCCTCATGTAGATCCCATACCCATTCAAGTATCCCAACCTCTTCCCTAGCACATCAACAACAATCTGTTCCTCAATTATTGGAGTTGTGACAAAGGATTGCGACTGCTCCTCAATCCGCTACACCAAGTCCTTCCCGCCATTTAAATCGATAAGGGATTTAAAAAGCTCTTGTGGCACTATTTATCAAAATTGATGTATGTATACTTACATGTCTTTTTCGAGTTGCCTCATTTATCCACTCATCATTCTTTTGCCTTCAGTAGGTGTCATGGAAGAACAGAGTAAAAGGAGGTGCCTAGCCGGCATTATGTGCCCTTTGTCATTTGATAAGATTTTGTATTAGATATGAGTCTATATATATATTGATAATTGAAAAAGCTAGCAATGTTTTTCAAATGAATATACTTAGTACCATTACTAACATTCTCGACGCAATGTATCTAGAACCGCTAGTATGATTGTATGGCAATTTGGCTTGAATCTCTTGAGCTTTTTCTGACTTCGCCTACATAGAAAATAAAAACAATTGATTGTCAAAACAAATCATAACTAATAGAATAACATTGGAATATAATTGATTGATTTAGATAACAACCCAACGTTACCTTCCATTCTGGTAATTCCCAACAATCCGTGGTCATCATGTGTCAGTCAGCCTCATCACAACCCTCTGCTGGATTGTCCTTCGGGTTGTGCACCCCTGCTCCAAAAACTCTAGATAGTGACTATGAAGCTCGTACTTTCAATTCCTGTATAAAATCCCGCACTGGTAGTCAATGTCAACCCTAAGCGGCATATCACCCTTGTAATCTCTGATATCAAATGCAATTAGGGAGAGCCATATAAAGATTAGTAGTAACAAAATAAAATATAAGATGAGGTCAATGTAAGGATGCTTTAAAGTAACTAATAGATGATCGTCTTAAAAGAATAGTAACTAATCAGATATCGTAATGAGCACAAATATGATTAGTTCGGTTGATATTTCTCATTTCAGTTCACCCGAACTAAAGTAATGACAGCAAGCTTGACCCCACTATCAAACTTTTTCCTGCCATGGGGTCGAACTGGTATGATCTCTTTAATGGCTAACCCAAGATGGTTCACTAGTGATGGGGCATGTTCCCCCTCTGACCTATGGCTCGAGGTGGGGATCAAAAATGAAATGGAATAACCAAGCTGTCTCCTTAGCTTCAGTGCCTTCTTCCCTCGTGTGAGGCCCCATACACAGTTCGGAACCTCCGATAATGCCGTTAAGATCATAGTGCTAAATGAGTTAGTAAACACAAATCATTAAAGCAAGGTGAGTTTAATAGTCGAAAAGGTCATATTTTCTCACCTATGCTGCTACCAACTATATGAGGACTCGGCGGAGGCTATATCGACAGTGAATGTATTAGCGGAGGTTGTATCAAGTGAAACTGCTATAATCCGAGCATGTCTAACCCTTTTTTCCCGAGGCATATCTGTAACCTGGCTTAGAGCAAAATAATGAGGAAAATAAATAATTATTAGCAAAATCAATAATAGACAAGTGAATGTCACATATTTAGATTTACTAGAAATGGAAATTTAAAAAATCATTTAAGCATGAGTATCACTACCAAAACTAACTTTTTAAAGCGCATGTTATGGGCATTCACACAAAGATTACCTCATCCAATGGAGACCCAGATGTCTTGTCATCCACATCATCACGAACTGTCGATTGGAGCCTTAGAGATGCAAGTTTATCTATGTCCTGCTTAATTGTCATTTTTCTCTTTAATAAATAATTCGATGCTTGCACTTGATAGGACAACTCCCTTGGTTTGACCCACTTTCTGCCTCCATTTGGCATCTTTTGCAACTCTAATATATATATAAATTGAAATAGGATGTCCACAATCTCTCTCCAGATTGGAATCGTAAGCTGTCAACAAATTTGCAATGAAGACTCATTTGCAACAATAAGATGCAAGAGGCATGCAAAATGATGAGAATACACTATACAGTCCCTTTTATGGTTATCTCTTTAATATTTCAACAAAGACTCTATTACCCTTTCAGTTGGTTAGTTATCCAAAAATCTATATGGATTATAATTTGGTATGGTGTCTGAGCACACTCTTCTCCGATCCTCTATATACACGTGTCACCTTTTTTTTTTTTTTTTGGGCTACCAGTTACCATAGACTTAAGTAAAATAAATGAATTTCTAACATAATGGTCTATAAAGCTTAATGAAACAAATACAAAAGCAAAACCCAGAAAAAAATCACAAAAAAAAAAAAACAAAAAACAAAAAAACAAAACAAAAGAAGTCAGTTACGAAAACCTACATGGCTACATGCAGGGGTGTTCCTTGCAGGGTTCAGCCAAACAACAATACCCATACTGAAGTTCAAAGCAAGAGAGGCATCTATTTATTATGTATTTGCTGCATTCCATACCAACTGCCAACAACAAAAGGAAAAGAGTGTTTCATTGGGTGGTAGTACCCGTCACCTTTTTTTTACTGGGAAAATACTAGCACCTCTTTGGACCAAACTTTCTAAGTTGGTATAATGTTCTATCAGAGTCCATTCATGAATCATGTCACATGTACATCTTGTAAGCTCTAGTAACCATTTTTGTTTCTTTAGCCAGAACTAACACAAGTGACTATAAGAGGAAATCCAATCCATGTGGTTGTGTAAATAGGATATGAATTTTATCAGCCATAAAATGATGTTGCCATTAAGCAAAGAACTTGGTCTAGGGTCCAAGCCTTTGAAAAGAAGACCTATAATATGAATCCTGGAAGCAATTCTTCACTAGGGAAATAATCAAAATATGATGTAATATACTAAGAAAGACCAAGTCCAAGGGCATGTGAATACACTCCTTTTTTTTCGTTTTCTTCCTTCGTGCTCTTCATGGCATGTAGGACGTTATTGTTGGATATTCATGATGCGATCTTTCACATTTTACTTTAGTAATGTCATGAATCAACCAAAGAACTGATGGGAAAGTGAAGTTTTCTTTTATTAATTTTAAACATCTATGTAATTAAGACATTACTTCCATGTACATATTATAGCTGCACGAAAAATACAGAAACCAAAGCTAAAAGCCATGGACCCAACTCAAATAAAGTTAAATTGCACCAGCTAGCATTGTTCTCCGTCTGTGGTCCGACAAAGTGCCACAGAATCACTTCCAATATAGAGAAAAGCATCCCCTACACAAGAAATAAAACCCCATACTAACTCACCAAGATACTTGCCTTTGTCCACTCTTCTTCCCCACCTCTTCTTCTTCTTCTTCCTTGGCTCCCACTTACCATCTCTAGACAATAGAAATGGTCTTTTGAACACAGCCCCACACCCCCCACCCCCCCCCCCCCCCCCCCCCCCCCCGGGTGACTCTAAAAGAGGGAGGGGATCTAGAAGACAGTGAGGAAGAAGATGGGAGGTGGGTGTTTGAGGGCCTTGTTTTGGGTAGTTGCAATCATGCTTTACATGATGTTTCTGTTTGTTGAGATTCTAGGCAGTGGATCAACAACACTTCCTGCTCCTAGGATGAGTACCGCAAGAACAACTAAGGGAAGCTTCAAGTATTTGGAGGCGATGGAAAGAGATGTGCCAGCTGTTCATCCAGATATGGCTCCCAACAACATGAGCAAGAGAAGAGTTCCTAATGGGCCTGACCCCATTTACAACAGGTACACAGGCATGATAGCTATGAATAACCACTTTATGATGGTAGCTCAAATTTACTTGGAAACTAGAAAATGGGAAAATTCGAGGAGTGCAGGTGTATAAGATGTATTATTTTCGAACTATGAGATGAGTTACATACTGATTAGACTTCAGAAGTATGTCAAATGGTTTATAAAGTTCATTGTTACATCATGCTTTGTTAAGAGTCCAAATTGGCATGGCTTTTGTGAAATTTGGTCACATTTTTTGCCAAATATTATTATGTTGTCCTTGAGTGAAACCAAAACACCAGTAGTTATAGTAGTAGGATAGAGCTGCTTCCTCTATTTTCAAAATTATGGAAGGTTCCCCAATCCCCATTCTCTTGATTCCATGTAGCAAATTAAAAGATCCATTTATTTTCCATCCTCAAAATGAATAATTTTGATATAATTAGTACATATATAATAAGCCATATTCCACTTTTTCCATTCATGGCAAGAAGCCAGGCAGATATTCAGAAGAAAAGCTGTTGTTTGGCTATTCCATTTTGATGTGCACTAAACATACATCTTTGAGAATTTGACAGCAGCAGCAGCAACTAACAACAATGAAAGAGCAAAGCCAGTTCAAAATGAAAACCTTGCCTTTCATTCTCTCCCTCTATTTCTTATACTATCTCTGTATAATAAATGAATGAACACTAACCAATTATTACAGTTAAGAAACACACACACACACACTCACAAAAGGCCAAAACCCCTCTTCCTGGGGTCGAACAAGAATGAGTGGCAGTGGCAATGTGGGCTCTTATCCTTGGAAGCACATGAATGGAGACCACATGCTTGGAGGGAGGTGGGTGGAGCAGCCAAATTCTAGGCGGCTTCGCTACCACACCCACCACCACTATGGCCAAGCCGCCGAAGCAGACGGCGCAAACCCTCCCACCCCCTGCTCTCTCTCTCTCTCTCTCTCTCTCTCTCTCTCTTACAGCATTTGCATCAAGAATCCGACTCCTACTCACAAGAATAGGGCATATGCCAGAGTATACGAGGTCGTCTCCATCATCTAATTACTTCATGACAAACACACAAGAAAACTGATTTCTAGCAAAAAAAAGGAGGGCGCAAAAATTACCTCAGCAGAGGTTGGGATGCGAGCGAGAAAGCAGGGCAAAGGAAGAGAGAGGGAGGGGAGGCGGCGACTCCGGCGCTGATTCCGGTGTTCAGGTGCGGTGATTTGTCGGCACATAAGAATCCGGCGACGGGCATTGCTGAGCTTGTCGCTGCACGTGGAGAACAAGGCGGACGGGATCAAGCTGCTGATTTGCGCGCTCAAGGAGAACGCTGCGTGCAGCGGCCGAGGGGATCAGAGGTGGGGACTGCGCACGGTGGCGAAGGGGATCAAAGGTGGGGACTGCGCGCGGCGGTGAAGGAGATCAGAGGTGGGGATTGCGTGCGGCAGCGAAGGAGATCGGAGGTGGGGCTGCGTGCGACGGCGAGGACCGAACTGTGTGCGGGAGAGGGAGGGAGGGAGGGAGGGAGATCAAAGGATTTGGGGATTTTGTTTTTCGACGGTGGGAGATTAGAGGATTTGGAAAAACAATCCCTCTCGCGCCAAGAGTAAAGAAATGTTTTAACCCTTTACCGACGTATATTAATTTACGTCGTAAAAAATATAGTATTTACCGATGTATATTAATTCACATCGGTAAAAATGCCTAACGTCAGCCATTAACTGGATTTCACCAACGACATTTATTGCACTGGGGAATAAGCCTATCTTAAGTATCTGGATTTCAACGTTATATAAAAACGTCAGGGAAAATCTGACCATTACCGACGAACATTTAAAAACGTTGCCAAAAAACCTCACCAAAAGTGCATCTTCTTGCAGTGATGCAGCGGATGGAATGATGTAATAGGGTGACGAAGGCTCGAGTGTCGCTAACTACTCTTAATTCTCTTTTCCACCGCATGCTCTAATGCACTAATTGTAATGCACTTAATGCACTAATTGTTATGCACTCATTGCGAATGTCGCTAATGGCCCTGTTTTTTTTTTCTCCTTTTTTTAAGCTCTATTCCACTAATTGTAATGCACTCATACGATGCCATGAGCCCTCACACACGCACACGGGCAATGAAAAAGTAATGGTCGTAAAGTGGGCACATTTCCACTACATATGATGAAGAGAGTGGACCACGTTTCACGACACTCACCATGTATGAAGGCAGTGATTTGCATTGGTGTTAGGATATAAGCTGGATTCAAAGCATATGATGAAGTCTACCGTTAAAAGGGCCACATCTCACAATGTTTGAAGGCGGTGATTTGCATTGGTGTTAGGATATGAGCTGGATTCAAAGCATGTGATGAAGTCCACCACTAAATTGGGCACATCTCACCATGTTTTACACTTGTTATAGATCAAGGGAAAAAGAATTGAGAGTTGCTAGCGGCTCTCCATATTATTGAATAGATAAGAACCACCAGCGGCGCTCACTTATTATACATATTAATGAATAGATAAGAACTGTTGGCGATCCTTTTCAAAACATTTTTTCTAAACTAAAAAGGACCCCGGAGGATCTATGTGGTGTGGTTAGAACTACTAGGTACAATACAGTGTAAGTGCCGTCTGAGGGGAATTTTCACGTGAAATCCTCTTTATTTTATGAGGAAAATTATAGAGAAGTATATTTCAAAAAGTTGAGGAATGTGATAATTATCGTATGAAAGCTTACAATATCATATACACAAAACTTGCCCCAAAACTTTCAAGAAAGAGATAATTAGCAAAACTGTTCTTACAGAAAAGGACATCCTGCAAGAGACAATTTTACCCTCAAAACTTACGATATCATATAGATGCAGGATATCAAATGATTGAATATCCCAAATAAAGAGAAAATTATCCCAGATGTAGGATAATGCATGAAATCCAAGAAAATCCCACCCCCTTCGTTTCTAACAAAGAGAGGAAAAATATTGTCTATTTCTTCTAATAAACAAAGAAGATAAACCATTGGGTCAAAACCCCTTTTACTAACGTCTTCTTCCTTCCTCTCATTTTTCTCCTTTTTCATCTTATCATCTTCCTTCTAAGATCATAGGAATAGATTGTTCTAGTAAGTACTGCTTCTTCATTGATAGAAAATAGTATAAGAAAAGCACTAACTCAAAAATCCAAAAAAAGAAGAAAGATGAAGATAAAACAGAGTTTCGTGGTGAATATGCATTTTGGGTTTGGGTAGAAAGGGTAGAACGTTCGATATCATGTTGTCTGATATCCTATGTATCTAGTTCGATATCGCGTTGTTTGATTTCCTATCTATCTAGTCGATATCTTATAGTTATAAGATATTGCAAGTTTTAAAGGTAAAATCATCAATCTCAAGATGTACTTTCCTGTACAAAAAGTTGTATGGTAATTATCTTTTTGTTGACAGTTTTGGGGTAAATTTCAGCTATATAGTCATCCATACAGTAATTATCCTTTAAGGAATTAATGCCTTAAAATATATTTATATTTCATGGATTTATTGAAAAACTTTCCTTAAACTTGCTCGAGATCATAAAGGCCCTCAAATTTTAATATAAGCCATATAGGCCCTCCCGCCACTTTTTTCTTTTTTTTTTTTTTTTTGCACTTTTGCACCGAGCAGCGATAATGTTGCTCACTTGTATACATAACCATTGATAGCAGTACTACTCATATCTTCTTCTTTTTCTTCCTCCTCCTCTTAAATCCTATGAATCTAGATTGAAACATAGGCAATTGCTAGTCAATTTAGAAGGTGAAAGATGTTGGAGGCAGCCACCAGGATCCTTAGATATTGCATATAGATTATTACGAAAATAACTTTAGATGATGATGATCCAAGAACCAAACTTGTGAGATCTCTTTGATTTGATTTCGATCTTACAGTAACTTAAAAATCTCAAGACCTTCTACTATATTTCTCTATGCTCGAACTCGCAATGGGGAGTGGGCCTCTTCTGTAAATTCTCTTTGCTCTAAAAATCGAAATTTCTCTTTCATGTATATCCTAGAGAGCAATAGCGCATATTTATAAGCTACAATATGGACCTTAAGAAGGAAACAAGGAATAGGCTTCTTATTAAAATAAGAAACCGTAATTTGACCCAAAATAGAATTCTAGTTCCATAAATTACAATTCAGTCCACTAAAGAATTATAATTAAACTCCTATCCTTATTCTCAAAATTATATTTCAAGCTTCTTCTTTTTGAATGCTTATTAATCTCCCCATGTTAAGATTTAAGATAACCATCGATTAAATAATTACTGATATCTATATTTAATCGATTTCTTTGTAATTTCCTTAGAACTTTATACTTAACTTATTTGATATATCGGACATAAAGTCTATCTGCAAGGTTTAACATAATCAAGACTTATAAGCTTCATCAAGGGGATATTATCAATCCCTATTATAGGACATGGATTCCATCAATATACTAATATCCACCATACACGTAGTGTAGTTATCCAATTTACTGAAATTATTGACTCATAAAAGATCACACTCCATTGTAGATCAAAATGCCAAACACTAAATGTATGTATCTATTATTTATATCGGGATTAAGAGTACAAGCACTCATAATAACCATTTGGATGTTAATCGCCTTATATAGTCAGTATAAAGACAATAAACCTACAAGCGGTCCTGTTCAATATACACAAAGCGTACTAGTATAACGAGTCGAAATTATACCGTTTCCCATAGCCAAGACAAGCCTGTTAAAATATCATACTACAATTGTACTGATGGTGTGTCCAACTCTATCTAAATTGTGAACAACAGTAACTTATATTCAATAAGAACCGACAAATAAGTATTTCGTGTGTAAGTTGAATTCTATGCACCAACTTGTCTACTTTATAAAATAAAAGACACGCACATGTATAATAAATAACAATGCAACCATTTGCCCATACAAATTCTCATTAAAATGAAAAGACAAACTTTACTAATAAACAAATTAGTCAAAGACAAATACATAAAAGTATGCTTTTAGTATAAATTTCCAACAAAGAAAAAGATGGAGATAGACATCTTCTACAAAAGCAACCCTTCCTCAATGTGTTTTTTTCTCCAGGACAGTTATTATGGTGAATTTGCTTTCTCTTTCTTAGTAGACAATCCTTTGTTCCATCTTCCAATGACTCACCATTGCTAATGAGGAAGAAGAAGACCAAACTTGCACCACTCATTTCTTTTGTCTTTTTTCATTGTTTCACTGTTAAGCAAGGGATATCCCTTCTTAACTAAGTGTTTAACAGTTCTAAGCAGAGATATGCCCACTTGGTTATATGTTTTAGTTGTTTTGGGTGGGGATATACTCGCTTACATTAGATATGACTAGGGGATTTCATCTTCTTTTTCTTCTTCCTCCTTCCACCTCCACCACCTAGTCAAACATGCAACTTACTACTATCTATCAACATCCTCTGCAACACTCAACAATATAGAACCCATCATCTTCATCTTAATCATCTCCACTTGCATCTCATTTTTATCCACTGAACCAAACCACCTTCACGTAGCAATTAGAACCCAAACAACCCCTCACGTGAATCATCATTGAACCTAACCTCTACAACTATATCCAAACGATTAGCCACATCATCTACCTCACCCACCTTTCACTTCCATCCAAATACCTAAATCCAACATGTCACTCCCAATTATACTACATCTTCACTTCCCAATCCATAACCCAGCTTGCACAAACACTTGGGACCCCCACAAGTCACAATCCACCAAACTAGCAGTCCACATCTCTCTACTACTCATTGTCTTTAGAACCAAACATACAAAAAATGATCTAACCAACTTCAAAACCCTAATTTCTAAACAATTAAACAACAAAATTACAACAATTTTGTAAAAGAGGAGTGGGGATATCCCTGCCCAAGTAAAGCTCGAAAAGAAAAATAAAAAAGGGCCTTGGTACATATGTTTTGAGTCCTTTTCGGTCAATAACTCTAAGATGATTTTTCTAGTAAAATCCACTATGTATTTTTAAATATAGTTATAAGGAATTCTAGAAAATGCCCCTCATGGAAGGAGGCAATTTTATCCCCGCCTGGAGCCAACTCATACTGCCAACATTAAATTCTATGCAACTTTCAAGATTTTCCAAATGTGTAACATTTACAACATGAAACTTTTGAATTTAAAATGAGATTATCAAAATATCAAGTATGAAGACGTAAAGCTATTTATATTAATTGATTTGAATCTTTCATAAGTGGACCCCATTAAGAGCTTCACCAAATTTTCTATCACCATTAGATTATGAAAGTTTTAGCCTTTATAGTGACCAAGGGTCCACTGTAAGATTACTAAAATCCCAAGTTCTATAATAATCAATTTCATATTCACCGACCTTTATGAATTGGCATTATTTCTAATTTTACACCAGTCCAACATTAACTGTGGTTAAATTCAATAACAAAAAGGTAAGAGGGCCTGATTAATTGATTTCAAATTCATTATCTAAGGACCTTTTTTGCTCTTAAATACTCTTAAATGCGTCTAACCCTCAATGTCTGTTGGGTTTATTCTAACAATAATTGAAATTTATTTTAAGTGTGGTTTTGAAATAGATCCTATGGGCCTATTACTTCAGAGCTATTTTTGATGGGAACTCCCGATGTAGGAGATTGATAGCAATGACTAATTTCCCTATTTGACTGATGAGAATTCAAAAAATCATCTTAGTGTTCAAAATGTTACATTTTATTTTAACATTTGTAAAATTTGGTGAGAGAAACATATAGAGATTTCACAAAACCCCAACAAGAATTCTGAAAATTCTTGCAAACAAAAAGGCCCTATGTAGAGCACATAAAGGATAAATTAGGTTTTAGCTATACCATCTAATACTGTATTTACTTGTAGTTTTCAGGTTAACCACAACCCCCGAAAACCCCAATAACTTCCCACCATCCATCTACACCTACTATTCTCTCTCCTCTCTCCTTTTTTCCTATTTTTCCTCCTACATTCTAACTCATTCCAAATAACTTCCCACTCCATGCTGCACACATCTCTCTCTCTCTCTCTCTCTCTCTCTCTCTAAATAACTACAAAACTACTTAGGAATGACCCAAGAAAGTGGAGGCACAAATGGGGCAAAAGTGAAGGCAAATCAAATGAAAAAATGACCCTTAGTTCACTTGCCAGTGCATGGCACGAGGGACCGCTAGTTAGCACTATAGTGATGGAAGCATGGGATCATTTCTCTTTGTAACCAGATGCAAATCCAATTACACCTTTGACGTGACCTATTTTCTTCTTTTAACTCTCATGGATTTCATGTTGTGTACAATACTGAACCATATAAATAAAATAGTAATTGAATACTTATGCTATTATGATGCAAATAAATAGGAAGTTGGAAATGCTCTAGTTATGGCTAAAATGAGGATGATGAGGAAAATGATTTTGCAGCTACAGTTGGGGATGAAAAGTAGAAAATGATGTATGAAAGAAGTTACAAAATGAAGGGATTCTACAAATGAGATGAAACTTATCCATATACAATGGCATCTATCATGGTTATCTCCTACTTTTCAAAAGCTTTTCATAAGGAATTTTCCTAATCTTAGGTTTAATTGATAGGCGGAGCCATCTCTATCAATGATAAGTATGTTTTTAATCAAGTTATGATGAGCCATCTGGCTCATGCCTTGGACCAAATGGTGCACCTCCTTTTGGTGTGATACTTACCAATGATCTTAGATTTCGATGATTCTAATCTATTGCTACTTTGTTATGTTGTAAGGTAGGTATTATTGGCTAATTCATAGGTTGGACAAAACTTTGGCTTACAAGAGTTGTAATTGGACATTTTTAGATGGGCTGAAGTTTGTGTCAAAGCCATGGAGCTGAAGTGAAGATTGGAAGACTTGAAAATGGAGTTTTACAAGGCTCGATCGATCGGATGGATGCCAGATCATCGGATGATTAGATCAATTCTTCATAGAAAAAGACCCTAAACAGAACCTCAATTTGATACAGTCGAATTGATGTTCAATCAATCGGACTTAATGCCCCATCGATCGGACGAGTGGTAGTTTCAAAACTGCCCTTCTGATTTTTTTCCTGTTTAAGCCAGACTTCCTATCACACCCCACTCGAGGGAATTGGGGATTAGGATGGACCCCTGGGGTGTGCATATGTAACCCATAGCAATACGTGCCATATGAAAACATGCACAAACTGCTACAAGGGAGATTCCATAGAAACGTATAAAGAAGTTTCCCAAACACATAGGTTAAGTTTCAATAATAAGCGGAAGCCTATATAATACACTTGTAATGATCATAAGCAATAATAAAAGAAACATCATCCATTAACAAATAAATCTAAAGTCTGTTATTTAACCATCCACATCTATATGGCAACATTTACTTAAACATATGCAAAATCCAAAATTATGTGTCTATCAAATCGCTATGTGCAAGAACAACCATAATCCAAGCATGTCCAAGCTAAACATCCCAGCAAGAAAACCCATTCACACTCTTCGTAAGACGACCAATAGAAAATGTCATCTTCATTCCACTCATCTACTCCCCGAGGTTCCATTGAGGTTCTTGCTGGGGGTGCGCTGTTCACTGTACTAACGTTGGGATCGATATCTGCAACACCAAGGGTAGCATTATTAACACAACGGTTTAGCAAATATAGAGATATATAAAACCATTATGATGTATCAAATGATTTAGAGTACATATTGATTAAGAGAAAGTAATAACCGTAAGCTAAGCATATTGTGCATGAGTAAGCATGGGTAACAAATCATGAACAGAATATCGAAACATACTAGTTGGGATCCATAAGGCTATATTCTCTTTAAAGAGAGCATATCATCTAGAATGAGCGCATAACATACATATGGGAATTATGTTATAGGATCAGTTTAGCTTCCCAAGGAGCGCCAACAACTCCTCCATAAACTACTGCAACAGTAATATAAGGGATACCCAAATTGGTCCCGTCAAACCTAATAAGGTATAAGCTAAGTGGTGTCGACTCAACGTATCAAGACTGACTCGAATTCATATCTTTCATACTCATAATCAATCATAGTGATTGTCTCAAATACGTACATATTAGTCATACTTATCATATCACACATAAAGAAGTATCGATCTTGAGATCATATTCAATCTTAAGAATTAGAATTAAACAATTAACTAATAATCAGACAATGCATACTTACATGAGTTAATATAGCTCGAATCCTCTCAACCTTAGTTACACCCATTTTGGCTCACAGCACACACTCAGTAAAGGCTTCAGACCGATTGCCTTAAGATTCGCCAAGAAGAATCAGTACATGAGTTAATCATGTTGAGGGCAAGGTTTTTTAACAATATGAATGCATTCAGATTGGGGTAAATATCAAGGAGATTTACTAGCTAATCCTATGCTAGATAATCCGTGACCGTAAGAGCATTCAATAATATGTACTCATAAAACGTCCAGTGTTATTGTGTTACTAAATCTTAACGTTACATTGTGTATGCAAAGGACACCTCTTCTTATGCCAACACCCATGACATGACATCAGGGATTCATCCAGAAAATTGAAGGGGATAAGTGACAATTCTACACTAATCCTCCTTATCAATTAATTACTATTGGGCTAATTTAATTGGAAAAAAGGTGCCATATCTAAAGTTCTACAAAGTCATTTGAAATCCCTAATATCTTAAGTTCACAATGTTCTTGCGGATTAGCCGCATATATGTTACGACTTAGTCAAGTGACTTAGTTTTACCCTCAATTTTATATGCATTTACGACTTAGCAGTATATTGGCCTACGACTTAACCGTGTTAAGCTACGGCTAGGCCACAGCTAGGCTACATCTTAGTTGTAGCAAAATCCACGGCTTAGTCGAGGGTCAGTCGTAGAAAAAAGATGGAATTTTTGGCTCTCGAGAAAGCTCGCCATAAAATGACTTATGGCTTGGTCACGGGATGGTTACGGCTTAGCCGTAGTTCATTCCACGACTTAGCCAAAGGTTAGCCGCAGTTCAAATGTGGGTTTTTGAACTCTCTAAATTCTAAGATGTAGATACTTACGGCTTAGCCATGGGTTTCACCGTAAGCTTCAGAATTCCTATAAACAGTTTCTGAAGTACGAATTCATGTACAAAACTCTACAAATTGGGTTCCATTGAGGTTTGTTATGCTCCAAATTATCATCTTGAGTCTCACATGCCCACATATCATTACTATTGCATGGTTATACTCATTATCACCTAATCCAACATATATGTGTACTTAATCAATGGTAGATGAGCTGTAAACTTACAATTAGAGTAATCACATCAAGAATTAACAAAGTTAGACATGTATGTAGTAATATATACTCTTAAACTTGCCTTATATCAGTGCTTAACCCAAAACTAGACTCTCTTTCGGTTTGATGGTGGAGAAAGCCTCAATAGAAGCAAATGCTATTACATGCAACGAAATGCAAGTGAAGAATCAAGTGTAAGATGCATGCATGTTGCTCATTTGACTTTTCTTAAGTCTTTTGAACCCAAAGAAATGGAGGGCTGATGGAGTTTTTACTTGAGGAAGCTGTAGAGAAGAAGAGAAAATGGAATAGAGAGATTCCAATTGAGAAAACAAACAAGAAGATGATGAGGAAGACAACGGGAGCCTTGGCTCTAACATGCAACAGCTCTAAACTTAGATTTCCAGCTGGTATGGAGGAGAAGAAGAGACGAGTAAGTTCCTACAATGAGAGTAGAGGGAAATGAAAGGAAACGATGGTTGCTCCCTTTTTAACTCAAATTTTCTGGACTTTTGCATGCAAGTCCAATTATTTTGAAAAATTACAGTTTAAGGCAATTGGGCTTCAATTGGATTAAGTTGGTTCCGAATTGAGCCAGGCCAAAGATGGAAGTTGACCCACAAGATAAAATGCTCATGATGCAATTACTATGGTGCCAAAATGATACAAACCATGAAACTCTAATTTACAAAAAGGTCCTTAATTACCTAAGTAAAGTTCGAACCCAACTACTTATCCAACTGAAACCTAATAATGATTAAGAACAAGATAAATTAACACTAAAATACAAATATTAATAGGAAATCAAGTTTAATCAATATAAATTATAATTAAGTCGGGTTGGGACCTTGCATCTCACCCTACTTAAGATTTTATTCGGTCCTCTGAATGAAACAAGCTAATAAAATCGACTAATAAAACAAATTGGGAATATTTACTAGACTTGTTCATTCGTAGATGATACAAGAAGCTACTCCACATGCGTTGCATCTAGTTCCACTTTGATCCTCTGATATTCAATGACGCGAAACGGGCCTAAAATCATCTCTCGGAGCCTCGTGACATGAAAGGCATCGAGAATTCCTACGAATTACCCAAAACAGATTTCCTTCTTCACGAAACCTTTAAGACTACACTATCATCAATATGAAATTCAAGGACATTTCTATGATCGTCAGTGAAACTTCTTTGCTTGGAATAACATTCTTCAATTCTTAGACTTCAAGAATTGACTCCGCTGCATTAAAGACAATCGAAAACTTAAAGAATCCTCGAGATCCACTTTTTCTTGAACATTAGGATGCACACTTCATGCCTTTAAAAGTCTGGTTGGAAGGTTTGATGGGACATCTAACTTCGGCTAGTACTCTTTGTTGAAGCTAAGACTTGTCACCAACAACTAAGAAATATCAATCACAATAATAAAGTAACCTTCTAACTCAAATGAACATTAATCCTACCTACGAATCAGTAGCCTAATCACCATATGATTTGAGACCTCTATCAAATCACTAACGATCAATAGTCATCCAAATTATTTCATCAAACATGCCTTTAGGTTTAAATATATTTCGGATGCTCCACGAGTAAAATGATAATCCTCATGCTTGAATAGAATTTTCTTATAACCAACATCTTCGTAAATAAATTTAATACATCAAAATAAAATCGATGAAGGTAACCATAATTTGCTCTTAAGGACAAAACAAGATTTTATTCAACAAAGACATATATACAATTCAAAATATTTGTCACCTCAATTATATATAGGAAATCATGTAATCCAAATATGATTCTAGACATTGATTTTAAAGCACAATTTATTCAGATCCAAAATTATAGTCACCAGATTATCATTTAATTGATTACACTTCAAAGGTGGAAGAAGCCTTTAGGTGATCCACCATTTTCAATAATAAGATCAGATTACATCAGGATTTTCTTAAGAAACACCACTACTGATTTAAGAATATATAAGCATTCTATTAATCAAATTATAATACCATCAAATTAATTAACCACCAAATAAATAGCTAAGAATTTATAATACTCCTTTCTTATTAAAACATAGATTCAAATCACATAGCTTTAGATGTTAAATTGATATCAACCAAACCTTGATCAATTTAAATAATATCCTTTGCATGCTTATTTGATTGAGCAATTCATCAATACTGATAGTCGATTGTTCTTATTAGTCACATAACTCAACCGTTTTTGATAAATATGCTTTCGAACGATGCGAATTTCCTTTTTGTCAATTAATATCAAAGTTTTCCATGAATTTACTAGGCAAAGAAACTTGGAATCCCATCCATGATATGTTCTCAATAAACTCTCAGGAAACAATTTTAGATAATAGTATCATCAATTATGTGATCAAGGGCTTTAATCAAATCTAAATCCTCAACTACTTGATTATATATGTTAGATCAATTCTAATATATGCATCCTCACATAGATCTACTGATTCTCAAAGAATCAAGGAATTCGCAAGGCTTAAAAGTTATGCTCACACTGATCTATCCATACAAAGAATTATTCATCTCAATCGATTAACAATCAGAACTACAATTTTGGAATTATCTCACAGTCCTATGATAACATCTTACAAGGCCACAAGGAGCTCCGAATCTAGGTAACTAACCTCGCACTTTGCCAACTAATAATAATCTCAAATTTACTAGATCACTGAACATTCAACTCAAGATATAATATGACTTAAGACCGCAACTTGGTCAACTAAGAATTACATCTCTACATTAGTAAAATCAGTTAATCCTCAAGAAATGATGAAAAATCCTCAAAGGATTATCATGAGTGCTAACAAATTGGAATACATCAAAATATCAATGATAATTGTAATCCATAAACTGATCCATGTACAAATAAGAATTTTATTCCTTAACTCACAAATATATTTGAAACATTCATTAATCTAATAATCCATTAAGAACTCCTAACATACAAACTTGATCTTAAGAGTTAATCTTCGGACATTTTACTCTTGATCTCAAAATTGAAATAACCAATCCTCAAATCAAATTTTTGAAAATTATCTTGCACCCTAAAACTAATTGGACAACTCATCAACATAAAGCAGTGATTACTTATACTTAATAGCCAGTGGATTTAACTGCTTAAAATGGTATACATCTGAAGGGTGCCAACTGTATCTTAACAAATAATACCAAATATCCTCACAGGATTACTGAGGAAAATAACATCGGAATCTCACTTGGGAACTCATACACAATAAGAATCTCGAAAAGTATCTAAAATAGCAAATCACATAGACTACTTATAACATCTAAAAGCAAAAGAACAATAAAGAATGAAGGTAATAGGTAAAGAGATCACCTTTGCTGACGTTACTTGCAACTTGATTCTAATGAGGTTGCTTAACTAATTGATGCTTCTGGCATAATAGGGCTTCGCTGGTGTTTTTCTTCCCTGGACATTTTGCTAACCGATACTCCATTGAACCACAATGAAAGCATGTTCTAGTCTTTCTCCAACATTCATCCGTCTCATGGCCCTTGCCACATAGATCACACACTAGTTTTCTGGAACTACAAGCCTTGATCTTCTGTTTCTTCCACCGCCCAAGGTTCTCCTCAGAGAATGACGCATTCCTCTTGGATTTCTTCTTCAGAACATCCTGCAGACTTTCTTCTACTATTGCCAAATTCTATTGCAGTTGAGCTTATCTTTCTATTATCGTTGTAACATGTACTTGCATTACAGCTTGATTCTCACTGATCATTGTTACTTGCTTCATCATCATCATTAACATGCCTTGCATCATCAAAAGGAACTAATTATCTGTAGATGGAGAAAGTGGAGGCATACGATCCAAGTTCGCAATGGGAATGTCCTCTAAGTCATCATTCCTGATATTGCTCGAGGAACCGTGATGGGTATTCTTAACTCTTGCAATTAGGGTCATTATCTGTAAGAAAACCGTTATTATTTCAAGCAAAGTGTTAGTAGACTCAAAACATCCTATACAACCCATATCCCAACGCACCTATCACATCCTCATCATATTCACTAAGTTTCTAAATCTTTTATTTCGGACTTATTTATGCTACAACATCATACCTCACTTGTATATTTCTCAGGATCCATGCTCTAATACCATTACTTACGTATGTCACAACCCGATCCCTAGAATTGGAGATTAGAATGGGCCCCCGAGGTGTACATACATAACCCGTAACAATACGTGCCACGTGAAAACATGCACGAACTGCTACAAGGGAGATTCCTTAAGAATGTCTAAAGAAGTTTCGCAAACGCGTAGATTAAGTTTCAATAATAAGCGGAAGCCTATGTAATACACTTGTAATGATCATAAGTAATAATAAAAGAAACATCATTCATTTATAAATAAATCTAAAGTCTGTCAACCATCCAAATCTACATGGCAACATTTAATTAAACATATGCAAAATCCAAAATTATATGTCTATCAAATCGCTATGTGCAAGAACAACTATAGTCCAAGCATGTCCAAGTTAAACATCCCAACAAGAAAACCCATTGACATTTTTCGTAGGATAACCAATAGAAAATGTCGTCTTCATTCCACTCATCTACTCCCTCAGGTTCCATTGAGGTTCCTAATGGGAGTGTGTTGTTCGCTGTACTAGCATTGGGATCGGTACTTGTAACACTGAGGGTAGTACTGTTAACACAATGGTTTAGCAAATATAGAGATATATAAGACCATCATGATGTATCAAATGATTTAGAGTACATATTGATTAAGAAAAATCAATAACCGTATGCTAAGCATATTGTGCATGAGTAAACATGCGTAACAAATCATAAACAAGATATCGAAACATATTAGTTGGGATCCATGAGGCTATATTCTCTTTAAAGAGAGCATATCATCTAGAAAGAGCATATAACATACATATGAAAATTACATTAGGAGATTAGTTTAACTTCCCAATGAGCATCGACAACTCCTCCATAATTATTGCAGCAATGATATAAGGGATACCCAAATTGGTCTCGTCGAACCTAATAAGAGTATAAGCTAAGTGAGACTCAACATATCAAGACCAACTCAAATTCATATCTTTCATACTCATGATTAATCATAGTGATCATCTCATATACAAACATATCAGTCATACTTATCATATCATATATAAGAGAGTATCGGTCTTGAGATCATATTCAATAATAAAAATCAGAATTAAACAAATAACAATAATCAAACAATGTATACTTAAATGAGCTAATAGAGCTCGAACCCTCTTAACCTTAACTATACCCATTTCGGCTCACAGACACACACACTCAGTAGAAGCTCTAGACCGATTGCCTCAAGGTTCACCAGGAAGAATCAGTACATAAGTTAATCATGTTGAGGGCAATGTTTCTAAACAATATGAATGCATTCAGTTTGGGGTAAGTATCAAGGAAATTAACTAGCCAATCTTATGCTAGATAATCCGTGATAGCGAGAGCATTCAATAAGATGTACTCATAAAACGCCCGGTGTTATTGTGTTATCAAATCTTAGCATTACATTGTGTATGCAATGGACACCTCTTCTTATGCCAACACCCATGACGTCACATCGGGGATTCATTCGGAAAATCGAAAGGGATAAGTGACAGTTTTACACTTATCCTTTTTATCAATTGATCACCATTGAGCTAATTTAATTGGGAAAAATGTGTTATATCTAAAGCCCTACAAAGTCATTTGAAATCCTTAATATCCTAAGTTCACTGTATTCTTACGGCTTAACCGTATACATGTTACGGCTTAACCGAATGACTTAGTTTTTCCCTCAATTTCATACGTATTTTACGACTTTGCCATATATTGGCCTAGGGCTTAGCTGTATTTAGCCTACAGCTAGCCCACGGCTGGGCTACAGCTTAGCCATAGCACAGCCCACGGCTTAGCTGAGGGTTAGTTGTAGAAGAAAGATGGAATTTTGGGCTCTCGGGAAAGCTCGCCATAAAATAACTTATGGCTTGATCACGGGATGGTTATAGCTTAGCTGTAGTTCATTCCACAACCTAGTTGAGGATTAGCAGTAGTTTAAATGTGGGTTTTTGAACTGCCTGGATTCTGAGACATAGATACTTATGGCTTAGCCGTGAGCTTCACGGTGAGCTTCAAAATTCCTATAAACAGTTTCTGAAGTATGAGTTCATCTATAGAACCCTACAAATTGGGTTCCAATGAGGTTTTCTATACTCCAAATTTTCATCTTCGGTCTTACATGCCCACATATCATTAGTATTACATGGTTATACTCATTATCACCTAATCCAACATATATGTATACTTAATCAAGGGTAGATGAGTTGTAAACTTGCATTTAGATCAATCACATCAAGAATCAACAAAGTTAGATATGTATGTAGTAATATATACTCTTATACTTGCCTTATATCAGTGCTTTATCCAAAACTAGCCTCTTCTTTTATTTGATGGTGGAGAAAGCCTCAATAGAAGCAAATCATATTGCATGCAAAGAAATGCAAGTGGTGAATCAAGTGTAAGATGCATGCATGTTGCTCATTTGACTCTTTTTGACTTTTTTGAACTTAAAGAAAATGACAGATGATGGAGTTCTTACCTGAGGAAGCCGTAGAGAAGAAGAAAAGATGGAATAGAGAGATTCCAATGGAGAAGATAAACAAGAAGATAATGAGGAAGACAATGAGAGCCTTGGCTCTAATATACAATAGCTCTAAACTTAGATTCTCAACTAGTATAGAGCAAAAGAAGAGAAGAGGAAGAAGTTCCAATAATGAGAGTAGAGGGAAATGAAGGGGAACAATAGTTGCTCCTTTTTTAACTCAATTTTTCTAGACTTTTGCATGCAAGTCCAATTGTTTTGGAAAATTACAGTTTAAAGCAATTAGGCATCAATTGGGTTAAGATGGTTTCAAATTGAGCCGGGCCAAACATGAAAGTTGACCCACAAGATGAAATGCTCATGATGTAATTAATGTGGTGCCAAAATGATGCAAACCATGAAACTCTAATTTACAAGAAGTTCCTCAACTACCTAAGTAAAGTTTGAACCCAACTACCTATCCAACTGAGACCTAATAAAATTAAGAACAAGATAAATTAACACTAAAATATATATATTAATAGGAAATCAAGTTTAATTAATATAAATTATAATTAAGTCGGGTCGGGACCTTACACTTCCTAATTTCATTTGAAAACTATCCCTAATAGCATCCCATGAAAATTGGGCTATAAATATATCATCTTTCCTAGCCCAAATCACCTCGTTGACATTCTAAACCATAGAATACTTTTTGAGAGATTCCTTTATTCTTTGGAGCAATTCTTCCCTGTTGTGCTAAAGCTTTGAGTTCTTGAAATACCTCTTCTCCTATTCTTTTTAGAGATTTGTCTTGAGGGGCTTTAAGACATGTTGGATCAAGCGCGCAGAAAGTGAACGGTGTGTGTGTCGACAAAAAAAACTTCAGTCCTTTAGGTTATATACCATTAGATAAGGGTAGTATGTATATTTTGTGACCTTTGAATTTATAGTGCTTGATCTTAGTGGACCGATGCTAGGTCCTATAGTTTTTTCCCATTTGGGTTTTCCACAAAGTATTGCGTCCATCTCTTGTGGTTGATTGCTTTTTAACTTGGTTGATTATTTGTTGAACTACATATAAAAAATCTATGTTGGGACCTTAACCTGTGTCAAGGTTAAAATCTTTCATATGTAGTGTATTTAAATTGTTCCCTATGTTGTCAAAGTAGGGGATGTCCAATAAGGAGAAACTTTTCAAGTGCAAGTTTTCTTAAGCGATTTTCAACATGGGTCAAAGAAGCGTTGCCATGTGGTGCACAATTTGGCCTAATGCAAATTCATTCCCATAATTTTTCTTATAATCAAATTACTCATTGATGTATTTTTATTTGTTTTATGATTTCATGGACGTATGAGAGAACCCACCCACAAGGAGATAAACCCCGCTCATTTGGGTATGAAAAGCTATGATGTAGGGATCAAACCTTGGACAAACATGATAGTTGGATGTGAAACAAAATATCTAACTTACTTTTATAACTTCGGTTACATGTGATTGTTTGTCATTTGCACTAAAGTAAGGAAGATTCAAATGGGTTTTTCCCTTTTTCTTATTTTTTAAATGTGAGAATTGAACGAAACTCAAAATTTTATTTATTGTTCATCCTATAAAGTAGGACTCATAAGAAAGTCTTCGTCTATGAATACTGGGTTTCATCACTTGCTTTGATCTGCAAACGGGATGATGGATGCTTTGGCAAAGTTGGGAGTCCATAAAAATGTTGTTTTGTTTGCTCCTTTGAAACTTGTTTTTTTATGCATTGGTATTTATCTCTTATACCTTCGCATTTTTATTTTATTTTTATTTTTGTATTTTTATACTTAATTCACATTCATTTAAGTATATAATATAATTTACCGTTACCATTAAAAAAAACACTCATAAGAAAGTCTCAGACAAATAAAGAGAAAAGTTAGATCATTTTTTCATTTGACTAATAAAATATTAGGGAAATAAGGTCTATTTGATTGATTAATGTGGCACAAAAGGCATAGATACTTACATAGACGATTTTCATCAAGAAATGAAAAGGTAGCATAGGCGTTTGAAAATGACTAGAGAGAGCTACGCACAGTGCTTCCATCAAAAGGTGGTGCTTGATAATAGTCAGAAAGTGATTTTTGAGTGCAGATGCTATGCACTCTAGAAGATGTCTTAATCTGAACCTTTATGGGGGTAATCTAAGTTCTGAAGTGGCCCTCAGGAGTCAAATGTTGGAGTTCTCCTGATGAACCTGACTTGTCTTGTCGAGCTCCTTTGAACCAAAAGACCCTTCTAGTGGAGAAAAGTTAGGTATGATGGATTACTCTAGCTTATAGGATAGCAGAATCTTGCTCATGGGAGTCCTGTACATGAAGAGAGATTTTTTGCCAATCTTAAATAAATTTTTAAGCCTTACTCCAATTATGTTCGAATTTTTTACATAAATTTTTACTTCTCCATCAAATTTATCCTGACCTAAATTTTCAAAGCTAAATTCTCAAATGAGTGTCACTTCTTCAAATATGCTTGAAAGCTTTTATTATGGTGAAATTCTTAGGTGCTAAGTACTAGCACCATTTTGGTGTTAGGCACCAAGTACAGCCATAAATAAGTGCAAGTACAGTAATTTATTTGTAGCTATTTTTGGTGTCTAGCACTTGAAAACAACTCTTTATTATGCAAACTAATTTTTCCTTAGGCTAAGCCCTTGAATGACCAAACCATGTGAGTAAACCCTAGTACACGCCAAAGAGAAAACCATCTACATATATAAGGGACAGAACCCAAAAGTCGAATAGTAGATAGTTGGGTGGGAACCGAACTCCACACTATAGGTCTCCCTTCATTTTCGAACAGCAAAAGTTATAGAAAAATTCTCAAAAACGCTCAATTTAAAAATGAGTGTTTCTGCCCTTTTTCGATCTTCCAACGAGGGACAAGTCATGTGATGACTTTTCCAACCTTTTTAAAAGTAACATTAATTGTTTTTCCTCATTCCTAATTCCCTATTCGTTGCAACAAGGGAGCGTTTTCACTTTTAATAGCACCCCTCAAAGTTAAACTAAGAAAAAGTCCTCAAAAACTTAAACAAAGTTTTTTAACTTTACAAAATTAAAAAAAAAAATCAGTATTGAAATAAGTACCGGGGAAAACTATTGCAAAAGAATAAAAAAATTTTAAAAAATGTGCCTTAATGTCAATGAGCATGTCTTGACTCATAGATCAAGATGATCCACACAAAAATAAATATCTTTCCAGGCTACCGAAGCTTTTGACCAATTACACTGGGTTCACTACATGGCACCACTAGTTAGCTTATTGGGTTGGATCATGACCTAGAATCTTGAAATGATCTATGAGAGATCAACCTCGTTCGGTTCACCTTTTTCATATTCAGTGATCTCTCTTCGCTCGGATCGTTCTCAACTTGGCATGTGATATTAATAGATAGAGCTAGACATTTGATCCCATGTCTCCCCTTAGTTAAGATCCGTCACCATGTTTTCCTATTAATTCTTCTTGCTAAGGATAGTCGCGAAAGGAGGCTGCTATTGCAAGTGGGCACCACCACAATTGCTAGCAAATAGCCCATCTGCGTGCCACCCATTTTACTCACATTGTCGGTGGAGGAAAATTTTTTTTCTTGCCATGTACGGTGACCCATCAGGAGTGACACTTGGACTTGAATACCCTGGGATTGTCCCAAAAAATGTGATAAACGAGGTGCCGACACCACTCAGTACTGGGTGTGGAGGAGAACTGGGTTAAAAACTATGGACAAGCTCCAATCTTACTATTTTTTTAGGGGCCCACTTTGATGGATCTCAATCACAATGTTTCATTGTATGAAGCTCTGAACATGGAGTGCAAGTATTATTGTATATATTAAAGCAAACCAAAAGAAAGTTGGATATGAAGCCATGTCATCGGCACAAGAATTTTTATTTGAGAAAAATATATACAAAAATCATATGACTTTGGTGTACCATGTCATTTCACAGCGGTCCTTCTTGTGCCATCTCATTTATTTCCTTGTCTAAGGGTTCTCAAATCTTTTTCATCATTTAAATCTCTCCAACTTTAATGCTTTCTCTCTCAATTTCCTAAAATGTCTTCATATCCATTTTTTCGTTCACTCACTAAAATCTCTCCTCTACCCACATTAATGGTATGTGGCTTTTTGTGGGTCTAACACAAAATACAATTTAACTGTCCAAAATGAAAATCTATCTCAATATCTTTCGATGCCTATCAAGATTCTATCAGAACAATCAAAACCAACAACTGGAAGGAATGAAAATTGGGGGCCCTACTCCTCCATGCTGTTGACCCATAAAAAATTACAAATGTTGCTGCAAAGATATTATAAGCAAATTCCAAACCAAGGATACATAAACCTTGGGATTGTGGAATGGCAAGTCAAGTACTATATCCAAATGCTCAAAGCTGGTGCAATCCAATTAGAAGACTTTAAATGAGCTCAGAATGCAGCATTTTAGAGTTATTGGACTTTATTTCATTACTCAACTCACCAAATATCAAATTCAGAGTTCATTGGCTAAAAAACTAGGAGTCACTGAATATATTGAAGGTTTTGGGTTACCAAAGTCACTAAAACTTTCATGGCAACTCTAAAACATGTTTGAGAATGATGTTTCCAAGTTTCAAAGCATTTGGACTTTATCTCAGCTCAAAACCAAGATTCAGTGACTGTTCGCCAGCTCCTTGGGGGTCACTGTTGAAATTGACACTTCTATATGTCAGAACAAGCTCAAATTTAGAAGAATGCCTTTTAAATATTATCTTTCAAAATTTCAGAACATCATTTGGACCCAAACTCAGTTCAAATGGTTGTTTACTAAGCTCTGTGTGGTCACTGTGCAAAGTGACACCTCACGAAAACCAAATTAGCTCAAACTCCTAGAGGAAGCTCAAATTATGCTCAAGGGAGGCTCTGCAGAATTTCAGGTCAAATGGATATCATTTGACCCAAAGTCTACAAACAGGTCAACTTTGGGTTAGTGACCCTCAAGTTATGGGGTCACTGACAAAAGTCCTACTTCCTGACATTCAAAATTGATGAAATTTGGGCACAAAGCTTCAATCATGCTCAAGGGAGATTTTACAAATTTTCAAGTCAAGAGGACTTTGCTTAGTTTTACTTCCACTGCATGTTAGCTTAGAAGTCGATGACCTCTGAGCCATGGAGGTCACTGGCTAAAATTTTATTTCCAGGGAACCAAAGCTGATTAAACTTGGAACAGAGATTCAAAATATGTTTAAAATAAAATTTTCAAAGTTTCAAATCAATTGAATGTCGTTTGAGTAGAAAACAAGTTAACTACCTACAATGTGAGGTGATAGTGACTTAGAATAAGCAACAAACGGGTCACTACTCAAAATCCTACTTTTACAAATCCAAACTGTATGAAATTTGAATAGATACTCCAAGATACTCCTAACATCAATTCGAACAAGTTTCAAATTAAACCGAGATCATTTGGCCCTCAAACAGCTGCAACAAGGGTCCATTTTCATGAAAAGTCAACAAGGGAGTTGACCAACTTAAGAAGGGCAAAGTGAGTTGGAATTTCTATGGCATGCTTAAAATAGTATCAAGAAGCATCTCTCCAAGTTTCATGAATATTGACATTATTCGGGCCTCAAATAGGAGAAAACGGTTTAATTATGCAAAGTCCAAAAATGAGCATTGGGAGTGATGCGGCCCACCTTCAATGGAGAGTTGACCAACTTTAGAAGGTCAAAATCAGCTGACATTTCCATGACACACTCAAAATGGTGTCAAAAAGCATCCTTCCAAGTTTTGTAAAGATCGGACATCATTCGGGCCCCAAACAGGCGAAAACGTATCACATATACAAAAGTCCAAAAATGGGCATTAGGAGTGATCGCGGCCCACGTTCAATGGGGAGTTGACCAACTTCGAAAGGTCAAAATGGGCTAAAATTTCTATGAATCAAAATAATGTCAAGAAGCATCCCTCTAAGTTCATGAATAGTAGAGATTTTTGGGCCCCAAATAAGAGAAAACGGTTCATATATACAAAAGTCCAAAAATGGGCCTTGGGAGTGACTGCGGCCCAACTTCAACAGGGAGTTAACCAACTTCAGAAGTCAAAACAGGCTGAAATTTTTATGACACACTCAAAATAGTGTTAAAAAAGCATTGCTCCAAGTTTCGTAAAGATCGGACATCGTTCAGGCCCCAAACAAGCAAAAACGGGTCACAGATGCAAAACTCCAAAAATGGGCCTTGAAAGTGATCGCGACTGCGGTCACGACACCTATGGAGTAGTTCCTGCAGTTTTCGACAGTTCCCTCTATTTCGAACCTTAACTTCCTGTAACTCTTTTTAACTCTTCATAACTCCCCAAACTACTTAAGTTTATAAAAAGGGAGGTTTAACTTACAGAGAGTGGGGAGAGACAAAATAATTTTCTAAGTTCCAGGAGCAACTTCCATAGATTTGAAGCCATTCACAAAGCACTTCAAGCAATCCCAATACACTTCTTCTTCTCCCTCTCACTTAATTAAGTAAGAAATGGTTCAAAGAAGGGAGGAAAGCATGGGTATTGATTAGAAAAGATGGTGCTTAAACGCTATTAAACATGCAAGGAATGAAGTCAATTCCTTTGTTTTTCTCACTTGAAAGGGTTCTGGAGTAATCTTGGAGGTTGTGAAAAGGCCTCTTTAGCTTCATTCTGAGCCTTGAAAATCATAGGTTCAGAATGACACAACTTTAACTTCATACAGCACCCACTTCATATTTGTATAAAAATGGTCTATAAATAAAAATGATGATTAACGAAGGTTTTAGTCGATTCCAAGGTCGAATTCAACCCTCTTGATGGTCACTCAACATTTTAAGAATCAGAAAAAGCAAGTTTCAACACTTTGGAGAAGTCACAGAGACAAAACAACACCATTCAGAAGGCAAAATAGTGCCCTTTCAATCACTGTCTGCCAGTGACCGTGATTGCCGGCCACTCCCTCAGTTTTCTTCCTTTTTGCATTTTTTTTCACAATTTTCATGTATTTTCTTGTACTTTCCGAATTTGGATCACATCTAAGACTTGAGGGAGGGGTTGTAAACTTTTTAAAATTTTTAAACAACAGTGCCCTTTCAATCACTGTCTGCTAATGCATCCTCGCGGTCAGAGCACTTGAACCCATATAAACAAAAGAAAAATTAATGATGAACCATGGTTAATTCCATTCTTCTTAAACGCTTGAAGTGCATGGATATTGGACTCAAATCCATTACACATTTTCACATCTTTCTAGCATGATCACATGTTTCCGATGACGTGAACCCCATTCTCTATTAATCTCTACTACCTTTAGCACCACTCCTTATATGCTATTAGTAATGTGAGCCCAATTTCTTTTTAATATCTACCATCTCCTCTTATTATCTGGGCCCAATTTTAATCACTTACCACCATTGATAAACCTTTGTACAAATATTTAATCGAACAAGATAATAGGAGAAACATTCTAAATCTAATAATATACTCAATTCTAGTGAGACTCTTATACATATATCTGATGATAAAATACTATATGGTCTAAACAATTTATCTTCAATAGATGTGAAGAGACAACATATAATGATAAAATGAAACCCATGTTCGATTTTTTTTTAATTATAAGTGGTTACTCTTCTTGTGCCAAATTAATAGTGAGAATCTACAAAGAGATATTCGATAAACTCTTAAATTGAATTTTCAAATTTAAGAATAAACTAAATTAGGTTATAGGTCACGGATATTACTTGCTTTTTTATAGGTTTTTTTATTATCTTTTTTATAGTAATTTGTAAATTTTACCATAATTTATTTTTTGGTCCAAGCTAGTACACTTACAAAACCAACACGATCTGATGACTAATCATTTATTTAAGGACCTCCAAGTTTAATTGTGTTATATAGGTACTTTTAAAATCATTGAACTTTAGGGCTTTATTTTAACCTTTAAATTTAGGGCCCTTTAAATAGATGATTACGATCAACAGATATTTGAGTTGTCTTTAATCAATACAAAGATCTCTCAAACCTACTTTAACGTTATTTTTATTTATTTATTTATTTATTGCTAGGTAACCCTTGATTTGAATTCATCAAGGCGGGGTACACAGATGAGTTCATGCCTTCCAAACTCACAATGGTGTGTTTTTGAGCTTTGAGCATAAATCACCTAATAAGCATAACTATCATTGTGATCTGCCTTTAATAAAAGGGATATGAAAATGGCTTACCTATGTAAATGGCATGTATGCAAATGTTATACAGGTAAAACACATTAATGTGTTTGTCAAAATCATTATTTTCACATGAGTAAATGTGCACATCCAGCATTTTTAGACATATTTCGATGTTTTACACAAACTGATCAAAATTAATGAAGAGTTATGATATGAAATTATATGTCTTAGATATAAACCTTTTTTCCCCTAAAACTTTGATGTTTACCATTAATACAAATATTGAATGGTTTGAATTTTGAATAGAGAATTGAAAATTTAAGATAATTAGTTTCAAGATCATATAGTTTATTAGTTTGATTAACAAATTGAATGGTTTGAATTACAAATATTGGGCTCATAGGAAATTAAAAAGGAAAAACATAAAGGTCGATGGGGCTCACAAGAGAAGAAAAAGGACACCATTTGAAGAATTGCCTTTGTACAGGTGGGATCATGAATTACTTTCACACCAGTGTAGGTGTGAAATTTTTGGTGTGCAAATACCCTTATTCATACACCATTTTTACACCTTATTCATGCACCACATGTATAAAATCCATATATACAACACATGACAATGCATAACCATTAAGCATATGAATCGTTTACCCATGTAATTGAGTGCAAATGAAAGACCCCGAGCATCTCCAAGAGTTATGCCAAATGTGATGTGGCTTCTCCACTTAAGGAAAAAAGACATGTTGTTTATGTTAAATGTGATATGGCATTTGGCATATGGGTTTGGGATATCAAATTTGACATACTATAAAATCACATTGTAAGTTTACTTTTCAATTGTTTATTGCATAGGCCCCATAAGAATATAAAAATTTTAAGTTTCTTATGATTTGGATCCCATAAGAATTTAAATTTATGATAAAATAAGAATTTGATATATTTGTTAGAGTTTTGGGTTTCCAAGCATGTCAAATCCCAAACCTTCAAAATGTCACATAAGCCATCAAATAAAAAATAGAATTTCAAAAATGACATCTCTATTCAACGGATATGCCAAATGTGATATAGCATCTCCACCTAGGTAAAAAAGATATGTAAGTCTCTCCAAAGGAAGTGTCAAATGTGACATGACATTTGGCATATAGGTTTAGGATGTCAAATTTGACATATTATAAAGCCAAATTCCAATTTTAATTTTGAATTGTTTATTACATGGGCCTCATGAGTATGTAAAAATTTTATGAAGTTTCTTATAATGTGGGTCCCATAAGAAAATAAATTTATAATAAAGTAAGAATTTGACATATTTGTTGGAGTTTCCAGTTTTCAAGCATGCCAAATCTCAAACCTTTAAAATGCTACATAAGCCATAAAATGAAATTTGATATTTCCAAAATGACATCTCCCTTGGATATGAGCATCTCCAATGGAGATGTCAAATATTGTCACATGGCACTCCAAATAAGACAAAAAAGGCAATTGGAGTCTCCGCAACCCAAATGCCTAATTTTATGTGGCATTTGGCAAAAATGGGTGGGATGTCAAATTTGGCATATAGAAAAGCAAAGGCCAAATATTTTTTTGAATATTTGAAGATGTAAGTTCCATAAAAATGCAAAAGCTTTTGAAAAAATTATAATAAAATAAAAGGAGTCAAAAGACAAAAGTACAATAAAATAAAAAGTTGAACATATAAGTTGGAGTTGATAAGTTTAGAGATGCCAAATTTCAAACTTCAAATAGCCACATAAACCTCCAAATGAAATTTGGCGTCTCCAAATTTCACATCTTCATCTCCTTTGGAGATGCTAGGGTGAAATCCTCATTTTAAATAAAGGTGCTATGAAAAGCCAGGCCTAATGAATTCAAACTCTAGCTGCCCTTCGTAAACCTATCGATAAGGGAGTACCCATCTCATTTTTTAGCCAAATTGGGCCTAAAGCCGTTCTCAGTTCAGTTATGCTTAGGCCCTTTTCCTCAGCCCGGTTCTCAATTAACTATTATGATGCGATTAATCGGTGTTGGCTTACCATGGCCCAGTCTCGTCTCAGCCCATTAATATGCCTATTGTGAAATGGCATATTAGACAATGCTGGCTCTTTTGGGGTGATCTATATCGTCAACGCGGTTGATTAAAGATCAAAGATGGCTTGGTATGATAATTTATTACCATGGGTTCATCTATAGATGGGCTTAGGGCTTGTTTGGTAGGTTTACTCTTTTCTTATGGATTATTCAAAATAAGGCCATTAAAAAAAGAGCTATAAGAAAAAAAAGGTTAAAATCAAAACATGCACTTGCACAAAGATCTATTTTAAATAAACTTTTTAAATCAATAGTTAAAAGTTTTTTATAAATATCTTGAGATCTATGAGGTGTCAAACCTCGACATTTGGTTCCATAGACATATTCAACCTTCAAAAGAGATCTAACCGTTTAGATGTTGTGTTTGGGCCCCACATAATTTTAGAAAAATATAAAGTATTTCACATTTTTTAGGAAATATATCAAGATTGATGATGATCTCACGACTGAAATTTTGTCTCATAATAAGCATTTTTGATGGTTTGAATTGTGATTTATTGTCCCAAAAATTAAAAAAAAAAACGAACTACCCAAAGAATTCAAAAAATAATATTTAATGGCTTACTTTTTTTTGCACATATTTCAAGATTGGCTATGATCCAATGACTAAAATTTGGTGTTATAGTTGTGTTTGATCTTGTGAACATTCCCAACGGTTTGAATCTTAGTTTAGCCTCTTAGACTTTTTTTTTAATGAAAAACAGGACTAGGCATGATCAAATATTAATTTACTGTAGCTTCGTCTCTTAAAATTCTCCTCTATTTTTTAAGCACATGAAAAAGGGAGCTGTCCGAAAAAGAGGCAATCCCTCTACTTCTCTAAATTAAGTAAAGGTTGAAAAAAGGTGCCAAGTGCTCTATTTTTTCAAACCTCTACCTGGGTTATAGAAATAGAGGAGTAGATTCAAACTTTAGACTTGCTAAACAGGGGTTTAATTTGTTGAATCTAAATGGAAACACATCACCGGCCTAGTGTGGTCGTCATTATCCCTCTTCCCGAACCCAAATTTAATGAGTAGGGAAGCTAATCACAACAAGTTAGACCTATTTGGCATCATTTTAGGAATATTTCATTCTAAGGATGAATAAAGAATTGTTTGGCAAATATATGTTCTCCCTTGTTGCACATCTATAGAATCCCTCCCTCTCAATTTATCTAGAATTTTTCTCTCACAAAACATCAGCCAAACAAGTTTTTCTTCCTGTATTCTCAGAATCAAATGTTCGCAGAATGATACCAAACAAGTTAAGTAAAGCAAAACCCATCATAGTAATCACTAAAAAGGAAAATTTTCAAAATGGGGCCTAACTTTTTTGGGCTTTTCAAATCAAGATAGAAAAAAGGACAGAAGTTTCTAAAATTATTAAATTAGACCCTAAGTTTCCAATAAATTTTCAATTAAGGACATCCAACAAATTAAATATACTTCCCAACGACTTTTTTCCTCAGTTTTCTTAAAATACTAAAACTATCAATTTTTAAACCCATGACATGGTTTCAACAACCACTTTGTGCTATTGATCATCGTGGGGATGTTAGTTATCTTTGATCATTGTGAGGATGCTGGAAAAGAAAATGAGGAGAGTATAAAGGAATGGAATATGAATTTTATTTCAATAAAGGGTAATTTGGGTATTTTTAAAAAAATTACCAAAAAATTGTTTTAAATGGAAGGATATCCTTAATTGAAAACTGCTTGAAAAATTTATGTCTTTTAAAATAAAGTAAAAACTGTGGGTCTTTTTTTTAATTTTTACAAACAGAAAAGACACATTCTAAAATGGGCCTTAATTTTCCTATCCTCTTTTTAAAGTCAAGACTTCAAGCCACTCTTAAAAATGGAGCAGTTGTTTCATGATCTCAGAACTTGGAACAGATTGTTTGTCATCATCTTTTTGAAGGAGAGCAGCATGAGCCGGCCCATCTCGTTTCGTAACGGGTTCGTGGTAGTTGTTTTTAGGCGATGGCGTGGATGGAAAAGGGCCAAAATGCCCAACAAGCCATCGTGTGTGAAGAAGCTCCACAGTGTAGACGCAGGAAGCTGCTGTCTTATAATCTCCCTCCTGGAAGGGAAGAGTGTGGCTTCTTGTGATGGTGATGGTTGAATGAAGTGGGTCATTTTAGTTGTGACACTATATCATTCCCCATAACAAGGAATTGCCAAAAACCAATTAATTATAACATAGGTCTAGCAATACCATGTCAGTCTCATAACAAGGAACTGCAGGAACAAATATACACATGCCAAATCATTTTCATTGATTCCTCCAAATTTTATTTTTGGCCATGGTTGCATTGGGATGAATTTCAAGTTACATTAGGTGGAATTCATTGCCAACATTACAACCTATTGGAATGCTGAGAGAATCAAGACAACCATCCACATGTGAGATGAGAAGGGAGCAGGAGATGGATCCAAAAGGCCCTAATTAAAGGGCATTCCCAGAATTTCTTTAAAAAGAAAAGGATTACAGTGATGAGACCGCTGTGAGGAATGGCCGACTATCCTGATTTGAAGAAACTTTAGAAACTTATGGCCCATTTAGGAATGTGTCTTTTTTGGTCTCAATTTAAAAAGTCTCTAAAAATTAGGCCCCATTTTGAGATTTCCCAAGTTAAAAACCTCAATGATTGGTCCCACTATTATGAATAGAAAATCTATGCACTTCTTTAATTGTTGTGGCCCATGACGATGATCCGTTAACTAACCTGACTTCAGTGTTTCTCACCCAAGGGCTTTATGGGGTCCTAGCCCAGCTCCCCGGGGTACACACAAAGATAAAAAAAGAACAGATGATCGTTGGAGTCCAATTCTTCTACTTTGCAGCCAGATGGGGAGACTGTGTGGTAGCTCTCTCGGGTGGGTTGCACTTTGATGGATTGAATTGTCCAAACCACTCACTATAATGCCATGCTTGTTGGCCCACTTTTACTAAAGTTGGACTCACCATTACATTGACCAACAATCAATCCTCACACATGATCTCAAACCTGGAATAAATAATTGGCCAACTCCTAGAGGAGTGAGATTTGGACCACATATGTTTAGGAATCAGGGCCCCATTTTTTATGAATCTCGGTGTCACACCTTGATCGTAAGATTCTGCAATTAGGGCAACTCTCGAGGCACAGTATATGTAATCTCGTTGCAATCAGTATAGTACTAAGACATGTACGAACCACTACAAGGGAAAAAGCATAGAACTTACATGTGAGAACTGACGTGTAACACATGTCCATTTAAAATATTTGCGGAACCCTATGTATTTTTACATGTACTTAACAATATCCTTTACAACTCGTATTTTGAAATATGATATTAAACATAAACTGAGTCTATTAAATTTCAATTGTAAACCAAATGTATAGAATTTAAAATAGTATTTTATAAGAAACATGAGCCCATGCATATATTAACATGTCCAAAGTACAAGTGTCTACCTAAATGATCCCAAAATATGGATACATGGTGCGACCAAATGTATAGAACCTAAATACAATTTGAATAAGCGACATACATGCCCATCAAAATTAGGTAACATAATAATAATATAATATAATGGCATAATATATAAACATAGTCTAACAAATGGTATAACCAGTTGTGCCGCAAAATATACAGATAGCGCTCTTCGAAATAGACAACCGTAGGATGTTGTCAAAGTTCACATAACTATACTACACCTTAGAAAGTTTCTGAAAACTCCTCTATAGGTGTTTCAGAGGTGGAATCACCAAAGGTAGCACTGTAAACATAACGGTTTACTACATATAAGTGCATATAAAACTAACATGTTGTATCAATTAAATTAGAGATATTTGTTAAATGAGAGGAATAGTGAAAGATAGGCATATTGTGCATATGAATATAGCATGAATATGGAATAATAATTATAGATACAATAACATACTAGTTAGTATCCACGAGGCTATCTTCTCTCTAAGGAAAGCACTTATCATACGATGAGAAATCACTAAGGGATCCTTCAGCTACCCGAGGAGCGCCGACCAATACTTCCATAACTACTGCAGTAGTGACATATGGAATTCCCGACTAGGTCTAATCGAACCTCCTAGGGTACAAGTTAAGTGGTGCCGACTCAACGTATCAAGCCTAACCGGAATCCATATAATTCATACTTATCATCAATCTAAGTAATCGCCTCGTATTTGTACATAAAAGGATTATCGATCTTAAGATTGTATAGAATCATATAAATGACATTGAACAGAATTTTGGACTAATTGTACAATGCATACAGTAATGAGCTAATAGTGTTTGAATCCTCTCAACCTTGGTCATCCTTTATTGGCTTATAGACTCGCACTCAGAAGAAGTTTTTACCCGATTTTTTCTTATGGTTCACCCAAGAAGAATGAGTATATGATTTAATCATGTTATGGGCAAGGCTTATCTTAACAATATGGATGCAGTTGAATTGTGAGGTTAACAAGAATATTTACTAGCCAACCTTAGCTAAGATAATTTATGTTTTCTTAGTTATTCAATACGGCATATTCATGAAATGCCTGGTGTCAATGTGCTACCAAAACCTTTGTGTTACATTGTATAAGCGATGGACACCACTTCTTATGTCAACACCTATGATGTGACATCGAAAGTTGACCAGAAAATCAAGAGGGAATGAGTAACAACTCCACACTCTTCCTCATTAGCATTTAATTACCATTGGGCTAATTTGTTTGAGGTAAGGGTACTATTTTTAGGGCCATACATGGTCTTTGATTGTATTTAATTTCTTAAGGGTAGGATTTGCTTTAAACATACCTCTAGGGTTTTAGTAAAAGGTTAGGATAGTTCCTAATTAATCCCTATTTTAAAAGAAATAAAACAGATTTTCACTAAAATTGGGAGTACATTGCTCCTCAATAATTCTCATACATGGTTCTAGAATATTCCCAACATTTGCATAAGGTCCTCCAAACATCTCCATAAAATAGCTCTCATTTCCATAAGAGATTTATACTCATATATAGTGGGACTCACAAAACATCGTGAGTGAATTCTGGAGAGTATTTTGAGCCTTAAAATACTAAACAATTTAAAAGGATAGGATGAAGCATTCTTTATCCAATAAAGTATTCTAAAATAATACTCATTTTTTCATACATACTAATACTTACTGGAGCTTTGGTAAGGCCGCATGTTTCAAGAATCTTAAATATTGTTATGGTTGTAGGAAGTTTGTATGATCTAATGATAATAATTACAACACCTCGGCTCCACTAAAAGATTAAAAGAGTAGCCTCTCCTTCTACCTCGCGATGGACTATGGAAGGTCCATGGTCATTCATGAGGACCATGCCTTTAAATAAATTTTTGAATAAAAAAGATCCAAACACCTTCCAGAGGTTCAATTTGATCGATCAGGATCAGCCTTGGAGCATTTTAGCTCCAAGCTGATAAGTTCTAAATTGATTTCCTCCTAACTTCTCCAACATTCCTGAGCCCATTCATTATAGAAAATACCCATTTCATTAACATGTTATTTAGAAAGATGAGCTGCAAAATAAGAATAAGTGTAGAATTAATCTAGGAATCAACCTATTTAACATACATAAATTATATATATCCAACTATACTTGTCTCATACAATGCTTAGCTCCAATTTGCCCTTCCTTGCCTCAATTGGTAAGAAGACCCAAATAACAAACCCTACATGCATGAAGATGATGAAATGGGTATGAGATGGTGTGCATGTCATTAAAATGGGTTTCCTTGACTCATTTGAAAACAAAGAAATTGAAAGGGAAAAGCCTCTTACCTTAGAGATATCTATAGAAGAGAAGGAAAGTTGAGGTCCACCAATCCATAGCTAAGGTAAGAAGAAGGTGGCCTTGAGGAAGTTGCTTGCTGCCTCCAAGAACACATACAGTGGCTTTTATCCTTGATTCACATCAAGAAGGAGAAAGTTTAGGAAGAGGGAGATGGAGTTTTCAGCACATTAGGGCCAAAAGAGGACAAGGATAAGTTTGGGGAAGCACATAAAGATCTCCACTCTCTCATGCAAGCTCCTAGGCTGAAATTTCACAAGAAAGAATAAGGGTAAAAAAGAGGAGAAGAGAGTCTCAGTTAGTTGCAGGTGAAGGAGAAAATCAATGGAGATGGGTTGACACTTTTTATTTGCAACATTTTTCTAGAACTCACAAAGAAGTCCAAGCTTGTTATGGTATTATTGATTTGGGTCATTTGGGCGTCAAATGAATCAAGATGGTTTCAAGTCGAGTTAAGCCAATCTGAAAAGTTGGAGTGCGTTCTAAAATGAGTTTGATGAACCTAAATGATATACCCCATGAATACATAACCCATGACGTGTAAATCACCAAAGTGGATCATGAATCCTACCTAGTTTGGTCAAACCTAACTACCTATCCAACCTAGACCCAATTAAATGGAAAGAATATAAATTAAAGCTAAAATAGGTTAATTAATATGAAATCAAGATCAATTATTATGAATTTCAATTAAGTCGGGCCAGGACTTTACAAAAAGGGAGCTTCGGCCAAATGTCCTTAGATACTTTACCAAAATATCATAGGTCCAGCGAAATAATTATAGCTACGATAGGTCCTGAAGTTAAAAAAGCAAGATTATTTTTACAAAATAACCCTCTTTGCTTATTAAGTCCATCGCTTGATATTTTCCTATTTCATAAACACACTCTTCTTTTTCTCTCAACAATGATTTGCTTCTAGATAGAGATTTTCTCCTCGTATCAAGCATATTCATCAAAGAATTAGACAACCAAATCTTGGAAACCTAGATTTTCTCCTTGTGTCTGATCATCTTCTCCATCAACTCCTCTCGAAGTCTCATTAAAGTGTGTAGTCCATAAAAAACTACTGGATTCTAGGGTTTGCATTTATTTGAAACTAATTTTTGTTTGAAAATGAAAATTTTCAAAGGATTTGATTAATGAAATTGAATGTATATATTCCTTTCAACTAATTTTCAATTTTATCTATACGAAATATGTTATTTGTTCATATTCTTTCAACATTATCTTTCCACTTTGAATTTTTTATATTTTCATATAATTTTTTTTGTTTATTTGTTGTTAAAATGAGATGTTACTTTATCTCCTTTCATTTTTTTCTCTTTAGTCACTTGAAAATATTTGTTTCTTTCTACTAGTTTATCAATCTATTTGACAACTGTTCTTTATTTATATTTCTTTCAACTTTAACATTTGCATAAGGAATTCAAAATATCACATTGTCAATTTGTTCTGTTTTTTATTATCTGTTGGCAAACGAAAGTAACAATCCTCATCTATTTTAATTTCATCTGCTTAGAGTTTTGAAAATATTTGTCTCTTCCTAATGGTTTCTAAATTATATTTGTTTCTAAACAGTTATTTTTTCATCTTAATTCTAAGTTGTAATGAATTAAGATATTTACATATTTATCACTAAATGAGTTCATTTGTACATTTATCATCTTTTTACAATTATATCTGTTTTTGTTCCAAGCTGTTGTTTTCTTCCAATTATTCCCGTGTTTATCAAATATATCTGTTGGGTATGTTCCTTTTAATTTCATCTGTTTCTTTAATATTTGCTGTCTAGTGGAAGTAACAATTCTCAACTGTTTTAATTTTATCTGTTTGATATTTTGAAAATACTTGTTTCATTTATAATAATTTATCGATTATATCTATTTCAAAAGTGTTCTTTGTTTAACTTTATACTATATGATTTTAATATATTTTGTTTTCAGTTTCATCTATTTTTGTTTAGTTGTTATAAAAAAACCATAATCCTATCTGTTATGTTTATCTGTTATCAAAACAAAGCTTAATTTAATTTGTTTCAATATGATTTTATCTGTTTCATATCAAAATTGCAAGGATGACAAAGAACATTGAGAAAGGGGAATCAAAGGCATACAAATTGAAAGCCAGAAACCAAAAACTATCAAGTAAAGTCCCAATCAAAGATCCAAAAAGATAAGGAGGGGCAAGAATTATCAACCTCAATTCAAGTCAAATCTGCGGGCAATATTGGGGTGGTTTGAAGAAATTAAAATGACAAGGCCTCTCACTAGTGGACAAATTGTTCCTCTTAAGAAACCACCATTTTGGCCATTGATTAACACCATCATTGAAGTTAAAGTTGATATGAAAGCATGTAGAAAGAGTATGATGATGTAGTGGCCATCATTTTAGCAACAGGGGAGCATTTAAACTTGGAAACAAGTTTGTTCCATTAATAAGCAATGACATCTCTCTAAACTTTGGGATTGAATGTGAAAACATCGAAATGGAGATTGGCTATAAAAAAAAAACCAAATACAAGATTCACCATAAAATGGTTCCTAAAGGAAAAGGGATTGACTGCAAAGAACATTAAATATAAGTTGACGAATGCACTACAAGGGAATACAGATGAAGATGGGGCTAATGTTGCATCACCCTCTACCTATGTGCTGCCCTCTTTTTCTCAAAGACTATACATACACTATCATAGGTGTTTGCAGTGTTAGTTGACAACTTTGAAAAGATAAAGACTTACAATAGGTCGAAAGTTATAGGCGACAACTTAATGAACATGATAACAAAGAAATACACAGAGCCAACTATTGTCACAGGTTGTGCTATGGCTCTATTGGTAAGGACATAATTATATGTGTTTCAAAAATAATGAGATATATACATATAATGTGATAACATATTAATTTATGCAAAATTGTATTTGTTTTGTAATAGTATTGATTATGTGAGCATGCACCGATCATAGCCCCTATTAATACAAAGGATGTCTATCCAAGAATATTGAAATAGAACATTGATAACCTTCACAAAGTACTTAACAACAAGTCAAAGGAATCGATATCACTAGAAAGATTGCAGGATAAAAAGGTAACATATTGTATATTAAAAGCAGGAATTCTATCTGTGTACCAAAATTTCCAATAACTATTTGATTTTAATGCACATAAATTCATTTGTTTGTTACGGCCACCAAAATAGATGAAATCTATCTTTTTGTTTACCAAGCACTTAAATTCATTTGTTTGGTATGTAAATTGCATCAAATAGATAATATGATATGTATGCATACAAATAATGCAAAATTTGTTGCATTACCTTCACTACATTAAATTAGCTCAAATAGATAAAATCTTAGCACAATATGCTTTTGTAGTTTCAATTTATATGTTGTATTAAAGAACATATATGTTTGTATAAAGAGATCAAATTAAATATACAATATCTGTTGGTTTCAAAAAACTGTGCAAGTTAATGCGGGAGAGCTTGAGAAGATATTGACAGAAGATAAATGCATTCAACCTTCAATAGTTATTAAGAAAAGGAAAAAAGAAAAGAAAAGAGGTAGTGATTTTGAGACAGATCAAGAAAAAGAAAGACCAAGAAAGAAACAAACTAAGGCAGAAGCAGCAAAAGTTGAATAAAAAAAGCAAAAACATAGGCGGAGGAAAGGACAAAAACCGGTAGTTGAACAATCAACTGCAACTGTTGATATTAGCAATGAAAATGTTGAAGGAAAACTACAAGGAGTGGTAGTTGAAAACCGTAAAATATTAGAGGAACACTACAACAAGATGCATCTTTGGAGACAGTTTTTAACTACAATTTTATAATTTTGTTGGTAATGATCAACCTTTTAACGATGTAATGGATATAACGTCGACCAAGAATCTTTGAGTCGAATTCTTTAGCGATGCACTTAATTTCATCAGTGAAGCCCAGGTAATGGCCAACATTTTACATAAAACATCAATAAATTTTTTACGTGTACTAACATAAAATCAAAATTTGTTGGCAAAAGCTTAGTAGCTTTTATCTTAATTTTTAGAAAAAAATAAAATTTGTGATGAAAATAGTTGCCAGTAAATATAATTACCAATGTTTTGAATTAAACATTGGTAAAATTTAAATTTTACCAATGTAAAAAAATATGCATTGGTAAATGTTCATAATTTTTAAATTATTTTTAGAAAAAATTAAAATAAAATAAAATTTTGCCATTGAATTGTAGCTTTTGGCGACGAAAGTATTCGTCAGTGAAGGTCTTCTTAATGTTGGCTCGAACAGGAACTCTCTATTTCACTTCCTTGCCCCCCTAATTCTCTCCAGGTGAGAAGGTCTTTTTAAAAAGTGAGAAACCTCAATTTTTGCTCTCTCCTCACTACTGATCTCTATCGTGCTCGCCATGCTCTCTCCTTTTTCTTTGCCATGCTTCTTCTTCTCTGCCGTACTGCCAAACTTCTTCCGCTGCTGCTTGATCTCTTTGCTCTCTTCCTCCTCTCTTCTTTTCTTTGCCGTGCTCTCTCCTCGCTGCTGATCTCTCTCTGTCACCTCCCTCACCGCCTTTCTACTGTGCTTCTTTTTCTCTATCGTGCTATCATGCTCGCCTCCCACTCAGCCTCCCCACCTCTCCCGCTCACCTCCCTCCCCACTTCTCTACCATGCTGTTGTGCTTCCTTTGCTGTAGGTGTTGTCGTGCTTCCTTTGCTGTAGGTCCTCCTTCTTCCTTCTCTTTTTCTTCTTTGAGTATGTTTGTGTGGCATGCCAAAAACCTTATCCATTTTGCTCCTGTTTTCTTGTTTTGGTTTAGTGTGGTTTTTTATCCTTTCATTGTATTTGTAGATTTTTTTTTTGGGTTTGATTGTCAATTTATATATGGAAGTGACCACAAACATAATTGTGATTGGTTTGGTATGAATCTTAGCCTAATTGAACAACATAGCTAACTATGGAAGAGAAAAAAAGAATTTTTTTTCTTATGGAAGGGATTTGGAATTTTTTCATATGGAAGAGAAGAAAGACTACAAAACTAGTTGCCATGGAAGATGTTGCTTGCAAATCAAACTTATATACATGTTAAAATATGCGAAATATCAATTTATGGGCAATTGTACAAATAACAGTCACAAATCTTATGAAGGGACATTTTCAATTTTGTATTATTTCTGAATATGGGAGAATTGTTGCAAAAGCAAAATTAAGCTTTAAACAATAAAACTACAAAAATAGAAAACATAGGTTAAATGCTCAATAATTGTTAAATAATTTTATCCATCATTAATTTACCTTGATATCAGTGCAGAATTCTCATGAAATACTTAATTATATGAATTTTTTTACACTATGTTATATTATTGGGAGATTATTGGTCCAAATAAATGAAACAATTTATGCCAAACAATATAAAAAAGTTGGAACAAACTATGCATATTTTAAGGTGGGTGCCTTACCTATCAATAATATCTTGAAAATATTGCAATATTAGAAGGAAATATTAACTTTCCAATACTATGCAACTGACTTTTTTTTCTCTAAAACATCAGAGAACAAAAACGTTACAATAATAGAACTTCCACCAAAACTATACTTTAGCAGCCCTTCATATTTAGCTTATCCAAAACTATATTTGTCATTTAATTTTTTTTATTTTTATTTTATTATTATTTTTTTGTCTCTGCCACTTTCTCCCCCTCATGTAATTCTTGGTTCACATAATGTGGTTATGACAGAAGAACCAACCCATAGAAGATGTGTCTCTTATTCTTTATCTGAAAAAAAGGATATATGTTGATAATGTTCCATCTCTATCCCTTCTTGCCATTTGCACAAGTCTTAGAAAGCAGAGATTGATATCTCATGCCATAAACATGAAAGCCAAGTAGTACAAATCAAAAGCTTCATATTAGCTCTACAATAAGCACATGTTTTAGTACTCAGCTTGTCATGTAAAGAATGGAACAAAAAATGATGGAAAGTAACCATCCTTGATTCCAACAGAATTTAAAGGCCATGAGGAAGTTGGGAACAAGTAGGACTCTCCTCTCTACAAGTTGGATTTGGGCTGTAGTCACATGGGCTTGGGTCCTGGTCCGAGAAAGTGTTTTATCGCTCAAATTATTTAGGTCGAACAAAGGCCCTCAATCTGAGCCAGCTCGATAAGGGTTGCCATGTGAAGGATCAAATGTGGTTAGCTTTGAACCTATGATCTGGGTCCTGGATTGGCCCTTTGGGCCTGTTGAGTTTTGCTTTATGAGATTCAATGTCTGATCACACAAGTCTGAACCAGATCCCTTATAGTCCTTAATTCTTCCCTTCACAGTTTTATCTATTTGGATTTTTGGAGTCATGGCATTTATAGTCGGTTTACCCTATTATGATTTTGCATGAAGAAGGAGAGCATGATCGGGTTTAAAAATAGATACATGGTGATGGAGGTGTTTTTAGATGCAAACAGAGAAATGGACAGGGATGATCAATCGGTGCTGTGATTTTATTAAGAAAGGATTGATAGTATCACTAAAAGGAGAGTTTGTGTATATAAAGAAGGGGCTCTTCTGAGGGGTAGTCAAAAGCTGTGTTTAGAGCAGCCCATGAGTGCATATAGTAGCAAGCATAGAGAATTCCACCTCGATGTCCCTCATGGAGGGTTGGTGGGAGAGGAACTTAGAAAAGATAAACCACTGCAAAAGGAAACCCGTATGATTGAACTGGAAGAAGCAAAAAAGACGGTGCTGAGTGCAGTAAATAGAAAGCACAGTGAAGCTATAGTTAGGATCGACGCTTGTGGGTTTGATTGGCTTTGTTTGGGGTGAAGTCAATGGGTGATTGGAAGAAGGAAGATGATAATGATGTGTGACAGCGTCGTATTTTTTAGTAACTAAGTGCAGGATCAGACATGGTGCGGGCCATTATCCTTGAAAAGAAAATTATGATTCAACATGCAACTGTTTTCAATCCAGATTTTGTGCTTTAAAAAACAAAAGAACCTGTACTTTGCAACCAGTATTTAGTAAATTAAAAAGAAATGAACTTCTTTGTATTCTGAACTATTGCTGCAACTGCACCCCACAACCTAACTATGTTAATTGATCAATTTAATAACTTGTATTCAATAGGAGCGTTCTTACCCAAAAACTACAATGATTAAATATAAATGCAAGTTCTTATAAAAGACAACTATGATTTTAATTGTTCTTTGAGAACATCAACATGGCCAATAAACAAGAAAGTCATCACTTTTTTTAATCATGTCATTAAATACTAACTGGGCGTCTTTCGTTTTCCATGGCCTTTGCAGTTGAAGATCAGCTACCGCACTTGAACTTATCACTTCAATGAATATCAAAGTTGAGACTTGGCTATACGTGTTCAAGGTGACCGGATAAACAAATAGGTTGAGTTTAGCTTATAGTTTTCTATCCATTTGATTCTCCAACTAACCTGAGCCCAAACCATCTTAATTAGTTACACACTGAGCTGAATCCAACCTGACAGTCATTTTAGCTTTTGGGTTGTGCTCTGGTTGACATTTAAGAGCCGATTAATAAATGAAACATGATTGGGTTGAGCCCATATATCTCACCCACTGAGTTTGATACAAACCAAATATAAAATTTCAAAAATGAAAATTTTCCATAATTTCCACAGTAATGGTCTTGAGAGAAAAACATCTCATTTATACATCATTTTCTATTCAAACAACCTGTATTTAATTTATTCGACCTGATCCATCATTACAAGTTTTAGTTTAGACTCTCTTATTAAACTAGAAAAAATGAAGACATTGGTGTTGAGAAAGGAGAAGAACAACAAGAACACAAATCCACACAATAGACACCAGATATATGTGGTTCACCCGATGTAGGCTATGTCCATGGAGATTCAAACCTGTTTCACTATTGATAGAGATCACCTACAAGAAGAACAATCCTCTTCTTGTGATTACAAGAGTGCACAACTCTCCTAAGGTTCTTCTCTGCAGAGAAATCAACTCTCTCTTTCTCACATTACTCAGAATAAAACAGAAGCCCTAATTTATAATAACCCTGAGCGTTAACAACCGTCGGATATGATCTTATAACAAAGGGTCCAGATTAAATCGACATATTACATAATAACCCCAGATCAGGCTTCACCAACCCATCAATCTGCTACTTGAAGACTGATCACACTAAATGGCAATGACAATAGTGGAATACGGCTTCGAATCTCAACACCTTGTCTTCAAACAAGAAGTCCAACTGAAGCTGAGCACAGCTTCAGTTTCTCCATGTTCACCACCTTTGCAAGCATATCTGCTGGATTCTGACTTGTGAGAATCTTGTCCAATTTCAATAATTTTTCTTTTAGAAGCCATTGTGTGAAGTGATATCTTAGTCGAATGTGTTTGGTTCTTAGATGAAAGGCTGAATTCTTCGTAAGATGAATTGCACTCTGACTATCACTATACAGTTTGCTGTTCTCTTGCTTTTTACTCAACTCTTCCCTTAACTCCTGTAACCAAATCATTTCCTTATTAGCTTCTGTAGCAGCAACATACTCTGTTTCTGTAGTTGAAAGTACAATAACATCCTGTAATTGTGATTTCCAACTGATTGCTGCATTACCCAAGGTAAAGATATAACCAGTAGTACTTCTAATTCTATTAAGATCTCCTGCCAAGTCTGAATCAACATAACCCTCCAGTTTGATTTTTGGTCCTCCAAAATACAATGCTGCATTAGTAGTACCTCTCAGATATCTGAGAATCCACTTAACTACTTCTCAATGTGTTTTCCCAAGGTTACCCATAAATCTGCTTACAACTCCCACTGCATAAGCAATATCAAGTATTGTGCTAACCATAGCATACATCAAACTGCCAACAGCTGAAACATATGGGATCTTAGACATGCTATCTTTCTTATGTTATGTTTTAGGAGACAACTCTTTTGAGAGTTTGAAATGGCCTGCTAGTGGAGTGCTAACTGGCTTAGCACCTTGCATGTTAAATCTGTGTAGGACCTTTTCAACATATTCTGCCTGAGACAACTTCAGTGTACGATTTGTTCTGTCTCTAGTGATTCTCATACCGAGAATTTGATTCGCAGCACCCAAATCCTTCATTTCAAACTCCTTTGACAACTGTTTCTTCAGATTATTTATTCCTTGCATGTTCGATCCTGCAACAAGCATGTCATCTACATACAATAGTTATCAAAGTTTTTATAATAACAACAATGGTCTACATGACATTGCTTATAACCTGTGTTGCACATAAACATGTCAAATTTGATATACCATTGTCTTGGGGCCTGCTTCAAACCATATAAACTCTTTTTGAGCTTACACACCATGTCCTCCTTTCCTGAGACAATATATCCTTGTGGCTGATACATGTAGATATCTTCTTCCAAGTCACCATAGAGAAATGCAGTTTTAACACTAATTGTTCAAGGTGTAAATCTTTTACTGCCACAATGCTCAAAACACTTCTGATTGTGTTTAATTTAACCACATGAGAAAATAGTTTAGAATAATTAATACCTTGATTCTACTGGAAGCCCTTTGCAACTAATCTGGCCTTGTATCTCTTACTGCCGTCATGTTCATCCTTCAACCTATACACCAACTTGTTATGCAATGCTTTCTTTCCCTCAGGCAACTGAACTAAGTCTCATGTCTGATTTGACAATAAAGATTGCATCTCATCTTCTATGGCTTGCTCCCACTTAGCCCGAGTATCAACCTGCATTGCTTCTTCATAACATTCTGGCTCACCACCATTAGTTAACAACAAGTAATACATTGAAGGTGAATAACGATGTGTAGGCTTAGGAATCCTAGAGGACCTTCTTACTAGTGTAGGTGTATGAGGATCCACCTGTGGGTTTACATTTTCATGTGCTTCGGGTGCATCATTTTCAGGAAAGTCCTCTACATCTAAGTACTCTGTATTATCTTTTTGCACATTATCCTTATCCTTATGGAAGACTTTCTCATTGAATACAACATTTTTACTTCTGATGATTTTTCTATTTTCTTCATCCCAGATGCGATAACCAGATTCATTAGAATCATATCCAATGAAAGTGCATTTCCTGGATTTAGGATCTAACTTGTCTCTTTTCTCAGCATCAACATGAATATAAGAGATATAACCAAATACTTTTAAGTGTGAAAGATTTACCTCTTTTCCACTCCAAACTTCCTCTGACAATCCACCATCCAAAGGTATTGAAGGCCTACGATTGATCAAGTATGCAGTAGTGTTCACCACTTTTGCCCAAAACTGCTTTGGCAATTCAGCGTGCAGCCTCATGCTTCTAGCATGCTCTACAATGGTCCTGTTCATACGCTCTGCCACACCATTTTGCTGTGGTGTATTAGGAATGGTCTTTTCTCACTTTATCCCATTTGTGGAGCAATACTCCTTAAATTCTTTACTACAGTACTCTCCCCCATTATCAGACCTCAGGCATTTCAATTTCAGACCTGTTTCATTTTCAACTAAAGCTTTCCACTTTTTAAAAATACCAAACACATCAGACTTATGTTTCATAGGATAAACCCATAATTTCCTGGTAGCATCATCAATGAATGTAACAAAGTAAGAAGATCCACCAAGAGAAGGTACCTGTGTTGGTCCCCACACATCTGTGTGAACCAGTTCCAACCTTTCTGATTTTGGTTGCCTCCCTACTTTCGAGAAAGTGACTTTTTTCTACCTTCCAAAAACACATTCTTCACAGAACTCTAAGTCCAAAGACTTGAGATCTTGTAGCTTACCTTTCTAGTGAAGAATTTTCATTCCTTTCTCACTAATGTGTTCGAGTCTACAATGCCATGTGTTTGAGTCTGTGCCTTTATCTGTAACTGGAATGTAATTAGTACTGCTATTAGTCAGGTAAAGAGTACCTTCTTTCTTACTGTGAGCAACAACCATACTCCCTTTTGTCACCTTTCATGAGTCACCTCTGAAGGTTGTAACATATCCAGAGGTTGCAAGCCGACCAACAGATATGAGGTTTCTTCTTAGGCTCGGTACATGCCTAACATCATTCAATTGTCATGTACCTCCGTTTGGCAATTTGATCTGAACATCTCCTTTGCCAATTATATCACAAGGTTCATCATCACTGAGATAGACTTTTCCGAAGTCACCTTTCACATAATTTTGGAGATATTCTTTGTGTGCAGTGGCATGAAAGGACGCACTAGAATTTATAACCCAAGATTCAGATTTATAATCAAAGGATAAAATTAAAGCATCATGAACAGTATCACCTGCAATATTTGCGGAAACATCACTATCATTGTCATTGTTACCGTTCCTTTGCTTATTTTTCTTTGGTGGAGCTCTACAATCCTTTTTTACGTGCTCCTTTTTGCCACAATTCCAGTATGTCATTTTGCCTTTTGACGATCTTGACTTGCTTTTCGATTTAGATCTTCCACGACTCTAACCTCTCTCAGTTTTTCTTCCTCTGTTTTCCACATTCAGTGCACTTCCTGATGATTCACCGAGGATTTCCTGCGAAGTTCTTCATCGATGATAGCACTCACAACATCATCAAACTTTAGTTTACTTGATCCCTATGAATTACTCAGTGAAGTAACCATACCACTCTAACTATCTGGTAAAGAAGATAACAATTGTAGTGCACAAATCTCATCATCAAAATGTACTTTTATCGATGACAACTGGCTCATGACTCTATTGAACTCATTTACGTGTTCAGTGACAATCCCAACTTCAGCCATCTTCATGTTAAACAATCTTTTTATCAAATGTACTTTATTTGAAGCAGACGGCTTTCGTACATTCGTGAAAGTGCAGTCATAACATCTTCAGTGGTTTGCTCTTTTGAAATATTGAATGCAACAGATTTTGTTAAAGAGAGTTTAATCGTACCTAAAGCTTTGCTGTCAAGCACCTCCCACTCTAGATCTGACATAGTTGCAGGCTTAATTGCTTTTCCTCCAAGTGGCAAGTAGAAATTTTTCTGGTAGAGAAGATCCTCTATCTGCATCTTCCATAATGTGAAATTCTAGCCATTGAACTTTTCAATAGTTTGCTTTGTGTCGTCCGTCATTGCTCCCACTCAAACCAAGTTCTATTTGCTTGATAATTTTTTTATCAGTCAAACAGTCAATCTATTCCGCCTATTTCGTAGATCTCGTCACTACGAGTGCACAGAAAAAAACGGAGCACAATTTGGAGTTCGGATGACCTTAAAACTTGCAAAACAATTCAGGCCATTGAATCTGGTCAAACCTGCCTGTTGACCAGTGCTGATGTCACTGCTAACAGTCTGTTAGGCTTCTGAAGCGGACCCGGGTCGGGTTCACCTGACCCAGAACTAAACTGCACTACTGGATTAAACTACTGGGCTGGGCCTGCTGCTAACGAGTTAGGTCCGAACCGACCTAGACCCGAACTTGCTACTATTGGGCTTCTACTGTAAACGGTTCGGGTTGAACCTGACCTGACCTAGAAACGAGCATGCTGTTGTTCACTGGGCTTTGCTGCAATCGGGTCGGGTCAAACCTGACCTGACCTGGCCTAAACTCACTATTGCTAACTGGACTTTGTTGCAATCGGGTCGGGTCGAACCTGACCTAACCAGGCCCGAACCCCCTCTCCTTCTTCCTCTTTCCGTTCAGTCTCTGGTTCTGCAACTAGAGATCAAAGCCGTCCTCTTCGTCAGCGATGGCAGCGGTGACCGCGGGAGACTAAAGCGGCGAGCGGCAGCAACGTGAAGCAATCAGAGGATCCGGATTCCTTCCTTTTCTCCCACGACAACGATAGAGGACGGGGCCGCAGAGGATATGGATTCCTTCCCTTTCTCCCTTGATAGCGCACCTGAGATTGCAGTGGCGGTGGCGGGATCCTCTTTTCTGGCACAGCCGGCGTGAGTGGTGGCGATGGCGAGACGGCGAGGTAGCCCTGTGCTGTCTTCTCCGACGCTGACGTGGAGATCTGGTTTCACGCGTCGTTTCTGATTTCTACAACAGAAATCAATTTTGTGTCGGGTTGCAATGATCCTGTGTCAGGAGAACAGTGATCCAAACCAAACCGAGCCGATTCGTGTCTTTCCTCGCAGATCCGATGATACCCCTCGAGATTTGATCCCACAAATCTCCACGATCCCACGATCTTAACAAACCACGCTCTGATACTAATTGTTGAGAAAGGAGTAGAACAAGAAAAACACAAATCCACACAATAGACACCAGATTTACGTGGTTCATCCGATGTGGGCTACGTCCACGGAGATTCAAACTGTTTCACTATTAATAGAGATCATCCACAAGAAGAACAATCATCTTCTTGTGATTACAAGAGTACACAACTCTCCTAGGGTTCTTCTCTGCAAAGAAACCAACTCTCTCTTTCTCACACCACTCAGAATAAAACAGAAGCCCTAATTTATAATAACCTTGAGCGTTAACAACCATCGGATCTGACCTTATAACAAAGGGTTCAGATTAAACCAACATATTACATAATAACCCCAGATCAAGCTTCACCAACCTATCAATTGGAAGGAGAGGAAGTCCTTCTTTTTCCTTTTCTTTCTCTATTCCTTTGTCCTATACGATTTTTTTTTACTTTCCCTTTCTTTTATGCTTGTTTTATGTGCCACTTTTCTATTTTTTGTATTTTGCTGGCCTAATCAATTTATCATTCATCTAACCAACAAGATCAGCATTAGGAAATCAGGTCAGAGATTAGACCTTCCATCATTAAATGAAACCCCTTGTCAAAAATATCACACATGGAGCAATTTCTAATTTCTAATTGCATTTGATTAGGTCAAATATGGACAGGAGTTGGATATTATATTATGAGAACCGATTTAGTGTAGAGTACATGGCCAAGTTAAACTCATTTATTGTATTTGCAAAGGTGAATTAGGGTGGGGTAGCGGTGATTAAGTGCTCGTGTGGTGATTGCTATAACCATTTGAATCATGACTATGGAACTGTGAGAAATCATTTGCCCATTGAAGGAATAATGGTCTCATAGCAACAGTGGATACGCAACGAGGAACCTATAATTCAACCTGATGATTCGGATGAGAGCGAGGATGAATTAGAAGAGAATCAGGATGAATACGATGAGTTAATAAAGGATCATCGTAGAGGAACTTACATGAAGAAAGATACCCAAGAGAGGGATGATGTGCAGATTTTGAAATTTTGTTGAAAGCTTCTCAGCGTGGCATGTACCTAGGATGCAAAAGCACAGATACTCTGTAAGCATTTGTTGTCAAGTTGTTGCATGTGAAGGTAGAAAGAAGGTATAACAATAAGTCGTTTGACAAGGTTCTGCAAGTTTTTAAGGACTTTTTACCCAAAGGTCATGTGGTGCCAGCCTCAATTTACAAGGTTAAGTAATTATTCCGTGACTTGGGAATAGGATACAAGAACATAGATGCTTGCAAACATGATTGTATGTTGTTTTGGAAGGAGAATGATCAATTGGAGAAATGCCCAAAATGTGTGAAGAGCCTAAGTATAAGGTGAATGATGGTAAGCAAAAGAGGATCCTTCATAAGGTGCTTCGTTACTTTCAATTGACACCGAGGTTGCATAGATTGTATGTGTCAAGGAAGATAACCACAAAGATGAGATGGCACAGTGATCAGTGCATTGATAATGAGATGGGGAGGCATCCGGTCGACTCTGTGGAATGGAAAGAAATTGATAAGAAATATCTAAAGATTGCTTGAGAGACGCATAATGTGAGGCTTAGGTTAGCCACCGATGGATTCAACCCTTTTAGGAACATGAGCACCTCCTATAGCATATAGCATGTCATACTTATGCCTTACAATATGCCAGCATGGATGTACATGAGAGAGCTACTTTTTATGATGTCCTTACTTATTCCAGGACCAAACTTACTAGGAAATGAGATCAATGTTTATTTGAGGCCCTTGGTTAATGAGTTGAAGGATTTGTGGGATGATGTATATTGACTTATGATGCTTCCACTAAACAAATATTTTAGATGCATGCGGCTATGATCATCATCATCATCATCATCAAAGCCTTATCCCAACCATGTTGGGGTCGGCTACATGAATTCTATTTCTCCATTCCGTTCTATTTTGAGCTAAATCTTTCGATAAGTGCAACTTCTTCAAATCTGAATTAATGACTTCCATCCATGTTTTCTTTGGCCTACCCCTACCTCTTGATGGACCCTCCACCTGTATATCCAAACTTTTTCTCACTAGTGCCATTACTGGCCTGCGCTCAACATGCCCAAACCATCTTAAACTAGTTTCTCTAATCTTATCTCCTATTGGTGCTACCCCTAAATGTTCTCGAAAGCGCTCATTTCTAATTTTATCTTTCCTAATTTTACCACACATCCACCTAAGCATTCTCATTTCCGCTACATCCATCTTATGAATATGTGTCTTCTTAATTGGCCAACATTCTACTCCATATGTCATAGCTGGTCTAACCACTGTCTTGTAAAATTTTCCCTTCAATTTTGTTGGCATTTGTCTATCACAAAGTACTCCCGAAGTTAGTCTCCACTTCAGCCATCCAGCTTTTATCCTATGCTCCACATCTTCGTCAATCTCCCCATCCTTACTAATCATCGAGCCTAGGTACCGAAAAGAATCTTTACGTGGTATCTCATGGGTTTCAATTTTAACAGTGGTTTCAACACTTTGTATATGTCCACTGAAATTGCAATCCATATATTCCGTCTTTGTACGACTTAATTGTAAACTCCGCCAGTTTTGCTGCCAGTCCCAAGCCTGGGTAAAGGAGGAGGGTTGCGTTAGGTAGGTGACAGCCAACGTAAAACTTTGTCACAACGTAAACATGAATTCTGAACAAATGCATGCGGCTATGATATGGACCATAAATGACTTTTTTGTGTATGGTAACTTGTCTAGGTGAAACACAAAAGGTTATGAGGCTTGTCCCTCATGTAACGACAATTTGTTAGGGGTGTAGTTGAAAGATAAGATTGGGTATATTGGCCATTGAAAAGACTTGGAAAAGAACCACTAATGGTATAGAAATAAGGCCTTCAACTGTCAACCTGAGAGTGAAAAAAATTCTTTGGATTTACCAATGCAAAAGGTACTAGACCAGCTAAAAGAACTAGTGCCAGTCAAGTTTGGTGAGGGCAAGAAAAAACCACGTGACTTTGAAGAACTGAATTAGACAAAGAAAAGGATCCTATTTGACTGGCCCTATTGGAAGTACAAAAAACTTTGACACAACTTTGATCCTATGCACATTAAGAAGAATATCTGTATAGCTTTGGTTGAAACAATTTTGGACACAAATGACAAAAACATGGACATCGAGAAAGCACATAAAAATTTGACAAATATGAGCATTAGGCCAAAGTGGCATCTAGTGGATAAGGGTGATGGGTTCAGCTTAAAGCCCCATGCCTCCTACACATTAGAACTGAAACAAAGAAATGGATTTTATAAATTCTTGAAGTCAATTAATACCCAGAGTACTATGCAGCAAACCTCTCGAGCTGTGTAACCTCAAAAAAATGGTATATTATCTAGTCTAAAGAGCTATGATTGCCACATCATTATCCAATGCATCTTTCCAATTGGCATGTGTGGTTTTCTGAATAAAGATATCTGTATAATATTGTTTTAGTTATGCAGTTTTTTCCAAGACCTCTGCTTGAAAACACAGAGACATGATGCTTTGAAAAAAATTGAAGAAGCAGATGGTTTTAATATTGTGCAAGCTGGAGAAGATTTTTGCTCTTGCTTTTTTTGATGTAATGGTTTATCTATCAGTTCACTTGCCACGCGAGGTCGTGCTTAGTGGACCAGTGCAATATTGGTGGATGTACCAGATAGAAAGGTAATTATTATTAAGCAATGATTAATTATTTATGTATTAGTACAATTGCCTTGCATTGATAATCTTAATTGTTATCATTGGTTATTTAAAGGTTTTTGAAGAGCCAAAAAGGGTACATTGCTAACCAAGCTCGGCCAAAAGGTTCAATCGCCAAGGCTTACATTGTCAAAGAGTGTCTTACATTTTGTTCAATGTATCGAAAGCAGGCTGATCGAGTATAATGCTATGATGGTGGTGGCAAATGTGGCCCGGGGATGTTGGTCTTCACACAGATGGTCCGTCCCATCAGACTGATGGTAAGGGGGCATGATCCTTCTCAGAGAGAACATGATATGGCTCATTGGTTTGTATTGTATAATAGCCCCAAGGGGGAGCCATATCTAGGGTACATGCTTCAATCTAACCATATTTATGCATTGTTTGTTAACTCTTTGATTCATTCTCTACTTTTACTTATTCATTAAAAGCCGCCTTGAGCAGGGAACACAAGAATTTAATCCATAATCAAAGAAGGGGAGAAATCAGACAGATACAACTAAAAGAATTTCCAAAATGGTTTAAACAACATGGAAGAGATATAAAACATTATCATTTTAATTGCTAGACATTATTTTATTTCACTTCAAATGATATTAGCATAAGACATTAGTCCTAATTTGTTTTTGTAGATGAATCAATTGTGAACTCAAGGGTCACTAAAAGCTACTGATGAGATATGGTCATTAGCAAATGGCCCTCGATCTCTAGTGCATCTTTATCAGGGGTGTGATTGCAATTGCATTTGATACCACATTATAGACCATGAGAAATGCCATAAGAGCCAGAATAATGGCTTGGTTGTGGAAGGAGAGTACAAAGGGGAGAAACATGACTACTATGGACATATCTGCAAAGTCTAAGAATTATCATATCTGCATGGGGGTAAAGTCATTTTATTTGAATGTGAATGGTACAACACTAGTACCAAGCACAGGATAAATATCTAAAAATATGTTACAAGCACTGATATCATGGGTCGTGGGTGTAAGGATGATGATGATGATGCGCCTAATGATGCATTTCAGCTGGACAAAACCATATTTGTTGTCCCAGTCCTCGTCGATGGCACTACTATCCTCCAATACGCTAGAGATGATACAGATCCTGAGATCGTTTTCAGTGATGAGTCAGCGTTTTCAGTAATGAGTCAATAGACGAGGATGGCTAAGACGAGGATGAAACACTAACAGAGTACGAAGATGAAGAAGATAATGATGTACATAGTTAGTTTGACTCTAATATGGAATATGACATTTAGTGTTTGTTTCATGTTATGCACATGTAACAATTATCTTAATTAATAAAGATCTTGCCTTACATTCATGACATTGGCTTTAGTTTCACATGTTCTTGTGATTTGTTCATATATGGATACAACATTTCTGTATTTCACATTTTATGCTTATTTATATATATATCATAGTTGCAAAAGATGCCAAATGGAGGGAAAAAGTGAGTCAAACTAGGGGAGTTATCCCATTAGGTGAAGCATCCAATTATTTATTAAAGAGAAAAAAGAAAATTAAGTAGAATACAAATAAACTTGCATATCTAGGGCTCCCGCCGATTGCTCATGCTATCTTTGGTTCGGTTAAAGGGACAAATGAGAAGGGAAAGAAAAAGGTTAAGGGGAATGATCACGACGAGAACTATAGTCCCACCGAACATGATGATGTAGATGACAAGATATCAGGGTTGGATGAGGTAATCTTTGTCTGAATGTCTATGACATGCATTTTAAAATATTAGTTTTGATAGTAATACTCTTGCTAAACTGATTTCTTAAACTTCCTTTTCCATTAACTGTAAATTTTTTACATTCACTTGCCTAATATTATTTATTTTTACTAATACATATTTATTTTCATTGTCATTTTGCTCTAAGCCATGTTACAGATATGCCTCAGGAGAAAAGGGTCAAACGTGCTTGAAGTATAGTAGCTGCTCTTAGGTTAGTTTGTGTAGAGAGCACACCCAAGGCAACGACATAGGAGATGTTGATCCATCATCCAGTTACATGGTCTGGAGGTGCAAAGAGTACCTGATTTGGGAGTCACCCAGCCTTAGCTGATACAACCCATCGATACATCCTCCGCTGACACAGTCTCCACTGATACAGCCTCCCCCAAGTCCTTGTACAATAGTAGCAACATAGGTGAGAAAATTATGACCTTTTAAAATATTGAATTCACCTTACTTCAATGATTTGTATTTACTAACTCATTTAGTATTGTCATCTTAGTAGCATCAGTCTGAGTTTCCGAGGTTTCAAGTTGTGTAAAGGGCCTTACGCGAGGGAAAAAGGCGTCGAAGCCGAGGAGACAACTTAGTCATAACATCCTAGTTCTGATCCCCATCTCAAGCCATAGGCCAGAGGGGGAACATGTCCCGTCACTGGTGAACCATTTTGGGTTAGCCATTGAGAGGTCACCCTAGTCCAACCACATGGTTGGAAAAAGCTTGATAGTGGGTCATACTTGCCGTCATTGCTTCAATTCGAGTAAACTGAAACGAGAAATATTAACCATACTGATCATATTTGTGGTCCTCATTACAATATCTATTTTTATTTAGTTATTATTAATCTTTATATGGATCTCCCCTAATTGCAGTAAATATTTGATATCAAGGACTACAAGGGTGATATGTAGCTCAGGCTAGACATTGACTGCCAATATGGGGTTCTGCACAGGAGTTGGAAATACTAGCTGAATAGTCACTATCTCGAATTGTTGGAGCAGGGGGTATGCAATGCAAAGGACTACCCAACAGAGGGTTGTGATCCAACTGACTGGCAGTTGATGGTCGTGTAGTGCTAGGAATCACCAAAATGGAAGGCAACTTTGGGATGTTATCTGCTTTAATTAATTATATTCCAATGTAATTCTATTAGTTATGATCTGTTGAAGACAAACTATTGTGTTTTTGTTTTTCTATGTAGGCGAAGTCGAAAAAAGCTCAAGAAAGTTGAGCCAAATTGCCATACAATTATACTAGTATCTCCAGATCCTTTGCATTGAGAATGTCTCTAATGGTACTAAGTATATTCATATGGAAAACCTTGATTAAGTTTATTAACTTCAAATGTAGGTTCATACCTAATACAAAATAATTTCAAATGACAAACAACAAAGAATGCCGGTCAAGCACTGCCTATTACTCAGTTCTTCCATTACACCCACTACAGGCAAAAAATCAATAAGTGGATAAATAAGGTGGCTTAGCAGAAACATGCACGTTTGCATAAAACAATTTTGACAAATAATGCCACTAAAGCTTTCTAAATCCCTCATTGATTTAAATGACAAGAGGTCTTGGTACAACAGACTGAGGAGTAGTAGCAACCCTCTGTCACAGCTCAATGACTAAGGAATGGATTGCTGTTGATGTGCTTAGGAAGAGGTCAGTACACTTAATGGATATGGGAAATCCACGAGGACATCTTCATCTTCCACACAGTCTCGAGCACCTAATCTTAAGGTGATCGCCCTGTGGGAGCAACTAGTTGAATAGGCTCAGAGGCAAGTTGAGCAAGACAAGGGGCAGGCTAAACTTGAGGCACACATTTAATAGTTAGCAACTGTGGCATGGATAGATCCCAGGATCTACTTGGGCATTTCTAGAGGGACTGATTCTGTTGTTGATGGCACAACTTCTGGAGATCATGATGCAACTTCTTGGTTAGTATAATATTCTCTTGAAAATTTTAAAAAATAACTCATTAAAATTTATGAACACTAAAAATGTATGATTTTCAACACTTGGGCTTGAAAACATGCTGCCAGAGGTTGAAAACAAGAAATGGACATGAAACTGGCCGAAAAGTAGCACGAGTACTTCGCTTGATGCTAAAGTAACTTGTAGGAACTAACGGTTCATGAATCAAACTCTTAATTAGCAAATTAGACATGAAATTGTAGGATTCTCAACACTTAGGCTCAAAGATACAACTATGCATTTAGATAAATCATAGAAAATGAGCATGTCAAATAAAAAAGTGAGAACTAGTCTATATGAGACAAGAGACATATACACACATGCACCATGCAGCCAAAGTAGACAATTTTTTATAAAGTAGTTGCTCGCAAGTCAAGTAAGGACGACCAACATAAGTGATACAAAAAAATCTCACCAAGAATAAAGAGATTGGTATGTAATCAATTTCCTGAAAGGGAAAGAAAATCCTATCTAGATCTCTAATAGTTAAGGTTTTCATCCCTCTTCTATAAATACCATGTTATCTCTCACTGTGATTCAATGAAATCTCTCTCTTTTCCTCTCACTATTGTGAATGCAAGGTTTTACCCACTGCGGGAAGGCTCCTTGGGTTGCTAATGTTGATAACTCCAATGGCCAATATCTGCAGTGAATGCGTGAAGACTGTATCCACTGTTGGTCCCATCAGTCACAAACAAATTTTTATGTCCTCAAAATATCGGTGGTTTATAGGCATGCCTGTGGAGTGGTAATAAAGAGGTGGATTCACTAACCAAAGCATGGGTGGATAGGGTCCATATATGATTTGGTTAATTATTGCCAACTAACCAAATCATATTGCATTTGGCCTACATACTGAATTCTGGGGAATGTTCGTGTAGATTTTAAGCTATAAAAATAAATGAATTTTATTCAGTATAGACAATTTGCAGTAACTTTATTTCAACACAATCTTGCTTTCTTTGCCAATCAAAAATGTCTGTGTGTATACATATATATTTATTGAGGAGTTTGACGAATAAAACATGTTCTATCAAGCACTAAAGCCGTATAAATTAGTAATCACATGCTAATAAAACATAAGGAGAAATGCATCTTGGGCATGGCAATTACAAATTTGTAAGTGCCTGCAAACATAGAAACATTTTTTTCTTTTTTTGAAGATTGAGTAGCACCATTCAATATAAATATCATTTCTGAAAATGACTCTACTTCCAGTGTAAGATATCTAAAGTGATCATCCTATAGCCCGTGGCCTAGACTAGTCACACTTAATGAAGAATCCTTACTGGTCAAGAACAATAATAATAATAAGAAGAAGGATAGTTAACAAATGGATAGATGTCAACCAAAGTCCAATGACCTTACAGTTTGTTTTCTAGAAAGGAAAACTTTTCCAGATGAAGTGTGAATTTCAGATCTTGGACACCGTTCTAATTGCAATTTGGGATAAAAGAAGTATCCAACTGTTGGAAGTAGGTGGGTCTCGTGGATAGATGTTCAAAACTTTTAACCCACTTGACACAGGGATCAACTATCCGTAAGACCAAAAAACCCAATCCAGGATGCATTATCCTCAATCTCGTGACCATGTACAGTAAATATTCTATCTAAAAAATAGAATCAAACAGCACAAAACATCTATAATAATCTACTACATGCAAGAAGTAGATCATACCTTTGGAGATTCGTAGTTCTTTAATGGAGAAGTTGAGACTCTATTGGTGATGAGAATCTTCAACACCTCTTAGCCTTCCACACTATGACCCGAATTGGATTTCTTTTCTCAAGAAGATTGGTGGAATCTCCAGGAGAAATCCCAACTTGAAACTCCAAGGAATTAGAAGAGAGAAGGAGAGAGAAACTAGTGCAACTCTTGCACACTCAGGGTTTTGGGCGTGAGAGAGAGACTTATTCAACGTCCAAGAGATTTTTTATATCTTTTTAAATCTCTTCCTTGCTTAATTGAAAAAAAAGTCTTACTTCCAAAGCAATTAGCAACTTTATTCATTCTCAACCCTTCTTTCTAGAATTCAAGTCGGGTTAGTATTTTCCAATAACTTGGGCTAGCGTGGGGACTACTAGGGATTTCTTAGAAAGCTGGCTCCAACTGGAACACCGCGACCCCACATCTCATAGGCAATTCGGGCCCACAGTTAATTGCAAATAACACCACTATATAAATGCAATTGCACTCCAGTCTTAGGAATAAATTATAATGAAGACTCTAAACCTCCCAATTACCATAAGTAGGCCTCTCTATCAATATCCGTGGATCAATTGGAATAAATCTGTCTCTTTCAATATAATTTCCACATCTTGTTATCCTTAAGCCCCAATTAATCACAGTAATCATTAGTACCATTCAATTAACTCTTAATTGAGATGGGTGTGCACTTATTAATAACAAATCCATTAATTGGCACTAGGGGATAATAGAGATAAATTCCATTTTGATCATTCAATATTCCCACAGTTCTACTACCACATACCCAAGACACCGAGGTATTAACCTACAGTCGGCCTCACTTATTGATGACTCAAAGCAAATGAATAGATAGAAACTTGAGTTCATCAATGTCTTAGGAATGAGAACCTATTGCCAGGGAATTATGAGAGCATACCTTATTATTGAGACAGAATTCCATAAGGTGCATCTCATGGTCCTTCAATACATCCAATGTACCAGCACCGTGATCCAGAATCTTACATTCTGATGATCGAGACAAATCACACTATCTCATAGTGATCAAAATGCTGCAACCTTATCAAATGAGATGCCCAGTCTCATTACTGGCTGTGAAGCTATTTAAGTATAAGATTTGTGACATATATCTCCCACGTGTGAATCTCATCTATACACATATATCACATCTAATATACTAATGGGACCCGGTTTAACTTATGAACCATTATGTCATATGTATTGGTCATGTGCATGAAGTAGTAAAATAACATTCATCTTATGAAAGTAAAACATGATTTTATTGAAAAACAAAGAAATTAATTAATTTATTACATAAACGGATGGATTGAATCCAAACTCTACTTCCAGTGTAAGGTATCTAAAGTGATCATCCTATAGCCCGTGGCCTAGACTAGTCACACTTAATGAAGAATCCTTACTGGTCAAGAACAATAATAATAATATAAAAAAGGATAGTTAACAAATGGATAGATGTCAACCAAAGTCCAATGACCTTACAGTTTGTTTTCCAGAAAGGAAAATTTTTCCAGATGAAGTGTGAATTTCAGATCTTGGACACCGTTCTAATTGCAATTTGGGATAAAAGAAGTACCCAACCGTTGGAAGTACCCAACCGTTGGAAGTAGGTGGGTCTCGTGGATAGATGTTCAAAACTTTTGACCCACTTGACACAGGGATCAACTATCCGTAAGACCAAAAAACCCAATCCAGGATGCATTATCCTCAATCTCGTGACCATGTACAGTAAATATTCTATCTAAAAAATAGAATCAAACAGCACTAAACATCTATAATAATCTACTACATGCAAGAAGTAGATCATACCTTTGGAGATTCGTAGTGCTTTAATGGAGAAGTTGTGACTCTACCGGTGATGAGAATCTTCAACACTTCTTAGCCTTCCATACTATGACCTGAATTGGATTTCTTTTCTCAAGAAGATTGGTGGAATCTCCAGGAGAAATCCCAACTTGAGACTCCAAGGAATTAGAAGAGAGAAGGAGAGAGAAACTCATGCAACTCTTGCACACTCAGGGTTTTGGGCGTGAGAGAGAAACTTATTCAACGTCCAAGAGATTTTTTTATATCTTTTTAAATCTCTTCCTTGCTTAACTGAAATAGAAGTCTTACTTCCAAAGCAATTAGCAACTTTCTCCTTTCTTAACCCTTCTTTCGAGAGTTCAAGTCGGATTAGTATTTTCGAATAACTTGGGCTAGTGTGGGGACAACTAGGGATCCTTTAGAAAGCTGGCTCCAACTGGAACACCGCGACCCCACATCTCATGTGCAATCTGGGCCAACAGTTAATTGCAAATAACACCACTATATAAATGCAATTGCACTCCAGTCTTAGGAATAAATTACAATGAAGACCCTGAACTTCCCAATTACCACAAGTAGGCCCCTCTATCAATATCCGTGGATTAATTAGAATAAATCTGTCTCTTTCAATATAAGTTCCACATCTTGTTACCCTTGAGCCCCAATTAATCACAATAATCATCAGTACCATTCAATTAACTCTTAATTGAGATGGGTGCGCACTTACTAATGACAAATCCATTAATTAGCACAAGGGAATAATAGAGATAGATTTCATTTTGATCATTCAACGTTCCCACAATTCTACTACCACATATCCAAGACACCGAGGTGTTAACCTACAGTCGGCCTCACTCATGGGTGACTTAAAGCAAATGAATAGATAGAAACTTGAGTTCATCAATGTCTTAGGATTGAGAACCTATTGCCAGGGAATTATGAGAGCATACCTTATTATTGAGACAGAATTCCATAAGGTGCATCTCATGGTCCTTCAATACATCCAATGTACCAGCACCATGATCTAGAATCTTACATTCTGATGATTGAGACAAGTCACACTATCTCATAGTGATCAAAATGCTGCAACCTTATCAAATGAGATGCTCAGTCTCATTACTGGCTGTGAAGCTATTTAAGTATAAGATTTGTGACATATATCTCCCACGTGTGAATCTCATCTATACACATATATCACATCTAATATACTAATGGGACCCGGTTCAACTCATAAACCATTATGTTATATGTATTGTTCATGTGCATGAAGTAGTAAAATAACATTCATCTTATGAAAGTAAAACATGATTTTATTGAAAAATAAAGAAATTAATTAATTTATTACATAAACGGATGGATTGAATCCAAACTTTACTTCCAGTGTAAGATATCTAAAGTGATCATCCTATAGCCCGTGGCCTAGACTAGTCACACTTAATGAAGAATCCTTACTGGTCAAGAACAATAATAATAATATAAAAAAGGATAGTTAACAAATGGATAGATGTCAACCAAAGTCCAATGACCTTACAGTTTGTTTTCCAGAAAGAAAAATTTTTCCAGATGAAGTGTGAATTTCAGATCTTGGACACCGTTCTAATTGCAATTTGGGATAAAAGAAGTACCCAACTGTTGGAAGTAGGTGGGTCTCGTGGATAGATGTTCAAAACTTTTGACCCACTTGACACAGGGATCAACTATCCATAAGACCAAAAAACCCAATCCAGGATACATTACCCTCAATCTCGTGACCATGTACAGTAAATATTCTATCTAAAAAATAGAATCAAACAGCACTAAACATCTATAATAATCTACGACATGCAAGAAGTAGATCATACATTTGGAGATTCGTAGTTCTTTAAGGGAGAAGTTGCGACTCTACTGGTGATGAGAATCTTCAACGCCTCTTAGCCTTCCACACTATGACCCAAGTTGGATTTCATTTCTCAAAAAGATTGGTGGAATCTCCAGGAGAAATCCCAACTTGAAACTCCAAGAAATTAGAAGAGAGAAGGAGAGAGAAACTAGTGCAACTCTTGCACACTCAGGGTTTTGGGCGTGAGAGAGAGACTTATTCAACGTCCAAGAGATTTTTTATATCTTTTTAAATCTCTTCCTTGCTAAATTGAAATAGAAGTCTTACTTACAAAGCAATTAGCAACTTTCTCGTTTCTTAACCCTTCTTTCTAGAGTTCAAGTCGGATTAGTATTTTCCAATAACTTGGGCTAGCGTGGGGACCACTAGGGATTCCTTAGAAAGCTGGCTCCAACTGGAACACCGCGACCCCACATCTCATGTGCAATCTGGGCCCACAGTTAATTGCAAATAACACCACTATATAAATGCAATTGCACTCCAATCTTAGGAATAAATTATAATGAAGAGCCTAAATTTCCCAATTACCACAAGTAGGCCCCTCTATCAATATCCGTGGATCAATTAGAATAAATCTGTCCCTTTCAATATAAGTTCCACATCTTGTTATCCTTGAGCCCCAATTAATCACAGTAATCATTAGTACCATTCAATTAACTCTTAATTGAGATGGGTGCACACTTACTAATGACAAATCCATTAATTGGCTCAAGGGGATAATAGAGATAGATTTCATTTTGATCATTCAACGTTCCCACAGTTCTACTACCACATACCCAAGACACCAAGGTGCTAACCTACAGTCGGCCTCACTCATTGGTGATTCAAAGCAAATGAATAGATAGAAACTTGAGTTCATCAATGTCCCGGGATTGAGAGCCTATTGTTAGGGAATTATAAGAGCGTACCTTATTATTAAGACAGAATTCCATAAGGTGCATCTCATGGTCCTTCAATACATCCGATGTACCAGCACCGTGATCCAGAATCTTACATTCTGATAATCGAGACAAATTACACTATCTCATAGTGATCAAAATGCTGCAACCTTCTCAAATGAGATGCCCAGTCTTATTACTGGTTGTGAAGCTATTTAAGTATAAGATTTGTAACATATATCTCCCACGTGTGAATCTCATCCATGCACATATATCACATCTAATATACTAATGGGACCCGGTTCAACTCATGAACCATTATGTCATATGTATTGGTTATGTGCATGAAGTAGTAAAATAACATTCATCTTATGAAAGTAAAGCATGATTTTATTAAAAAATAAAAAAATTAATCAATTTATTACATCAACTGATGGATTGAGTCCAAACTCTACTTCCAGTGTAAGATATCTAAAGTGATCATCCTATAGCCCGTGGCCTAGACTAGTCACACTTAATGAAGAGTCCTTACTGGTCAAGAACAATAATAATAATAATAAAAAGGATAGTTAACAAATGGATAGATGTCAACCAAAGTCCAATGACCTTACGGTTTGTTTTCCAGAAAGGAAAATGTTTCCAGATGAAGTGTGAATTTCAGATCTTGGACACCGTTCTAATTGCAATTTGGGATAAAAGAAGTACCCAACACCATCAATTATCTCTTTCTTCATTTTACATATAGTCCACCACAAAATCCAATAATCATAATAATAAAACTGACTAAAAAAGAAAGAAGTGCCCAACAAATTATGCTTTTGATATCTGCTTGTGAGGCATCCCTGCCTCCTTTAGTTTTAGTCAAATATTACTATAGTTGCTGGTAGAATAAGATCTTGGGAATGTGAAGATGGTACCAAAAAAGGAATTGAATAAACGAAAAGAAAAGTGACCCTTTAAGGCAACCAGACTGAGGCATTGAGCATGGGTTTATGGAGAATGGAATTACTCAAGACTTATGAGATTCTACCATTCTAAGTAAGATTTAAGGCACAAGGATAAATAACTTGTGCTAACATCACTTAAGGAAAAACTTTCATCTTAAGGGCACATTTGTGCAAGTTGTTTTCAGTGGAAGCAGGAATCTTATTTACATGTGATTTTAATTTTTGGTGCTACAAAACTCTCCATGGAAAACTTCTATTTTTGTATGATCTTCCTATGCTAGAGAAGAAACCCATGTCCAACCCCTTCTCTTGGGATAGACTTCCGTTTCCCATGTTTCTTCTTTCACGAATTTACACAAATAAGCCCTTCAAGTATAAGAATCCCAGTATATATACCAATGTACTTTTCTAACACACTTTTCTAATTACAAATAAGATCAGTCTACCAAAAATACTAGGAACCAACACGAGCACCTCGTTCGAGGCCAAAGAAACTTCTAGGAACTGATGGTTCATGAATCGGACTCCTTGTTTGCGGATTAGACTGAAAAACTTAGGATTTTCAATACTTTAGGCTCGTAAACAGGTTGTCGGCGGTCCAAAATGGGAAACGACCACTGGACGGCCAAGAAACCGGCATGAGCACTTTGCTTAAGGCCAAAGTAACTTACAAGAACAAATGGTTCAAAGGATGGACTCCCGGTTTGCGAGTTAGATGGGAAAACCAAGGATTTTCAACACTTAGGCTCGAAAACAGGTCACCGAAAGTTGAAACTCCAAAATGGAAAACTTCCCTAGAAAAAATTGGAAACCAGCATGAGCACTTTGCTTGAGGCCAAAGTAACTTGTAGGAATTGATGGTTCACAAATTAAAGTCCCAATTTACGAAGTAGAATGAAAAACCTAGGATTTTCAACACTTAGGCTCAAAAACAAGTTGCCAGAGGTTCAAAACGGGAAACAGCCCCCTAAAAAATCATAAACTGACATGAGCATCTCTCTCGAGGCCAAAGTAACTTGTAGGAACTGATGCTTTGTGAATCGGACTCTCAGTTAGAGAATTAGATGCAAAAACCAATGATTTTCAACACTTAGGCTCGAAAATAGGCCACCAGAGGTCCAAAATGGGGAAACGGCTACCGAAAAAACTAGAAACTAGTACGAGCACCTTACTCAAGGCCAAGTAACTTATAGGAACTGATGGTTCGTAAATCAGAGTCCTGGTTTGTAATTAGATTGAAAAACCTAGGATTTTCAACACCTAGGCTCAAAAACAAGTCGCCGGAGGTCCAAAATGGGAAACGACCCTTAAAAAAATTGAAAAATAGCATGATCATCTCGTTCGAGGCCAATGTAACTTTAAGAACTAACAGTTTGTGAATCGGACTCTTGGTTAAAGAATTAGACACAAAAATCAAGGATTTTCAACACTTCGCTCGAAAATAGGCCACCAGCGGTCTAAATGGGAAACGGTAACTGAAAAAACCAAAAACTAGCACGAGCACCTTGCTTAAGGCCAAAGTAACTTGTAGGAACTGATGGCTCACAAATCGGACTCTCAGTTTGTGAATTAGACTGAAAAACCTAGGATTTTCAACACCTAAGCTCAAAAACAGGTCACTGGAGGTCGAAAATTGGAAATGGCTCCCAAAAAATTCAGAAATAAGCACGAACATCTCGCTTGAGTCTAAAGTAACTTATAGGAACTAAGGGTTTATGAATCAGACTCTCGATTAGAGAATTAGACACAAAAATCAGGGATTTTCAACATTTAGGCTCGAAAATAGAACACCAAAGGTCTAAAAAGGGAAACAGCAACTGAAAAAAATTGGAAATCAACACAAGAACCTCACTTGAGGCAAAAGTAACTTGTACAAACTGACGGTTCGCAAATCGGACTCCTAGTTTGTGAATTAGATTGAAAAAACTACTATTTTTAACATAAAAGCTCAAAAACAAGTTGCTAGAGGTCCAAACTGGGAAACAGCTCTCGAAAAAATTAGAAACCGACACAAGCATCTTGCTCAAGGCCAGAGTAACTTCTAGGAATTGATGGTTCATAAATCAAACTCCCGGTTAGAGAATTAGACTGAAATACCTAGGATTTTCAACACTTAAGCTCAAAAATATGCCATCGGAGGTCCAAAATGGGAAACTACTATTAGACGGCTTGGAAACCGGCATGAGCACTTTACTTGAGCCCAAAGTAACTTGTAGGGATAGACGGTTCATGGAACGGACCCCCAATTTGTGAGTTAGATTGAAAAATCTAGTATTCTCGAAACTTAGCCTTGAAAAGATAAAAAATAAAAAAATATTTTCATCGACATCAAAAACATCGGTAACTACATTTAAAATATTTTTGATTAAAATATAAAATATTTACCAACATTTTTTAACATCAAAACCTAGAAAAAGTTTTTAAAAAATAAAGAAAATATTGTCACTGATGTACATATAAAATATTTTGGATTAAAATAGAAAATATTTACCTACATTTATTAACATCAGTACATATAAAAAATTTTTAAAAATAAAGAAAATATTTTCACCGACTTGAAAAAATGTCAAAAAATGCATTTAAAAATATTTTTGTATTTTGGACTAAAATTTAATATTTCTACTGATGGATATAAAATGTCAGTAAAATTAAATTTTTAATAAAAGGAATTACATTCTTTGACGTTTGGAAATTATTATAAATTTGTTTTATTAAAACTTTAGATTTTTCGTTGATGATAAGAAACGCTGGTAAAGATAATAACTATTTAAAAAAAGAAAGAAAATACTTTCACCGATGATGTTTTACCTTGGTAAATGGTTACAAAAAATTTTGTATTAAAGTATAATGTCTTTGCTAATGATAAAAAATCATCAGTAAAAGTAAACAAATGTTTTTAAAAAATAAAATACTTTTACCAATGTTTATTTTGTCAACAAAGTGTTTTTTAGAAAGTTTATGGTGTTAGAAAAGAATTTACCAACGTAAAATATCGTTGGTGAAATGTCAATATTTGCCGATGTTTTTTTATTCTGTTGGTAAATACTTTTCCCCATGGGGTTTTGCCAATGTTGGACTGACACAAATAATTTCATCAACAAATTGTTTTACTGATGTTTTTCTCTCCTTTTACGATGAGTTTGATTCGCAGCTAAAAATATAATTTTTTGTAGTGCAAAAGGTAACAGTATGAGGGTAGCACTACTAACATTGGATGGATGTGTAATGATCATATGCTGAGCATTATTTGAACATAGCTTGAAAATGAGCATCATTTGGTCATTTTGGCAAATGCTATTGAAACAAATCCACCATTGTTAGAAAATTAGGAGTTGCAATCATTGATAAAATTTCAGATAGAGAAACCGCAAGAAGATTTTGTAGTAAGTAAATAACTTATGGATCTCTACGTGGATTTAAAAGTTGCAAATCTGGAAGTAGTTTGCAAGATTAAAAGATTGGAGCTGAGAAATATGATTTGCAAAAGAAAATAAGAGCAAAAAGAATAGAATAAGGGAGTTAGAAGAAAAGTTGAAAACATAATTAGAAGAATAAGAAGACAAAGCAAAGATGTTGGAGAAGAAACTCCAAGAAAAGGATGTTGAAATGAATGATACGATCAACGAGGTTCAAATCCTTCAAAATGAAAAACAAATCTTCAATCAATTAGTGCCAGAAGAAAAAAAAAGAAAAGAAAAGATGAATAATATATTGAAGGAGAAGGATGATAAAATAAAGGAGCTAGACAACAAATTTGATCTGCTGTAATCTAAAATACATGGCATGATTGAAGAAGATGAAGGAGCACCATAGATATTTTGGAAAAGACTGTTAGAGAAAAGGATACCAAAATTAAGAACTTAAAGAGCAAATTTGGAATTCTTCAAACTGAAAAACAAGCTCTGAATGAAAGGCTAGCTACTCTAATGGTTTGAAACGAAGAATTAAACTTGAAGAAAGAGACAATAGCAAAAGGTATAATGATAGATGAAATTTTTGAAAATGCACTTAAGATAAAGATGGCAAATCTTTGACAAAAAAGGCATCTTCAATGATAAAGAGACGAAGGGAGAAGGAAAGAAAAGCGAAGAAGAACCTAGAAAAAATCCAAAGAGGAAAAGCTTACAAAGATAGATTTGCCTCCAAAAACAAATGAAATTATTGAAGCAGAGGCAAATAAAGATTAGCTAATAAAATTACAAAAAAACCGAACCTCTTTTCTAAAGTTTCTTGTGTATCAGTACTTAAATGAAGAAGAAATAAATTTATTGAGAGAGATATTTGAATTAGAAGGAAAAGGATAAGTAACATTCTTAAAAACTAAAAAATATTTTTTTATTCAATTCAATTAATTTCATGGTGTGACGTGCAGTGAAATAGTTTGGAGCTAAGACAGATTGGGTGCTACTTTGATGGAAGACATTAGAGATATGCTCAAGAACAAAAAGGTCTTGAGCTATGTAAGAAACTAAAACAACATAATTTAATCTATTCATACTGCCATCAGAAAATTTCATAACATATGAAATTATTAACTCTAATTTTATCTACTAGAGTATAAATAGTTAATTGATGGATTCAGTGACATCCTATAAGCTGACCAAACAAAAAAGGATTTGGCATAGCTGAAGACAAATCCAAGACCCCCATTACGATTGGATAAATCATTCTTTATGAAAAGTTTGGCTTGGGTAAGTACACATCCTATGTAACGTACATAACCTAAAAATTCATCTACCAACATATACTTAACAAAAGTTGTTTGTTGTCAAATGCTTTCATTGTTTTTTTTCTAACAAACATGGATGAGGGATAATAATGAAATGAATATGGACAAATATGTCCTTTGTTACCTAAAAAGTGAATGATGAAGAGCCACAGAAATCTTATTTTTCCAATAAATCAAGTGAAGCCAAAAACAAATGTTCCATATCATTTGACACTTTTGGTGGTTGACAATAAGGATGGAATCTAGAGACATTACAACTAAATGTTGCCATGAAAAGCCAATTAACTGGATAATTGCTTCAATGATGCAATAATAATAATAATAAATAAATAAAAAGTAAAAAATGGTGAGAAATATATGTTAAACTTAAAAAATTCAAGTATTCATCTAATGAATTTGAATGTTTTATTTTATTTTATTTTGTGCAGAAAGTGTTTATTGAAAATCACTTTCAAAAGTAGTACAAAGATTCGGTCAAAAAGATTAAAAGGAAAAGGAAAGATGAAGGTGCAATCCATTCAACCCAGGATTTCACTTATAAAATAGAACTGGGTAAAAACTATCCACAACAACCATCCTCATCATAATTTTAACACAAAATAAATAAATTAGAGATTACATGTCACATCAATTAGAACAGCTACACTTAATCACTAATATTCTTTCTAATCCATATTATAGGGTTGACTGTGGAGTTGTAGCATGCTATGTTATGCAACAAATCTTTGAGAAGAAGCTGATCACAACAGACTTTCATATAACACAAGCACAACAAATCCACGTTTCAATGGTTCAGAAATTTTTGCATGTTGTAGGTGTTGACCCATAAAAAATCACAAATATTACAAGTGTTGCAATGAAGATATCACATGCAAATTCCAAGTTAAGGGCACATAAACCCTTGGATTATGAAATTCTAGGTGAAGTACTGCAGTAGATGTTCAGAACCGATGCAACTCACTTAGAAGACTTCAGATGAGCTCAGAGTGCAGCAGTTCAAAATTTAGAGTTAGTGACTTCTTTTGGTCACTTAACTTACCAAATATGAAATTCAAGGTTTATTGACTCAAAACCTAGGGGCATTGAACACGCTCAACCTTCTAGATTACCAAAGCGGCTGAAATCACATGGCAACTCAAGACATTCTTAGGAATGATGCTTCAAAGTTTCAAAGCATTTGGTCTTTATTTCAACTCGAACTCAAGTTTCAATGACTATTTGTCAACTCCTTGGGATCACTGTGGCAAATACCACTTCGACATGGCAAAACCAGTTGAGACTCTTGAAGAAAGCTCAAACTACATTTAAGAGTGGCTCTACAAAATTTCAAGTCAAGTGGATTTAATTTGTTTTACATATGTGCCTAATACATTACACAATAAGTGGGTGATAGATAGTATATTCATTGATATGTTGATAAGAATAGATAAAATGGCTTTGATGTAATGAGCCCAAACTAGTTATGATTAAATTTGTTTATAGTGTCGAACAGATGAAATTGATATGTTCACAGTCAAACAGATAAGATTGGGATGTAGAGTTTATCAGTATGATACCCAAAACTAATCTATTGTACTTATTGCCCAGCTATTTAAGTTTAATATGTTGAGTTTATTTTCCAAAATTAAGAAAATAGATTACCACTCTCAATGTGTCAAAATAGATCAAATTGATCGGTTTGTAGCTTTGAACAACTAAGATTTTTTTTTATTCTATATGTTATTTGTGAGCAAAGTATACTAAATAGATAAAATTATTGTCGATACTATTAATATTTCATCTATTTCATTCAAGAGTACTATATCAAACAGATGAAATCTTTTTGAAGACCCTTGGTATTTTATATGTTTCTTTCAAGAGTATTTCACCAAACAGATAAAATCTTTTATTCAGCCCTTGGTGTTTTATATGTTAAATTCAATAGTACTATACCAAATAGATACAATCTTTTTTCAAACACTTGGTATTTTACCTGTTGCTTTGAAAAGTAGTATACCAAATAGATGAAATCCTTTTTAAACCATATGCATAACAAAAGAAAAATTATGATTTTTCCATGTTCATTGGCTAGAAAAAGTTGTTTGTTTTTGTTTGTAACTCACACAATACAATTCAACTAGTGACTTAACTTTTATTCATGAACATTGTGTAATAACAAATAGATAGAGTCCTTTATTGTAACAAATAAAATGATAAACATAAGAAATTTCATTACAAAAAAATTCATTATAAAATTTATATTTTGCACATTTAAGTGCTAATTTCATCTCATCATCTCATAATTTTATATTACAATCTGAATGTTAAAAATACATCTATTTTTTCAACACAATATTTACATAGCAAGAGTCAGTTCCTTCAAAAGCTTCTCCCTCATATTATAATCATCTTTTGTCCATGATTTTCCTATGTCATGCAAAAATCTCTGAATCATCGAAGCATGGATTTGATGCATTTGTATTTTATGAAACTCCATTGCTATTGGCTTTTTCTCAAAGATTTGTAGCATAATGTAGAAAAAGTATTAGTAATCAAGTGTGGCTATTGTAATTGAATGTGACATGTAATTTCTAATTTATCTACTTTGGTTTTAACTAATGATGAGGTGGCTGTTATTGACAGTTTTTAACCTTTTGTAATTTATAAATGAAACCTGGGTTGTAAGGATTTCAACCTCATCTTCTTCCCTTTCTTATTTTGAATGAATTTTGGTACATCTTATAAAAGTGATTTTCAATAAATGCTTTATGCACCAGAAAAACATTGTAATTTGTTAGATGAGTACTTTTTATTTTTTTTTATGTTGAACAGATGTTTTTTACCACTTTTCATGCGTTATTAAAGTAATGATCTACTTGGTTGTTTTTCCTTAGCAACATCAAATTGTAATATCTCCAAATTCCATCCACAATGTCAACCTCCAATAGTATCCAATGATATGGAATCTCTATTTTTGGCTACTTGCGGTTCATTGGAAAAACAATAAATCTTTGAGTCTTTATTACTTTACTTGTAAGGTGATAGAGGACATTTTTGTCCAAACCTTTTCATTGTTCTCCCTCACCCATGTGAAAAAAAAGAAAACAACCAATAAAAGCATTGGCGACAAACTAGTTTTGTTAAGTATATATTGGAAGATGAGTTTTCGTTTTATATATGTTATATAAGATACGTACTTACCCAAGCCAAGATTGTTATGTAGAATGATTTGTCCAATAGTATTTCATCTCTTCGATTTGCATCCAAATATGCTGATTCCCTTCTAATCTGGTCAGAATATAGGATTTCACTATATCCATCAATCAACTATTTATATTAAAATAGATAAAATCAGAATTAATAATTTCATCTGTTATGATTGTATTTGTTGGTAACATGAACATATAAAATTATGTTTTAAGTTCTTACTATTAGAAATTTATACTAAAAGTATACTTTTATATATTTGTCTTTGACTGACTTATTTATTAGTAAAGTTTGTTTTTTTATCTTAATAAAAATTTGTAAGGGTAAATGGTTATATTGTTATTTATTATGCAAATGTGTCTTTTACTCTACAAAAGAAACAAGTTGGTGTGTAGAGTTTAACATATATGCATAAGACTTATTTATCAGCTCTTATAAAATATAAGTTATTGTTGTTCACAATCTAGGTAGAGTTGAACACACCATCAGTAAGATTGTAGAATTACATTTTAGTAGGCTTATTTTGACGGGGGGAAATAATTTAGTTTTGACTTGTTATGCTAGTACGCTTTGTGTGTATTGAATATGACTATTTTTTGGTTTATTGTCTTTATATTGACTATATAAGACGGTTACCGTACAAAAGGTTATTATGAGTGCTTTTACTCTTAATCCTGATATAATAATAGACACATATATTTAGTATTTGGAATTTTGATTCACAAAGGAGTAAGACATTTTATGGGTTAATAATCTTTGTAAATTGGATAATTACATTACTGTCTTGTGGATATTAGTTTATTGATGGAATCCACATGACGTAATAGAGATTGATGATATCCCGTTAATGAAGTTTATAAGTTTTGATTATGTCAAACCCCGCAGGAGTACTTTGTGTCTAACATATCAAATAAGTTTTCATATCAAATAAGTTAAGTGTAAGATCTCGAGAAATTATAAACATATTGATTAAATATAAATGTCAGTAATTATTTAATCAATGGATATCTGAAATCTTAACATGGGGAGATTAATAAGCATTTAATAACCAGAAGCTCAAAATATTATTTTGAAAATACTGGCGGGAGTGCAATTATAATTTTCTAGTCGACTGAATTGTAATTTATAGAACTAAGATTCTAATTTGGGTTAAATTAGGGTTTTCTATTTTCATAAGAAGTCTACTCTTTATTTCCTACTTTAGGCCCCTATTGTAGCCTATAAATACGTGCTATTGCTCTTTAGAGAATACAACAAGAGAAACCTCATTTTTTTAGAGCAAAGAGAATTACAGAAGAGGTCCACACTTGGTGCGAGTTCGAGCATAGAGGAATATAGTAGAAGGTCTTAAAAATTTCGGGTTGCTATAAGACCGATATCAAATCAGAGAGATCTCACAGGTATGATTCTTAAATAATCATTATCATCAAAAGCTATTTCTGCAATAATCTGTATGCAATATCCAAAGATCCTAGAGGTTGCCTCCTAACACTTACATTACTTGAGATCTCTTTGCCCTTGAGCACATCTTTAATGTCTTCCATGGATGCAACCCTAATCGATCTAAGCTCCACATTATTGTACTACACATCACATCATGAAATCAACGGATTTGGATAAAAATAATGTTCTTTTGTTTTTGTGTTTTTAAAGTATGTTACTTACCCTTTTCTTTCTAATTCAAATATCTCTATCAATAAATTGATTTCTTCTTCCATCAAGAATTGTTATACAGGAGACGTTGCAAGAAGAGGTTCTGGCCTTTTTGTAACTTTTTTCCTTTGAATCTTCATTTGCCCTTTTTTCAATGATTTCATTTGTTTTGGATGACAAATCTATCTATATTTCTAACCTCTTCCTATTTGGATTTGTTGTTTGATATTCAAACTCTAGGTCCTTTTTTTCTCTTTTATTTCCTACTCCTTCAATTTCTTTATCATTGAATTTGGCTTTTTTGTTAAGGATTTGCCATGCTTTATTTCAGATGTGTCCTCAAAAACTTAATTTGTCATCACACATTCTCCTACCGTCACTTTCATATGCACATTGTTTTTAAGTTTCAAGGTTAATTCTTCATTTTGAACCATTAGAGCAACTAGCCTTTCATTCAAACTTGTTGATCAGTTTGAAGCATTTCAACTTTGCTATTTCAGTCCTTGATTTTGGCATCTTTTTCCCGAACTATCTTTTTAAATATATTTGTGTATGCTCCTTCATCTTCTTCAATCAGACCTTGTATTTTAGACTGAAACAACTCAAATATGTTCTTCAACTCCTTTATTTTATTATCCTTCTCTTGTAATATCTTATCCACCTTTTCTTCTTCTTTTTTTTTTTTTTTTTGTTCTTCTTGATTGAGACTTTGATTTTAGTTTGAAGGATTTGAACCTTATTGATCATATCCTTCATTTCAACATCCTTTTCTTATAATTTCTTCTCCAACATATTTATTTTGTTTTCTGGTTCTTCTAACAGTGCTTTATACTTTTCTTCTAGGTCCCTTACTTTTTTCTTTTTGAACTTATTTTGTTTTCTTTCAAACTCATTTCTTTCAGTTCCAATTTCTCAATCTTTGCACTGCTTTCAGACACTCTAAATCCATGTAGAGATTCATAAATTCTTCACTTTCTACAACAATTTGATCAAATCGTCATTCTAGTGCTCTGTCTGAATTGCTATTAATAATTGCAAGTCATGATTTTTTGACATCAGTGGATTTGTTATAATAGCATCTGCCAAAATGTTCCATGATGCCCATTTTCAGGCCGTATGCCAATGATGATCAGTGTAAGATCATCATACATCCTTCCAATATCAGCAGTGTTCTCCTCGTGTTGTTGCATTTCTTCTAATATTTCATTGTTTGTACTTTCCTCATTCTTCTTGCTTTCCTTCAATGTTATCCTTACTCACTTCAACAATTGCACTTGCTTTTCTAGCTCCCTTTTTTTTCCTTTGTCTTCCCATGTTTTCTCTTCTTTTTTCTTCAACTATTGCTTTGTCTTAGCTTGTATCTTTCTTGGTCTTTCTTTTTCTTCATCCATCTCAAAATCACTATCTTGTTACATCAATTGTTACTTTTCTTTTTTCTTTTTCTGAATAGTTCTTATAGGTTGAATGCATTTCTCTTTTGTCAATGTTTTTTCAAGTTTTTTAGCATTAACCTATATAGATTTTTGAAACAAACAGATATTATATATTTAATTTTATCTATTTATACAAACAAATAAGTTGTTTTAATACAACATGTAAATTAAAAATGCAGCTGTATATAGTATCAAAATTTTATCTATTTGAGCTAATTTAACATAGTAAAGGTAATATAACAAATATTGCATTATTTGTCTGCAAACAGATCACATTATCTGTTTGATGCAATTTGTATGCCAAACAGATAAATTAAAGTGCTTGGTAAACAAATAGATGAATTTATGTGCTTAAATTATTTATTCTGCTATCGATATATATTTCATTTTTTTGGTGGTTATAACAAACAGGTTAATTTGTCTCCATCATAATTAAGTAGATCATACATGTTTTTGTTACACAGATAGATTTATTTGTTTGGTAGTTATAACAAACAAATGAATTTATGTTCATTATAATTAAATAGATATCATTTGTTTTGGTACACAGATAGAACTCCTTTTAATATAGAATATGTTACCTTTTTATCCTGCAGTTTGTTTGGTGATATCTATTCCTTTGATATGTTGTCAAGTACTTATGTAGATCATTAATATTCCATTTCAATATCCATTTGCAGTTGTCCTCTGTATTTGTAGTGGCTATAATCGATGCATGCTCAGATAACCAATGCTATTGCAAAATAGATAGAATTTTGCATGAATCAATATGTTGTTGCATCATATGTATATATGTCATTAGTTTTTAAAGAGATATAATTATATATTCTAGCAGAGCCATAGTGCTGCTTGTGTTAATAGCTGGCTTTGAATATCTCTTGGCTATCATGCTCATTAGATTGTCCCCTATAACCTTCAACCAATTATATGTCTTTATTTTGCAAGGTTGTCTACTAAAATTGCAAACACCGATTCAAATGTATGTACTGTCTTTGAAAAAAATAGGGCAACACATAGGCAGAAGGTTATGAGTTTTGCGACATCAGCCATGTCTTTATCTATATTCCCTTTTAGTGCATTCAACAACTTATCTTTTATATTCTTTGTTGTTGATCCCTTTTCATTTTGAAACCATTTCGCAGTGAATCTTGTTTGTTGTTTCTTTGGATAGCTAATTTTCAAGTCAATTTCACCACGTTCAATCCCAAAGATCAAGGAGATGTCTAATAAGTCCTTAAAAATACATATTTTCATTTACATTTTGGACCATTTTAAGGACTTATTGACTCAAAGGAGCCTCATTTAGAGTGTTATCATGGTTTTTTGCATTTATACATCATTACAGTGAATTCCTGCATAATTTGCTTGAAAATTACATGTCTTGCTTACAATCATGAAACCTGCCATTTTTAGAAAATCTATTTTTGGAAAGTTTTGTGAAAATGTATATTCTCATAAAATTAATTGAATTTTCATCATCATTAGTTCATTCACATAAAATCATAAAGATTGGTGTGCATTTTCATTGGCATTTCATAAGAGATGGACCCACAGTCATACATTTGTAATCTTAGGGGTAAAATTGTCTTTCCATATAAAATCAGATTTTTTTGGTAGGAAATTGATGATATGGGTCCGATTTACAAAGAATTGAGGTAAGGAATTGATTTTCAAAAGAAAAGAGAGAAGAATTAAAGAAAAAAAAGAAATTAGAAGAAAAATGTAAAAGTTGGCTCTATGGTCCTACACACATGCACATATGTATGAGGTACACTTGTAAAACATCTAAGATGTGGTCCATTTATTTTTTTCACATTTTCAAGATATTTTCAAGAGAATTGAAGAATATCTCATCATAGATGGAGAAAGAAAGCCACATAGAAGTTATTCTTTGAAAAGAAGAAGTTTTGAAAAAAAAAAAGGAGGGGGGGGGGGGGGAGCAAGCTATTCCACGTCCAATACATTGATTTGGATAAGATTTTGGTTGAAAAAAATAAAGGAAAAAAAATCAAAAAAGAATTATTTAGAAGATCTCTTTGAGTTTGGAGCTAACAAGGAGTACTTTCCAAAAAAGGAAAGATGATAAAGCAAGAGAAAAAGAGGAGGAGATTTTACACCTCATGTGGGCAAAGTTTAATTCCATAAGAAGATCTTTATCCTTACTTCATCTCTCAAAAGATTTCAATACAATGTGGCAAAATACAAGAAAAGAAAGAAACATCCAAGAGGGACTTCTAAATAAAGTAAGCAAGAAGAAAAAAAATAGAAAAAAAAAATTTGCAAGAGGAAGTCACGCCCAATGCTTTGTATGGAGCCCATTTTATTTCAAATTTTTTTATTATTTTTAAGATTTTAAAGTTTGAAAAAGAGTAGGACTTAAATAGAGCACCCCTATCTTATATTCTTTATGGAAGAATTGCCCACCTCGCACCTCTAGAATTTTTACACTCCACCTCTCCCTCTCTTGTTCTTTACATCTCAAGTCATCAAGGAGGCTTAACCCTAGAGCCACCCCACAAACTTTGAAGATCAATTAGAAGCAGGAATTCTTTTCCATCCTAGTATGTGTAATATTTTATTTTAATATTTTTTCATATTGTGTAAAGGATTCTCATACTAGTTCAATAATATTCATCTTGATATTCTTCTTACTTTTATGGTTGCATGATTGCTTGATTTGTGTTCTTCTTGTTTGGATTGATGACCCAAAAAAGAGAGCATATTTTAAGAAATTGTCAGGCCTAGTTTAAGAGAGAATTTTGGGTGAATATACTACCTTTGACTTCAGTTGTTTATCGCCTTTGACTTTCTGCAATTTTTTTATTTTACTGCACTTTTGAATCTTAAATTTCTCCACATTTAAATTTCTGCACTTTATATGTTTTTGTTCTTGCACAATTTGTTTTAGATTTATTTACTACTCGAATTCCCATTAGATTTCCATTTTTCATAATTATGTTTGTCAAAATCAGTTCAAAAATCTGAATCTCAAGTGTTCAAAGATATTTAAAGCAATCCAGAAATTATTATAAACATGCAGTTGGCTGGCTGAATTTTTCAACCAGATTTGTGCAGAAATTCTCAATTTCTCTTTACTTAATGTTTGGGCTAGTTCAGAGATATGAAATCTAATTTGCAGAATGTTTTACTTTAGTCCAAAATTTATGATGAAACTAAAAATATTGTTGAGCTGAAATTTCAATTCAGAATTGGAACTCAAAAAGTAATAACTCAGAATTCAGTTTGGCCGAATTGTCACTTTTTTAGTTTAGATTTTTGCACATTGTTAGACATCAGCAAGTTAATAAACTGAAAATCAGATTTACAACTTAGAAAAAGGCACTTGAATTAAATTTAAAACATGTAACACCATGGCCGAACAATTTGTGCAATTGTTTTACAAACTGCAATTGTTTTAGAAACTGATTTATGCATTAAGTTGAATAAATTTCAGATATGAAATACGTCTTTTTAAACTGAATTCTGAGTGTTTGTTAATAGCCCAAACCTGTATTTCAATATTAAAAAAATCTGATTGGAACTGAGTTCAATTTGGATAAATTGTACATGGATATATGTGGACTATTTTGAGGATTATTGGAACCATTATCGAAATTGTTTTTCTATGTTTAACTGACAAGTTTCATATATGAAACTGAACTAAAACAGCAATAAGAAACTGATTTCAGAAATTTTTTTTGTAGCCCCTTAGTTCATTGTTCATCAACACCAAGTATAGAGCTACGATGTAGTAATATCCCGATAAGTATAGGGTTGAATCCACAGGAAGCTATGCTTAAAATATTTTCAACTTGTCACCTGCCTAAACAAAATTCTAAAACTAGTCTAATTAAAATCTAACAAATACATACATCCCTAAAAATATATATAGTTAAAATCACAATTCAAATAAAGAAAGTAAATCTTAAATCTAAAAGTTCCTAAAAATAAAATTAAATTTACTACAAAACAAAATACATGTTAGAACTTCAAATAAAACTAAACCAAAATTAGAAACTTGCTAACAATAAAACTACACACTCTTAGAAACAAAATAAACAAAAGGAAAATAAAACCAAAACTTTCCTAAAGTAAATTAAATTAAGAATCTACACTTTCTAAAAATAAAAGATTTTTAAATCCTATTCAAGAAAGACATTTACGTTTAGAAAGAACTCTAAATGGAAACCTAAAATCAAATTAGTAATCACCTAATGCTAAGCAATTTCTACAACAACAACAACATACAACACAACTAAGCACAACAACTTTCTAAATTAAAAATGACGCTATACTAAAATATCATACATGATAAAAAAAAATAAAACAAGAATGCAAATTTGACAACTAAAATTCCTAAAGAAAACAAAATGCAAAAATTCATGAAGATTCTACTTTATAAAACAAGTGACTCAATGCATGAATATAATCTACATATGATGGTATTATACATGAATGAGTTACCAATAAAGATTCAGAAAACAGATTTCTACTACTAAATGAATGCAGTTTCAGAACTGAATTTTGTTCACTTTTTGTGCAATAAATCAGATTTTAAGCATACTCTAAATAGTCCACAATTTATCACACATATCCACACATGATTTAGTCAAATAGTTTGGTATGAAATTCTAGTTTAGTCTTCAATTCTGAACTGAATTAAAGCATTCGACAAATCTGATTTCAAATTTATGAACTAGCCTAAACATCAAGTGGAGAAAAATCAAAAATTTCTGAACAAGACTAATTTTGATAAATTTTCAGAACTGAAACTCTCTTCAGTTAAGTAGAGAAAATTAATTTTCACATAGTCCACAGTTTTTCCACTAAATTCCATTCACAATTTGGCCAATATGTCTCTCATTCAATCATGAATTCAGCACATTAATGAACTAAATTCAAATGTGCTTCAGTATGAACCTATGTTAGTTTACAAATTTCTTCAAAAGTCAAGCACATAATAAAAAAAATTGCACAAATCTGATTGGAAATTGTGTCCAGCACATGACCCATTGTAAAATTCATATTTGGTTTGGTTCAATTTAGAATCTTAGATATTTCAGGTTTTAAAAGCTGATCAAACATTGAGAACAAAACCATGTGCACAAATTATGCATGAAGATCATGTTATAAATCCTAATTTTAAACCGTTCTTAAGATCAAATTCTCAACTTAACAGCAAGTCAAATTCAGTTCTGAATTTCAGATTCTAATAGATCAGATCATCTACCAATTATGTCGACACACTTTGGCAAGAAATATTTTCAGTTTCAATCTTGCTTTTTGGACTGTTTCCATCAACTAATCACTTAATGCATAAGCCTGCAGTTCTAATTTCTAACTTTAACATAGTCAATAGCTTTGAACATGTTCTAAACAACTGAATATATATATATATATATATATGAATCTAATTCTAATTTCAGTAGTGAATATTACTAAACAAAACTGTGCAGGTTATAAACATGAAAAGTGCAGAAATTAAAATAAAAGGTGTGGTAAAAAAAAGTGCAAAAATTTAAGATTCAAAAGTACAGTAAAAAAAAATAAAAACATTTTGTAGGAAGTCAAAGGCAGTAATAACAAAAAGTCAAAAGCAGTAAACAACTGAAGTCAAAAGCGGTATATTCACTCAAAATTTTCTCTTTACCTGGGCTTACAATTTCTCAAAATATGCTCTTTTTATTTGGGTTGTCAATCCGAACAAGAAAAACACAAATCAAGCAATCAAACAACCATAAAAATAAGAATAATATCAAGATGAATATTATTGAACTAGTATGAGAATCCTTTACACAACATAAAATAAAATTAAAACAAAAGATTACATATACTAAGATGGAAAAGAATTCCTCCTTCTAGTTGATCTTCAACGTTGGCGGTGTGGCTTTAGGGCTAAGCATCCTTGATGACTTTAGATGTACAGAACAAGAGAGGGAGAGGTGGAGTGTAGAAATTGTTGAGGTGGGAGGTGAGCAATTCTTCCATGAAGAATATGAGAGAAGGGTGCCCTATTTATACTTTTTCAAGTCATACTCCTTCTCAAACTTTAAAATCTTAAAAATAATAAAAACAAAATTGAAAGAAAATGGGCTCCATACAAAGCATTGGGAGTGAGATCCACTTTTGGGATTTTTTTCTTTTTTTTTTTTCTTTTCTTTCCTTGTTTGCTTTGTTTGGAAGTCTCTCTTGGATGCTTCTTTCTTTTCTTGTATGTACCACCTTACATTGAGATCTTTAAAGAGATAATTTAGAGATAAGAGTCCTCTTTTAAAATCAAACTTAGCATACATGAGGTGTAAAACTTCCCCTTTTATCTCTTTGCATTGTCAACTTTCCTTTTTTGGAAAGTTCCCCTTTTTTGCCCTAAACTTGGAAAGATTTTTGAAGATAATCTTCTTGATTTTTTTTTCTTTTATTTTTCAGCTAAAAATATAAATTAAATCCTCTTTTGCATGTGGAATGCTTGCTTGGATTTTTTTTTATTTTTCTTTCAATTAAATCTTCTCCTTCTCCAAAAAGAATTCTTATGTGGCTTTCCTTGTCCATCTTTGATGAGATATTCTTCAAATTCTCTTCAAATATCTTTAAAATATGCAACAAATAAATGGACCCCATCTTGATGTTTTACAAGTGTACCCCACACATGTGCATGTGTGTGTGGGACCATGAAGCCGACTTTTTGCAATTTTCTTCCAATTTCTTCTTCTCTTCAATTCTTCTCTCTTTTCTTTTGAAAATCAGTTCCTTGCCTCAATTATTTACAAATGGGACCATATCATCAATTTCCTATAAAAGAAATGTGAATTCATATGGAAAGATAATTTTACCCCTAAGATCACAAATGCATGAATGCAGGCCCATCTCTCATGAAATGATAATGAAAATGCACACCTTTTTATGATTTTATGTGAATAACTAATGATGATTAAACTTCAATTTATTTCATGAGAAAAATTATTTTCACAAAACTTTCCAAAACAGACTTTCCAAAAATGGTAGGTTTTATAAATGTATACAAAAAGTGTGATTTTTAAACAAATTATGCAGAAATGCACTTCAATGAATTTAAAATGCTCAAACATACTAGATCACACTAAATGAGGCTCTTTCAAGTCAATAAGTCCTTAAAATGGGTCAAAATGTGTATGAAAATATGCATTTTTAAGAACTTATCATTCATGCATCATCAGACGCCCCACTGACCCATTCTTTTATGTAGTTTCTTTTTTTTTTTTTACTTTGCATTCATTCACTCATAGATTAGTTTAGGAGAGTTTATTTTCAGATTTTTAAATTTCGAAAGATTCTCATGAACGATAAATAGATTAATTTTTTTTAGAAAGTTGTTGTATTTGTAGTGTATAGTTGTACTGTATGTTGTTGTTTCTATTTAGAGTTTTTTTTTCTAAAATTAAATTCTTTCTAATTTGGATAGGATTTAGAAATCTTTTGTTTACATTGATTAGGTTTTATTGTTAGCAAATTTCTAATTTTAGTTTAGTTTTATTGGAAGTTCTAATGTGTATTTTGTTTTGCAGTAAATTTAATTTTATTTTTAGGAACTTTTAGATTTAGATTTACTTTCTTTATTTGAATTGTGATTATAATTATTTTTTTTTAGGAATATATGTATTTGTTAGATTTTAATTAGGATAGTTTTAGAATTTTTTTAAGGAGGTGACAAGTTGAAAATATTTTAAACATAGCTCTTTATAGATTTGACCCCGTATTTACTGGATATTACTACATTGCATCTCTGCAATTGGAGTTGATGAACAATGTCATTGCTTGTTAGTGGGAAAAACTTGTTTTCAAGTTTAAATGCCTCCCTTTTGTTGTTGTATTTTAGAATGATAGCCACCAAGTCATCATCATTCTTTCTCCAAATTTTCGTATTAACTTTTTCTTCATTGATAGCATCAATCAACCTCTAGAATGGTGTTTTCTTTAGATGAACATTTTGTTCAATGCTGAGAGGTCTTATAATTTTAATTTCTTCAAATAACCTCAATATTGCCCACAGATTTGATTTGAATTGATGTTTGTAATTATTTTTTCTCCTTGCCATTGTCAGATCTTGTATTGTGACAACATCTGATTGTATTTTGTTTCCAGCTCTCTATTTGTATCCCTTTATCACTATTCTTTGTTATCCTTGAAGTTTTGATATGAAATCGATAAAATCATATGAAAATAGATTAGATTAAGCTTCGTTTGATAACAAATAAACATAAATAGATGAAATTGATAACCAAACATATGAAATCCATAGTTAATAGATAAAGTTGAATGAAAGAGGATCAAAAAACCAATATCAAATAGATAAAACTAGAAAATAGAATAAATAATTAGATTATTGCAAATGATTTAACAAATTAAATTGAAACAGATGGGATTATACTTTGTTTTGATAACGGATAAAACATATGAAACTAAAAATACACTATATGAAATTCATATAGAATAAAAATGAACAAATAACATTTTTGAAACAAATGTAATTGAGAAATCATTAGAAAGAAATAGATATTTTCAAAACTTTAAACAGATGAAATTAAAACAGATAATGATTATTACTTCTATTTGACAACAGATAATAAAAACCAAATAAAATTGATAATGTGATATTTGAAATCTTTATATAAGTGTTAAAGTTGAAAGAATGATGAGCAAAGAATAGTTCTCAAACAGATAAAATCGAGACAACAGTAAAAAGTTAAAATATTTTCAAGAGATTAAACAGATAAAAATGAAAAGAGATAAAGTTACGCTTCATTTTAACAACAAATAAACAAAAACAAATAAAATTGATATCAAAATATAAGAAATTCAAAGACAAGAGATAATGTTGAAAGAAGATGAGCAAATAACAGATTTCGAATAGATAAAATTGAAAATCAATTGAAAGGAACAAATACATTCAATTGCATTTATCAAATCCTTTTATATTTTCCATTTTCATCAAATCATTTAATTTCAAACTGATGCAAACGCTATAATCGAGTAATTTTTTGTGTAATAGATGCTGTGATGAATCTTCGAAAGGAAACGATGGAGAAGATGCTTGAAGTTGCACTCTAGGTTTCCAAGGTTTGGTTGTTTAATTCTGTGATGAATCTGTTTGATGCAAGGAGAAAATCTTTATCTGGAAGGAAATTGTTGAAGAGAGAGGAAGATCGTGTTTTTAAAATGGGAAAATATCGAGCGATGGACTTAATAATCAAGGAGGGTTATTTTTGTAAAATTACTCTCACTTTTTTTAACTTAAGGACCTAATGTAGCAATGTTTATTTAGCTAGGTTTATAATACTTTAGGAAAATATTTAAGGACCTTTGGCCGAAGCACCCTTGAATCAAAGAGCTCTTTTCATTTATGGGACTACTATATAATGGTGTAAAATTTATAATATAAGTTGTCTTTAAAAGTGGGGCCCTTAAATTAAATGCAAGGGTCACAATGAGTTTTCTAAATATCCAATTGAGCCGACTAGGGTGAGTCTGGGTAACTTAACTCAGGTTTCAATGGAATTCTCTCACTAGGATTTATCCAAGGGAAATTTTCAAATAAGGCTTTAAGTTTTTACCTTATTTCAAAAAAGGACACGGGTTTCAAAAATTTCAAATTAGTCACTAAGTTTTCTAAGAAGTTTCCAATTAAGGACATTCAATAAGTTAAAGGCACTTTCTGTGACTTTTTCCTTCAATTTTCATAAAATAACAAAATTATGAATTGTTTAATGCCATGATATGATTTCAGCAACCACTACATGTAGTCGGTCACCATAAGGATGCTAGTTGGCATTGATCATCATGAGAATACTGGGAAAGGAAATGAGGAGAATATAGCAAAATTGAATGAGGATTTTATTTTAATAAATGATAATCTAGGTATTTTAAATAATTGAAGGAAATAGTTGCCGAAAAATAGCTTTAATTGTACAAATGTCTTTAATTGAAAACTTTTTAAAGAACTCAGGAATTGATTTGAAAAGTTTTAAAACTTACATCCTTTTTTGAAATAAGGCAAAAACTCAAAGCCTAATTTAAAAATTGGGTAAATACATATAGCTCCCCTGTACTTAGAGCCAGATGCAAAGTGCCCCTTTGAACTTTAAAAGTTTGTACTAAACCTCCTTGTACTTCAAAATATAGTGCAAACATAAACAAACGTTATAGAAAATGTGAAATGACAGTTTTACCCTATGATATATAATGAACCACCAACCTATTCATCTTCATTTCCTCTCATTTTCGCTTAACGAAGGCACTTTTCTTCTAGACAAACCCTAGCTCTCTCTCCATCTCTCTTGATCTCCATCGAGCATCTCGTTTGATGTTTGCCATAAAGAGGATCCTGGCTTGTAGAGGTATGTACTCATATATTTAATCATAATGGTGTATAGATGGATGTTTAGGGTCTAGAAATGGCTGCTATTTGAAGATGTTAGGCATCTATTCTATGTGCATGCATGTAAGATGTGTTTGATAGATTTGTCTCATATGCATGATGATTGTCTTTTTCTTGTAAAGATTTATCATCGAACCTCCTACTGGTTTTGGGTTTTCGGATGTTCCCCCTTTCTGAAAGAGGCGTTTTCTCTCATGTGTGTAGAAAATGGTTCCCACTAAAGCAATTTGGATGTTTATGGAAGAAGGTCCTTACTTTAACAAATACTTTTGATGTTGGTGGAAGAAGGTCCCCACTTTATTAATTATTGGAAGAAGCTCCCCATTGTAACAATTATTTTTGATTAATGTGGAAGAAGGTACCCACTTGAACAATTGTTTTTGAAGGTCCCCACTTAAACAATTGTCATTGAAGGTCCCCACCTGAACAGTTGTTGTTGATGTTGATGGAAAAAAAATGCCCACTTTGTACAATCATTTTTTATGTTGATGGAAAATGTGTTGTTTTCTTTTACAAAATGATGCAAGCCATGGATGGCAGGGACTACATTTGTGTAGGTTTAACTGTGGCATTAGGAGTTGTTTATTAAAAATTGTTTGTTACATTTCCTGAATTTGTCTTCTATTACTGGTTTGCTATTTGTCTTTCCGAATTATGCCATTGTATGCAAAATGGACAATTATGTTACATTGGAGTTCCTTCATGGTGAAAGTCACAAAATAAGGTCTATGTTGGGGGGGGTCATAGATGAGATCATTGACTTTGATGTTGACTAGGCAACATTTTTTGAGTTTAGGAATTATGTGATATAACTTGGGTATCTAGTTAATAGTTCAATGCTTTATAAAGTGCCAATTTTAAGTTTTGAAGATGGTCTTAGAGAAATAAATTCAAACAAAGATGTATTGCTTTGTTTAGAGTATTACAAGGACTCTAATGTGTTAACTATATATGCTGAGAGGGGGCATGAACCACTGATGGTAGTTTCACCCAAGGGTAAGATACTGAAAGTGAATATAAATTCTAAAGGGTACTTAAAGGAATTACCTACCCTTTAGATGGATGTGTTGGAGTGAGAGTGAGAGTCAAAATCAAAAAATGGATTTTGCTTATTTTGAGGACTACCATGCTTATATTGAAAAGAGAATGAGGAGGCTAATGATGTTAGTCATGAGGAGCCTAATAATGTTAATTATGAGGAGGCTAGAGGTGACAGTGAGGAGGAGGGTAATGATGATAGTGATGGAATTAGATTAGATCATGATGATCCTTCATAATTATTTGAGAATATTGAAAAGCTAGATGTCACAACCCGAGCCTAAGAATTCAGGTATGAGAATTAGCCCCAAATAATGACACACGTACTCTCATGTAATACACACCTGGACTCGAGTCAAAGTGAAATTACACAAGGGAGAGTCACATTACTTACATGAGTAAGATGTTTATATTAGACATCTGTCTAAGCATTCAAACGCGGAAGCTTGATAATATCATTAATGAAACAAGATAATTCTAACAAACTATTATACATCCATATGATATGCTATGAATATGAGCTCTAATGGAACATGTATTTTACAAAAGGAAAGAAAGTTCCTGAATAGCATACGAAAGTAACACAGTGTCCAAAATACAAGGGATTGCGAACCGTACAGGATAAAAAAAAAGCTAAATGCAAATCATCATACCCTAAATGCAATGACATCTCAAAACAAGATCTAGTATACTCTTTGCGCACTTTGTGATGGATCAATTAGAGATGATCTGCTGTCCACTCATCTAAGCCCACATATCACCTATATCACATAGTCATACTCAAATTCATTTAATCAAACACATGCATACTTAACTAAAGGTGAATAGTTGTAACTTGAAATTCTAGTGATTAGTTCATGAATCAACAAATATAGACATACATGTTGTAAAATATACACTCTAATACTTGCCTTTAACACAGTGTTTGACCCTATCAACTTCTCCTTGGTGTATAGTTAGAGAAAGCCTTAATAGAAAATGGGTTTTCTACATGAAAGACATGCAATGGTGAATCTAATATAAGATGCATGCATGTTGTTCTTTTGAGCCACCTTGACCCTATCAAACCCAAAGAATTGAAATAGAGGTAGAGATTTCACCTTAGGGAGTTGTAACTTGAAGAAGATAGTGAATATGATGGTTCCAATGAAAAAGATGCACAGAAGCTTGAAGAAGAGGATGAATAGAAGCTATTCCTCTTACATGCAAAGCTACAAACTTGAAGGGTGAAGAAGGAGCTAGGGGAAGATGAAGGGGAATAGGACTCTAGCAGTGAAGAAAGTAGAGGATGGAGAAAAGAGAGAAGAGAGGGACAATGGTTGTCCCCTTTTAATCAAAATGTCCTAGACTTTGCATGCAAGTCCAATATCTATGGAAAAATTACAGTTTAGGTCATATGGTCCTCAATTGGGCCAAAATGAATCTGAATTAGGTTGGACTAGTCTGAAAGATGATCTACAGAATAGAATACACAAAATACAACTAATGAGGTATCAATATGATGCAAACCATGAGACCCTAAATTACAAGAGGGCCCTTAACTACCTAAGTAGAGTTCGAACCTGACTCAACTAGATCCTCTCCCATAAATAGGTAGTTAAGGGTTTGAGTTAATTAGGCTAAACAGATTTTAATTAGTATAAACAAGATTAATTAACATAAATCAAGGTTAGTTGGGATTTGGACCTTAGATCCTCTCCCTCTTAACATCATTCGGTCCTCCAAATGTAACATGCCTCAGGTAGGAGCTCTGGATATTTTTCCTAAACTTGCTCTTCAAGCTCCCAAGTAACTTATTCTTTCCCATGATGTTCCCATAGAACTTTAACCAATTTTATTATCCAAGTATGCAGCACTTGATCTTTGGTGTCAATGATACGAAGGGGTCTTTCTGCATAGCTCACATCAAGCTTCAGTTAAATGTCCTCTAATTCAAGAACATGTGAAGGATCTGAAAGGTACTTCTTAAGCATCAATACATGAAATATGTTATGAACTCCCGCGAGTTGAGTTGGTAACTCCAACCTATAAGCGAAATCTCTAACTCTGCTCTGAATCTCAAAAGGCCTTACAAATTTCAGAGTTAGCTTACCTTTCTATCCAAACCTAATAGTGCCCTTCATTGTAGAAACTTTCAAGAAGACCTTGTCTCCCACCTGAAATTCAAGAGGTCTACGGCAGTTGTTTGTATAACTCTTCTGGCGAGATCACGCAACCCCAGTCTATCTTGAACCTTTTGTACTTTCTCCGCCATATCCGCGACAAGAGAAGGTCCATGGAGACTTTTAACTCCGACTTCTTCCCAACAGACCGGTGTACGGCACTTATGACCATATAAAGCTTCGAATGAAGCCATTCTAATGCTTGCATGATAAATGTTGTTGTATGCAAATTCACATAGGGAAAGGTGTTCATCCTACTCTTTTCCAAAGTCCATCACACTAGCTCGAAGCATATCTTCAAGAGTTTGTATTGTTTGTTCTGACTGTCCATCGGTCTAAGGATGATAAGTAGTGCTAAAATTGAGCTTAATACCCATAGACTTTTGGAAAGATTACTAAAAGGAAGATACAAACCTACTGTCTCGGTCAAATATTCTAGAAATTGGAGTATCATGTAACCATGTAACCTCATCTATGAAAATTTTGACCATCTCATGGAATGTCATCCCTTTCTTAATAGGAATAAAGTGGGCTGACTTCGTTAGTCGATCGACGATCACCCATATGGCATCATGATATTTGCTCATCCGGGGTAGCCCTGAAACAAATCCATCGAAAGATTATCCCATTTCTACCTTGGAATATGCAAAGGATGCAACAAACTAAGAGGCTTTTTATGTTTAGCCTTTACACGTTGACAAGTAAGTCATCTTGTCACAAAACCTGAAATGTCCCTCTTCATGTTATTCCACGAGAACCTGCCATTTAAATTTTGGTACATTTTAGTACTACCGGGGTGCATGGAATATCTAGCGTGATGCACTTCAATCATGATTGCTTCTTTTAAACTTTGAACCTCTAGAACAAATAGCCTGCCTCTGAAATACAACACACCATCCACTATCCTGAAATCTAGTCTTTGAGATATGTGGTTGCGAATCTTAACAAACTCTAGATTTTCAAACTATCTCTCTTTCATTTGCTGTATTAAAGTGGGTTCAAAGACAGACATAGCCAGTAACATGACCTTCTCATCCACAAATTCGACTTCCACATTGAAATCTTGGAATTCTTCTATTAGGAACCATTCACTATACATGGCTGCCATCTCAACAGTTGATTTCTTACTTAGAGCATCGGCCACTACATTTTCTTTTCCTGGAAAGTAATTTCCTTTTCCTGGAAAGTACTTGATTGGAAAATCATAGTCCTTTATAAACTCTAGCCATCTATGCTGTCTCATGTTAAGATCATGTTGAGAGAATAAGTACTGGAGACTGCGATGATCTCTATGAAGAGAATAAGTACTGGAGACTGCGATGATCAGTATGGACTTCAAATCTCTCTCCATATAAGTAGTGTCTCCACAACTTCAAAGCAAAGACGACAGCAGCCAATTCTAGATTATGTGTGGCATAATTCTTTTCATGTTCCCTAAATTGTCGAGATCCATATGCTATCACCTTCCGTTTTACATTATACACATCCGAACCCAATCCTTGAAGCATCGGTATTTATACCAAATCCACCACTACCTTTGGTAAGATAAGATTGGGTTTGAGGTTAGCTTCTCCTTAAGGAGTTGGAAACTCGACTCACATTTAGCTGACCAAACAAATGGTTCATTCTTCTAAGTCAACTTCCTCAAAGGTGAGACTATTCTGGAAAAGTCCTTTACAAATCTTCGGTAGTAGCCTGCCAAACTAACAAGACTTCTAACCTTTGCAACTGTCTTAAGGCTTTGCCAACTAGTTATAGCCTCAATCTTAGCTAGGTTTATGGTAAGTCCATCTTTTGAAATTATATGCCCCAAGAAAGCAACTTGTTATAACCAGAAATCACACTTGTCCAGTTTGGCATATAATCGATGATCTTTCAACAATTGCAATGAAATCCTTAAATGCTCAACATGCTCATCTCGAGTCTTGGAGTACACAGTACATCATCAATGAAAATTAGTACGAACCGATTGAGATAGGGTGAAAAGATCCTGTTTATCAAAGCCATAAGTAAAGCTGGGGCATTGGTCAACCTAAAAGCATGACTAAAAATTCATAATGCCCATATCTTGTCCTGAAAGCTATTTTAGATGTATCTTGATCTCTAACTTGCAACTGATGATATCCAGACCTCAAATCGATCTTTGAAAAGTGGGTTGCACCTTGTAGTTGATCAAATAGTTCATTAATTCTAGGCAATAGATAGTTGTTTTTTATTATCACCTGATTCAACTTCCTATAACTAATACACATTCTGAGGGTGCCATCCTTCTTCTTCACAAATAAAACTGGGGCTCCCCATGGTGATGTACTAGGACAAATAAACTCTTATCCAATAAGTCTCACAACTATATCTTCAGTTCACGTAACTTTGTAGGTGCCATTCTCTACAGAGCTCTAGAAATTAGAGCTATATCACACTAGTTCTATAGTAAATCTTACTTCCCTAACTAAAGGAAGACCAGGTACTTCGTTAGGAAACACATCTGGAAACTCATAAACCACCGGTATCTCCTCTAACTTCTTGGGTGGTTTCTTTTCAACAATGAAAGCAATGTACCCCTCGCAACCACTATATATTAATCTTTCTGCTCAAAGTGCTGAGATTAGCCTAGTAGTCAAACTCTTTTTCTCACCTTGAAATACAACACTTGGATCGACTTTGTCTACCTTTATAGTGACAGTCTTACAGAAAGAGTCCAAGCAAACTAAATGCTTAGTCAACCAGTCCATGCCTAGGATTATATCAAAATTGTGCATCGGCAACACAATGAGTTCCACCGAGAAAAGGGTCTTTCCAATTAGAACTTGATATCCTGGGTAATAATCCTTACAAGTCACCCTCTTGCCAACAGGGGTGATAACATTTAACACATATGGTAGCTCCTGCATCCTACTAGAGAATTGGGTTGAAATAAAGAAGTGCAAAGATCCTGAATCAAACACTTTAGCTTCTATATTACAAACAAAAATCTTACCTACAGCCACATGCTCCACCGCTTCTGCTTTTTCATGAGTCAATGCATAGGTGCGACCTTACTTTTGAGTTCAGTTCTGCTGTCCCCGTTTCTGCTGTCCTTACCTCTGTTGTCCTTGACCTTGTCATGACTGCCCTTGGCCTTGCCTCAGCTACTGTTATTGATGTGGAGGTGCGAACAGTGCTGCTTTAGAGCACTGCTGATACTACTATTAGGGTTGACCGAAACCCTCTTTTATCGAGCATTCTGATAAGCGATGGTCCAACGAGCCACAACCAAAATAGGCTCCCGTAGACCTCCAACATTTACTTGCCTCATGGCCTTTTTCCACATAAGCCACAGACCAGCTTTGATGTCCCATCAACAACTCCTTTCTAGTTCTTGGAGTGTTGCTGACTCCTCCCATAAGGTGAGGCACTTTTCTTGGGCTCTCCAAAAAATAAGCTCTTCTCAATTTCTTCATTTGCATAAGCTCTCTCCACAGTGTCATCATACTGCACTGGATGTTGGAAAGCTGTAGTGTGTCCCTTAATAGCAGGCCTCGACCATTCGAGGAACCTCTCAACTCTTTTCTCCTCGGTGTCAATCAAGTCCAAGGCAAATCGAAAGAGCTGACTAAATACATGCACATGCTCTGTAACCATCATGGAGTTTTGTTGTAGGGTGAGGAACTCTATTTTTTTTTTGCGGGTCACATGCTCTGGGATGAACTTCTTCCTAAATTGCCTTTTAAAAGCTTCCCACACGGTAGTGTCAGCATAGCCCTAATTTGGTCACGGATGCTCTTCCACCATGTGTCTACAAGCTCTGAACATGGATGTCGTAAGGACCACTTGTTGCCTATGTGTACAGGTTAGCGAATCAAAAACATTCTCTTTGTGTATGAACCACTCGTCACCCTGTAGCGGACCTTCTCGTCCTGTGAATTCCATAGCCCTTCTCTTCCGAAACTTCTCATATAAGGAATTAGGATCACCAGGCTGGTTCTACCTTTCCAGAAGGGTGGCTAATTACAATTGCATGGTTACTTGGTTGGCTTTGCTAGCAGCCAGTTGATGCATTAACATCATAAATCGCTCTTCCGTGTTATATGTGGGATAAGGAGGTGGTGGTGGTGGAGGATCTAAGCCATCCAATTTGACGTCTTCATGGCCATTACTACCCGAACTGTTATTCATGCCGGACCCAGATGCCATTTATCTGCAATTGTAATGGTAGTTAGTTGTCACAACTCGAGTCCAAGAGTTCGGGGGTTAGCAAAAGCTAAACCGATGACACACGTACTCCTGTGCCTGTACAAGTAGACCCGATCTAACTGCACACGCACAAGGGAACATTCACACGTGCCAAACATGTACGCGGAAGCCGTAGATATCAAAAACATCAAACTAAACAATGCAAGAAGAGAATACGAAATAGAACTAACGTATATAGCTGAAGGTTTTACAAAATGAACAAAATAACATATACAACTCATGACATATACAAGTGTGACAAAACTCAAAAGAAGACTCCTATGCCATGCATGTCCAAGTCGCTCTCCGATGGAGTGATCACATCCACTCCTCTAGGCCTGATGGGGCCTCGGGGGTCTCAACTAGAATCTGGCCGACCGACGAGGGGTCGGAAGGGGTATCTGAGCACGCAACACCATAAACAACTCGTGAATATAACGATTCAGCAAAGTATAAACAATAACAGTTAACGCATGCTGTGTCTAATAGAATAAAAAACATCATGTAAATCAAAACAGGTCACATTCATATACTAAGCTGTCGTGCAAGAAAGAAACATGCCATGCGAATCAATGACTACATGCTGTATACATAACTAGCCGGCGACTACATTGCCATATACTCCCAAAAGAGGGATCTTATATCGTGCAAAGGACACCATTGTCCGAGCCAGGGTACAAATGGGTCTCGGATTTCTTAGGGTCCGGTTCCCCAAGATGTTTCCTTACTACAGCAAGGCCATGAAAACTACACCAAATTCACCCCGTCGGGATCCTAAGGCTGAGGCTAAGTAGTGCCTGACCATACAGAGTCAATCATGAAAATATCGTGTGTGCATATTCGAGATCATTTCTTATACGTGAATCATACATGCATAAAGACATAGTTAACAATGTAAAAGTAGCTGAAACAAGTAATCATGCTAAAGAGTGGAGTTCAATGATCGACAGACAACATGTCATGCAAGCAACTCTTAGCATAGCGAATCAAGTCATTTATGAACCAATTCTAATCTAGTTATCTAGTGTTTCTAACCGTGCATGATGATGTAGTTTTAAGTTATTCGATGCACCGTTGTCTAGTGTCGCATTGAATCAGCTGGTGCACCGAAGTCCCTTAAACCAACACCCATGGGGAGGTGCTTAATAACTGGATAACGTGCATAAATAATTCGCAGCCCTCGAGATCATTCATGTCATACATTCACACTATTGGGCAAGTCAAGGTGCTCTACATTCTATCATGAAGGCCATAACTGTCTCTTCCTTACGCCTATCCTTGTTATTTATTTTTCAGGGGTGGCACGGCCTGGCCGTAGGTGAACATACGGCTTAGCCGTAGGCATCTTACGGCCTAGCCGTAATATGCACTGCGGTTCCACCGCGGTTCCCTTCACTGTTCATCCGCAATTACAGTTCACCAGTATTTTATTCAACGGTTTAGCCGTGTGCTGTTCTATGGCTTAGCCATGGCTGAGCCGTAGAAGGTCTGTCAATTGCTTGCCTTCGGTTAATCCAAAAAGAGACACCCTATACTGATCTACAGTTGGGCCACGGCTGAGGTACGGCTTAGCCGAAGGGCAATATACGACTTAGTCGTGTCCTGGCCGTAGAAGAAAACTGGTTTTATTCCCTCTCTGGACTTTGAGCCATAGGTGACTTACGGCTTAGCCGTACATGCACGAGGTTGAATTCTGAATCAACTACAGAAAACCTGTAAAGACATCAGATATGCAAATTTCCAACAGAAAAGGGGAGAATACTCATCAAATTGGGTTGTAACCATGTTTTCCCTGCAAATTGCACGTGAAGTAAACAAAATCAAACAAATATCAACATGGGTTCTTACATATTATGGTTATACTTGCCTTAACTGAGTTTAATCACACAAATAGCTGTTCTTGGCTCATACACAACCAAACACCGATCACTGCTAGCATGCATGCATGAGGAAGAGAAAGAAACATCAAGGCAACATCATGGAATCATGGAAACAAAAAGAAGAAAATGAGAAAAAGATGGGGGAGATGGAGAAGACCTCAACTCACCCCAATCCAAACACCAGTGAATGACAAATCAAATTCCCTCTCTTTGGCTTGATCGATGGAGAAGGAAACTCAAGAGGGAAAGAGAGAGAAAACTCCACGTGAACAATGAGAGAAGAGAGTGAGAGAGGAAGAGAATTTGAGTCGATGAAGTGGCTTATATAAGGTAAGTGGATGTCTAATTTGCAATAAAGTCCAAGTCATAAAGCAATTTCCAGTTTGAGTCAAATCCAGGTCCAGTGGAATCATGCGACCTCGGTTGCAAACGACGTAGTTACGAAAGTTAACGAGCTCAACGAAAGACACATGTTGACATCAAGATGATGCAAAAATGATCATGTCAAAGAAAAGCTAAAATTATGAAAAAGGGCTTGGTCTACCTAATCCAGGTCAAACTCAACCCAACTACCTATCCATGACCCACAACGAATCCAAAACAAAAGCAAAACACAATTAACAATTAAGACAACCATAATTAGGTGCTAAATGGGGTCAAGCCGGTTTGGAGTGTTACGTCCTCCCCAACTTGCGAATCATTCCGTCCTCGGAATGAACGCACACATACCTGCGTAAACAGATCGGGATACTGCCGCGTCATTTGCTCTTCTGATTCCCATGTAGCTTCATCTGGACTGTGATGCTCCCACAACACTTTAACCCATCGAATCGTCCTAGTGTGGAGTATCTGCTCTCGGGTCCCCACGATACGGAGTGGTCGCTCAACGTATGCGGCATTCGGCTGGATCTGAACATCGTTGTAACGAATGACATAGGAAGGATCATGAACATATCTCCGAAACATCGAAACATGGAAAACGTCATGCACTCCGGAAAACATCTCGGGAAGACCTAACCGGTAGGCCAAATCACCAATCCGGCTCTTGATCTCGAACGGTCCGACATATCGTGAAACTAACTTGCCTTTATGGCCTAAACGGATCGTTCCCTTCATTGACGAGACCTTCAGAAAAACCCACTCACCAACCTAAAACTCCAATGGCCGTCTGCGAGTGTCTGCATAACTCTTCTGTCTCGACCGAGCAACTTTCAAGTTCTCAATTGCTTTCTGTACATTCTCTGTAGTTTCGGCAATGATCGTCAGTCCGTGAAAACTTTGAGTTCCAACTTCTTCCCAACATATTGGGCTTCTACATTTGCGTCCGTACAATGCTTCATATGGCACCATCCCAATACTTTCGTGGAAGCTATTATTGTAGGTGAATTCACACAACGAGAGATGGATATCCCATTCCTTCTCATAGCTCAACACACTGGCTTGCAACACGTCCTCTAAAGTCTGAATCGTCCGCTCTGATTGTCTATCCATCTGTGGGTGATATGCCGTGCTGAAGCTCAATTTCGTACCCATAGCCTCTTGGAATGCTCTCCAGAACGACGAAACAAAATGACTGTCACGATCGGATATAATCGATACGGGCGTACCACGGAGCCTGACGATCTCATCCACAAGCTTCCTCGCCATCTCTGAAAACGTCATACCTTTCCGGAAAGGAATGAAATGGGTTGACTTCATCAATCGATCTACATCACCCAAATGGCGTTGTTCTTCCTGCTCGTCGGAGGTAACCCTGAAACGAAATCCATGGTGATGTGTTCCCACTTCCACTGCGGTATGTGCAAAGGATGCAACGAGCCTGGAGGTCTCTGATGATCTGCTTTCACCTTCTGGCATGTCAAGCATCGAGCAACAAACACTGCTACTTCTCTCTTCATATTGTTCCACCAGAAGCGATCCTTGAGATTTCGATACATCTTTGTGCTACCTGGGTGCATCACATATCTGGCATAATGTGCTTCGTTCATCAGTTTCTCTTTGAAATCATCAACTGCTCGCACACACAACCTGTTCCGAAAATAAAGCACACCATCCTCCACTCTGAAATCAGGTCTATCTCCAATATGGTCACGAATGCGCTTTAAAGTAAGATCTTCGAATTACCTATCTTTCATCTGCTGAATCATCTCAGGATGAAACACTAACGTACTAGCCAAAGTCACATACGCCTCCACTAGTTTCACTTCAACAGGTAAGTCATGGAACGTCAAAAGAAAATTGCTCAACATCTATACCGACTCTGCTTTCTTGCTAAGTGCATCTGCCACCACGTTCCCTTTTCCTGGCTGATATCTGATCGGGAAGTCATAATCTTTGATGAGCTTAAGCCATCTGCGCTGTCTCATGTTCAACTCCTGCTGCGTGAATATGTACTGCAAACTGTGGTGATCAGAATGGACTTCAAATCTTACGCCATACAGATAATGTTTCCAAATCTTCATTGCAAACACGATGGCTGCCAGTTCTAAATCATGGGTGGCGTAATTCTTCTCATGTTCTCGCAACTGTCTCGATCCATATGCAATTACCTTCCCGTGTTGCATCAACATACAGCCTAAACCAAATCGAGAAGCATCTGAATATATCATGAACCCTTTGCTACCATCAGGCAATGTTAACACTGGAGCCATAGTCAACTTCTCTTTCAAAGTCCGGAAACTAGCTTCATAATCCTCAGTCCAATCAAATGGCACATTCTTCCTGGTTAACTTCGTCAAAGGAGAAGAGATCTTAGCAAAATCCTGGACAAATCGACGATAGTAACCTGCTAGACCAAGGAAACTCCGAACTTCTATCACTATCTTTGGGCTAGGCGAATTCACAACTGCCTCAACTTTAGATGGATCAACTGCCAATCCCTCTCGTAAAATGATATGACCCAAAAATGCCACCTGCTCAAGCCAAAAATCACATTTCGACAACTTGGCAAACAAGCGATGCTCTCTCAACAATGTCAAAGCTTTCTTCAAGTGCTCCTTATGCTCCTCTGCTGACTTCGAGTATATCAAAATATCATCAATGAATACAACTATGAACTGGTCCAAGAAAGGAGCAAAGATTTGATTCATCAAAGCCATAAATGCTGTAGGTGCGTTGGTTAGTCCAAAAGGCATCACGAGGAATTCATAATGTCCATATCGGGTCCTCAAGGCAGTTTTAGGGATGTCATCTTCTTTTACCCTCAACTGGTGGTATCCAGATCTCAAATCAATATTGGAGAAGTAAGCTGCACCCTGAAGTTGATCGAACAACTCATCAATTTGAGGTAGGGGATACTTGTTCTTTATAGTCACTCTGTTCAGCTGTCGGTAGTCGATACACATCCGAAGAGTACGATCCTTCTTCTTGACAAACAAGACTGGCGCTCCCCAAGGTGAGACGCTCGGGCGAATGAAACCCTTGTCCAAAAGCTCCGGTAATTGCTTCTTCAACTCTACCAATTTAGCTGGGGCTATGCGATATGGAGCTTTACTGATCGGTGCCGTGCCTGGAACAAGGTCAATGGCAAACTCCACGTCTCAAACCGGGGGTAGGTCTGGCACATCATCCGGAAAAACATAAGAAAAGTCGCAAACCACCGGAATCTCACCTAACTGTTTTGTCTCTTTCTTCTCCGAGATAAAGGCAATGAAGCCTTCACACCCTTTGCGGATCAAACGATCTGCCTTGCACGCAGAAATCACACGCCTGGGGCATTTCTCCTGACTGCCCTCGAAATGGAAGCCCTTGCCTAAATCGAAGAAGATCGTCCTGTTGTAACAGTTAACACAGGCATGATATCGAGCGAGCCAATCCATGCCAAGGATCACGTCGAAGTCCAGCATCAACAACAGAATCAAATCAACAGGCAACTGATGACCTGCAATCTGCACGTCGCAATGGGGGTAGTATATACTACACTCCACTCGCTTGCCAACTAGGGTGGATACAACCAACACATATGGCAACGGCTTCGGTGGCTGCTATAACCGCTCAGCAAAGTGAAGTGCTACGTAGGATCGCGTAGACGCCGAATCGAACAATGCTAAAGCCTCAACCTACACAATCAGAATAGTACCTTCGACCACCTATGTATCCTCGGCACTCTCATGGGTAGCAGCGTACGCATGAGCTGTCTGACGTGGCTGTCTCGGGCCTGAATGGGCTGGATGTGACTTGCTCGGAGCTGTAGACACACTGGATCGACCAGAAGCTGCACCTGAGGTAGTTCTAGAGGGCGGAGGCTGAGAAGCCTTATATCAAGGACAGCTGGCTATCATATGCTCCTTAGAACAGCAGATAAAACAAGCTTATGCCTTCCTCCAACAGGCTTCATACCTGTGACCCTTGCCACAATGCTCGCATGTAGTACCGGCAAAACTAGAAGTACTCTGCTGGCCTCTTATTTTCTTCTGTAACTGTCCTCATGCACTAAATGGTAGCTGCTGCTTAGGATCAACAGCTTTTTCAACTTGGTGGATGGCCTCAGCAGAATAGCCCTGTCCACTGTATCGTCAAACGTAGCCGAACGCTGGAAAGCAGTCACATCGTGCATGTACCAGGGATGCAGACCTTCAACAAACCGGTTCACTGTTCTTTCCTCGGTATTGATCATATCTGGAACAAAATGTGATAACTGGGTGAACTTATTCACATACTCTACCACTGTCGTCTGCTACTGGCGGAGAGCTAAGAACTCAACTTCCTTGGCTCTAAACACATGAGCCGGGATAAACTTCCTCTGAATCTGTTGCCTGAATGTCCCCTAAACTCTCGCACTGGGCATGTCTCTATACAAGTCCTTCACGCTCTTCTACCAAGTCTTCGCGACATCTTGTAACATAGAGGCTGCTAAACCAACCCTCTGCCTGTTTGTACACACTACAGTCTCAAACACATCCTCTGTTTGCTCTAGCCACTGCTCTGCCTTGAGTGGCTCTTCTGTCCCGTAGAACTCCGTAGTTCCTCGCTTGCGAAATTTATCATAGAGGGAGTTTGGGTCGTTCTCTCTCGGCTGAAAGACCACCTGCTGGTCCACATGCCACTGGACTGGTGCTTGGCTCTGCCTGTCTAACATTGTCGCAACCTGTGTCTGTAAATTTTGCATCGACTGTGACTGAGCCTGCATGGACTGAAATAGCATAAGGATGCGCTCATCGGTGCTCATACCCTGTGGTGACGGTTCGGAACCGCTTTCGTTATTTCCGGCATTATGCTGAGAACCTAAACCGGATGCCATATCCTGTAAAATGGGAAAGTGTCAAACACAAACACAAAACCTTCCACCCAACTATTCCCCAAAAGCTAGAAAAGCACAACGAAAGAGTCGTATCCTTACCACGATTCTACATGCCTACATGCTTATCATCTAGAGTAAGGAATACTCTGATACCATACAATACGTATGTCACAACCCGAGCCTAGGAGTTCGGGGGTTAGTAAAAGCCAAACCGATGACACACATACTCCCGTGCCTATATAAGTAAACCCGGTCTAACTGTACACGCACAAGGGAACATTCACATGTGCCAAACATGTACGCGGAAATGGTAGATATCAAAAACATCAAACTAAACAATGCAAGAAGAGAATACGAAACAGAATTGACGTATATAGCTGAAGGTTTTACAAAATGAACAAAATAACATATACAACTCATGACATATACAAGCATGACAAAACTCAAAAGAAGACTCCTATGCCATGCATGTCCAAGTCGCTCTCCGATGGAGTGATCACATCCACTCCTCTAGGCCTGATGGGGCCTCGAGGGTCTTAACTAAAGTCTGGCCGACCGACGAGGGGTCGGAAGGGGTATCTGAGCCTGCAACACCATAAACAACTCGTGAATATAACGATTCAGCAAAGTATAAACAATAACAGTTAACGCATGCTGTGTCTAATAGAATAAAGAACATCATGTAAATCAAAACAGGTCACATTTGTATACTAAGCTGTCGTGCAAGAAAGAAACATGCCATGCGAATCAATGAATACATGCTGTATACATAACTAGTCGGCGACTACATTGCCATATACTCTCAAAAGAGGGATCTTATATTGTGCAAAGAACACTATTGTCCGGGCCAGGGTACAAATGGGTCTCGGGTTTTTTGGGGTCCGGTTCCCTAAGATGTTTCCTTACTGCAGCAAGGCCATGAAAACTACACCAAATTCACCCCATCGGGATCCTAAGGCTGAGGCTAAGTAGTGCCTGACCATACAGAGTCAATCATGAAAATATCGTGCGTGCATATCCGAGATCATTTCTTATACGTGAATCATATATGCATAAAGACATAGTTAACAATGTAAAAGTAGCTGAAACAAGTAATCATGCTAAAGAGTGGAGATCAATGATCGACAGACAACATGTCATGCAAGCAACTCTTAGCATAGCGAATCAAGTCATTTATGAACCAATTCTAATCTAGTTATCCAATGTTTCTAACCATGCATGATGATGTAATTTTAAGTTATTCGATGCACCGTTGTCTAGTGTCGCATTGAATCAGCTAGTGCACCGAAGTCCCTTTAACCAACACCCATGGGGAGGTGCTTAACAACTGGATAACGTGCATGAATAATTCGTAGCCCTCGAGATCATTCATGTCATACATTCACACCATTGGGCAAGTCTAAGTGCTCTACATTCTATCATGAAGGCTATAACAGTCTTTTCCTTACGCCTATCCTTGTTATTTATTTTTCAGGGGTGGCACGGCTTGGTCGTAGGTGAACATACGGCTTAGCCGTAGGCATCTTACGGTCTAGCCGTAATATACACTGCGGCTCCACCGCGGTTCCCTTCACTGTTCATCCGCAATTACGGTTCACCCATATTTTATTCTACGGTTTAGCCGTGTGCTGTTCTACGGCTTAACTGTGGCTGGGCCATAGAAGGTCTGTCAATTGCTTGCCTTCTGTTAATCCAAAAAGAGACACCCTGTACTGATCTACTGCTGGGCCACGGCTGAGGAACGGCTTAGCCGAAGGGCAATATACGACTTAGCTGTGTCCTGGCCGTTGAAGAAAACTGGTTTTATTCCCTCTCTAGACTTTGAGCCGTAGGTGACTTACGGCTTAGCCGTACATGCACGAAGTTGAATTCTGAATCAACTACAGAAAACCTGTAAAGACATCAGATATGCAAATTTCCAACAGAAAAAGGGAGAATACTCATCAAATTGGGCTGTAACCATGTTTTCCCTGCAAATTGCACGTGAAGTAAACAAAATCAAACAAATACCAACTTGGGTTCTTACATATTATGGTTATACTTGCCTTAACTAAGTTCAATCACACAAATAGCTGTCCTTGGCTCATACACAACCAAACACCGATCACTGCTAGCATGCATGCATGAGGAAGAGAAAGAAACATCAAGGAAACATCATGGAATCATGGAAACAAGAAGAAGAAAATGAGAAAAAGATGGGGGAGATGGAGAAGACCTCAACTCACCCCAATCCAAACACCAGTGAATGACAAATCAAATTCCCTCTCTTTGGCTTGATCGATGGAGAAGGAAACTCGGGAGGGAGAGAGAGAGAGAACTCCACGTGAACAGTGAGAGAAGAGAGTGAGAGAGGAAAAGAGTTTGAGTCGATGAAGTGGCTTATATAAGGTAAGTGGATGTCCAATTTGCAATGAAGTCCAAGTCATAAAGCAATTTCCAGTTTGAGTCAAATCCGGGTCCAGTGGAATCATGCGACCTCGGTTGCAAACGACGTAGTTACAAAAGTTAATGAGCTCAATGAAAGACACATGTTGACATCAAGATGATGCGAAAATGATCATGTCGAAGAAAAGCTAAAATTACGAAAAAGGGCTTGGTCTACCTAATCCAGGTCAAACTCAAGCCAACTACCTATTCATGACCCGCAACAAATCCAAAACAAAAGCAAAACACAATTAACAATTAAGACAAACGTAATTAGGCACTAAATGGGGTCAAGCTTGGTCGGAGTGTTACATTAGTCATAAATAATACATTAGTAGAAGGTAAGTTATAAGTCTTTATACAAAATCCATATCCCAATCCAACCTATCGTAACCTCACCACATTGCCTAGAGTTACTAAGTCTTTTAACTGACTGCTTAATCACTTTGATACCATTACTTACGTATGTCACACCCCGATCCTGAGAGTTAGGGATTAGAATGAACCGCTAGGGTGTGAATACATAATCCCATAGCAATCCGTGGCATGTGAAAGCAAGTACAAATCATTAGAAGAGAGATTCCATAGGAATATGTGAGGAAGACCCACCAACATATAGATTTAATTTCAACCATAAGCGGAAACCTGTAACATATGCCTGTAATGATGATAAGTAATAATAGAATGGACATTATACAATCATAAAATAAACTTAAAGTTTTTCACGTATCCATCCCCACACATATAACCACAATCACTTAAACATGTTTAATTATATAATCTTAAAGCACATGTCCATCAATCAAAGTCCCAACAAAGATAGAGAGGCATGTTAAACACTAGTCCAAGCATTACTAAACTTATCAACCCAACAAAACCCCTTTTTGACGCTCTTCGTAAGACGACCAATAATATACGTCACCTTCATTCCACTCTTCTACACTCCTAGATACCGTTGAGGTGTCCTCCGGGGATGCATCAACAATCGTGCTAGGATTGGGTTCAGTACCTGTGACATAAAGGGTAGCACTATTAACGCGACGACTAAGCAAATATAGAGATATATAAGACCATCATAATGTATCAAATGAATTAAGAAATATATTGATTAAAAGAAGGCAATAATCATAAACTAGCCATGTTGTGCATGAGTAAGCATATATAACGAATCATGAATAAACTATCATAACAAACTAGTTGGCACCCACATGGTTATATTCTCCCAAAAGAGAGCGTATCATCTAGAGAGAATATATAATATACATATGGGAATTACGCTAGGGGATGAAGCTAGTTTCACGAGGAGCGCCGACAACTCTTCCATAAATTACTGTAGTAGGAGTATAAGGAATACCCGAATTGGTCCCGTCAAACCTAATAAGGGTACAAGCTAAGTGGTGCCGACTCAACATATCAAAATAGACTTGAGTTCATATCTTTCATGCTTATGATCAACCATAGTGATCGTCTCATATCTATACATATCAATCATACTTATCATATCATACATATGGGAATTCTGGTCTTGAGATCATATTCAATCATAGAAATCGGAATTAGCAAGGTAATTGGTAATTAGACAATACATACTTAAATGAGCAAATAGGCTTGAACCCTTTTAACCTTAGTTACACCTATTTCGGCTCACAGACACACACGTAATAGAAGCTCAGATCTGATTGCCTTAAGGTTTACTAGAAAGAATGGGTACATGATTAAATCATATTGAAGGCAAGGTTTCTTAACAATATGAATACATTTAAATTGAGAATGTATCATGGAGCTATATTAGCCATCGCTATGCTAGATATTCCGTGATCCTGAGGGAATTCAATATGATATATTCATAAAATGTTCGATATCATTATATTACCAAATCTTAGCGTTATATTCTGTACGCAAAGGACATCTCTTCTTATGCCAATACCCATGACGTGACATCAAGAATTCATCCGAAAAATCAGAGGGGATAAGTGACAGCTCTACACTCATCCTCCTTATCATTTAATCATCATTGGACTAATTTAGTTAGGAAAAGGTGCCATGTTTGAAGCCCTGCAAGGCCATTTTAAATCTCTAATATCCTAAGTTCACAGTGTTCTTACGGCTTAGCCGTATACATGTTATGGCTTAGCTGAGTAACTTAGCCTTTCCATCAATTTCATATGCATTTATGGCTTAGCCATATATTGGCCTGCAGCTTATCCCTGCTAAGCTTACGGCTGGGCTACGGCTTAGTCATAACACAATCCACGGCTTAGGCGAGGGTCAACTGTAGAATAAAGATAGAATTTTGGGCTTTCGGAAAAGCTTGCCGTAAAATGACTTATGGCTTGGTCACGGAGTGGTTACGGCTTAGTCGTAATTCATTCCACAGCTTAGCCGAGGGTTGGTCGTAGTTCAAATATGGGTTTTTGTGCTCTTTGGATTCTGAGTCATAGATACTTATGACTTAGCCGTGGCTTCGCCATAAGCTTCATAACTTCCGAAAATGATTCCTGAAGCTCGAGTTCAATACAGAACTCTCAAATAATTGGTTCAAATGAGCTTCCTTTTGCCTCAAATCATCACTATGGGTTTTACAATGCCCACATATCACCTATACCACATAGTCATACTCAAATTCATTTAATCCAACACATGTATACTTAACCAAAGGTGAATGAGCTATAACTTGAAATTACAGTGATTAGTTCATGAATCAGCAAATATAGACATACATGTAATAAAATATACACTCTAATACTTGCCGTTAACCCATTGCTTAACCTTATCAACTTTGTTTTGGTGTATAGTTAAAGAAAGCTTTGATAGAAGATAGGTTTTCTATATGAAAGGCATGCAATGGTGAATTTAATATAAGATGCATGCATGTTGTTTTTTTTAGCCTCATTGATTCTATTAAACCCAGCTAATTAAAATGGAGGCAGAGATTTTACCTTAGGGAGCTGTAACTTGAAGAAGATGGTGAATATGATGGCTTCAATGAAAAAGATGCACAAAGGCTTTAAAAAGCAGATGAATGGAGGCTATTCCTCTTGCATGCAAAGCTTCAAGCTTGAAAGGTGGAGAAGAAACTAGGGGAAGATGAAGGGGAATTAGACTCAAGTAGTGAAGAGAGTGGAGGATGGAGAAACAAGAGAAAAGAAAGGGACAATGGTTGTCCCCTTTTAATCAAAATTTCCTGGACTTTGTATGTAAGTCCAATATCTATGGAAAAATTATAGTTTAGGTTATATGGTCCTCAATTAAGCCAAGGTCGATCTGAATTAGATTAGACCGAGTATGAAAGATGATCTACAAGATGGAATACACAAGATACAACTAACGGGGTATCAATATGATGCAAACCATGAGAGTCTAGATTATAAGAGAGCTTTTAACTACCTAGGTAGAGTTCAAACTTAACTCAGCTACCTATTCATGACCCAAGCCCAAAGGGTTTGAGTTAAATTAGCCTAAATAGATTTTAATTAGTATAAACAAGATTAATTAACATAAATCGAGGTTAATTAAGGTTGGGACCTTACAATATTTTCTGAAATTTATAAGAAAGTCATTACTTCTTAAGGTAATTACAATTTAAGTCAAACAGAGGTCCAACTAACACAAACGAACTCAAATGTATTTGAGTCAAGTACGAAAGTTTATGAGTTTGATGAGATGAATGTGATGACGTCAATATGATGCATGAATTACGTAAAATCATGAACTTAAAAATTACAAAAAATGGCTTTCACTACCTGGTTAAGGTTAACTCAACCCAACTACTTTTCCATGACCTAAACTTAACCCACAAGGATAAAACAAGTTAAATCCATCCAAATTCAATGACAATTAGCTAATAACTTACTTAATTAGACGCTAAGCATGCTAATTAGGGTCATAGTGTTATATCCTCCCCGCCTAGGACTCATTCAGTCCTCTGAATGAAACATACCTGCGTGAAGAGGTTGGGATATTGTTGGCCATTTGTTCTTCAGGTTCCCACATTGCTTCATCAGGACCATGGTGTTCCCAAAGCACTTTGACCCATCATATGGTCCTCGTACATAATATTTTCTCCTTTGTACCTGTGATACGGAGCAGGCGCTCGACGTATGATGCATCCGGTTGAATCTGAACATCATCATATCGAATGACATGGGCAGGATCTCTAACATACTTGCGGAGCATGGAGACATGAAACACATCATGAACTCCGGAGTTAACTTGCCTTTTTGGCCAAAATGAATCATATCCTTCATCGAAGAGACCTTTAGAAAAACCCAATCATCATTTCAGCGATGATAGTCGGTTCATGAAAACTTCTGGTTTTGACTTCTTCCTAACAAACTGGACTCCGACATTTACGTCCATACAATGCTTCAAATGGAGCTATACCAATGCTTTCATGGAAACTATTGTTATATGAAAATCCATACAATGATAGGTGCTTATTGCATTCCTTATCAAAATTTAGGACACTAGCACACAACATGTCTTCTAAGATCTGAATATTGTGGTCGGATTGTCCATCAGTTTGTGGATGGTATGCAGTACTAAACTAAGTTTGGTACCCATAGTTTCTTGAAAAGCCTTCCAAAAAGATGATACAAATCAGCTGTTGTGATCCGACACTATGGACACTGGTGTACCATATAATCTCACAATCTCATCCACAAACTTCCTGTCCATTTCTGAAAATGTCATGCCCTTCTTAAAAGAAATGAATTGAGCTGATTTCGTTAATTTATCTACAATCACCCAAATAGCATCATTCTTTTTACTTGTTAGGGGCAAACCGAAGACAAAATCCATCGTAATATGCTCCCATTTCCATTAAGAAATATGCAATGAATGTAACGAACCCGGAGGTCTTTGATGATCAAATTTTCCCTTCTGAAATGTAAGACACCTAGCCATAAAGCCTACTATTTCTCTTTTCTTATTAATTTACCAAAACTAATCTCCTAAATTGTAGTACATCTTCATACTACCGGGATGTATCGCATATCTAGCATAATGTGCATCTGTCATTAGGCTCTCTTTTAAGCCATCATGAGCCAGTATGCATAATCTGTTCCTGAAATATAGAATACCATCCTCCATCTGAAAATCTAATCTATCTTTTATATGATCTTTAATCTTCACTAGATTAGGATCTTCAAATTGTTTATCTCTGATTGCTTGAATTATTTCAGGCTGGAAGGTAACAGTACTAACGAACATCACCAAATCGTCTACCAATGTTATTTCCATAAGCATGTCCTTGAATACATCTTGTATGAACAATGTTGAGCTCAATAAGGCACTGAGAGTCATTGTCTTCCTGCTAAGAGCATCTGCTACAACATTCCCTTTTCCTGGATGGTACTTGATAGAGAAGTCATAGTCTTTTATAAACTCAAGCCATATACATTGCCTCATATTTAAATCATGCTGCTCAAACAAATACTGCAAACTGTGGTGATCTGAGTGAACTTCAGACTTTCCACCGTAGAGGTAGTGTCACCAAAGTTTCAAAACAAATACGATAGCTGCTAACTCCAGATCATGCGTGGCATAGTTCTTTTCGTGCTTCTTTAACTGTCTAGAGCCATACACAATCACCTTGCCATTTTGCATCAAAACACACCCCAATCCAGCTTTAGAAGCATCTGAATAAATTACAATTCCTTCACTTCCATTAGGTAGTGTTAATACTGGAGTGGTGGTTAACTTTTCTTTAAAAGTTTTGAAGCTTGATTCACACCCTTCATTCTAATTAAAGGGTATATTCTTTCGAGTCAACTTTGTTAAATGGGCGGATATCTTTGAGAAGTCTTGAATAAATATTCTATAATACCCTGCTAGTCTAAGAAAACTTATGGTCTCTGTTACAGCTTTTAGACTTGGCCAATTTACAATTGCCTTAACTTTTGTTAGATCAACGGCCAAACCTTCTCGTGAAATGATATAACCTAGAAAAGTTATATGCTCAAGTCAGAAATCACATTTCTTTAATTTCGCATATAATCAATGTTCTCTCAACAACTGCAATGATCTCTTTAAATGATCAGCATACTTTTCTATTGTCGTAGAATATACTAAGATATCATCAATAAAGACTATAATGAATTGACCCAAGAAAAGAGTGAAGACCCTATTCATCAATGCCATAAAAACCGTTAAGTGCATTAGTCAATCCAAAAGGCATCACGAGAAACTCATAATGGTCATACCTTGTTCTAAAGGCCAATTTGGAAATATTATCTTCCTTAACTCTTAACTAGTGAAATTCAAATTTCAAACCTATTTTTGAAAAATATGTGGCACCTTGGAGTTGGTCAGACAGTTCATCAATGCGCGGTATGGGGTATTTATTCTTGATAGTCACATTATTCAATTGCTGATAATTGATACACATTCGAAGCATGCTGTCCTTCTTCTTTACAAACAACACGTGGCTCCCCACAATGACACACTAGGGTGTATAAGACACTTATCAAGCAAATCCTGCAATTGCCTTTTTAGTTCCTGCAATTCTACAGGAGCCATACGATATGGAGCTTTGCAAATCAGTACTATACCTGAAACGAATTCTATAAAAAACTCAACTTCTCTGTCAGGAGATAATCCTCGAACTTCATCAGGAAATATGTCCGGAAAGTCACGTACAATGAAAATTTCTTTGAGCTTCTTGAGCTCCTTCTTCTGGACAATAAAGGTAGTAAAGCCTTCATAACCCTTGCAGATCATTCCATTCGCTTTGAATACGGAGATGATTCAGTTAGGCGAGTTCCTCTTCCTTCCCACGAAACGGAACTCGTTACCCAAATTAAAGTGAATCTTCTTATTATAACAATTCACACAGGCATGGTATCTCGCTAACTAATCCATTCCGAGGATGACATCGCAATTTAACATCGAAAGCAAAATCAAGTCAACAAGGAGCTGACGACCCTCGATCCATACATCGCATTAGGGGTAGTATAGACTAAACTCCACCCTCTTGCCTACAGGGGTAGATACTACTAACACATAAGGTAGTGGCTTAGGTTGTTTTCATAGTTTCACAACAAAATGAGATGCTACGTACGAACGCATAGACCCCGAATCAAATAATGCTTGTGCTGCTTCATTATCAATGGAAAAAATACCTTTTATCGCAAAAGCATCCTCCACGTCTTCATGAGTGACAACATAAGCATGAGCATTTTGGCGGTTCTGTCTTTGTTCTTCCTGTGAGTGTTATTTTTTGCCTTGAGAAGTGGGTGCAACTGGTCGCAATTGTTGGTTGGGCTTATACCTGGGACATCGAGCAATCCGATGCTCCATTGAGCCACAAATCAAGTAAGCTCCTGTGTTTTCTAGCATGTCTCAGTTTTATGAAACTTCCCACAATAACCACGCTGGCTATCGTAACCACCCTGCTCTTCTTTTGTGCTTGCCCTTTGCCACCAAAAGCTGTGTTCCTTTTAAGATCCATAGCCCTTTTCTCATGCGCATTAGCCTCTGCAGAGTAAGCTCTATCTACAGCATTATCAAAAGTAGTTGGCCTTTGGAAAGCTATAACATAATCATTATACATGGGATTTAGGTCAATGATAAACCTGTTAACATTTTTCTCCTCCGTATTAATCATATCTTCTGCATATTATGGCAACTATGTAAACGTAAGTACAGAAGTTGCCACCGACATCTGTTGCTCCTGGAATGCCATAAACTCAAACTCCTTTTCCCTCCGAATATGAGCGGGAATAAACTTTCTTTTAAATTGTCTCTTGAAAGTCTCCCACACAGTAGCATTAAGCATATCTTTATATGAATCTCTTACACTTTTCCACTAAGTTTTAGCCACACCATGAAATATAGAAGCGGTGAGCAGCACCTTCTATTTGTTAGTACAAACAACCGTATCAAACATATCATCAGTATGCTCAACCACTCATCTACTTAGAAGGCATCTTCTTTACCCTGGAATTCTATTGCACCTCTTTTCCTAAACTTCTTGTATAGAGCATTAGGATCATTTTCTTTAAGCTAAAACACCAATTGTTGCTCTACATGTGGTTGGATTGATGACCGACTCTGTCATTCAGCTATCGAAGCTATCTGTGCTTATAGAGACTACATAGCTTGCATCTGTGCTTGCATTGTATGAGACTGCACCGAAATTACTTACATCACCGTCATAAAACGGTCATCTGTATTAGGAGGTGGCTATGGAGGAGCAGATCCGCTAATCTCTGGGAGTGTGTTTATGTTAACCTCATTGTGATTGCTATTACCTAATCCTAAAGCCATTTCCTGCAACAAAGGAAATCATTGCAACTTGAGAATACCCATCTATCAACATATTCAGACTATCGAGTCAAATAGTTGATATACGTGGAATTTTATCTTGTCCTTATCACGTTCCTACTTGTCTAAGTCTTTTAAATAACTGTTTCATTCTCTGATACCATACTTACATATGTCACAACCAGAGCCCAAGAATTCGGGTATGAGGATTAGCCCCAAATAATGACACACGTACTCCCGTGTAATACACACCTAGACTCAAGTCTAAGTGGAATTACACAAGGGAGAGTCACATTAATTACACAAGTAAGATGCTTATATTAAACATCTGTCCAAATATTCAAATGCAGAAGCCTGATAATATCATTCATGAAACAAGATAATTCTAACCAACTATTATACATCCATATGATATGCTATGAACATGAGCTCTAATGGAACATGTATTTTACAAAAGGAAAGAAAGTTCCTGAATAGCCTACAAGAGTAACACAGTGTCCAAAATACAAGGGATCGTAAACTGTACAGGATAAAATAAAGCTAAATGTAAATCATCATACCCTAAATACAATGACATCTTAAAACAAGATCTAGTATGCTCTTTGCGCACTCTGTGATGGATCAATTAGAGATGATCCTCTGTCCACTTGTCTAAGACAGAGGTGCTCTCGAAAGTCTTCTTTGAAGTCTTCTTGATTTCCGAAAGATCAAAATTGGGAGCTGAGCCTGTAATACCATAAAAAACTAACGAAAAAGATAATTCAAAAAAGTACAAGCACAATCAAGGTAACACGCATTGTATCTACAAGAATCATTAACAATTGATTAAAGAGGTCAATTCAATATACTAGGCTTGTTGTGCAATTAAGTAATCCTGCTATAAGAATCAAATAGCAGTAATACTCTACTATTTGGCTATTACATTACCATATCCTCCCTCTACGGATCTATGCGTTGAGAACACTATCTATCGGGCTAAGGTACAAATGGGCTCTCATATATGGAATCCAGAAGCGCCAAAAATAGCACACTACAATGGCAATGTTCATGCTACACCAAAGTCAACCCCGCTGGATGTCAGAAGGTTGAGGCTGAGTAGAGTCAGACCATTCCGATTCAATTATGTAATTGAACTTACGCAATCATGCAATTCATTCATTGAGTGATAACAATACCCAACCGTATACATTCCATTCATTCGGGCCATATGTTCGTACTCAATTCAATGTCGATATAATAACAAAAAAATCGAGAAACATGTCAAATAGATTCAATGCAAATAATTATTATTTCAATTCAAATCATTATTGGAAAAGTAAAAGTCAGTACATACAATGGTCATTTCAATTCAAATCATAAGAGTGGAAGACAATAACAATCATTCAATATGTCATGCAATTTAATTTAATAGAATCAAAGTAGTTTTACTAGCCAACCCTAATCTAGTCATCCATTTTTTTTAACCTTGCATAATGATGTAGTTTTAAGTTATCCGATACACAATTATTTCCTTTAGTGTTACATTGTGTTGGGAATTATAAGGTCCCAACCCTAGATAATTATGATTTATAGTAATTAAGTTAATTTTACTCTAATTAATATGTTATTAGGCTAATTGAGCCCAAATCTCAAGAGGTTTGGGTCATGGATAGGTAGTTGGGTCGGGTTCGAACCTTATTAGGTAGTCAAAGACCTTTTGTATTTTAGCATTTTCATGGTTTTATGTTATTTATGCATCATATTAGTTGCATTGGGTGAGTTTCATCTTGTGGAACATCTTTTATATTTGGCCCAATTCCATTTGGACTCATTCCAGCCCAACTAAGCCCAACTGACTTAACTTATAAATCTAAGAAACTGGTGGGACTTATCTGCAATTTCCAAAACTCCACCCATTTAAAAACTCAAATGCAATGATCCTCTCTTCTTCTCCTTCCTTCATCTCGGTTACAGCCAGTGCTCTCTTCCATCTTCCATCATCTTCTTCTTGAATCCAGTTTCCATTCTTGGTGATTGAAGCTTGCATGCATCAAGCTTGAGCTTCTTTCTTCTTCCTCTTCATTCTTCTTGCTCTCATCTTGGAAGCCCAGGCATATCTTCATTCCCCATTGCTTGTAGAAGAGTTGAGGTATGGAAACCCATCTTCTTTGAGTTATTGAGTGCAATAAGGGTTAAGAGATCCCATCTATTGGCATGCATGCATCTCATTCTCATTTTCCTCCATGCATGTGTTAGATTCTTCATTAGAAGAGACTTCTCCACCATCTAACCAAGGGGCAAATCAATTTGAGTGAAGCACCAAGCTTAATGCAAGTATAAGGATACATTTTCTTTACATGCATGGCTTAATTCTTTGATTCTTGATGGATTCTTGTGATTATACTTTTTACATCTCAATGGAAAATGCATAGATTTGATTTGTGTTTTGTGATGATTTTTGATGAATAAAATGATAATGGTCCTTTAGGGAACTCAAGAGTGTGGAATGGGAGTTTTTATGTTGGTATGATTACAGGTGGAATGGTGAATTGGAAGAGGGAACCCATTAGAAACCAAACACTCCCGTAACAGATTGCTTCAGGGCCGACTGGTTGGTCCTGAAGCGCAATCGGTCAAATTGCCTTCCTGGTAGTCCGACCGGTCAGCCACCCAGCTCGACCGGTCAAATTCTCCTTCTGGAAACAGTTCGATCGGTCGAACCCATTTCCGATCGGTCGAGTAAATCTAACCTGTAGTTTATAGAAATGTGTTCCAAAATGAATTCTATGCTTTGACTATGTACTTTCTATAGTCTATGGGATAACCTAATGATAGGTTACTCCCTTAAACCTTAGAAAAAGACTGAGGTATCCACCCACACTTACTATAGGATGTAGGTTCAACTCAATATCATATAGGACCCTAGAATTGGATCCTTTACTACCCCAAACTAGCCCAACGGTGACTAAACATGGAGAATGAGGAGTGTTGAGCTGTCACTTTTTTCTTCTTGATTCTCCGGTTAGTTTTTAATGTCACGCCATGGGTATTGGCATAAGGTGCACTGTCCTTCACATACATGAAGTAACACCGAGAATGGTAATACAATGACACTGAACATCTTATGAATACACTATAATGAATGACCTTGGAAACCCGGATTATCTAGTATAGGATTGGCTAGTAACTCTCCTTGATAACCCTACAATCTAATTGCATTCATATTGATAGTAACCTTGACCTCCACATGAAAGTTATGTCAGTTTGCATCAATGATGAATAGTATTTACTTAGTTGCAATTCTCTGATTAATATTTCCAATAAGATTGAGTTACTTTTCTGTATTAATATAAACAGATCAATATCTGATAATTATGGACATCAGACTAATTCCGACATGCTTAGAGTCGGCGCCACTTAGCTTATACCCCATAGGAGGTTCGACGGGACCCCATGGGAGTATGTTATCAGTTGTCTACTGCAGTAGTTATTAGAAGAGTGAGTCGACGCTTTTAGGTAGCTAGTCAATCCTGGCCCGATCGCTAGTGATTTCCTATGGATCAGTTTACTCTCTTATTAGAGAAGAGATAGCAAATGTGGTTGCCATTTGGTATGATGTACTCTTTATTCATGATTCCCTATTCATGCTAACTCATATGCATAAGTGCCTAGATTTCGACATTAATCTCTTTTAATTATCTCGTCATTTAATTCAATTGTTACTTCATGTTAAGCTCATGTATCCTTATCTTTGTTTAACCATCGTGTTAACCAGTTACCATGGTGTTATAGGTACGGAACCCGATGCCAGTCTAGCAATCAGCGCCCTCCCGGAGGGAACTCCAGCGTTACCTTGGGATGTGAATGAGTGGAACGAGGAAGATATTTTTTCTTAATTCTCCTCAACAGTGCACAACAGAGTTATTTTAGGATTGACTTAGGGTTCATCTTGACATTTGATATATTTGTATTATTATTATTATTATGGATTTTCATATTTTATGCATGTAGCTGGGATAATCAACATACTTTGTTTATATAATGAATTGAAATGAATGTTTTATGGATGCTTATGATATATATATATATATATATACAGGTGAAATCTCCAGGTTTCCACTTAAATGCCTTATATTGATAATACGTGCTTGTGGATCTTCCTCACACATACCTATGGGATTACCCTTGTGACAGTTCGTACGTGTCTTGTCATGGCAGGAATTGTCAAGGGTACATGTGTCATTCCTCGGAACCCACAAAAAATCCCCAATTCTCGGGTTCGGGGCGTGACAGGAATGCATATTGAAGTCTCTTCTACTAACACGCATGGAGAGGTGCTTAACAAATGGACAACCTCAGATGACTAAGTCTCAGCCCTCAAGACTTTCTTGATCTTTCATTATTCCATTAGACCATTAAGAAAGCAAAAGGATTCAATAACTAATATCCTATAAGGTCTTGTACAGTACCAACTTAACCTTAAGTTTCAATAGCTTTATGGCCTAGCTGTGGGTGACTTATGGCTTAACCATGTGCATCTTATGGCTTAGCTGTAGGTACCCAGTTCCTCCATATTTACGGTTTAACCGTTTTCTCTTCTACGGCTTAGCAGTATATACCTTACAGTTGAACCACGGCGTTGCTATGACTTAGCAGTAGCACATTGTACAGTTCAGGTTTGGCTTTGCCGTAGAAGAAAACTGACATTTTTAGCTTTTAGGACCGTGAGCAGTAACTTCCTTACGGCTTAGCAGTAAGCTTCAATTTTTGAAGCAACTTTACATTTGAAACAACTTTCAGAAGCAAAGTCCATGCTGGTTTCAGAACTTAAGATTATATTAGGGTATTCCCTCTCTATTTCATTTCATTCAGTTATCCTTTGGTTTAACTCATCATACAGTGAACTTCATTCATTCATTTAGACATATTGAACTTCATCATACAGTGAAATTGAGAAAGAGTAACATATTTGAGCTGAGTGCATAGGAATGAGTAAGATTACTAAAATCATAGTATACCAACATGTATTAAACTAAAATTTGCTTATACTTGCCTTGATTTAGAATTCAAGTCACTAATCTTACTCTTGGCTTAACTTAAGACGACTCCACAAATTTTCGAACCTAAACTGATACACTTGACTCCTTCACTTCACAGCTTATAATTAGATGAGAAGACACTGAAGATGCCCTTTAATCATACAAGCAAAGATTAATTTTCTTGATTTGATGAGAATAAGTGTGATAGAAGAAAGAAGAATAAGACTTTAGGGCAAAAAGAAGATCAGAGAGGAAAAAGTATCGATTAGGAACAATAGGTCTTATATATATACAGGATTTTTTCTGGAGTTTATAAAAAAAGTCCTTATTTCTTGAAGTAATTACAATTCAAGTCAAATGGAAGTCCAACTAACACAAACGAACTCAAACGTATTCGAGTCAAGTACAAAAGTTAACAAGCTTGATGAGATGAATGTGATGACGTCAATATGATGCATGAATAATGTAAAATCATGAACTCAAAAATTACGAAAAAAGGCTTTCATTGCCTGGTTAAGGTTAAACTCAACCCAATTACCTATCCATGACTTAAACATAACCCACAGAGACAAAATAAGTTAAATCCATCAAAATTAGATGATAAGTTTCTACTAACTTAATTAATCATTAAGCACGCTTAATTAGGGTCGAAGTGTTACACCGGATGATGAGGATATTTTTAGAAAAACATGTGATGGTGTGGACAGAGAGAAGGTATGGGAGATGATCAAGGATAGGGAGTTGATCAAAGATAGGGTGTTACTGAAAGAGAAGAAGTTGATCAAGGACAGGGTGTTAATCAAAGAGAAGGAGTTGACCAAGGAGAGGGTGTTGATCAAGGTGGACAAAAATGCAATAAAAAAATAGGGTGTGGATTTAGTAGGACATAATGGAAGTAAAAACCAAGGAGTGGATTCAGGTGGACATAAACTTAATCAAGTACTAGTTGATGACAACTGGTACACAGATAATGAGGATATTAATGATTTTCATAGTTTATATGGGTCATTTAATGATGATATAAGGAGCACATGGCCTGTGTTCAATGAGGCAATTGATATAGAGAATCCTAGATTGAAGTTAGGGATGATATTTTCTAATCCTTAGATCTTCAGACAAGCCCTTATTGAATGGACTATGAGATAGGGTTATGGTATTAAATATATGAAAAATGAAAACAAAAGGATCATAGCTGTCTGCAAATACAATTGTGGATTTAAAATTCATATATCCCATATGTAAGGTGAAAGGACTTTCCAAATTAAGAGTTTCAGGCCAAAACATACATGTAGAAAAAAGTTCAAAAGCCATTTAGTCACTACTAAGTATATTGCCACGGCAAAAGTTGGGTGATAACCCTAAATGGGGAATAGCTGCCATAAAAAAAGAGCTTAGAAAAGAACTTAAAGTGGACCTCTCCATCCATAAGCTATATAGGGCCAAGAGGAAAGTTGCAAATAACATTTTTGGAGATGTGAGAATGCAGTACAACAGGCTGAGAGACTACTGTGTCACTATTATGAAGCATAATCCTAATACAAAAATATTTGTGGTAAAGGAGAGACCTAGCATGGATTTGATTCCCTATTTTTAAAGGTTGTATGTATGTTATGAGGCATAGAAAACTAAATTCTTAGGTGGATGTAGGCCCATAATTGGATTGGATGAATGTTTCCTTAAAGGCATTTATGGTGGATAGTTGTTGGCTACAATAGGGAAAGATGGGAATGACAATATGCTTCTTATTACCATTGCCGTTGTAGAGGATGAAAACAAGGATTCATGGACTTGGTTCTTGAAAGCTTTGATTGATGATATTGGTGATGGTGGTGATATGCGTTCGATTTTCCTTTCTAATTAACAAAAGGGGCTTGATCAGGCCTTTGAGACAATAGTTCCTATGGCTGAAATTAGACATTGCATGAAGCATATGTATGATACTTTTAAGAAGCTTTATAGAGGAAAATTATTGAAAAATGCAATGTGGGCTGCATCATCATGTGGAAAAACAAGAGAGTTTGATTCTCATATGGAGATGATTAAAGAAATTGATCAGGTTACTTATAAATGGTTGATAGATGCTAATCCAAACAGGTGGGCCAGATCACATTTCAGTACAAGGGCAAAGTGTGATTTATTGACAAACAACTGAGTGAGTCATTCAACAATTACATAATAGAAGCAATGGCTAAACCATAGTTTCTATGCTTAAGTGGATAAGAAGGAAAATTATAATCAGAACTCAAGTAAAGTCGAGAGGGATCACTCAGTACAATGGTACAATATATCCAAGCATATAAGCAATTGGAAAAGAACAAGAATGAATTAAGACATTGTTTTCCTAACTGGTCAAGGAGAGATGAGTTTAAGGTGGATTATTTTACCAAGACATACATTGTGAACGTTTAGAACATGACTTGTCTGTGTATGATGTCGGATTTGAGTGGGATTCCTTATAAGCATGCAATATCATGTATCTACCTTACTCAAGAACAACCAAAAGACTACATTCATCTATACTACAACAAAGAGAATTATATGAGGGCTTATAGCAGTATGATATACTCTACACCTAGCATGCATGATTGGGTAGAAAGTAGGATGGAAGCAATTGCTCCATCTCAATACAGAAGACCTGCAAGTAGGCCTAAGAAAATTAGGATGAGGGATCCAGATGAAATGCATAATTCTATCAAAGTTTTTAGGAGAGAAAGGGTTATGAGTTGTGCTAAATGCCTGCAAAAGAACCACAATGCCAGGTCTTGCAACGGGCTAGTACATCCTCAATTTAGGCTATTTAGACAGTTAGAACATCAGGTCCCTTTAGCATAGCCCAGATCTTCATCATACTAGGTCACTTCATCACAGCCCAAATCTTCATCGGCCTAGGTTGTTTCATCACAGCCTTTGAGATCTTCATCAGAGCCCGTCCCTTCACCATAGACTTTTAGATCTTCATCACAACCCAGGACTTCACCTAAAGGATCAGCAGAGCCTAGATCTTCAAGGCAGCCTAGGACTATACCTAAAGGATCAACACAGCCCAGACATGCCTCTCAGCCAACCTTTGCTGGTAGCAAGACACCACCTATGGTGAGGACTACTTCTTACTTCATTTTTCTAATGCAATTATTTACATGAATCCAAATTGACAATATGTTTCCTATTTCTTCAGGGGCTAAACAAAGGAGCATCACAGTCCAAGCATGCCTCACAACTAGTCCCATCCAGCAACATCAGGAGATCACCTAGGTTCAAGGTGGAGGCAAAGAAGCTTCATCACAACTAACTATTGCTGCTCTAGGTGTAAATTCATTGGCAGTATCAACTTGTGGCAGAGGAGGGAAGGTACAACTAGTGAGGGACCCATCGAAAGATAGAGGTAGAGAAAGGACTGGAGCAGACTCAAATAGCTTAGTACATGTGAGGCAGAGGCTATTGGATTTTCAATTTGGAGATTTTTCTGTTTAAAATGTGAACTGTTATTGTCCAAATGATCTGCACTTGGGTTGTTTAGTTAATTGTGGTAGAGTACATTAATCATTTGGAGATTTTCAATTTTGAGATTTTTCTGTTTAAAATACAATCTGTTATTAAGAGTGTCCTTCATTATTCATCAATTTAACCTAAGAGTACATTACTTTAAATTGTCCTTACAGCCTCATAGCCAGAGTGAGTCTAAGCATGCCTCACAGCCAATCCCATCCAAGCCTAGTTTTTCCTATGTTTTTTGAAGGACTAATGACTTCCCATATCCATCACACATAATGGAGTTCTACAAAATTCATACAAAATGTACTCAAATTGCAAGTGATCTGGATATTTCAAAATATATATACATCTCAAATTATGATTACACAAACTCTAAGTAAATCAAACCCACCTACAGGGACCCTAATCATAATTAGGTAACACATGAACAATACCAGCTCAATTCCCACCCAGGTTCCAATTAAGATACTTGCATAACTTCTTTTCCTCCCTCGAGCTAACTTAAGTTCCCTCTTCAACATATCAATCCTATCCATTAGCTTCTGCACAAGTTCTATTTCCCCATCAACCCATTCAAAAAATCCACATGCAGATCAAATAACCACAAAAAGCAAGAAACTAATTAAATCAAACATAACAAAATAAACCCCATATAGTGCGCAAGCAAGAAACTTCCTACCCATATTGTGTTCTGTCCGTGAAGTTCTCAAAATAGTTCTATGGCCACAAAAGTAATAACAAACATCTCTCTAGGACAATGAAAATGACAGCTTCCACCATGAGATTACTGAAAATGAAAACTTTCACTATGGGATTGATGAAACTGAGAGTTTTGTCCGGATGTCATTTCATATGGATGATATTTGATTTAAATCTCATAACTGATAGTAGTAGTTGTTAATTTATATTAAGAAGAAGCCTCAAGGGCAAACTCATCATTTCATTCATTTTGGGTGGGTAAGTATCCACCCTTAAGTCTCAGCCATGAATTCATTACATGATCCTATTATATTTGCACTTTACTTTAAAGTACAAGAGGTTTAATACAAACTTTTAAAGTTCAACAGGCACATTGCATAAATTTTCCATTTATCCAATCCAGAACGTTTCCAGCGTAAAGTCAGACGACTGCCTGTAATCTTTATCTTCTTCTTCTCATGGCTTTGGTCTTCCTCCAATCCCTTTCCATACCTCTCCACTCATCCCTCAAAACCGTTGCCCCGTGCCCCACCGAAAGGGACATCTTCTTCCCGCTCCAATGCCAGAGCTCCAGGAAACGAACCTCCATCCCCTGCCGCACGTTATTGAGCAGCGCTTCGAAATCCCAGAACCCTCCTGTCACAATTGCCTGCGAAGCGAAGGACAAAGACACTCAAGGTATAAAGTTCTGATCTTTAAGCTCCCTCACTCCTATCTCCTAACTTGCTTTGTGTTTTGGGTTGTTTCTGTTTCTTCTATCCATTTTTCTTTTCTTTTCTAGTTGATGTGATTTGGGTCAGTGTTGTGTTAAATTGTATTGGAGTTGGGATTTGGGTTCTGTTTCTGCTGGGGAAATGTGATTTGTGGAAGGAATTTCTTGCTAAGCGGTTGTTCAAGGGAAGGAAAAAAAACCCCACATCCTTAAATGGGAATTGGGTGAGATTTGCAGCTGAGGTTTTGGGAAATATGGGGTTTGGGTTTTGCAGGGGAAGTGTAACTTGTGCAAGGACTTGAAACTTTCATTTTAGGCGTGTTTGTGTAACCACATTGCTATCACTTCAATACCTGTGCAGCATCCGATATCTAGAAATAGCTAGAAAAGAGAAAGCATCACGTCTTCTCACTTGTGACATTCTATTTGGAGGGTAAGTACTGAAATATACCCCTGGAAGAGTCACCATTATCATCATCAAAGCCTTATCCCAGCTATATTGGGGTATTGGGGATGACTGCACAAATTCTATTTTTCCATTTCAGTCTAGTCTTTGTTAAACTTTCAGATAGGGTGCACTTCTTAGTATCTAACTTTACTACTCCTATCCACCTCCTCATTGGCCTACTCCTTTCCTATGGTGGGCCGTCAGCCTACATAGAAAAAATTCTCTTCACCATTACTGTTGTTGCTGGCAGGCATTTGGACAGCCAAACCATTTCAAATGGGTTTCTATTATTTTATTATCTATTGATGCTACTCCAAAATGCTCTCGAATATTTAGCTCTATAAGTCATAGCTGGTCTAATTGTTGTTTTGTAAAATTTTCCCTTTAATCTTCTTGGCATGTGTTGGTCACAACTCACAAGGCACTCCAGAAGCAAGTCTCCACTTCAACTATCCTGCTTTTATCCTATGCTCTACATCTCCATCAATCTTGCCACCCTTCCTAATCATCGAGCCAAGGTCTCAAAAATAGTCTCTTTGTGGTATCTCTTGAGCTTTAATTCTCACAATAGTTTCAGCCCTTCTACATGTGCACTGAACTTGCTCTCCATTTATTTTATTTTTGTATGACATATTTTAAAGCGACTTATTTTAAAGCTGTTGGTTTATGTTGGGTTGTAACAAGATTTTACACTGGCTGTCATCCTACATAATGCAGCTCTTCTTTATCTGGGCTTGGGACTGGAAGTAAAAAGGTTTTCTTCCTTTAGTAGAGTACAAAGGGAAAAAATTGGAAACTGTTTTTAAACCTTTGTTTAGGCATCATCTCTCTAAAAACTAGTGTTTACATTCTATACACCATACATGTTTTTGTCCTTACACTTCAAAATCCTCTGAGAGCAAATATATGGATAAATTACTGTGTCAGTCCCTCTCAAAAATTGGCTTTCTGCAATGGAAATGTGAATTGGGGAAAGACCATCTCACCAATGGTTTCCCAAAATGCCATGTGCATGTGGGACTAGGGTTCGATGGATGAAGCATGCTTGGTTGGACTCCTTTACCCTCTTGTTTCTGTTCATTTCCTTTAGAGATTATCAAAAACTATTTCAGGGGGTTCTAAATAGTTGAGATTGTGAATTGGTCAGACTGGCTTGTTGAGAATCTGGTCCTAGACATCATACTTTGGGTTTGTTGTCGGACTACATTTTGGACCAGGAAAGGTCAGGATCTGATGCTTGGTCTGACCAATAATGAAAGTTAGATCAAGCAGGTCATGCCGGAGTGAGATATCATCAAACTTTCAGTTGAGATATTGTATGTATTTACTATACTCCATAGCTGTTACTGTTTATGAGTTCTGGAGAAACTGTTCTATGTATTGAAAATAACTTGAGGAAATTGCCAATAAATTAGAAAATGATAATAAATAAATAAATAAAGACAGAAAGAATGAACGAAACAATTTGGAAAGAATGAACCCAAAGCAATTTGGTAGCCTGAGCGTGTCCAGCACTCTCTTTAGGCAAATTTTGCTCCCACACAGATGCAATGGTATTTGGATTTTGGATGACTTCCCCAGGATATTATGGCTCCATAATTGGGGATGCAATTATGGCTCCTTAATTGGGTTTTGCTTGAACAAAGGACACGGATTTGAACCTGTATACCACTTTTACATCCTTGCAGCAGCTTGAAAAACTTTACAGAGAACCAGAGAACTTGAGAGAAGAGAAGAGAGAGCTTCATAGATGGCGAGAAGAGCCTTTCTAGACCTCTATATATAAGGGTACAGAGATAGGACCATTGGGGTGTTATGCAGAGTTAACGTTCGAACATTATGCCGCATTTAAATGTGGAGATGTTTTTCAACACTACTTTGAATTTAAAAATGAAGATGTTATGTTTGGCTGTCAAGAACTTACGTGGGATTGGACCTCAATGACTCGGGTTAAAAAATAGACACGCGTGGCCTGCTTGCCATGCACATCAAAGCACACCTGGCTGGCTCGGCTCAGTTCACACATGTGTGATCACCACCATCTTATCCCCTAACTAGCTGACACTATGAAAGGGTTGATAATTCTCTCTAAAACCATATTCATCGAGTATGCAGTTGATTTGATAAAAGAGTAGTGATCTTTGATGAAGCATCCTTTGGAAATCATTAGTCAGCTCAGTTGTTTCTTACCTGAGTCTTCCACATTTAATATTGCTGTTTAGATTTGAAACTTTTGAAAATGCTGCATTCCAAAAGTCTATGCAAGGTGAGCCTTGTGCCAGTGCATCATCAAAGGTGTTTTTCTCTGTTTTTTTTTTCCCATACAAAAGAAACTTGGAAGTTTTACTTTTCTTATTTTGAAGGACCAACAATATACTTCTTGATCTGTGCAAGGACTAGGAGATTAAGAATATTTGAAAAACTTGGTTTTCAAAAATTTCAATCCAAACAAAGCATTGGTTATGGGCCTAGGTTATGGGCTCTACACTATTATCTATGTTTATGTATTTGTCTTGGTTCTCACAAAACATTTTTTTTTTATCATAATCAGACTAAAGTTTTTGCAGTTCCAAGGAGGAATATAGTGGCTTTCATGTTTTCTAGTTGTATCTTCTTGCAAGCGGGCTTAAGTGGTATTGCTTTGGCCGAACTATCAGATGTGCTCAGGGAACATATAGATACCTTTGATGGTTATACATTCAAGTACCCTAAGAACTGGATTCAAGTTCGAGGCGCTGGCGCAGACATATTCTTCAGGGATCCATATGTTCTAGATGAAAATATCTCTGTGGAACTATCCTCCCCTTCATCCTCGCGCTATAAAACTGTTGAAGATTTGGGTCCTCCTCAAGAAGCTGCAGAAAAGGTACTAAGGCAGTATCTGGTAGAATTCATGTCTACTAGACTCGGTGTTCGGCGCGAATCTAACATCCTCTCCACATCCTCAAGAGTTGCAGATGACGGTAGGCTATACTACCAAGTTGAGGTATGACTAGAATCGCTAGGATTACAATTCTTCGATTGAAGACCTCAGCTGTCAATAAATAATATCCATTAGGGATCACGCTTTGTAGTAGATACCATTTTTTGTTTTATTTATTTGTTTATTTATATTGTTCCTATTACTTCTTATATCTCTTTTGTTTGGCTAAATCCCGAAATAACTAAATGAAGGATACTTACATCGTCCTTGGGCATGTAGTTTGTGGCGTTCATGTTTTATTTAACCCTTTACTCTTGTATACACGATACTCCCCTGCTGCATTTATTTCGATTCTCTCTCTCTCTCTCTCTACAAGTGTTGGATTTCAAAGTGTCATTTATGTATTGCAAATATTCATACCTATGAATTGAATTGAATTGCGACTTGTATCGCAAATTGAAGGATTTTTTTCTAATAAAAATGAAAATAATTACAAATTAAAAAAGTAGTTATTCATAACTATCTAATTTTCCATTTATAGCACTATAAATACAATAACAAATAAGTTTATCATACAATCATATCAAGAACATGATGAGATGACATATATTAATACATAATACATGATGTGTGTAAATTGGTAAGAACTATATTTAACATAGGCCGTTAATGGCGCCGGTAGAAAAGAGTTTGTTTATACAGGTGGATGGGCCATCACAGGGAAGGGGTAGCCGAAGAATACATGGATGGAGGTAATAAAACCTGATATGAAGAAATTTAACTTATTTGAGGATTTGGCTCAGAATAGGTTGAATTGGAGAAACATAATTCATATAGCCACTTCCAACATAGTTGGGACAAGGCTTTGATTACGATGGTGATGATCTTTAAATTAAAATATAAAATAAAATAAAATAATCCAAACCGTCAGTCTTGCACAGTAGGATCTCTTTTGAAGTTAAGAAAGTGTTCATGAAGAAAAAAAAGATTTAAAATGAAAAAGAAGATGATATAAATAAGCACCATACATATAGTTGAACACTTTTGTAAAATGCATGTTCTTTGTTTATCTATAAAAACTCTCAAAAGTCGTGAATATTCTTAAGAGGTTTTGTTAACTACTAAATAACTTTTAAAAGTAAAAAAACTAAAAGAAAGAATGAATAAAGAAAGAAAAAGATGGATGAGATTGTTAATATTAATTTAGTGGTTGTAGATATTCTTGCTCTGAATCACTTAAATCGTAAGATTTGGTGAAACAAGTATCAACTCGCAAGACTCATTTGTAAATGAGATTGTTGCATAGATACTAATAGTTTTCCTTAAGATTCGGAATGCGAATTGGGATTTGGGATATGAATCGTAGGAATCTGATAACTATTCATTACTCCAAAAACTCTCCTTTTCCCTTTTTTGTCAAAAGAGAATCAAAGATTGTTCTTGTTTCTATCTAATTCCTCATTTAAATGAATGTGAATCCATATTCATTATTCTCCATAAACAATCTTTTCATCTATGATCGACATCTTATGGACCTTTCTTGAGAGAACGCATTAATAGTGGAGGATTTATTCAATCACATAGTTTGCGCTCCTAGAATAGGGTGCCCTTGCGGCAATCTATTTAATTGTTTTCAAAAGAACCAATGACTTGGGATCTCCCTATTGGCTAGGTCAGTTCAGGGCAAGCGGATCAGTAACACATTCAAATGAAGTCATCATCATTCAAGTCTTGTCTCAACTATGTTGGTGAAGCAGCGCAGGGAAGAAGATTAGCCAACAGACTAATCTCCAAGTCAAAAGGCTTAAGGATAGAATGTTTTGGTGCCTCAGTAAAGACAAACAAACTCTCTCAATTGAGAACCACATTTAAATTCTTATTCAATATCGATGTCTGTGTCCTATGTAGGGATTACATCTTTATTTATAACTAAGATACTTTTTAACTAAGGAAATAAACCAATTCAAATCAAATTAGAAGTCCTAAACCAAACATGATTGGATTTTCTAAATATTAAAGAATCCTAGATAATTAAAAAAGCAATTAAAGCAACTACTAATAATAATATCTACTCTACTCTACTGGGCCTTATTGGTCTTGGGGCCAATAGGCTAGCTAATTATGGAGCTGGCTTGCATCAGTTGGGGTTGGCTACACGAATTCGACTTTTTCATTCTGATCTATTCTGAGTGAATTCCCCAAGTAATTTGTACTTTTTCAGATCTATTTTTACCACCTTCAACTACATCATTTTCGGCCTACTCCTTTCCCTTGGTGAGCCATCAACCTACAGAGTCAAACTTTTCTTTACTGGTGTTTTTGCCAGTTTACATTGGATATATCCAAACCATCTCAAATGAGTTTCTTTAATTTTATCCCCTATTAATGTCACCCCTAAATGTTCTCAAAAGTGCTCATTTTTAATTTATCCTTTCTAGTTTACCACATAAAATTGAAGTATTAGGTACTATATGTTAGCAGATAATGCTGTCCATTTTGATGATCCGGGTATCGTGGCAATTGACATGTCCCATTTATGGCAATGCCTAATTTTTTATAATTGGAAGAATTCCATTTTCCATTAGCTTAGAAACTACATTTTGTTGAGAAACAAGTGTGTTTACAACTGCTTGCTTTATGACATGCTGCTGCTTCTCGATCCACACTTCCCATCATTTCTTCTCATGCAGATGACCTCTTAGGGGACTTAACAGTCTACTTGATTTTGTTATTGGGATAGAATCCTTTTGTGGTATACTATCCTTTGACTGGTAATAGCAATATTATGAAATTATGCACTAATGTTGCTATCTTGTGCTGATACTAGATTAATTCAAGATAGTTATGAGTGTGATATGAATGTTCTTTCTTCATTATTTTCATCTGTGCTTTGCAGGTCAATATAAAATCATATGCTAACAACAATGAGTTAGCTGTTATGCCAGAAGACCGGATAGTTCGTCTTGAATGGGATAGGCGTTACCTATCAGTTCTAGGGGTTGAAAACAACCGCTTGTATGAACTGAGATTACAAACACCTGAAAATGTATTTCTGGAGGAGGAGCAGGATTTGCGTCAAATTATGGACTCTTTCAGAGTACTTAAGGTGACAAAATGATTACGTATGTAGCATGGGCATGGATCAAAATCCTGGTTATCGAGAGCTCTCTCATTTTGCAAGTTCATGTACTTTATCAGTTTGTTTAATTTGCAAAATCAACGAAGAAACTTATTCATATTTGTTAATTGATGTGTTTTTTTTATCATAACATTGAAATCTGCTTCTTCTGTACTTATTTTCTCCTAAATGTGCCATTTAGGAAGGATGTAAGTTGTCTTCTGTCCTAGCAAAATCAATGTGTATAATCTTTTGATGCTTCTGTTACTGGAAGCACACCTAACAGTTAACATACATGCCTTCAAATTGGCTTAGTATTATAATGGGGTTACCTGTCACCTTTCATGAATGGTATGCTTTTTTTTTTCTTTTTTCCAATTTGTTGGCCCCACAAGTTTTTTATGTTGAGAGGTAGCCTTTGGTTTGTATCACAAAACAGAGATGTACTCAGTTCTAGTTGCTCTTTACACTTGCATGGATCACATAGGTCTAAAAGCTCCAACTCTGCCCTGGACTCCCATGGTTGTATGGAGTCGGTTTGAGTCCAAATTTGCTAATTCTGGCCTCCAAAAGGTTCTGAAAAAAAAAAAAAGGAATAATAGTTTGATGGAGTTGGGGGTTGGGAAGTGGAAGGATTTTGATGGAGTTGGGACTTGGAGTAGTAGTTTGATGGAGTCAAAATCTTAGGGCTTTCTTGTTGAGTGCGTGTGTACTCCAGGAATTTCTTATTGATTGTTGGTGTAATATATCTGTTACAATCTAGCAAGCCATGGACTCCGGTTTAAACATTTTGGTGGAGTTACTTTACCTCTCTCTGCCTTTTTTACCTTATTTGCATTGGGGTTTTGGGATTTTGGGGAAGCGCTGGTTTAGTGGGGTGTTTGATACAATCAGATACGAACAAATGGATTTTGAGATTTTTCCAGAGACACAGCTTTGTGTTTGGATCTTGTGACAAACGCACGTTTGCTTCCAGGAGTAATAGAAGTCGTATCTCAAGTGAAAGAATGTTTGGGACTCGTTAATTTAACTAATTGAGTGAAGTGAGGTAAATAATGTTTTCAAAAGATTAAAAAATGAGGGGTTAAATTAATTTCATAATGAGATTTTGTCTTTTAGTAAAAAGAAAATATACCTTTTTGACTTTTTGTATTACATTAAAAGTAGATATTTTTTGCCGGTTAATAACATGAAAAAGTAGTTATTTGACTTTTTAGTGTAAAAAGTTAGAATTTTTTTTGAAATTTAGTATTTTGATTTGACTTTTTTAGTTTATTGTGTTTTGAAATGAAAAATAATTTTAATTTTACTTTGAAGTGAAATTAACAAACATGCTTGGGGGTTAGGTCATAGTTATCAACATTGTTTCGGATTCCAATTCAGTCTAACTTTCTTTTCGGCCATTATAGAATTTCTGTGACACATTTTAGAATTACATTTGGAAAATATAAAAATAATGTATATGTGTAGAAAAATAAATATAGATTTAATTCATTTTAGCAAAACATTATGGAAATACATTTTGGGGAAATATAAGAAATGCAAAAAAATCTATATATGTATAAGAAGTAAAAAAATAAAAAAAATAATTAAATATATAAAATCACATATCAGCCAAAATTTCCCGAGATTTAAAATGACAATTTTATTATGGAGTTTCGTTTCATCCATTTTATAAAAAAAAAAAAAAGAATCTTCGCCTTTTATGCATAAACAGTGCAAAATTAATAATTATGGTTACAATACGATTTTATAGGTAGGCCCGACCTATGAGTGAGTCCTGGTTTTTTAGTTGAGATTGAGAAGGAAAGCTATTGAAAAAAAAAATGAAAATTTGTTGGTGGAATTAGTAAACCCTCGCAACATGCCCGTTTGGCAATACTAAAAATAAGAACTTATTTTGAAATTTAGAGCTTTATTTAAATATTAGAGCATTTGGTAACCCTCTAATAGTAATTTCTAATTTTAAAGATTTTTTTTAATTTATAGAAATTAGAGCTTTTGCCTCTAAAAAGTAAGCCAAGTGGGGGTTTTTTTTAATGCTATTTAGATTTTCTTAACCTATAGCAAATGAAGGTGAACAATGCAAAATTTATGTGCTATCCGTAAAATCTCATAAATTTTCAAAATGAGGTTAATTTGGGGTTTTACTTCTATATTGTAGTTGTAAAAGGTGGGCCTCAATTACAACAATTCGTAAGGGTAGGCCCTAATTACCTCATAAAAATAAGAGTTTTTTTTATCGTACATGCTAATTATATATTAGAACTTAAAAATTAGCACCTTTTATTTTAGAACTTAATATAATTATATCTTATTGATTAAATTAGAGTTTCCAAATTATCCCTTAATTAAAATCCTAACTACTCAAAATAAATACCCCCCTAGGACATAAAGAATGTTCAGATTTTACCTCTATTGGACTCTAACTTGTAAGGTTTGTTTAAAATCATAATTAACACAATCAAATGCATACTTTTATCACATTCTTATGATGAATCTAACAATGGGGCCAGCTTCAATTAGGTAAAATTTGGAGACATTAAATACGTATCTAGATGGTGTTTATTTTGAGTTGCTAGGATTCCAATAAGTAGGTCTCATTATTAGCGGATCATTTGCTTGTATATATAAATGATTTGGATGTGTAATATTTATACATGAATTTCAATAAGTATGTCCCAATCCACCATTATATTTGCATGGAAAAATATTAACATGCATAACATTTACCAATCATCATGTTTATTTGCATATGCAAATGAGCACAAATCAAGTGTAAAAATCATGAGCAAATAAGCTCATTTCCTGCCTTCACTGTTCGATCTGCACGTCTAGTAAATCATTTGATATTTATCCCCTGACGCAAAAAGGCGCCGGTATAATTTGCAAACTCCGCACAATACCTTTTTACCTGATGGGACTCATAACGAAACCTTTATTATTTTTTTTTTCATACATGTGATGTCCTAATTCATAACTCGAACCGATCATCTTTCTTTATATGACTAAAACCGGCGAATTATTTGAGAAATTTATGAAAAAAATCCAAATTGTTAAATCTAATTTTTTAAACTTCTATAGGCTTGTAAATCATGCTCTGAACTTGTCAACGTTTTTAGACGGATAAAAAAAATGAAGGGGTGATATTTTTTTTACCTCAATTCTTTATGCATTTTGAAAAGAAAAAAAATCACAAAATCCAAATACATCTAGAACCACCATATGTATATTCATTCATTGAGCTGAAAATAATGATTTTGACAAACATTTAGATATGTTTTACATGTGACATTTGCATATGGGAGAGAGTCAAATGTGTACCATTTATGCATGCGCATTATTTATGTATGAAAGGGAACAACCAAAAAGGTTATTTGGTTGAAAGCATTTTTGACTGAAATTCCCCTTTTTGGGAATTCCTAATATAAATACAAGAATATGCCTAGGAATTCCTAATTTCATACAGTTTGAATGATGAAAGTTTGCTTAGTTAACATGTGAAAGGTCGCATTTGGCCCTCAGATATCTTTAGAGTTCTGAATTTCAAAATGTTACTAGACCTTTGAGCATTCCTTAATGCTCTAGACAAGATAATCCAAGTTCTTAAAGCCAAGACCAGCCTGCTTTGGGCCTCACTTGTGCCTTAATTCTATATGGGCCATGTTTGGACCTAACATGTAAGCTCATTTAATGTGCTGGCTTGCCCAGGCAGAATAAAAGATATAATCTAAACTGTTACGAATATAAAGGAGAACCGGAGATTAAAGAAGAATAGAGAGGAGGGAGAGGGGTTATTATTAATGAGATCTGTGTACATAATAGGGGGGAAGATGATCTTATTTATAGAATAAGATTGCTTCCTCCCTAAACAACCTAATAGGAAAAAACCCTAACCCTTAGTAATCTTCCCTATCTCATCTGAGTCCCAATGTGGGATCCACCTATGATAATACATCTTATAACACTCCCTCTTGGATGACCACCACTCAATGATAGTTGCCTCATGAAAACCTTGTAAAGCAAAAACCCAGTGGAATAAAAACCAAAGCGAAGAAAAAAGAGTACAACGTTCTACAGGATCATTGACTTGGTGTTGGACATGCATAATGCGGCCTCGTTAAAACCTTAACTAGGAAAACCCAGTGGGATAAAACCTAGAGAAGGAAAAAGAGTACAGCGCACAGATATCCTAGGTAGCATACTTTAGGATGCCTCCCTCTGATGACTACTCCCCTTGATGATGACAACTTTATACATAATTAAGCATGTCAATCTCGTATACAAGTTTCTAGAAGACTGATTTTTGGCAAAGACTTCGTAAACTGATCAGCCAAGTTGTTGCTTGAACGAATTTGCTTGACTTTAATATTGTTATTCTTCTGAAGCTCATGAATGAAAAAGAACTTTGGTGTAATGTGCTTCGTCTTGTCATCTTTAATGTATCATTCTTTAGTCTGTTGAATACATGCTCCATTGTCTTCGAAAATAATACCGAGGTACCTGTACTAAGAGGTAATTGACAAAAACTACGAATATGCTGAGTTAAATATTTTAGCCACACACATTCCTTACTGGCTTCATGGAGGGCTAAAAACTCAGTAAAATTAGAATAAGTAATTACCAAAATCTATTTAATTAAATACAAAAAAAAAAATGACGGCATTGCCATTAAGAAACATATAACATGTCTATATATAGTAAGCATATGAAATATCCCTTTAGAACTTCTCTCAATCTGTAGGCTGAGACAAGATTCTCCTGTAAATAGTCAATAGTTGTCTCGAGCTCTTCTGGAGTCTCGATTAGATTTATAAACTTCTATTATTATAAATCCATTTAAGGATTCTATAAAGATACACGGACAAATGGGATTGTTTTCATATCCTTTCTTAGATAAATATTTACTAAGACGATTGTACCATATTCTTCTGGAATACTTCAGGCTGTACAACGAACGTCTTAATTATATTGAGTACGTACTCTCTGACTTTGCTTCAGGCAAAGCGAATCCTTCTGGGATTTTCATATATATCTATATATGTTTGTGTATGTTTTCAATCCCAAGTTTCTTCAGGAAACCTTGTATCACAAGTTTGCCTTTTATTCATTTTCCTTACAAACACCCATTTATAACCTACAGGGTTCACACTTTTTGAGGTTTGTATTATAGGTCCAGATATACCACGTCTATTGAGAGACTGTAATTCTTTAATAGCATCTCTCTATTTTGGCCAATATATTCTTTGTCGACATTCATTTATAGAACGTGGTTTTATATCCCAAATAACATTCTCAATTTCCATTGATATTTGAGTAGCTACCGCATATGCAAATGCGTCATTGATGATGATTTCATTTCTATCCCATCTTTCTCTTGAATAATTATAAAGTATAGAGATCTCTTTATTTATTGGGCACCCATTGCCTCTTCAGGGGCTTCCAGAGTCTCTTTTGGGACTCATGTCTCTTCCGGGACATTAATTTCTTCAGGAATTTTAAAGAGAGTGGATTTTGTCATAAACTCTTCAGGAGTATACCTCTTCTGGAGCATGATTGGGATATGATTGTTCATTTCTCCTCTTCTAGAGAGCTGAGTCCTTGAAACCTATAGTTCTACTATGCTTCTGGCATGTATAGATTCATTTGTTGCCATATTTGGACATTGTTCTTCAGGAACACTAATTCGTACTTGTCCTACAGGGACATTAATTCGTGCTTGTGTGTTCATAGCCGATACATGTGACTTAGTCACTTTTGCTGCATCATTAAAAGCATCAGGGAATTTGTTTATAATGAAGTGCACAATTCTCCGTACTTCAGTCTCACATTGTGAAATACATAGATCTAGATGAGACAGAGTTGAAGTATTCCACGCTAATTCTCGCTGTTCTTTAGGAACGGATTGTTCTATAGGAACAAGGCGTTCTTTAGGAACTCTTATTGTAGGAAGTAGGTGGGTCTCGTGAATAGATTTTCAAAACTTTTGATCCACTTGACACAGGGATCAACTATACATAAGACCAAAAACCCAATCCAGGATGCGTTACCCTCAATCTCTTGACCATGTACAGTAAAAATTCTACCAGCACCAAGCATCCAAAATAATCTACGACATGCAAGAAGTAGATTATACCTTTGGAGATCCGCAGTGCTCTAATGGATTTCTTCAACACCTCTTAGCCTTCCACGCTATGACCCGAATTGGATTTCTTTTCTCAAGAAGAATGGTGGAATCTTCAGGAGAAAATCCCAACTCGAGACTCCAAGGAACTAGAAGAAAGGAGAGGAGAGTAACAAGCGCAACTCTTGCACGAAAGGGTTTTGGGCATGAGGAGGGAGTCTTCTTGGATGTCCAAGAGATTTTATAGACTTCCAAATTTCTCCCTTGTCTAATTGAAATAGAAGTCTTACTTCCAAAGCAATTAGCGGCTTTCTCCTTTCCAAACTCTTATTTCTAGAGTCCAAGTCGGATTAGTGTTTTCCAATATCTTAGGCTAGCGTGGGGACCACTAGGGATTCCTTAGAAAGCTGGCTCCAACTGAAACACCGCGACCCCACATCTCATGTGCAATCCGAGCCCTCAGTTAATTGCAAATAACACCACTATATAAATGCAATTGCACTCCAGTCTTAGGAATAAATTACAATGAAGACCCTAAACTTCCCAATTACCACAAGTAGACCCCTCTATCAATATCCGTGGATCAATTGGAATAAATCCGTCTCTTCCAATCTAAGTTCCACATCTTATTATCCTTGAGCCCCAATTAATCACAGTAATTATCAGTACCATCCAATTAACTCTTAATTGAGATGGGTGCGCACTTACTAATGACAAATCCATTAATTGGCACAAGGGGATAATAGAGATAGATTCCATCTTGATCATTCAACGTTCCCACAGTTCTACTACCACATACCCAAGACACCGAGGTGTTAACCTATAGTCGGCCTCACTCATTGGTGACTCAAAGCAAATGAATAGATAGAAACTTGAGTTCGTCAATGTCTCATGATTGAGAGCCTATTGCTAGGGAATTATGAGAGCATACCTTATTATTGAGACGGAATTCCATAAGGTGCATCTCATGGTCCTTCAATACATCCAATGTACCAGCACCGTGATCCAGAATCTTATATTCTGATGATCGAGACAAATCACACTATTTCATAGTGATCAAAGTGCTGCAACCTTATCAAATGAGATGCCCAATCTCATTACTGGTTGTGAAGCTATTTTAAGTATAAGATTTGTGACATATATCTCCCGCGTGTGGATCTCATCCATGCACATATATCACATCTAATATACTAATGGGACCCGGTTCAACTCATGAACCATTATGTCATACGTATTGGTCATGTGCATGAAGTAGTAAAATAACATTCATCTCATGAAAGTAAAGCATGATTTTATTGATAAATAAAGAAATTAATCAATTTATTACATCAACTGATAGATTGAGTCCACAAAAACTAACACTTATATCTCCCCCTATAGGCGGGAAAACTGTCTCATGAAGATGCGAATCAGCAAAAACGAACAATGAATATATCTCATGTCATTGGGTCTAGATATCCAATAATTGGGGTGAAGTATAACTAACATAGAGTCTACGTTTTGAGTTCATGCAGGTCACAAACCTATGCTATCAAGTCTTATAAATTAAAAAAAACATGCCCAAGGAAGTGTACCCTAAGTTTAATAATTTGTGCTAATAGGCAGGATTTGATGGGTTCACTAATGTCACATTATATCCTTTGCGAAAAAGGATGGTCAATAGATGGTACTCTAAGAAGTACGTAACAGAATTATTAATAATTTGCCAGAGCATAGTACCCCTAGGGTAACCTAATCTATCCTGCCAAAGCATTAAAGCTTTAGGGTCATTAAGTTGAGGGCTCACTGTAAGCTTCTGGCTTGACTTTATCGTTTTGCTCATAATCGAATATGATTCGATTTTTAAAGATTGTCTTGTAATATAGCCATGAAATATAAGGAGAATGCACTTAGCTTTTCTAGTATCAGCTTCTGGCTGTCAATACCAGTAATGATGTACAAATACCATTATGTAGACTCTTCCGGAGCATTCAAGTATTTGTACGGATACAGCTATGATCGATGCCGTACACGAATGAAACACTGACTCAGAGAAAAACTTCTGGTTTTTTAAATGTAGTGTGTTTTGTTGCACTGTCTACCGGACAGATATTATCCTCAGTTTATGCATTCCATAATCCATATAGCCAATAATAATAAACTCACATAACTAGTTAATCGCATCATGAAAATAAAACATGAGAACAGCGAAACAATTTACCATTCAAGGCAAATATAGTACGCAAACACAAAATACGGGGGATAAAAGAATAAGTCTAACATCAAACAAAATATTGAAAATTGAATTCAATATTCGAACTCATAAAAGTAATTGTAGGCCTTCTAGACCATGCTTGGTGGTTGCCCAATTTCCAAACAAAATGCCTTCTAAATCACCTCTCCTGGGTGGTTATTTTCATCTCTACTGAAAAACATATTATATCTACCTCTTCTGGGGGGATTTTGATTGACTAATTTAGCATTTATTTCAAATATTGGGTGTATGACCATCTGCTAGTGATCATTCCTGTCTAACGGGGATATAATCACACAGAAAATAAGAGCATATGTCATATCCTAGAGGGATATCTTATTTCCGACTTTGATAGCATTACTAAGCCTTGTAGAGTGTGTAAAGTTCGATTTACCAATAACAAGCAAACAAAAATAGAACTTCGGGTTCTTAATATCCGATGACAAAATATAATGAAGAATTGGCCAATTAGAAAGTTAGAACTTCACGTTCTTAACTGATAAATCAGAACTTCAAATTCTGTCAAGACTCCAAGCTAGAGATAGAACTTCAGGTTCTTAGAACTGCTGATTCTATCAAAGCTTCAGGTTTGAATCATAACTTCTGGTTCTGTCAAAACTTCAGGTTTGATTTCATAGCCTTCGTATCGATCTACACTACTTTGAATATTAAAAATCAAAGCTCCAAGTTTGATTATGAATATGAATCTTCGGGTTCATATTCCAAATCTTAGAACTTCTGGTTCCAGATTATGTATGGATCTTTGGGTCCAAGTTATTCATTGGATATAGAACTTCAGGTTCTATTATATGTAACTACTGCTTCTGGCAATAATAAATTCATCAAAACTAAAGTTTCATATAATCATATAGTTATAATTATACAGAAGCAATTATATCAAGCATGCAGTACAATGTTATAGAATATATAAAAATAGATGTGTGTGAGAAACAAAAATAAAAGGTAGAACTTTAAGTTCTTAACATCCAATCAAAGATAATAATACACATAAATAAATGTGATGAAGAATTAAGAAATTGAAGTTTAGAACATCATGTTCTCAACCTAAGAATCAGAACTTCTGGTTCTAAATTAGAATAGTTCATGAATCTTTCGGTACAAGTTAGAACTTCTGGTTCTATATTAGAATAATTCATGGATCTTCAGGTCCAGATTAGAACTTCTGGTTCTAAATTAAAATAATATACAGAATTACAGGTTCGGGTTATTTATTCGATATAGAACTTTTAGTTCTAAGTATCAGATGAAACTTCGAGTACATATTGTGGATCTGAAAACATCTAGTTTCAGAATAAAATAACCAACGGATCTTCTGGTTCGAATTCGGAAGAACTTCTGGTTCATAAACTAAAATAATTTACAGAACTTTGAGTCCGGGTTATTGATTCCATGTAGAACTTTTAGTTCTAAATATCGTATGGAACTTTAGGTTCCAATTACTTGTATAGAACTTTTGGTTCTATTTATAATTCATGATTTTTAATTTTTATCATGATCTCTTTTTTGATAAGAAATAATAAATTATTCATCACTCGAATTAAAATTATAAATACTTGCATATCGAAAAGGAATAAAAAATAAATGCAAGTGTATGATTATCAAATTAATAAGAGATCATAAAATAAGGAGAAATTACTTAACCTTTGAATTGTCTTCATTTTGGTGCCAATGTGTAGATCTGCTCGCGAGCGTTCCGTATGTACAAACGGATCTTAAATTAGACTCCGGATCGTTAAGATATCACAGTTTCAAACCTCAGCCCTTTGATCTTGTAAAATAGCATCTATTGACATCATCAGTGACGTCACACCGATTATGTTCCTTAGTCGGGTTGGGCTGACCCGAACGTGGATTGACTTGGCCAAAATCCAGTCCCAAGGGATCACAGTTGATTGTGGTGCCTCGGTGCACCATGCCCAAAGTGGGCGACACACCAATGTGACAATGTCATCTCTGTAAGACAAAAATCGACAAAATGGCAACTTTTTTTTATTATTAAATCACGTGACCTTTCTTTAACTTCTCTGTTTCGGTTCTGCAAAGAGAAACCGAACCAGAACCCCGTCATCATGCAGTGACGGAAACGAGTGGTTCTGTCGGGAGCAGTGACACCGGAAACGGAACCCCGCAGATCGTGGTCGAGCAGCAGCACCGGAACCTCGTCAGCCCGACCTTTTACTGGCACGCTGAGCACCGCAGAGATGAGTGGCAGCCATCCTCGGTGGTGAATGGAGATGATGCAACGGCCTCAGTTCCATTCCACAAAGCGAGAGATTGCGCCAAGCAGATCAGCCTCAACCTCCAGATCGACCGGATTGACGACCACCCGTTGCAGACCCTGACGGCGGAGGACCTAGGCTCCGAGGAAGAGGGAGAGACGCTGGTGATCTGCGCACAGTTCCGCCTCCACCAGCTCCCACACGACAATAGGACAGAGTTCCTGCGGAGGATGATAGATCGGGAGCCGGATCTTGGGGTTCTGATGCAGAACGAGGAACCCCAAGATCTGGAGCCGGATCTGCGACGACGTTGTCCAGTGCCGTGGAGATGAATGAGGGGAAAGTGGGGTGGTGCGACAGGATGAGAGGGCTGGGGTTCATCGGGGTGGGATTTGGGGATTTTCGGCGGCTCTCCTTCTCCTACTTTGGCCCACCAAAAGGAGGGAGGTCTTCGTGCTGATAACGGTTACAAATATAAAAGAGAACCGGATATTAAAGAAGAACAGAGAGGAGTGAGAGAAATTATTATTAATGAGATCTGTACATAATAGGGGAAGAGGATCTTATTTATAGGAGGATCTTATTTATAGAATAAGATTGCTTCCTCCCTAAGCAACCTAATAGGAAAAAACTCTAACATTTACTAATCTTCTTTATCCTATGTGGGTTTCAATGTGGGCATCCACTTATGATAATACATCTTATAACATAAACTTTTTTTTAAAGAAGTAAACCTTGGGTGATATAAGAAAGGGAAAATTTCAAAATAAGACCTAATTTTTTGGGCACATTTCCAATTAGGATAAAAAAAAACCAATGTTTCAAATCAGGGCTTTAAGTTTTTCGATTTTCTTTCGTATCAAAACAGAACCACTAGATTTGATATTTTTTGACAACTTTTTCCCTTATTTTTCAAAAACTCTGAAATGCCCCTCTTCCTCTGCATTCCTTTTTCCCTCTTCCACCTCCCCTCTAAACTTTTGGTTTTGGTTTTCCGGCAGAAACTAAACATTTTGTCTTCCAAACTGGCATTAGATCTTAGGTCATGTGATACGTCCCTAGAGGGGTTGCCACTTCCCACATAATAGATCTTTTAATAATGGGCCAGTAAATTTTCTACGATATTTGCTTTAGCTTGAACTGGTGGAACACCCTCTGCTTTAGAAGCGGCTGGGATATCCGTGACAAAGGCTAAAGATCTTACTGGCTTCCCAGAAATGGTAAACTAGAGTGGAATTTTTGCCTACTCTTATTCCTTGGAATTCGACTCCCATCTCGCTCTTCCTTACGAAAGGGGTCAATGCCTAGATTTAAAGTTGCCCCAAATGCCCATCTTCCAAAATGCTTGCTACCCATTTCTTCTTATCATCATTTGTGTTTAATGCCCATGTCAAAATCATTGCTTTCTTGTCTTTCCTACATTACACGTGTAACATTTCGTATTTTAATTTAGGTATTAACCTAATTAATTATATTTTAGCTATTTAAGATTTCAATTAATTTGGGTATTTTATAAGAGTTCAGATGTGTTCGAATTAGTGTAAAGAATGTGTGTAGGAAGTTTTATTAGGTTTTAAGCTCATTTGAACATAATAGGGGGTGGCTTGCTATTTTAAGAAGTTTAGAAGCCACTTTTTGTAGTTTTTTTTTTCTACTTGTGAGATTTTGAATTCTTTGGGTGCCTCTCCTAATTCTAAGATTTTCTTTTTTCTACATTGATTTTATTTTAAACCATTTTGATCATCAAATGAGGACCAACCAAAACTGAGCCTTTATTTGTAATTTTGTAAAACCACTCAAATTATAAAAATAAAAAGGAACCGACCATTTTTCCTTCATTTCTTCTTTCCTTTTCTCTGTTTTTCCTTCCGTTCCTTCGTCCACTCAACCACTGTTTGCAATTGCCAGATTTTCAACTGCAAGAGTTTCAATCGAAGGTTGTTAATCTCTTCCCGTCATCTCCCTCATCTTTGGCAACCCACTTTCCAAAATAAAATCTCAACCAAACAAACCCTAGGTAAGCTCCCATCTCTCTAATAGCTACGTTTTTGTAGTTTTTAGTTTTATTCTTGTTTAGATGAGTTTCTTAGGTTCCTTTTACTTCATTTGTAGGAGTTATAGCTTTGGGTTTTGGTTTTTCCTTATTTGCAGGTTTGAAGGGTTTGGTGTGAGATCGGAGCTAAAAACTTAATTGTTAGTTCCAAGTGTAGCATCGTGATTTAGTAATAAAAATAGGTGAGAGCAAGTCAATCCACGAGGAGCAATGCATTTTTAAGTTCCATTCCAACTTGTACCTATCCTAATTAAAAATCTAAATCTATCATTTTGTAAACCGTCAGCTCCTACAAGTTACTCTGACCTTGAGCGAAGTGCACGTACCGGTTTTCAATTTTTGTAGGGGTCGTTTTCTATTTTGGACCTCTAGGGGGGGTTTTTGAGCCTAAGTGTTGAAAATCCTATGTTTTTTAGTCAAATTCTCCAACTGGGAGTCCAATTTGAGAACCGTCAGCTCCTAGAGGTTACGCTACCCTTGGGCAAAGTACTCATGCCGGTCTCTCATTCTTTTGAGGCTCGTTTCTAGTTTAAGACCTCCGGTGGGCGATTGTCGAGCCTAAGTGTAGGAAATCCTAGGTTCTTGGGTCTAATTCTCTAATCGAGAGTTCGATTTGCAAGCCATTAGTTCTACAAGTTACTATGGCCTAGACCGAAGTGCTCGTGCCGGTTTTTAATTTTTTCGAGGACCGTTTCCCATTTTTGGCCTCTGGCGGGAAGTTTTCGAGCCCAAGTGCTTAAACCCTAGGTTTTTGCATCAAATTCTCTAATCGGAAATCCAATTTGAGAACCGGTAGTTCCTACAAGTTACTCTACCCTCAAGCAAATTGCTTGTGCCAATCTTCGATTCAAACGAGCTATTTCCCATTAGGACCTCCAACGGGTGATTTTCGAGCCTAAGTGTTGAAAATTCTAGGTTTTTGTGCCTTGTTCTCTAATTGGGAGTCTGATTTGTGAGCCGTCAGTTCCTACAAGTTACTTTAGCCACAACTGATGTGCTCATGTCAGTTTCTGATTTTTGCAGGGCCCGTTCCCGTTTTGGACCTCCGGTGGGTGATTTTCGAGCCTAATTTTTGGAAATTGTAAGTTTTTGCATCTAATTCTCTAACTAGAAGTTTGATTTGCAAATGGTCAGTTTTACAATTACTTTGCTCTTGAGCGAAGTGCTTATGCTGGTTTCCAATTTTTGCAGGGGCCGTTTCCCATTTTGGACATCCAGCAGGCAGTTTTCGAGCCTAAGTGTTTGAAATCCTAAGTTTTTGCATCTAATTCTCTAACCGGAAGTCTGATTTGTGAACCATCAGCTCTACAAGTTACTTTTTCCTCGAGCGAAGTGCTCATGCCGATTTTCGATTTTTTTCGAGGGCCGTTTCACGTTTTGGACTTCTGATGAGAGGTTTTCGACCCTAAGTGTTGGGAATCCTAGGTTTTTGCATCTATTTCTCTAATCGAGAGTCCGATTTGAGAACTGCCAGTTCCTGCGAGTTACTCTACCCTCAAGTGAAGTGCTTGTGTCGGTCTCCGATTTTTCCAGGGGCCATTTCCAGTTTTGGACCTCCGGCGAGTGGCTTTCAATTCTAAGTGTTGGAAATTGTAAGTTTTTGCGTTCAATTCTCTAATAGGGAGTTTGATTTATGAACTGCCAGCTCCTACAAGTTAATCTGGCCTCAAGCGAAGTGCTCATGCTAGTTTCCAATTTCTCTAAGGGCTGTTTCCCATTTTGGACCTCCGGCAGGATGTTTTCGAGCCTAAGTGCTGGAAATCCTAGGTTTTTATATCAACTTTTCTAACTGGGAGTCTGATTTGAGAACCATCAGCTCGTACAAGTTACTCTACCCTTGAATGAAGTGCTCATGCCAATCTCCAATATTTCCGGGAGCCGTTTCCAGTTTTGGACCTCCGGTTCGTGGTTTTCATGCCTAAGTGTTGAAAATCTATGTTTTTCCATCTAATTCTCTAATCGGGACTCCGATTTGCAAGCCATCAATTCCTACAAGTTCCTTTGGCCTTGAACGAAGTGCTCGTGCTAGTTTTTTTATTTTTGCGGGGGCCATTTCCCATTCCGTGGTGTCTAAAATCCTACATTTTTAGTGTTTATAAATTTCGACAATTTATTTTGTTAAAGTTTAAAGAGAATAATATACTAACCAAGGAGTTGCATCATGATCTCTAGTCGCCATGCCTTTAACAGTAAAACTGGTCCCTCTAGAGATGTTGAAGTAGATCGTCGGATTTATCCCTGCCGCAGTTGCCAGTTGTTGAACAATGGCTTCAAGTGTGATAAGTCCTTAAAAATGCATATTTTTATATGCATTGTGGACTATTTTAAGGACTTATTGACTTGAAAAAGCTTCATTTAGTGTGATATAATGGTTTCATGCATTTTAAATTCATTTTAATATTTTTCTACATAATTTGCTTAAAAATCACACTTTTTTTACATTTATAAAACTGGCCATTTTTAGAAATCTATTTTTGGAAAGTTTTGTGAAGATTGTTTTTCTCATGAAAAAATCAAATTTTTATCATTATTAGTTCATTCATATAAAATCATGAAAAATGGTGTGCATTTTCATAGTCATTTCATAAGAATGGGCCCGCATTCATGTAATTGTGATCTTATAGTTAAAATTATCTTTTCACATGAATTCACATTTTTTTTTATAGGAAATTGACAACATAAGTCCCGTTTTCCAAGAATTGAAGCAAGAAATTTATTTTCAAAAGAAAGGAGAGAAGAATTGAAGAGAGGAAAGAAATTAGAAGAGAACAATGAAAAATTGGCTTCATGGTCCCACACATATGCACATGTGTGAGGATACACTTATGGGACAGCCAAGAGGGGTCCACCATCTTTTACTGCATCATCTAAATTATCTTTTTGATAAAGATAATTTAAAAAGATCTCAAGATATTTCATGGAAAGAAAGCCACATAAGAAACCTTCTTTGCAAAGAAATAGGATTACAAAAATAGAAAGAAGCATTAAAGAAGGACTTCCAAACAAAGAAAGGAAATTTTGGGGGTTGAAAAACTATAAATAGGGCACCCTTGTGGTAGTCTAAGGCGTGAAAAAATTGCTCACCTCCCACCTCTAGATCTCTACATCCATCTCTCCCTTTCTTGTCTCTACATCTCAAGTCATCAAGGAGGCTTAGCCCTAAAGCCACACCACCAACCTTGAAGTGTTCAACTAGAAGGAAGAATTCTCATCCATCCTAGTATGTAGTTGTTTGATTTTAATTTTCAATTTTATGAAAAACAATTTTATGCTAGTAATAAAGTTTGTTTCTTTTCTATTTTTCTTGTTTTGGTTTTGTGGTGATCATAATATTAGTCTTGTGAACCATTGTAATTGGGTTAATTTTCATTCTTATTTAAATATTGAGATAGAATTGGAATTACAACTATTAGCCCATCTTAGTAACCTTTTCAATATACTTTATCTCTTCGGATACATTATATATTTGAAAGCAATGCAAAATGGAGTTAAAGATGTTTGAGTGAAAAAAGATTAGAGGCCAATTCTGAAATATATTTTATATTGAATTAAAATTTGTTATTCTCACTTAGATTGATGACTAAGATGAAGAATAAAGCCCTAAGATAACACTTCTATTTTTTTTTTCTTTTTTTTTGAGCCTAAGTTGAGATAAGGAATTGAAAAAACAACATACCACCTTTGATTTCCAGTTATACCGCCTTTGATTTTTTGTTTTACCATCTTTGACTTCCTGTTGTTATCACCTTTGATTTCAATATTTTACCACCTTTGAATTTCTGTTTACCACCTTTAATTTACTACAATTTAGTTTTAACTACTGCTCTTTTATTTGTCTCGTCATGCTCTCATTGTTTTTTATTTTTTTTATGTATAGTTTGATAGTTGGATTAGAGTTCATTGCATGTATTTTCATATCATAAGATTTTGTGCATATTTAAGTTGCTGGAAATTAAGCTTTCAGATCTGAATTTAATAATAAAATTCAGACTAACACACAAATAGTATACCCCAACACAGTTTTAGCAAACTACAAAAACAGTTTTTCTCAAAAAGTTTAAAATGGGTAGACAAATCGAATCATAATATTTTTCTTTAAAACTTGGGAAAATTAAAGTTTAGAATATAGTCTTTCATGCCTCAGAATTTTAGGTTACAATAATTTCGGAAGGTTTGTGAACCAGAGGCTTAAATTTTGCCAATCAGTTAACTCAGATCAGAATTTCTGCACAGAATTTTGCAAAGTTATCATGTTCTTGCATTTATAACTTTTTCATTTTAGATCCTTTTTCACTTTTTTTTTGGTTAGTTTCTCACATTAGTATAACTTGAATTCCAACCATTAAACTTAAATTTAGGATGCATTAGAATAGTTCAAATCATGCATAATATTTACATCAGCATACTAGTTTTCCATACTTAGAATTTTTCAGCATCTTATGCTATGCATTGCATTATTAATTTTACTAACTTTCTAATTTTAATTTTATTTCTAGTTTTATGTTTTTGATTGTTTTTGATAATTTCCAGAATTAAAGATCTTTCTAAACTTTATTATTTGAGGATTTAAAAAAATGGAAAGTTATTTAAAAAGTTCGGAAATTCTAACTTTAGGATTCTAATATTAGAAAGTAAGTTTGTTTTCTAATTTTTTTATTGTTTGCTTTGTTACTAACTTTGCTTGATCGTTTGTTACTATTGATTTAGTTTAGGTTCTAATTTAGTTGTTAATTTTATTTTTAGCAACTTTCTAGTTTTGGAAGTTTTAACTGTTAGTGTCATTGTAAGAGTGTGTTGTCAATTACGTGACCAAAGTGTAGTTCAGTTCTAGAACGACCTAGTTCACCTCGGAAGTTCATTGAAGATCAAGCCAAGTTCAAGGAAGTTCAAGACCATTCAAGAAAGACCTATCAATGAAGACTAAGCAAGTTCAAAGAAGTTCAAGATCATTCAAGAAAATCCTTTGTGAGTGCCAAAGGATAAGGTAACTGTGACCCCTAGGGTCCATAGAAATAAAATAGGAAATTAGGGTTTTCAAACACCCAATTTTTGTTCTACGGCTTGGACCACGACTAAGCCATAGATCCTACGGCTCACTCTCCAGAGAGTATATTTTGAATCATTTTGTTTTACGGCTGACCCTACGGCTGCACCGAAAAATGTTACGGCTAAGCCGTAGTGTGTTTCACGGCTAAGCCGTAAAATCTACGGGCCACAATCTAGAGAGTGCATTTGGCCATATAATGCCTACGGTTGATTTTGCGGCCAAGCCGAAAGGCCTTCACGGCTAAGCCGTAGGGTGATTCACGGCTAAGCCGTAAAGATTACGAGCCACTCTCCAGAGAGCAGTTTTTGGGAGATTTCAGCTTACGGCTGACCCACGGCTAGGCCGAAAGGTGCTCACGGCTAAGCCGTATAAGGATTTACGGCTAAGCCGTAAGCTTAACCGTAAGAAGGAACTTTTGTTGAATATGGTCAACTAGCCGTTGGATGTTGTCAGAGCTTACGGCTAAGCCGTAGACCATTCTGTTCTTAGCCGTAGATCTATCCGTTGGAGCTTATCTGTATTTAAAGAGGACCTCTCCCTTGCTCCAACTACTGAATTTATTACTGTGAAAATCACTAGTATAGCTGAGCCTTTGCACCTCTATTAAAATCATCTTCAAAGCTCACACAACCACCTACTCTCCAACACCAAAAAGTGCCATTATTGTTTCAAGAAAAGTAGTTGGTGATTTAGGAAAGGCTCCATTAAATCTGAGAGAATACCTTAGCCTTCCAAACCCTCTTAAAACCTCTTCCCTTGGCTGAGCACTCATCTGAATATCTTCATCACCAAGGAGCAAGAACAAGAGGCCAAAGCTTGGAGGTAGTCTTTCAAGCATCAAGAGCACCACTCAAAACCAAGGTATACAATTCCTTGTTTAGGTGTTCTTTAATATTTCAATTCTCATTGCTGTATTTGGTGGAAGACAAACCACCGCATCAAAAATTGTTGTAGTTGGTGGACTAGATCAAGGATCAACCACCTGATCAAAAACCCTAGTTGGTGGAAGACAAACCACCGAATCAAAAACTGTTGCAAGAGGTGTATGTTATGTAAGTACCTCTTATTTAGTGGAACCAAGAGAGATTGCTCTTGAGAGTGGATGTAGGTCTAGGACCGAACCACTATAAATCACTGTGTTTATTGCTTGTTGTGTGTGGATGTTGCCTTACATTCTTGACACTTGAGTTGATCATCATTTCTAAGCTACATCTTTGTTACTTTAATTGCATTTCTACATACTGTAAACACTCACAACTCTGAATATCTCTCTTAATCTTATTAGGGACTCTCAATTTTAATTAATCTTTCAGATTGCCCACTAATAAAACCTAATTCTTGAAAAGAAATTTTTAATAGTCCTATTCACCCCCCTCTAGGACTTGGTGAGATCTAGGTATTGCACTTTCATTAACCTGTGTGTTATTTTACAGCAACTTTAGTATATTTTAGGAAGTTTTAGATTTAGGTTTTTAGTTTTAGAAAAGCTTCATTTTATTTGGTTGTAATTAACTTAATTTTGGCAAGTAGGATGCTTGTATTTGTTATTTTTTAAATTAGGTTATTTTTATATTTTTATTTTGTTCAGGTACAAGTTGAAAAGGAACCTTAAAACACATTGCTCTCTAAGGATCGACCTGGTCTCACTAGTTTTTATTACTATATCGCGGTTCTGCACTTGGAACTTACGATCAAGTTTTTTGCGCCGTTGCCGAGGAGCACCAATTAATGTAACTCTTCAAACTTTCCTAATTTAAATTGCTTTGTGGGTATGATTTAATTTTGGTATCTTTCTAGAAATAGGAGAACATGCATGGAATGATAAGCAGCCTTAAATTGACATAGGAAAGTGCATGGATTTTTAGAAAGTACACTTCACTCCAATTTTTAAAAACTTTCTAAAATTGGAAAAAGTTGCTATTTTTCAACTTGTCATAACTCCCTTTGGAAGATAGTATGCCAAAAGTGATCTAAATGTTGTCCTTAATCTTCTTGGTGGCCAAGAAAGCCTATGCCCTTGTAGCACGCAACAACTAGTTTGTTCAGGAAACTAGTCCTTCAAACGAGTCCATCTATGACTCTACCACTTCCTAATGGCTAATTTGGCCGAGTTGGTTTTATAGGACCGGATTGGAGAACTAGAGGAAAATTTTCAACCTCAGGGATTACTTAGTTGCTGCTTATATAATTTAGGTTTTTCTCAGTTTTTTATATAAAAAAAACATAAGTGATTCCAAAAATGGATTAGTGAGAATCCACAAATATGAGGGGACTTAACAATATGGAAACCAATGGGAATCGAATCAATGCTGATGGCGAAGTCCTAGCATGCCTTGTAGAATAAGAAAAAATTGCAAAGTTACATCAAACAAATTGTTCGATCAAATCTTATGAACAGAAGTAGGCCAAGCACTATGATCATCATTACAATGAAGATTGTGTGGAGGACTTTAATGGAATGATTAGCTCAGATCATCAACCAATACGGGTCCCACATGATTACCCATACCACGCAATCATTCACTCATTCTAATATGAATGTGGGAATTCAACGGCGGGCTGAATCAAATTCAAATCAATGACATTACCATAATGACATGGATAGCATATGTGATCCAAATTTGGATGATCAATTACTCGACAATTGGCGACATGGGCCCGATATGGATCATGTCTCGTATCCCCAAGAATTTACTCCGGACGGGTCGTATGACTACCTCTCACAGGATACATCACATGTACCCCCTTCTTCTCCTTGTTCATATACACCTCATAATTTCGCACCACCTGAATGGTTATTTGAACCACCACAACCCCAAAAGAATTCTTTAGAGGATACTTTAGCGAAATTTATCAAGTCCACACAGAACACCATGCAATTCATTCAAGATTATGCACAATACATGAAAAGCCTAATGAATTTGATTAGTCAAACATCGCTTGAAATAAGAAAAAGAAATGACACCCTTGGCATTAAAACGAAAATTCAATAAGATGATCCTACATTCATTGAAGATGTTGTGGATATGGATTACACAAACACACAGTGGATATCCAAGGTGCACTTGAGAACAGGGATGATGGCGTGATGCATAAACTAGTTGATGAATCACATGAGCCTGTGTACTCTACTTTTCCTCGGCACCACCCATTCCACTTCACCAAAGAGGAATCTATGCTCTTTCACATAAATCCTTTTTATGATTCAGATTTCTCTAATGATTTTAACGTTGCAATCTTCCAAAAATCTAATATTCCTATGATCAAGGAAACCGCAAACGCAATCAATATGTCCCAAAAGAAATATTACAATTAGGAGGATGAGCCCATTTTTCAGATTAATGATTCGGATAACTTAGAATCCTTGGAATCTTGTACGAAATTCTTCATGGAATCTAATGATCCAACCCTAAATCCAACCCTAAGTGAAATTGCCCTCGCATTTCTTGGCCCTCAATGTTATTAAAAAATACTCATAGGATTGGAGAACAGTGGTCCTATTCAAACACTCGAGTCTGATAGTCTGGAATCTTTTGAGCTCATGCCTAAACAGGCCGTAGAAAACAATTCAAAAGAATGTATGGCATGGGAGGACCTGAGGTCACCCAATTGTTTATTTAGTCTTCCTCTCCTATCTTTCAAAGATTCATTTTTAGGGGAGGAAGACCAAATCTTCTTTGTAGTCCCCTCTTTACACAGTCTAAAGGAATATGTGGTCCTTATGTTCACTGTCCTTCAAGTTCACATGATTTCTTCTTTTTCTATGCTTTTAGTGAATTGTGTGGAGGAAAATTTCATCTGGGATTCGGTGGACTCATGGTTTCGAATCCAGTAGTGTAGGGTTTTTTTCTTTTCTTTTTAGCATAGATATTTCCTTTTAGAGTAGCTTCTTGTCTTTTTGTTCTTGTTTTTTTTTTTTTGTTTTTTCTAACCTTGGACAAAAAGCACCTTAGACACACTTCCAAGTGACTTTCTCCCTTTACTTTCCTTTAAATTTCTATTTCCTCATGTTACTTTTATTTTTCAGCATTGCATGTATAAACATCGAGGATGATGTTTATCTTAGGTTGGGAGGTGGGAACAAGCACGCTTGTCCAATTTTAGATAAATTTTTTTTTGATTTTTCTATCACTTTTATCATTTTAGTCAAATTTTAATAATTTTAGTTAGTTTTTAGAAAAAAAAATTTATTTATTTTTCATTTTAGAAAAGAAAGTTTTTAAAGGAACTGAAGTGATTTAAAGATATGTAGAAATCTAAAATTTTCATACTTTTAGAAAGAAGTAAAAAAGAAAGTTTGCATTTTCTAAAGGAAGAAACCTATTAGAAGATTACCAAAACATGCTTTCCACATATATACATGTATATATTTTTTCGACATTTCGGATAGGAAGCTTTAATGCAGTTTTTGGAATTTTTCGGGAGAATACAATGTGAACTTTAAATTTAGTTTATAAAATATTTTTATTTCCTGGTTCTATTTTGGTGAATTGTATATATTAGAACCAAGATGAATTAATTCAATAAAAAGAGAACTGCCACTTAGAATTTACTTTCTATTTGAAATTAAAAAAAGCATATAATGAGAAGCTTGTGACTAGTTTGTGTCCATAACCTTTTTAACTCGAGCTAGTAAGCCTGAAGGGATATGTTTATATCTAGTGCCCCAAAGCTATTTGGTTTGGGAGTCATTGGCCTAACATTCATTATATGGGTTAATTAGAAAACTTAAGGGACCTAGATATTGCACAGTCACAACAAAATGATTTGTTTAAAAAAAAAAAAGAGAGAAGAATGATGAATTATAGCCCAATGAGTGTCCGTAGAAATTCTCAAGAGATATGTGCGGAAATACATAAAAACTAAGTTTGCTCCTTAGATCCCAACTCTTCCTATATCATATGAAAGTGAGTGAAGAATGTCCGCAGGAGTTTGCAAAGGATTGTACGGGGAAGAACAAGGACCAGATTTGCTCTCTGGATTCTAACTTTTCTTATATCACATGAACTCGGGAACTCTTGTGTAGGAAAAAGATAGCAAGAGAAAAGAGGCCCATCAAAGTAAATAGTAATGTGGTAACCATCTTAGTAACTTTGAGAGGAAATTTTTTTTGGCTAAATTTTAGGGGATCAAACTATTTGAATGAAACATTCTGTTTTTGCAACATTATCGTGGAATATTTGAAACAAGTTTTTGATATATACATTTTTTGCCGTGCACACAAGTTGGTTTGAATTTGAGAAAGTTTTCAAAAATAGAACTGTGGATCAGAATTTGAAAAATCTGAAAGTTTTATTATTCCAGATTTTAAAAATATTCGATATGAGTGAACTTTCTTTTCAGGAATTTCTTTCCTCCTTTATTCTTTATTCTTCCAATTCTAATAATAAAAAAAAATTTTATGGGTATATTCACTGCATAGCCTCACGAGGCACAACTCTCCACTAAGGAGAACCGAAGGGTTTGAGGGCTTACTGCATATGCTAAATGCGGTCGAGAATGCCAGCAAAAGTGGCATTGCATTCATATTTAATTTTATTGCATTACATTAGTTTTAGATTAGATTAGGTTATGATGAATTCCTCATTTTTATTCACAGTCCTACGAAAGCAACTCAACCAGATTAGCCACTAGGAAGTGTTAGAGTCACAGATAGACCTATTTGAAGGACCAGTTTCTTGAATAAACTAGCTGTTGCGCACTACAAAGGCAAAGGCTTTCTTGGGCACCGAGAAGATTAAGGATAGCACTTAGATCACTTTTGGCATACTATCGTCCAAAGGAAGTTATTAAAGTTGAAAAACAGTAACTTTTTCTAATTTTAGAAAGTTTCTAAAATTAGAGTAAGCGTACTTTCTAACAATCCATGCACTTTCCTATGTCAATTTAGGGCAGTTTACCATTCCATGCATGTCCTCCTATTTCTAAATAGTGTTCCCCAGCAAGAGCATCAAAAACTTAATTGTGAGTTCTAAGTGCAGAACCGCGATGTTGTAATAAAAACTGGTGAGACTAGGTCGATCCGCAGGGAGCAATGTGTTTTAAGGTTCCTTTTCAACTTGTACTTACCCAAAATAAAATTTTGAAATTAGCCTAATTTAACAATAACAAATACAAGCATCTTACTTGCCAAAATTAAATTAATTACAACCAAATAAAATGAAGCTTTCCTAAAACTAAAAACCTAAATCTAAGCCTTCCTTAAATAAAACTAAAATTACTCCAAAATAACACACAGGTTAGAACTTCCAAAACTAGAAAGTTACTAAAAATAAAATTAACAACTAAATTAAGAACTAAACTAAACTAAATTAGAAAAAAACCAAAACTAGTAACAACCCATCAACCACAGTTAGTAATAAAGAAAATAATAAAAAAAACTAGAAAACAAACTTACTTTTTAAAATTAGAATCCTAAAGTTGAAATTTTCAAACTTTTTAAATAACTTTCTAATTTTAAAAATCCTCAAATAAAGCAAGTTTTGAAAGATCTTTAATTCTGAAGATTATCTAAAACAATCAAAAACATAAAACTAGAAAAAAATTTAAAATTAGAAAGTTAGTAAACTTAGTAATGCAAAGTGCAGTCGTCCTCTTGTCCTACTCAGCCTACTGCCTATCTTGCTCATCTTGCCTCTGGTCTTGCTCAGCCTACTTCCTAGCCTGCTCAGTGAGCTGCTTCTGCAGGGCGATCACCTCAGGATACAGTGCCCGAGACTATGTTCCTCAATCATTGGAGCTGTGACAGAGGGTTGTGACCGCTTCTCAGTCCACTGCACCAAGACCTCCTGCCATTAAATCAATAAGGGATTTAGAATGCGTTTGTGGCATTATTGATCAAAATTGATTTATTACCAAATGTACATGTCTCTGCTGAGACACCTCATTTACTCACTCATTACTCTTTTGCCTGCAGTGGGTGTCATGGAAGAACTGAGTAATAGTGGCGCCTGACCGGCATTCTGTGTCATCTATTATTTGAAATTATTTTGTGTTAGATATGAACCTACATATTGATAAATTAATAAACTTAGTCAAGTTTCTTCATATGAATATAATTAGTCAAGTTTCTTCATATGAATATAATTAGCACCATCAGAGACATTCTCGATGCAAATGACCTAGAGCCACTAGTATGATTGTATGACAGCTTGGCTCGACTCTCTTGATCTTTCTTTGACTTTGCCGACATAGAAAAACAGTAATACAATAGCTTTCTTCAAGAAATCATAACTAATAGAATTATGTTGGAATATAATTAATTTTTGTAGATAACATCCCAAGGTTACCTTCCACTCTGGTGATTCCCAGCACTGTGAGACCATCAACTGCTAGTCAGCTGAATCACAACCCTCTGCCGAATGGTCTTGGGGTCGAGGAAACCCCTGCTCCAACTGTTCGAGATAATGACTATGCAGGTCGTATTTCCAACTCCTATACAAAACCACGCACTGGCGGTCAATGTCCGCCCTGAACTGCATATCGCCCTTGTAGTCGCTGATATCAAATATTTGCTGCAATTAAAGGAGAGCCATATAAAGATTAGTAATAATAAATATAATCAGATATTGTAATGAGGAGCACAACTATGATCAGTTTGGTTAATATTTCTCGTTTTAGTTTACCCAAACTGAAGCAATGACGGCAAGCTTGATCCCACTATCAGCTTCTTCCAACCATGGAGCCAAACTAGGGCAACTTCTCTAATGGCTAACCCAAGATGGTTAACTAGTGATGGGCATATTCCCCGTCTGGCCTATGGCTCGAAATAGGGATTGAAACTGGGATGTTATGACCCGGTTATCTCCTCAGCTTTGCCGCCTTTTTCTCTTACGTAGCGCCCTTTACAGGGCTTGAAACCTCCAAGACTGGGGCTAATGCTATTAAGATGACAATGCTACATGAGTTAGTAAACACAAATCATTAAATTAAGGTGAGTTCAGGATTTTAAAAGGTCATAATTTTCTCACCTACGTTGATATCGACTATATGAGGACTTGGCGGAGGCTGGGACTGTAACACTCTAGCCTAGCTTAAGCCGGTTTAACGACTAATTAACGGGTAAGTAATGACGTTTCGGTACTAATTAGAGCGAATTTATGTTAAGCTGGTGGTTTTAGTCTCTTGAGATTTGTCTCGATTCATAGACAGGGAATTGAGTTGAGTTAAACTTGGTTTAAGCCGTCTCGAGCCCTTTTTCGTAATTTCTGCTTTTGTATGAGTTCGTCATGCATGCATTATCTCGGCGGCAACACATGTATTTTGTCGAGGTCATTAACTTTCGTAGCTAGTTCGGAGGCTAACAAGGTCGTTTGTTTCCATGAGGGCGTTGTTTGACTCAAACTGTAATTTACCTGAACTGTTGGACCTATATATATTAGTTCAATTCTTATCTTATATATAAAGAAAACCACCGCCTCTCTCTCTCCCTCAGCTCTTTCTCCTGCACACCAGCTTCCTCTCTCTCTCTTTCTCTCTCGTTTTCTCTTCTTCTTCTTGCTCTTTATTTTCTTCTCTTCTTCTTCTTCCTTGAAATCAACGTAGAGAAAGGGGAGAATTCTTGTGCACTAGTTGCTCGTCTTTTTTTTTTTTGGTTCGCCGGCCTCCTCTTTACCTGACGTCTATCTCTCGTCCTTGCTTTTTTCTTTCTTATCTCCTTGTCGTGGACAAGACTCTTGCACCCTCCTTCTAGTTCATCTCCGGTGAGTAAATGTGTCACGGTCTCCGCATGAGTTTTGGGTATGATTGCACGGTATGCACTTTTTTTCCTTGTTTATTCTTGGCATGCATGGTTTTAGGATTGCATCTCTGGGATCATTTGAGCCAAAGAATAGCTAAATTAAGGAAAGAGCGTGTTTAAGGCAAGTATAAGCAAAGTATGGCTGAACACATGTTGATACACGTTGCTTGTTATGTTCTTCTACTCTTTCTCATAAGTGTGTGGTGTTTGACAACCCGTTAGTCTTGTATGACCTTGTTACACGTCATTTTTGTAAATGGAAATCATGTACTCTAACGACCCTATTCAGTACAGAACCCTATAGTCCGACCGATCGGGACTGGGGTCCGACCGATCGAACACTCCCAGAACCAGAATTCGACTGATCAGGCTTCAGAGCCGACCGGTCGGCTCTGATGCATTTCGGCTCCGAGTGAATTAGGGTTCAACTGAATCCTATGCTTACCCATCTTCCTTCCCTTGTTCTTGTAACAGCATAGGATGTTGTATGCTCATGACGAGACTATGTAGGACCTTCCCCATGGACCACTCAACCATACATTCTGCTCAACGGATTACCTTGAACGTATGAATGGTCTTGCGGCCTGTGACACATTCATGTGTGTTGTCCAATTATTAAGCACCTCCCTATGGGTGCTGATTTAAGGGACTTCGATACACGTTTATTGATATAGTGCAACACTCCCAAGTGAACAACTGTGTATCAAATACCTTAAAACTACATCATCATGCACGGTTAGTAACAATGGACAACTAAGATCGTGATTCCTGCAATAATCCGAATTACATTGCATATTGACTTCGTTTTGCCCTCTTATTCATATGGTATGCGTTCTGTGCTGGGGCAACATTGGATAATCCCTGAGGGCTCTGTCCTTGGTACATCCCGGGCAGAAATAGCTACCTTTCATGTTTTTTGTCTTGTTCCTTGTTTGAATTATAATTGTTTGATTGTGACTTGTTATGGTATTAATTCAAAATGATGCACGTATTGTATTACCTAACTGTGACTTGACCTGTACTGCACTGAATTTCATTGATTGTCATGGATTAACTGATTGACTGACATTGATTAACGTGCATCATATTACATGACTGATTATATTAGTCTAGCCTCAACCTTACGATACCTGACGAGGCTGACTTTGGCATCGACTGTTTTTGCCTCTGCAGAGTGCTACTGTCCTGGGCTTACGAACCCTGGGAACTAGAGACCCTGGCCCGGTCGATGGTGTTCTCGTACTAATTGCTCTCGATTGGGAGAATATGGCTGATGTAGTAGCCACCTAGCCAGTGTATCTGTTTCATGATCCTTACAACATGCTTATTGATATTCCTAGCATACAAACGTGATCTCTATGCATTCGTTAATTATTAACTGTTAATTATTTTGCTAGATACAACGCATGCTAACTTACGGAAGCTTATGCTTTGCTGAATCATCGTACTCATTGGTTGTTCTTGGTGTTGTAGGCCCAAATTCCTCTACCGACCCCTCGTCGGTCGGCCAGACTTCGGGAGAGATTCGGGGGACGCAGTCAGGGTTAGAGGAGTGGTCTTGATCACTCCCACGGAGAGTGGCCTGGCATCGCATCCATCTATTGCTTTTCCTTTTGCTTTGTTTTGTTCTTGTGCATCTATTTTATATTGGTCCATAAGGAACTATCTCTTTATTTTGCATTATACATTTGTAATTAATGTCATTTTGTTGACTCTATATTGTTATGTATCCTGTTCATTTTCCTTACTTGCTATGAAACGTACAGCTTCCGCGTACACTTGTTTTGCATGTGTGAACATCCCTTGTGTGCATGTACTTAGACTAGGTCAAGGTATACGTGCACGAAAGTATGTGTATCACAGGTTAGGTTTTTTTACTAACCCTCAATTTCTGAGCTCGGGTTGTGACAGGGACAGCGGAGGCTAGGTCCCGAGGGTCGTGTCGTCGGAGGCTAGGTCGGTGAGGGCTGTGTGGCCTTAGCCTGTGTCGCAGCCTTAGGTGTGCTCTCTGCACGAGCTAACCTAAGTGCAATTGCGATACTCCGAGCAAGTCTAATCCTTTCCTCCAAAGGCATATCTGTAATCGAACTTTGAGGTAAAGTGACAAGAAAAATAAATAATTATTAGCAAACATCAATAATATTAGTAAAGTGAATGTCGGCAATTTACATTCAATGGAAATGGAAATCATTTTAGCATGAGTATCACTACCAAAACTAATATTTTAAAATGTAAATCATAGACATTCACAAAAAGATTACCCCATCGATTGAGACCAAGATGTCTCGTCATCTATATCATCATCTTCGGGGGGAATGTAGTTCTAGTCGTTATTATTCTTAGTAACCTTTTTCTTTCCCTTCTTGTTTGTCCCTTTAGCAGAACCAAATATAGAACGTGCAGTCGGCAAGAGCCCTAGAGATGCAAGTTTATCTACACTCTGGTTAATTGTCTTTTTTCTCTTTAATAAATAATTGGATGCTTGCAGTTGATGAGACAACTCTCCTAGTTTGACCCATGTTTTCCCTCCGTTTGGCTTTTTTTGCAACTATGATATATATAAATAAGCATAAAATGTGAAATATAAAAATGTTTTATCCATATTTGAACAAATCATGTGAGGAAATAAAATTGAAGACAATGTCATTCTGTAAGGTAAGATCTTTATTAATTTACTTAATCGTGACATATGCAAAACCTGAAACAAACATTATATGTCATATTCCATGTCAGAGTCAAACTAACCATGTACATCATTGTTTTCTTCATCTTCGTACTATGCCAGTGTTTCATCCTCGTCTTGGCCATCCTCATCTACAAACTCATCACTGAAAATGATCTCAGGATCTATATCAACCCCAGAGCATTGGACACTAGTACCATCAACGAGGACTAGGACAACAAATATCATTTCGTCCTGCTGAAGTGCATCAATAGGTGCATCATCATCATCATCCCACCTAGCAGATACATCCCATACTCCCCAAAGCTTGACCCGTTCTACGACTTTATAATTTTTTTCCTCTACTAGTGTCATTGACGTAGAAGACTTGTGTCACCTAACTTGGCAGGACAAATGGATCATCCTTACACCAACAACCCGTAATATCAATGCTTATAACATGTTCTTTGATGTTTATCTTGTGCTTGGTACTAGTGTTATACCATTCACATTAAAATAAAACCACTTTACCCCTATGCAGATAAGACAATTTCCAGACTTTGCAGATGTATCCATAATAGTCATGTTTCTCCCCTTCGTATTCCTCTTCCACAACTAAGCCACTACTCCGGCTCCTACAGCATTTCTCATGGTCTATAGTGTGGTATCGGATGTAATTAAAATCACACCCTTGATAAAGATTCATTAGGGATCTAGGGCCATTTGCTAATGATCACATCTCATCAGTAACTTTTGATGAGTTCTCAATTGATTCATCTACATAAGCAAATTAAGACAAATGTATTACACTAATGTCATTTGAAGTGTAATCTAGTAATGTCTAGCAATTAAAATAATAATGTTTTACATGTCTTACACGTTGTTTGAACCATTTTGCAAATTCTTTTCACTATATCTGCCTGATTTCTCCACCTTTTTGATTTTGTACTAAATTCTTGTGTTCCCTACTCAAGGCAACTTTTAATGAATCAGTAAAAGTAGAGAATAAATCAAAGAGTTAACAAGCAATGCATAAATATGGTTAAATTGAAGCACATACTGTAGATACGGCTCCACCTTAGGGCTATTATTCAACCCAAACCAATAAGCTATATCACACTCTCTCTGAAAAGGATCATGTGCCCTTGCCAATAGTCCAATGGGATGGACAATTTGTCTGAAGACTGACATTCCCAGGCCACATTCACCACCATCATCATAGCGTTCTACTCGATCATTCTACCTTAAATACACTGAACAAAAGGAAAGACACTCTTTGACAATGTAAGCCTCGGCTATCGAACCTTCTGGCGAGCTCGGTTACTAATGTACCCTTTTAGGGTCTTTAGAAGCATTTAAACAACTAATGATAACAATTACAATTTTCAATGCAATGCAATTGTACTAATATATAAATAATTGATCAATGGTCATTAACTATTACCTATTTATGAGGTACATCCAACCGATATTGCACCAATCCACCAAGCATGACCTTGTGCAACAAGTGAACCGATAAATGAACCATCACATCAAAGAAAGTAGGAGGAAAAATCCTCTCCAGCTTGCACACTATTAAAGCTATCTACACCTCCAATTTTTTCAAATCATTGTGTCTCTGTGTTTTCGAGTAGTGGTCTTGGAAAAAGCTGCCTCACTCAAATAATGTTGTACATATATCCTTATTCAAAATTATGCATGCCAATTGGAAGGATGCGTTGGATAAGGATGTGACAATCATGGCTCTTTAATCCAGATAATTTCCCATTTTTCGGTTTACACACCTTGAGAGGTTTGCCGCATAGCCCTCTGGGTATTTGATTGACTTTAAGAATTCATAAAATGCATCTCTATACTTTGGTTCCAAAGTGTAAGAAGCATAGGGCTTCAAGCTGGATCCATCACCCCTCTCCACTAGATGCAACTTTAGCCCAATGTCCATATTTTCAAATCATTACTCGCTTTCTGGGTCTCCTTGTTTTTACCATTTATGCCCAAAATTGTTTCAACCAAAGCTACATAGATGTTCTTCTCAATGTGCATAGGATCAAGGTTGTGTCGGAGTTTTTTGTACTTCCAATAGGCCATTCAAATAGGATGCTTTTCTTTTTCCAATTCAATTCTCCAGAATCACATAGTCCTTTCTTATTCTTTCCAAACTTGACCGGTGCTAGTTCTTCTAGCTGGTCTAGCAACTTTTGCACTAGTAAATCCAAAGAATTCTTTTTATGCTCAAGCTAACTATTGAAGGCCTTGCTTCCACACCATTGGTGGTTCATTTTCAAGTATTTTTGATGGACAATGTACCCAATCCTTTCTTTTAACTTCACCCTTAACGAGCTTTCGTCACATGAGGGGGTAAGCGTTATAGCCTTTTGTGCTCCACCCTGACAAGTTGCTATACGCAGGAAAGTCATTTATAGTCCACATCGTAGCTGCATATATCTGAAAGGTTTGTTTAGTGGAGGCATCATAAGTCAATACGCCATCATCCCACAACTCCTTCAACTCATCAACCAAGGGCCTCAGATATACATCGAACTCGTTTCCCAGTGGCTTTGGTCCTGGAATAAGTAATAACATCAAGAAAATGGATCTTTCATGCACATCCATGGTGGCAAATTATAGGGCATAAGTATGACAAACCACATACTTTAAAAGGTGCTCATGTTACCGAAAAGGTTGAATCCATCGATGTCTAACCCCAGCTTCACATTATGTGTCTTTCGGGAAAACTCTGGACATATCTTATCAAATTATTTCTATTCCATAGAGTCAACCGGCTGCATCTCTATCCCATCATCAATGCGCTCATTACTGTGCCATCTCATCTTTGTGGCTGTCTTCCTTGATATATACAATCTGTGTAACCTCGGTGTCAATGGGAAGTAACGGAGCACCTTATGAGGGATCTTCTTTCGCTTGCCATCATTGACCCTGTACCTAGTCTCTTCACATTTTGGACATTTATCCAATTGAGCATTCTCCTTCCAAAACAACACACAATCGTGTTTGCAGACATCTATGCTCTTGTATCCCATGCCTAAGTCACGAAATAATTCCTTTGCCTCGTAAACTAAGGCTAGCACCACATGACCTTCGGGTAAGAAGTCCTTTAAAATCTGCGGAACCTTGTCAAATGCCTTATTGCTAACCTACTTTCTACCTTCACATGCAATATCTTGATGACAAAAACTAATAAAATATCTGAAGCTTTTGCAGCCTGGGTACAAGCCACACTGGAAAGCCTTCGACAAATTTTCAAAATCTTGCATATCATCCATCTCTTGAGTATCTTCCTCTATGTAAGTTCCCCTAAGATAGTCCTCTATCAACTCATTGTAGTCATCTTGATTCTCTTTTTATTCATCCTTGCTCTCATCCAAATCATCGGGTTGAACTATAAGTTCCTCGTGATATATCCACATTGTATAAGACCATCATTCCTTGAATGTGCAAATGATTTCTCATGGTTCCATAGTAATGCTTTTGACGGTTATAGTGGGCAATTAATCACTGTTGCCCCACTCGAATTCCCCTTTACAAAATCAATAAATGAGTTTTCCCCAGCCATGTACTCTGCACTAAATCAGTTCTAATAATGTAATATCCAACTCCTATCCATATCAAACCTAATCACAAGCATTAGAGATATTAGGGACAGAACTCAAGTTTGAATTTTAAATTATTTTGTAGAGGTTCCTCTTATAAATCAAAAAGATTGTCTTCATAAAAAATGACGGTGGTTAACCCATGAACAACCACTTCTAAATAAAGTATTAGATGCCCAGAAGACCAAAGCTCAATCCCACTAAAAACCATGGTGTGATAATGTTTAGCATCCTTGACTGAGTAAATTCCAACTAATCAACCATAAGATCAAACCCTAAATGCAGATATTTAGGAGAATCAAGATCAAAAGCACAAACTTCTTAAAACATCTACTTCAAATCTAAATTAGCATAACAAAAACTTAAAGGCATTACAACACCTAATGGGATTCTATTCATTTGAAAATGCTTTGTGCAGAAAATGCATGTACTTTGAAATCGAAAAAAATGTAAAATCAAAGCATCAATCAATCAAAAAAGAAGAAAAAAAGCTTTCAATCGGTCTAGCATGCCATTTACAAACAAAATAAAAAATTCACTCAGATGCCAAAACAAAAGTCTCCTTTTTATATGAAAGGATTACTCACTCAAAACCCTAGTAAATAATACCCTAGGAAAATGAAGATCTTATTTATATCTACACCTTTCGTCCTTCACTCATTAACTCTTTATCAATCCATTGGCCTAGGTGTCCCATGGTTTGTATAGTTTGCGGATCAGACAATTTAGGAGCCAGATCATTTTAGATGGTGTCCATTTCTATCTACCAAATAAACACAAAGAAGAAAAAGAGGAGAGAAATTTACAAAAAAGATCACCTAGCAGAGAAAAGATCATAGCCAAAAAGGAGAAAAGAAACAGTGGGCAGCAAAGATGGAAATGGATAGACAAAAGAGATGTTTTGAAGCTTGCATCAAAAAGATAATTAGAAAGATTAAAAGGGGTTCAAATGTAAGTTGAACTAATATTAATAATAATAATGCGGTCCCAACAATCAAGGATTACCCTAGAAGCTTCCTTATGGGCACTAGTTGCAGAACTTTACTCAGAGAGCTTTAGGTCTCTCTCTCTCTCTCTCTCTCTCTCTCTCTTTTCTTCTTGTTATTCTTCTGTTGTGGTTGGGGCTACTGTTTTTGTGAAAAATGGAAATGGGGTTTTGTTTCTTTCTTTTTATCATTAGGTGTCTCTTGACATTTCTATTTTTTGGGTTTTTTTTTAGAAAAAATTAAGCAAATTGATTTACAAATTCTTTTCCTATTTGTTATCAAAGAATTAGCTTTTTGGGGTTGTCGCAAAATAGACTTTTGCATTCTTTATTTACTTTTTGTTGTCAAAGGATTTGCTTTATTGTCTTTTTTTTTTCGATGTTAAAGAATTTGCTTTATTTGTTCCTGGGTTTTGTTCTTGTAATGTCTTTATTACCTATTTAAAGATTTGTTTGGCTTTCCTTGAAATTTAGTTTTTTTCTCTTATTTATCTTGGAAAATATTATTTCCTTGGATTTCTTGAAAAGGGTTATGGATTTTTATAGAGAACTTGTTGGAGTGTGTAGATGAATATCTGTTTTACCTTTTCTGTCATGGGTTTTTTTTTCTAGAAAGTGGAAAACATTGTCCTTCTTGGCTGCTTCTTTTTAATTTTGAATTAGTTTATTAAAAGTTAGAAGCATTCTTGAAGCTCAAAGAAAATTGTTTTCTTTCTGGGTTATTAAATTTCAGCCTTTTACATGTTTCTAATTTAAACTGTCTCTTTTTTCTCAAAAAATAAAGTAATAATTTTGTTTGAAGGGAAGATACATTTTTATTTTATTTCATTTTATTTTAAAAATCTAATTGAATATTATGGGTTCTTGTGATAGAAAAAAAAAAGGATATGAATCTAACTTTACAATTGGGTCTTGTACTAGTGGCTATGGGAGTAGAAAATATGGGATGAAATTGGTGAAAGTGAATCAGACAAGGGCCGCATGTTGTTGGAACTGAAGGAGTGTTTGGATGTGTATAATAGGAAAGTGGATGAAACTAGGAATACCAAAGCACGACTGCATCATACTGTTGCAGCGAAGGAAGCTGAGCTTGCAGCCCTTGTGGCTGCTATGGGGGAACTTAATATTCAAACACAAGTTCTTACAGTTACCTTTTCTGTTTTCCTTGAATTCTGCTTACTTACAAATTGAGGATAAAATTTCATTGTAGAAAGCCTTGAACCCATGCACATGTCAGAAGATGGAAATAGAAGGGAGAGGAGACAACTGTTTCAGCCTTGAAGCCCACTCTTGGATAATTATGTGCATTGATCAAATTGGTGCAGGTAAAATAGATTGGATCAAGCATCTACCAAAGACTCGACAAAGGAAGCACTTTTTAACCTATGTAGTGACCATGCATTGGTCCAGATTGATTCAATTAGCGCTTTTTTTGACATTTTTGGACTTTTTTTATAAAAGAAATACAAAGAAACTGTTTAATTCAAATTTATTGATCAAATATACTCAAAGAAGAAAAAGAGGAGGATGAAGGAGGACCTGCAGCACAGGAAGCGTGGCAGAGAGTGGGGAGGGAGCCGAGCGAGAGAGATCAGCAGCGTGGAGAGAGCACGGCAGAGAAGAGGGAGAAAGCAGAGAGAACGACCAGCAGAAAGCAGAGGAGAGAGCATTGCAGAGAAGAAGATGAATGGCGAGCATGGTAGAGATCAGCAACACGGCAAAGATCAAAACGAGCATGACAAAGATCAGCAGCATGACAGAGATCACAGCGAGCACGGCAGAGATCATGGCAAGCGAGAATTGGGGCTTTTCACTTTTTAACCTTCTCGAAAGAGATAAGAGAGCAGAGAGGGAGGGAGAGAGGGAGAAAGAGAGGAGGAGAGATATAGGAAACAACGCTGGTGCAGAGAGGGAGAGAGCAGAGAACACCAGTGAGCAGGGAACGCAGGTGAGCAGAGAATGCGAGGAGAGAGGGAGAGCTGAGAACGAGAGGAAAGATCGTAGAGCAGAGGGAGAGATTGCAGGGAGAGATCGCAGAGCACAGAGAGAGATCATAGAGCAGAGGGAGAAATCGCAAGGTTTGCTTTTTTGGTGGCAAGGGAGTGAAAAAGGGTTCCAGTTGGCACCAATGAAAACAAGGCCTTCACCGATGACTCATTTTTGTCACCAAACTAAAAACTTCGTCGGTAAAATTTATTTTATTTCAATTTTGTCTTACAAAAGGAAATAACCTTTTGCCAATGATATTATGTTTACGTCGGTAAAATATACTTTTACTGATGTTTTTTCATAAAACGTCAATAATAATATATTATTACCACTGATAAATTCCGTCGCCAAAATCCATAAATCCATTAGCCATAAATTTGCTTATTTTATGTTTTTCTAAGAAAAAGTTGAAAGGGACTAACCTCTTACTGACGAATATAGGCTTTATGTCAGCAAAAATATACTTTTACCAATGTTGTTTCATAAAACATTGGTAATAATATATTATTACCAACGATAAATTCCGTCACCAAAATTAAGAAATCCATCAGCCATAAATTTGCTTATTTTATTTTTTTCAAAGAAAAAGTTGAAACGGACTAACCTTTTGCCATCGAATATTATGTTTACGTCGGTAGAACTTTAACCTTTATTGAATTTTTTTAATAAAAAACATTGGTAAATATTTGGGTTTCACCAACGAAAAGTGTATATGTCGGTAAATAATTCCAACCCCTATGTAATGGCCGACGTTGGAAGTATTACGTCAGTAAAAGATAACCATTACCAACGAAATTATAAACTCATCACTAAAAAAAGTCGACAAAAATGCATCTTCTTATAATGTATAAAACTAGATTAATTAGCTAGTAATCATGATTAATTACTCACTAATCAAGCTAAGACTGAGTCGGAGTGTTACAAGGCCCTAGCTCCAAAATACACCCGCTGATGCTCCACTCTTGCACAAATCCAAAACCCAACCTAAATATACATACCAAAAACAAAGAGGAAGGCCTAATGAGCTTCCTAAACACTTTTTAATCTCAAAAAACACAAAGCCCTAATTATTGGAGGGTTTAGAGCTTACCGAGGTTGCCTTTGAGAGGGAGATGGCTTAAGAGAAGAAGAGATCTTTTGAGAGAAGGGAGTTTGAGGAAGAAGATGGCTGAAGCAGATGGTGAAGATGAAGCTTCGATGGTAGCAAGGATGGCTTGTAGCAAGGTGAAGGAGGAAGTAGAGAAAGGGGGGGGGGGGGGGGAGAGGAGAGGAAAGAGGAGAGAAAGAAAAGGGAATGAAAGAAGAGAATGGAGAAGAAAAAGGAAGGTGAGTGGTGGCCGGTGAGAGAAAGGGGAGAGTCAGAATCCTCTAATGGTAGCTGGCCATTGCTAGGAGGTGAGGGAATGAGGGAGGAAAAAGAACTCGAGAGAGACGGAGAGGAAAGAAAGGGAGAAAGAAAAGAAAAGAGGAAAAAAAAAAGAGAAAAAAGGTAAAAGAGAGAGAGAGAGATGAGAAGGGCTGGGGTTCATTGCTGGGATGGAAAACCAGTGGCGGGAGAGTGTGGAGGGAAATGAGAAATGGGCTGGGTTTTTGAAGAAATTACCAAAATGCCATCTATTTAATATTTGGGGATAAAATTTATTTTGGCCATAACTTGCAAACTGTAAGTCAAATTGGGTTACCGTAAGTACCAATGCTCGCGAAATTAAATGATCTTTCCAATGACACTACTTGGCATGGTTTGAAAGAGTTGGGATTTTGGCCTATTTTAATGGTTTTTTTTAGGTATTTTCATAAAATGGCTTAATTTTGGAAAATAAGATATTTAGTGGCTGAGATGGATCCGGGTTGGTTAGGGTAGAATGACAAGGTTAACGGGATTAAGAGAGCTATCCAATGAGCCCAAAACCTCACAATTTGAAAACTACGAAAAATAGCTTTTATACTTCCTAAAATTACAAGTTGCCCCCGTATTGAGCTCAAACGAGCTAGGAACCCGATGAGTCTTCTCACACACTATTCTAAGATAAATTCAAACTTTCTTACTTTCTAAACACAGTTAATTGACTAATAAGCAATTACCTGAGACTAATTACATCTTAGAAGTTCGAAACATTACACAAACAATTGTATCATCACAAAACCAAACAAGACACATGGCACGTAGACTAGCATGTACTTTCATCATCCCTTATAATGCTCAAATCAAGTGTACAAAGGATCTAGAGTCCAACCCCACCCCCCCCCCCCCCAACCACCCTTATGCAGCAAATGGGGCATTTATGTAATTTACAACTCCAGCACCCTACAAGGCCTCTCGGAACGGCGGCAAGGGCACTAGCTCCAACCCCTCCTCCTCCGGCACCGGCAGCTCTTTGTAATCCGAAAAAGGATCTTTGTAGATGTCCCACCATCATCTTTATGTCCTCTTTTTCCATGTTCTCTTCCTTCCTTGTATACCTGTCATGCCCCCAAAACTGGGCTAGATCCAAACCCAATTCTAGAGGTGTGACAAATGGTATCAGAGCTAACCAATAAGCCACATCATTGACCTTGTTGATAATCTAGAATGGCCCAACATATCTTCTAGAGAGTTTTCGCTTCTACCCAAGCTGAAAAGTACCACGCGTAGGTGATACCTTCAGAAACACATGGTCACCAACCTCAAACTTCAGCTCTCTCCTCCTCTTATCTGTATAACTCTTTTGGCGATTGCAAGCAACCTTCAGCCTTTTCCAAATCTATTTTACCTTGTCACTGGGCTCTCCAACCACAAACAGTCCATGAAAACCGTGAGCTCCAAAATTTGACCAACATAAAGGAGTTCGGCATCTTCTCTTGTACAAGATTTCAAAAGGTGACATGCCAATGCTAGAGTGATAACTATTGTTGTTCGTGAATTCACATAGAGCTAAGCTTTTGTCCCAACTAGTCTTGAAATCCAAGACACACGCTCTTAACATATCCTCCAATGTCTAGTTGGTACGCTCTGTTTGTCCATCTATCTAAGGATGATAGGCTCTACTAAAACCCAACTTGGTTCCTAAGGCTTCCTGCAGTGATACACAAAACCGAGATACGAACTTACTATACCGGTCGAAGACAATTGAAACTAGTGCTCCATACAATCTCACCACTTCCTTGATATACAAATCTACCATCTTCTCCCTTCCCTAACCTGTCTTAAATGGTACAAAGTGGGCTAACTTAGTCAAACGGTCCACTATCACCGAAATCTCATCAAAGCCTTTCCAGATATTAGGCAATCCTAACACAAAGTCCATAGTGATGTGCTCCCACTTCCATTGAGGAATCTTCAACAGATGCAAAAAATCTGAGGATCTCCTATAACCTGCCTTAATCTGCTGGCAGACTAAACATTTTCCAATAAATTCTGTGATATCCTTCATCATATTCTTCCACTAGTAGTGATTCTTCAAATATTGATACATCTTGGTACTGCCTGGATGAACAGTATACTTGAAAGTGCAATAGCTAGATCTCACCAAGTCCTAGAGGGGGGGTGAATAGGACTATTAAAAATTTCTTTTCAAGAATTAGGTTTTATTAGTGGGTAATCTGAAAGATTAATTAAAATTGAGAGTCCCCAAGAAGATTAAGAGAAATATTCAGAGTTGTGAGTGTTTACAGTATGTAGAAATACAATTAGAGTAACCAAGATGTAACTTAGAAATGATGATCAACTCAAGTGTCAAGAATGCAAGGCAACATCCACACACAACAAGCAATAAACACAGTGATTTATAGTGGTTCGGTCCTAGACCTACATCCACTCTCAAGAGCAATCTCTCTTGGTTCCACTAAATATGAGGTACTTACATAACATACACCTCTTGCAACAATTTTTGATTCGGTGGTTTGTCTTCCACCAACTGGGGTTTTTTGATCAGGTGGTTGATCCTTGATCTAGTCCACCAACTACAACAATTTTTTATGCGGTGGTTTGTCTTCCACCAAATACAGCAATGAGAATTAAAATATTAAGGAACACCTAAACAAGGAATTGTATACCTTGGTTTTGAGTGGTGCTCTTGATGCTTGAAAGACTACCTCCAAGCTTTGGCCTCTTGCTCTTGCTCCTTGGTGATGAAGATCTTCAGATGAGTGCTCAGCGAAGGGAAGAGGTTTTAAGAGGGTATGGAAGGCTAAGGTATTTTCTCAAATTTAATGGAGCCTTTCCTAAATCACCAACTACTCTTCTTGAAACAATAATGGCACTTTGAGGTGTTGGAGAGTAGGTGGTTGTGGGAGCTTTGAAGATGATTTTAATGGAGATGCAAAGGCTCAGCTATACTAGTGATTTTCACAGTAATAAATTCAGTAGTTGGAGCAAGGGAGAGGTCCTCTTTAATTACAGATAATCTCCAACGGATAGATCTACGGCTAAGAACAGAATGGTCTACGGCTTAGCCGTAAGCTCTGACAACATCCAACGGCTAGTTTGACCAGATTCAACAAAAATTCCTTCTTACGGTTAAGCTTACGGCTTAGCCGTAAATCCTTATACGGCTTAGCCGTGAGCACCTTTCGGCCTAGCCGTGGGTCAACCGTAGACTGAAATCTCCCAAAAACTGCTCTCTGGAGAGTGGCCCGTAATCTTTACGGCTTAGCCGTAAATCACATTACGGCTTAGCCGTGAAGACCTTTGGGCTTGGCCGCAAGGTCAACCGTAGGCATTATATGGCCAAGTGCACTCTCTAGATTGTGGCCCGTAGATTTTTACGGCTTAGCCGTGAAACACACTACGGCTTAGCCGTAACATTTTTCGGTGCAGCTGTAGGGTCAGCCGTAGAACAAAACGCTTCAAAATAAACTCTTTGGAGAGTGAGCCGTAGGATCTACGGCTTAGCCGTGGTCCAAGCCGTAGAACAAAAACTGGGTGTTTGAAAACCCTAATTTCCTATTTTATTTCTATGGACACTAGGGGTCACAGTTACCTTATCCCTTGGCACTCACAAAGGATTTTCTTGAATGATCTTGAACTTCTTTGAACTTGCTTAGTCTTCATTGATAGGTCTTTCTTGAATGGTCTTGAACTTCCTTGAACTTGGCTTGATGTTCAATGAACTTCCGAGGTGAACTAGGTCGTTCTAGAACTGAACTACACTTTGGTCACGTAATTGACAACACACTCTTACAATGACACTAACAATCTCCCCCTTTGTCAATTTCGTGACAAAATTACATAATGTGAAGAAGATGCAACATTTTAGCTCAGCAATTGAGATACAACAGGTATTACATTAGTGAATACACCTTAAGCACCCACATCTACATACACAACACTTTGAAGCTCCCCCTTTGAAGATGCTTAACCTGCAAAAGGCTGCAAACACAATCTACTAGAAAGGTGGGAGGTTAGAAAGCTCCCCCTGAAAACATGCATACAATTCTCCCCCTTTTTGGCACAATATTGACAAAGAGATAAAGCATAAACAAGAACAAAAGTGCACACAAAGAGAAGCAGTTGCGAAGTAATGGCTATATTAGATTAGAAATTAGGAGCAGTACAACCATATCAAAAAAAATACGTCACCCATAAAAATAAAAGAGATAACAAACAAGACCAACAGGTGAAGTACAGCCACTGCCCAAAATACGAAAAGAAGACAATAACAGACATCAATCAGAAGGAGGAGAGGGGGAAGGAATCGCCACATCGTCTCTCCGGCAGCTTTTGGAGATCTTAGACAAGTATTGAAAGGATTTCTTCAAAAGCTTCTCCATCTTGGTTTGCCGTTGTTCGAGTGCGGCCAACTGAGCTTCAAACGAGGAAGAGGAAGAAGTCGGGGGAGGAACCGGAACCGGGGAAGCGGTAGAGGGTGCTACAGGAAGAGACTCATCCGGTGAATCATCTTCGTCTCCGGAGTCAGGAAGTCGGGGACCAGCTGCCTGTTGTTTGGAGAAGCGCATGTTCTGAATATTAACTATGCCAAAGGTGGGGTGAGCCTCAGGAGCTTCATCTGAAGGTAAATTGACCCCACACTGAGAGGCGAGGCAAGTCATGAGATATCCAAAGACGCATGCATTGGTGCCTCTGCCCGGGCACATCCAAAACCTAATAATGGTGGCACAGATGAGAGATGAAAGACACACTCGGACCCCGATGTGGACTGAGTAGAGGACATTAACCATGAACGGGGTGAGGTCAAAGAAATTCCCGCTCCGAGGATAGATATTACAGGTGAAGATAGCATGGAGGATCCGGTAATGAGGAAGCAGGGAGGCTGCGGAAGGAACCCCTTGTCCTTCCATGGGATGGTGGCTCCACAGAGGGCGAAAGTGGCAGTTTGTTTTTCTTCTTCGGATAGAGAATCCGAGATGACCGAAGGGGAATTGGAGAGAGGCACACACAACAGGGCTGAGATGATGGCAGGGGTGATGGTATTGGTGCCATCAGTGAACTCAATGTCAAAGGACAGGGATTCTAACGACGCGCGTGTGATAGATGCATACATGGTACGCACAATCGAGGGGAAGCCAGGACCACCCCACTTCAGAATATTTTCCCACCCAATGTGTGTGAGAAATGTATGGACTCTATATGTTTCAACTGCGAGAATGTTGACATCGCGTTCCACAGTAATGGGTCGGGAAAAGAAGGACCGATCGCGAATGGGTTCCCGTGGAACCAAAACTCGGAGAGAGGGTGGAGATGGCTGACGAGGCCGGGAAGAGCTACTGGAGGCACGAGGCCTCTTACCAGGGGGGGTAAGAATTCTTGGTTCGTGGAGGCATGATGATAACCTGAGGGAAAGCCACACACCCAAAACAGGAGGAAAGAGCACAGTGGAGAAACGAGCACAGTAAAACAAAGAAAACAATGATGAGAAAACAAGAAGAGAGAGAGAGAAGAGAACAGTACAATGACCAAAAAGAGAGGAAGACGCCGGAGGAGGAAGGCCAGAGAAGGAAGACGCCGAACAGACCTTGCCGGAAGAGGAAGAAAGAAAAAGGAAGAAAGAGCAGCGATGGAGGCAGAGGCAGAGGCAAAAGAAAAGATGAAGAGACGGAGTTAAGTAGGCATCGGCGCGCAGAACGATGACGGAAATAATACTTACGGCTTAGCCGTAGAGTATTTTACGGCTGAGCCGTAAACCCTTACGGTTGAGCCGTAGGGTAAATGTTTGCGCAAATACGGGTTAACCGTAAGGAGATTACAGCTTAGCCATAAAGTGGCGTACGGCTTAGCCGTAGACCCTGGGCAAAACACAAATTAATCCAAACAGCAAACACCAATTGATTTCCTCAAATTCTCAAATTTTAACACATCAAGAGGTTTAATCAAGATGTCTGCAAGTTGTTTTTCAGTCTGAATATATTCGAGCTCAATGATTCCTTCTTCGACCAATTCTCTAATGAAATGATGTCGAATATCAATGTGTTTGGTGCGGGAGTGCTGGACTGGATTTTTAGAAATGTGTATGGCATTCGTGTTATCACAATACAAGCTCATTATTCCTTGTTTAATGCCATAGTCCATAAGCATCTGCTTCGTCCACAAGAGCTGAGAACAGCAGCTTCCGGCAGCTATGTATTTAGCCTCGGCAGTGGAGAGAGATATCGAATTTTGCTTTTTACTATGCCAAGCTACTAGACAATTTTCAACATAAAAACAGCTGCCACTTGTGGATTTTCTATCATCTAAGTTTCCTGCCCAATCAGCATCTGAGTATCCAGCAATGGAGGATGATGAGTCATGAGGATACCACAGACCATATTCAGTTGTGTCTGCAATGTACTTAATGATTCTTTTTACAGCAGTTAGATGGGATTATTTTCGATCTGCTTGATATCGAGCACATGCTCCCACACTAAATGCTATGTCTGGCCTACTTGCAGTAAGGTATAACAGGCTGCCGATCATACTTCTATATAGGCTAGAGTCAACCCCTTTACCATTTGCATCTTTAGTAAGTTTGATGGTTGTACTCATGGGAGTTTTGACATGTTTCCCAGTCATTAGACCAAATCGTTTTACCAGTTCTTTAGCATCCTTGGACTGGGAAATGAAGATACCATCACGTAATTGTTTGACTTGTAAACCTAAAAAGAAATTCAATTCGCCAACCATACTCATTTCGAATTCAGATTGCATTAGATTAGCGAACTGAGTAGTCAATTCATTAGATGTGGAGCCAAAGATGATATCATCTACATATATTTGCGCTATTAAAACTGATTTTCTTGTCTTTCGGATAAAAAGAGTTTTATCAACACTACCTCTTTGAAAATTATTGTCTAATAAGAATTTTGTCAACCTTTCATACCAAGCACGTGGTGCTTGCTTAAGACCATACATAGCTTTCTTCAGTCTAAACACATGGTCAGGGAATTTTGAATCTATAAAGCCTTTAGGTTGTTCAACATACACTTCCTCATTCAAAATTCCATTTAGAAAAGCACTCTTAACACCCATTTGAAACAATTTTAACTTTAAAAAACAAGCTATAGATAGTAAAATTCTAATTGATTCTAAACGAGCAACTGGAGCAAAGGTCTCATCGAAGTCAATACCTTCAATTTGAGAATATCCCTGCGCTACCAACCTAACTTTGTTCCTAACAATAACGCCATTTTCATCAAGTTTATTTTTGAAGATCCATTTAGTGCCTATCACATTTTTATCCTTTGGTCTTGGAACTAGGTACCAAACATCACTTCTTGTAAACTGATTCAATTCTTCTTGCATAGCTTTTATCCAATCATTGTCTGAAAAGGCTTCATCAACGCAGGTAGGTTCTAAAACAGAAGTAAAGCACAAGTGACTCATAATGGTCTCCAATTGTTTCCTAGTTTTTACACCTGTTAGGGGGTCACCAATAATCTGATCTATAGGATGATCTTTTACATTCACAAAATTTTTAGTAGAAATAGGTACATCAGTTTTTATTGTGGATCGTGTGGGTTCAATCATTGAAGACACTTCCACTTCATCAACATTATCAGACATTGTGGATTCATCATCTATAATGACATTTATTGACTCTTGGATGACTCTGGTTTTCATATTTAGAACACGATAGGCTCGACTCCATGTTGAATAGCCTAAGAATATACCTTCATCACTTTTTGAGTCAAATTTACTCAGTTGTTCTCTATCCTTCAAGATGTAACATTTGCTTCCAAAGACTTTAAAATATTTCACATTTGGTTTCTTCCCATGCCATAATTCATAAGCTGTCTGATTTGTACCAGTCCTAAGATAAACTCGGTTGATGATGTAACAGCTGGTATTAACAGCTTCGGCCCACAAGTCTCTAGGAAGATTCTTACTATGAAGCATGACTGTAGCCATGTCTTGGAGAACTCTATTTTTTCTTTCAGCTACCCCATTTTGTTGTGGAGTTTTGGATGCAGAATATTCATGATGAATCCCATATTTCTCACAAAATTTGTCAAATTGATCATTTTCAAATTCTCCACCATGATCACTTCTGATTCGGGCTACTGAAGTACCTTTTTCAGTCTGAATTTGTTTTACAATCCTTTTGAATTCTCCAAAGGCTCTAGATTTTTCTCTCAAGAATGCAACCCAAGTGAACTAGAGAAATCATCTACCATAACAAGAAAATACCTTTTCTTACCTCGACTCTCTCTTTGAGTTGGTCCAACCAAGTCCATATGAATAAGTTCTAGAGGTCGAGTAGTTTTCATAACATTCACCATTTTATGGGCACTTCTAATTTGTTTTCCTTGAAGGCACTCTCCACAGATCATCTTTTCTTGACTACTAATCTTGGGCAGTCCTTCAATATATTTGTTTAGATGGGATAAGTCCATGTAGTTTACATGCCCAAGTCTTTGATGCCACAACTTAGCTTCATCAATACTAGTTAGTAGGCAAGAAGCAGAAGATGAAGTATTTGTTTTTCCCACCACATAACAGTTATCGGTAGTTCTAAGACCACTCAAGATTATCTTTCCCTTCCTTGAGATCTCACAACTATGACTACTAAAGTTTACGGCATAATCTTTATCACAGATTTGAGATATGCTAAGTAAATTATGTTTCAACCCATCAACGCACAAAACATTCTCAAAAGGTGGTAAGTTTGGAATATTTAAAGTTCCTTTCCCAATAATTTTCGCAGTACTGCCATCACCAAAAGTAACTGTGCCTTCATCGAATTCAATCATTTTAGACAAACAAGATTTATCACCAGTCATATGTTTTGAGCATCCACAATCCAGATACCATCTTGATTGTTCTACAGCTTTAAAAGCTGTGTGGACCACTAGATTCTTGTTTTTAGGTATCCATTTAAGTGTACTAGTAGTGGGGATCACAGTTGATTTTTGGTGTTTCACTTGAAAGGTTTTATGTTGGGGAATAAGAATGTTTGCTCCATTCTTTTTGTATATTTCAAATTGTTTTCTTAACTTTTGAACTTCTTTTAACAAATTATCCATCTTTTGGTTTAGGGGGAACGTGTTTATTTGAGACTTCTGCTTTTTGTTTTCAGGTTCCACTTTCTTAGAGGTATTTTTCTCAATTTTCTGACTAATGTTATAATGAATTTTTCTTAACTTGCACTCCATTTTGAAATGACCTCTTTTTCCACAATAATAACAGAAGACATTTGATGAAACAGTATGAGTACTAGTAGATGCCTTATCCAAAGTGTTTTGAACACTAGTATCTTCGTTCTTTAAAGCACTTTTGACAAAAACAGTTCCAGAACTTGGGGACTGATTAGCATTTTTGTCATATCCAAGACTGGTCATGTCTTTATAAGCTTTCCCAATTTTGAATAGTCTAATGTATTTCTCATCATTTTGAGTAAATATGTACTCATACTTTTCTTTATACCATTTCAGAATAGTCACTTCTTTGTGGAGAGCATTATTTTCATCTTTTATTTTTAAAAGGGATTTTTCATTTTCTCTTAATTTGAGTACATTTTCTCTTTCTGTTGATAATTGGATTTTTACACTTTCGAGTTCTTTGATCAATTCTTCCTTTTCAGCATTAATACTATCAACCTTTTCTTTTAAATTCTTAATTTTGTTTTGTTGATTGCTTACAGTTTCAACGAGCCTACAGGTTCCCCCATAGAGTAGTTCATAGGAATCCGTGGTGTTGTCATTATCCTCATCATCTGAATTTTCATATTCACTCTCTAACTCACTTCCTAAGATTTCTTCATTCGATATTTTAATCATTTCCTCAGAGAGATTGAATGTGGCAGTGGTAGCCATCAGAACTGTATATTTGTCTGATTCATTTTGATGTGATTCATCTGAGTCAGAATCTGATTCAGATGAATCGTCCCAAGTGGCTACAAGATTCTTCTTTTTGAATTTTCCTTTTTGAGGACAATCGGTGGATATGTGTCCAATTTTCTTACATCTGTAACACATAGGTTCCTTATGTTTACTTCTAGAAAGGGAACTTGACCGACCTTTGTATTTATCATTGGTGGTTTCATTTTTATACTCTTTCACCCTCTTTTTCTTAAATTGTTTCAAAAATCTTTTAGCCAAAAGGGCCACATCTTCATCCTCGTCATTACTAGTTATTACTATGTCATCTTTAGAAGAAGATGTGTTATGAGAGGTGATTAGAGCGATTGATTTCATTTTGTCATTATTAAATTTGAGTTCAAAGGTCTGAAGGGATCCCACTAAATCTTCAATTTTCATTTGTTCCGAATCCTTGTGTTCTTCTATAGAGGTTACCTTAAGATGGAATCTTTTCGGAAGTGATCTCAAGATTTTACTACAAATTTTACCTTCCGGAAGAGTTTCCCCAAGAGCCCACATTTCATTTACAATTTTCACGAGCTTAGTATGGAAGTCAGTAAACATTTCATTTTCTTCCATGCGAATGTTTTCGAACTGACTCGTGAGCATCTGAAGTTTAGATCTTTTGACAACTGAGGTACCCTCATAAGTTACTTCAAGGATTCTCCATGCCTGTTTTGCATTAGTGGTTATCATGATCTTTTTAAACTCCTCTTGATTCATGGCACACACTATAGCATTGTAAGCTCTCGCATTATTTTGTCTAAGATTTAGCTGAGCTTGAGACCATCTAGCTGGATCTAATGGTCTAGTGGTTGTGACACCATTTGTAGTCACATCTTCAGTGGGTTCCGTCCAGCCTTTCTCTATAGCCTCCCAAACAGCACAGTCCATGGACTTTAAAAATGCTGTCTGGATCTAATGGTCTAGTGGTTGTGACACCATTTGTAGTCACATCTTCAGTGGGTTCCGTCCAGCCTTTCTCTATAGCCTCCCAAACAGCACAGTCCATGGACTTTAAAAATGCTGTCATCCGGGCTTTCCAAAAGGCATAATTTGTTCCATCAAAGAAAGGTGGACGGGTGATAGAGCTTCCTTCAAGATTCATGGTGAATCTAGCAAAAGATGGATCTACTTCAGGTTATTACACCCTTAAGAAGTAACCCTCTCTGATACCAATTGAAAGTGCAATAGCTAGATCTCACCAAGTCCTAGAGGGGGGTGAATAGGACTATTAAAAATTTCTTTTCAAGAATTAGGTTTTATTAGTGGGCAATCTGAAAGATTAATTAAAATTGAGAGTCCCCAAGAAGATTAAGAGAAATATTCAGAGTTGTGAGTGTTTACAGTATGTAGAAATACAATTAGAGTAACCAAGATGTAACTTAGAAATGATGATCAACTCAAGTGTCAAGAATGCAAGGCAACATCCACACACAACAAGCAATAAACACAGTGATTTATAGTGGTTCGGTCCTAGACCTACATCCACTCTCAAGAGCAATCTCTCTTGGTTCCACTAAATATGAGGTACTTACATAACATACACCTCTTGCAACAATTTTTGATTCGGTGGTTTGTCTTCCACCAACTGGGGTTTTTTGATCAGGTGGTTGATCCTTGATCTAGTCCACCAACTACAACAATTTTTTATGCGGTGGTTTGTCTTCCACCAAATACAGCAATGAGAATTAAAATATTAAGGAACACCTAAACAAGGAATTGTATACCTTGGTTTTGAGTGGTGCTCTTGATGCTTGAAAGACTACCTCCAAGCTTTGGCCTCTTGCTCTTGCTCCTTGGTGATGAAGATCTTCAGATGAGTGCTCAGCGAAGGGAAGAGGTTTTAAGAGGGTATGGAAGGCTAAGGTATTTTCTCAAATTTAATGGAGCCTTTCCTAAATCACCAACTACTCTTCTTGAAACAATAATGGCACTTTGAGGTGTTGGAGAGTAGGTGGTTGTGGGAGCTTTGAAGATGATTTTAATGGAGATGCAAAGGCTCAGCTATACTAGTGATTTTCACAGTAATAAATTTAGTAGTTGGAGCAAGGGAGAGGTCCTCTTTAATTACAGATAATCTCCAACGGATAGATCTACGGCTAAGAACAGAATGGTCTACGGCTTAGCCGTAAGCTCTGACAACATCCAACGGCTAGTTTGACCAGATTCAACAAAAATTCCTTCTTACGGTTAAGCTTACGGCTTAGCCGTAAATCCTTATACGGCTTAGCCGTGAGCACCTTTCGGCCTAGCCGTGGGTCAACCGTAGACTGAAATCTCCCAAAAACTGCTCTCTGGAGAGTGGCCCATAATCTTTACGGCTTAGCCATGAATCACATTACGGCTTAGCCGTGAAGGCCTTTCGGCTTGGCCGCAAGGTCAACCGTAGGCATTATATGGCCAAATGCACTCTCTGGATTGTGGCCCATAGATTTTTATGGCTTAGCCGTGAAACACACTACCGCTTAGCCGTAACATTTTTCGGTGCAGCCGTAGGGTCAGCCGTAGAACAAAACGCTTCAAAATAAACTCTTTGGAGAGTGAGCCGTAGGATCTACGGCTTAGCCGTGGTCCAAGCCGTAGAACAAAAACTGGGTGTTTGAAAACCCTAATTTCCTATTTTATTTCTATGGACACTAGGGGTCACAGTTACCTTATCCATTGGCACTCACAAAGGATTTTCTTGAATGATCTTGAACTTCTTTGAACTTGCTTAGTCTTCATTGATAGGTCTTTCTTGAATGGTCTTGAACTTCCTTGAACTTGGCTTGATCTTCAATGAACTTCCGAGGTGAACTAGGTCGTTCTAGAACTGAACTACACTTTGGTCACGTAATTGACAACACACTCTTACAATGACACTAACAATACTAAGTATGATGTACCTCTACCATGATTTCATCCTTCGAGTCTAGAAAATCAGGCACACAAATTCTACCATTATAATATAAAATATCATCTTCCAACTTAAAATCAAGCCTCTCATTCATATGATCTTTGATTCTTATTATCTCGGGGTCTAGTAACTTGTATTCTTTGATCCTCGAAAGTAATTCGGGTTCCCACAAGATTATACTAGCCAACACTGTCTGTCCACTGATAAGCTGGAAATAAACATCCATATCTTCCAAACATCTAATCTTGAAGTATTTTGCAATCAATCTGCCAATGAACGCTGCTTTTCCACTTAGAGCATCTGCCACTATATTAGCCTTTCCCGGATGGTACTTCAACTCAAAATCGTAATCCTTAATATACTCCATCCATCTCTTCTGTCTCATGCTCAAATCACCCTGCGTAAAGAAATAATGGAGGCTCTTATGATCTGAATGCACTTCAAAAGAGGCTCCATAAAGATAATATCTCCACATCTTCAAAGCAAAGACCACTGCTGCTAGCTCCAAGTCATGGGTTGTATACTTCCGTTTATTCTCCTTCAACTGTCTGAAATCATATGCTACCACTTTTCCATTTTGCATAAGGACACAACCAAGTCCAATTCTGGATGCATCAATGAAAATCACAAAACCATCATTGCCGGTAGGTAGGGTCCGTACCGGGCTATAGTCAACCTTCTTTTCAACTCCTAAAAGCTCTACTCACAATCCTCATTCCACACAAAAGGAACTTCCTTACGAGTCAATTTTGACAATGGGGCTGCTATTGTGGAAAATCCTTCCACGAATCTGGGGTAATTACTTGCAAGGCCTAGGAAACTTCGGATCTCTGACACTATTTTTAGCCTATCCCACTTTACCACTGCTTCAATCTTTGCTGGGCTCACCGCTAAACCTTCCCTAGAAATGATGTCACTAAGGAATCCTACCTGTTACAACCAAAATTCACACTTACTTTCCTTAGAATACAATTGGGGTTCCTTCAACAGTTGCAATGAAGTGTAAAGATGCTGAGCATGCTCTTCCAGACTCTTCGAATATACAAGTACATCGTCGATAAATAACACCACAAATTAGTTCAAGTACTGCACAAAAACCCTATTCGTCATAGCCATACAAGCTGCCGGCGCATTAGCCAGTTGAAAAGACATCACCAAAAATTTGTAGTGACCATATCTGGTTCTAAATGCAGTTTTCAGAATATCCTGATCTCATACCCTCAACTAATGATATCCTGATCTCAGATCAATCTTAGAAAAATACTGAAGACACTGTAATTGATCAAACAATTCATCGATTCTAGGTAAATGGTACTTATTCTTGATGGTCACTTGATTACGTTGTCTATAGTCAATACACATTCTCATAGAACCATCCTTCATCTTGACAAAGAACACTGGAGCCCCCTAAGGAGAGACAGTCTATCTAATAAAACCGTTGTTCAACAACTCCTGCAATTGCTCTTTGAGTTCTCTCAACTTAGCTCGGGCCATCCTATAAGGGGCTTTCGAGATCGGAGCTGTGCCCGGCACAAACTCAATTGCAAAGTCAATCTCATAAACCAACAGCAATCCAAGAATGTCATCAGGAAAAACATCCAGAAACTCAAACATCACTGGTGTCTCCTCTACCACTTTAGCATGTTTATCCTCCATAATAACCGCTATATACCTCTCAGAACCTTTCATCAACAACTTTGTAGCCTTAATAACTGAGATCATACGAGTAATAACCTTCTTTTTAGATCCCATAAATTGTACCTCGGTGCCATCATCAGCTGTTAACTTAACTATCTTAAGATGGCAGTCCATCACTACATTATGAGTAGTAAGCCAATCAATACCCAAAATGGCATCAAAGTTATTCATCATCAACAGTATTAAATTAGCCTTTAACACAAGGCCACTTATCACTAATTTGCAATCAAGGTAGCATTTCAAACATCTAACATTTTTACCCACCGTGGTCGCTATAATTAAATCAAATGATAGCTCAGCTGCTCTAACACCAATCTTCAAGGCAAAATTAGGGAAAATATAAAAATGGGTAGAGCCATGATCAAACAAAGCTTTAGCATAATTATCACAAATAAAAATAATACATTCCACGATGTTCTCTGCAGCATCAGCCTGTTCTTGGGTCATGGCATACACTCTGCCTACTTGCAAGGGTATGGTTGCTGTCTATTAGGCCCTTAGGGTCACTAAGGCCTCTCTGGGGTCGAGACTACTTGGGAAGTCGGTACAACTGTATCTGTTGCTATGGTACCTGAGGTCGTTGTTACTACGGGGGAACTGGTGCTATCTGTCTCAGCGGTTGTGCTTAAATAAGAGCTTCCTGTGTAGATGTCTGCCAATACTGTTGGCCTTTCTTCTTCGGGCAATCCTTGACCTGATGACTAATGTCTCCACAGTAAAAACACCCCGCTATTTACCTCTAACACTTAGATGTTGGGTCTTTATTACCGCAAATGCCACATGACTCTCCGTTCTACTTCTTGAATTGGTGCTGTGGAGCCGGAGATAGAGCAACTTTCTACATGAGTTGGCTCGGAAGGGCCATACACCTAATCACCTCCTCGGCCAAGTATGCCTTATTTAAATATTCCTGGTAGGTATTCAGAACTTGTGACTTGGCGTGCAGTAGTATATCTAGGTGAAGACCATCAAGGAACCGTCGAATCCTCTCACTTTCTGGAGTCATGAGAGTTGGTGCAAAACAAGAGAGGCGGGTAAACTATAGCTGATACTCTCGAATAGACAAATTCTCTTGCTTTAGCATATCAAACTCTATCCTCTTCTAAATACAAACATGCTCCGATACGTACTTCTCGCAAAACTGATTACGAGAAGTAGTCCAAGCCACCTCTTGAGCGATCCCCTCATATGTTTCCTTAACAGTAGTCCACCACTAGTCTGCCATCTTCATGCCCTCAAAACTGAGCCGGATCTAAATCTGGTTCTAAGGGTGTGACAATACCTCCACAGCTTCGACCCTGCAGAAAAATCACACTTCTGTACTTAGTTCCCTCCTCCTGTGGGCAAATTAGTCTGCCATTGATGAGGAGGGTGTCTCTGTAAATAAGAAAACTTACAGCAGCACAGTAATGGACGACTCTGACCATGTTGAGATCCCCCACGTTCTCTGGATGTCTCCACATCATGGCTAGCACTAGATTGTACATGAGAGGGATAGGCTTGTAAATATCCGTGAAGAACATGTTTAAAAAGTCCTAAAAATAGTGCCAAAGATTCGATTGGAATGACTCAACTAGAAACAAGTCAACTCGGTCTCGACACCCATTATTTCCTACAATTTCTGCTAAGAATTTAGATTGTTGGATTTTTTTTTTTTTTTTTGATATGATGTGATATTTTGTGTTGTGGCATTTACAAATATTTCTTCACAAGAATTTTAAAATTTTGGCACGTAAATGATTTTAAATAACCTTTTTGAAATTTAAAAATCCTGCTTCCTCACCGTTCTTTTTCAAATTTCTGGATGCTTAAAAACAGTCACACATTTAGGAAATTTCACCATGCTTGAAATTTTCAAAATTTTCCGGACAAAATTCCATCAGTTAAGAGTCAGAGTCTGAAACCATTACAATTGGCATGGAAATCACCTGATCGGCAAAGGGGGTGGGAGGGGTAATGGTGAGGGTATGGAGAAGTGAGTGGCAAGTGGGCCTGCCAGGCTGGAAGACGAACATCCCAGCGTCGAAGTAGAGCGGGGGAGGTGGGCCGATCAGATGTGTGGGTCATCTGATTTTAACAGGACACTGCTGACAGTAACCGATCTTGTACTGGGAGGTGTGGTTCCACGTCCTCTCGCAGAAGCAGTCCATGACAGCCTAGAAATAGCCATCTAGCAGGTCGAACAGGTGACGATGTTGTCGTATACTTGTATGTCTGCGTCTACGTAAATCATCTTGCTGTACTCGTCAATCTGCATGCGGGCGTACAACACAATACGTTAGGTAATATACATATGCCATCATCAAATGGCCAAAGAGGTAGATTTTCAAAAGTACCTCTCTACTTTCCTGTATTTTTATTTTAAATCAACCCTGATTTTTAGGGCTGTTGTTTTCATTCAGGCCCGAGGGCTGGACCCCAGGTCAAAATTTCTGTACCCATGATTAATGGATAGCTCAACTCCAACTGATTGTGTCACAGCAACAAAATCAGCCTTGGGCATAGATATTAGGGCTAACGACTAAATGGGTCTTTCCTGCTGATTGTTTAATAATGGAGAATACACAAGTTCTTTTTAAAAAGTTCTAAATAATTACATATCTTCATATGCACACCTTGATAGTACTTCTAGGTGTTGTCTTTTTATTACCATTCGAACATCCAAAATTTTCTGTAGTATCAAATGCACCCCTCATTTCTTATGATATTTTTATTTTTATCCTGACATTACCCATATCTTAAGTAGGCGCATTCAAGAGCTTAAATGTGCTAAAATCTGATCACTGTCTTACCAAGACTATCAAAAGAAAGAGAGGAATTCTTCCTAGACTATCAAAAGAAAGAGAGGAATTCTTCCTTTCTCAAGATAAAAGGAAACTCTGAAAATGAGAAATGTATACAGTAAAACGAAAAGGAGAAGATAAGCAAAACAGAATTTAAATTTAAGGGCAATATTTTGGAAAATCATATAAAAAGATTCTATAGACAAATATATCTCATAAAATTTGATTATCAAGCTAGCAACTTTTGCTAACCAAACACAAACAACTTCTCCAAATTAAATAAAAATATACCACCTTAAAATCTAAGGGTGTCCTTGTAAATTTCAAAAATCATTGGGGGTGCATTTGTGAAGAATTTTAAAGTAAAAAATAATGAACACGAAAATACTTACATCCCAAATACAGAGCTTGGAGTAGTTGATGACGTAGTAGGCCATGGCAAACTGGGTCTGGTTTTCGGGCGGATATACTAGCTCTATCTCCCTCACAATATAGCCTTGAGACTCCAAAATCCAGCAATGCTCCTTCGGCACATCGAGCAAAACCGCCACCACCAGTGGGTGCGTACTCTTTGTTAGGGACTTGAAGTCCTTTTGTGATTATAGCAACTGTTTCAAATGCAGAAAAATCATAGTAGCATAAGAAGAAACTTATAAATTCAAACTTACAGAATAGGATCAAGGCTAATGTTCAACACTATGTCCTTAAGACAAAATTTGTCACCACTGTGGTGCTCACAGTGTACGAATGTTTATCTCCTAGGATACAATGATCAACACGCAATAGATGCAGCACTGTAATCTATAATGCCAATGAACAAAACTGTGTTCTTGAATCTCTCTCTCATAGAAAATAATAGAATGCAGGAAGTAATTTATTTGTGATTACAGCAACTGTTTCAAATGAAGAAAAACCACAGTAACATAAGTAGAACCTTATAAATTTAAACTTACAAAATAGTTTCAAGGCTAGTGTTCAACACTACATCCTTAAGACAAAATTCGTCCCCCACTGTGGTGCTCACGATGCACGGACATTTATCTCCCAGGATACAATTATCAGCACGCAGTAGAAGCAGCACTCCAATCTATAATGCCAGCAAATAGAATTGTGTTCTTGAATCTCTCTCTCACAGAAAGTAACAAAATGCAGGAAGGAGTTTATGCAGCACTAAATGCAATTCGAGATGGGCTTTAAATCGGTGAATTGGTGACTATTTTGAACAATCAACAATCACCAAGAAGAATAGAGACTTTTGTTTATTTTTGCAAAAAGAAAAGACATAGCCATATAGGAGAGACATTGTGAGAAGATGTTACTATTAAATGGTAACTCTGTCTTTTGACAAAAAGACATCTCCTTTGGAGAGCCCACGGGTTGGGCCTAGGATCCTACCCATATTGGGTTATGGGCTTTTCACCCAACCCAACCTGCCCGTTGGCCGATCAGACGGACAGCAGCGGTGGTGCGCTCGTGTTGGTTGTGGTGTCATGTAAGTCCTCCCTCCAAGACAAAATATGAGTGCCCCTTGGGGTTCAAACTATATCTCCAGTCTTAGTGTATATAAACACACACACACTTTAGTTCAGAAACAATGTGGGATTACCTTCTTCCCTTCTTTGTTATCATATACAAGAAACTTTAAGTGTTTACTTTGGGAATCAATTTCTCATTCATATCTTAATGGTTTTCAAAGAACAATGGTTTGGGTTTAATCTCCTCATGAAGAAAAATACATTAGCATTTAGACCCCCCTCAAGAGTCATCTGGGACCCACACCTATTGCGTTCAAAATTTTACCCAAAATCCATTTTTTTCAACAATCCCCCACATGAATAAAAATTCGTTGTATTATAATGCAAATGATAATGCTGACACAAAAGAAAGAGAGAGTAAAGTTAAAAAAAAGTAACTGTAGTGGAAAAGATAGCTTTTGGCCTTGAATCTTCCTCTGTGAAATTCTATCAGATTTACTCGCTAATCGATGAGCATGATGTCTTAAACCGATCAGCTTTCGTATAAATCAAGACAATAGAACTTCACAGTTTCTTCCACGACACAGTTCGCTCTCATGATTGTGTCCATTTTGGCCCTAAACAAACCTATTTTTCATGAGTGCTTTAGAGAATTCAACTTTAAAAATTCTCATGGAAAAGCCGCTTCACACTCACATAGGTGACTTCTTATTAAGAGTATCCTGCTATACCCTACTTCGATTTCCAAGCTATAAGAATCATTAAAAGCATAGCTTATCCTAATCAATGTTGCAGGCATCACTATATCATCACAGAAATGGGAAAGACGATTTATCTCCGCAGTGATTCTACTAAGTCACACACAACTCGATTGTCCCATTGAACCTAGATCTTGGCATCTCTAGTCAGCTAGGTTGGGTTGCCATTATGTTGCCTTTTAAATGAAAGGTTTTAAACCAATTCCCCTCAATAAGTTGTATACTAGATCTTTGGTCAAACCTTTTGTTAATAAATCTGTAATATTATCTTTTGACCATATGTAGTCAACGGAGATGATTCCATTTGATAGTAACTGCGTTATAGTGTTGTTTCTATGACGTATATGCCGAGACTTACCATTGTACATCATACTATGTGCTTTACCAATTGCACATTAGCTGTCGCAATGTATACATATTGCAGGTACTAGTTTTGGCAACATAGGAATATCTTCTAGGAAATTATGAAGCCATTCTACTTCTTCTCCTACTTTATCCAAAGCACCGAATTCCGATTCCATAATGGATCTAGCGATGCATGTTTGTTTAGTAGAATTCCATGATACGGCTACACCTCTAAGTGTAAACACATATCCACTTGTAGATTTTGAATCTTTTATATCATATATCTAGCTTACATCACTATAGCCTTCCAATACAGCTGGATATCTCGTATAATGCAATACATAGTTAAGGGTGTATCATAGATATCGAAGAACCCTGACTATCACTTTTCGATGACTACCTCTGGGTTATTTTTTAATCTACACAGTTTTCCAACTGCATGTGATATATCTAGACGAGTATAATTCATGATGTACATTAGACTCTCAAGTAGATGAAAGTATTCTAATTAGGATATGCTTTCACCAATATTTTTAGATAGATGAAGATTTATATCTGCTGGTGTTCTAGCTGCCTGCCATCATATTTATCAAATTTCTCAAGTACCTGTTTGATATAGTATGACAGAGATAGCACATAACCATTAGATGATTTAGAAACTTTCATTATTAGTATAACATCTACAACTCCTAGATCTGTCATTTTAAACTCTTCGTTCAACATTTTCTTGGTAGATTTAATTATTTCAATATTACTCCCAAGAATAAGCATATCATCTACGTATAAATATATTATGACATAGCCATATGTTGTATTTTTCACATGCACACATTTATCACAGTTATTGATTCTATACCCATTGAACATCATTACTTTGTCAAACTTTTCATGTTATTGATTTGGTGCTTGTTTTAAGCCATAGAGAGATTTTAACAAGCCTACACACCTTCTTTTTATGGCCAGGAACAATAAACCCTTTTGGTTATTCCATATAAATCTCCTCATTTAATTCGCCATTTAAGAAAGCTGTTTTAACATTCATTTGATGTATTTCAAGGTTGTACAAAGCTGCAATAGCTATTAGCATGCATATGGATGTTATTTGCATAACTCGCGAATATGTATCGAAGTAGTCCATACCTTCTGTTTGCCTATAACCTTTAACAACAAGTCTAACTTTATACTGATCAATTGATCATTTGTTTTCATCCTTTTTCTTGCATATCAATTTGTATCCAAGAGATTTAGAACCAAGTGGAAGATCTACTAGTTCCTATGTATGATTTTGTAGAATGGACTACTTCACGATTCACCAACTCTTTTCATTGAGGTGCTTCCGATGAAGACACCGCATCCTTGAAGCTTTGGGGCTCTTGTTTTAATAGATATATCAGAAAGTCTGGACCAAAGGATGTTGCAATCCTTGTCCTTTTTCTACATTTATGTTCAACTCCTTCGGTTACAAATTGATGGTCGTTATCATTACTAACCGCAATATCTTAAGTTCTTTTCAAAGAACTTATCTCTTAAGATGGTTTGCATAAAAAATATTTTCCAAAAATGATGCATTTCTTGATTCTATGATTGTATTAGCATGCATATTAGGAATATTAGATTTGTGTACTAAAAAGCAATACACACTACTATAATAAGCATACCCGATGAATATACAATCAATAGTTTTAGGTCCTATTTTAACATTTTTGGGAATAAGAAATGCTACCTTAGCTAGACACCTCCACACTTTCAAAAATTTAAAGAATGGTCTTCGACTATTCCATAATTCATAAGGAGATTTTTCCATTTTCTTGTGACGTATCTTGTTGAAAATATAATTTATAGAAAGCATTGCTTCCCACCCCCCCCCCCCCAACAACCCCACAAGTTCCGAGGTAGTCCAGAACTAAGCAATATAGTGTTTATCATTTTTTTAAGGTTTTATTTTTCTGTTCAGCGATATCATTTTGCTGAGGTGAGTAAGGTACAGTTGTTTGGTGTATTATACCATGTTGTGAACAGAGCTCACGAAAAGGTGATTCATATTCTCCACCTCTATCACTTCTTAGAGCCTTAATCTTTTTGCTAAGTTGATTCTCAACTTCATTCTTATACTGTATAAATATCTCCAATGCTTCATCCTTACTTTTTAGTAAGCACACATGACAATATCTAGTGCAATCATCGATGAAAGTGATGAAATACTTTTTACCACCTCTAGTTAATTTGTATATATTTCAAATCACAAATATCACTATATATAAGTTCTAGAGGTTCGGTACTTCTTTTAATGGAATAAAAAGAAGTTCTTATGAGTTTAGCCTCTACACATATTTCACATTTATGATTTGGATCAATTTTAAACTTTGGCAAGCAATCCAAATTCATTAATCTACTCAAAGCATCATAGTTAACATGGCCTAGTCTACCATGCCATAGATTAAAAGACTCAAGCAAGTAAATAGAAGAAAAATTCTTATTATTCTTAGAAGTTACAATAGGCATTTCATTCATTTTAAACAGCCCCTCACCCATATAGCCCTTCCCGACATACATCTCACTCTTAGTGAGGATAAATTTGTCGAACTCAAATACAAGCCTGAACCCTCTTTTACTCAATAATAAACCCGATACAAGATTCTTGCGAATGTCAGGCACATGCAGTACTTTATTAAGAGTGAATTCCTTTCCCAAAGTCATTTTCAGCACCACCTTTCCTAAACCTTCAATTTTAGAAGTCGAAGAGTTACCCATGAATAATTTTTCCCTATCAACTGCTGATATGAAGAAAACATATTCTCGTCCGCACATATATGGTGAGCAACACCTGTATCCATCCACCATTCCTTAGTATTTCCAACCAGGTTTACTTCAGACACCACAATAGAAAGGCTCATGTCAGAAACATCCGTTGAAAGTTTCTTCATTTCGATCATATTGGCTTATGCAGGCTTCTTATTTGCAGATCCTTGATCTTTATATTTGCCATAGTCCTTTGCACGATGGTCAACCTTGTTACAAACGAAACACTTTCCTTTAAACCGTTTTAGATCACCACCTTGGTTTCTGCCACTTTGGTTTTGTCCACCTTGGTTTTCATGCTTCTTCTTTTTATTGTTATTCTTGGGCATTTGTTCAACTACATTTGCATTAGATTCCATTAGGTGAGTCTTGTTTCTTTTTTCAGATACACGGTTATCTTCTTCAATCCTTAATCGGACAATTAAGTCTTCAAGACTCATCTCTTTGCGTTTATGCTTTAGGTAGTTTTTAAAATCTTTCCAACTTGGCAGTAATTTTTTAACTATAGTAGCAACTTGGAAGGATTCACTTAAAAACATACTTTCTGTATGAATCTCATGGAGTAGGACTTGAAGATCCTGCACTTGACTGATGAAAGTTTTTGAATCCAGCATTTTGAAGTCAAGGAAGCAGCCAACTACAAATTTCTTTGTGCCGGCATCTTCCATTTTATACTTTTTATCCAAAGAGTTCCACAACTCTTTTGCAGTTTTAATTGAACTATACATATTATATAATGTGTCCTCCAGTCCATCAAAATGTAGTTCTTCCACAAGAGATCAGAATGCTTCCAAGCATCAATTGTAGCAATCACTTGCTATCACTCTCATTTTCTTTGAGAGTAGAAGCCTCTTCATAAAAGAACTTAGCCAACATTTTATATTGCCATTTCTTAAAATCCACCCCTTTGAATTTCTCAGGCTTCTCCCCCATGATTAATAGAAACATGAGTCAGAACAATAGAGGTATAAGGAATGATAGCATTTGAAAATGCCATTCTGATTAACACAACAGTTTCACAAATTTTTCAATATAGAATTAATATTTAGAAGATAGAGTGTGAAAATTAATATGAATAGTCCTATAATAAAGTTCAGAACTTTTAAACAAAGTTCTATTTACATAACAAAGTTTTAACTTTATTGGTTTAAAAGGATTGAAAACGAAAAAGGAAACTCATTTTCAAAACTCAGTTTGTATTTAAAAATAATGAAGTTAATTTGGGTTTTCTGAAATTGGAAACAGAACTCATTAATCACAATGAAAATATTTCAAAAACTTTTTGTTATTAGGATTCTAAGGGACTTAAAGTCCTTTTGTGAGTACAGCAATAATTTCAAATGCAAAAAAACCACTATAGCATAAGAAGAAACTAATAAATTCAAACTTACAGAATAGACAAAATTCGTCCCCACTTAATGTAATTCGAGATGGGTTTTAAATAGGTTTTGGAGAGCCTACAGGTTGGGCTTAGGATCCAACCCATATTAGGTTATGGGCTTTTGACCCAACCCAACCTAGCCAGCCAGTTGGCAACAACGAGGCGCGCGTGTTGGTTGCGGTATCATGTAGGTCCTCTCTCTGGGATAAAATATGGGAGCCCCTTGGAGCCCAAACTATATCTCCATTCTTAGTGTATATAAATACACACACTTTAGTTCACAAGCAATGTGGGATTTCCTTCTTCCCGTCATTATTACTATATACAAACAACTTTAAGTAGTCACTTTGGAAATTAATTTTTTATTCATATCTTAATGGTTTTCAATGAACAATAGTTTGAGTATAATCTCTTCATAGAGAAGAACACATTAATACTTGGATCCGCCTCAAGAGACTGTGAGACCTACACCTATTATGGTCCAAAGTTGGCCCAAAACTCCTTTTTTCAATAATCTTCACCATCTTCAACCCTCTTGCCAAACCCAACACCCTCTTTATGTAGTCCCTGTCTCTGGCCGGGAACGTCACGTACGCCCTTCCAGGAAAACCGCCACCTGGTTTTGAAAAACCAGTAGTGTTGCTGCAAACCATCATATCTGGTGCCATAATATCAAGAGAGATATTGGAATTTTACAAAGAAGGGCTTTGGGGTGATTTGTAATTATAAAGTTTGTGGAAGAGGGAGTTTAGAGAAAGGGCTTTTGGGGGTGATTTGTAATTATAAAGTTAGTGGAAGGGAGAGAGAGGTGTTTGTGGGGTTTATACAGAGGAGGCAAAACCACAGCGGGAATGAATGAGGAAAAGGGATGTGGGCTTGCATTCAATTGTGTGATGCCGCGCGGCTATGGGTCAGCTTGGTTTTTTTTTAGCCATGGGTCAGTTTTATTGGATGGCTAGATGCGTTTAAGAGAAAGTTCTAGAGTGGGGCAAACTCCGGAGTCCACGTGGAGTAAAAGAACCCACTAGAAGTTATCACACATTCGGCTACCTGTGTGGATGATGAGTAAGATTGGCAGATTATGCCACGTGGTATATCTGTGTGGCCCCATTCTGTAGTGTCCCACCAGTATAGGGCATCTTTTTTTTTTTTTTTTTTTTTGTTATTGCTAAACAGCTTTGGATTTTCATTGTGTTACTCATGATCGAAGGGATGGACTTTTCAAATACTGATGGAAGGGATGGAATTTTCAGATATGAGTAATTTTCCACCATATGGTTCTTTGCTGAGGAGAACCTAAACATATATAGATTTCGGGTGGTCGCTCCGCCGAACATGGGTCCGTTGCCAACTCATTTTGGATCCTATTTCAAAATACACATGAAAATTTTGGATTATCACTGAAGACCTAGATGAAAATTATGGATCTTTCGCCTGAGAGCCAAATGTTTAAATCTAGCCTCCTCAAATGAAAATTCTACGTCTCCGCTGGTCTTATGTGATATATGGATGGTCTAGATGATAGAGAGCACCGGACCAACTAGTGGGAAACATTTGGGCCCTTCATATTTGAATATCCAGGGAACACCCTTGGTCAGGTAATCCAAAAATACCCTTGGTTCATATTATTCCTAGATTGACCGCCCATGCATATGTATATCCATAAAAAAAAATCAATAAAAAATCATTAGTTATATTTTGTGAACAGTGTTCTTTTACTTCCGGCAATTCTCACCTTAAATTTGAATTAGTTCTTTTAAAAAAAATCATGACATTTTATTTTCCAAATTTTAAACATTGACGCTAATAAAAGTTTAATTACAATAATGTCATAAATTAATTTAAATATTGAACCTCCTCTAAGTATTTTTTTTCTTATGGATATACATGCTCGTATGTTAAACACAAGTGTTCAAGCTAATCCATGATTAGATCACCACGGTGACAGATGATCCAAAGTGGCACCACAGAGATACTCTTGATTAACTAATAATAGCCATCAAATAAATTTTAAAAAAAATGTTGTTGAGACTTATTGAAGGGGATTCTAAATTATTAAGAGTAACATTGAATTCGAGTTGATTTGATGGAAAATTTAGCTCATGAAACAGTGTGGTCCTCAAAATTAAATTAGGAAAGAAAGCATTATTATATTGTTAAGAGATAAGGAATCTGAATCGTGCAAGACACTTGATAAGATTAAGTCAAATTAAGTCAAATTTGAGACTGTAATCGAGCAATCAATTACAAAATTCAACCTCAATTTTGAAATCAAATTGCCCTTGCTAATATTTATAAATTTGAGAGAAAGGACTACGCATCAGTCTAAACCATCTAAGTAGGATTACCAACATTAGATTGTAAGCAAAAACTATATCACCCCATAAAAGGCCCAAAAGAATGGATTTAGGCCAAGAAATTCAACTAATTTTTTAATTGTGTAGAAAGTCTTTACTCAAACCATCCATTTAATGGGTTGAGTTCAAGTAGAATTGATAAGGCATAGTGTAATTAGTCAGGTTGAATTAAATTGGCAGGTTGAATGGTAAAATTATACTCCAGAACTATCATTTAGCAATCGGGTTAGATACATCAACCAATGCCCTAACTACCTTTTTTCTAATTTTACTTGTTTTTTTAAGTCAAACTGGTTGGAATGATATTTTAAACTTAAATACCTAAGAATTATTCTTTAAATATATGTAATACTAAGGTGTCAACATGACTAAATCATGAGATTGTTGGCGCCCTAAACTACCATTTGGAGTCAAGGCTAAGTTGGAGTATGAAGATAATAATGAAATATTCAAAGAATGAGAGCATTTGGGTTGGGTGGGTGCTTTAGATCGTTTTCATTTTACCATTGATCAAAGGCCTACCACTCCAAGGCCAAGTTAGAGTAAGAAGATAATATCGAAATATTCAAAGAATGAGCGCGTTTGGGTGGGTGCTTTAGATCGTGTTCATTTTACCATTGATCAAAGGCATACCATAGTAGGCCCCATAAAAGAAATATGATCTTCTTGCCCACAGAGCTGATAGTGACTGATGAGTCCCCATCCAATAAGTGAATTCCTGAAAGTGACCAAGGAAGTATCACTCTCAATCAGCCACTTCACCTAAGCAAGCACTCATATAATAATCTAAATTCGTGACCGATGCACGCATGAGGAAAATGGGTGCCATTTTGGAATCATTTTACAGAGGTGAGAAGTATTCAATTCCCACTCCCATGCGTAATTTCCAGCAATTAGAGGCCAAAATCACGCCACGTGTCCTCATGTCCTTCCGGGAACACTCGCCCATGGAATATTTTGTAGCTTTGTAGTCACTTTGGGCCCCAGTGGCCACGCTTGACTCAGTACTGATTTCAGGTCTGGTTCACCCACTTCCGTTTGTAATTCTCGTGTCTCTGTATTCATTGAGAAGTGAACCCATTCCATGTCCTCATGTGATCTTCCCTCTTGGCCACTCTAATCAATAGCTCTTATTTTTAGTACAATTATAAATTAGAGCGCTATAGTAATATATTTATTTATTTAAGATAATAATAATACTTAACTTTGATTTTTTTTTTTCTTTCTGTTTTGGTACTAACCAAGGGAGCAGGCCTCCTTTCGACAACAGCTTAGCATAAGGAGCGTGTTCATCGCTATAAGAAAGAAGCCAAGATTCAAACCTTTAAAAAGTAGGACGAGAAATGGGGAGCCAACCAATTGTGCTACCCCACCTTTTCCCTCAACTTAGAATTTAATCTCAAGAGTAGGTCTCTAATAGAAATTGATTTAAGTGAAATTTAGGGCATTGCTTTTTTTTTATGACCTAGGATATTCCTCGCCACCCCAACCTATGGCCCTTTGGCCTTTGGCCCAGGAGTTACTTGATTCTAACGAACATGGACTAATCCCTAGAGAACACATACATGGCCTCATATATAATACCCGAATAACACAAAGAGTGAAAGTTGAACTCAATAAAAAGAGAGAGCTTTATGTAAATAATCTAAATCAAATAAAAGTAGGCTTCATGCTGATCAGAACAAGTTGATATTGTGAGAAGTTTCATGTAGTCATGAGCATTGTTCATTTCTAATTGTTTCGAATTATTGTATTATGATTTTAAATTTTTACATATATTGATTTTCCTCTCAATCTCATTGAGATTTTATAACCTTCAAAGCCGTTCCATTTGGATGGGATCATGTCAGCCAAATCCACGCCACAAACCAAGAAAATCACTACCAAACCGTCCCCAACAAGATCGGGGCAGGACAGGTCCTTGTTTAGACGCAAACCATTGCCATTGCTTAGCTAGATAACTCAAGATTCAGGATTTATGTAAAATATGAGATTAAAGCTAATAGATGAAATTAATCCAACGGTAGCACAACTCCATTGTAATGAATCTTGGCATAATGCTAAAACAGAAGAAGGATATGATTTTGTGCCATTCGAGCTACACAATGTTATTTTTGCATTCATGTCATGAAAGATTAGCGCTAGATAATACCAGCTTGTCCTCCTAAAGTGTTGGCAATTCAGTGTTGGAATTTCTAAATAGTTGGCCACATCAAGATGCTATCCAAATGTTGGGCAGAAGAAAAGGCCAATGCGTTAGTGGGGCCCATGATTTGGACGACTAGTGTTGAATATGGTGACATGCAATGTCTTGAGTAAAGATGGACAAAGCTTCTTAGGCAAGTGGGATTCGTGATTCATAACTTCATGAACCGGCCAAATGCTAAAGGGAAAATTCCATGTACTTGGGGTCCTTTAAGTTTATTATTATTATTTGAATGACATAGGTATTCCTAAGGTATTGTATCCAACAAGACTAATCCCTAAGATGTATATCCGCTAAACCCACAAAATTACATTCGAGGTGAATATGAGGTGTTTCAAACACAAGGCTCAGAAAATAAAGCCGAATGCCACTCCACCAACACCCATGCCATTGAAGTTTAAATCATATAAATCCCTTTTCATTTCTAGGCCATTGTTTCTAAAGCTTTTATCTTTTAAAATTCAAAACTGGACCACAAGGTTAGATGTTTACATGACCCCTCAATCATTGGACTTGTAAGGGTCATGGGCCAATGGACAATGCGACCCACCAATATAACGTCGTCGGCTTACAACCATAACTTACATATTGGAGTTCATAATTTAGTGGATTGATATATTTAGACATGCCAAAGCGAAACCCAAATTTTTCATATTGGAGTTTATCGCAATTTTTGTTTTCCACTTACCCAATCCAACGATGAATATTGAGGCCAATAGTTAGTCATATTAGCGCCTACTAATTTATGGGTAGGGTTGCAAAAGGGACACTTCCGATTCATGTCCATAATGGACCCGAGACCATTAATCAGAAGTTAGACCCGGACTAGACCCGAGTCCGGGACCCAAACCCAGACCCGAAACCGGAATTCGTTTGAAATCAAATTCTAAATTCCGGAACCATAACAGTTAAGGAACATATGGACTCGAACCAAAACTGGTTCCATGTATGGGGCATGTTCGGAGCCCAGCCCGGGCTTTTATGGAGAACAATATGGAGAAAAACTATTTTTAGAAAAAAAAATTTTTTAACTTGGGTAATATGTTGGGTCTCAGGTCCACAGGTAGGTCCCAGGTCCATGATTTGAAATCAAGGTAGAACCAAACCCAGACCAGTTTAGGTCATGAGTCCAAAATTAAGACCCAGACACATTTATTTATCAGAATCAAATAAAGACACAGACTCAGTTATTAACGGGTCGAAACCTTTGGACAAGAGAGTACCCACTTGTAACCCTATTTATGAGTGATTGCTTTCGTAGGATCGGTTGGATTCATGAACGGGGGGACCCCCAAAGTGCAAAATTTTTCCGATAGTATCAAGACTCTAGGGCCCAACTTTGCAAGATCCATAGTGCATGGGTTTTTTTTTTTTTTTTTGGTTGTTGTGGTGGTGGTGGTGGTGGTGGTGGTGGTGGTGGTGGTGGTGGGTGGTTGACCGTTGAATCATTTTTCATGCTTAAAAAATTACTATAAAAATGCAGTTGTTTATCTTTCTATCTTTTGTCTTTACAGCTCTGCTGCTTTTAATCAGCAAAACATATCTCTTGACGAGTCTTACAGGATTATGGACCAACAAACAACAAACGATTTGGCGCTTTTATACAAATTCAAACCTATTTCGATTTGAGGTCGCTCACAGTTACAACAAGCACAAGTGGATCTGAGTTACACCATCCATCAAAAGAAGAGACCAAGAAAAAAAAAACGCAGTTACAGGTTTTGAAGGACAGTATAAAGTAGGAAGTGGTCCTTCCAAGAATATAACAAAAAACTTCTTTCTCTTCTTTATTGTGAATGATCTGAAAATCGTATTCATCAGCATAATGCAGGCCCCACTACATAATATGAATTTCATAAATGTGCGAGCTATAGTTTCAACCAAAGGGCACTACATAATATGTATTTCATAAATGTGCAAGCTATAGTTTCAACCAAAGGGCTAATTTTAGACCAGAGTTTTCAGGAAAAACTGCATCAAGAACACAACACATTGCTAAAATAGGGAAAATTGAGCAAAGATTCAGGCAAACTACCCAAGAAACATTGGAATTGACAGAGAAAGTGAAGGGTTTTAAAATGAGATGCTTCATCCTTAACAGAAGGACGAAGAATGTGGATTTTCATCCAAGTGGTATGCCCTACACTCAACCATCGGATCCCCAAACAACCTGTAACAAATGCCAACCTAGCTAGCATTTACCTTCTTTGCATTCCTATCCATCAAATGCAATCAAACATCCATTGACAATTCAAAACAAATCTAAACTAATGACCAATAAATGGGATTGGGTTTAATCCAAATCAACCAATCTGATGAGTGGGTTCAACCCAGAAGCTGCACTAGCAACAGCAGTAGCAACAAGTCTGTTATGCATGGAATTCCTAAAAAAAGAGTACATGGACCATAAGTGTAGATGCTTTGAGATCCACTATGTACAAGGTGATATAAACCTGATGCTTGATCCTATCAATTGTCAATGATCCATAAGCCCATGACCCGTCTGCCAGGCCCATCTGTACACTAGTCAACTGATGCAGAACCCAAGAGATGATAAATGAAGTGCAAATAGAGATCAAATACCCAAGTAACATGCACACCAATTAATGTAAAGTAAGCACAAGCACAATATCATAGTTAAAATTCAGCAAGGGTTACTTGTTGTAATCTATCATATAAATCAGTCCCGCAAGCAATTTTCCCAAGGTGGGGAGATAGATCTTTAGGAGTTAAAACTTCCAACCACTCTATGGATTCAAGTTCAATCAATTTTCAGATCTCAAAATCAAAATTCAAATCTGAATGGACTGTAATAATAGGGTGTTTTTCCAATATGAAGAGATCTTGGGTCCAAATCTAGGGTTCAGAACTATCCGGCTTGGGTGAAATTCAGATCTAGTAGCTGTTTGGGCTGTATCTTAATGAATTTCAGATCGGATTGTAGATTTTGTAATAGCCAAACATCATATCTAGGGCTATTGTGAAGGTTTTCCTTCGTTTGGCCAATGTTGGGTTAGATCCAAAAAGAGAACAAGGGTTTTCTTAGGGCTGAATGCAGAGATCTAAGTAAAGGAGATTGAGATTTTAACCAAAAGAAAGAAAAAGATGGAGATTACCTTTTGTGAAGATTGATTTCTTAGTCTCACACCAAACTCCTCAACTAGGGAGAGGAAATTTGAAAAACTTGTATAGAGAATTCCAAAGAAGCTTTCAAGGAGAAGGATTTTCTTTATTCATCAATAATGGTCTCCATGATGGAGTTACAACTTAAAAGAGAAGAAAAACTCAACCCTAACATTGGGTGGTTGAGATTAAAAGGAAGTTACATGAGATGAAACCAAAAAAAAAAAAAAAAAAAAACATAAAGAAATAAATTTAAAGAAGAAAGCAATAAAGTGGCCGAATGTGGGAGGGAGGACTTGCGCATGGGATTTCGTGCGCAAGTCATCCCTTTTGCATGACTGTTTTGTGCATTGTTTAAGTTGTGGGCCCTCCTTTTACACACTGAAATAAAACTTCATACTATGGGACCCTTATTTTATTAAATAACTATACTAAAGCAACTAGGGCCCCTTATTTAAACTTAAAATACTTCCAAGTTCCAACCCAGCAATAAGTCTTCCCCCTTGGCACATCCCAGTATGGGGCCTTTTGCTTGAATGCCTAGGGAAATCTTCAACGGTGCATTGTCCTCCAAACCTCGATCCAACAGTGGATCTTGTCAACCGTGATGGATTAGCCCCATGAAAGGGTAATCCATCCATAACGAGACCATGTGATTTAATCTTTTCTTGTTCCTTGACTTGATGCCTCCATCATCAACTTGTATAGTAATACATGCTAAAATAAGAGATGTGGTTGATTGAAATTAGATGATGATTTTACTTGATGTAGCCCAAAATGGGAAACCCTCATCTATATAAAGCAATGGTCAATCCTCAAGGGAGGCAACCAATTCCATTCAGTCTTTTGAATCTTGTTTCTGTCCATGTCATGAAACTGTCATGGTATCAGAGTCCCTAAAGCTTCAATTCATGGAAACTTGTGGATTGCCCCTTTTAATTTTTATTAATTGAATACTGATTTGTGATATCTACTTCTCTTTTGAGAAGAGATCTTGAAGATTAATAGACTGTATCTTGTTTTCATTTGTTATCGATATCACAGTGGTCCGTCTGTGTGATGAAATCTTGATTCAATACTTCTGTGCAAGAGTTGTAAACTTCTTCTGTTCATGAATCTTTGGCCGTTCAAGATTATCGTCAAGTTCAAGTCAGTGCTGTGCATCATCCTTGCCAAGGATCCACCTGACTGGGCCACCTTCAATCATCACAGCTGCATCAAATAATCACATCATCTTAGTCGACCATATCTCATGGGGATTTAGAGCATTTGGCCATATTTTTTGGCTCATCACAGGTAGGCCATCTGATCATCTTTTTAGTTTCTTGGTTTGACACAATAGTTTTCATCAGATGGGCACTGTGTCTTGGATTTACATCCGAATGAGGTGAAACTTGATTCCTCTCAGAGAGAAAGAGGATCTGCAGAACGTGGGCTGATCGGATTTTTTATTTGATCATCATCTGGACCCCACATCACAGATCAGTGGTGGATTTGTGGGTTGCTTGTGCCTGTTTTTTTTAACTCTGCTGCGGTTTGGTCCTGTTGCTGGAAACTGCCCTGTTTTACTGTTCTGTGCTGCTGCTGCCTTGTTGCTGTTAATAATTGTCCATCTGGTGTGCTGTTATTGCTGTTCTTGCCCACCTGTAGTGCTGAAAACACTTCCTTTCTTGTTTCCCATTTGGATTCATAAGGCAAATCTGGGGAAGATTTTTATCATGGAAAAATCTGAAATTCCAATCATTAGATTTAATGGGAAAAATTATCCTTCTTGGGCTTTCCAATTTGAACTTTATTTGAAAGGAAAAGAACTCCTATAACTGGATCTACCCCTAAACCAACGGAAGATGAGAAAAAGAATTTTGCTTGGACAACCAAGGATGCCAAAATAAAATCCTCAATCCTTGGAATAGTGGAACCACACCTCATCTTAACTCTGAAGCCCTACTAAACAGCAAAAACCTGTGACCTTATTTGAAAAAAGTATAATATGATATCAAAATAACTCTGCACGGCAATAGCAGTTGGAATTTGAGATTGCCCAATATACACAAGGATCCTCTTCCATTCAGGGATAATACTACTCTGGATTTCTGACTTTATTGACAGAATATGATGAGATTAAATATGACAGTGTCTCTCCCGCAGCCCTTCCTAAATTACAGAAACTTCAAGAACTCAGCCATAGGGACAAATTTTTTATGAAACTATGCCCCAAATTTGAGAATTTTAGATCTGATCTCAAAAGTAGAGTTCCCTCCCCATCTTTAGATGAGTGTCTAAATGAGCTATTACAGGAAGAATAACGCCAAGCTACTCAGGTAATTTTGACAAACCACACTACAACTGGACCTCTAGAGGTGGCATACGCAGAAAGAAGTAATTCTTAGGTACCTCTTCATCCTCCTGCTGATAATGGAAAAAATACCAGACAAGACATGAACAGTTGCAAGAGTTTTGGCCACTATGCGTCTCAATGTAAGCAGACATTTTGTAACTACTGTAAACCACAAGGGCATATCATCAGTAAGTGTAGAAAAAGGCCTCAAAATTGCAATCCTTGTGCTTATCATGCTGCCATTGAATCTGCTTCATCTAACGCTATCCCTGCTACTCCATCTTTTGTGTCTTCTAATCCTCCAACATCAAGCACCAGTCTTCTATTACCCCCAACATGATTCAACAGATGACTCTGAACAACTTTTCCGCACTGGGTACTTCAGGCATCTCTAACTCTTCTAAATCACTTTGGAATCTTGACTTAGGAGCATCTAATCATATGAATTTTTCACCTGAATTTCTCTCAAATGCTCGTAAGTACACTAGTAATTTACATGTTCAAACAGCTGATGGTGATAGGCTTCCAATTATTGTTGTTGGTGATGTTCCTCATTCTTTTCCTCTAAAATATGTCTTTCTATCTCCTTTATCTATAAATCTTATTTCAGTTGGTCAGCTTGTTGATAATATCTGCCATGTCTCATTCACTCCATTTGGTTGTGCTATGCAGGATCAAGTCTCCGGGAAGGTGATCGCGAAGGGCCCTAAGTGTGCACGTCTTGCAAATATTCACTATTCAAAATAAACTTGAGTTTGTATTTCTTCATGTTTCTTCTTAGAATAATTGGAAATTGTGGCATAATAGATTAGCCCATCCAAATTTCAAAACTTTGTTATCCTTGTTTAGAACTGGATTGGTGAATAAAAATATTATTTTTTCTCATGATGTGTTGGATTGTTCTACGTGTAAGCTTGGAGAAAAGTAAGGCTCTTCCTTTTTCATTGCATGACGCTGTCGCTTCATAGTGTTTTGATATTATCCATAGTGATATTTGGGCCATTACTCCAATAATTTCCCATACACACTTTAAGAATTTTGTCACCTTTATTGATGACCACAATCGATTCACATGAGTATATTTTTTACGATCCAAATCCAAAGCGTTTGATGTGTTTACAAAATATTTGGCCAATGTCCAAAATCAATTCTCAACTACCATCAAAATCTTACGGACCGATTCAGGAGGAGCATATGGCTCACATCGGTTTCAAATTTTTTTTACAAGAACAAGAGATTATTTCTCAACAATCCTGTCCTTATACTCCTAGCAAAATGGTATTGCTGAACGGAAGAACAGACATCTGCTTGACACTGTTCGTGCACTCCTCCTTGAATCATCTATTCTAGCCCATTTCTGGCCCTAGGCTTCATCAACAGCCATTCACCTCATCAACTGTCTGCCTTCTCCAAAATTGAATAATGAGACTTCATACTTCCAGTTATATGGGAATCCGCCATATACACACATCTCCATACTTTTGGTCATGTGTGCTATGTTCATCTTCCTCCCAATGAACGCACAAAGTTAACTGCTAAATCAGCTCAATGTGCATTTCTTGGTTATGCTTTCAATCAAAAGGGATTTCTTTGTAATGATCCTATTGTCAAATGTATTCGCGTCTCTAAAGATGTGGTTTGTTTTTTTTTTATCATTTTTTTTTCAACATTATCATGACTACCCACCATCTTACTCTAGCTTACCTGATTTCTCCTCTGAATCTTCACCCGTTGATATGTTTAAACTAGATTTTGCTTATATGCGACGACGTAAAAATAATGTTCCTACATTACAGTGGCCGCATGAATCTCCTCCTGCACCTAATCTAGATCCTCATCCGCAAACTCAACTTCGGAGATCCACTTGGATCCGTCATCCTATGGATCATTGTGGGTTTACTCATACTACCTTGCTTGCTATCATCCATTTCTATTGCTCACTCTTATTTTCAAACATCTAAGAAGGAATGTTGGCGTTTAGCTATGCAAGCAGAATTAGATGCACTTTATAAGAATCACACGTGGGATGTGGTACCTTGAGCCCATCGAATGCAAATGGGTGTATTCCATTAAGTTGAAATCTAATGAATCCGTCGATCAATATAAAGCATGATTAGTGGCTCTATAAAATAAACAAGAGTATAGTATTGATTATGATGAAAAGCTCTGCACTAATGGCAAAGATGACGACAGTTCACACAGTTCTTGCAATCGTAGTAGCTCGGTCCCGGCCTCTCTACCAATTTGACATAAAGAATGCATTCTTACATGGTGATCTAAAGGAAGAGGTGTATATACGCCTTCCCCAAGGCTTTTCTGGGACCACACCTGGTGATGTCGTGCGTTCACACCAGTCTTTATCTAATCTTAAACAAGCTCCTCGAGCATGGTTTGAGAAATTCAAGGAATCCCTTCATCAGCTAAAGTTTCATAAGAGCTATTTTTTATCCTTCAATGTTTTCTTCATAACATAGAGGAGGCAATCCTTGTACTCCCTGTTTCTGTTGATGACATTATCATATCCAGGATAGACACTAGCACGATTCAGCATCTTCAATCATCTCTGCGTGACCCATTTCATATGAAAGACTTAAGACCTCTGATCTATTTTTTACATTTTGAAGTTCATCAATTAAAAAAAAAAAAAAAAGCTTGATCCTTAATCAGCGTAAACATGTTGTCGATCTCATCGAAATAGCTAGTATTCAGAACTCTACCCCAATGGATGCACCTTTAGAGGTGAATGTCAAACTCAGTCAGGGTATAGGTGATCATCTACCAGATCCTACATTATATTGTCGATTGGTTGGCAACTTGGTTTACTTAAATATTACTAGACCAAATATTTCCAATGCAATCAACCCGGTCCACCAGTTCATGACAGATCTTCGCCACCTTCACTTAGCTACTGTTTAGGGTATTATACGCTATATTCTTGGTACCTCCACTTGGAGATTCTTCTTTCCTGGGATTTCAATGTGCCTCACAGCTTAATCTGATGCTGATTAAGTAGGATGTCTGGATACTACGCGTTATACTTCAAGATGGTGCATGTATTTACGAGACTCCTTAATTTCATGGAAGTGTAAAAAAACAGGACAAAGTATCCAAATCTTCTACAGAGGCAGAGTATCGAGCAATGTCTACTACATGCTCCGAGGCTTACTTTCAAAAATTGGATTTCCTCAGACTTATCCAACACCTCCCAATGCTGATAATACGAGTGTGATTCCTATTACTGCTAATCCAGTTTTTCATGAACGTACTAAACACGTTGATGAAGTGGACTGTCATTTCGTTTGTGATAAATTTGTCCATAACATAATCAGCCTTCCTCATATCTCTTCAAGTCTACAAATTGCAGACATATTCACAAAAGGAATGCCACGACTATGCCATCAATTCCTAGTGAGCAAATTGATGCTTCTCGATTCTCCAACATCAATTTGAGGTGGGGTGTCAATGATCCATAAGCCCATGACCTGTCTGCCAAGCCCATTTGTATACCAATCAACTTGTACAGTAATATATGCTAAAATAGGAGATGCGATTGATGATAATTAGATGATAATTTTACTTGATTGTAGCCCAAAATGGGCAACCCTTATCTATATAAAGCAATGGTCGATCCTCAAGGGAGTTTCCATTCAGTATTTTGCATCTTTTGTTTATGTCCATATCATGAAACTATCATCAATCATACTCCACTTCAAATAGGAAGAAAAGGTTGTGTTGCTGCAAGTAAATCTTATCTTTGCAACACCCCCAAATGTCATTACTAGACGACTAAAACCACTGTCCAAAATGCAAATATGAGGAATGCTAAGAAGATGAGATGTCAAAGAAATTATTGCTCATTTCTCTCTTTCCTCTTGCAGGCACTTGATCCGTTGGTCAGGATAATTTACTAGAACAAAGTTTAGGCCACAAGAAAAATAAGGTTGGGACTGGGACTGTACCCTGTGCAGAAAGACATACTGTACAGACAAGTTGGTCATTCCTTTCCACATTTTCTCTTAAAAAAAGAACCATATCCAGGCAACTTCCGTAGCGTGGTGAAGACATGAATAAAAAGGAAAAAACGAACTAAATATAGTCAAAAGCACACATGATCTGAGCACTGATCAAAGAAAAATGAATATTAAGATAGTCATTTAATGATTTTATCAATGTCAATCACCTGCTTTCTTTAACATAGTCATTTAATGATTTTATCAATGTCAATCACCTGCTTTCTTTAACGTAGTCATTTAATGATTTTATCAATGTCAATCACCCGCTTACTTTAACATAGTCATTTAATGATTTTATCAATGTCAATCACCTGCTTACTTTAACATAGTCATTTAATGATTTTATCAATGGCAATCACCTGCTTGCTTTAGCACTGGCATAAAAGCAGCAAAAGCAGAGTCAAGACCTATATATCAAATCAATTGCTCACTATTTACTTAAAAAAATAAAAAAAAAATCCCTAATCCTTTAAATGGAAGACTCACAAGATTGAGCTGTAGCTTTCTATTGGATCCGATTCTTCAAGCATAGATGCTGCTTGGAAACAGTCAGATGCATCTGTGATTCGCCCATCATCCTTGTAGACCATGCCCAGGTAGTACCAAGCTAAACGATTGGTGGGTTCCAGCCTCAATGCATCTGAGAGGAAGCTTCTTGCTAGAGGCAATGATTTTGGACCCATCCTCCACAACAAAACACCGATAGAGACCTTGGAACCCACATGATCCAAGTCCAACGAGAGAGCATTCCAGTAGGCAGCCAATGCTTCTTGGATTTTTCCACGTGCTTCATGAATAACACCTGGCAGAGCCACATTAATTTCGTCAGGGAGTAATACCACCTGGAACTAAGGGACTGTTAGTTTACATGTGTCAAGGAGAAACGTTCATTCTAAACAAAGCCTCCATGAAGACCACTAGGATTTATTTTATAATCTATGTCAATGAATTCAATCATCACTGCAGTGGTAAACAGAATTGAAATGGAACAAAAAACCCAACACAACGAGATTAAAATGTACAAAGAAAAAACAAGTAGATTGATTATACCTCAATTTCATATTTTGAAAGCATTAAGAAATCAATCAATAACATGAGAGAATCATGGTTTTCTTCCATCACAATACTAAAAACTGTGCTGTGCTGGTAAGACAACAGAAAGAATTGTCTCTGACTAATTTCAATACCTTGACAAAGGGAAAATCAAGAAATTTGTCATTAAGGCAAATAAAAACACAGTACAGGAACATAATTTCCTGCAATGCGTAACCAATAAAAAGCTAACCAAGTTGAACAAAATCACTGCTGCTCATTTACAATCAATTAGAAGTTTCAAGAAAACACCTATACCTAACAATAGAAAACTAGGAAACAAGAACTTTCCTAGTTCTTCCAAAGGACATTTTTACACTTTTTTCCAATCTTTCAATCGCACAGACTGGGGCTATTCCTAGAAGGTTGCAAAATTCAAAGATGACAGTACAAGGTAATTTGGTCATTTATGAAGATTGGACGACTTTCTTTATATGCAAATCTCAGCAGAAAGGGGGTGAAAAAAATAAGAAGAAATAAAAAAAAATACAAATTGAACCATTACTCTAGTTTTCCTTCCAGTGTAAGTTCTGAAATTGGTTTACATAAATATAAATTTTTAGTCCTTGCCTTCAGTGTGAAAAGTGGCAGCTGAATACTGCTTAAGCACTGTGGCCTTCTCCAAGCATATTTCAGCATCTCTCCAGCGTGAAAGGTTGGAGTATACAGTTGCAAGACCTTGCCAAACTTCAAATTCACTGACATTGTTGTGTGTACCCTAGGAGAGCAATAAAAATAAGGAAGTAAGATTTTTTTGTCAGCACATCAGCAATACCCAACAAAAAAATTATGCAGGTCTTCTTTCCTTTCCATTTTTATCAAGTGAGATCAAAATATCATTGAAAATGAAAAAAAAAATTGCAGAAATAAAGGCCTTGAAGTCTAGTGATGTTACACATCCTGTAATTTAAGACAGCAATGCTCGAGACTCATAAGTTATAGTACTCTGAGGGTCTGTGGTTAAATAAAGAACCTACGAAGTGCTCCATCTCTTTGAATTTGAAGTGCTCAATCATCTAACTATATCAAGAAAATATGGATAAAAAGAATCACAAACATCATAATGGTACATGGTATAAACACCAACCAAAGTTTTAGAACCTCAAATAAAAACATATCTTTTAACATTATATCTTTAGCCAGTCTATCAGTGTAGACAATACTAAATTCTCTATGAACTTTCATCTCCTATCTCTATAAACCACCAACCAAAGGTTTAGAACCACCGAATCCGGGAGATGTTTGGCGCATCACCAATCTATGTTGGACCCATCAGATCTTACTCCAGAACTGGATCACTAAATGATGGTCATACTCATAACAGATTAAGAATTTGGTACTTCCACAAACTATAATTATGCAGAGGCCCTGGGTCACCATTCCTCAGATTTACCTCGACTCATTGTGCAGATTCTTGAAAATAATCATTTCAAATGAAAATGAATTTTTAGTCCAATAATGGTCAATGGAAAATGCCTACGTATTATGTAAAGCCAGTGCTGCACATGCCATACTGCCAAATAATGTTCTTTCAGGAACCAATAATTTGGTTTTGTTTCAGGAAAATGGTTCAGACCATACTTCATATCATATTTAGACACCGTATCTTCTACATAATTCATAGCTAATTTAAAATGGAAAGTGGTTCACCTGATTCATACGTCTGAAAGATCCAAATGATTTTCTTTCAGCTTGAACCAAAGCAAGGAGGAATCGATATGTTTCAACTGCACCCATTGGCAAAGACTGAGAAATCTTCAACTTTGCTTTCATTCTGAGCAAGGGCCCTTGATCCCACTTTGCAGTCTCATCTAAGGCAGCAGCAGTGACAACTTCAGCCTCCAGATATCGTTGCTGAGCAGACAAAACCAAAGCAAGCAATCTCCACCCTTTCAACAGTGACCCACCTGTTGCATCAATGAACTGTTTTGCACAGCGCAATGCAGCATTTGAATTTCGGTTTTCTGCATATGCAAAACCCAACTCAAATATCGGATCTGGATTGTGGCGTTCAAAAGGAATTGCTTCATTTAAAGACTTTAAAGCTTCAGATTGCAGAACAGACCTTTCAAAGTCTGAGGAAACACCTTTGGCTTGTTTTGCCAAACAAACACCCAACAAACGAAGACCCACACCCTTCAAGTGTTCATCTTCACCTTGGGCATTTGCAATAGCTTTCCGTGCATATAAGACTCCCTCAGAAGCAAGACCGCAATCCTCACTACAGATCTTGGCAGCTAACAACAATGCTAGAGGATCATTCGGCCTTTCATTTGTGTTCAGGGTCTTCCTCAATAAATCCAAGGCAGTTTTATTCTGACCTGCTCCACCATAGCAGAGAGCCAAATAGTTCCATCGGTCGCAACGATTAAAAATGCCAGGCAAAACCTCTTCAAACTGTCTTGCCAATACAGACATCTGTCCACATGAAGATATTGCAAACGTAAAATGCTCTATTATTTCAGGATCCCATTCAGTCTTTCCAATGTAAGACTTCCTCAATAATATCATCAAAAGTAAAATTGCCTCTTCCAAGTTATTTTTTGGAACAAATGAACTGTCGTCAACTTGAGAAGCTAGGCTAGGTGCACTAGCCTCTACTCCTCCATACAACAAAAAAACAGCAAATGCTTTTTGAATCCTTGCACAAGATATACTATCAAGGTTCCATTCACCAAGAAGAGCGTGCCTGTAAGCCAATATAGCCTCTTGATAGCACCCTGCTTGCATCCAAAGCTCCGGAAGAAGCTCTACAGCCTTACTAACTGTTTCTTGCAACTTATTGTCAACCAACACATTTGGTATGCCCTGAGGAAATATTTTCCCTACAGCATCAATAACACTTTTACATTCCCTCGCAGCTTCTGTGACACCAAAGCAGAAGTAGAGGATATACACAATAGTAAGGAATACTGAAAGAATGTGGAGGCAAAATACAAAAGGAAAACTTAAGCATGCATAGAAACCTTAAATTGACTGTCAGAATCATCTATACCAGTTCTCCTTCCGAGCTTGGACAGACATATAGACTTCAGATATATGGCCTCAAGTACAAGGCAAGCCGCATGCTGGGAAAGCGAGTGCAATGATTCAGAGCGTGCTCGGTTCTTCCTAGATGGCTTCTCAGAAAACTGAGGTTGAAAACCCTGCACAGCAGCCTGAAGGTCAATGCCATCAAATACTTGGAGTGCAGCATGTATGTTTCCACTTTGATACTCCAGCCTTCCAAGAAGAGCTCTAGCTTCCTGCAATATTTTACACAAGTATCACATCTAACTTCTTTCCTTGAATACTTCATACGAGCAACCATCAGTCTACCATAATAGAGCTAGTTCCAACAGTAAGATGCATATAAAATTATAAACACCATAAATATGAATGACGAACAGTCAAAACCCCGATCTAGTGTATCCATAAACAATGCTTCGGGTTGGTCTTGCATTACAAAGCCATTATTTTTTTCTTGGTCATCAAATTGATGATCAAATCAGCAATGAAAAGATTGTAAGATTATACAATCCCAGAAAAAAGGGGGGAAAGGAAGTATAATAATAATAATATTAATAATAATAATAATATTATTATTATTATTATTATTATTATTATTATTATTATTATTATTATTAGCATGGAATACTGAGTCGACTCAGATGAGTTGACTTGGTTCCAGTCAATAATGGTACAAGTCGGCATCTGCAATGATAAAATGGCCCTGAGTTAGGTCCAGTCATGCGCAGCAGTGGGAGAGAAGTTCCGAGGCTTGACAATCCTCCTGAGCATCAAAATTGCTAGGCCCTGTAACTTTGAATCCTGGCATTGATGAGCCCCACTTGATCCATGATTTATCCAAGATCAGAGATCTCTATCGTAATTAGATAGTTCCTAATTAATAGATTTATTTCTTATTTTATGTTGGAGTAATATTTAGTAATTATTTAATAGGATTTAGTACTGGCTTAATTTATTTTAGTAAGCTTTAGAGATAATCTTTTCTAGTTTAGAAAAAGTCACTCCTATATAAGGAGGAGTCTTTCGTTGCAATGTACATGCTTATTTTCGATCAATTAAAGTTTTTTCATTTTTTTGGATTTATCTTTGAAATGATGTTTCCCTAGTGTGAAGGTGCCCCAGGAGCTCGAATTTGAACAATCCTCCTCCGGAAGATTGTTCTCCGCTCCATCAGAGATCGAGGGGCCGAGATCCCGCCACTGGGGAGACGTCTGTCCTTCCCAGATTTCATCTTTCCACCCATCTCATTTCGTCATTCTCTCGACCATCACCAAAGACCCCATCACCAGCAGCCCCAATCGAAAGCTTCCTACACTCCCTGTCGCTACCGAAACCCTTCCACCAACCCAAAATTCTAAACCCATCTTCCTTTCATATGAACTCTCCGTCCAACGTCCTCAACCCACGAGACTCCCATCTCCATCAAAACATTCCCACTCCACTGCCAACTACAACCACATCCGCCACCAACCAAATCGCCCAAATCCGACAACCCTTGCTTTCACCTAGCCCTAAGACCCCTGGACCACCCTCTGTTTCTTCCAGTCCCCCGAACACGCGCTCACCATCACTTCCTGAAAGCCAAACCCAAACGAACACATCCAAACCCCGATCGCCATCCTCTACTCCTGCAACCAATTCCGCCCATCATCCGGCAACCTCCAAAACCCTATAACCATCCTCTGTCGACCCCAACCTCCGTCCCACACTATCACCGAACCCCTAAATCCACTTCGCTGAAACAGTCAGCCCCAACCAAACCTCCCCATTGAGAGCCACCCTACCGACACCATCCCAAATACCCATCCCGACTTCCACACCCCTTCCAAACCCTAATCCTGAAACACCTTTCCATCTCCAATCCACCAACACCAACCCTACACCCATTCCGCCCTACCAAACCCACGAACCATCCCAGCCGAAGCCCCTGACACCTTCCAACGCCCCGAAAACCCTTTGCTGCTATCCCAGAAGAGGAAAAAAAAAGAAGAAGAAGAAGAGAAGAAGCAGTAGATGAGTAGAAGAAGAGAGGAGCTCTGATTCGGAAAGCACCTTGCACCACCGTCGGCCGGGCCTCAAGTCGTCGCCAACTCCAGCAGGTCGCTGCCACCTCCAGGCCTAGTTATTATCCCTGTCGCACCGCCATCTCTGAAGCGCCAGTACCAGCATAGCCTCCTCCTCTCCCTTGCAGCAGCAGAGCCTTCCTTCCTTCGTTGAAGTCGAACAGCAAGTTAGGAAGACTTCTTTCTTAATTCCTCCATGTACATAGCTCGAGGTAGTCCCAAACAAAGAGACCCACGGTGCAAATGCTCAATCTCTTCAGTGAGTGAACTCGGATGTGGTGCTGTTTAGGTAGGCCAGTCCAATGGTCCCATGGGTCGACCCGTGTTTGGGCCGGTTCACCTATTTTAGTTCATATAGGATTTCATTTATTTATACTTTTTAGTTATTTTAATAATGTGTTTTAATTTTGACTACCAAATGGATGGTCCAAATTAGTCCTGAAATTATGTCTTTTATCTATTTAAAAACTATAAAATGTCTTTGGCAAATAATTAGTTACTGATGATTAATGATTAATAAAAAACTGTGAGATCTTTTCTAAATTTTTTTAAATTCTTCTCGAGATTCCTAATACCTCCTGAATTAGAGCCGGATAAGAATCTTATTTTTTTTTCTATTTCCATCTTTTATTTGCCCACCCCATGAATTCATTTTGTTGCACATTAATTGGTGTCAGGCCAAAGATTGACCCAATTTAGATCTGATTGTTCACATCCGATGATTGCAGCAGAGCCATCATCTTCACCAATCTACATCTCCCTTTTTTCACCGACGTCACCATCAAGCCGCCACCGACACCTTCATAGATATCCGAAAAACCCAACTTCTAGATTTTCGAACCAATCCATCAGTACCGGGTCAAACAAAACCCCATAACTAGCCCAAAGCCCAGATCTACCACATCTGAAACTCGAAACCCCGGATCTGCCACATCAAAAAAACGGTAGACCTGAAACCCCAAGCCCGCTCCCTACTCCTCTCCAAAACCATTAGCGAACCATCCCTAACCTGAATCGCACCCTCCAAGCCCATCCCAGCCATCCAGAAGACCCCCACCCGCTTTCTGCACATCCCCAGCCCCCTTCGGCCCCATCTTCATCACTATTGTCACCCCTCCCAAAAAAAAAAAAAAAGAAAGAAAGAAAAGAAGCAGAAAGGTGCGTATTTGCACTGAAGACGCCACAACGAAGCATCTCATCATCTTCATAACGATCAGCAAACACGGACAGCACCAGTGCCATCATCGCCGAGCGTCGTCTTCATCCATCACCACCTCCACGCCACCCCAGAACAACCCCTCATTCGCCAGAGACAGCACCCTCACGGCCCTGCCTCCACCAATGTCGAAATCTTTCTTCACCGTCGCTAAATAACACCAGAGCATCTTCTCCAGAGAGAGTGGGCGTGATTGTCTTCGTCGTGAATTTTTCTTCTTTCTTCCGCGCGAAGACCAAGGCCGAAATGAGTCTCATGTGGCTTTTGTGGCAAGTGCCAGATCAGCTTCGTGGGCCTTGGTTTAGATTCAGCCCAACTTTGGTACAACGGTAAACAAAAAAATTTAAAAAAAAAAAAAAAGTGGGCCCATACCTTAGTTGGGCCAGGTCTATACAGGTTCAATTTTGTTTAATTTTTTTGAAACCCAACTTCTTTTAGGTTCAAGTTAAGTACAGTTCAAGTTTGGGTCAGGCAAACCGAACCCAAGTCAGTCCAGCCAAGCCGGCAATCTCTCCACAATTAGCATTGACATTACCAGTCTAGTCAAAGAGCTTATTTGACCAAATCGGACTGGAAAAACTTGTTTTTGCAATATTAAGACCATCTGGAATCCGATTTCAGGTCTGTTTGATCCTATGCGCTTGTGGTGACAAAATTTATACCATTTTGTAGGAATTGGAGCAAATCTCACCAATCAAGGGCCCATCAATTCAATTTAAAATACCATCTTCAAATTGCAAGATCTCCACCCTCCAGGCTCCGATTTCAGATCTGTTTAATCCTGTGTGTTTGTTTTAAGAAACTAAGGGATGTGAAACAATGGAGGTAGAGATAACCATGAGAAACACTTTCTACTTATGTTCTTACATATGTTTTTAGTAAAGATAAAAATTAATGCAGGTTATGCGGGTTAAGCAGGTCAACCCTAACCAGACTGATTTAATTGTGGGTCATAAATTCCTAACCCATAACCGACACGTCTATTATGCAAGTCGGGTTATGCAGGTTATATTTGAGTCAAGTCAGGTCAATTTCACAAGTTGGGTTGCATTTTACCAGCTCTAAATTGGAAACAAAAGAAAAGTTATTTTTGCACCGTGCTATGCTTAAAGTGACATATTTACTTAAGTATGGACAATGGCAAGTTGATAATAAAGCCTACTTTAATCAATTTCTAAATGTGAGATACAGTAGGCTATCCGACCTTGACTACAATTATGAGTTTTTGAGACTAGAAGATTTATGTGGACTACACGAGAGTTCAGAACATTTTGTCACTATCTTTGTTGGAGGTTTGAAACCAAGCATTTGAAAAAATATGAAAACTTGCACAACCGTACTTGAAGTATTTCGGGAAGCAATTCGTGTCGAGCATTTGATAAAACGCTATCGCCTCCAAAAAAGCTAAATTCCAAGAAGAAAAATCTCCAGAAACCACTGAAGCTCATGTTGTTGAACCCATTGTGGAAAATGTTAAGACTCAAATTGAGGAACACAAGCAAAAAAGAAATGATTCCATAATTAATTCAGATGAAGTAGCATGTGACACGCCTTCAGACATTTCTCCTTCATATGAATTGGAAGAAAATGGACCTGAGTCTCATCCTTTGAAAATTGTCGATTAACATATGCCAGCTATCAATGAAGACTTGGATAAAACTCACAATTAACCTACAAATCCAATGGAAATCAATGCAAAACCACAACAAAAAAAAAAAACCCTGTTTCCACTGAAAAAAAAAAACTAGCGCTAAACAGATTGAACTAGCCAGTACTAGACAGGTTGAAAACGCGAGTATTGAAAATGTTGAGCAACTCATTGATGTCCTTTACATTGATTTCATCTTTGAGGATAGATTATTAACAATAGAAGATTGTGATCTACTATTTTAAAGCCAACAATTGATGCATCTAATGGTCAAATCACGGATCAATGTTGAACTCAAACATCGAAAGAAGTAATGAATCCCTTTTACTTCTAAGTGGAAGATCACATCGATCTCAAGAAAATTAAAATCAGCCTTCACATCATGCCAAGAGATTGAAGATCAAGAAGCACATCAAAGATTTGTACGCTTGATATTTGACCATAAAGGACTTCTATAAAACTCGAAGTCGAGTTTTCTCCAAGAAAAGGAGAATTGATACAGGACAAACCCATGGTCCTCAGGGGTTAACCCGCCTTTGGGCCCAACCCACCTATCGTAATTCATTTAGGGTTTTATTTGTTTATGCTTTTAAATTATTTTTAAAATGTGTTATAATCTTGACCGTTGAAGTGTTTGGATGGTCTAGATTAGTCCTAAGGTTATGTCTTTTATCTATTTAAACATTGTAAAGCCTCTTTGGCGGAAAGTTAGTTATTAATGATTAATAGAAAGTTGTATGATCTTCCCCAAGTTTCTCTGAGTTCTCTTCGAAATTCTTAATGCCTCCTAAATTAGAGTTTGGTGAAAGCCCAATTTCTCCAACACCTCCAGATTAAAGTTTAGTGAAAGCCCAATTTTCCTTCGATCTCCATCTTCTACCTTGACCGCCCAACGAATCCATTCTGTTTCGCATTAGCTATTTCGACCCAACTCAAGTGGGCTTGACCACTATTAGACACTTGGGTCTACAGTTTGGATTCGACCCAAAACCCATCTTATCAACTCTCCTATTTGGTCCTCAACTATTTGAGCTTGCAAGAGGTCCGAACCAACCCAAGTCCATTTATCTCAAAAAAAAAAAAAAAAGTCACCACAACCCATTCAATTCAACCTATTCCATTTAGGCCATCGATCTTTGAGCGGTGATATTTGGGCATCTAATATCTAATCAACGAACCCAATGCTCTAATTGATTTCACTCATCAACATCCACACAACATGTCAGTTTATTTTCTGAAAGGGATTAAACTTGTTCTCCTTCCATCCAAATCATCATGAGAATTTTTGAGCACTCAATTGAAATTCAAAGATTTATGTATCAATACAAATATAGAGGTTGGTATTTTAAGAATGAATTCTACTTTGAACAATTTCTAAATTTGAAGTAAGAAGAATTAACAGTTGATGAATATATCTGCCAATTTCAAGAGTTGCAAGAGATATATGAACTAAAGACTAAAACACATATTTTAGGTTATGATATCAGAGGCTTCAGATCAAATATCTTGGAGAGTATGAATTGCTACCAAACCAGTCAAGAGACATATTTAGAAGCCTTTCGTATTGAACATATGCTTCGACAGTCTCACGTACAACAATATGCATCTCAACAAAAACAAAGAGCACATATTATAAAAAGACTTTTCGCCAGAAGAGATAATATCACGATTGTCATTCGTTACCTTCTCAACACAAATGAGAATGAAGAAAAAAATGGAAAGAGGCCAAGAAATTCCACGCGTAGATGAGAGTAAAAAACAAAGCAGTCAATTTGACTATTGACAATGGTAGTGTAATCAATTTTGTTGCACGAGAAGTTATTGACAAGCTTCATTTGCCAATTAAAAAACTTTCGAAGCCCTACCAAGCCACATGGTCTAATGGATATGTCACCCCTATGACTCATAGATACTTAGTATCATTCAAAGTTGGTAATTATGAAGACAAAATTTGGCATGATATGATCCATATGAATATTTCTCATATTATTTTTGGACGACCATAGATTTTTGACTGGAAAATGCGCCATGAAAAAGAGATGAACACTTATACCTCTCTATGGGAAAGAAAATGGATTAGACTCACTCCTTTACCATCAACAGCACAATCTTTATCTAAATCATTACATTCAACTAAAGAGCCACAGCAAGAGCAAAAAGAAGAACTAAAAGATCAGATTCCACAAAAACCACAAACAAAAGACCTCAAGAATGACAATAAAGAGCACATTTATGGCAATATTGATTTTGTGAGTACAAACAACATTGATCAAGGTAATGTCAACCATAAGTTGCAAGAAATTGAACAAGAATAAGCGCGAGCAAACGTTGATGACTTTAATTGAGTTAGCAAGGTCAGTGAACATCCGAAAGATCTGATTGTAACTCCGCTTCCAACCAATACAATTAGGTATTTAGAAATCAAATCAATTTCTCCAACGGTTTCGAAAGAAGATCAACTTGTTGAAGTCCCCACATTTATTTCATCTTCGGGGACCACCGATGGATATTTGAGGATTGTAACGTGTTTGCATGGCTATACTCAAGGAATCTAATAGTGAGATTATACATCCAAGTTAAATGCAGACATCAAAAGATGCAATACCTCCAATCTACTTCTACATGGAGGAAATGTACCAATTAAGCTTCTACGGCGTATACAGACAATGAAGATCGAAAGATCTATCAGAAGTTTGTACAATTGATTTTCGACCCCAGGAAGACCTTTTCCCCAAACTTGCAGTTTAATTCTTCCAGCATTCCTTAAGTTGGCAAACTCGTCGGAGTCGAGTTTTTCCGAGCTGGAAAAAGCCGATGCATGCCAAATCCAAGATTCGGCCAGACATGAATAGGCCACTTTGATGGGCCCCACTTGATCCATGATCCGTCCAAGATCAAGGGTCCCTATCTTTAATTAGATAGTTCCTAATTAATAGGTTTATTTCTTATTTTATGTTGGTTTAATATTTAGTAATTGCTTAATATGATTTAATACTTGCTTAATTTATTTTAGAAAGACATGATTGTTTAGAGATAATCTTTCTAGTTTAGAAATAATCACTTCTATATAAGGAGGAGTCTTTCATTGTAATGAACATACTTATTTTCAATTAATTAAAGTTTTTTTTTTTTTGAGATTTATCTCTATTATGGTGTTTCGGATTCAATCTACAAATTCAAATATCACGCTAAAGCTTGAAAATGATCGACATTTAAAATCCAAGATCAAGCACTCAAGCATACAAATCCATAATTAAGAAAAATCTTTGAAATTTTATTAACTAATTTAAAAGTCTAGAAAAATCTACATAACACATATTTATAACATCTGACTAAATTTGTAACTAGACTGAACCGATTTTAATAAAAATGTATTAACTTCTCTAAACCATGTCCAAATTCTTGGCATTGGGCTTCTTGACCATTTGATGCAGGCCCTAAGATTAGGGCTTACGAAGGGGTGCCGAAGCACGTGTCTGAGAATACTTTAAATCATCTAAAAGACTTCACACACAAGGATGCAGCTCCAAGATAAAATCTACAAATCTATTAATCAATTAAAGTCTGAGAATCTCTTCTCTACAATGCCATATATATAATAAAAACAAACTTAATGCCCAAGCAAATCCTAAGCAATTAATAGAAACTTCCCTAATAACAATGTAATTAGAAATCTACTAATAAAAATAATACAATCCTAATCTAATTTGAAGAATGACTGCTTGTGGGCTCTAGATTGCATCATCATTCAATGTGTGTATTAAATATCAGGGCACTCCAGGCATGGGGCCCACTTGATGGTCCATCCAAGTGGACTACATGCAAACACCCCCCACCCGAATTGCACCCGTCTCAAGGATTTGGGTTCCATCTGAATAGACTAGACCATTGGATCGATTACACGCCCATCTAAATAGATTGTATGCCATTAAACTTGTGGAGCCGAGATGGAGATGGTAAAAGTGAGGGATGTGGCTAATTTTTTATAGAGAGGAAGGGCCTAGGGAGATCTTTCTATCCTCCCTGTCCCAGTTTCAGGTGGGGCCCCATGTGGGCCCCATATATATAATGATTGAACCAAAGGAGTAGCTCGAAAATGGCATCTTCTATCCCTTGGGTGGGCCAAATCATCCAATGAGGAGAGACCATGATGATGAAGATAGGCTTATGCCAGCTTGAAACACAATGGTACTAAAGAATTGGTTGCCTAAGCCCTTTGCCCCTGCCATTTAGGTAAAATTTGGCCTATGGTTTGGTATTTTAATATTGTTGTCAATTTCCTAAGGGTTGAACTTGAAATAATTATCCTGTAATTTTGTGCGCTTTGATTGATAGGATAAGGCTTTGTTGATGACAATGGTGGTGATGGAGGTAATTTGGTATTCTCTACATTTTAAGTTATCCGTCCAATTAGCTACATTAAATTGATCATCATCACAATAGTGTTCAAAATAAAATATAATATAAAATAAAAAAGTCTTTACCCTTTATTTAAGATTATAAACAAAAAATTTGATTTAAAATATAATCAAATCATCATGTTTTAAGCTTCTTTCAGCATTTCTTATTTTTATTAATATGAAGTTTTTTTTTTTAATTTCATAACACCGACACAAGTGGCACCAACTCATCTAAGCCTCAACTGGAAAAAATCCCACAGCAGAACTTTTTCCCCTCGTATGATACACAATTTCTCAAGATTAGCAGAATGTTTCACAGTGCATGGGCACCATCCTCTCATATAGGGCGGCTTCACAGTTTTGGGTTTCACAGTTATACCCAAGATGCTGAGATCCCATCTTCTTGCAACTGGTATTCATCTGAATCAGCAACAGATTCTATTTCCAAACTACTATCATAAAATCAACTGACACCACCATGTCAGAAATTCTAACCAGCAGACCTTTAAGCAGTGAAATTTACTCTTCTTCATTAAATTTTAACTACTTTTGATCCAGAACTAAAAAAACATCAGAAGTTAGTTTGCAATGTGATTTCTAACCTGATGAATCCTTTTCAGTTTGCATTGAGATTACTTGTATCTGCCATCAAAAAATTCACAAATTTGCACGACTACCAACTACATGATTTGGCAAGTTTACCTCATAATTGAGCGACAATCCCTCGCGCAAGGAAGACTCAGCTTCATGAAGATCTCCTGCATTGATCTTCGCTTCTATTGTTGATCTTCTCATGCACATTCCATTCAGGCAGACCTCATTAGACGACATTTCATCCTCCTCACACTCATTCCTTTCTCTCATCGGCATTTCCAAACTCCAATCCCTTCAAGAAATCCAATCCAAACACCCGGCAACGCAGAAAATGCAATTCCTGCAACTCAATCGATCAAATACTGAAAAACACTCAATTTCAACAACAAAACTCGAAATCAAAGATATAAACACACACACACACACACACACACACAGATTAGAACCTGAATTTCTGCGAAATTCGTCCGGATTGCGATCATAGTAGAATGAAATCTGGTTCTCTTCTCCTCGTTTGCGTGATCTATCGATGGAATTTTTGGCGATTTCCGTTTCTAGGGTTTGATTGAGATGTGTCGGATATTGTAGCGATCAAAACCTCTGACATTTCTGGATCATAGATTCGATTCCTTCAAGCAATCCAATCGGAAATTTTCAGCGAAAACAGCAATTCCTTCTTTGGAAGAAGAACAAAATCGATCAGAAGACGAAGAAGAAGAGACGAAGCAGAGATTTGAAGAGAGAGAGAGAGAGATCTGACCTGGACTTGTAGGGTATTTGAACGGATTGCGATCGAAGAAAAACGCAATTTTTCGTGCGTGCATATAGACGATGTCGTTTGATGATCTGTAACGGATCTCGTAACGATCTGAGTCTCGAGTTTCTCGGCTCGGTATGGATCGGATAGGTGGACTCGTTTAACTCGCTCGGACTCAGATCCGTCTTTCGTTTTGGCAAAACTGAGTGTCTAAGGCCTGTTACTTCCCTATATATAGTTTCTAAAGGCCTGCCCCGGCCCAACTTACTTGCCATGAAAAAAATATAGGGATGCTGTCCCTACAATGGCCTCTAGACCTAAAATTCTTCGATGAGCTGTTGAAGTTTAAGTATTTCGCACAAAACAACTCCTACGATATTTTAGGGTTGTGTAATATCATACTACTATTGTACGAACAATTCTACAAAAAATATTTAAACCTCACCTATTTAGAGTAAAATGTCAAATTTAACAACAGTTGTATATATAATATCACAAAGTTGTACGTGGAAAAGAGTAAAGAAGTGTTGAAATAGGACTTGACTGTTGCATTTGGTTTACTAAAACATGTATAAAACTAAAATCTGTTGCGTAAATGTATTTACTAACAAGGTTCTTAGGAATAAAAAAGAGTGGGCTTGGGATGTCCAGTGGGAAAATAAATCTTAGGCTTTAACGTGCAGCATTACTCCCTACAGTAAAGGCTGGCCGCAATTCTTGTGCATGACTTTGGTGAAGATCTACCAAGAGGGCTAACCAGATCCATATGCGTGCCCACACACACATCTACACAGTAATATGTCCATATGGTATTAAGCAAGGCAGTGGTGAAACCAGAAAATTTTCTTCGGATGACCACAATCTAGTAAAAAAATATCCTTGATAAGGCCATGTGTTAAAAAAAAAAAAAAGAAAGCAAAAATTCCACAATAGAAGGTGATCTGGGGAAAAGTTCAGAGACTTGTATTTGGAGCCAAATTAGATTGCCATCATCACCAAACCTTTGCTCCAATTATATTGGGTCAGCTACATACATAATACTTATTATTATTATTATTATTATTATCAGTATCGTTCTCACCATTACATGGAATTATATGTGTTAGCTCATACATTAGGTGACGTACGCAAGATTCGAAAATAGATTCTAATGGATAAAAAAGATAGCCCCCAAAAAATTTGGATATCGTTCTTCATGGCCTAAACGTTGCTAAAGGTAGTTAAGGGCAGTTCAACCATATTCACAGGCCATGTTTGATGCGAACCAAACGACAAAACAACCCAAGAACAAAAGTTGAGAATATATATATTCTCTAATCATGGAGTATGGTTTTTAACTTTCCTACACATGTACATGTTAGATTTTTGTTAGTTGGACCAAATACTCTCTCTCTCTCTCTCTCTCTCTCTCTCTCTCTCTCTCTCTCTCTCTCTCTCTCTCTCTCTCTCATGATAGCAAATCTGTAATGATTAAAAAACTTGGTCACACATTAGTCTAAATTGTATTCTAGGACTACAACGTAACTACCATGGCTTTAATACATCATCATCAAACCCTCATTTATAATAGCTAATTCATGGGTTGGATAAAACTATAGATTCATTTAATTATATTTTCTAGTTGTGATAGAATGGGCTGTGATTTGTATCGCCAAAGAAGCTAAAGCAAAGATTTGAAGAAATCTGCAAAAATCAGAAAAACAGGGTGATGCCTGATTGATCAATTTGGAGGTAAAGGCAATACTCAATTGATTGGTTGATAGAGAAAAACCCACCGCCTATGCAATTTTATTTCCTATTTGTGTTAGGATTTGTAAGTTGTGTTTTACAAGGAGTATTATTATGAGGCATGAATTGTAAGTTATAAAATGAGTTCGGGATTTGTAAGTTGTGTTCTACAAGGCGTATTATTATAAGGCATGAATTGTAAGTTATAAAACGAGTTCCTCTCTAAACTCTAAAGTACCTCTTTCATTATTTTAAGTCCAAAAGATCTTACTGATAGATCTTTTTTTTTTTTTTCCTGGAGCTTTCATTGAAGAGTTTGTGTTAATACTTTATTCTAGAAATTCTAATATTCTGCATATCTCGTGGAAGATTGTTTGTGAAGTTAAGTAAGGTTTGGATTTGTTTGTAGAGATTCGTGACAATCCCTATCTATGCAAGAAGAACTAGTCTTTAGGTTGTGCGAAAACCGAATAAGAGTTGTGAGTATATGTTCTTATACTATGAGATTCATAATGTTTGATCATTTGTGTAGTTTGAACTCACAGTTTTTTTCAGTTTGGGTTTTCACGTAAAAATCATCTCTTGTGGTGGCTACTTGTTTAATTTATTTTATTTTTTGCTACATATTGTGCGTTTGTTTACAATCTAGAAAATCATATACTTAAGAGCACCTTCAAGACTTTCAACATTAATTCAGAAAAGCATAATGCAAAACGCTATCCTATTAGATATTGCTCAAATCTAGTCCAACTTATTAGGGACCCCTTAAGATCAGTGAGAGGAGGGCAGATGGAAAGGACTTCTTATGAAGAAGGGGTAGAGCCTAAAAATCAACCTCATCAGCCTTAATTTTACTGGGTGCCTTAACCATAGAGCTTTTTGAGATTCAATCCCAGGGCGAGTTAACCATAGAGCTTTTTGAGATTCAATCCCAGGGCGAGTGAAGGTTCAATAGGAGTAGAATTAAGCCTCCTGCCAGATCAAAGTATGACAATATTATCAAAGGGATTGTACGGATCAAAGTAGAATTAGACCTCCTGCCAGATCAAAGTATGACAATATTGTTAAGGGGATTGTATGGATCAAAGTAGAATTAGGCCTCCAGCCATATCATAGTATGACAATATTATCAAAGGGATTGTACTGATCAAAGACGGGCCCAAGTGAGCTCCATAGAGGTGGACTACACATGCAATCCGCTCATCATTTCGGTCCTCTCGTCATTTCCTTTACATCTATTATAGAGATCATAATGTAAATTTACAACATATTCATTACTATCTATTATGTTTTCAAAAGATCTTGAAAAGTGTTCTCAAGATATCTGTTGAAATATTATAACGAAACTCTAAAGATTCAACATTTTTTCAGTGAAGGTTTTGTGAGGAATCTGCACCGCATTTTAGTTCCATGTTTGATATACTTAATTTTTCTAATATCCCAACAGGCCAAGTGCCCAACCGACGCTCAATTTCCTGGGCCTTGTCCCATAGGAAGATTGTGACTGACCCATTGTAACAAGCAGCCCATCTGTGAATTGAGTTGGTGGGTATTTTTTCTAATATCCCAACATGCAAAACCGATGCCCAATTTCCTGGGCCTTGTCACATAGGAAGATTGTGACTCACCCATTGTAACAAGAAGCCCATCTGTGAATTGAGTTGGTGGGACATAGAAATTTATATTTTGAATTTTATAAACCCCATGAACTGGTTGTTACATGCGAGCTCTCAATTTTGCTAAAAAGCCTATTAATGTGGCTTCTACGTAATGTTACTTTAAGTTTCCAATTTGAGGCCTCCAATTTATCCCACATCAATTAGTGGGACTTAGATTTTTATCGCACTAGACAAATATTAGCCATATGACCAATATTAATATAAGTTGTTCGGTTTCAAAGACAAAAGAACAGCTACAACGTAATTTATTTATGAATATTAACATGACAACAAAATATGATTAAGCAATGTAATATAATCTTAACTCATTTTAGTTGGCTCGAAATGGACCAGGTTTGAGCCAACGGGCCTTGACATTGAAGCCCACAACTGGCCTCACATTAAAGGGGTTATTTCATAGGCCATCTCTTGCTGGTGGGCCTTCAACCAGAACCTACACAAAGTCCATACTGCCTTGACGGGGTTGCCCAACCGATTTCTAGCTTTGAATCGGTTATTCAATAGATTAATCATGTGGATGAATGATTTGATCACTAAATATTTGATTCTCCCTCAAGATGGATTCAATACGTAGGACTACAAAAAAGCTTAAATGGACAAGAGGGCTCAGAGGTTGTGGTTAATTTGTTACTATAATAAGTACACATATAAGATAACATTGGCCTTGGTGCAAAGTGAGATTGCTCCATTGTGTTCAAAATGCAAATATCAACCTCCCTGGTTGTGGAGGTTAGACTGCATACATCCGACCCTCCCCAAACCCTGATCGAAGGAGCCTCATGGATTGGGCTGATATTTATTTATATATATATATATATATATATAATGTCATTCTTCTTGAAATCTTCAGCATCTAAAAATATGCTCAATGATAAGGTATAAAGGTTTTTTGTATAATTGGCTAATTTATGGATTGGACAAAACCTTAGGTGCATTGATTTGTGTTTTACGATTTGTTTAAGATGGACAATGACGCATTGCTTGAAGAATTGATTGAAAAAAATTATTAGTTTGGTTGAGCACTCAAGCAAGCACGCGCTCGAGTGAGATGGTCTGAATTTACAAACTCAAGCTGAAGTTTATATACTCAAGCAGCCTAAAAGGAATTGCGTTGAATTCCAAATAACTGAGATTTTGCATCATGCACTCAAGTGGAGGCTCACACACGTTCAAGCAGGCAGCAAACAAAAACCTACTATTCTGATATGGAATTATTTCCTATTTATGCCAAAATTATCTGCTTTAGTTCTACTTGAACTCTAAACCTAGAGCACGAATAATAGGTTATTTAAAAGGATTCTCTCTTAACGCAAGAGTATAAATCTCATTACTTTGAGAAAAAACTTCATATTGGAGATCACATATACTTTTAGAGCTTCCACTGAGATTGGGTTGAAACTTCTACATCCCCTGTAAGATCATACTCTTTTAAAGAATATCCTGTGCCTTGTGAATTCAAGGTGATCGAATCTAGCGGAGAGAACAATGCACGGTGATGAAAATTCATGGTAAAAAGTCATGCAAGAAAATGGTTCTTAGGTCGAAAGAGAGTAGATAATGATTGTGAGCATCTCTTATAACTGTTCTTTATTAATGCTTGATTTTTACTGGTCTGAAGAGGACTTGTGGTTTTTTTCGGATTAGAGTTTTCCACATAAAAATTATGCGCCTCCTATCTCATGTGTGGTTAATTGATTTCTTTGCTAGTTCGTTTGCTTCTTCCACTGCATAATATTTGAACTCCAATCTAAAAATCTAGATTTTAAATGATCCTTTATAAGGTATTTATAAGAAACTAAGATCATAGCCATTTTCAATTCAATCTCTCTCTTTGAACTTGCATTAAAATCAAGGAAATACATCTATATTTCATTCTGTAAAAGTGAAGGATTACATAAAAAAAAACTAAAAAACTAACTTCCAGTATGCCGAAGTATTAGTTACTCTAATAGTAGTTCTTGAGCTTTCCCATCACAGGACCTTCAGAACTACCAGAAATGAACAAGGAAATGCCGCCACCAAAATTGACCCAAAGAAGAATGGCACAAAGAGCCCCACCATCCAATAATAGGTTCCAGTTTGTGCAAAGGACCTCCAATTTCCAAGGAAAATTTGTTAACCATTTAAATAAATGTGGAAAATTACTTGAAATCAGCTGAAACATCATGCATCCTTCACCGCTATTCTCTCTAAAACAAAGGATAAAAAACAAGGGAAGATGATTAAGCTGAAGCAGCCTTGGTAAGGCAAAAGTAACAAACATACGAACAGTCTGGCATTTACTTCATTATAATCATATAAAGACAGTTTGAAATAATGCGCACAGCACGAATCCCTAAATGGCATCGAGTATCAACCCTCCAAGAACTCACTGCATTCAAACTCATGAATAGGTCCAGTCGTAAAAAAAAAAATACACAATGCTAGCCTGTTTCTCACCATTCTACCTATAATCATCTTTAACTGCTTTAGCGCTTTTCTTGTTCATTATGAAAAATCGGCAAATATCAGATCGAGATTTACTTCTAGTTGATGCAGGTTACATCCAAGAGGGTTGATACCATTTAGTAAATTGTACTCGTCATGAGCCAGACTAATAACAAATGTTCATAATAACAGAATATCATCGTTAGAAAGGGGTCTCTGAAAAACGAAGGGTTGGAAATTCTACTCACTTATCAGTTCATATGTAACAATTGTTGGAAAAAGCGGCGCAACGGAAACTACCCGCGATCAACGGATCTACCACGATCTACGCAAGCAATCACACCATAAGCAATCACATACATGACACAGCAGTTTTACGTGGTTCGGCAACCATGCCTACGTCCACGGGAGGAGAGAATTCATCTACTATGATCCCATCTCAATCCCCTCTCAGGATCCAGGGTTACAATACATCAATATATATATAGTTCCCGCTTTCTTGGCCACCAAGAAAACCCATACACAATGACTAAAATACCCCTAACCCTGAGCCTCGGTTCTGGCTAAACCAGACGACCGATCCGGCTAAACCGGAATACAAGACATAACCCAACAATCTCCACCTTGGCTTGGATTCCGCAAATCCTCAGAGCCACCTTGAGATACCCGGGAATGTCTTCGTCCTCCCGTACCTCGCTGAAAGGTACGCCTCCGCACACGCTACAACCTAGCGTGGCCACAGTTGCCTCCTTTGACCTCAACACCACCGTCTTGAACCTCCGAAGCGCTCTCCATTTGTTGCCACATGCATGCATCCATGCAACACAATGAACCTAACTTCCGTCCGTCAAGACAAAACTGAAGACCTTCCTGAATCCGGATCTCACTGGTACCTTGTGAATCCTTCCTTCTGTCTCCATTCCGGTGTTCTTTCCGTCAAATCTGCAACTGTCCTGTTCTAGCTTGTTCTGGTGGGTTGGGCACAGTACATGCGGGTTAGGTATGACCCGATGCTTAAACCGGCTTACTCCGACCTGAACAAAACTACCTTTTCCCGAGAAAATCATCTCCGTTCAGGGCTTCCTGGATTTCCGCTAGATGATATCATTGAAGATCCATCAATCCATCTTCCAATGATCCGTCGCATCTAACTCCACCTGAACCACAGATTTCCTCCCCTGTTATTTGATGTCTCCTTCACTGCTCCACCTGAAAAAGCATACCCTATCAACCTGTAGAGATTTCTGACCATCTCACCCTCCATGATGACCAATGTTCCCTTTTCCACCTTCGTAACTCCACCCGCTACAGTGCACTTGCAGCCTTTGAAGTATAAGGCACACAAAGAAATCCAATTCTTCGTAATCCCGGAACATATATCACAACCATTAGGGTTTGAATAACATCACTATACATCTGGATTTCTACCGTTCTTATCTCAAATGCTCATCAGTTGCATTATCCCCCCATAAGAACAAATCCATCAACCATGATAGTTATTTGCATCAAACCAATCTCTACTCAATCACATGATAGGAAGAATCAGAATCGCAATACCATGAATCAACAACCGGATCCATACCTGTAGCGACCAAAACTGATTCCTTGTCAACCGAATCCGAGCTTTCTTGCACACTACCTCCTTCTGATTTTGCTTTTTCCTTCCACTTTGGCATGTCACTCCTACCCGATCCCTTCGACGCGGATCTAAGCTTTCCATCAAAGTTCTGGAGCAATCTACCATTGACGACATCAAGTAACACTTTTCAATCAATGCTGTGTCATGGAGTCTAATACTCTATCCTGCCAATCCTTAAAGTCGTTTCTCCATCAAACACTTCAATCTGGCCCGTGATGCTTAAATCCATTGCTATCATCGTGAATCTGTCAGTTTCTTCAGTCCCCCAATTTTCTGCCCATCAAACTGCCAATATCTTTTATCAACCTCGTAGATCTCGTCACCGTGAGCACGCTGGAAGAAACGGATCTGAAATCCGACTCCGGATGGCTTCGATATCGCAGAATTAATTCTCTACACTCCATTTGGTCAAACATCCATGTTGACCGTTGACCAGCCCATCTTCTTCCACAAACGCGTAGATCTCCTCACAACGAGTCCGTAGGCGCAAACGGATCTCCGATCGGACATCGGACGATCAAGATATCACAGAAACAATTTCAGCCGTTGAATCTAGTCAAACCTGCCTGTTGACCGAGCTGACATCACTGCTGACGTCACGGCTGCTGGCAAACTGGGCTTCTGAAACGGATCCGGGTCGGGTTCACCTGACCCGGAACTGAACTGAACTGAACTGAATCTGTTCTGCTGGGCTTCTCTTCACGTACCGGGTTCGGGTCCGACCTGACCTGACCCGGAACCGAACCTGCTCTGAACTTCTGGGCTTCTAGTACACGGACCAGGTCGACCCGATCCGACCCGACCCGAACCTGCTGCTGGACTCTGATTGGTTGGGCTGGACCGGCTGCTGATGGACTGGTTCAGGTCAACCCGACCTGAACTGATTACCTGTCTGTTCTACTGGGCTACCTGTACGGGTTGGATCTGGCCCAACCCGAACCCGAACCCGAACCCGGAGCCTTCCTTGACGCTGCCTGGGCTGCACTTCTCCGCGGGTCAGGCAAACTGACCCGACCCGACCCATCGACCCAGTAAACTGGGTCGTCTTCAACGACCCAGGCGGGCGCTGCGTCTCCAACTCGGTTGCAGACGCTGCGCTACAGCGACCGCGGCGGTTGCGGCTCTGGCGTCCTGGTCCGGCGTCGGTGGCTTGGAACCGGCGGCGGCGACAGCTGCGACGGCAACGGCTGGCAGCGAGGACCGGCGGCCGACGACGACAGGTTAGTGATTTTTTTTTTTTTTTTTTTTTTTTTTTTGCTTCCGGTCTTCCTCGTCTGGAAAACCCCGGCAACCAATCCCTTTTCCGACGAATAAGTCCAGCCAACTGAGAACCCCCTATCTTCTTCTTCTTCACTGATCGTGCAAGAAGCCAAAAGCAAACGATTTCTCTGTTTGTGGAAACAGAGACAATCGCAATGTGTGGCCCGGCAGAAATCAACGTTGATCTCTCCTTCCGATGATCTTCCACGCACAATCAACCTCGATCCGTCAATCGCAAACCACGAGCGATCTCAACCTGGCTCTGATACCACTTGTTGGGAAAAGCGGCGCAACGGAAACTACCCGCGATCAACGGATCTACCACGATCTACGCAAGCAATCACACCATAAGCAATCACATACATGACACAGCAATTTTACGTGGTTCGGCAACTATGCCTACGTCCACGGGAGGAGAGAATTCATCTACTATGATCCCATCTCAATCCCCTCTCAGGATCCAGGGTTACAATACATCAATATATATATAGTTCCCGCTTTCTTGGCCACCAAGAAAACCCATATACAATGACTAAAATACCCCTAACCCTGAGCCTCGGTTCTGGCTAAACCAGACGACCGATCCGGCTAAACCGGAATACAAGACATAACCCAACAACAATCATTGAAGTTCCCACAGTGACATGTTCAGGAATTGCGGCCCAAATCCACGATAAAAGCCACTCCAACCATCTTCCTGGAGGAGTGTCTTTGTAGCCTTTATAATTGACGGCCTCCCAGCACCATAGTTGTCCATAACCTGTGATTTACGAGAAAATTCTAATTATTGTAAAATCAAAAAATAAAAACAGTAGAACACCGAATCCATCACATCAAGTAAAACCTAATTTAACCAACAAGACCGCAACATATCTCAATAGTGGAACCTAAAGCAGTCTTATCCGCTTTATAGAGGAGATTTTTTTTTTTTTTTTTGTGGTAACAATGCAATATATCAAGGAAAAAAATAAAGATACAAAAGGCCTTAAAAGAGGAAAGGGCACAACGAATAAGAGAAATATACCAAAGGGAACGCAAACAAAAGAAAGAAAAAACTAACACAGAAGAAAAAAGATAACAAACTACATGATAAGAGTTGCCAAATTATGAGACCCATCCACCCCTTCCTTAGTTAGGGAACTTGCAAAACTGTTGGCCTCCCTCCCTACATGATAAAAAGACACTTGCAATGAAGACGATAAAGCTCTAATCTCATTCAAATAAAACTAAAATCTTCAAGGAGGCACCACCAAGGATGTCACCCATAAAATAACATTGAAAGAAGGACATTCCACCACTAACCTTCATTGAAAAAATGAGGAGACAAACATTCGCATAGCAAGACTAAAACCTCTGCTTCATTAAACTTCATACATCCCACATGCCAGGAAAACATTTCCAATACAATTCCTTTACTATTACGAAGCACTTCACCGATACCTACTAGCCCAAGATTTCCCCTTACCGCTCCATCCACATTAGATTTTAACTAAGGTAGGAGCCTAAATTAGCCTTGTTTTGACCTTCTTAGTCCCACGAAGGAAGCCCCCAATTATACAACACATCCTTAATCCTTAGACTGTCGAATTCACTTTTGAAGGAGGCCCATTTGGCAATTCAAAACACCACCAACCAAGATATATCTTCCACAAACAACAATGATCTATTGAAAACTCTTATCATTCTTCTCCTTCCATACTAACCATAACATAGCGAAAGGGATAAGTCTCCAAAGAACCAAACCACACTCAAAGAAAGAAGAATATCTCCACGCTTCAATCATCCCCGCCAACGACTTTGGGCCACACCATAAAACACCACACCTCCGAAGAAAACTACGCCACAAGGAATGAAAGAACTTGCAATGGATAAATAGATGGTCAATTGACTTCCTCTCCTCCCACACAAGACACAGAAATTTGAAATAGCCTTTGAAGCCAACCCTCTTCTCCTAAGGTTGTCCGCCATTGAGATCTTTCGCAAGATTGCAAACCAAGCAAAGGCCTCCACTCTAGGAGGAGCGAAGCCTATCCACACATGCGAAGCTAAAACTCTAGTAGTAGTGGGGCCTCCAATTCCCCATAGAAAGACCTAGAAGAAAAGACACCAAAAGAGCATGGCTTCCAATTATGAGAGTCGACTAGATCCCTGCAAATAAAAACGTTAGAAAGAAGACTAATCATTGACTAATACTCCGACTCCTTGGATTCACGCAAGTGCCTTCTAAAAGACAGCCCAAGAACCAAATCCCCCTTCATCCACATAACATTCTTTAACCAAAACCCACTTATTTCCTACCAACCTAGACCTAGGAAAAGAAGAAGCCAATGTGCCACCCCCCACCCAATCATCAACCTAAAAATGAATCCGACTCCCCTCCCCCACTTTGAAGCCCACCCCTCCTAAACAATTCCCCCCTTGAGACCAAAGATAAATCCCACACCCTCAAAATATAACCCCATAGACCAAAGACAAGATGTCTAGGAACTATGGTAGGCTCCCAGCCCCACTTATCCTGTCGATATTTTGCCATAATGACTTCTCCATAATGAGTCCCTCTCCGCCTCAGATCTCCACCACCATTTAGCCAAAAGAGCCAAAATTTTAAAATCTATATTTCCCAACCCTAAACCACCTACTTCCTTTGGCCTGACAACTTCCTACATTTTACTGAGTGCAATTTTCTTTTGTCACCCACCCCACAAAACAACCAAAAACAAGAAATTCCTCCTTAAACAATCTAACTTTTCCTTACTGCCACTGGCATTCTCTATAGAGACATATAGTAGATCGGCAAATTAGAAAGAGAAGCTCTAGTTAAGGTAATTCTTCCGCCCAATGAGAGATAGTTCCTTTTCCACATATATAATTTTCTCTTGAAATTTTCCATCACTGGTTTCCACACATCTATGGATTTTGCCTTGCCCCCAGTAGGCAATCCCAAGTATAACAATGGCAACTTATTAGACCTACAATGAAATTTATCAGCCATAAATTGAATTTCTCCGATTGTTGACCCAACCCCCACTATCAAACTCTTGGAAAGATTTATCTTTAGCTCCAAAATTAATTCAAAGCACCTGAGAATCCTTTTTAAAGATACAACCTCCTCCCATCTTGTTGAATTAAAGAGAATAATATCATTAGCAAATTGAAGATGGGTAATAACTTCCTTCCCTCTAGCAACCTCAAACCCTCCAAAAGTCCACAATCTTTAGCCTTAGAGAGTAAAACACTAAGGGCTTCCACCACTATGGTAAATAAAAATGGAGATAGAGAAAACCCCTGGCCTAAGGCCCCTAGAAATTATAAACTATCCATGATCCAGTTATATGCATAAACATCTCAAGGCCAGGTTATAGCAACTAGATTGCTTTTACAGTAGGTCCCACCAGCCATAGACAATGTTCCCAAAAAAAATTGAGGCTACCATAGACCATGTTGAACAACAAACTCAAGCATATTCCCAAATTCCAGAGCCAATGCTTATCTCATCTGCAGACCAGTTTGATGTCACTAGACTAGTATCTAGATCCTTCTTGAGGTCAGGGAACAAGTGTCCCTCCAAGATTTTTTTTTTTATCGGAAACTGTAAATTATATTGAAGAGAAAGGACAGAACAACAAGGAACAATGAGTAACAACGAAAAAACACAAACAAGAGTGTATTCCAGTATAGACAAGTGTGTTCCTGTATGAGAGGTCTATACCAGACTTAGACTACACCTACATGAGAGAGGCATCTAAATTACATGAGCGGCCAACCCTTGTTTAGCAAGACAACCCGTGAAACTATCCGCGGACCTACATATATGCTGGAAAGATACCCAAGATTGAGATGCAATATCTCATTAAAATAGAACTGCATCTTCCATGGGCAATTAAACGAGTTCACCCAGGATATGACAATAGAAGAGTCACTCTACTATGAAATGTTGCCAGCAAAAGGCGTAGGAAATGCAAAGAGCCTCCAGAATACCAAGATTGCAGCTTCATTAGAATCTTGAATTCCATCATGCTTTGAGAGCAAATGCAAAACTAGAGGTTCAAAGTTTCTAGAACAGAAAGAACAAATGGAAAATGAGAACAAAGCAATTTCAAATTAAATTCACCTGGAACCGTGTCTTTATTGTGTCTAAGGAAGTGGTAATAACTGAAGAACAAGCCCCAGCCACAGTTCCTGACACAGCCTGAACAGTCACCATTTCCAAATGAGAAGGTCTTTTCTCTGCATCATTTCTATAGCCCAAGCTCCTAAGATAAATATGGCAGGTAGAAGGTTACCAAACAGACAGAACAGGATAAGAACATCAAATGGTTCTCAGAGTGAAGACATGAATACATCTGCGAAGATTTTGAATACTAAGCCACTTCAGTATACCTCCAAATGCCATGTTGAGCAGCACCGTATGTGCCCCACCAAAGTGCTGATGCAGGGGATTGTGTCACGGCTGTTAATCCAGAGCCTCTATAAAGACCATGAAACCCCTCAGTCCTGAATACTTTACAAACAGCATCAAATGGACCATTATATATGGCCATTCCGAGAAGACCTTGGACCATTATTCTCTGGCAAATCTGGAAAAAAAATATGTACAATAATGAAGAGCATGAAAATGAATTTTAGAAATGCTTCAAGAAATGACTTCAAGCAAATTGCTGCTTAGTAGTAGCATATAGAAATATAGAATAACCATTTAAAAAGGACAATTTCAACATGCCAATAATCATGAATATGAATGACATTTGCAAATCCAAGAAAATTTTCTTGAACAAGACATTATATAAATAACATCCAAACTGAAGATACAGTTTAGATTTAAAGAAACATATAAAAAAAAAGGGCGGCCCAGTACACGAGACCCCCACATAGCAGGGTCTGGGGAAGGCAAGATATACGCAGCCTTACCTTCATTTTGAAGAGACTGTTTCCACGACACTACCGGTAAGCCTTTACAATTGGGCCAAGCCGCCCTTCCCAACGGTAATCTAAATGGTCAGAAATCTTCATATGGAGATCGTAAAAATACAGCAACTCCGAAACAAAGATAAATATTAGTGGGCTTACCACATCCAAAGGTATGAAATACACACATGATGCTAGGTTTGAGACCATTCCTGCCACACCATTTGCTATAGCAATACGTGTTGCCTCAGGCATATCTGAACCTTCTACATATTTTAGTGTCATTTCTTTTGACACTTTTAATGAAGTCAAAGCCAACACTCTACCAGGCAATGCCCCAACTGCAGAAGTTCCAAATCCTCTGAAAATACCAAGAACTCCATCATATCTTAGAATATTCTTAAAAACTGTTAGGCCATTCATGCGAGCAAAAGAAGCTTCAGCCACTTGCATTCGAGTCTTCAGTAATCACAACTGCAGTTGGATGGCTGACTGTGCAGTAAAGAGGATAGCTCCAATAATGTGAAACCTCATCTTGTCCAAATCAAATTAGTTACAAGTTTCCAATGCTAAGCATGTCAAAATACTATCGACCTTACACTCCAAATTTGTCACTTTTTGTAATTGCTAAGGATATTACAAATTGATCCCCAAAAGACATTTGCATCAAGAGTAATACATTTCAATAACAGTGTTTCAGCCAAAAAGAAACTGCAGCTGGCGTTTACTTGCATCCTATTTCCATCCTCTAAAGAAATAGTTGAAATTTAAGAGATGTTCATCACATACCCACACTCAAGCTGACAGACACTATATAGCATTTTATTGAGATGTAAGATAAACCATTTTGAATAGAAACAATTAATCAGTTTCTAGGGAAGTGGGATTACCAAGTTCTATCTGCCTATCACAAAAACGGTATAATAATACTTGACCCTAGAAGACCAAGGATTGAACCAATAAAATTTCACACAAGAAGGCTGGATTCCTTTTCATTTATCATGGATTGCAAGAGATTCACCTGCATCTTTGTATGTCCATTTGTCTCCTGCCAATTCCTGATGAAAACTGTAGACAGTTTCGTCAAAGCCTTACTCAACATTGCCATCCCTTCATTAGCCATCAGATTAATCATCTAGCATTTGGGCTCTTGGATCATGTCATTGACTGATTGCACTTGTAATACTTGGCCTGATGAGGTGAGACACATGCATTAGTCGATGTGCATTCCCATCTGCGACACCAACTGAATCACAGTTTGTTGGTTGGTGGGTGGGTGGGTGGGTGGGGGGGCGCGGTTTGGCTTGTGGCTTGCTGAGATTTTCCAAAGCAAAACCCTTCCCAGAATTATATGATCATCCCAATTCATTGAACTGCCTTCTTGCTTGGTTACTCACACCATATCGTTCTAATTGTTATCCTACCCGAGTCACCAAATTGACTGTGCCATTGAGACTCCAAATGGGTTAGAGAAACCGAGCTTGGAAAGCTCAGCACAACCTATCCATGAACATTGGATTTGTTGTGACCCAGACTCCACTAAGTCATTACATGAGGATAACCAGTAAGACTCTTCTTCATACCCTCATCGTGCAACTTCCTTGATGATCATTTTGCTACTATTGAATATGTACCTTTACCTGATACATAGTTTTTCTAGAAAAAATTGCGCTTGCATCAAGTGCTTCATCCTTTGTTATGTACGTATTAGTGCCTTCCTTTGCCACATCCGCAAGAGTTGAACTTTCTTCTACCATGGTAACCTATGATGCACAGATATTTCAAAATGGGCAACATATCATGTCATATCGTATCCAATACTTCACTATTTATGTGTAAAATCCATGTCCTTGTTGCGTCCCTGCCATATCCACATCGTATTTGACCTTTGAGATTGTGTGCCACCATCTAAACTTTCTTTTCCCCAGCTTTCCCCATATAATTGAAGAATCTATTTGCTTGAAAATCAAATCGAGGAAGCCCTTAGGGCCTATTTCATAATTCACTTGTATAGTAAAGTGAAGGTCACTCCAAGAGAAAAGAAAAGAAGAGGGATCAAATAAAAAAAGTACAATATCAAAAAGCATCTCCTCTTCTTGCAAAAAATAATAAATAAAAAAAGCTAAAACAGATACCTTTTCATGCCACTAAATGACAAAAATCCCTCTTCTTTTGCTAAAAAAGATACTTCTCATGCCACTAAATGACAAAAAACCATAGCATGACTTTTTATCATTTAACACCTTTTGATTTGACCCCTCTTCTTTTATCCTTTCTTGATTAGACCCTCTCTTCACTTCATTTTCCTTGAAAACTGAATTAAAGTGAAAGTTCAAATTAAAAGACATGAAAATAAGAGTGGCCAAATAAAAAAGTGTCAGATTTCAAAATTCACCTTCTAGACTTTGTCATTTTATGGCATAAGAACATACTCTTTTGACTTTTTGGATAAAAGGAAGAGGGCTTTTTGTCATTTAGTGGAATGGGAGAATAGCTTTTTGGCTTTTTAAAAACAATGAAGAGGTGATTTTTGAAATTTAGTACTTTTTTATATGATCCCTCTTCTTTTCTTGTCTATTGTGATGACCATTCACTTTATTTCACTTTACAAGTGAATAGCTCAAATAGGCCCTCAATGACAAGTTGAACATTGAATAAAGGGAATCTGTCTCAAGTTGATGTTCAAACTCTAGGCCTTTGGTTCCTATTGCTCATACCATAGGAAAATGAGTTTGTCAATCTCTTCATCACTAGACTTTCCAAGGTTTGTTCGCAAGTATGGTTATCTATCCAATTTCGGCCATGTCGTTCATCATTGTTTGGGATCCATGTTTGGTGTGAAGCAACAATCAACCAAGTAATTGCAACATGCAAAGTTTGCATAGTCTATCCCATGGTTCAAAATAGAGGCCACTACGTAGCATAGCAAAGGGATTATTGGATGTAGAGGTTGAGGCCGCTACGCTATTCTAAAAATAGTGGCGCTACAATATAAAACCTAGTAGAGCCAAGAAGTTTTAATTTTAAACATTATTTTTTTCTATTTCTTTTCCTTAATAGCCTTTCCTAAAGTTCGCTACCCTTACATAGCTTCAAAGCACTAAAAAACACAAAATGGGCTGTTATACAAGATTGAAAAAAAATTTACCGCTTAAAAAATTCACACCACTAAATTGTTACATATCACCGCAACCACTACGTATTGCCCACTATATAGTGTTTTGGCCACTGGCTACTATGCCCAACATAACCACTATTTTGATCATTGGTCTGTCCTGTCCCTTGTTGGAATGCTTCAAACACTACCACCGCCGTGGTTTGATTCGTTAAAGGACCATCCATGTGATTAGTGTTGCTTGATGCATTGTTGGAAGCCATCAAATAAAAAATAGTAAAAAACGAGAAGATCATTGTCCTTTTCGTTCTTTAGTCCTTGCTCTAATACCAGATGGCAAAGTTCACAAAGTTCACACATACCAAATGGCAAAGTCCCACTAACAAATCAAAATGAAGAAGTTCATATATGAATTTTTTAATCCTTGCTCTAATAGCAAATGGTAAATTGGGAGCATAGAAACAAAAAGGAGAAGATCATTGTCTCTCCCAAAACACCAAAACCTAGAATTCCCAGTAGAAAGATAAAAAGTTAGGCCTTGTTTGGCAAATCTTATCTGTATGAAACAGATCTGTATGGAATAGATCTACAAAAAATAGTCTATTTGGTATGAGAAAAGCCTAGCTTGAAATAGATTTTTTTGAATCCGTTGGGTCGCAAGTTTCTCCCAAATTTTTTCATATCCATGACAAATCAAGGCAAGAAAATCTATTCCTAAGTTGTTGTCATCCTTCCAAATAGGATAAGCTGTTGTTGTCATCCTTCCAAATAGGATAAGCTGCTTGGATTGTGATTTGGGGCCCAACAGGAGTCCATCGCTATAGATCTAATGTTTTCCATTTTTCACAAAAATCATAAGATTCAGGATAGATCAATGGCTCAAATTTAACACCGTAGTCATATCTGAATCTCTTAAGATATCCACCAGTTCAAATCTTGCATCAGTGGCCCGCCATTAAAACAAGAATTACAAAAACAACCTAGGTAATATCTTGTATATCAATACATCAATGGGTAACATGTTTTTGAGGATTACTTCACATCCAGAAGGAATTAATGGACAAAATTTGAACTATTAGCCGCTTTTACCCATCTAAAGAGGTTCAAACATTTAGATCTTGATCTTAGGGCCCACATTATTCAGATATTCAAATCTAATGGATCAAATTTTTTAATAAATAATCAAAAATCTGTTAAAGATCAATGGCTAGAAATTGGTGTGTTGGCCATGTCTACGCTTCTTAACACATCCAATGGTTTGGATTGAGATTTACAATTCTGAAATAAACAAAAATATCGAAAAAAAATAGCCTAGGTTGAATAACATTAAAACGCAGACCAGTTTATACCAATTGCCATCAATGGTTAATAGGTTTTCATCACTATCTTGAGATCCGCAAGCATTCAAAAACTCAAATTTGATAAAGTAGCTATTCTTGGGCTTCTAAGGAGGATGAACGGTTCAGATCTTGATAAGGGGTCCCATAAAATGCTAGAATGTAGATGTAATGGTTAACTATTTTTCACATGTATCTCAAGATTTATGAAGAGTCAACGGCTGAAATTTGGCTTCATAGCCGTTATCATAATTCTAAAGACTTTCAATGGTTTCGATTATCATTTAAAGCCCTGAATTTGTAAAAAAAAATAGAAAAAATCGGACTGCCAAAAAACCCACTGTAGCAATGCAGCCTGTCTGCTTAAGACATTCAGGTCTATGCCAAAAGGTATCATTTCTAGGCTCATATGAAATAGACAGTTTATGTCTGATGTCTAGCTCAAACAGACATCAAGTGCACCATCCAAACAGTCTATTACCTCTAAAACTCTATTTCAAAATGCAGTAAGAGAAACAGAGGAAAAAATTAGGCTTGCCAAATGGCCCCTTAATCTCACAAAATTGGAAAGGAAAATATATGAATTATGTTGAACTTTTGTGTATAAGGTCTACTGTAAAAATAAAAGACTCCCAAATCAATTTGGTTATAACTAACTAAAATAATAAAAATAAGAGGATTTTACAGGAAAAAATCCCCTAGTTGGACACTGCACAAAATTGGTCCCAGATAAATTTAGTGCACAAAATGGGTCCCCTGTGGTCAATTTCATGAAGAAATTTTATTTTTTTGTAAAGTGGGTAGGAGCGACACTAGCGTCACTCCCCTTCTTCTTCCCCTTCTTTCTACCTCTTCTTCCTCCTCTTTCTCCATCCCCATCTCCACTCTCTTCCTCTTTGTATTCCTCTTCATTAAAACCACGTTCTCCTGCAATAGGCGGCAACGATGGTGAAATGGGATCGTAGAACCTTTCAATGAGGGAGACGACCATGCTCTTCCCAAAATTGCTGCTGCCCACTAACACAGACATCTTCTTAGCAGGCACGTTCAGTGAGAAATTGCTCAGGATCTGAGCTTCTGGCCTCGACGGGTACGAGAACTCAACATTCGTCAGCTCCAAGTGGCCCGCCACGAAGGGTAGTCCCACACCTGAATCGCAAATGCGACCTGTTATCGAAGGTGTGGAGGATCTTGGCTGCCCCTAACTCGGCCTTTACAAATGCGCCCATGCTTGGTGCAGATTGCCCCAATCCCAAAATGCCAAAATGTCGAAAATTAGAGGTAGAAAGAATTAAAAAATGAATTGAGAGGTGGGTTGGGGTTGTGCGTTATTAATATTATAGTTTGCCTAACATGACAGAGAACATGGTGGCGTTGGCAAGTCCTTCGTTGGTGTAATGGTGCTTGACAAGGTAGTCACCATAATAGAGCAGAAGGGCATAGCAGCAGAAGACAGTGAAATAGGTGTATCACCGACCTGTACCCTTTGAGAACCTTGTCTTGTATCTGATCCTCTGTGCCACTCGCACTGCCGACAAGTAGGGTTGGGGCGCTCGATTCTCCCACAAAGGAGAGAACCCTCCGGGTTTGCACCGGCGTCAATTTTAATGAAGAGGAATACAAAGAGGAAGAAAGAGGAGATGGAGATGGAAAGAGAGGAAGAAAGAAGGGTAAGAAGAAGAAGGAGAACTTCACCAAAAAAAAAAAAAAAACTCTGCATGAAATCGACCATAGGAGATCCATTTTGTGCCCTAAATTTATCTCGGACCAATTTCATGCAGTGTCCAACCATGGGTTTTTCCCGTAAAATCCACTAAAAACAATAAAGATTCCAAAATCAACTTGGTTATTGCTTACTAAAAATAGTAAAAACAAACATTTAGACTCCAAACTAAAATAGAACATGTAAATAAGGTTCTTCCGTGACTCATAACATATGGACGCCTCTTGGACTTAAAAAATGAAAACCCCAAAATATTTTATAAATAGTAAGTTTGACAAGAAAAATTAAGATATGACCAGTTAAACAATGCAATTTTGTGATGAAAAACCAAGAAATCACTCCAGTAGTTAGCAGTATTTATCTCCTCGCTGGAAGCTTTCCATCAATATTTAATAAATAAATCTTTGATAATCACAGCAAAAGTGCCCGGAGAAAGTTAAGGTATGAGGAGGCCCACCAATTTTTACATATATTTTTTTTCCTTTTATCTTGACCATGTCTAACATTTCATTTTACAATATCCTACCTCTCCATAGAAACTAACACAAACATGTCAAGTGACACTGACACCAGCTAAAAAAATATTCAGCTAAAAGTATAACATCCTCAGTTCATCTCGAAAGTAAAGTCTTCATAATCCTATTCTCATACAACCAAGCTTGAAACTCGCACATGGAAAGAACTAACATGTGAAGAATTAACTGTTGAGAATGTTGAGGAATGAATTGGGTTTATTTGAAATTCAAGGTTATTAGGTTTATCTATAAATTTAGGAGAAAGTTTCCTAGACTATGATTAAGTTATTTTGGGATAGAGTTGTGATGGGATAAGAGTTAGGTTTCCTAGTTTGGTTATGATTGAGTTTCCTAGTTTGAGTAGATATCTTTGGTCGCGCTCATATAGATAGCTATTGGCTATTATTAATGAAATAACCTTTACCAAGTCCATGCCTAATATACATTAAAACCAGTGATAACTAGACACTTCAAAATTAGCAACCTACCCCTCCTTTGGAATTCTACAGGTAATAGCCAAATGCACGATATTCCACAAAACTGACCCCTACTTGGGAAAGGACCCAAGCACAAACTTCCACTGGCGATTGAAAAAAAAAAGAGAAGAAATGAACACAAACCCACTTCATATCCAACCAAAGAAAAACCAAACCCATGTCATAAATCACAGAAAGAATCACAAATAATCAAACAAAAAGCAAAAATCAATCAAACCCACTTCAGATCTTCCTTCAATTAACAAACCCATATATCAAAAAAGAAGAAAAAAAAAATTCAAATCCAAAATCATTGTAGAAACATCAAGCTAAAACCCAAATAAGCTCAGAAAAGAAAGAACCTTTCCCAATTGATGTTGGTCTCGGAGAGAGCGCCGAAATGTGAAGTAGCAGCCTCTGCTTCCACAGCCATCGCCTTCCCGCCAGTTCCAGCTCCAACGTTCGTGTCCGAGAAAGGTAATTTCCGTTTTCCAGCTCTGCTAACACCAAGAAGAGGAAGAAGAAGAAGAAGAAAGTTCCAGTCTTTCGACACGGCAACAAACACAAATTTGAAAGCGGAGACCGTGAGAGCGACAACGTCTGAACTCTTTTATGGCGACGAAGCAGGGGTTCCCGTGCACGTCGGCTGCAGTTTTAGTAAAGTCGTCTCTCCATTTCTTTTGACCTTTGAAAGTGGGAGAAGCAGGGATAAATAACTTTTTTGATCAAAGTATTTAAAGGAATCTCCTATATATGCCATCAAATAATACTTTTCAATCATTACTTTTTCCTATCAATATCTTAAATCGTTTCTCCATCAAATATTTTAATCTGACCCGTGATGCTTAAACACATTGCTGTTACCATAAATCTGTTAGTTTTTCAGTCCCCCAATTTTATATCCATCAAACTCTTAATATCTTCTTCTTGGCTCATAGATCTCATTACCGTAAGCACGCTAGAAGAAACGGATTTGCAATTTGACTTTAGATGACTTCGATATCACAATAATAGTTTTCTGCACTATAATTGGTCAAACCTTGTTATTGATCAATGAACTACTCATCTTCTTCCACATATGCATAAATCTTCTCACAACGAGTCCATAGGTACAAATGGATTTCCAATCGAACACCGGACGATTAAGATATCACATAAAACAAATTCCAACCACAAATCTGGTCAAAACTGCTTTTGACCGAACTACCTGCCAACATATGCTGACATCAACACTGCACATGCTTCACTGGGTTGAGAACGGATCAGGTCAACTTGACCCTGAATCGACCTACTCTGGATTGGGCTTCTTTGCATAATGGGTCAAGTCCTACCTGACCTGACCTAGACCTGGCTGCCCTGGGCTGCTGCTCCATGGGTCAGGTCAGAACTAACCTGATTGGAGCCTGACAGCTTCAGGTCTTCTTCTTCCCTCTTCCTCCCTGTTTCCTACAAACAAGGAGACCAAACCCCCACTCCAATCTAATAGCGAGCAGGAGGAGGGGAGTTGGCCAGGGAAAATGGCAGGTGATCGCAGCAGTAGGCAATGGGCAGTGGTTCTACTGGCCTCGATAGTTCCACTGAGCACCAAAGGGGCAAGATGCCCTCCTTTTTCTTCTTGCAACAAATTCTGGTTGGCAGCAACCCTGCTGCAGCTTTCTCCTTCTATGAAACAAACTGGCAACAGCAATGTCTGCTTCTCCACAGGGAATATAACCTTTTGTTTCTTCTTTCCGATCAGCCCTGCAACACTGGCGACAGCAACCGTGGCCCACCTCATCATCAACAAACTAGCGAAGACTAGATCCGCTTGATCTTGGTCTTCTTTTCTGACTGTTGCAAACACAAAGATCAGATCAACTGATCTCCTTCTCCGATCTACTACTCCGATCCTAACCAGAAAAAAACTTAAGAATCACATAACCTTGCAACCCTTCTTTTCTCTGCACTTCTACTGCTTCGACCATGGCTACAACAAGAAGCAACCGTGCAACCCCCTTCCTTTTCTATCCATCATTCGCAACCCCAAGCAATCTCAACCTCACTCTGATGCCACTTGTTGAAAAAGGCGGTACAACAGAAATACTCACAATCTACAGATCAACCATAATGAACACATGCAATTATACCATCAAGCAATTACACACATGAACACAATATATTTACGTGATTCTATAACCTTCTCTATATCCACGGAAGATGTAACTCATCTAGTATGATCCCATCTCAATCCTCTAAGATATAGGGTTACAGTACATCACATTAATATATATAATTCCCACTTTCTTACCTAATAAGAAAACTCATACATAATTACTAAAATACCTCTAACCTTGAACCTCGGTTTTGATTAAACCAAACGACCAATCTAGCTAAATCGGAATGCAAAACAAAACCCAACATAGATGACCATAGTATAGTAAAAAAACATATCCTTGATGAAGCCATGTGTTCAAAGTAAAAAAAAGTACAAATTCCACAATCGAAGGTGATCTAGAGAAAATTTTTAGGGACTTGTAGTTGAAGCCAAATTAGATTGTCATTATCACCGAAATCTTATTTCAACTATATTGGATTAGCTACATAATATCAGTGATTATTATTATTATTATTATTATTATTATTATTATTATTATTATTATCATTATCGTTCTCACCATTACATGGAATTATATGTGTCAGCTGATCATACAATAAGTGAGGTACGCAAGGTTCGAAAATAGATTCTAATGGAGAAAAAAAAATAGCCCCCAAAAAATCTGGATATCGTTCTTCATGGCCAAAACGTTGCTAATGGTGGTTAGGGGCAGTTCAACCATATTCACAGGCCACGTTGTTTTATGTTAACCAAATGACAAAACAGCCAAAGAACCAAACTTGACAATGATATATATTCTCTTATCATGGGAGTATGGTTTTTAACTTTCGTACACAAGTACATGTTAGATTTTTGTTAGTTGGACCAAATCATGTTATATACTCTCTCTCTCTCACGGGTAGCAAGTCTTTAATGATTAAAGAACTTGGTCACACATTAGTCCAAACTTTATTCTAGGACTACGATAACACTACCATGACTTTAATACATTATCATCGAACTCTTAGTTATGTTAGCCAATGGATCGGTTGGACAAAACTCTAGGTCCATTAAATTATATTTTATATCTCTTATAAAATAAACTGTAATTCGTATCACCAAAGAAGCTGAAGTGAAAATTTGAAGAAATCTACGAAAATTAGAAAAATAGGGTGATGCCTGATCAATCGATTTGGAGGTAGAGGCAATATCTGATCGATTGGATGATTACTCGATCAATCAGCAGACGGGGAAAAACCCACCGACATGCACAGATTTATGTCCTATTTGTACTGGGATTTGTAGGTTATGTTTTACCATAATTATTATTATGAGACATGAATTGTGGGTTATAAAAAGCGTTCCTTTCTCAACTCTAAAGTGTTCCTTTCATTGTTTTAAGTCCAAAAGATTTTATTAAAGGATCTTTTATTCTCCAGAGCTTTCCTTGAAGAGTTTGTACTAAAGCTTTATTTTAGATATTCTATTCTTCTATATCTTTCGTGGAAGATTGTCTGAGGAGTCAAGCAAGGTTTGGATTTATTTATAGAGATCAGCAAGGGGTCATGACAATGTCTATCTATGTAAGAAGAACTAGTATTTAGGTTGTGTGAGAACCAGATAAGAGTTGTGAGTATATGTTCTTATACTGCGAGATTCATAATGTTTGATTGTTAGTCTAGTTTGGATTCTTGGTTTTTTCCAGTTTGGGTTTCCATGTAAACATTATATCTTTTTGCGGTGGGTGTTTGTTAGATTTATTTTATTTTCCGTTGCATATTATGCATTTGTTTGCAATCTAAAAAATCATATACTTTGGAGCACCTTCAAAACTTTCAATATTAATTCAGAAAAGCATAATGCAAAACGTTATCCTATTAGATATTGCTCAAACCTAGTCCAACTTATTAGGGACCCCTTAAGATAAATGAGAGGAGGGCAGATGAAAAGGTCTTCTTATGAAGAAGGGGGAGAGCCTAAAAATCAAGCCCATCAGCCTTAATTTTAATGGGTGCCTTAACCATATAGTTTTTTGAGATTTAAACCCAAGGTGAGTGAAGGTTCAATAGGAGTAGAATTAGGCCTCCTGCTAGAGCATAGTATGACAATATTACAAAAGGGATTGTACTGATCAAAGACGAGCCCAAGTGGGCTCCATAGAGGTGGACTACACATGCAATCCACTCGACATGTTGGTCCTCTTGTCATTTTCCTTAACATCTATTATAGAGATCATAATATAAATTTACAACATATTCATAAGTATCTATTATATTTTAAAAAGATCTTGAAAAGTGTTCTCAAGATATATTCACCTGTTGAAATATTATAAAAAAAACTCTAAAGATTCAACATTTTTTCAGTGAAGATTCTGTGAGTGTAAAATTGGACCTAAAGCCCAATCATGAGATGAAAATAGCATCGAAGGGGCTGGCTATATTAATAAAACCCAAAGTGCTGGACTACTACACTTGCAGTTCGCTTGTGGGAGAATATTTTCCTTCTTTTGTTATTCATGTTCTACTTCATCTCCTCTTTCAATGGCACGGTTAACTTCGGTGAGGAATCTGCACCGCATTGTAGTTCCATGTTTGATATACTTAATTTTTCTAATATCCCAACAGGCCAAGTGTCCAACCGACGCTCAATTTCCTGGGCCTTGTCCCATAGGAGATTGTGACTCACGCATTGTAACGAGCAGCCCATCTGTGAATTGAGTTGGGGGGCATTTTTCTAATATCTAAACATGCCCCAACCGATGCCCAATTTCCTGGGCCTCGTCACATAGGAATATTGTGACTCACCCATTGTAACAAGAGGGCCATCTGTGAATTGAGTTGGTGTTACATAGAAATTTATATTTTGAATTTTATAAGCCCCCATGAATTGGTTGTTACTTGGGAGCTTTCAATTTTGTTTAAAAGCCTATGAATGTGGCTTCTATGTAATGTTTACTTTCAGTTTTCAGTTTGAGGCCTCCAATTTATCCTACATCATTTAGTGGGACTTAGATTTATATCGCACTAGACAAAAATAAGCCACATGACCAATATTAATATGAGTTGTTTGGTTTCAAAGACAAAAGAACAACTACAATGTAATCTGTTTATGAATACTAACATGATACAAAATATGATTAAGCAATGTAATATAATATTAACTCATTCTAGTTGGCTCGAAATGGACCAGGATTGAGCCAAAGGACTTTGACAGTGAAGCCCACACCTGGCCTCAATTTAAAGGGCTTAGTGGGCCTTCAATCCAGAGCCTACACAAAGCCCATACTGCCTTGACAGGTTGGCCCTACCCATTTCTAGCTCTGAATCGGTTATGCAAAAGATTGATCATGTGGATGAATGATTTGATCACTAAATATTTGATTCTTCCCTCAAGATGGATTCAATACGTAGGAATTAAAAAAAAAACTTAATTGGTAAAAAGGGCTCAAAGGCTGTGGTTAATTTGTTACTTCAGTAAGTACACATATAAGATAAGGTTGGCCTTGGTGCAATAGTGAGATTGCTCCATTGCGACCTGGGCATCATGGGTTCAAAATGCAAAAACAGCCTCCCCACTTGCGGAGGTTAGGCTGCATGACCCTCCCCAGACCCCAATTGAAGGATCCCTCACCACACTTTCATATATGAAAAGTATTAATGTGCAAGAAGACAAAACCATCATCCTTATAATACCCTTTTTACTTTATTAGGTCTAAAAAGGGAATTGTCCCTTACATTGTGGTGAGGGATGGATACATAGTAGTCTTTCTCATATATATATATATATATATATAAAATGTCATTCTAAAATCTTCAGCATCTAAAAATATGCTCAATGAGATGGTGTAAGGATTTTTTGTATAATTGGCTAATTCATAGATTGAACAAAACTCTAGATCTATTGATTTGTATATTATAATTTATTTTAGATGGACCATGGTTCCCGTCGCCAGAAAAAACTGATCGGAAGAAATCAAAAGTTTGGCTAGGCGCTTGAACGAACACACACTCGAGCGGGATGGTCTGGATTTACAAACTCAAGCTGAAGTTTATACACTTAAGCAGGCTTGACATGAATTGCACTGAATTCCAAATAACCAAGAATTTGTATCACGCGCTTGAGCGGAGGCTTAGATGCGCTCGGGCAAACAGCAAACAAAAACACACTTTTCTGATATAAAATTGTTTTTTATTTGGACCAAAACTGTCTGGTTTACTTATACTTGAACTCAAAACTTAGAGCACAAATAGTGGGTTATTTAAAGGGATTCTCTCTTAACCCTAGAGTATAAATCTCATTATTCTAAATGAAAATTTCACATTAGAGATCACATATAATTATAAAGCTTCTATAGACATTAGGTTGAAGCTTTGCGTTAGAAAATATTACTTTTATATCCCCTGTAAAAGATCATCTTCTTTTAAAGAATATTGTGTGCTTGGTGAATTCAAGGTGATCGAATTTAGTGTGCTGTGACGAAAAATCGTAGCAAAAGTTATGCAAAAAGAACTACGGTCCTTAGGTTGAGTGAGACTAGATAATGATTGTGAGTATATCTAGTAACTATTCGTCATTAGTGCTTGATTTTTACTGGTCTGCGAACGACTCATAGTTTTTTACAGATTAGGATTTCTGATGTAAAAATCGTGTACCTCTCTTGTCCCTTGTGTGGTTAATTAATTTATTTGCTAGTTCGTTTATTTATTCTACTGCATAATATTTGAATTGCAATCTAGAAATTCAGATTTTAAACGATCCTTTATAAGGTATTTAACAAAAACTTAAGATCATAGCCATTTTTAATTCAATCTTTCTTTTTGAACTCGCATTAAAATCAAGGAAATACATCTATCTTTCATTCTGTAAAAGTGAAGCATTACATAAAAAAAACATAAAAACTAACTTCAAGTATGCCGAAGCAGTGGTTACTCTAATAGTAGCTCTTGAGCTTCCCCATCACAGGACCTTCAGAACTACCAGAAATGAATAAGGAAAAGCCGCCACCAAAATTTACCCAAAGATGAATGGCACAAAGAGCCCCACCATCCAATAGGTTCCACTTCGTCCAAAGGACCTCCAATTTCCAAGGAACATTTGCTAACCATTTAAATAAATGTGGAAAATTACTTGGAATCAGCTGAAACATCATGCATCCTTCACCGATAATCTCTCTAAAAAAAAGGAGAAAAAACAAAGGGAGATAATTAAGCTGAAGCAGCCTTGGCAAGTCTGAAGTAACAAACATACGAACAGTCTTGCATTTACTTCATTATAATCATAAAGACAGTTTGAAATAATGCGCACAGCACAATTCCCTAAATGGTATCGAGTATCAAGCCCGCAAGAACCCACTGCATTCCAACTCATGAATAGGTCCAGTGGGAAAAAGAAATATACAGTGCTAGCCTGTTTCTCTCCATTCTACCTATAATCATCTTTAACTGCTTTAGTGCTTTTCTTGTTTATTATGACATATCGGCAAACGTCAGATCGAGATTTACTTCTAGTTGATGCAGGTTACATCCAAGAGGGTTGATACCATTTAGTAAATTGTACTCGTAGTGCGCCAGACTAATAACAAATGTTCATAATAACAGAACATCTTCGTTAGAAAGGGGTCTCCGAAACAGAAGGGTTGGAAATACTACTCACTTATCAGTTCATATGTAACAATCATTGAAGTACCCCACAGTGACATGTTCAGGAATCGCGGCCCAAATCCACGATAAAAGCCTCCCCAACCATCTTCCTGGAGGAGTGTCTTTGTAGTCTTTATAATTGACGGCCTCCCAGCACCATAGTTATCCATAACCTGTGATTGAAGAGAAAATTCTAATTATTGTAAAATCTAAAAATAAAAACAGTAGATCACCAAATCCATCACATCAAGTAAAACATAATTTAACCAACAAGACCGTAGCATATCTCAATAGTGGAACCTAAAGCGGTCTTATGCGCTTTACAGAGGAGATTTTTTTTTTTAATTGGTGACAACACAAGATGTTAAGGGAAAAAAGAAAAGATACAAAGGCCCCTAAAAGAGGAAAGGGCACAACGAATAAGAGAAATATACCAAACAGAATGCAAAGAAAAAGAAAAAAAAACTAACACAAAAGAAGAAAAAGCAACAAAGTACATGGTAAGAGCTGCCAAATTAATCCACCCCTTGCTTAGCTAAAGAATCTGCAAAACTGTTGGCCTCCCTCCCTATATGATAAAAAGACACTTGCAATGAAGACGATAAACCTCTAATCTCGTTCAAATAAAACTAAAATCTCCAAGGAGGCACTACGGAGGATGTCTCCCACAAAATAGCATTGAGAGAATCACTTTCCACCATTAACCTTGATTGAGAAGATGAGGAGACAAACATCCGCATAGCAAGTAAGACTAAAACCTTTGCTTCATTAAACTCCATACATCCCACATGCTTGGAAAACATTGCCAATACAATTCCTTCATTATTACAAAGCACTCCACGATGCCTGCCATTCCAAGCTTTCCCCTTGTTGCTCCATCCACAATAAATTTTAACTCACTATGGGAGGAGCCCAAATTAGCCTTGTTTTCACCTTCTTAGTCCCACAAAGTAAGGAAGCCTCCCAATTATACAACACACCCTCTATCCTTAGACTGTCGAATTCACTTTTGAAGGAGGCCCATTTGGCAATTCAAACCACCACCAATTGAGATATAGCTTCCACAAACAACGATGATCTATTGAAAACTCTTATCATTCCTCTCCTTCCATACTAACCATAAGAGAGCGAAAGGGATAAGTCTCCAAAGAACCAAACTACACCTGGAGAAAGGAGAACATCTCTGCGCTTCAATCGTCCCCGCCAATGACCTTGGGCTACACCATAAAACACCACACCTCCAAAGAAAACTACACCACAAGGAATGAGAGAACTTGCAGTGGATAAATAGACGGTCAATTGACTCCCTCTCCTCCCCACACAAAACATAGAAATTTGAAATAGCCTTTGAAGCTAACCCTCTTCTCCTAAGATTGTCCGCCGTTGAGATCTTTTGCAAGATTGCAAGCCAAGCAAAGGCCTCCACTCTAAGAGGAGTGAAGCCCATCCACACATGCGAAGCTAAAACTCTAGTAGTAGTGGGGTCCTCCAATTCCCCATAGAAAGACCTAGAAGAAAAGACACTAGAAGAGCATAGCTTCCAAATACGAGAGTCAACTAGATCCCTGCAAATAAAAACATTAGAAAGAAGACTGATCATTGACTGATACTCTGACTCCTTAGATTGACGCAAGTGCCTTCTAAAAGACACAGCCCAATAACCAAATCCCCCATCACCCACATAACATTCTTTAATCAAAACCCACTTATTAACTACAAACCTAGGCCTAGGAAAAGAAGAAGCCGATGTGCCACCCCCACCCAGTCATCAACCCAAAAACAAATCTGACTCCCCTCCCCCACTTTGAAGCCCACCCCTCCTAAACAACTCCCCCCCTTGATACCAAAGATAAATCCCCCACCCACAAAATATTACCCCATAGAACTAAGACATGATGTCTTGTAACTCTGGTAGGCTCCCAACCCCACTCATCCTCTCCATATTTTGCTATAATGACTTCTCCATAACGCGTCGCTCTCCACCTCATATCTCCACCACCATTTAGCCAAAAGAGCCCAATTTTCAAAATTTATATTTCCCAACCCTAAACCCCCTACTTCCTTTGGCCTGACAACTCCCTACATTTTACTAAGTGCAATTTTCTTTTGTCACCCCCAAAAAAAAAAACCAAAAAAAAAAAAAACCCCAACCCCAACAAAAAAAAAAGAGAAATTCCTCTTGAAACGACGATCTAACTTTTCCCTGACAGCCAAAAACATTCTCCACAGAGACATATAGTAGACAGGTAAATTAGAAAGAGAAGCTCTGATTAAGGTAATTCTTCCGCCCAATTAGAGATAGTTCCTTTTCCACATAGATAATGTTCTCTTGAAATTTTCCATCACCGGTTTCCACGCATCTATCGATTTTGCCTTGGCCCCAATAGGCAATCCCAGGTATAACAAGGGCAACTTATTGGACTTGCAATGAAATTTATCAACCAGAAATTGAATTTCTTCGATTGTTAACCCAACCCCCACTATCAAACTCCTGAAAAGATTTATCTTTAGCTCCGAAATTAGTTCAAAGCACCACAGAATCTGAGAGGAATTTTTGTATGTTGGCTAAATTCATGGGTTAGACAAAACTCAAGTCCTAGTCGAAGTTGTATTTCTATTCATTTTTAGACTAAGAGTTTGAAAGGCAACATAGTCCCAGAAGAGCTAAAACAAAGAAAATCTGGAAAAATCGAAAACGTGCTACCTGATTGATCGAGTATGCATCTGATCGATCAGCTTCGAGGCAATGTCCAAATTCGATCGATCAGACCATTACCCGATCAATCAGACCTGCGCTGGAAGTTCCGCCGACTTATGAATTTTTAGTCCGATTTGAAGTGAATCTATCATGTTTGATGCCAACTCCTTTTCTGTTTGAAATATACTTAGAAGGCACGATTTTGGAGCTATAAAAGGTGGTTCTCTCTCAACCCTAAGGGCACGTTTTGCAATAATTCGTGAGGATGAGAGGATTCTCCAGTTTCAAAGAATCCTTCCTGAAGCTTGGAATCACCTAATCCTCTCCTAAAAAAACCAAGTTTGGCAAAGAGAGGATTTCCAAGTAAAGACCTTAAAGAAATCAACAATTTTGAACGTTTTGGCCAATATATCATGATCCACATTCCACAAGACCCTACATTATAAATTTTGGTTTAAAAGCTGTTCTTGGCCTTTAGATCAGATCTAATGATCTGGACTTTTCAAAAGGGCCCACAGAAGTCCAAATCTATGCGTGGAACGTTGATCACCTTTTGTAAAATATCATCACATTTAAGAAGAATCAACGGCAAAAACTTGGTTCCACAACCGTTTTGGGGGTCCTCTTCACATCTCCCATTCTAGATCATCAATGGGAGGCCCACCCATTGATATGATGAAGAAATCATGCCAAAAATATTGCGCGGAAAGGTGGGCAAGCGGGGGTGGAGATGGCTGTGGATCATGGATTTTCACTGAAGAGCATCCTTCTGCTTTCCTTGCATAGCCAAACGTGGGTTTTCCACAATGCCGAAAATCCACACCGAGGTCCATTGCCAAACGTGCTCTAAGGCATGGAACACAGATGTCATTGTTATAAGTAGAGATTGCTTATTAAAGATCATCTTCTCTACAGTTTTTCATTCAAGAGTTAAATGACTGAAGTTCTACTCTAGAGATCCTTATCTTCTATATCTTTGAGCATAGAAGATTGTTCTAGAGAGTCAAGTACAATATCTCTAAGGCATCTAGGTGATTGAATCTGTAACATAGAACGGCAGGGAGTTGTTACAGCAAGGTGCTGTGCAAGTAGAATCACACGTTCTTAGGTTGTAAGAACTGAATAAAGGTTGTAAGTATATCTTTTGTAATTGTTGTGTGATTCATTGTGCTTGACACTTAGTCATGGTTTTTTTTCAGTTTGGGTTTCCACATAAAAATCGTGTCTTCTTGTTGTGTGTGCTTTTGTATTGATTTTATTTCCGTTGTGAAGATGATTGTTTGCATACATAGTATTGACATTGATTGCGTAGATCCATTTTAGACAACCCCCCAAAACCTTCAAAATCCTTTTTAAAGATATGACCTCCTCCCATCTTATCAAACTAAAGAGAATAATATCATCAGCAAATTGAAGATAGGTAATAACTTCCTTCCTGCTACCAACCTCAAAACCCTCCAAAAGTCCACAATCTTTAGCGTTAAAGAGCAGAACATTAAGGGCTTCCACCACTATGGTAAATAAAAATGGAGACAAAGAAACCCCCTAGCCTAAGGGCCCTAGAAATTATATTCTATCCTTGATCCAACTACATGCAAAAACATCTCAAGGGTAGGTTATAGCAACCAAATTGCTGTTATAGTAAGTCCCACCACCCACAGACAATGTTCCAAAAAAAAAAAAAAAAATGAGGCTACCATAGACTGTCACGCCCCTAAAAATGAAACTAGGGTTACGTGAAATTAGAGGCCAATTAAAATTTTCTGAATAATAAACAAAGACATCATTCGTATTTAATACAACACGTAGCCCCCAATCATGGTCCCACTACAAATCGTAGTCCATGGGTGAGATTCCATATTGGTTAATACACCAATTAATACAGTGGAAACTTCAATATAACAGAAGGTACAGTAAACATTTCAGAGTAAGCATGTAAATTCATTACTAAAGTTAAAGTGTACAATTAAAAGATATGTTAATTAAATAGCCATAACTAAAAACCTAGGCCAACAGAAATATATAAACTACCACCTAACAGTTATGAAGTAACTCATCTGCTGGACAAGACGCATCAAAGGATGCCGTCTACACATCACCCGTACTCAACAACATCAAGTTCAATCACCTAAAGCATCTCCAGTGCAACCTCTAAGGTAAGCATACTCAGCATAGCCGGGCTTGGTACCTATGTACCAATTTAGAAAAACAAGGTAAACCACAAAAGTGGCTGCAGGTAGAATACACATAACTCATAATGAAATACACTATCAATGTGAGAATAAGACGATGAAATCATAAGAGTATATGAACAATGTAAATAAAAGAATGCCATCCATAATAGAAAGAACAGATCCTAAATCCAACTCTACATCAAATGAACAATTTCACATTCGCTGAGCAACGCATCGGCTGATGCTTTTACAAGATTTATACCATCTTCGGATGCCTCGCATCCTATTCAAAAACGGTGGATGAAATCCGTCTTCGGATGCCTAGCATCCTGTCCAAAAGATCACGGTGAAACCAACCATGTACGAGTGGTAAGCTCATCTTCAGCCCTAAGTCCGATAAAATCATCACAATGTACATCTGTGTATTGACTGCAATCGTCCAATGACCAAATCCGCATAATAATCTCACACAGCCCTACCCCCTCCTGTGTCGAGACTCATAAACATAGCTCAGTGATTGTTCAACAAACACATCCTACGGTAGTATGAAGGGTTGGCCAGAATAGGTATCCAACTACCATAAAATGAAAGGTTATTCCAATAAAATGATTTACAACATGACATGAATACCTCTCAAGTAAATAATGCATTGTCCAAGCCACAACACAGTCCAAATCATCATAAAATAACGGATATAAACTCTATATGTATGCAATGGGGTAACGAAATACAAGCTCAAGGATCAAGAAATATCTCCACAAACAGTCCTAACACTGTGACCACAATTTACACATGCGAAAACTCCACACGAACCAAGATGAAGTAAGGTTGGGAATTTTTGGAAAACCAGGGTGATGCATAGCCCAATTCTCACTTCATCTGAATGCAGATGGTTTGTACCATCATGTGCAAACCATGAAATCAAAGGATACGACCGCACAAAAGTACGTTCCTTACTTATATAGAACGGAAGAGAAAGACCTTAAAACCGGGTCCCACGAGAATCCACAACATCACAAGAATTCCTCAAACCTCAACCTATCTTAGGGTATGCCATACACCCCAAGCACCCTCACTCTCAGGCCCCATAGATGAAGAAACCCACCTGTTGGCAGCAGGCAGGTGCTAGCGGATGCCCTATTACAAGGTTCTATGGGGTTTGCTTTCCTTATTTTCTCCGACACTGAAACAGCATAAAATCTATCATACAAAATCCACTTTGCATCCATCCTTTACCTTCCATTCCATCATCCATTCATCCACACATAATTCATAAGATCCACAACTATCTAACCCATCATCATCTTTTAGAATTTAAATGGGCATTGCATAAAACACATCTAATATGATAGAATCAATAAAAACAATGTAAATCACTATGAGAGATGGGTATTCACTTGCCTTTGATGAAAATTGGGTGTGACGCCCTAGCCCACTGGCGGGTCCCACGAAGCTCAAACCCACTAAAAATGCAAATCAAACCAAAATAGATCTATAAATTAGGGGATAGGAAGCTAAGGGGCTGATCTATGTTAATCAATAACCACAAATTAAAAAGAACTAACTACAGGGAAGAGGGAAGCTTATCTATGGTGGATTTGGAGAGGAAAAACTTGAAAGAGAGGTCTTTGGGAAGCTTGGAGCAAGAGGAAGAAGATGACCAAAGCGGATGATCGAGTTGAACTTCTGGCGGCTCAAGATCTCGCCAACAGCAAGCAAGGGAAAAATAAAGAAAAAGAAAAGGAAAGAAAGAGAGGAAGAGGAGATCGGCCATGATGGCATCCAATGAAGATGATGGCTGGTCTGGATTCATTAATGGTGGCTGTCCCGCGGAGGAGTGTCCGGCGGCGAGACGGGATTGTTCGGATCCTCTCATGGCAGCTGTTGTGGTGTGGGGGTGAGAGGAAGAAAGGAAGCATGAGAGAAAGGGAAGAATAGAGGGAAAAGGAAGAGAAGAAGAAAAGGGAAAATGGGTGGTGCTTGCTGGCGGTGCTCGGAGGTGGAGGTGGAGTCTGGATCCCCTCTGCTGGGTGAAAGATCGGAAAAGAGAGAGAAGATAAGAGAATAAAAGAGAGGAAAAGAAACTGATAAGGAAGAAGAAAATTAAATGAAGAAAGGAGAGAAAGACGTTCGCTAGGTGAGGGAATATGGAGAGTGAAATAAAGAAAGAAAGAAAGGAAAGGAAAGGAAAGGAGAGAGAGACTTGCTGTGGATGGTCGAAATTTGGGTGGAGTGTTTGCTGGCAATGAGTGAAGTGAAAATTAGTGTAGGAATAAGGAGAAAGAGAAACAAGTTGAGTTTTTGAAGAAATTACCAAAAAACCATTTATTTAATGTTTGGATAAAAATCTTATTTTGGCCATACTTTACAAACCATTGGTCGGATTGAGTCGCGGCAAGTGCCAGCACTCGTGAAATTAAACGAGCTTTCCAACAAGTATACTATTGGCATGGTTTTGAGGAAGAGAAATTTTGACATTATTTAAGGGTTTTGGGGGCATTTTTCATAAAAAAACGCTTAATTTTTAGAAAATAAAATATTTGGTGGCCAAGATGGATCCAATTTGGGTCAAAGTACAGGAAGATGATCTTGGCTTAGGAGAGCTACCTTATGAACCCAAAACCTCACAATTCAGAGAACTACGAAAAAGGGCTTCTATACTTCCGAGAATTACAAACAACCCCCACTAAGCTCAAACGAACTCGAAACCTAACAAGACTTCGCACACACGATTCGAATGCTCATTGGGACTTTATTTAGCTTCTAATCGCATTTAATTGGCTAACAAGCAATTAACTAAAATTAACTACATCCTGGGAGTTCGGGATGTTACATAGACCATGTTGAACAACAAACTCGATCATATTCCCAAATTCTAGAGCCAATGCTTACCTCATCTGCAAACCAATTTGATGTCGCTAGACTAATATATAGATCCTTCTTGAGGTAAGGGAACAAGTGTCCCTCCAAGATATTTATTTATTATTTTTGATCGGAAACTGTAAATTATATTGAAGAGAGAGGATAGAACAACAAGGAACAATGAGGTACAATGAAAAAACACAAACAAGAGTGTATTCTAGTATGGACGAATGTGTTCTGGTAGAAGAGGTCTATACCAGACTTAGACTACACCTACATGAGAGAGGCGTCTAAATTACATGAGCAGTTAACCCTTGTTTAGCAAGAGAACCCACAAAACTATTGGTGGACCTACATATATGCTAGAAAGATACCCTAGACTAAGATGAAAGATCTCATTAAAGTAGAACTGCATCTTCCATGGGCAATTAAATGAGTTCACCTAGGATATGGCAATAGAAGAGTCACTCCCTACTATGAAATGTTGCCGTCACAAGGAGAACACCAAGACTGCGGCTTCATTAGAATCTCAAATTCCAACATGCTTTGAGAGCGAATGCAAAACTAGAGGTTCAAAGTTTGTAGAACAAAAAGAACAAATGGAAAATAAGAGCAAAGCAACTTCAAACTAAATTCACCTGAAGCCGTGTCTTTATTGTGTCTATGGGAGTGGTAATAACTGAAGAACAAGCCCCAGCCACAGTTCCTGCCACAGCCTGAACAGTCACCATTTCCAAATGAGAAGGTCTTTTCTCTGCATCATTTCTATAGCCCAAGCTCCTAAGATAAATATGGCAGGTAGAAGATTACCAAACAGACACAACAGGATAAGAACATCAAATGGTTCTCAGAGTAAAGACATGAATACATCCGCGCAGATTTTGAATACTAAGCCACTTCAGTATACCTCCAAATGCCATGTTGAGCAGCTCCATATGTGCCCCACCAAAGTGCTGATGCAGGGGATTGTGTCACGGCTGTTAATCCAAAGCCTCTATAAAGACCACGAAAGCCCTCAGTCCTGAAAACTTTACAAACAGCATCAAATGGACCATTATATATGGCCATTCCGGGAAGACCTTGGACCATCATTCTCTGGCAAATCTGAAAAAAAATGTACAATAATGAAGAGCATGAAAATGAATTTCAGAAATTCTTCAAGAAATGACTTCAAGCAAATTGCTGCTTAGTAGTAGCATATAGAAATAGAGAATAACCATTTTAAAAAAAGACAATTTCAACATGCCAAGAATCATAAATATGAATGACATTTGCAAATCCAAGAAAATTTTCTTGAACAAGATATTATAAAAGTAACATCCAAACTGAAGATACAGTTTAGATTTAAAGCAGCGTATGTTTTACTTTAATCTAAATGATCAGAAATCTTCATATTGAGATTGTGAAAATACAGCAACTCTGAAACAAAGATAAATATTAGTGGGCTTACCACATCCAAAGGTACGAAATACACACATGATGCTAGGTTTGAGACCATTCCTGCCACTCCATTTGCCATAGCAATACGTGTTGCCTCAGGCATATGTGAACCTTCTACATATTTTAGTGTCATTTCTTTTGACACTTCTAACGAAGTCAAAGCCAACACTCTACCAGGCAATGCCCCAACTGCAGAAGTTCCAAATCCTCTGAAAATACCAGGAACTCCATCATATCTTAGAATATTCTTAAAAACTGTTAGGCCATTTATGCGAGCAAAAGAAGCTTCAGCCACTTGCATTCGAGTCTTCACAACTGCAGCTGGATGTAATAATGCTGACTGTGCAGTAAAGAGGATAGCTCCAATAATGTGAAACCTCGTCTTGTCCAACCTTAAGTTCACAGACAGAAATCAAATTAGTTATAAGTTTCCAATTCTAAGCATGTCAAAATACTATCAACCTTACACTCCAAATTTGTCACTTTTTGTAATTGCTAAGGATATTACAAATTGATCCGCAAAAGACATTTCCATCAAGAGAAATACATTTCAAAAACAGTGTTTTCAGCAAAAAAGAAACTGCATCTGGCTTTTACTTGCAGCCTATTTCCATCCTCTAAAGAAATAGTTGAAATTTAAGAGATGTTCATCACATACCCACACTCAAGGTGACAGACACTCTATAGTGTTTTATTGAGATGTGAGATTAAACCATTTTGAATGGAAACAATTAATCAGTTCCTAGGGAAGTGGGATTACCAAGTTTTATATGTTTATCACAAAAATGGTATAATAATATTTGACCCTAGCAGACCAAGGATTGAACCGATAAAATTTCACACAAGAAGGCTGGACTCTTTTCATTTATCATGGATTGCAAGAGATTCACCTGCATCTTTGTATGTCCATTTGTCTCCTCCCAATTCCTGACGAAAACAATAGACAGTTTCGTCAAAGCCTTACTCAACATTGCCATCCCTTCATTAGCCATCAGATTAATCATCTAGCATTTGGGTACTTAGATCATGCCATTGACTGATTGCACTTGTAATACTTGGCCTAATGAGGTGGGACACATGCGTTAGTCGATGTGCATTCCCATCTGCGACACCGACTGAATCACAGCTTGGGGTGTGGCTTGCTGGGATTTTCCAGAGCAATACCCTTCCCAGAATTATATGATCATTCCGATTCATTGAACTGCGTTGTTGCTTGGTTTCTCACACCATATCGTTCTAATTGCTATCCTAACCAAGTCACCAAATTGACTGTGTCATTGAGAGTCCAAATGGGTTAGAGAAACTGAGCTTGGAAAGCTCAGCACAACCTATCCATGAACATTGGATTTGTTGCGACCCAGACCCCACTAAGTCATTACATGAGGATAACCAGTAAGACTCTTCTACATACCCTCGCCGTGCAACTTCCTTGATGACCATTTTGTCACTACTGAATCTGTACCTTTACCTGATCATAGTTTTTCTGGAAAAAATTGTGCCTGCATCAAGTGCTTCATCCTCCGATATGTATGTATTGGTGCCTTCCTTTGCCACATCCGCAAGGGTTGAAGTTTCTTCCATCACAGTAACCTATGAAGCACGGATACTTCAAAATGGGCAACATATCATATCGTATCGTATCCGATACTTCACTTTTTATGTGTAAAATCCGTGTCCTTGCTACGTCCTTGCCATATCCACATTGTATTTGGGCATCATAGACGGTGACCTTCGAGATTGTGTGCCACCATCAAAACTTTCTTTTCCCCAGGTTTCTCCATAAAATTGAAGAATCTATTTGCCTTGAAAATCAAATCTAGGGCCTATTTCATAATTCACTTTATAGTAAAGTGAAGGTCACTCCAAGAGAAAAGAAAAGAAGAGGGATCAAATAAAAAAAGTACAATATCAAAAAGCATCTCCTCTTCTTTCAAAAATAATAAATAAAAAAAGCTAAAATGATACCTCCTAGACTTTGTCATTTTTCAGCATGAAAACATACTCTTTTGACCTTTTGGATAAAAATAAGAGTGCTTTTTGTCATTTCGTGGAATGAGAAAATAGCTTTTTGGCTTTTTAAAAACAATGAAGAGGTGATTTTTGAAATTTGGTACTTTTTTATATGATCCCTCTTCTTTTCTTGTCTATTGTGATGACCGTTCACTTTATTTCACTTTACAAGTGAACAACTCAAATAGGCCCTTAATGACAGGTTGACCATTGAATAAAGGGAATCCATCTCAAGTTGATGCTCACACTCCGGGCCTTTGGTTCCTTGTGACAAACTTACGATCATAGAGAAGAGATTTTGAATTCTCTTGAGAATGTATTAATTTGTGTGTCATTCTATTGAGATTATACATCAATATATATATATATATATCTTTACATGCCTTTAATCTAGGCTCTAAGAAAGGAAAACTCACTAATTTACATCAATTAAGATTCTAAGTTAAGAAGGAAGACTAATTACAGCTAATTATCTTTAATCTAGGCTCTAAGAAAGGAAAACTCACTAATTTACATCAATTAGGATTCTAAGTTAAGAAAGAAGACTAATTACAGCTAATTACCTTTAATCTAGGCTCTAAGAAAGGAAAACTCACTAATTTATATCAATTAGGATTCTAAGTTAAGAAGGAAGACTAATTACAGCTAATTACAGCAATAGTATTCCAAGTAAAGAAGGCTCCTCTTTTCAGATGGGCTCTTTTCAGATGGGCTTTGGGCCTATGTAACACCCCCCCTCAAATTGATGTGGGAGAATCGACAAGCATCAATTTGAAAACCAAGAACTGATGGCGCGGTCGTGGAAGGCCTTTGGTGAGAATATCAGCAAGTTGAAGTTCAGTGAAGACATGTGACAGGCTAATGACATCACGTTTAAGCTCATCACGGATGAAGTGACAATCAACCTCGATGTATTTAGTACGTTCATGAAAAACCGAATTTTCAGTAATCCGAATAGCACTGGTATTATCCGCATAGAGGGGGGTAGCTCCTGCTGCTGGAAAACCAATATCAGAAAGCAAACCACGGAGCCAAAGAATTTCGGAGCATGCAGCAGACATGGCACGGCACTCTGCCTCAGTAGAGGATTTGGAAACTTTGTCATGTTTCTTGCATTTCCAAGAAATGAGGCTATCACCTAAAAAACATGCACCATCCAGTTGTCGATCTGCGAGTATCCGGATAACCAGCCCAATCAGCATCTGAATAAGCTTTAAGAGTCAGAGGATTGTTGGATGGAAAAAACAACCCACGAGTCGGTGTGCGAATAAGGTACCGAATGATGCGGCGAACATCAGCCAGATGAAGGTGACGAGGAGCAGTCATGAACTGACTCATCAGGTTGACCCCATAAGAGATATCGGGTCAAATGATCGTGAGGTAGATCAAGCTGCCAACCAACTGGAGATAGGCAGTAGGATCGGAAAGAAGATCACCTTCGTCGCGACTAAGTTTGACATTCAGTTCCACTGGCGTATCAACAGGAGCAGAAGCAGTAAGACCAGCCAAGACGATGAGATTAATAGTGTATTTGTGCTGATGGAGAACGATACCTTTAGGCGATTGATGAACTTCAAGACCGAGGAAATAGTGGAAAGGGCCAAGATCCTTCATTTTAAATGACTCACGAAGAGACACTTGGAGCTTCTGAATCATTCCGGCATTAGGACTGGTAATGACGATGTCATCAACATAGACAAGGAGTATTGTGATCCCGGATGGAGCATAATGTAAAAACATAGAAGGATCATACGGGCTTAGATGAAAATCCAAGCGGAGAAGAACAGCTTGAAATGTCTCAAACCATGCGCGAGGAGCTTGTTTCAAACCATAGAGGGAGATCTTTGAGAAATAATGCCTTTGGTTTGCAAAAACTATTGAAAATCAGATGACATATATTCCTCGCCAAAATCAGTTCGCAAGATTTTAATGCAAGTGGAAAATTGATTTTCAACATAAGCCAAAAAAATTTGAAAAACATGAAAAACATCAGATTTGGAATGCAGAAAGTAGACCCATGTGAACCGACTGAAATCATCAATAAAGGTCACAAAATATTTATAGTGAGCGTGGGAAAGAGCGGGAGCAATTCCCCATACATCACTATGAACTAAATCAAAACACGGAGAAGAGTGAGAAGTGGATTGAGGAAACGGAAGTGTTTTGCTCTTTCCCATTTTACAAGTAGCACAATCAAAAGGCACACAAGAAGATAAGCGAAGAGATTTATTTAATAAACCAGAATTGAACATAAGGGACAAAGCCTTGGAATTAGGATGTCCGAGTCTATTATGCCAAAACCGACAATTATCTCTAAGAGAAAAACAAAACACATTATTGGCAAATTGATTCCTAGAAATTTGAGAAAGATCCAGCGGAAATAAGCGTCCACACTTAGGTCCCCTCGCGATCTCCTTCCTGGACATCTGGTCCTACACAACACAACCAGAAGAAGAAAAAGAGATGTTACAATTATTTTCAACAAGTTGTCCGACTGACAATAGGTTGGAAGTTAAATTAGGACAAAGATAAACATTTCTTAATGGGATGGAACCAGGGATATCGCCAATGGCAGTAATGGGAACATGTCCTCCATCAGCAGTTTGTATTTGAAGAGGGCCAGTGTAACTTGTCATATTGGAGAGAGGAGTGTGGGAATACGTAATATGATTAGACGCCCCGGAATCAAGAAACCATGTGGAAGATGAAGGAGACTTACCTGATAGACCAAAAGCAGAGAGGGCATTGAGAATCATTTGTTGAACCAATTCAGGAGTGAGAGAGGAGGAGGACCCAGGTTGTGGGGTTGCAAATGTAGGAACAGGCATAACCGAGGAAGCCACATAAGCATGAGGAGTTTGAGACGGTGGAGTAGGATACTGCGATGCTGGAGACTGTGGAGTTTGATATTGTGTCGACTGACGTGGAGGACGGCGACGACATTCAGAGATAATATGCCCCGACTTTTTACAGTAACTGCAGACTTTTTGTTTGCATTAAGAGGCAACGTGCCCAAATTTCTGACAACTGTAGCATTGGGTTTTGCTCAAGTCTCGAGGCTGAGAAGTTCTATGTGCCGAAAAAGCGACTGAATAGGTTTCAGTCTTTTGTTGAGCAATATGAGCCGAGGTCGTAAGGCGCTGTTCTTCGCGTAAGAGCTCATTCAAGCATACATCCAAGGAAGGTAGGGGCGACCGATTCATCAAAGCAGATCGGACACTTTCAAATTCATGCCGCAGTTTCATCAAAAATTGATCTCGCTGACTAGATGTCTGAAGGTCTTGAATTACCGCCAACACATTGTCAGCCACATCCGCATATTTAATACTATCGTATTCCGACCACAGTGTACGGAAACCTGAATAGTAATCTTGTACTGACAAAGTCCCTTGGGTATATTCAGCAATAGCACATTCAAGATGGAACTGTCGCGCAGAGTTATCTTGATGGTATACTTTCTTCAAATACCCCCACATGGCTTTAGAAGTAGGGTAAGGCTTGAGATTCATTACCAGATGAGGCTCAACCGATCCCAGAATCCAGGATTTGATTTTGGCATCTTTTGTCTGCCAAGAGGAGATCTTTTTTTCATCCTCAGTGGGTTTAGGGTCAGCACCAGAAACAAAACCCCACAATTCCTTAGCTTCGAGGTAGGTTTGGAATTGAAAAGACCATGCAGGGTAATTTTGTCCAGTGAATTTGATCAAAGTAACCTCAGATTTGTCCATCTCAATGTTAGAGTAAAATTGATTTTGGCCAAAAGAGAACAACAGGAAAATAGTACGTCCTTGATTTCAGAGGAAAAGGTAGCACGTGGACCCCACCAAGTGATCTCGAGACAGATCAAAGACAGGGGATGGAAGGGTAGTCAAATTTCCCTACTGCTGGAAGAGGTCTCACTCAAAACGGATCAAAATCCACAATGTTGAACGGCTAAGATGAAATCTGTTGGACAAAACTGAAATACTAAAAGAGATGAGATGGCCTACCTCTGATGATCGAAAAAATCTGAAAAAATGTCCAAGAATTCCAGGATGAGTGGTCGACCAGGATGGGAGGGTCTGCTGATACTGCAGTGTTGATCAGAGGTGGGCCCCTGATGACTTGCTCCAAGTTGCTGACGTGAATGGTTCCCAGAACCTAAATCTATCTTCTGATTTCTCTGCTGAGTTAAACAAACGTCCACAAGGCTCTGAATCAACTGTCGATCAAGATAAAATCATGTCTGTGATGAACTTGGACTGATCTGTGGTGGGCCACAGTGATCAGATTTCAAGATGTAGATGAAAAACTATGTAACATGCACGAACAATCAACGACAGGATGCCAATGACTGTTATCACCAAGATTCTACAAACCAGTTGAAGAAGAAGATTAGAAGAGAAGAGGACTGTAGATCAGGGCTCTGATACCATGACAAACTCATGATCATAGAGAAGAGATTTTGAATTCTCTTGAGAATGTATTAATTTGTGTGTCCTTCTATTGAGATTATACATTAATATATATATCTTTACATGCCTTTAATCTAGGCTCTAAGAAAGGAAAACTCACTAATTTACATCAATTAGGGTTCTAAGTTAAGAAGGAAGACTAATTACAGCTAATTATCTTTAATCTAGGCTCTAAGAAAGGAAAACTCACTAATTTATATCAATTAGGATTATAAGTTAAGAAGGAAGACTAATTACAGCTAATTACAGCAATAGTATTCCAAGTAAAGAAGGCTCCTCTTTTCAGATGGGCTCTTTTCAGATGGGCTTTCAGATGGGCTCTTTTCAGATGGGCTTTGGGCCTATGTAACACCTTGTGCTCATACCATAAGAAAATGATTTTGTCAATCTCTTCATCACTAGACTTTCCAAGGCTTGTTCGCAAGTATGGTTATCTCTCCAATTTCGGCCATGTCGTTCATCATTGTTTGGGATCCATGTTTGGTTTGAAGCAACAATCAACCAAGTAATTGCAACATGCAAATTTTGCATAGTCTGTCCCATGGTTCAAAATAGAGGCCACTACGTAGCATAGCAAAGGGATTATTGGACATAGAGGTAGAAGCTGCTACGCTATTATGAAAATAGTGGCGCCACGATATAAAACCTAGTAGAGACAAGAAGTTTTAATTTTAAACATTATTTTTTCTATTTCTTTTCCTTAAGAGCCTTTCCTAAAGTTCTCTACCCTTGCATAGTTTCAAAGCACTAAAAAACTCAAAATGGGCTGTAATACAAGATTGAAAAAAAATTTACTGCTTAAAAATTTCACACCATTATGTATCTCCACAACCGCTACGTATTGCCCACCATATAGTGTTTTGGCCACTGGCTACTACACCCAACTTAACCGCTATTTTGATCATTGGTCTGTCTGGTCCCTTGTTGGAATGCCTCAAACACTACCACCGCCATGGTTTGATTCGTTAAAGGACCATCCATGTGATTAGTGTTGCTCGATGCATTGTTGGAAGCCATCAAATAAAAAATAGTCAAAAATGAGAAGATCATTGTCCTTTTCGTTCTTTAGTCCTTACTCTAATACCAGATGGCAAAATTCACAAAGTTCACACATACCAGATGCAAAGTCCCACTAACAAATCAAAATGAAGAAGTTCATATATGAATTTTTTAGTCCTTACTCTAATACCCGATGGCAAAGTGGGAGCAAAGAAACAAAAAGGAGAAGATCATTGTCTCTCCCAAAACACCAAAACCTAGAATTCCCACTAAAAAGATAAAGAGTTAATCTCACAAATTTGGAAAGGAAAATATATTGAATTATGTCTTACTTTTGTGTATAAGGTCTATTGTAAAAATAAAAGACTCCCAAATCAACTTGGTTATAACTTACTAAAATAATAAAAACAAAAGGATTTTATAGGAAAAAACCCCCTTGTTGGACACCACACAAAATTGGTCCTAGATAAATTTAGTGCACAAAATGGATCCCCTACGATCAATTTCGTGAAGAAATTTTATTTTTTTTATAAACTGGGTAGGAGCGACAATAGCGTCACTCCCCTTCTGCTTCCCCTTTTTTCTTCCTCTTCTTCCTCCTATTTCCCCATCCCAATCTCCTCCCTCTTCCTCTTTGTATTCCTCTTCATTAAAACCACATTCTCCGGTGATAGGTGGTAACAATGGTAAAATGGGATCGTAGAACCTTTCAATGAGGGAGACGACTGTGCTCTTCCCAAAACAGCTGCTGCCCACCAACACAATCATCTTCCTACCAAGCACATTCAGTGAGAAATCACTCAGGATTTGAGCTTGAGGCCTCGACAGGTACAAGAACTCAATGCTCCTCAGCTCCACATGGCCCGTCACGGAGGCTAGTTCCACACCTAACTCACAAATGCGACCTATTATCAAAGGTGCAAAGGATCTTGGCTGCCGCTACCTTGGCTTTTGCAAATGTGGCCATGCTCAGCGCAAATTGCCCTAATCCCAAAATGCCAAAATGTTGAAAATTAGAGGGAGAAAGAATTAAAAAATGAATTGAGAGGGCGGTCGGGGTTGTGCATTATTAATATTATAGTCTACCTATAATGATAGAGAACATGGTGGCAATGGCAAGTCCTTTCGTTGGTGTAGTGGTGCTTGACAAGGTAGTCTCCATACCAGAGCAAAAGGGCATAGCAGCAGAAGACGGTGAAATAGGTGTATCCCCAGCTCGTACCCTTTGAGAACCCTGTCTTGTGTCCGATCCTCTACGCCACTCGCAATGCCTACGAGTAGGGCTAGAGCTCTCGATTCTCCCACACAGGAAAGAACCGTCTGGATTTGCACCAACGTCCATTTTATTGAAGAGGAATACGAAGAGAAAGAAAGAGGAGATGGAGATGGAAAAAGAGGAGGAAAGAAGGGAAAGAAGAAGAAGGAGAACTTTAGAAAAAAAAAACAAAATTCTTGCACAAAATCAACCCTAGGGGATCCATTTTGCCCTAAATTTATCTAGGACCAATTTCGTATAGTGTCCAACTAGGGGTTTTTCCCATAAAATCCTCTATAAACAATAAAGACTCTGAAACCAACTTGGTTATTGCTTACTAAAAATAGTAAAAACAAACATTTAGACTCCAAACTAAAATAGAACATGTAAATAAGGTTCTTCCATGACTCATAGCATATGAACTCCCATCGGACTTAAAAAAATGAAAACCCCAAAATATTTTATAAATAGTAAGTTTGACAACAAAAACTAAGATATGACCAATTAAACAATGAAATTTTGTGATGAAAAACCAAGAAATCACCCCAGTAGTTAGCAATATTTTTCTCCTCATCGGGAGTTTTCCATCAATATTTAATAAATAAATCCTTGATAATCACATCGAAAGTGCCAGGAGAAAGTTAAGGTATGAGTCAGCCCACCATTTTTTTTTTTAATCTTGACCATGTCTAACATTTAATTTTACAATATCCTCCTACCTCTCCATAGAAACTAACACAAACATGTCAAGTGACACTGACACCAGCTAAAAACATATTCGTCTAAAAGGATAACATCCTCAGTTCATCTCGAAAGTAAAGTCTTCATAATCCTATTCTCCTACAACCAAGCTTGAAATTCGCACATGAAAAGGACTAACATGTGAAGAATTAACAGTTGAGAACGTTGAGGAATGAATGGGGTTTATTTGTAATTCAAGGTTATTGTTTATCTATAAATTTAGGAGAAAGTTTCCTAGACTAAGATTAAGTTATGTTGGGATAGAGTTGTGATGGGATAAGAGTTAGGTTTAGTAGTTTGGTTATGATTGAGTTTCCTAGTTTGAGTAGATATCTTTGGTCGTGCTCATAAAGATAGCTATTGGCTATTCTTAATGAAATAACCTTTACCAAGTCCATGCCTAATATACATTAAACCCAGTGATAACTAGACACTTCAAAATTGGCAACATACCCCTCCTTTGGAATTCCACAAGTAATAGCCAAATGTACCATATTCCACAACAACTGACCCCTACTTGGGAAAGGACCCAAGCACCAACCTTCCACTAGGAATTGAAGGAAAAAAAAAAGAAGGAGAAGAAATGGACACAAACCCACTTCATATCCAACCAAAGAAAACCAAACCCATGTCATAAATCACAGAAAGAATCACAAATAATCAAACATAAAGCAAAAATGAATCAAACCCACTTCAGATCTTCCTTCAAATAACAAACCCATATATCAAAAAGAGAAGGAAAAAACTTCAAATCCAAAATCATTGTAGAAACATCAAGCTAAAAATGCAAATAAGCATAGAAAACAAAGAAGGAGAGAAAGAACCTTTCCCAATTGATGTTGGTCTCGGAGAGAGCGCCGAGCTGTGAAGTAGCAGCCTCTGCTTCCACCGCCATCGCCTTCCCACCAGTTCCAGCTCCAACGTTCGTGTCCGAGAAAGGTAATTTCCGTTTTCCAGCTCTGCTAACTCCAAGAAGAGGAAGAAGAAGAAGAAGAAAGTTCCAGACTTTCGACACGGCAATAAACACAAATTTGAAAGCGGAGACTGTGAGAGTGACAACAACTGACCACTTTTAGGGCGACAAAGCTGGGGATCCCGTGCACGCCGGCTGCAGGGTTGGTAAAGTCGTCTCCCATTTCTTTGACCATTGCGGTGTTTGGAAACGGGAGAAGGAGACGAGACAAGTAATTTTTTGCATCATCCCACTTGTTCTTCATTTACTATAGTGAATTAATACATAGTAAATTGGCTTAGATAATTTTCTTGTCCCTCGTTTACCTGGATACAATCAAACATCGGATTGAATTTATCTCTAAGATAAATGAAGTCAGATCCCATGTAATAATGCCATTGGATGTGCTTGAATGGTATTAGCTATTCAATCCTACAAAAAATTTATCCCGCTTCTGCATGTTGCTCAAGTAGCTTTGGACACATTTCTTTTTCTACAATTCTTAATTGGGCTTTAATATTATAAGAAGTGTTCGTATATACCTACCGTGAGAACTTTTTATGGAGCCCATTTATTAGTCTCGTTGGGAATGAGAACAAAGGGGGATAAAAAGATCTACGTGGAACCACCCCAAATATCAAGTTTGGTCCCAATATTATGTCCCTAACCCCTTCATCTGTAGCCCACAAATCAGTCCATTTGGATTAGTGCACAGTCAATCCAAAGGTCCAGTAAGTTCGGATTTTACTAAAACTTTGGGGCGTATAACTATTAGAAAGTTCATGTGTATTGCAAGATTTGAATCGAATGATAGATAGGCCTCACTTAGACTTCTCATAAAACAATGGGAAAAACTAATTCTCATAAGATTATTTCCCTTCTTAACTTTATTAACCATCTAAAAAACAAAATACATTTTTTTCATGGATTTTTCTAAATTTCAACCTTTTTAGTGTACATAAATATTTTTTATTTTCCGAGGTGAGGAATTGAGATTATATGGGAAGGGCAATATTTGGTGAATTTGTCAATTTTCCATATATAAAAATTCTATGAATTCTGGTAAAGAAGATATATGCTCTTTATTAGAGTAAAATTTAGCCATTTGTTTTAGAAATAGGATGATGTTTATTTTGAGAAATTTAGATTTGTGATAATTAACCACTGTATAGAGAGGAGGGCATTCATCATAATGGGTTCCAACTATTTTCAATAGATGAGCCTACTATAGAGTTTCAAAAAGGGATCATCTGTTTGCAAAAATTATGCAAATTTTTTTTTGTGAGGATTTGAAATTCTTAATGTTTGTTTGCATTAAAATACGTAGGATTTGAATACATAAGGGGTTAAAATGAAGATCAAAATTAAATTTTAAAAAAATGAGCAACTTCTTTTAATTTTATTCCCCTAAAAATTATTATTATATTTTATTTTTAATTCACCTTTAATCTTCATTTTCAACTACACTACATATTTTAATGCAAACAAACAAGCTAAATTTTATCTCCAATTAAACTTTCACATAATCAAGTGTTATCCAACATTCAAAACCGAAGATAACCTTAAAATTAAGGTTTTGAATCAAAATATGGAGGATAAGAGAACTTGGATTTTTACCAAGAGTGGAACCCACTAACAAGAGATTTTCTGAACTCTAACAAGAGATTTTCTGAACTCCAAATGTTTTAATTATAATGTGCTAAGTCTTATTTGTGAAATTATAAAAGATTCATATTTCAAATATGCAATCATGCCAGAGTTGTTTGGTTTGGGTCACATCTTATTTCTTTATCACACCTAACCTATAATCTATAATCTCTGGATTTTTAAATGATGGAAGGAATTTTTTTAATCATATATGTGGATCCGACTTCGTCGCTTAATAACAAGTACTCTAAGAAATGATTTAAGCATATAAAAACAGTTTTTTAAAATGTTTAGTATTAGCCACCTGATGGTTTATCCTATAAAAACATTTTTTGAAAATGTTTGATATTAGCCACCTGATGGACTATCTTGGAAATTAGGAAATAAATTCATTTTTTAAGCTTATAAATTAACATTATCGAAATCTAAGCAAAGCTAAAAGTTTGACAGAATGGGGCCAAATCCAGAAAAGAGGATCTCGGCCTGAGTAATAGTGCTTTAAATCCATGTTATAGGATGCAGAGGGAAAAGATATGGCGACTGTCTTTACAAATTTTGCATGGAAGACAGTGGATGGAAAGGTGGTTGAATCGTTGTATTATTCACGCAGGTGCATCCCAAGAACTGAATGTCTCTTCTTCAAAAGTAGTTGAGCTTAGGGTGATCCTCCTTGTGTTAATAAAGCTACGGTGATAGGGGTGTAACAATTTTTAAATGTTGGCTAATTCATTGATTGGACAAAACTTTAGGTCCATTAAATTGTGTTTTATATTTTTTTATAGAACAGACTGTGAAACACTCAGAAGATAGTCTCTGATTGATCGGATAAGGGCTGTATTGATCAGACCCAGAGTAAATCAGGCTGAATGAAAAAATTAGTTGGGCAGAAGCGACATCCAATCAATCAAATGATTCCCGATCAATTGGGAAGCGGAAGAAATCTCACCGACATGTACAGATTTCTTTTCTATTTGTGTTAAGATCAGTAAATTGTATTCTACAATGAGTATTACTTTGAGGCACGAATTAGGGTTATAAAAAGAGTTTCTTTCTCAAACCTAATGCATCTCTCTCATTATTCTTTTCAAAATATCTTATTGAGAGACCTTTTCTTCTCTAGAGCTTTTATTGAAGACTTTGTGCTGAGGTTTTGTTCTAGAAATTCTTCTCTTCTACATCTCTTGTGGAAGATTGTTTGAAGAGTCAAGCAAAGTTTGGGTCTATTGCAGAGATCGACAAGCAACCGAAATAGAGCGTATCTATGCAAGAAGACCACAATACTTAGGTTGCGCGAGAAGAAACTAAGGGTTGTGAGTATATGTTCTTATACTGTAAGATTCATATTGCTTGATTGCTGGTCCAATTTGGACTTGTGTTTTTTTTTTCCGGTTTCAATTTTCATGAAAAAATAGTGTATTCTTGTAGTAGTTGCATATTTGATTTATTTTATTTTCAGCTGCATATATATGTATTTGGTTGTAATCTAATTATATACGTGGGAGCACCCCCAGAAACTTTCAACTAGTTACCCCAAAATTTGTGTATTTGTTAATCCAAGAGAAGATGAGTCCGTTAACTTAGTCCTTTTGGACATTGGCTTAGTTGTCAAGCACCAATTCCTTTAATTTTGGGTCGAATCGGTTTGTTGGGTTTGAGTCGAGTTGAGAGGATTAGATGGAGGTTTGATAGGCTATTTTAGATGTTTGGGTTATTGCATTTAGGACTTTTTGTGCAGGGCCATTAAAGATGAGCTCATAAGACCTTCTTGGGCCTTGGGCCCGAGTTATTTAACCTTTTGAGCTAAAAGGCCTTTCTTGGAATTTTGTAAAATAAACTAAAAAGTAGGGAGCCCTTCTTTGTAAATTTGATAAACCTTTACGAAACCCAACCTTAAATTCCTCGATCATCTTTTCTTCATATGCACTATTCTTCTGTTCTTCTTCCTCTCTTCTACAACTAAGCCTTAGCAACTCTCGGAGGAAACCAAGGCTTGATTCAGAAGCTTAAGGATAACACCATCACCTTCATCTTCTTCCTCTCTTTGTCTATTCTGATAGTGTCTGCAACTAGGTAAGTATCTATCTCCAAACCACCATTAGATTCCTTTCAGTTTATTACGGTATGTTCAATAGCTTTAAAAGATCTGTGTGTCTCTTAGATCTATGGGATTTCATATTAAGGAATCGAGTTAGGATAGAGGTTTGTGTGTGATTGGATCTAGCCTTAGCAGATCTGAGTTTTGGTGCAAGATTTGAGGCAAGTAGATAGTTGTAAATAATGTAAATTTAGTTGTTTTGCTGAATGATACGCTTAAAATTTGATTTATTTGATTGGGTTTGATGTTTTGATTGAAATATGAAGTTTCGATTTACATTGGATGAGTTTTTTAGAGAAAAACCAAAAAGGGGAAAAATTATTTAGTAGTAGGTTAATCTACGACCAAGTTACGATTCATAATCCAATGAGCCATTTTTTGGGAGTAGTACTACAGCTAAGCCATAAGACCGGCTATCTTAGTCGTAAGTAGGCTACGGTTAAGTTGTAGGAGGGTCCTGGCTAAGCCGTGAGAGCCCCAGGAACCTTAATTGAACTGGTAGAACGTAGGATAATCCATAATTGAATCGGTTTTGTAATTGGGTCCACACACTGAAATGGGTTCCATTCTTAAGATAGGTTAGTTAAATATTCACATGAGGATTGGACTGAATTCGTTTCCAGGATGCACCATATGATGACACCACCATTGTGAAAGAAGGTTGGTTTCCATGTGCTTGCTTGACTAACTATGAGTGTTAGGTGGATTAGCGCTTACTTTTAGAGAAATTGAAACAACTTACAATCATAATATACCTTTAAATTAACCAATCTAAGTACTTAAATTGATAATGATTTGGATATTGTAAGTTAAGGGTTTCATAGTGTAAGGTCCCAGCCCTAGATAATAATGATTAATAGTGATTAAGTTGGTTTACTCTAATTAATATGTATTTAGGCTAATTGAGCCCAAGTCTCAAGAGGTTTGGGCCATGGATAGGTAGTTGGGTCGGGTTCGAACTTCATTAGGTGGTCTAAGTCCTTTTGTATTTTTTTTAATATTTTCATGAGTTGGCATTATTTATGCATCATATTAGTTGCATTGGGTGAGTTTCATCTTGTGGAACGTCTTTTATGTTTGTTCCAGTGTCGTTTGGACCCATCTTAGCCCATTTTGAGCCCAGCTACTTCAAATTGAAATATACCCAAACAAGAGGGTCTATTTGTAATTCCAGAAACTTCAATCCTTTATAAAACCCTAACCCACCAACGACCCTCATTGTCCTTCCTTCCTCCAACTCGTTGTAGCACGGATTTTCCCTTCTTCTCTTTCCATCATCTTCTTCCTCATACAGCTTCCATTTCTAGGTGATCGAAGGTCGCATGCATCAAGCTTGAGCTTTTTCCTTCTTCCTCTTCATTCTCTCCTTGCTCTTTGTTGGAATTGTCGGAATCAAGGCACCATCTTCATATTCTTGCTGTAGAAGGCTTGAGGTAAGGAAAGCCCCATCTCCATTACAGTTATTGGGTCCATTGGGGGCAAGGAAACCCAAGGGTTTGGCATGCATGCATCTCATTCTTGTTTTCCTTCATACATGTGTTAGGTTCTCCATTAGAGAGCTTTATTCTCCATCTAACCAAGGGGCAAATTGATTTGAGTGAAGCACCAAGCTTAAGGCAAGTATAAGGATATATTTTCTTTACATGCATGGCTTTATTTATTGATTCTTGATGAGATTTGTGATTTTACCCTTTTTTACAGCTCAATGGAAATGCATGGATTTGATTGTGTTTTAGTGATGATTTTTGAGGAATAAATTGATAATGGTCCTTTAGGGAACCCAAGAGTGTGGAATGAAAGCTTTTAGATTGGTTTTATTGCAGGTAAAATAGTGTATTGGAAGAGCAAACCAACTGGAATAGAAACTATCCTGTAGTAGAGTGCTTCAGGGCTGACCGGTCGGTCCTGAAGCCAGGTCGGTCGATTGCCTCTTAAGGTAGTCCGACTGGTCGGCCACACAGCCCGACCGATCGAATTTCCCTTCTGGGAGCGACCGATCGGTTGGACCCATATCCGACCGGTCGGGTAAGCCTAACCTGTAACTTTTAGAGAAGTGTTCCAAAAAATGAATTTTATGCTTGACTATGGACCTTCTATAGTCTATGGGATAACCTAATGATAGGTTAATCCCTTAAACTTTAGAAAGAAACCGAGATATTCACCCATACATTACCATAGGTTGTAGGTTCAACCAAAGGCCTTCTAGGACCATAGAATTGGATCCTCTACTACCCCAAACTAGCCTAACGGTGATTAACAAGGAGAAGGAGGAGTGTTGAGCTGTCACTCTTTTCTTCTGGATTCTCCGGTTAGTTTTCTGTCACAACCTGAGCCCAGAAATCGGGGGTTAAAGAAAACCTAACCAGTGACACACGTACTCCCGTGCATGTACACCTAGACCTCGCCCAAATGTACACACACAAGGGATCAATCACACGTGCAAACAAGTGTACGTGGAAGCTGTAAGTATCAAGGCATACCACAAAATAACAAAAGACACAATGATTACAAAAGATTGGACTGATCACAAAGATGTACAACAAAATAGAGAGACTAGTCCACAAGATCAAAATACAGATATAAATCAAACCCAAAATAAAGTCTACAGCAAAATCCCACAGATACGCCCAGACACAATGGAGGGAGAACAAAATGATGCACAACACTCTATGAAGAATGGATCATGTCCACTCCTCTAGGCCGGAGGGGGCCTCGCGAGCCTCTCCTGGAGTCGGGTTGACTGACGCAGGATCGGAAGAGGGATTTGAGCCTGCAACACCAAGAACAACTCATAAGTACAACAACTTAGAAAAATATAAGCCACAAGAATATAACATGAATTGTATCTATCAATGAGCAAAAGTAGTAATGCAAATATCCATCGTGAGCATGTTCGTACACTAGGCAAATCGTGCAGGAATAAGTATGCTGTCAAAATCATCAATAGAATTACACACTTAAGCTGGTTACTACATTTGCCATATTCTTCCTTTCGAGAGCACACAAATATGAGAACAGCATCGACCGGGCCAAGGTACAAATGGGTCTCTAATTCCCGGGGTCCGGAAGCCCAGGACACGAGCACTCTGCAGAGGCGATCACACACACTAAACCAGAGTCAACCCTGTTGGGTATCCTGAGGCTGAGGCTGAGTAGTGCCATATATAGACAATCGCAATCACAATCAAATCAAATGATGCACCTCAAGCAATATCACATACGGATCTCATATCACAATCTATCACAATAAACGAACAATAGTAGTGCATCACACATTGATAAGCAATACGGCTCATACTGATAAGCAATCCGAATAACAATATGAATAACGAATAACGAATGAGCATAAGCAAATACAAATCAGCACTAACGAATGAGTATAAATAACAAATAATCACTGAACTCAAGTACTCCATATGAACCATAACAAATACACAGAAATGAAGTGTCCTTGCCCGGGCTTCGCTCTGGGGATGTAGCTACATTTCCCACAGAATCGAGAGGTCCAGCGTAGAACACATGAGGGCAAAACCGAAATCAATATACTATGCAAATCAGATATACCATGGCGAATCAAGGTCAATTACAAGCCAATCCTAATCTAGTTGTCCAGTGTTTTTAACCGTGCATGCTGATGTAGTTTTAAGGTATTTGATACACAGTTGTTCCATCAATGAGTGTTGCATCTTCTAGTAAAAGTGTACTAAAGTCCCTTAAACCAACACCCATGGGAAGGTGCTAAACAACTGGATAACATACATGAATGAGACGCAGCCCTCGAGATCATTCATGTCATTCTGACATTCCATTGGACATGTTCAGGTTGCCTACATTCTAGTATGAGAGTCATATCAGGTCTCTTCTTTACTCCTACTCTTTTTTGTATTCATTTCTCAGAGTCACACGGTGTAGCCGCAGGTGAACATACGGCTTAGCCGTAGGCATCTTACGGCGTAGCCGTAATATGCACTGCGGCGGAGCCGAGGTTCCCCAAACTATTCATCCGCATTTACGGCTCAACCGTAATTTATTCTACGGCGCAGCCATATCCTGCTCTACGGCTTAGCCGTAACACACTATACGGCTTAGATTTGGCTGGCCGTAAAAGAGCAGCAAATGTGCCAACTCCCAGTTATTTCAAATGTCACCCTATATTGATCTACGGTCAAGGTCACGGCTAGGTCACGGTGTAGCCGTAAGCCATTTCACGGTTCAGCCATAGCACAATTCACGGTTTAGCCGTAAGTGCGCTGAGTCAGTTTCCTGAATCAGTTACAGAATTACAAAATGGCTAACTCTCGACTGAATATAGACAGATACTAACGAATCTCACTCAATAGGGCTGTTTAACAATGATTCATACAAGAAGAGTAACATATACACACAATCAAAGCATTACCAATCCGTGTTAACACTACTTGTGCTTATACTTGCCTCAAACCGAAATCAAACACACTACAGTCGTTGCTAGAGGCTCAATCCACTGGAGACACAAGAAATGCACGTTGCTCCCTTCCTCACGTAACAAGACAGAAAGAGCGAAGGAGAAATAGAGCTGAACGAGAGAGGGAGAGATCGTTGCAGAATGAGAGAAATGAGAGAGAACGGAGTAGGTAGGATATTTATAAGATAAAAAAAATCAACTTTGCAACCAAGTCCACCATTTACCTCTATTTACAGTTCGAGTCAATTGACGATCCAACGAGAGCAAACGAAGTCATTTGGATCCAAAACAATTACGAAGATTAACAAGCTCGACGAAATACACACGTTGACAGCAAAATGACGCAAAACTGACAAGGTCCAACAAAAGCAGAAATTACGAAAAAGGGCTCGAACTAGCGAAACTAAGTGAAACGCAACCAAACTACCTATTCATAACTCAAGACCAAAGAAAAGCAAAACCAAAACACTCTTAGCAACAAAAATGACACTTAATTACCCACTAATTCGGTTTAAGTTGGGTCGGAGTGTTATATTTTCAATGTTACGTTATGGGTGTTGGCATAAGATGGAGTGTCCTTTATATACATGAGGTAACACTGAAAATGGTAATACTAGGACACCAAACATCTAATGAATACACCGTATTGAATGACCTTGGAAACCCGGATTATCTAGTATAGGATTGGCTAGTAATTTGTCCTTGATAACCCTACAATCTAATTGCATTCATATTGATAATAACCTTGACCTCCACATAAAGATTTATATTAGTTGCATTAATGATGATCAGTTGCTTAGTTGAGTTACCTTCTCGTATCAGTATAAACAAATCAGTAAGTAAGGATATCAGATTATTTCCGACATGTCTAGAGTCGGCACCACTTGGCTTATACCCCATAGGAGGTTCGACGGGACCCCATGGGAGTGTTTTATCAGTTGCCTACTGCAGTAGTATCAGGAGAGTGAGTCAACACTCTCGCAGGCAGTTAGTCGGTCCTGGCCCGGCTGCTAGTGGTTTCCCAAGGATCAGTTTTCTCTCTTTTAGAGAGGAGATAGCGGATGTGGTTGCCATGTTGGTATGATATACTCCTTATTTATGTTAACTCATATGCATCAGTGCCTAGATTTCGATATTGATCTCTTTTAATCAGTATGTCATTTGTAATTCTATTGATCCATCATGTTAAGCTCATGTATCCTTATCTTTGCTTAGCTGTCATGTTAACTAGAATTACCATGGTGTTACAGGTGCAGAACCCGATGCCAATCCGGCATTCAGTGCAATCCCGGAGGGAACCCCAACGTTACCTCGGGACGTAAACGAGTGGAACGAGAAAGACATCTTTTCGTGATTTTCCACAACAGAGCGCAACAGTGATCATTTTTGGATTGGACTTAGGGTCATCTTGGCATTGGATATATTTGTATTTTATTCATGGACTTCCATATCTATGCTTGTAGTTGGATTTAATTAACATACTTGACTATTTGATGAATTGAAAGCAATGTTTATGGATGTTTATGATATATATGCAGGTGAAATCTCCAGGTTTCCGGTTAAATGACTTACATTAATAATACGTGTTTGTGGATTTTCCTCACACGTACCTGTGGGATCACCCTTATGACTGTTCGTACGTGTCTGGTTACGGTACGAATTGTCACGGGTATGTGTGTCATTCCTCAGAACCCATCATTAATCCCCAATTCTCGGGTTCGGGGCGTGACACATAGTATGATTCATTACGCATTTGTATATGGTATGTATTCATATAAACGTTTGACCGACTGCAGTTTGGAGGTGGACGTATGCCATTGGGTTAGCGTGTATTGTGGAATATAGTACACAGCTATGCCATCTGTTATATCTGGCTGGAATACTCGTTCTTTTATATTGTATCTGGCGAGAATACCTGTTTTTGTGCATTCATGCCATTGGGTTTGCATTCAGTGTATTTTGGGTTGAATGTAAAACATGATTTAATGCAGTTATTTAACATCATTACTTGTAGTTTACCTTTTACCATATTATGTAAATCTGACCCATTACTTTTGATGACTAGGTCCTGTTGCCGGTGCCGAATCGGAGGTTCAGAAGATGCAGGAGATTCCGCTAGATGGTGGAGTTGTTGAGTGGAGCACCGATGATATCGTTTGAGGTGTCCTACAGATGATGTTGAGATCGTATCACTAGATTTTATAATAAGGCCATGTTTGGAGCCATTAGTTTAGACGTTAAACCCATCTGTTTTGGAATTATAATTCTTAATTTTATTTTTCGAAATTCTTGACCACTTATTAGTTATTATTGAAGTTTGTTTATATGATTTAAATTCGATACTCAGCTGCACAGATTTTGGATTTTAGTTTTACGTGTGATTATGGTTGCTTGATCAACAAGCATAGCCGTACAAAAGACTTTGATCCACCGGGAATTGGGGCCTATGTTGTACTTTCAATAAAATTTTAAATTGGCCATAATTCTCACACCCCTAGGACCGGATTTGGATTTAACCCAGTTTTGGGGGTGTGACAGTAATTTCTAAAATCTTTGTTTCCATTGCCTTCAGTTACATGATCCCAGAAGACTCTTCTAGGCAACCAACTTGCTTGTAAGAACTAATTACTCCTTGAATACTAATTTTGATCAGATAGGGGTGGTCTTAGATTGGTTGAGTAGTTTATTTATTCTAGTATAATTTATTTTGTTAGCTGCTTTCTTTAATAGAATTCTCATTTAACAAAATTTTTTTAAGATAATCAAGAGCTTGAACTCAACTCAATTATCCAATAAGCCAAATTCGAGCTAGTGCCCATTTAGCTTGATTAAGGGCTTGGTTCAATTTCAACTTCACTAAAATAACATAGACAAACATATATGGCTTCAACCCTAGCTTAAAACTCAATCCCAAGCTTATCTTGTTAACTTACATGGAAGGGAAGCTAAGCCCATCTCATCATTAGGTTCAACTAATTTATGATCAAGTTCAATAAAGTAAGGACAAACACATGACTTACCTATGAGCTATCCATATTTTCATCTTTACATAAACCAATTATGGCTAAACAAAGGTATAGGTAATTAGATTCAAAGACAAATATGAGAGAAGGAGCAAGAGAGAGATTCCCACTTGGCCTTAATCTTACTATGGTATCAAATAAAGAAAAAAATAAATACAAAAATATGAAGTGTTACTTCCTTATTTACATATTATTACATTCTTTTTTGTTTTTGTAACTCCGCTAGTTTTTGTTGCTGGTCCCAAGCCTGGGTAAAGGAGAAGGGTTGCGTTAGGTGTCATAACCCGAGCCCAGAAATTGCTGGTTAGTTAAAAACTAACCAGTGACACACATACTCCCGTGCATGCACACTTAGACCCTGTCGAAATGTACATGCACAAGGGACATTCACACGTGCAAACATGGTGTACGTGGAAACTGTACGTATCATTGCATAAAAAGGATACATAAATAAGAACGATAACTGCAAAAGATTACATTAAATACAAAATGTACAAAATAAATTGGGGGAGACAGTCTCTTAGAGAAAAAATACAAGGTGTACATGAGAAACCAAAAATCCCTAGTACAAAGCCAATTTCTAGGCCCCACAACAAAAACAAAGAACTGATGCAAATGCAAGACCGCTTTCCCATTGGAGGGATCACATCCACTCCTCTAGCCTTGACTGGGCTTTTCGAGTCTCTTATGGAGTCTTGCCGACCGGTGAGGGGTCGGTAGAGAGATTTGGGCCTACAACACCAAGAACAACTAATAAATACAACGATTCAGCAAAGCAGAAGCAAACAATAAGGTAACACGCGTTGTATCTAGCAGAATAATTAACAGATAAGATTGTATTGAGTTCAAGTTAGTCTACTAGGCAATTTGTGCATAAGAATGAACATGCCATCAGAATCATAAAACAGGTGCACTTGTTAGGTGGTTATTTCATTTGCCATATTCTCCCTATTGAGAGTAAGCACGGCGAGAATACCATCGACCAGGCCAGGGTACGAATGGGTCTCTAGTTCCCGAGATCCAAAAGTCTCAGGACAGGAGCACATTGCAGAGGCAACAAGCAGGCTACGCCAAAGTCAACCCCGTCAGGTATCTTGAGGCTAAGGCTGAGTAGTGCCAGACCATGTTAATCATGTCACACAAAACACATTAAGTTAAGTCACATTCAAGCAGGCAGTACAGGCAAGCAAGACAGTACGTGTATCATGTCGTATCACATTCCAATCAATGTTAGTATCTTTCAAGACAATTACATAGACCAATACAATTACAAGTCGAAACAAGAATAATGAATGGAGGGCAAGAATCGAAATCAACATGCAATGCAAGTCAAGTTATCTCAGAGAATCATGATCATTTACTAGCCAACCCTAAGCTAGTTGTCCATTGTTTCTAACAGTGCATAATGATGTAGTTTTAAGGTATTCTATACACAGTTGTTCATTTCGTGGGTGTTGTATTGCATCGATAAAAGTATATCAAAGTCCCTTAAACCAATACCCATGGGGAGGTGCTAAACAAGTGGACAACACACATGAATGAGTCACAGCGCTCAAGACCATTCATGCTTTTTAGGTAGTCCATTAGGTAGGTTAAGAGATTTGAGAAAACCATGTGAAGGCCCTATAAGGTCTTATCATCAACCCTATCTTTTCTCCAATTCATTAAAGAGCAGAGAGACCAGTAGGTAGCATAAAAAGGTCCTTTGGGTGTTAAAAAGCAAGGAAATAAGAATGAGCAAGAGTAAGGATTCAGTCGAACACTGAATATCCCTAAGCAAAAGTGCTTCAGGGCCGACCGGTCGGTTCTAAAGGCCAATCGGTCGGATTTCGGTTCTGGAAGTGCCCGATCGGTCGAACTCTAGGCCCGATAGGTCGAGTAATAGAGCTTGGTACAGAACAGAATGACTGCACTGAAGTACTTACACTCATGGAGACGACATGTACGTGTTTATACAATCCAAAAGGGCTGTCAAACAACACACTTTCATAAGAGATTAGAAGAAACAACAATCAACGTGTACCAACATGTATTCATCCATACTGTGCTTATACTTGCCTCGATTGAACTTTTTCCATAAATTAGTCGCTCTTTGGCCTAATTGATCTCGAAGATGCAGTCCTAACACCATGCATGCCAAGAGTGAGCAGAAGAAAAGGTGTGCATGTAGTGCAAAAGCACTCTAAACTCACATAGGATAGCATGACGTAAAAGCTTACCGTAGAACACACAAGAAACAAAGAAGAAGAGAAGGAAAAGAAGAAACAAAGGAGGAAAAGTGAAAACTTATACAGATGAGAAAGAACCCACTCTTGCCTTAGAGTGCCCTAAGAAGCAAAAAGAAGAAACGAAGGAAGAAGAGAAGATGTATCAACTGAGTGCACAAGAATTTCCCCCCTTTTTTTCCTTTGATCGTGGTGACAAAAAAAAAGAAAGGAAAAGAATAAAAGAAGAGTAGAGAAGAGGAAGAGAAGAAAATGTTGAAGATGGAGAAGAAATGGAGAGGAGTCGGTGCATTTCTCCTCTTATATAGGATAAGGATGACAGAATTTATAGATAAGTCCACAAGTTGAACAGAATTACAGTTTGAGTCAATTAACGGTCCCATGAAAACAATCGACGTCGTTTGCAAACGAGTCAGTTACGAGAATTAACTAGCTTGACGAGATACACGTGTTGACACCATGATGATGCATGAACGACGAAATCACACAAAATCTAAAATTATGAAAAAGGGCTCATGTCTACCTATTCCAGGTTAAATTCAACTCAACTACCTATCCATGACCCAAAACGAAACTCAACAGACAAAACAACAAGCATAACACTAATTCACTCGAAAATTACCCGAAAACACATTAATTAGTCATTAAACCGGGTTAAGTTGGGCCGGAGTGTTACATCCTCCCCAGTTAAGAATCATTCCGTCCTCGGAATGAACGCATACCTGCGTAAAGAGATAGGGATACTGTCGTGCCATCTGCTTTTGGATTTTATCTCATAGAAACTATTTTCTCACTCTTGTACATCTTGTAATTATGTGATCTCTTGTAAATATGGATTTATAGTAGTGTATCCTCTTTTCATGCAATGATACTTATAGCTTCCGCGTACACTATGTTTGCATGTGTAAGTTTCCCTTGTGTGTGTGCATTTAGACAGGGTTTGGGTGTGCATGCACGGGGGTACATGTATCACTGATTAGGTTTAACCTTAATACCCAATTTCTTAGGCTCGGGTTGTGACAGTATCCGTCGATTCGCCTATTAAAGGTGTTTTGCCTTAATTTCTTTCAGACTTTAGGTCTTCAAACTCTTTTATGTACATAGTCGCGTCTATGAAATACGTTTCTTTTCCTTTGAAAGGTTACTTGTCTACAAAGATGTAGTGCACCTTCCCACTGTCATCGACGTACTTGAGGCATTGGTGCAATGTGGAAAGCACAATGGAGTAATCATGCAGCCATCTTCTTCCAAGTAAGATATTGTAGCATGCCCTGGTTTTGATGGAATGTAAGGTAGCTTATGACTTTAGGTCTCCCATTTGGAGTTTGAAACGTACATATTGGGTTTTGTACTTCACCATTTTATCCTTGTATTGACGTGCATGTGCTAGAAAGTTTACTAGTTGGAAAGCCTAATTCATTTAGGGCTATCATGGTGATGAGGTTGAGTGCTGACCCGAGATCAACTTGCACTCTTGGCATTAGCATTTCTTTCACATGCATTGTGAAGTAGAGGGGCCAAGTGTGTTTAGTTTCACCCAGCAACAAGTCTTTTTTTTTAAAAGGAGATCGTTGCCTTAACCGCATTCTAAATGGAAAGGCATTATTGACATCCCTTTGACTTCATTATTTTTTTGTCCTGACATTCTTTCTCAATCGGTGGAACTGTCCCACATAAGATTGACTTTCTTGATTAAGTGCGTGTAGTTCCCATATTAGGTTAACATTTGTAGCAAGTCAAGGATCTGTAGCCGTACTGGTATTTGTTTTAAATGTTCTACAACATCGTACTTAAATGTACTTAGTGGCTTTTCATTATTATTCTCGGGATCACTTACATTAGTGCCCTTTTGCATGGGGTTTACATAAGAAGCAGAAGGTTAGCAATAATTAGCCTTTTAGTTTTTTCCTAATCGTGTCCCATTCTCTACGACTGGACTTTCCTCTATTCTCGGAGCCCTGCAGGTAGTGAAGACTTGCTTGGCCTCTGGTGGACCTGAATTAGTCTCTTCATTTCTAGTGTCCTTAGAATTTGAGGGTTAACAAGGGCTAGACACCATTAAGCTTGACGTCACCAATGGAACTTCTTCAGATTCTGGGTCCTATTATGTATCTTCCTGATTTTGAAGCTCACCGTTTGGTGAACTTGGTTGACTTAGCCACTGGATTAGGTGTGGGTTGGTGTTTATTTGTGATGAAGCAACTATTCTTGTCCCTTGTTCGACCTACTAGTCATCTTCTATTGGTGCGTGAGGATTGTAGTGGGAGATAGTTACCCTTGCATCTCAAGAAGATGATGTCATCTTCGTTTAGGATTTCATCGAAGAAATAATCTTCTTCATCCGGATCATTCCATGAAGGTAGGCTTCCCCTGTCCTCATTCTCAGAATCCGAGGGATAACCTACCTAGGATATCAAGTTGCAACCAGAGATTTGTGGACTTTTTTCATCGCTATTGTTAATGGGGATCATGAAGTCCCCCAGTGTGACTAGTTTTCTAATTTGAGAGGGTGAGGTTTCTTTTTCCAAAACCTTTTCATTCTTTTTATTACCAAATGTGTCTGGATCAACTGTGTTGTTTTTATGGTGCTTCTCTTGTCCTTGCTTTTTTCTTTGACGAACAGCACCTTGACCACCTCCCAGTCTTCATCACTAACCAAGTCTGGGTAGACCCATAGCTCTTCTTCAGAGTTGGTTTTTATAGGGAACAGGCCTTTCTCATGTTGCACTCAATTTCTGACTTAAATTTCTATTGTTTTTGGTGCTACAGGAGCGAAAAGTGCTACTGGTTCAAACTGCCTGAAAGACACCATGTTGATGGGCACTGGATTGTACTTTTGATCAAAGGTGATGATCCCATTTTCCACATCTCGTTGATCTTTTCTTTGAGAATGAAACAGTCATTCAAGGGATGCGAGACTACCATGTGATATGCACAGTAGTTGGGATCATCAACCTTTCCTTCTTGGTTTGGTCTCTTAGAGAAATCTTAGAGAAAGGAAGCTTGATCTTCCTGTTTCTAACTAAGGACCCAAAGATAATTTTGATGTCCTTTTCGAAGGGGTACTTTTACTTTTCCTTTTCTTGTACTCCTCCTTGTGAGCTTTTTCATTTGTTTGGTTCTGAGTTTTACGCGTTGTTTTAAAGGTCTAGACATTGAACACCTCTTATTTCTTTTTCTCACTCTTCGTGCCCTTGAAGTGGTAGTATCTCTTTTCTTTTTTTCTTGTCTAACTCGTTGTGGACATTTTCAGCTTGGACGGTTGCCTCAATAAGCTTGGATAGGGGCTTGGTTTTCAGGCCCACCACCATAACACAAATTTCTGGCCAAAGACTATCCATACACATCTATGCCACGGCTTTTTGCGATTGGGGTTCCATGCATCTGTAGGAGAGTGCCCTCCATTTGTTGATGAAGGCTTGGGCAAATCCATTGTCTTCCTGCTTGGTATTACTGAGGAAAATATGGGTTACGACTTGATCTTCCTCCTAAAAATGTAGCAGGAACTTTTCTTCCAGTATAACCTTAAAAGTAAGGTAGTAATCAAGTAGTTACCGCTACCAATCGAAGGCTGGTGCGTTGATCTCTTCCCTATATAAGCTTGGAAAGTAGACTGTTTGTAATTCTTCAGGAATGGGACAAGGTTGAATTTTGGGGATACTTTGGCAACATCCATTTTTCCTCAACTAGTTTTCTCATTTTGATGATCATCATATCGATGACTTTTTTGTATATCATTGGCTTATCAAGGTTAATTTTCTGACTATCACTAAAGGAGTGATCCCCTAGGCCCCCACTTCTAGTGTTTTCCCAACCAAGGCCTTAGTCAGAGCCATGATTTGATCAACTAGATCTTTGCCTTTGCAAGGTATGCTTTTGCTCGACTTATGTTTGGGGCTGGAGTCGTCTGATGCCATTGTCCTTTCCACTAAGATTTGTAACTAGGTGGCAATCAGATCAATTCGCTTCCCTTTTTGTTTAACTAGGCGATTGATGTCAATCTCTTTGCCTTTGTTATTATTGGAGGCTCGTTCATTTTCTGCCACATTTTCTTGATTTGTCCCACTACCTTCAGCCATGAAAACAGAGTATCGGTGGGGCTCAGTCGAGGTGAAGGTGGGGGCAGTGACATTGTCACCTGCATCAGTGTCATTGTTCAAACTGTAGTCTATTTGGACATGACCTTCTGAGGTTTCATCTGAGCTGGAGGGTTGTTGAGTGGTCTAGCTTCGGACCATGCTTCTAGTAACCCGTTGTGCTAGTCCACGTTGAACCATGTTGATAAGTGCGATGTACGGATCAAACTCTTTGATGATCCATTTCTAGACCACCTTTTGTTGGGGAGAGTGTGATGTTGTTTCTTCCCCTATTCCTTTTGACTATAACTTAGCTAGCATGGGTTTTCTTCCATCTGGCAATGATAGGATTTTGGCAATTACGGTTTTTTTTCGTTGGTTCCTTCTACGCTGCACCGACTTTTGTGTTGGGCGACTACTTATTGCATTTCGTCGTCTCCCTCTCCCTCTCTCTCTCTCTCCCTCCATTTAAGTATTTAAGTAGATTTAGTCTAAAAATCACACTATACCCTTAGGTTTTTTCATCTAGAAAAGGCTTCTCATCCTATTTTGATTTTCAATTGATTATCATTTATGCAAAGACATTACATTCCTAGTAAAAGTGTTGCTTTCTTTCTTTTAATTTTCTTTATTGTACTTTGGTTATTGGTGCTTGTTTTGTGTTTTTTTTTTGTTGGTGTTTGGATTGACAACCCAAAGGCCCTAAGAGCATGATTCAAAATATGAACCGGCTTAGAAAAGATTTTGAAAGAGAAGAAAACACTTACCACGCTTTGATTTTTATTGTTCATTACACATTCAAATTCATATGTTACCACACATTTATTTTCATTTCAATTCCATACATTTAATTTCTTGCAACCACACAATTAAATTCCTGCACTTTTGTTATTTTTCTTATTATGTTTATGTTGACTTTAAGTTTTGTTTTTGCATTGTTTATGGTTGGAGTTAGTGATCATTGCATGCATTATCATATGGTAAAGTTTCTTACATGATTAAATTGCTGAGAAAACTAATTTACAGAATTAAAAGTGAAGAAGAAAAATTCGGTTTTGAATTATAGTACTAAAAACCACATAAATTTACACCTAGAATTCAGCATATAAAAACAGTTTTTGGCAAAAAGTTCGAGATGGGTAGACCAGTCAAATCACATTATTTTTCGATGAAACTAGGGGAACATAATGCTTAGGATGTACTTTTTTGTGCCTCAAAATTTTAGGTTAAAACAATCTTGGGAGTTGGTTAACCAGAGGTTTAAACTTTGCAATCAGTCAACTCATATCAGGATTTTGCAAAATTGTCATATTCATGAATTCATAACTTTTTCATTTTAGATCATTTTGCACTTTTTTTTTAAAGTTTCCTACATTAGTATAGCTTGAATTCCAACCATTAAACTTAGTTTTAAGATGCATTAGAATAGGTCCAATCATGTACAAAAATCGCATAGCATATTACTTTTCCAAACTTAGAATTTTTTCAGTATTTCATGGCATACATTGCATTACTAACTTTACCAACTTTCTAAGTTTAAACTAGTTTCTAGTATTATGTTTTTTATTGTTTCTAACATTGTTTGACCTTAACTTAGATTTATTATTGATTTTTTTCTAACTTAGTCTTATTTAGTTTCTAATTTAGTTGTTAGTTTTATTTTTAGTGAGTTTTTATAATTGGAAGTTTTAACTTGTATTTTAGTTTTGCAGAAACTTTAGTATTTTTTAGGAAGTTTTCTTTATTTGGTTTTTAATTAATTCTTTTAATTAAAATAAGATGGTTGTAATTTGTTAGTTTCTAAATTAGGCTAGTTTAGAATTTTATTTAGGGTAGGTACAAGTTGAAAAGACCTTAAATACATTGCTCCTTGATGATCAACCTGGTTTCACCAGTATTATTACTACATTGCAGCTCTACACTTGGAGCTTACAATCAAGTTTTTTGCACTGTTGTAGGGAAGCACCATTTAAGATAACTTTTTTTACTTTCGTTTTTCACATTGCCTTGTGGGTGATTTATTTGGCATCTTTCTAGAAATAGGAGGCCATGCATGGAATGTTGAATTGCCCTAAGTTGGAATAGGAAAGTGCCTATATTGTTAGAAAGTACATATTAATCTATGTTTAGAAACTTTCTAAAATTGGAAAAAGTTATCAATTTCAACTTGTTCTTTTTAAATTTAGCCCTTATTGGAAGAAAGGAAGTGACCAACTTCTCTCCTTGATCACCTCGATGCTTAAGAAAACTCTAGTCTAGGAAAGTGGGTTTTAAGTGAGACCGTCTATAACCCCTCCACTTACCTAGGGAATGATTTGGTTGGGCAAAGATCGGGTTGGAAGCTTACGTGCACCTTCAATCATAAGAGTGATTTAGTTGCTGCTTGTTTTAGTTAGTTTTTTCTCACTTATTTCTAAAAACAAAAAGAGAGAGAGAGAAAAAAACAAGTGATTCCAAAATAATGGGCTAATGGGAACCCACGAACATGGGGGGACTAAACAATGGGCAATCAAATGAGGTTGAAATCAACGGTGATGGCCCACCAAAGTCCTGGCGTGCCTTGTGCAAACAAGAGAAAATTATAGTTACATCAAACAAATTGTTTGGTTGGATTTTATAAACAGAAGTGAGCCAATAACTATGATCATTATTACAAAATGAAATGTGTAGAAGATTTTAACGGAATGATTAGGTTAGATGATCAATCAATAGGGTCCCATGTGATTCTCCATACCCCATAAAATCATTCACTCTTTCTGATATGGATGTAGAAATTCAATGGCAAGTTGAATCAAATTCAAATAAATGGCCTTGCCATAATGAAATGGGTGACACGTATGGCCCAAATTGGGAAAAAAATCAAACACTTAATGATTGGCGAGATGGACCTAACTTGGACCATCCCTCATATCCATAAGAATTTACTCCAATGGGTCATATGACTACCCCTCACAAGAAATGTCATATGCACCCCTTTTATCTCCCTAGTTGTAAGGTCCCGAATTCCAGTAATCTTGATTTATGTTAATTAAGCTCGTTCTATATTAATTGAACTCGATTAAGGCTAATTTAATCAAGAATTTAACGGGTTTGGGCCTTGGATAGAGAGTCTGGCGGAGTTCGGCCCCACTTTAGGAGTTAAGGACCTTTTCGTAATTTGTCCTCGCACCTCTTGGACACCCCATACTTTTCCTTAAGTGTAACTTTACGCGTGGATCATCTTTTCTGTTGAGTCCGACTTGATCCGGACTTATCTTGGCCCGTTTGAGGTGCTTTTGGCCTAAATTGTAAATTTATAGAAACGCTGGGGCTTGCATGCCAACTACAGGAAATTCTGTTTCAAAGAGGCTCGACTGTCTCTTCCTTCATTCCCCTCCAGGTCACTAGAGCTGTTTTCTTCTTCTGAGCTTCTCCATTTTCCCTCAACGTTGGAGAGCACCTCGGCTTGGGAAGGTTGTGCATGCAAGGGTGGGAGTTCTTCTTCTCCATTTCCTTTATTCTCTTCCCTTTTCCCTGTGCATTTCTCTCTGAGAGTAACTCATCTTCTAAGCTACAGCTGCAGCTGTGTAAGGTGAAGGATTTCTCTCATTCATTCGGTCATTTAGGGTTTATTGGAGTCATAAAGACTCAACTACATGGCATGCATGTGAATCTAAACCTCATTCTTCATTGAATGCTTTACTTGTAGAGAACCCATTTCAGTTAGAGAGTTTCCTCTGAGCACTCAACAAGAAAGAGTTGGGAGGGCTAACACTGGTCAAAAGGCAAGTATTAGAGTCATATGTGTTGCATGAATGACTAAGTTATTGTGTATTGAACCAGCTCTTCATATTTTCAATTTCAGCTATTCCCCTTCAGTGTTTTAATCGATATGAATGTGGTGTGCATCGGTGTGCATTGAGTTAGAATGCCAATAAGGGAATAGGAGGGTGTGTGAGTATGGGATACTCTCAAGGACACTTCAATTGAGCCTTAGAATTTCCTCACAAGTTAGTTCTGTGTTGATTTCGTATAGAACTAAGCTACAAAATTGATTCTGAAGCTTAAGGCGAAGCTACGGCTAAGCCGTGAGCATTTACGGCTCAAAGTCCAGAGAGCAGAAAAATGGGATTTTGTACAACGGCTCGACTACGGCTGAGTCGTGGATTTCACTACGGCTAAGCCGTATCCAGCCCGTATCCAAGCCGTAGGTCTTCCTACGGCGAGCTTTCCAGAGAGCTCATGGAACCCAGTTTCTTCTACGGCTTGCACACGGCTGCACCGTGGAATACGCTACGGCTAAGCCGTAACCTCCCCGTACCCTAGCCGTAGGCTTAGCACGGCTAGGCCATAAGCCAACATACGGTTGGGCCGTAATTGCGCATGAAAAATCCGGAAGGAATCTGACCCGCTCGGCTAAGCCGTAGCCTTGTATACGGCTAAGCTGTAAGAACCCAGTAATTAGGATGTTAGGGACTCCTAATGATTTTGTAGGACCTTAGTATTGGCACCGTCTATACCACTACAAAGGCCCAATGGTAAGTAGGGGAGAATGATTCCCGGAGGGTCTCCCAATGGCAAGTCATGGATGTTGGCATGAGAAGGGTGTCCCGTATGCACAAGGCAATACCAAGACACGGTAACACAATGACACCAAACGTTTTATGTATACATCATGTTGAATGCCCTTAGAGACTATAGGTGTGAAGGTAGGAATTCCTTGGACTCACTTAAGCTGAATGCATCCATATTGTTATAATATACCACCTTCAACATGAATTATTTCTTTTAGTAAAACCCTGAGGCAAATTCAGACGTAAGCTTCTATTGAGTGAGTGTCTGATAAGCTAGAGCTTCTAATGAGTGCGAGCTTGTTATCCAAGGGTATGTTATGACTGATACGAGTTGATATGAGTCGGCACCACTCAGCTTATGCCTTTTTGGGTATATGTTATGTATGTCACCACTACAATAGGTTTACGGAGGAGTAGTCGGCGCTCCTCGGGAAGCTAGCCTGATCCCCTAGCGACCCATACGATATGTGTATGCTCCCTTCTTTGGAGAATAGAGCATCGTGGTTGCCAATCAATATGTATGATATTTAAGTTGTAATTTCTCATTTATGCATCATGTTCAGTGATTATTCGTATTGAGATATTATGTTATACTTGTTTAATATGCCTCAGTACTTGCTTAACCGTAGTGTTAACAGTGTTACTCTTGGTATTGCAGGCCCAGCGACTGGTCCCAACGCGGACACTGACGCGCACCCGGAGGGTACCCCAACGGTACCTCGGGATATAGATGAGTGGAAAGATGGCGACGTCTTTTATTTGCCATCCCACGGAGCGCGACTATTCTAAGTGGGAAGATCATTGTTATGCTTGGGACCCTTTTGTATCAAACGCTTAAGTAGTTTTTTGTAATGTATTAAAGACTTCAACACTGTTATATGTATGTATTTATGTTTACCTTTGAAAGATAACTGACTATGAATTCGTGTGCTCTTGATGATTACTGAGTATTTCGCAGGATTTCATTTATAATAAATTATGTTTGTACGTGTGTCAGCATACCTCACACGTTCCTGTGGAATCTCCCTTGTAGGGATTCGTACATAATTCTTCAGGGCACGGATTTCTACGGGATTACATATCCACGCCCTGGGGGCCCACTCAAATCCCCAATTTCCCGGGATCGGGGCGTGACACTAGTCATATGCACCTCGTGATCCATCTCCGCTTGAATGGTCATGTGAACCACCACCACACCCAAGGATTCTTTGGCGGATACTTTAGCCAAATTCATTGAGTTCATGCTAAACATTATGCAATCCATATAAAACAATAAACAATCCATGAAAATTAATGACTTCAATTAGTCAAACTGTATTTCAAGTGAAAAAATAAATAACACCTTTGGAAGTGAAAATGAATTTCAACATGATGATTCATCACTCAGTGAAAATCCAACGGATATGGATTGCACAAACACACAGTGGACATCCAAGGGTGCACATGAGAACATGGATGATAGTGAGATGCATGAATCAGTTGATGAATCATATGAGCCCATGTACCTTGCCTTTCCTCAGTACCACCCATTCCACTTCACCAAAGAGGAATATATACCCTTTTACATAAATCCTTTCTATAATTCAGATTGCTTTGATGATTTTAGCATAGCAGTCTTTCATAAATTTGATGTTCCCATGACTGATAAAATTGCAACTGAACCCAATGAGCACCAGAGGAAAGATTACAATTGGGAGGATGACCCCATTTTTAGATTTCTGAGATGGATAATTTGGAATCCTTGGAATTCTGTACTGACTTCTTTATGAAATCTGATGATCTGACTCTTAGAGAAATTGCCTGTGCATTTCTTGGCCATGAATTATTTTCATAAAAACTTATGGAATTAGAGAATAGTGGTCCAATTCAAACTCCAAAGTCTAACAGATTGGAATCTTTTGAGCTAGTTACTAAAAAGGCTGCTAAAATTAAACTAACGGAATTTGTGGCAAAAAAGGACCTAGGACCACTCAGTTGTTCATTGTGTCCACCTCTCCTTCCATACAAAGATCGATTTTTAAGGGAGGAGGAGGGATTTTTCATGGTGGTCACACATTCAAAAAGAACATGCGGTCCTCATGTTCACAGTGAATCAAGTTCACATAGTTCCTTCATTATCTGTGCTTCTTTTGAATTGCTTGGAGGAAAATTCCATTTGGGATCTATTAGTATAGGTTTTTTTTTAGGTAAATATTTCCTTTTAGTGTAGCTTCTTGTCTTTTTGTTTTTGTTTTTCTATTTTGTCTAACCTTGGATAGGGAGTAGCTCAACACATATTCAGGTGACTTCTTCCCTTTTCCCTCATTTACATTTACGTATCCTCATGTTACTTCTACACTTTTGCATTGCATACATAAACAATGAGGATGATATTTATCTTAGGTTGTGGGGTGGGAACAAGCACGCTTGTCCAATTTTAGACATAAATTTTCAATTACTTTTATAATTTTAGTCAGTTTTTAGAAAAAAAAATTCAATTTTTTAGGACCTTTATTCTTTGTTGGCATTTATTTTTCATTTTAGAAAAGAGAAATTTTTAGAAAGAATTTAGGCAATTTGAAAATATATAGAAATCTGGAATTTTCAAAATTTTGGACCAAAGTAAACAGAAAGTTTGCTCTTTCTAAGGGAGAAAACTTATCAGAGAATTATCAAAACTTGTTTTCCACATACACACACGTATACATTCTTACGAAGTTTTGGATAGGAAACTTAATGCTATTCTTAGAATTTTTACGGAGAATATGATGAGAAACCAAAATTTAGTTTGCAAATATATATATTTTGTTTCCTAGTTCATCTGGGTGGTTTTCATGAGATCGCTAAAACCAATGAAGTAATTTGGGTGAATTAGAAAGGGCTAACATTTGTTCGAGGATCAATATTCTTTTCCATATTAGTTATGTTATCATTATAAAAAAAAGAGAGAGGAATAGTGAAAAAAATGCACCGGGTGAATTGAAAAGGGCTAACGTTAGAGATTCTTGATGGGTTAAACTAGGTTGTCCTGTCCCTATTTGTCTCCTTAAAGATATGGAGACTGGAAGAGCATCTGACCAGCTATGCAAAAATTTTGTTTTCTGCTAGCTGCTTTTTGGCCCACATGTGGATCTCAAAAGGATTCCAGGCATTACTCCTACCATATGTGTCCTAATAAGGATTGGCTTACCACTTGTCAATCCATAGATGGTGGTAAAGTTCTTATGGGCAATAATATGGCCTGTAAGGTTGTTGGAATAGGATCAATCCTATTTAAAATGTATGATGGTATTGTGAGAACCTTGTCCAATGTCAGGCATGTTCCAGAATTGAAGAAAAACCTAATTTCCTTGGGTACTCTTGACTCAAATAGCTATAATTACAAAGCTAGAGGTGGACTTATGAGAATTTCCAAGGGCGTTCTTGTAGTGATGAAGGACAGAAGCAAAATGATCTCTATTTTCTTCAAGGTAGCACGGTCACAAGTGTTACTGCTGTGTCATCATCAGATTCAGATTTGGACACTACCAAGCTGTGGCATATGCGGCTTGGGCATATGAGTGAGAGGGTTATGGAAGAACTAAGTAAACAAGGTTTACTGTGTAGCCAGAAATTGGTAAAGCTGGACTTTTGTGAGCACTGTGTATTCGGAAAGCTATGTAGAATCAAATTCCATACAGCAGCTCATCGGACCAAAGGTACTTTGGATTATATCCATTTTGATCTTTAGGGACCCTTTCGTGTTCCTTCTCTTGGTGGTGGTAGATATATGTTGACCTTTATTGATGATTATTCTTGGAAGGTCTGGGTGTTTATTTTAAAACACAAAGATGAAGTCTTTGCACAGTTCAAGCAATGGAAGGCTATGATTAAGAAGCAGACAGGTAAATAGATCAAGCGCATAAGAACTAACAATAGCTTGGAATTATGTGGAGGTGCTTTTAATGAGTTTTGCAAGAATGAAGGAATTGTGAGAAACCACACAGTCAAGAATACACCGCAGCAAAATGGGCTTGTAGAATGGATGAATAGAACTCTGTTGAAAAGGACTCAGTGTATGCTCTCCAATGCCGGGTTATCTAAGCAATTCTGGGCGGAAGTTGTCAATACAGCTTGTTACCTGATCAATAGGTCTCCATCAACAACTATCGAGTGTAAAACTCCTAAAAAGGTATGGTCTGGCTCTCCTGCTAATTACTCAAATTTGCGAATATATGGTAGTCCTACTTATGCTCATCTAAATGATGGTAAGCTTGAACCAAGGGTAATAAAGTGCATATTTCTAGGATATGCACATGGGGTGAAGGGATATAGGCTGTGGTGCCTAGATGGAAAATCACCCAAATGCATTATCAGTAGAGATGTGGCTTTTGATGAGTCTGCAATGTTAAAACCAAAGAAGGAGTGTCTTGATACCGGAATAGACCACAGTGTCAGTAAATAGGTGGAGCTTGAGGTGGAAGCTTCAAAAAACTTGCAAGAAAAATTGGAAGATGTCCCAACTCAGCAAGATGAGGTGCAAGGCTCAAATGAGGAGAATGTAGTTCCACAGGATTACATGCTTACTAGGGACAGAGAGAGGAGGCAGATTAAGCCACCTCAATGATATGATGATCTTGTTGCCTATGCTATTAATATAGCTGAAAGTATGGAAGCGGAGCCGGTTACATATCATAATGCCATCACCAGTAAAGAATCAGCAAAATGGATTATTGCCATGAGTGAAGAGATTGAATCTCTTCACAAGAATCATACTTGGGAGCTGGTAAAATTGCCGAAGAACCAGAAGATTATTGGTTGCAAATGGTTCTTCAAAAAGAAGGAACTCCAGCGGTGGAAGATGCTAAGTTCAAAGCACGACTGGTTGCAAAAGGCTATACTCAGAAGGAGGATATTGACTTCAATAAAGCGTTCTCTCCTATGGTGAAACATAGCTCCATCTAGGTGCTACTTGCTATGGTTGCTCTGTTGGATTTTGAGCTTTGAGCAGCTTGATGTCAAGACTGCTTTTCTGCATGGTGAGTTGGAGGAACAGATTTATATGCATCAACTAAGGGGGTTTGAAATCTAAGGTAAGGAGGACCATGTTTGCTTACTAAAGAAATCTTTTTATGGACTAAAGCAATCTCCTAGATAGTGGTACAAGCGTTTCGATACCTTTATGGTAGGAAACAGCTATTATAGGAATGAGTATGACAATTGTGTTTATCACAAAAAGCTCTTAAATGGTTCTTTTATTTTTTTTGTTGTTGCATGTTGATGACATGTTAATTGCTTCTAAGGACATGTTTGAGATTAACAGGTTGAAGGCTCAACTCAGTGATGCAACTCAGTGATGAATTTGAAATGAAGGATTTGGGCACTGAAAATAAAAGTACTTGAGATGGAGATTCATAAGGACCAAAAAGCTGGCAAATTGTCTTTGTCACAAAAAGGTACATTGACAAGGTACTAGATAGCTTTGGCATGCAAAGGTTGAAACCTGTGCATACTCCATTTGCAGCTTACTTTAAACTTTCGGCGGCTTTATCACCACAAACTAAGGAGGAGGTGGTGTACAGGTCACGTGTTCCTTACGCTAGTGCAGTTGGGAGTATCATGTATGTTATGGTCTGTACAAGGCCAGACAATTCACATGCAGTTAGTGTAGTAACTAGATACATGGAGAAACCTGGAAAGGTTCATTAGCAGGCTGTGAAATGGATACTCCGCTATGTTAAAGGTACTACAGATGTTGGGATAATATATGACAGAAATGGTAACACTTCTAGTAGTGTCATTGGGTATGTTGATTCAGATTTTGCTGAAGATTTAGACACAGGAAGATCCTTGACAGGTTTTGCCTTCACTCTTTTTAATGATGTTATCAGCTGGAAGGCAACATTGCAATTTACCGTTGCCTTGTCTACGACTGAAGTAGAATATATGGCAGTTACAGAAGTAGTGAAGGAAGCTATTTGGTTGAGGGGTTTGGTTGGTGATATGGGATTGCAACAACAGTTAACTACTGTGCTTTGTGATAGCCAGAGTGCTATTGATCTAACAAACAATCCAATGTATCATGAAAGAACCAAACACATTGATGTTAGGGCACATTTCATTTGTGATGTAGTTTCTCAAAGTGCTATTGTAGTAGAGAAGATCCCTACAACAGATAACCTAGCAAATATGATGACTAAGCTTATACCAACAACCAAGTAAAAGCATTGCTTGGACTTGATTGGCGTAAAAAGTACCTGAGTGCCCAAATAGGCATGTGCAGGCGATAAGAAGAATTTTGTGAGGATTGGCTCCGATTTTCACCAAGGTGGAGATTTGTTAATTGTGTGGCTCAATGGAGCCATTGCAGAGCAGCAGCTCCATTTGCAGGACTGCAATGCCGCACAATAGCCGCCCTCCCAAGTCGCCCTAGTTGTAGCCGCACTATAGCCACTCTGCAATACTCCTTGAGTAGCAAAAAATGTAGACATCCATCAGCTAATGGAGTCTATAAATGGAGAGTTCCATTGCTCTGACTGAAGCAGAGAGACGAGCAGATCTGAGAGGTTTGGGTGCAACTGGGTTTTGGGCAGAGAATGAACGTGATCTTCCTTTTGTAATCCATTCTTCATAGTGATATTCTTTCCGTCTTCTCCTGTGTATGTAGGCTCAAGTCGAACCACGTAAATCTCCTATGATCATCTATTTGTGGTGTGATTTTCTCCCTTTTATGTGCTCAAATCCGTGCACAATTCACAACAGTGTGGGTTTTGACTAATCATACCTTTTGTCTTTCATTTTTTTTACTTTTAAGTGTTAATTTGTAATTATTACTATTATTATTATTGTTGTTGTTGTTGTTATCTGAAATTTTTAAGGATATATATAAAGGAGCAGTAACAAATGTGAGAACCACATGTGAAGAAATAGGTAGATTCCCCATAACTATAGGTTTGCATCAGGGATCAGCCTTAAGCCCTTACCTCTTTGCATTGATTATGAATGAGTTAACTGCGCATATTTAAGAAGAAGTATCATGGTATACATTGTTTACAAATGTTATAATATTGATCAATGAATCAAGAGACGGTGTAAATACAAAACTCGATAGATAGCAGAGGATATTTGAATCTAGAGGCTTTAAAATAAGTTGTAAAAAGATAGAATATATGGATTGAAACTTCAGTAGACATATACAAAGTGTTGAAACCACTATCAAAATTAAGACCCATGAGACACGACATAGAGATTCTTTTCGATATCTTGGCTCAATGATTAGTAAGGATGGGGAGATTGATGAAGACATTGAGCACAAGATAAAAGCTAGATAGCTGAAGTGGAGACTAACTTCTAGAGTGCTTTGTGAGAGACGAATGCCAATAAAATTGAAGGGCAAATTTTACAGGACAGTAGTTAGACCAGCTATGACATATGGAGCAGAATGTTTGCTAATTAAGAAGACGCATATATATAAGATGGATGTGACGGAGATGAGAATGCTTAGGTGGATGTGTAGTAAAACTAGGAAAGAAAAAATTAGAAATGAGCTCTTTCGAGAGTATTTAGGGGTAGCACCAATATGGGAAAATATTAGAAAAAATCCATTTAAGATAGTTTAGGCATGTTGAGCGTAAGCCGGTCATGGCATCGGTGAGGAAAAGTCTAGCTATATAGGTAGATGACCCATCAAGAGGTAGGGGTAGGCCGAAGAAAGCATTGATAGATGTCATAAAATCAGATTTGAAAAAGTTTAACTTATCTAAAGATTTGGCTCAAAATAGAATGGAATAGAGAAACAAAATTCATGTAGCTGACCTCAATATGATTGGGATAAGGCTTTGATGATGATGATGATGATGATGATGATGTTGTTGTTGTTGTGGTCGTCGTTGCATTTGACCATGTTTCTCCATGAAATCTATCATATACCTACCTTCTACACCTACCTCTATGTCTAGGTGCTAAGTTTATAACCATATTATTTCATGCATTATCGTTTTTCTTTCTTTTTTTTTGGGTATCTCAATATACATCTTATTTGTCAATATAAATATCTATGAAGTCCTGAACATCACCATCACGAAACATGGTTGACACTTTTACAACTTTGTGGGGCCCATCATTGGGCTCCACTAATCAAGGAAAGTGGAGGAGGGTTTTTGCATGGACAAGGAACATGCCTGATGAGCTTGATCGGATTCTCTCCAGTTTGGATTTTAATGCCTCAAAACTAATAATGACACAGTTGTGCAAGAGGGTATTTCAGGGTGAACGTAAGTCATGATTGTCAAATTGGAGCATTGATGCATGAGGGTCATGAGTTGAGGGGGTTGGCTTGATCACAAGTGGCCTAGGTGGCTATGCATAAGATCGACTTGTCTCAAGTTCTTTTGTTATGTATGAGTTTGACCAGGGGAGCAACTTCTTTTTTATAGGAACTCATGAGCAGCTCTCTAGGGCCACCTTCCAAACCCCATTAGGTCATGAATTGGCATGGTGTAAATCGGAACTACACATCACTTAATCACTTTGATGAATGGTTTTTTACAGGTACAATGTGCATTTGCTGGGTCCAGTGGAATTACTGTAGGCATATGCAACATCCACTATGTTTATCTTCCTATTCGTGAAGTCATCACATCGCCGAGGTTTGTTGACCCCAACAGCAGAATGTGGCATCCATGCTTGACATCGATCGGCCAACTTGACTTTCTCTAATTTCATTAGAATGCTGCTTCTATTCTTGGTTGCATAGGATGGGCATACTCCAAGATTTTTGTTTATTGCCATTGAGACTTTTGTGCATGTTAGTTACATCAATTACAGATGTAAGTAAGTGTTGTACAATTTTGTAAACTCGTCACTTAGTATAAGCAAAACAATTTGAGTCAGCACAGAGAAATTACAGGCCCTAAAAATAAATTACTTAGCTTTTCAACCATTGTCGATTGGGATCAGAATTGTACTTTGGTCCCATTGATTCTCATTACAACATCTTAGCTTCAGTTCTAATTTATGGATAAACTTGCAGTTCAATAGACGACGAGCTGGAATGTGCAGGTTCATATGAAACTGATGAGATTAAAACTGTAGATGTCCCAGGCTACTTGTTTTCATTTGTTTGATTGCTGAGATCAGGCACTTGATAGAACCTAAAATGGAGCTTGTAAAATTCTCTGGTACGCTCTGGTTGATTTGTAGTTATACATTTTGGCGTTCATATGTTCTTAAACAAATCATTCTTTGCGGGTGGGTCGCTATGTATTAATCACCTGGTTTTTTTTAAAGTCCAATGGGAGATAGGACCTCCAAGAGGGTGGGTATTGGCACAAAAGTAATGTTGCTCCTTTGCAACCCAGGTGTCACTAAAACACCCTCTCCACTTGCAAGAGAAAAGCTGCTTACATCTGACCTTCTCCAGCCCCCTAGTGGTCGGAGCCTGTGCGCAGGGAGATGGGGCCTCCAGACACTAAATCCCAGACTAGACACCTACATGGTAACAAATCCGTTAGGATCACCTGTCAACTGTGCCCGAAGGTTGTTAGTAAGCCCGTCCTCAGGTCAACTCTATGCTATCTCTAAGAGTTGTCATCACTTGATAGCTTACCTATAGGAGACAGACGTCTCCATTCAACTGCAAAGTACCTCGCAGTCAGACTATTGCGATTGGTGCTCATTGATGAAAACTTCCATTTCATCATCTTTAAGTGGCGAGATCCCACTAGATGAATGATCTACACCACTGAAAGCTTTCCTTTCTCACGAACAATTAATCGCATTGTTTTTGTCATTTCTGCACAACGTCCTTTCCCCATGCAAAAAGTAGTCGTTGCCAAAGATGCATAGGCTTCCAGTTTTAAATCTCCTAAAGGAGACTTGGAGACATATGAGAAAATGGAAAGCAGTCGTGTAGCAGGTCAATTTCGAGTCCCCTGATCCTCTGAGTATTCACCCACGGTGACCATGAGAGAATCTATCACAGTCTACCATATCATTGAGGTACAGCCTGCCATGCACGAGGCCGCCAGTCCTATAAAAGGCAGCAGGGGTGTACAATAAATTCATCGATCTGTAAAATTGATCTGATCCGCGGCTTTTAACCGATCCAATGGTTAATGGTTTGGTGACGAGTTTTACCCTTAATCCGCGGATTTAAACCGATCCGAACGTTGAAATAATATATATATTTAAATAAAAACATATTAAAATGCAACATTTTAGTCATTCATCATCTAACTTTCAATATCAGCAATTCACTCTTCATATAAAACAGTGACGAAATAGCTGGCACTACCATTAACGGATTGAACGGTTTTAATCAAACCGAATCGTTGATCTATGGTTCGGTTCGGTTTTTGATGGACAATGGATTGGCTATAGATTACAAACCTGTTAATCTGTAGGCAACGGATTTGTAACGGATTACGCTCAATTCGAACCATATACACCCCTATAAGGCACCGCTGCCCCATGAAAATGTAACGGACCGTGATAAGTCTACTCAATCTCACTGTGGGGGCAAACCCTCGCTCCATCTCAAGGTTTCTTGCCAAACCAAACTTGACTGGACCCACAGTATTAAAAAGGAAAATTTTCAAGTACGGCCTTAAACTTTTGCTTATTTCAAAAGCAAATATAAATTTCAAAACTTTTTAAATTAGTCTCTAAATATTTCAAAAAATTTACAATTAAGGATATTTTACTTGTATCATTTTTTGAAATAAGGCAAAAACTTAAGGCAAAAACTTTAAAATTCTCTATATTTTCACATGCTTACTGTCCTAGGCCCAACTTTTAAAGCACACCCCAATTCTAATTGGGCTTTGATATTATACACTTAAAAGCCCAAAAATGTACAACTCAAATTTGGGATTTGGTCAGTTGATGTTTGGATTGATCCAATGAAAGTTGCGCACTAGGGCAACCCTCCGAGTCTTCTGTAAACCTAACCCTTCAAAATTCAATTGACACCTGTAGGGGGCACAAACCATTCATATGCAAGCGGTGGATGGTCTAACTGGAGGTTTATCTATTTATTTATTTACTTATAAATATCTAAAATCTACCGAGATCCAATGACTAAGATTTCATGAGAAAGTTGTTTTGAAATTTTAAAGATGACCAATGGTTGAGATTTTTATAGTGAGACAAAAAAGGTAGGTTTCTAGTTAAAAACTCGATAACCTCACATATGTAGCACTGCGTTTCTTCGACGTCCTCACAGTGTGAGACAGATATAGAAGTGGCAAGAGGCCAACTTTGACGTCGTCAGAGTGTCAGACAGACATAGAAGTGGTGAGAGCTCTGAGAATGTGAGAGAAGAGTGGTAGTCCGCACATGATGGCTGGTAATCACGGGAAATTGCCGATGAATGGCTACCCTGGAAGTTCTCCCACAGACCCTTTTTGTTTTCTATTTTCCTGGTGGGTTTTATTGAGGACTCGGAGAAGACACATGGCTCTCGGAAGTATTCAGGTTGGTTTCTTCGATTTACCCATCCATATATGTATTGATTTCTGAGAAAACACTTTGCATTAGGTCTCTTACGCACAATTTGTATTTTTTGACACTTAGGGTTTTGCTTTAGGGTTTTGGTAAAAGAAATCGTGGTTTTGTGAAATTTAGGGTTTCTTTATCCTAACAGGAATTCCGGTTGTTGTCAGGAATTCTTTGCTTTTTTAAAAGAATTCCTAGCATTTAGGAATTCCAGCATTTGTAAATGCCAGATACTTGGGTTTAGGGTTTAGGGTTTAGGTTGAGCATCGAGGGTTCCAAAAAACCAGCCTCTCCGAATTCCGAGGGACTACCAGAGCGCTACGGCCCAAGCAACCGTCAGATCTTCATTTTCAGGCCACGGCGGAGAGAAATAAGTTGATTTTCATCTTCCTCTCCACCTATGTCGATGGTTTCTGTGATTTTTCTTTCCATTATCTATCTATTTTGTCTCTTTGTTTTATGGGTTTGTTCTCTATTTTTTCTCTCATTATTCACTTCTGATCTCGTGTAAAGGAGCTCGAGCAGCATAGATCTGTAGGGTTTTTTTTTTTTTTTGTTGTTTTTTTTTCTCATTTCAGTTAGTCATGTGATTTCTTTAACCCCAACCCAACCCTAACCTTGATTCCTTTAATCTGAAGCTCCAAAACCTTGGAAGGCCGGTCCTTTTTCCTTGCTTTGTTTGTTGCATGGTTTGTTTGATATGGGTCTTTGTCCCTTTTTCTTCTCATTGTTTTTTAGCTTCTGGATGCCTTGTGTTTGCCTTTTCAAGATAGGTTTTTGTAGCTTGTGTTGTTTGAGTTGGAGTGGTATCGATGGTTTTGCTATGAAGCTTGGGTTGGTTCCGGAGCTACTTAGATTTTCAGCATTGGTCTCCATCCTCACTTTTGAGCTTATAGCTGCATCCAGGGCCTGTTCGACATAGCCCCCACCCCAATTTCATAGACTGAACATGAATCCATCAAGCGTGCCCTCCAATGGGCTCAGCAACTCTCTCTCTCTCTTCACTTGCAATAACGACTGACTGTTTAGTGGCTGTATTGCAGCTTATGGGTTCCCAATCCCCAAGCTTTGAAGACCGACCAATCCTTCAAAATATCCTAAAACTCTCACACCACTTTACATTTTGCAGAGTGCTTAAGATTCCCAGGGCACACCTTTCCCAAGCTCACATGCCAGCCTCAGCTGCACTAAAACAGTTCCTTCCACATCACTGGGTCCTCTAATTTCTTCACTGAGCACTGTTGTTCACTATACCTTTTAACTGCACATTACTGTTGCCCTGAACATTATCATATTATACTGCATTTCTGCTTGCATCATGTTGCTGCACTACAATATCATGCACCCATTACATGTAAATAGTACGGTCTCTCTAACATTGCCTTGTGAACTAGATCCAACGGACAACCGCTGAGAAATGGGGGAGACAAATGGGATTCCAGCAGGCATGTTCGACTTATGCTACGGTTGTGGGTGAAAATTTATGAAAACCTTTACAGAGGTTCGTTTCATGATGCAAGTTGAAGTTCTATTAGTGTAATGTATCACGTTATTGTTAATGGAGAGGAAGAAGATGCCAACAAATGGCATGACTTCAGCTTGGCACACAGCAACCAGTTTATCTTGAAAGTTCTTGGCATAACCAGTTTCAATGAAAGGAGACTGGAGAGTTCTATTTTCAGAAGATTTTTCTCAGACCCTTGCAAATTGGGTTGAAACTCTTGGAAATGTGCTCACCCTAAGGCACGGATTACATCCACGATTCATTACAATTTTTTCGTAAGTCCCTTGTGTCTTTTTTTTTTTCCAATTGTTGCTAATTTCATTATCCTTTATGTTTTGTTTTATTCGTGTTCTTTATTTTTCTCTTTGATTGTATTGTACAGGGATGTATTCCATGGGATATTTATGTTCCAATGCAAATGGAACCAAGAACATGGAGCAGTACTTCCAAAAAATATTTTCATTACTGCTGATGGAAGAGCAAAGATTGGCAATGCATCAAGCTGGAGACACCATAATGGAGATATTCGGCTTTTCTGCAACATGATTACCTCTATTTTCCAAGCGAAACAGCAGAAGATTCACACTGTAAGAATTGCAATAACTCCAAGGGAACCTTCTGCTGTTTCGATTGGAAAATAGAGGTAATCATGTTGCAGAAAAGCCGAATATCTCCATTATGGTGTCTCCAGCTTGATGCATTGCCAATCTTTGCTCTTCCATCAGCGGTAATGAAAATATTTTTTGGAATTATTGCTCCATGTTCTTGGTTCCATTTGCATCGGGAACATAAATATCCCATAGAATACATCCCTGTACAATACAATAAAAGAGGAAAATAGAGAACACGAATAAAGCAAAAAAATAAAGGACAATGAAATTAGTAACAATAGGGAAAAAAAAAAAAGAGACAAGGGACTTACGACAAAATTGTAATGAATCGTGGATGTAATCCGTGCCTTAGGGTGAGCACATTTCCAAGAGTTTCAACCCAATTTGCAAGGGTCTGAGAAAAATCTTCTGAAAATAGAACTCTCGAGTCTCCTTTCATTGAAACTGGTTATGCCAAGAACTTTCAAGATAAACTGGTTGCTGTGTGCCAAGCTGAAGTCATGCCATTTGTTGGCATCTTCTTCCTCTCCGTTAACAATAACGTGATACATTACACTAATAGAACTTCCACTTGCACCATGAAACAAACCTCTGTAGAGGTTTTGATGGGGGCATCAAATCAAAGAACAGGAGAAGATTAAATCATATGGCCTCATTATGAATGGATCACCTTTTTATGGGGCTCATCTGTCACGGTTTGCAAGATCCACCGTTGGATGGTGAAAGTATGGAAGAAACACCGTTGGAGGGCTCCCTAGGCATGCAAGCAGAAGGCCCCACACTGGGATGTGCCAAGGGGGAGAAGTTATTGCTGAATTAAAGATGTTTTAATTTTAAATAGGGGTCTCAAGCTGTTTTAGTAGAGTCATGTAATAAATAAGGGTCTCATAATATGTAGTTTTATTTTAATGTGTAAAGAGGAGGGCCTGCAACTTAAATATGCACAAAGATATGCGTGCAAGGGGGAAGGAAGACTTGTGCACGATATCCCATGCGCAAGTCCCCCCCCCCCTCCCCATTCGGCCATTCCTTGTTTTTTTTTTATTTTCTTTTTATTTCTTTATGTTTTTTTTTCTTTTTTGGGTTCTCTTCTTTATAAGTTGTAACCCATCATTGGGGAAGATTATTGATGAATGAATAAAAGAAAACCCATCTTCTTGAAAGCTTCTTGGAGTTCTTCTTGAAAGATTTTCAGATTCCCTCGCCCTAGTTGGGGAGTTTGGCGTGAGGCCAAGAAATCCATCTTCTCTAAAGGTATTCTCTCTCTTTATCTTTCTTTTGGTTAAGAACCCCAGCCTATCTACTCAGATTTCTGCATTCAGCTCCAAGAAACCCTAATCTTTCTACTTGGATCTTTCCTAATATTGACCAAACGAAAGAAGACCTTCACAACAGCCCTAGATCTGACGTTTGGCAATTCCAACACCTGTATTCAGATCTGAAATCTGATAAAATACAGTCCCCACAGCCCTTAGATCTGAGTCTCCTTCATATTGGACAGATCTGAACCCTAGGATTAGACCTTGTATTGCTTCATATTGGAAATACCTCGTTCTGTCATCTCATTCAGATCTGAATCTAGATTTTCAGATCTGAAAATTGATTGAACTCAAATCCCTAGAATGGTTGGGAGTTCTACTTCCTAAAGATCCATCTCCCACTTTGGGAAAAATCACTTGTGGGATCGATTTGCATGACTGATCAAAACAAATACCTAGTGCTGAATTTAATTTTGCCAATGTGCTGGTGCCAATTTTATATGATTTAGTGTGCATATTATTTTGGTAATTGATCTCTCTTTTGCATGTCATCCATTAGTTCTTAGGTCCTGCATCAGGGTTTCATCAATTTTCACTCCACGACCGTAGCTTACGTCGAACATGCCTGCCGGAATCCCATTTGTCTCCCCCATTTCTCAGCGGTTGTCCGTTGGACCTAGGTCACAAGGCAAGGAATATCCCAGGGAAGAGTGGATCAGCAAGAGATAGGAAAACCTTGACTCTCATAAATTCATATTTCTAGACTGGGGGGGACCACCAATCCACTTCCAAAACATCACCTGCTAGTTTGGCTCTGTGGGCTGCATTCACATTACTGATATACTTTGTTGGAGCCTCATGTAGTAAGACCCAAAGGTCCACAGTTTCAAAGTGTATATTCCACCAGAAGAGGTTTTCACGCCATGCCTGAAACAAGTGAAACGATCCATTAAAGTCCTAGGGGCCTTGGGTTAGGAGGTCCCTCCCGATCTTCGTCTTCCACTTTGAAGACTTAAAGTGTGTGCCTAATGCATATGCCAGTGTGTGGCAACTGCTTGTCGGACTGTTGCAAGATCAATTTTTGTGTAGTCCACAAAGTAACGCATGAGACGGTCTTTACCAATGCACTCTACCTTGTAGGATTTCATCCTGATTAATCTCAAATAGTCCAACCACGATGCGTCGGTGTCTAAGGTAGTGGTTGTGTGTTACTTTGTGACTCATTAAGGGATTGCGTATTTGCGTGTCCTCTGGGCCCTCCAGAGGTACCCAAGTAGAATCAAACGAGGACAGGAAAGGGACAAATTTAATAAACTAGGGATTGGCAGGGTTGAGAAACAGTGGAAGGAATTGATAAGTTGGAAAAGGGAAAGCATAAATGAAAGTTTGGGGGTTTCTTTAGGAGTAAAGAAGAGGGTAGGTAAAGGTGAGTGGGGACAGTAGCAGTCAAAATAAATGGGGTAGGACGAGAAAGATATAGGGGAGGTGACAGAATAAAGAAAGACTCAATAGGTTCTTAATTGATGGTAGTTAATGGAAGATTCAGGGCAGTTGGATACTTACTTGATGGGAGTTAATGAAGAAGAGATAAGGCAGTTGGATGAGTTTTCTGGTGGATTTGCCAGAGAGGATGAAAGGGTTCTTCTTCAGATGCATTCTTAGTTAGCTAGCTAGTCTGCTTGGAAAACATTAGAAAATATGGGAATTTATTTATATGCACATATGCAAATGTCTTTGTATTTATGTGTGCTTTTATGTGTTTGTACACAGATGCGTATATGCAATTGAAAATATTCAGGGCCTATCTTGCCTTTTATAGTGTCCATTATTAGCACAAAATTTATTGACCTATGTAATGTGCTGTCAAATTCTAGTGCGAGATGCACTGATCTGAGTGCATAAATGCATCATGGTTTAAACTTGGAATGAAGTATGCTTTTCTGTAATCCCATGGCAGTTTCCCAAGAAATGAGGGAGTAATCACCAAATCTGAGAGATTGGGGGCTGAGACACTATGGAGTGGGTGTTCAGGGTGTTCGTGCAAGTTTTCACACCTGATTAGATGTGTTGTACATATTCTGATTTAATCACAGCTTTGAAGAATCCAACTGCATGATTTTTTTAAAAGTTATATCAAGATATCAAGAAGTTTCATAGATGTAACAGACCACCTCCAAAACTTTGGGTCCCCTTATGCTACATGTATGCCTGTGCTCGCTGTTCGTGTGTATAAATAGAAGGATGTTATGCATTTCAAAGTCCTTTCCTATAAGGAGGATGATAAGCAATTTCAGTCGGCTTGGCCGGTACTCAATTTCCACCGACTTTCTTTTGATCATAGCGGATACAAAAAGAGGAAATTTTTACATATACTCAAATGTCATAAATTCTTATATGAAACTGGAAGGCAGGGAAGATATTTTGAATGCCGAAATGTTTTGTTTTGTTTTGTTTGTGATATACTAAATTCTAGTAGTGGAGACATTGATCAGCGAATTTCAAATCAAAACTGATTTGTTTGGGAATTATAGAAGATACTTTGTTTGCTATTTGATTCAGTTTTGTTTTCTTTGATAGTTTTGTTTTCTTTGATGTGAATTCGGTACATCGTGTTTTCCTTCAGGGACTCCTTTTTCTGATCAAGCCGTCTTTCTTTCAGCATAATATTCATTTTCTATAGATAAGCTGTTTGCTTATTCATTTTCTCGGGAATGCGTATTTAAGAGTTCTATATCATCCAGATCATCCTCCTGAGGCCCTGCTGCAACCTCAGGCACCGCAACAACCACCTCAGGCCCAGCCGGGACAGCTTTCTGCCAATGCTTCTAATATCTGGCCCTGACTCCTTCACTGCCACTCATTTGCAACATAGTTTTTGGATCACTCCCCCCACTGCCACTGCCATTACCACGGCCACAACCACCGCCACCATGGGTACCTCCAACCTACTATGAGGCCCCTTATTCTTTTTTGCGGTTCAACAGACATGTTGAGGAGCATGTCAGAGACAATGTAAGAATATCAGCACCTTTTTCAGTTTCATTTTGATTCGTTGCCATTTTAGTTTAATATTGATGTCTTTTGTGTCTTTTGTGTCACAGTTTGACAGATCTCTTACAGATAAAGAAGTTGATCGGGACCTGAGCAATTTTCGCCAGGGTTCATGCCGATCCTACATGTTGCACTGTCTAAGGTTGGGCTTCTTGTGAGATCGCTTCTACTTGAATTTGGGGTTGTTGAGTTTGAATTAAAATAATTATGTATTTTTTAAGTCAAAACAAGTTTAATTATAGTAAATTAATATTAGCTTGGATTTGGACCTTACATAAAGTCAGAGGATCACTTCCCTCGTGGCATATTGGAGATCCTTCATTCTGTTTGTCAGCACTTACCTTCTCCTGTCAGTTTGGAGGTCTCCAGCATCCTGAATGCTCTCGTTGGCATATGATCATTTTGAGTATAGGAAGATCATTAAGCTCTTGCAAGAGTTCGTTTCCGACAAACTGACTCCTGTTTCCTTTCCTGCAAAGAGACTTGGGAGGAAGAGAAAGCTGATGATTGACCCTCCCACTAGTTTGGATGGATTCTCATGAATGCTCTTCGCTGTTAGCTGATAACAACACCTAGCTAGGTTCTTTTTTGGGCTTTGCTTTTGTTCTGTGTTGTTGTTTTGCCCTCGTTCTTTTGAGCTTTTTCTGTTTTTCTTTGGCCCTGGATGGGCTTGTAAATCTTTTGTATTATCATTCTTTTTGAATATATGGAAGCACTAACCTTTCCAGAAAAAAAAAAAAAAACTTTGACATCCTTAACTTCCAATTCATGGTTTTTTGGTTGATAATGTGTGTCAAACCAATTACTGAGGTAAACAAACATAGGGAAGGAAACAAACACTAGATTGGACTGCATTACGTTTAACCTCCATCTAGTCCGATAGTCAACCGAATGTTGTACGAGGGATTTTTTTAAATGGAGCCCAAGCCCCTATTTTGTCTCCCTATACGAGGCTGGGGTGGACTAGACATTCTAGACACTCATTTTCAAGTTTCCCAACCAAACGGTCCTTAATGTATTGTTTTTACTTTTGTTCTCAACATCCGGTGAAAATGAAAGAGGAGTCTTCATGTGCATACGTCCCTCACCATTTTGGTGAGGAACACTTCTTTTTTTGAAAGCATTAATATGCAAGAGGATAAAATTTTACGCCTTTTTAAGCTTGAAAAGCCCAAAAAAGGAGATATGGATATTTCCTTTTTTGAGCTTTTCAAGTTTAAAAAGGCGTGAAGTTTTGTCCTCTTGCATATTAATGCTTTCCAAAAAAGGAGTGTTCCTCACCAAAATGGTGAGGGACATATGCACATGAATATTCTCCTAAATGAAATGGGTTTATATTTAATTTTAGAGGGTTTTTGCACCGACATGTTTGGATATCATTCTCAAGAAGAAATCCTTTTTGATTTTTCTTGATTGTAAAAAAATGTGGAGAGGAAAACTTGATAAGATTGTCACAATCCTCTTAACTTGAGAGGAAAATCTTCTATTTCATTCCTCCCCTCTTCGGTCTCTACCTCCCTCACATCGAATTTTGCAAATCCATGAAGGTAAACAAGTAATTAAGAGTGAATCATATCTATTACTAAACCTGAGATGCGGTAATTTCTCTTATAAAAAATTTTTAGAGAAGATTGCATTTTTCTAATGGAATGCAGGAATCCTCTAGACATAGAATTCCTCCAGATTTGCCAAACATGCGAAAGATTCTCAATTGTGCAATTTATCCTTCCAAAGATGATTTATTGCTATTGACCTCGTGAAAGATTGGAATTTGGTGCAATGTACCCCCGTTACTTCCTTTGCTCATTCCATTTGCTTTAATAGGCACATGCTATTTTCTTCTACGAATCTATGTATATTTCCTCTTCCAGATCCCCACTGAGGGGTGCAGTCTCTACGTCCATTTGGTCAATTAATATACATCCCAGTGATAAATCCACCAAAATTCGTATACCGTTAGACATGATTGAGTGAATATCATTCTCAATGACTTTTTTCCAAAACACAGCATTGTGGGATGTCATGGGTTCATCATAAGTGGAGGGATCTTTTCTATTAAACAAACAAGAGTTTTTTGTACATACCCCACTAAGGTTTTTAGGATTTGTAAATAGGCGCCTGGAGTCTTAATATTTGCAAATAGAACACTATCTTTCCATTTTTAATACCTTGTAGTCTCCTAACTCAGTAACCTTCAAATTACCATAAATTTTACAGTAAAATGACACTTTTGCCCATCCTTGTAACCCTATATGTATAATTCAAAAGCCTAGACTTTATTACTAAAGATTAACATTAATAATTACATTTAGAGGAAACAAATAACTTTACATAAATCCCTTTTTCTCATTGTATAGCCTATTTCATTAAATCCAAATCAATCATAACGACAATCAACACATGTATTTATAATAAATCTTAGCCATGCACGATCAACTATTGGATTGGTGAAATTTTCAAAATACATTATTAGACTTCATATTCATGAGAGCGTCATTGAGAGATAGGCCGTTGGGAGTTGATTAAATATTTTCGTAACTAATAATATACTTATTTTTGTTTAATGAATATAGGGAAAGTTGTCATTTTTATAAAAATTCAAAACATACTAACACATTCTCCTTAGGTAGACTAATTTTGGGGACTTAGTAGGTATTAAGATAAAAAGGCAAGCGCTTATTCACAAATACTGAAACTTACATAAATAGTAAGAAAACCCTATAAGCAACACATTATTAGGATTATAGATATTATACATGTATTATATAAAAGTGACGTGGCGCACAGTTATAATATCTATGAGGTTGTAAATATCATGGCTTTATATGTCTACAATTATCAAGATACAAATTAGGATTCCTTATCAAGATAAGTTATAAATTAATAAATTATTATAATAGTTGTAAAAAAAAATAATAGCGATAATGCCCAAGATAGCCCAGAATATAACTTATTTGTTGATAGACTATCTTTTATTATAGACTATCAATTTTATAATATATCATGATAATAGTCTATTTACTAATATAATGTCATAGATTATAATTTATTATAATACTGATAAATTATTATAATATTGATATTTTGGGTTTCAATTTCAATTTGGAAAGTTTCCTAATTTAGACGGTTTACATCTTCAGTGCTAGCTATCGTGTTGATAGTACTTATGATAGTGTAAATTCGCTGGCCCACTCGGTAAAAAATTTAAGTACCATCCCATCGCAATTAGCATTATCGCTTAGATAACATAATGGTAGGTCACATTATTACATAATCTTGAGCATTTTGGGTAGCATGATAAGTTATAAATTATTTAGATAAATTAATAAATTATTACAATAGTTGTCAAATAATAATAGTGATAATGCCCAGAATAGCCCAGAATATAACTTATTTATAGATAGATAATAGGCTATTTACTTATATAATGTCACATATTATAATTTATTATAATAGTGATAAATTATTATAATAGTGCTATTATTATTAAAAACTCTCCTAATTTGTGTCCAGGTCCTAAAACAATGTCTCAGTGCTTATAATAGTGCTAATAATCTGGCCCACTCGGCCCTGCAGTGCTGGATCGTAAATAAAGAAAACTAGCTCATAATAATAATCTAGCATCATAATTTAAGTAAAACATGTTAGGACCAAAAAAAATTCTAAAAGCTAATGATAGTTATTAAGACAATATAATTGGAAAAGCATATTCTTTGTACTAAAGACAGTATATTAAACTAATGCTAAAGAAACTTAGATCTCATGAGAAAAAGGAACTATTAAGACAGTCCATACCTTCTTATGAAAAATAAAATAAAATAATAGAGAGTTCATATCTGACCTGTGAAGGTGTGCCAAACGCACACCAATTTTTAAAAGTCGATCATGTTGTAGTTCGTAAATGTCGCCACATCAGTCAGACGTGAATGAAACTTGAACATATAAAAATTCAGTTTGAATCGGAGGTGATATAGAGTAAACAAATCAAATTTGAATGAGAGCTTTTTAAAAGACAAAGATTTTGTGAGAGATTTTAGAACGAGAGAGATTTGGTAGGAGCGAAGAATATCAAGAGTGATAGCAATGAGAGACAGATCTAACGAAAGGAAATAAGATTTTAGGGGAGGAGATTAGAAGAGAGATTTTAGGATTATCAACTAAAAATCTGAATTCAAGACATTTTTAAGACTTTAATGAGAGTACACCACGTGGCATGCTCTTGTCCTTTCTCATGGAGTAGGGGGTAGAGAATTTTCTTTATATATACTAGCACTTCAGGGCCCACGCCCAAAGCGGGCCTTATTTAATAATTATATTATTTGTAAATAAGAATATTTATAAATATTTAAATGATTTTTAATTTGATATTAACATTAATTCATTATACAATCATAATCTTAAATATTTTAGTGCACTTTTAAAAAGTAAATATCATATTAGTAAAAGTAAATAAAAATGAAAATAATGTACTTGTGGAATTTCATTAGAATATTAATAAAAAAATAATTTTTTCTTTAATTTGTAAAATTAAGTCAAGAGAAAAAAATATTATATGGTAATATAAATTAGATGAAATACTCCACTATGCAAAGAATCATCAGTTTAACCAATCCTATCACTATAAAAATTTTGAATTATGTGAAAAGAAGCCGGCAATCAAGATTATCACAAAATTTCGGTTTCCAACTTGTTCATTTGCGCATAACTCAAAGAAAGAAGTAGAAAAAAAAAATAGAAAAATAAAATTTCAACTAAATGTAACAAAACCTAAGATGATCTCCAATGGAGTAGTGGACATTAAAATATGGGATACACTTTTAATCTCTACATAGGTAGAAAAAAAGTTGTATTAGTCATGCACTAAGTGTAAAATGCCATTTGTATTACCATAGACATTCTAACATGAAAGATACAGTTAGTTAATATGTATTAGCATATTAAAACAGATATCTATAAAAATGTAATAATCATGGCCTTGAGAGATATAGAGAGAAAAGACAAATTAAATAATTAATAAGAAAAAATAGCATAACTATCTTTTTAACATTTAAAACAAATATATATATATCTATATAAACCATCAGAACTTTTGGTGTTTAAAGAGAGCAAACTTATATTTACACTCAATAGTGAGTTGTTTGATGGTGTCTCCATGCATATACCATACTTCAAATTCTCAAATAAAACATATAGGCCGATGAACTTGTCGTTTTTTATTTTTTTTTGTTTTTTTGTTTTCTTTTTGTCGTCTCATTATTACATGGAAAAATTGAATTCCAACACCCACCTATTCATGGCGTGTGGAGTCAAAATAAAAATGAATATGATTGTCCACCTTCCAAAGGTTGTATTAATCTAACCACAAGAGATGTTGCGTATAAAATTAGAAGATTTTAGGCTAAAAGATAAAGATTGATTAGGTTATGTAAAATTTAAAATTGAGTGAGAATATTAATTCAAATTTAAAATTGTTATGTTCGGGCTAATCCAAATTATTGGTTGTTCTGGGTTTTAAGGGATATAATTTAGAATGGGAGATATTTTAGAAATTTTGCCTCCCGGTAGCATCATTCTAAGTGATTAATGTAGGGAAGATCTATCAATTTTAGGGCTTGAGCATTAACTTACTCAAGCGAGACCCAGATAGTCAAATCCGATGGTCATAATTGCCTAATCCAGATAATATATTGGCTACTTCATCCAAATGGGGCTTCCAACTAACTCACTGATTTACATATTTAGCACATATATTGTGGCATCACATGTACCCCATCAATGAAGCTCACTTACAAAGCTAAATTGAGAGAAAGTAGTGTGAGATCGGTCCCCAAATAGCTTGGTCACATCTAACTTAGTCCTACCTAATCCACCCTATCCAGTCCATTGATGCCTCCCTAAGTTCATATCAATTCATTATACTCATGCCAATCCATAGCCCAATTCAGCCCATTATACTCAAATTCAATTTCCCCCACCTTGATATCCAACCCAAATTCCACTTTCCTGCATACAACAACCTAAAATGGATGTCCAAAAAAAGTATTGTAATGTCATCTGGGTCAAGTAAGGTTGACCAGCCACGTTGTGGCTTAGAAGAATTCAACTCCTTTTAAATAAATATTAGATTTGGGTTAGAATCCAAATTGTGGACTCCACCTTTCTGACCTACCCATTTCACATAAAAATTGATAGATATACTTATAAACACATATTAACTAAAATAGGAAGTTTATATTTTAAGGATTCTTTAATAATTTGAGATTATCTATGATAAGGCTATAGATTGTAGATTATGCTGAGATTACATGAAAGGGGTTGCTTTGAGAATTTTTAGGAAAATCAAAATTTATGATGAGGATTAAAGAGGAAATCAAATGCCCAAAATAAAAAAACAATAAATATATGAAATTCAGAAAGAGAAAATGACTAAAAGAATTCAAAAATTTTAAAGAAAGCTTAAATTAATTAAACACTATAAATAAAAATTCATTGTTGGATTGGGTTCTAAAAGTTGTAGGGAGGATTAAGATTATTATCTTACACATGTGTAAAGAATTTTAGAAAGGAATTAAGTAACAACACATTACTATCATTATTACTTTATGCGCCACAAAGTACACAGTCATATGCATGATTATAAATAATTGAGAAGTTTATACTTGTACACCATCTCTATTTTAAAAATTATAAAATTGCTATAATTATAAGAGGGGGTAATGAGCAAATATAATGGTTACATGTCTCAATAATCGTGCCCGCATTGCATACTGAGGCCCACCTTTATAATGTCTTGATGCAGAGTTTTTGTAGTCATGTTCCTTGATCGATCAAGAAATTCATCATTAAGAGGATGTTGATCAATCTGCTATGGGTTTGGGTGGAAAACTTTGATTGTTTGAGGCTAATGTCAGATCTAATTATAATGGGCTTTTACTCTCTTTTCATATGTCATCTTTTTTTTCTCTCTCTCTCTCTCTTTCTCTCTCCTCCTAGCAAATCTTCTAATAATGGGCCCACCTCACCAATTGAAATCCTCTTGTATAGGATTTTGGCCAAGTGTTATTCCATGATGAAGAAGTACCTTGTGAAATTAAACTTGTAAAAACACATATATATAAGTGTATGTATATTATATGTAAGAAACTTTTAAGCGTTATATTCATTTTCCAAGATGCAAATTGTTTCAAACATGATCAATCTAACAGTGGGCCCATTTCAATTAAATGTTACATTATTTGTTTTTTTTACATAATCGATTATATAGTGGGCAACTGGGTATGCAAAATTGATTTTAGTAGTTATTAAAGTTTGTCATAGAAATTAGAAAAAAAAAACCCTGAGATCCTGTTTAATTTTGAAATAAACATTTGGATGCATACAAATGTGAGCTGGGTCCACTTTATAAATACCCAAGGAAGGACAGGCTTATAATTGAGACTCGCTGCTTGTAAAAGTGCAAGATCAAATCCTATGCAAACGATTTTACAGAAGCCCAAACATGCGCACCTAATCTATAAATGTGGGCCAAGGATGCTATGAAATCCCAAAAATTAAGAGATCTTGTATTTGATATTTGATAGAATCTAACAGTGGGCCCATTTCAATTAGATGTTACATTATTTGTTTTTTTACATAATTGATCACACGTAGTGGGCAACTGGATATGCAAAATTAATATTAATAGTTATTGAAGTTTGTCTTAAAAATTAGAGGAAAAAAAAACCCTGGGATCCTGTTTAATTTTGAAATAAAAGTTTGGATGCATATAAATGTGAGCTGGATCCACTTTATAAATACCCGAGGAAGGATAGGCTCATAATTAAGACTCACTACTTGTAAAAGTGCATGATCAAATCTTATGTAAACGATTTTACGGAAGTCTAAACATGCGCACTTGATCTATAAATGTGAGGCCAAGGATGCTATGAAAATCTAAAAATTAAGAGATCTTGTATTTGATATTGGACAGAAGCAACACATGGATTGGGCCCACTTTCTATGACTGAACGAAGACAGGCTAATAAATTAGGTCCCACTCATGTGTAAAAGCGTATGATCCAATCTCCTTGGTTGATAAACTTGGTCTCATTTGTGAAGGTTGGACTGATGCCATGTCATGTAATAATGTGCGGATCCATGTCCCACCTCACGCATAGTGATTTTCAATGGAATTCCACCACATGAGAAGATACAACTTGCTTATAGAGTTCATTCTAAATTAATTTGATACGATGGATTGCTTAGAGAGAGGTTTTAGAAAAATATATAGGAAAAAGTGTAGATAAAATATATATAGATTTTAGGACTTTAATCAAACTGCGCCACGTGTCGCTCTCCTGTGAAAAACTGCGCCACGTGTCACCCTTCTACGAAATGGGGTATTGTTATAATAAATATAACTAGCGCTTCAGGGCCTGCACCCAACACGGGCCTTATTTAATAATTATATTATTTGTAAAAAAGAATATTTATAAATATTTAAATAATTTTTAATTTAATATTAACATTAAATTCATTTTACAATCATAATCTTAAATATTTTAGTGCACTATTGAAAAGTAAATATCATATTAGAAAAAGTAAATAAAAATGAAAATAATGTACTTGTGGAATTTCATTAGAATATTAATAAAAAAATCATTTTTCCTTTAATCTGTAAAATCAAGTCAAGAGAAAAAAGTATTATATAGTAATATAAATTAGATAGAATACTCCACTATGTAAAGAATTATCAATTCAACCAATCCTATCACTATAAAAATTTGAATTAGGTGAAAAGAAGCCAATAATCAAAATTATCACAAAATTTAGGCTTCTCATTTGTTCATTTGCGCATAACTCAAAGAAAGAAAAAGAAATAAAAATAGAAAGAAAAATTTCGACTAAATATAACAAAACCTAAGATGATCTCTAATTGAGTGGTGGACATTAAAATATGGGATATACTTACAACCTCTTTATCGGTAGAAAAAAAATTGTATTAGTCCTACACTAAGTATAAAATACCATTTGTATTACCATAGACATTCTAACATGAAAGACATACTTAGTTAATATGTATTAGTATATTAAAACTGATACCTATAAAAAAAAATGTAATGATCATGGCCTCGAGAGATATAGAGAGAAAAGAGAAATTAAATAATTAACGGGAAAAAAAATAACACAACTATCTTCTTAACATTTAAAACAAATATATATATATATATAAACCTTGGAAAATTAAAGATCTTTTTAAATCTTGGAAAATTAAAGATCTTTTTAAACCTTGGAATGAGAGAAGAGAAGATATATAATGCATTTAGATATTACCATCTTGGATCCCCGATTGAAATTAAATTTTATGGGTTTGGATGTAGATAAAGAAGGAAAAGAATTTGATTTGGATTTGTCTCGTATTATTTCAGATGTTGAAAAAATACTAAACATTTTGATGGAAAAAATATTTTTACACATAACTTTCATAAACAGATATTCAAATAGGTCATAAATACAACAGGATTTAATCCATACCCATTTTAGATCTTTAAAAAACATTGACCAAACCAAACTAATTAGGGTTGGGTTGAAGAAGGTTCGTTGGATTGAAGAAGGTTCATTGGGTTGCCTCTTATATAGTTTGTATGTATCGTTTTTCCATCTTGGAACATTTAATATTTTACCATTTTGAGTAGTTTGTGCTTTTAAATTAGTTAGAGAAGACAAAACCATATCTGACCCAGTTAGGAAATAACCTGGTATACCCAGTGTGCACCCATTATTGGTCAACTAACCCAACCCATGTAAGCCATCAAAATTTGCCTTTCTTATTTTTTTATAGTTCTATTACATGTGGGCACACATTTACAAATAATTTATTATGGGCCCATAACAGGATGTCGCCAAAAAAACATTCATACTATTGCTGCAAAAAAGTGACACTTAAAAGATTGTTTCACTTAATATATGTAGGTCGATTTTAATTTTGTTAATATAGAAGATTCATACAGGTTAATTAAGTAGGGCCCTTGTCCGACTAATGGAACTGTGGGTCAGATTTGGATTAGAACTTTCTATTTTTATTTTAGTAGATAGATGCACCCCACCATGGATCTCTAGAGGATTTGGAGTGAATTTTGTAGTTGAATGAGATTACGGAGTTTAGATCGTTCAAAATTCTTTCTAGATTAATTTGATACAATGGATTACTTAGAGAGAGATTTTATGAAAATATATAGGAAAGAGAGTGGATAAGATATAAATAGATTTTAAGACTTTAATTAGAGCATGTCACGTGTCGTTCTCTCACAAAAAGGCTGCGCCACGTGTTGCCCTCCTACGAAAGGGGGTATTCTCATAATATATATAATAATACTAGCGCTTCAGGGCCCGCCATGAAAAAATAATAATTAAGTCTTATTAAAAATTATTTATAATTTAAGTAAAATATTAATGAATATTATGACATAAATCATAATGAAAACATTGTTAAAATATTGAATCTTTATTTTTCTTGAAAGGAGAAAATATTTTCTTTGAATCATAGATATATAAAAGTTGAGAGTGAAAAAAAAATCATTGATATTAAGCCATCCTTGAATGATTAAAGGAATTACATGTGGTCTAAGGAAAAAGAAAATGTTGATATTTGTTTATGGGTATGCACTTGTTTCAATAGTTGCACTTGCATCATCTTCTTTGCTTATCTCGATAGTTGTGCTGGTTTCATCTTGTGTAGATCTTTAACTCCTTCACTTGTTTAAATTTGTATGCTTGTCTCAATAAAATTATTTGTTTTCGGTATTGCAATGGAAATACTTGGTCCAACATCTTGAAATTTCACATTTTCTTTATAATTTGATACAGTATAGTAAACATTCAAATACATTAGTAAAAGAATTGATATAAAAGAAATTGTGTTGATGGCATTAAAAGAAAACTTATAATTTTCAATTTTTGACAATAGAATGGTTGATTCTTGAGTGTAACTAATTTCTTCAACTTTTTTAATTGGGATACTACTTTTTGACGTTAGTTTGTTTATCGTTGAATCTAGTTTTATATGAAATAGATATCGCTTCCACAATGCTTTTTTTATTTCATTTTCTAATAGTTCATACCAATTAACCTGCAAAATAATTTAATATTTAATATTTATATATATACCTGATGATAGTTAAAATAAAGAAGTAACTTTATGTAAATAAAAATAAATGTAAAATACTTTATTTGTATATTCTTGAAATTATTCTTTTGTCACATTTATAAAAATTGTAAGTACTTCATTATGCAATAAGAATAATGTTTACTTGGTGTGATCCACAACTATTATAGTTGCAATGTATTTGACAATAAAAAAAATTAAAAACAATTGCTTCACAATATGTGCAATAGATAAATATGTTAACTTGATTAACGTAACAGCTAGATGATACGCAAATTTGGTTGGATTGGGGCTAACATGATTCCTAGAATTCTTATTTTCAACAATCTTAAGAATCTTAAAAACGCCACTGTTGACTTCAATGACTCATGATTAAATAATCAAGATTTCTGGGCTATAGATTACCATGAACAGTGTAGGGTTTAGGGATCTAATTCTTTATTTAAATAGTGTCAGTCAAAGGACTATAAATTACTATAAACAGTTTAAAAATATAACAATTACCTTTGTAAGTAGTAAATCTAAATAGTGTCAGTCAAAGGGCTACGAATTACTATGGAACAGTTTAAGAATATAATAATTAGCTTTGTAAGTACCCAAGTTAAATAGAAGGAATTCAAAATAAAATGCAGTTGGGAGCATTTTGGTGGATTCACGTGGACCAGTTGGGGTACTGAGATGGGATTTAAAAGAGTAACGTGTCACAACCCGAGCCCAGGAGATCGGGAGTTAGCACAAACTAACCAGCGACACATGTACTCCCGTGCATACGCACTTGATCCAGTCTAGATGCACACGCACAAGGGAAGATCACACGTGCAAACATGTATGCGGAAGCTGTAGGTATCAAATCGTAACACCAAACAACACATGAGACCAAAAGAAAGGATATCCAAAAGCTTACATAAAGGTTGGAGATATGCAAACTGATCCAATCACAAACATACAGAACATGAATATAACCAATGACATAAAAAGAAGACAATATGCAAATATGATAATGTCGCACTTCGATGGAGTGATTATACACACTCCGCGAACCTGAAGAGACAACTGGAGTCTCCCCTGAAATCTGCAGGACCGACGGGAACTCAGTCGGGGGGTCTGAGCATGCAACACCAAGGACAATTCATGAATACAATGATTCAGCAAAGTATAAGCAATAACAAGTTAACACATGTGGTATCGATGAGAATAAAAACATTAGAGAAATTTAAGCATTTCCATTTTGTATTCTAGGCAGTTGTGCATTCAAATTAAAACATGCTCTCAGAATCACTGTATACATGACATAAACATACTATGTGGCTACTATATATGCCATATGCTCCCAAAAAGGGATCTTATATCCGTGCCGAGAACACCATGGGCTAGATGGGTCTCGGTTTTTTAGGGTCCGAATTCCCCAACACGTTTACTTACTACAGTAAGGTCATGAAAACTACACCAAATTCACCTACACCAAATTCACCCCGTTGCGATCCTAAAGCTGAGGCTTAGTAGAGCTGGACCATATAGAGTCAAACAAACATAAGAACATGCATATCTGATCATAACGTACATATCATAACGTGTGCATAGCATAACATGTATATCTTATCATAACATGACATGCATGTCGTGTTAGGCATATATTAGACAGATCAAGAGGTTATACGAGTTAAACTAATCATATATATTGAATAGAATAACCAAATCAAACTTATCAGATCAAACGATATAATGGATGCCAACAGAGTATGAAGCATGAGGGTACCAAAATATGAAGGCATCTCAACTCATATGTGTCAAATGGGTAGAATCGAACAAGCTTGTTAGCCAAAGGTATGTTATGACTGATACGAGTTGATATAAGTCGGCACCACTCAGCTGACGCCCTTTTGGGTATATGTTATGTATGTCGCCACTGCAGTAGGTTTACGGAGGAGTAGTCGGCGCTCCTCGGGAAGCTAGCCTGATCCCCTAGCGACCCATACGATATGTGTATGCTCCCTTCTTGGGAGAATAGAGCGTCGTGGTTGCCAATCAGTATGTATGATATTTAAGTTGTAATTTCTCATTTATGCATCATGTCCAGTGATTATTCGTATTGAGATATTATGTTATACTTGTTTAGTATGCTTCAGTACTTGCTTAACCGTCGTGTTAACAGTGTTACTCTTGGTATTGCAGGCCCAGCGACCGGTCCCAACGCGGACACTGACGCGCACCCGGAGGGTACCCCAACGGTACCTCGGGATGTAGATGAGTGGAAAGATGGTGACATATTTTATTAGCCATCCCACGGAGCGCGACTATTCTAAGTGGGAAGATCATTGTTATGCTTGGGACCCTTTTGTATCAAACGCTTAAGTAGTCTTTTGTAATGTATTAAAGACTTCAACACTGTTATATGTATGTATTTATGTTTACCTTTGAAAGATAACTGACTATGAATTCGTGTGCTCCTGATGATTTCTGAGTATTTCGCAGGATTTCGTTTATGATAAATTATGTATGTACATGTGTCAGCATACCTCACACGTTCCTGTGGAATCTCCCTTGTAGGAATTTGTGCATAATTCTTCAGGGCACGGATTTCTATGGGATTACGTATCCACGCCCTGGGGGCCCACTCAAATCCCCAATTTCCCGGGATCGGGGCGTGACATATGTAAGTAATGGTATCAGAGACGCACCAAGAAGTCACTTAAAAGACTTAGCAATATTAAGAAGCGTGGTGAGGTTCCGATAGGTCCGTTTGGGTGGATTTCTATCATAATGATAACTTATGGTATGACTGTGGTACATATGAATGTACATATATATATGATATCCATCTGAATAATCACCATTGTGATTGCAGAACCATGGCATCTGGGTCCAGCACGAACAACAGCTCAGGTGACAATGCTCGCAATAATATTGAATTGGAAGGTGCGGACCCTGCACCGCAGCCTCCTCCGCGTCCCACATACAACACTGAAGAGCAGTTTATGATGATGATGCACCAGTTAGCCACCAGCAATGCTAACCAAGCTGCGATGCAATTACAATTGACCGCTTTGTTAAACCGACAAGATCAGCCAGGAGATCCCAACTCCTTGTATGAGAAGTTTCATAAGAGGGGAGCACCCGAATTTACTGGACATGAGGATCCATTACAAGCAGATGAATGGTTTGTCCACACAGAGAACGTTTTCAATACATTGACGTGCACACCCAGACAGCAAGTGGTCCTTGTCGCATCCATGTTCAAGGACATCGCGAATACGTGGTGGAAGAGTATCCGGGACCACATGAGGGCCATGCCTGATGCCACGGTTTGGGAAGCCTTTAAGAGGCAATTTAGGAAAAAGTTCATTCCCGACCACGTGACTCGCAAGAAGAAGGCGGAGTTCCTTACCCTACAGCAGAACCTCATGACCGTTGCAGAATACGTGCACGTATTCAGCCAGCTCTCTCGGTTTGCTCTAGACTTGATTGACACTGAGGAGAAGAGAGTGGAAAGATTTTTGGAAGGGTTAAGGTCTGCTATCAAGGGACATGCCACTGCTTTTCAACGTCCCATTAAGTATAATGATGCGGTAGCCAGGGCTTATGCAACTGAGGAAATTGAGAAATGCCTATTCTTGGGGGAGTCTAAGAAGAATGTCCCGCCTTCTGGGAAAGGTCAGCAGTATTCTAAGAAACAGAAGGGAGTTGCTATTGGCACATCACAACCAATCTGCGGTACATGTGGGAAGGGTCACGAGACTAGCAACTGTTGGAGGTCCATGGGAGCCTGTTTTGGTTGTGGCTCCATGGACCATCGCTTGTCCGAGTGCCCGAGAAAGAAGGAGTTTAGTCGAAACTCGCAGCAGCAATATCAGCAGCCTCCTAAGGTGCCACCTCCTGTGCCTAACCGACAGCAACAACCAGTGAGACAAGGCCAAGGGCAGACACGGCAAGCCAGGGACAGCAGAGACAAAGACAGCAACACCGACCCCAAAGGCAAGGTCGTGCTTACGCTTTGACACAGGAAGAAGCAAAAGCGGCGGAGCACGTGGTTGTAGGTAAGGTTTCCGTTTGTGGCATTGAAGCTAAAGTATTGTTTGATTCAGGATCTTCACACTCCTTCATCTCACCTCGATTCTCTAATAAGATACAGGAATCGCCAGCACAGTTGCCATATGTGTTGAGTGTTATCACTCCGGTTGGTAAGAGGGTAACTTGTGACGATTATTACCCTGGTTGTCGAGTTCTCATCGGGGAAGTTCTTCTCCCGGCTGAACTTATTGTGTTACTCATGCACGATTTCGATGTAATCCTAGGCATGGACTGGTTGACTAAATATATGGCCTGTCTTGACTGTTTCCGTAAGACTGTTACCGTAAGGGTGAGTGAAGATGGTCCAAGTGCTGTATTCCAAGGTGACAAGAAGAGTTCGAACACTAGATTGATTTTAGTACTTCGAGCGGAAAGACTAATCCATAGTGGTTGCGAAGGGTATATCGCTTTCATTGTGGAAAAGAAAGCCCCTAAGAAACTAGAAGAAATACCTGTGGTTTGTGAATTCCCTGATGTATTCCCGGATGAAGTGCCCGGCCTTCCTCCGATTAGGGAAGTGGATTTTACTATAGAGCTAGTACTGGGTACTGCTCCCATTTCTAAGGCTCCATATAGAATGGCCCCGGCAGAGTTATGTGAACTGAAAATGCAGTTACAGGACTTATTGGATAAGGGGTTCATTCGTCCTAGCACATCACCATGGGGAGCCCCGGTTTTATTTGTGAAGAAGAAGGATGGCACCCTTAGAATGTGTATTGATTACCGGCAGTTGAACCAGGTGACAGTTAAAAAAAATATCCACTGCCTAGGATTGACGAACTGTTTGATCAATTATAGGGTGCGACCCATTTCTCTAAGATTGATCTCAGATCTGGATATCATCAGCTGCGAGTGAGGGATCAAGATACATCGAAAACAGCTTTCAGGACAAGATATGGGCATTATGAATTCTTGGTCATGCCTTTCGGATTGACAAATGCGCCTGCAGTATTTATGGCCTTGATGAATAAAATCTTTTTATCATATCTTGATCGATTCGTGGTGATTTTCATTGATGATGTTTTGGTATACTCCAAGACCAAAGATGAGCATGTGGACCATTTGAGGACTTCTCTGCAATTGCTAAAGGACCACCGACTATATGCTAAATTGGACAAGTGTGAATTCTGGCTGGAATAAGTTGCCTTTTTGGGGCATATTATCTCAAAGGATGGGCATGCAGTAGATCCATCTAAGATTGAGGCTATAACTACTTGGCCGAGTCCCAAGACTGTTGCGGAAATTAGAAGTTTTGTTGGTCTGGCCGGTTACTATAAAAGGTTTGTAAAGGACTTTTCCAAGTTAGTTGCACCTTTGACCAAATTGACCCGAAAAAATGAGCCATTCGTTTGGTCAGCGGACTATGAGTCGAGTTTCCAACTCCTTAAGGAGAAACTAACCTCAGCCCCGATCTTATCCCTACGAGAAGGGAGTGGCAGATTTGTTATCTATACAGATGCTTCGGGGGTCGGGCTAGGATGTGTACTCATGCAGAATGGGAAGGTAATAGCATATGGATCTCGACAATTGAAGGAACATGAGAAAAGCTGTGCCACACATGATTTAGAATTGACTGCAGTAGTCTTCGCGCTGAAGATATGGAGACATTACTTATATGGAGAGAAATTTAAAGTTCATAGCGACCATCGCAGTCTCCAGTACCTGTTTTCGCAGCATGATCTTAACATGAGACAGCGCAGGTGGTTGGAATTTATAAAGGATTATGATTTCCCGATTAAATACTTCCTTGGGAAAGGGAATGTAGTAGCCGATGCTTTAAGCAGGAAATCCACCACCGAGTTGGTAGCCTTATGTGGTGAATGGTCTCTAGTAGAGGAATTCCGAGATCTGGATGTGGAGGCTGAATTCGTGGATGATAAGGTTATGTTAGTGGCTATGTTAGTCTTCGAACCCACCTTAATTCAACAAATTAAGGAGAGGCAGTTTGAAGACCCGGAATTTGTCAAGATTCGTGACCAAGTATTTGAAAAACCTGATTTCAGGATGGTAGATGGTGTATTGTACTTTAGAGACTGGCTTTGTGTTCCAGCGGTTCAAAATCAAAACTTAAAAAGGGCAATTATGACTAAAGCACACCATGCTCGATATTCCATGCATCCCGGGAGTACAAAAATGTACCGAAATTTGCATGGTAGGTTTTGGTGGAATAACATAAAGAGGGATATAGTGGGTTTTGTGGCAAAATGCCTTACCTGCCAACGAGTGAAAGCTGAACACAGGAAACCTCCCGGTTTGTTACATCCCCTACAGATTCCTAAGTGGAAATGGGAGAATCTAACGATGGATTTTGTTTCAGGGTTGCCCCGAACAAGTAGGCACCATGATGTAATATGGGTGATTGTCGACCGATTAACAAAATCAGCCCACTTTATTCCCTTCAAGAAAGGGATGAAATTTCAGGAGATGGCCAAGACCTTCATTGATGAAATTGTACGGCTACATGGTACTCCAGCCTCAATTGTGTCTGATCGAGACAGTAGGTTCGTGTCTTCTTTTTGGCAGTCTTTTCAGAAGTCCTTAGGCACCAAACTCAGTTTCAGCACGGCTTACCATCCTCAACAGATGGGCAATCGGAGCGAACAATACAAACCCTGGAAGATATTCTATGAGCTAGCGTTTTGGACTTTGGAAAGGAGTGGGATGAACACCTCTCCTTGTGCGAGTTCGCAGACAACAACAGTTTTCACGCGAGCATCGGAATGGCTCCATTTGAAGCCTTGTATGGACATAAATGTCGTACGCCCGTCTGTTGGGAAGAGGCTGGGGTTAGGAGTTTCCATAGACCCACGATGGTGGCAGATACGGCAGAAAAAGTGCAAAAGGTGCAAGATAGATTGAAAACTGCACAATCACATCAGAAAAGTTATGCAGATAACCGCCGTCGGCCCCTTGAGTTCCAAGTGGGAGACAAGGTCTTTTTGAAGGTTTCCCCAATGAAAGGTACTATTAAGTTCGGACAGAAGGGCAAGCTAGCTCCGCATTTTGTAGGGCCTTTCCAGATACAGAGTAGAGTGGGAGACTTAGCTTATCGGTTGGAGCTACCACCCCCGCTTGTGGGAGTTCATAATGTGTTCCATGTGTCGATACTCAGGAAGTACCTCCCAGGTCCTTCACATGTCCTCTAGTTGGATGACATAGAAGTGAGGCCTGACGGAAGCTATGAAGAACGGCCGCTTCACATCGTTGACATGAAAGAACACGTGCTGCGTACCCGAACAATTAAATGGGTTAAGGTCCTATGGGAGCATCATGGGCAGGAAGAGGCCACTTGGGAACTTGAAGATCAAATTCGGGCGAAACATCCAGAGCTACTACCCCCGATACGTTGCATTCGGAGGACCGAATGATCTTAAGTGGGGGAGGATGTAAGGTCCCGAATTCCACTAATCTTGATTTATATTAATTAAGCTCGTTCTATATTAATTGAACTCGATTAAGGCTAATTTAATCGAGAATTTAATGGGTTTGGGCCTTGGATAGAGAGTTTGGCGGAGTTCGGCTCCACTTTAGGAGTTAAGGGCCTTTTTGTATTTTTTCCTCACACCTCTTGGACACCCCGTCCTTTTCCTTAAGTGTAACTTTACGCGTGGATCATCTTTCCTGTTGGGTCTGACTTGATCCGGACTTACCTTGGCCCGTTTGAGGTGCTTTTGGCCTAAATTGTAAATTTATAGAAAAGCTCGGGCTTGTATGCCAACTACAGGAAATTCTGTTTCAAAGAGGCTCGGCTGTCTCTTCCTTCATTCCCCTCCCAGTCACTAGAGCTGTTTTCTTCTTCTGAGCTTCTCCATTTTCCCTCAACGTTGGAGAGCACCTCGGCTTGGGAAGGTTGTGCATGCAAGGGTGGGAGTTCTTCTTCTCCATTTCCTTCGTTCTCTTCCCTTCTCCCTGTGCATTTCTCTCTGAGAGTAACTCATCTTCTAAGCTACAGCTACAGCTATGTAAGGTGAAGGATTTCTCTTATTCATTCGGTCATTTAGGGTTTATTGGAGTCATAAAGACTCAACTACATGGCATGCATGTGAATCTAAACCTCATTCTTCATTGAATGCTTTACTTGTAGAGAACCCATTTCAGTTAGAGAGTTTCCTCTGAGTACTCAACAAGAAAGAGTTGGGAGGGCTAACACTGGTGAAAAGGCAAGTATTAGAGTCATATGTGTTGCATGAATGACTAAGTTATTGTGTATTGAACCAGCTCTTCATATTTTCAATTTCAGCTATTCCCCTTCAGTGTTTTGATTGATATGAATGTGGTGTGCATTGGTGTGCATTGAGTTAGAATGCCAATAAGGGAATAGGAGGGTGTATGAGTATGGGATACTCTCAAGGACACTTCAATTGAGCCTTAGAATTTCCTCACAAGTCAGTTTTGTGTTGATTTCGTATAGAACTAAGCTACAGAATTGATTCTGAAGCTTACGGCGAAGCTACGGCTAAGCCGTGAGCATTTACGGCTCAAAGTCTAGAGAGTAGAAAAATGGGATTTTGTACTACGGCTCGACTACGGCTAAGCTGTGGATTTCACTACGGCTAAGCCGTATCCAGCCTGTATCCAAGTCGTAGGTCTTCCTACAGCGAGCTTTTCAGAGAGCTCATGGAACCCAGTTTCTTCAACGGCTTGCACATGGCTGCATCGTGGAATACGCTACGGCTAAGCCATAACCTCCCCATACCCTAGCCGTAGGCTTAGCACGGCTAAGCCGTAGGCCAACATACGGTTGAGCTGTAATTACACATAAAAAACCCTGAGGCAAATTCAGACTTGAGCTTCTATTGAGTGAATGTCTGACAAGCCAGAGCTTCTAATGAGTGCGAGCTTGTTAGCCAAGGGTATGTTATGACTAATATGAGTTGATATGAGTCGGCACCACTCAGCTTATGCCCTTTTGGGTATATGTTATGTATGTCACCACTGCAGTAGGTTTACGGAGGAGTAGTCGGCGCTCCTCGGGAAGCTAGCCTGATCATCTAGCGACCCATACGATATGTGTATGCTCCCTTCTTGGGAGAATAGAGCGTCGTGGTTGCCAATCAGTATGTATGATATTTAAGTTGTAATTTCTCATTTATGCATCATGTCCAGTGATTATTCGTATTGAGATATTATGTTATACTTGTTTAATATGCCTCAGTACTTGCTTAACCGTCGTGTTAACAGTGTTACTCTTGGTATTGCAGGCCCAGCGACCGGTCCCAACGCAGACACTGACGCGTACCCGGAGGATACCCCAACGGTACCTCGGGATGTAGATGAGTGGAAAGATGGCGACGTCTTTTATTAGCCATCCTACGGAGTGTGACTATTCTAAGTGGGAAGATCATTGTTATGCTTGGGACCCTTTTGTATCAAACACTTAAGTAGTCTTTTGTAATGTATTAAAGACTTCAACATTGTTATGTATTTATGTTTACCTTTGAAAGATAACTGACTATGAATTCATGTGCTCTTGATGATTACTGAGTATTTCGCAGGATTTCGTTTATGATAAATTATGTTTGTAAGTGTGTCAGCATACCTCACACGTTCCTGTGGAATCTCCCTTGTAGGAATTCGTGCATAATTCTTCAGGGTACAGATTTCTACGGGATTACGTATCCACGCCCTGGGGGCTTACTCAAATCCCCAATTTCCCGAGATCAGGGCGTGACACTAGTCATATGCACCTCATGATCCCTCTCCGCTTGAATGGTCATGTGAACCACCACCACACCCACAGGATTCTTTGGCGGATACTTTAGCCAAATTCATTGAGTTCATGCAAAACATTATGCAATCCATATATAACAATAAACAATCCATGAAAATTAATGACTTCAATTAGTCAAACTGTATTTCAAGTGAGAAAATAAATAACACCTTTGGAAGTGAAAATGAATTTCAACATGATGATCCATCACTCAGTGAAAATCCAACGGATATGGATTGTACAAACACACAGTGGACATCCAAGGGTGCACATGAGAACATGGATGATAGTGAGATGCATGAACCAGCTGATGAATCATATGAGCCCATGTACCTTGCCTTTCTTCAGTACCACCCATTCCACTTCACCAAAGAGGAATATATGCCCTTTTACATAAATCCTTTCTATAATTCAGATTGCTTTGATGATTTTAGCATAGCAGTCTTTCATAAATTTGATGTTCCCATGACTGATAAAATTGCAACTGAACCCAATGAGCACCAGAGGAAAGATTACAATTGGGAGGATGACCCCATTTTTAGATTTCTGAGAAGGATAATTTGGAATCCTTGGAATTCTGTACTGACTTCTTTATGAAATCTGATGATCTGACTCTTAGAGAAATTGCCTGTGCGCTTCTTGGCCATGAATTATTTTCATAAAAACTTATGGAATTAGAGAATAGTGGTCCAATTCAAACTCCAAAGTCTAACAGATTGGAATCTTTTGAGCTAGTGACTAAAAAGGCTGCTAAAATTAAACTAACGAAATTTGTGGCAAAAAAGGACCTAGGACCACTCAGTTGTTCATTGTGTCCACCTCTCCTTCCATACAAAGATCGATTTTTAAGGGAGGAGGAGGGATTTTTCATGGTGGTCACACATTCAAAAAGAACATGTGGTCCTCATGTTCACAGTGAATCAAGTTCACAAAGTTCCTTCATTATCTGTCTTTTGAACTGTTTGGAGGAAAATTCCATTTGGGATCTATTAGTGTAGGTTTTTTTTAGATAAAGATTTCCTTTTAGTGTAGCTTCTTGTCTTTTTTTTTTGTTTTTCTATTTTGTCTAACCTTGGATAGGGAGTAGCTCAACACATATTCAGGTGACTTCTTCCCTTTTCCCTCATTTACATTTACGTATCCTCATGTTACTTCTACACTTTTGCATTGCATACATAAACAACGAGGATGATATTTATCTTAGGTTGTGGGGTGGGAACAAGCACGCTTGTCCAATTTTAGACATAAATTTTCAATTACTTTTATAATTTTAGTCAGTTTTTAGAAAAAAAATTCAATTTTTTAGGACCTTTATTCTTTGTTGGCATTTATTTTTCATTTTAGAAAAGAGAAATTTTTAGAAAGAATTTAGGCAATTTGAAAATATATAGAAATCTGGAATTTTCAAAATTCTAGACCAAAGTAAAAAGAAAGTTTGCTCTTTCTAAGGGAGAAAACTTATCAGAGAATTATCAAAACTTGTTTTCCACATACACACACGTATACATTCCTATGAAGTTTTGGATAGGAAACTTAATGCTATTCTTAGAATTTTTACGGAGAATACAATGAGAAACCAAAATTTAGTTTGCAAATATATATATTTTGTTTCCTAGTTCATCTGGGTGGTTTTCATGAGATCGTTAAAACCAATGAAGTAATTTGGGTGAATTAGAAAGGGCTAACATTTGTTCGAGGATCAATATTCTTTTCCATATTAGTTATGTTATCATTATAAAAAAAAAGAGAGAGGAATAGTGAAAAAAATGCACCGGGCGAATTGAAAAGGGCTAACGTTATAGATTCTTGATGGGTTAAACTAGGTTGTCCCGGCCCTATTCGTCTCCTTAAAGATACGGAGACTGGAAGAGCATCTCACCAGCCATGCAAATATTTTGTTTTCAGCTAGCTGCTTTTTGGGCCTCATGTGGATCTCGAAAGGATTCCAGGCATTACTCCTACCATATGTGTCCTAATAGGGATTGGCTTACCACTTGTCAATCCATAGATGGTGGTAAAGTTCTTATGGGCAATAATATGGCCTGTAAGGTTCTTGGAATAGGATCAATCCTAATTAAAATGTATGATGGTATTGTGAGAACCTTGTCCAATGTCAAGCATGTTCCAGAATTGAAGAAAAACCTAATTTCCTTGGTTACTCTTGACTCCAATAGCTATAATTACAAAGCTGAAGGTGGACTTATGAGAATTTCTAAAGGCGTTCTTGTAGTGATGAAGGACAGAAGCAAAATGATCTCTATTTTCTTCAAGGTAGTACGGTCACAAGTGTTACTGCTGTTTCATCATCAGATTCAGATTTGGACACTACCAAGCTGTGGCATATGCGGCTTGGGCATATGAGTGAGAGGGTTATGGAAGAACTAAGTAAACAAGGTTTACTGTGTAGCCAGAAATTGGTAAAGCTGGACTTCTGTGAGCATTGTGTATTCGGAAAGCTATGTAGAATCAAGTTCCGTACAACAGCTCATCGGACCAAAGGTACTTTGGATTATATCCATTTTGACCTTTAAGGACCCTTTCGTGTTCCTTCTCTTGGTGGTGGTAGATATATGTTGACCTTTATTGATGATTATTCTTGGAAGGTCTGGGTGTTTATTTTAAAACACAAAGATGAAGTCTTTGCACAGTTCAAGCAATGGAAGGCTATGATTGAGAAGCAGACAGGTAAATAAATCAAGCGCATAAGAACTAACAATAGCTTGGAATTATGTGGAGGTGCTTTTAATGAGTTTTGCAAGAATGAAGGAATTGTGAGACACCACACAGTCAAGAATACACCGCAGCAAAATGGGCTTGCAGAATGGATGAATAGAACTCTGTTGAAAAGGACTCAGTGTATGCTCTCCAATGCCGGGTTATCTAAGCAGTTCTGGGCGGAAGCTGTTAATACAGCTTGTTACCTGATCAATAGGTCTCCATCAACAGCTATTGAGTGTAAAACTCCTAAAAAGGTATGGTCTGGCTCTCCTGCTAATTACTCAAATTTGCGAATATATGGTAGTCCTACTTATGCTCATCTAAATGATGGTAAGCTTGAACCAAGGGCAATAAAGTGCATATTTCTAGGATATGCACATGGGGTGAAGGGATATAGGCTGTGGTGCCTAGATGGAAAATCACCTAAATGCATTATCAGTAGAAATGTGACTTTTGATGAGTCTGCAATGTTAAAACCAAAGAAGGAGTGTCTTGATACCGGAATAGACCACAGTGTCAGTAAATAGGTGGAGCTTGAGGTGGAAGCTTCAGAAAACTTGCAAGAAAAATTGAAAGATGTCCCAACTCAGCAAGATGAGGTGCAAGGCTCAAATGAGGAGAATGTAGTTCCACAGGATTACATGATTACTAGGGACAGAGAGAGGAGGCAGATTAAGCCACCTCAATGATATGATGATCTTGTTGCCTATGCTATTAATATAGCTGAAAGTATGGAAGCGGAGCCGGTTACATATCATAATGCCATCACCAGTAAAGAATCAGCAAAATGGATTATTGCCATGAGTGAAGAGATTGAATCTCTTCACAAGAATCATACTTGGGAGCTGGTAAAACTGCCGAAGAACCAGAAGATTATTTGTTGCAAATGGTTCTTCAAAAAGAAAGAACTCCAGGGGTGGAAGATACTAAGTTCAAAGCACGACTGGTTGCAAAAGGCTATACTCAGAAGGAGGGTATTGACCTCAATAAAGTGTTCTCTCCTATGGTGAAACATAGCTCCATCTAGGTGCTACTTGCTATGGTTGCTCTATTTGATTTTGAGCTTTGAGCAGCTTGATGTGAAGACTGCTTTTCTGCATGGTGAGTTGGAGGAACAGATTTATATGCATCAACTAAGGAGGTTTGAAATCTAAGGTAAGGAGGACCATGTTTGCTTACTAAAGAAATCTTTTTGTGGACTAAAGCAATCTCCTAGACAGTGGTACAAGCATTTCAATACCTTTATGGTAGGAAACAGCTATTATAGGAGTGAGTATGATAATTGTGTTTATCACAAAAAGCTCTCAAATGGCTCTTTTATTTTTTTGCTGTTGCATGTTGATGACATGTTAATTGCTTCTAAGGACATGTTTGAGATTAACAGGATGAAGGCTCAACTCAGTGATGAATTTGAGATGAAGGATTTGGGCACTGAAAATAAAAATACTTGAGATGGAGATTCATAGGGACCAAAAAGCTGGCAAATTGTCTTTGTCACAAAAAGGTACATTGACAAGGTACTAGAATGCTTTGGCATGCAAAGGTTGAAACCTGTGAATACTCCATTTGCAGCTTGCTTTAAACTTTCGGTGGCTTTATCACCACAAACTAAGGAGGAGGTGGTGTACAGGTCACGTGTTCCTTACGCTAGTGCAGTTGGGAGTATCATGTATGCTATGGTCTGTACAAGGCCAGACAACTCACATGCAGTTAGTGTAGTAACTAGATACATGGAGAAACCTGGAAAGGTTCATTGGCAGGCTGTGAAATGGATACTCCGCTATGTTAAAGGTACTACAGATGTTGAGATAACATATGACAGAAATGGTAACACTTCTAGTAGTGTCATTGGGTATGTTGATTCAGATTTTGCTGAAGATTTAGACAGAATAAGATCCTTGACAGGTTATGCCTTCACTCTTTCTAATGATGTTATCAGCTGGAAGGCAACATTGCAATTTACCGTTGCCTTGTCTACGACTGAAGTAGAATATATGGCAGCTACAGAAGCAGTGAAGGAAGCTATTTGGTTGAGGGGTTTGGTTGGTGATATGGGATTGCACCAACAGTTAACTACTGTGTTTTGTAATAGCCAGAGTGCTATCGATCTAACAAACAATCCAATGTATCATGAAAGAACTAAACACATTGATGTTAGGGCGCATTTCATTTGTGATGTAGTTTCTCAAGGTGCTATTATAGTAGAGAAGATCCCTACAACAAAGAACCTAGCAAATATGATGACTAAGCTTATACCAACAACCAAGTAAAAGCATTGCTTGGACTTGATTGGCGTAAAAAGTACTTGAGTGCCCAAATAGGCATGTGCAGGCGATAAGAAGAATTTTGTGAGGATTGGCTCCGATTTTCACCAAGGTGAAGATTTGTTAATTGTGTGGCTCAATGGAGCCACTGCAGAGCAGCAGCCCCATTTGCAGGACTGCAATGCCGCACAATAGCCGCCCTCCCAAGTCGCCCTAGTTGTAGCCGCACTATAGCCACTCTGCAATACTCCTTGAGCAGCAAAAAAATGTAGACATCCATCAGCTAATGGAGTCTATAAATGGAGAGTTCCATTGCTCCGACTGAAGCAGAGAGACGAGCAGATCTGAGAGGTTTGGGTGCAACTGGGTCTGGGGCAGAGAATGAACGTGATCTTCCTTTTGTAATCCATTCTTCATAGTGATATTCGTTTCGTCTTCTCCTGCGTATGTAGGCTCTAGCCGAACCCCGTAAATTTCCTATGATCATCTGTTTGTGGTGTGATTTTCTCCCTTTTATGTGCTCAAATCCGTGCACAATTCACAACAATGTGGATTTTGACTAATCATACCTTTTGTCTTTCATTTTTTTTACTTTTAAGTGTTAATTTGTAATTATTACTATTATTATTATTGTTGTTGTTGTTGTTATCTGAAAATTTTAAGGATATCTATAAAGGAGCAGTAGCAAATGTGAGAACCACATGTGAAGAAATAGGTAGATTCCCCATAACTATAGGTTTGCATCAGGGATCAGCCTTAAGCCCTTACCTCTTTGCATTGATTATGGATGAGTTAACTACGCATATTTAGGAAGAAGTATCATGGTATATATTGTTTACAGATGATATAATATTGATCGATGAATCAAGAGACGGTGTAAATGCAAAACTTGATAGATAGCAGAGGATATTTGAATCTAGAGGCTTTAAAATAAGTTGTAAAAAGCTAGAATATATGGATTGAAACTTCGGTAGACATATACAAAGTGTTGAAACCACTGTCAAAATTAAGACCCATGAGACACGACATAGATATTCTTTTCGATATCTTGGCTCAATGATTAGTAAGGATGGGGAGATTGATGAAGACAATGAGCACAAGATAAAAGCTAGATAGCTGAAGTGGAGACTAACTTCTGGAGTGCTTTGTGAGAGACGAATGCCAATAAAATTGAAGGGCAAATTTTACAGGACAGTGGTTAGACCAGCTATGACATATGGAGTAGAATGTTGGCTAATTAAGAAGACGCATATATATAAGATGGATGTGGCGGAGATGAGAATGCTTAGGTGGATGTGTAGTAAAACTAGGAAAGATAAAATTAGAAATGAGCGCTCTCGAGAGTATTTAGGGGTAGCACCAATATGGGAAAATATTAGAAAAAAATCCATTTAAGATAGTTTAGGCATGTTGAGCGTAAGCCGGTCATGGCATCGGTGAGGAAAAGTCTAGCTATATAGGTAGATGGCCCATCAAGAGGTAGGGGTAGGCCGAAGAAAGCATTGATAGATGTCATAAAATCAGATTTGAAAAAGTTTAACTTATCTAAAGATTTGGCTCAAAATAGAATGGAATAGAGAAACAGAATTCATGAAGCTGACCTCAACATGATTAGGATAAGGCTTTGATGATGATGATGATGATGTTATTGTTGTTGTGGTCGTCGTTGCATTTGACCATGTTTCTCCATGAAATCTATCATATACCTACCTTCTACACCTACCTCTATGTCTAGGTGCTAAGTTTATAACCATATTATTTCATGCATTATCGTTTTTCTTTCTTTTTTTTTTTTAGTATCTCAATATACATCTTATTTGTCAATATAAATATCTATGAAGTCCTGAACATCGCCATCACGAAACATGGTTGACACTTTTACAACTTTGTGGGGCCCATCATTGGGCTCCACTAATCAAGGAAAGTGGAGGAGGGTTTTTGCATGACAAGGAACATGCCTGATGAGCTTGATCGGATTCTCTCCAGTTTGGATTTTAATGCCTCAAAACTAACAATAACACAGTTGTGCAAGAGGGTATTTCAGGGTGAACGTAAGTCATGATTGTCAAATTGGAGCATTGATGCATGAGGGTCATGAGTTGAGGGGGTTGGCTTGATCACAAGTGGCCTAGGTGGCTATGCATAAGATCGACTTGTCTCAAGTTCTTTTGTTATGTATGAGTTTGACCAGGGGAGCAACTTCTTTTTTATAGGAACTCATGAGCAGCTCTCTAGGGCCACCTTCCAAACCCCATTAGGTCATGAATTGGCATGGCGTAAATCGGAACTACACAATCACTTAATCACTTTGATGAATGGTTTTTTACAGGTACAATGTGCATTTGCTGGGTCCAATGGAATTACTGTAGGCATATGCAACACCCACTATGTTTATCTTCCTATTCGTGAAGTCATCACATCGCCGAGGTTTGTTGACCCCAACAGCAGAATGTGGCATCCATGCTTGACATCGATCGGCCAACTTGACTTTCTCTGATTTCATTAGAATGCTGCTTCTATTCTTGGTTGCATAGGATGGGCATACTCCAAGATTTCTGTTTATTGCCATTGAGACTTTTGTGCATGTTAGTTACATCAGTTACAGATGTAAGTAAGTGTTGTACAATTTTGTAAACTCGTCACTTAATAGTATAAGCAAAACAATTTGAGTCAGCACAGAGAAATTAAAGGCCCTAAAAATAAATTACTTAGCTTTTCAACCATTGTCGATTGGGATCAGAATTGTACTTTGGTCCCACTGATTCTCATTACAACATCTTAGCTTCAGTTCTAATTTATGGACAAACTTGCAGTTCAATAGACGACGAGCTAGAATGTGCAGGTTCATATGAAATTGATGAGATTAAAACTGTAGATGTCCCAGGCTACTCGTTTTCATTTGTTTGATTGCTGAGATCAGGCACTTGATAGAACCTAAAATGGAGCTTGTAAAATTCTCTGGTACGCTCTGGTTGATTTGTAGTTATACATTTTGGCGTTCATATGTTCTTAAACAAATCATTCTTTGCAGGTGGGTCGCTATGTATTAATCACCTGGTTTTTTTTAAAGTCCAATGGGAGATAGGACCTCCAAGAGGGTGGGTATTGGCACAAAAGTAATGTTGCTCCTTTGCAACCCAGGTGTCACTAAAACACCCTCTCCACTTGCAAGAGAAAAGCTGCTTACATCTGACCTTCTCCAGCCCCCTAGTGGTCGGAGCCTGTGCGCAGGGAGATGGGGCCTCCAGACACTAAATCCCAGACTCGACACCTACATGGTAACAAATCCGTTATGATCACCTGTCAACTGTGCCCCAAGGTTGTTAGTAAGCCTGTCCTCAGGTCAACCCTATGCTATCTCTAAGAGTTGTCATCACTTGATAGCTTACCTACAGGAGACAGACGTCTCCATTCAACTGCAAAGTACCTCGCAGTCAGACTATTGCGATTGGTGCTCATTGATGAAAACTTCCATTTCATCATCTTTAAGTGGCGAGATCCCACTAGATGAATGATCTCCGCCACTGAAAGCTTTCCTTTCTCTCAAACAATTAATCGCATTGTTTTTGTCATTTCTGCACAACGTCTTTTCCCCACGCAAAAAGTAGTCGTTGCCAAAGATGCATAGGCTTCCAGTTTTAAATCTCCTAAAGGAGACTTGGAGACATATGAGAAAATGGAAAGCAGTCGTGTAGCAGGTCAACTTCGAGTCCCCTGATCCTCTGAGTTTTCACCCACGGTGACCATGCGAGATTCTATCACGGTCTGCCATATCATTGAGAGACAGCCAGCCATGCACGAGGCTGCCAGTCCTATAAAAGGCAGCAGGGGTGTACAATAAATTCATCGATCTGTAAAATTGATCTGATCCGCGGTTTTTAACTGATCCAATGCTTAATGGTTTGGTGACGAGTTTTACCCATAATCCGCGGATTTAAACCGATCCGAACGTTGAAATAATATATATATTTAAATAAAAACAAATTAAAATGCAACATTTTAGTCATTCATCATCTAACTTTCAATCTCAACAATTCACTCTTCATATAAAATAGTGACGAAATAGCTGTCACTACCATTAACGGATTGAACGGTTTTAATCAAACCGAATTGTTGATCTATAGTTCGGTTCAGTTTTTGATGGACAATGGATTGGCTATAGATTACAAACCTGTTAATCTGTAGGCAACGGATTTGTAACGGATTACGCTCAATTCGAACCGTATACACCCCTATAAGGCACCGCTGCCCCATGAAAATGTGACGGATCGTGATAAGTCTACTCAATCTCACTGTGGGGGCAAACCCTCGCTCAATCTCAAGGTTTCTTGCCAAACCAAACTTAACTGGACCCACAGTATTGAAAAGGAAAATTTTCAAGTAAGGCCTTAAACTTTTGCTTATTTCAAAAGCAAATATAAATTTCAAAACTTTTTTAATTAGTCTCTAAATATTTCAAAAAATTTACAATTAAGGATATTTTACTTGTATCATTTTTTGAAATAAGACAAAAACTTAAGACAAAAACTTAAAAATTCCCTATATTTTCACATGCTTACTGTCCTAAGCCCAACTTTTAAAGCACACCCTAATTCTAATTGGGCTTTGATATTATACACTTAAAAGCCCAAAAATGTACAACTCAAATTTGGGATTTGGTCAGTTGATGTTTGGATTGATCCAATGAAAGTTGTGCACTAGGGCAACCCTCCGAGTCTTCTGTAAACCTAACCCTTCACAATTCAATTGACACCTGTAGGGGGCACAAACCATTCATATGCAAGCGGTGGATGGTCTAACTGGAGGTTTATCTATTTATTTATTTACTTATGAATATCTAAAATCTACCGAGATCCAATGACTGAGATTTCATGAGAAAGTTGTTTTGAAATTTTAAAGATGACCAATGGTTGAGATTTTTATGGTGCGACAAAAAAGGTAGGTTTCAAGTTAAAAACTCGATAACCTCACATATGTAGCACTGCGTTTCTTCGACGTCCTCACAGTGTGAGACAGATATAGAAGTGGCAAGAGGCCAACTTTGACGTCGTCAGAGTGTCAGACAGACATAGAAGTGGTGAGAGCTCTGAGAATGTGAGAGAAGAGTGGTAGTCCGCACATGATGGCTGGTAATCACGGGAAATTGCCGATGAATGGCTACCCTGGAAGTTCTCCCACAGACCCTTTTTGTTTTCTATTTTCCTGGTGGGTTTTATTGAGGACTCGGAGAAGACACAAGGCTCTCGGAAGTATTCAGGTTGGTTTCTTCGGTTTACCCATCCATATATGTATTGATTTCTGAGAAAACACTTTGCATTAGGTCTCTTACGCACAATTTGTATTTTTTGACACTTAGGGTTTTGCTTTAGGGTTTTGGTAAAAGAAATCGTGGTTTTGTGAAATTTAGGGTTTCTTTATCCTAACAGGAATTCCGGTTGTTGTCAGGAATTCTTTGCTTTTTTAAAAGAATTCCTGGCATTTAGGAATTCCAGCATTTGTAAATGCCAGATACTTGGGTTTAGGGTTTAGGGTTTAGGTTTAGCATCGAGGGTTCCAAAAAACCAGCCTCTCCAGGAATTCCGAGGGACTACCAGAGCGCTTCGGCCCAAGCAAGGGTCAGATCTTCATTTTCAGGCCACGGCGGAGAGAAATAAGTTGATTTTCATCTTCCTCTCCACCTATGTCGATGGTTTCTGTGATTTTTCTTTCCATTATCTATCTATTTTTGTCTCTTTGTTTTATGGGTTTGTTCTCTATTTTTTCTCTCATTATTCACTTCTGATCTCGTATAAAGGAGCTCGAGCAACATAGATCTGTAGGGTTTTTTTTTTTTGTTGTTTTTTTTCTCATTTCAGTCAGTCATGTGATTTCTTTAACCCCAACCCAACCCTAACCTTGATTCCTTTAATCTGAAGCTCCAAAACCTTGGAAGGCCGGTCCCTTTTCCTTGCTTTGTTTGTTGCATGGTTTGTTTGATATGGGTCTTTGTCCCTTTTTCTTCTCATTGTTTTTTAGCTTCTGGATGCTTTGTGTTTGCCTTTTCAAGATAGGTGTTTGTAGCTTGTGTTGTTTGAGTTGGAGTGGTATCGATGGTTTTGCTATGAAGCTTGGGTTGGTTCCGGAGCTACTTAGATTTTCAGCATTGGTCTCCATCCTCACTTTTGAGCTTATAGCCGCATCCAGGGCCTGTTCGACATAACCCCCACCCCAATTTCATAGACTGAACATGAATCCATCAAGCGTGCCCTCCAATGGGCTCAGCAACTCTCTCTCTCTCTTCACTTGCAATAACGACTGACTGTTTAGTGGCTGTATTGCAGCTTATGGGTTCCCAATCCCCAAGCTTTGAAGACCAACCAATCCTTCAAAATATCCTAAAACTCTCACACCACTTTACATTTTGCAGAGTGCTTAAGATTCCCAGGGCACACCTTTCCCAAGCTCACATGCCAGCCTCAGCTGCACTAAAACAGTTCCTTCCACATCACTGGGTCCTCTAATTTCTTCACTGAGCACTGTTGTTCACTATACCTTTTAACTGCACATTACTGTTGCCCTGAACATTATCATATTATACTGCATTTCTGCTTGCATCATGTTGCTGCACTACAATATCATGCACCCATTACATGTAAATAGTACTGTCTCTCTAACATTGCCTTGTGAACTAGATCCAACGGACAACCGCTGAGAAATGGGGGAGACAAATGGGATTCCAGCAGGCATGTTCGACTTATGCTACGGTTGTGGGGTGAAAATTTATGAAAACCTTTACAGAGGTTCGTTCCATGATGTAAGTTGAAGTTCTATTAGTGTAATGTATCACGTTATTGTTAATGGAGAGGAAGAAGATGCCAACAAATGGCATGACTTCAGCTTGGCACACAGCAACCAGTTTATCTTGAAAGTTTTGGCATAACCAGTTTCAATGGAAGGAGACTGGAGAGTTCTATTTTCAGAAGATTTTTCTCAGACCCTTGTAAATTGGGTTGAAACTCTTGGAAATGTGCTCACCCTAAGGCACAAATTACATCCACGATTCATTACAATTTTTTCGTAAGTCCCTTGTCTCTTTTTTTTTTTCCTATTGTTGCTAATTTCATTATCCTTTATGTTTTTGTTTTATTTGTGTTCTCTATTTTTCTCTTTGATTGTATTGCACAGGGATGTATTCCATGGGATATTTATGTTCCGATGCAAATGGAACCAAGAACATGGAGCAATACTTCCAAAAAATATTTTCATTACTGCTGATGGAAGAGCGAAGATTGGCAATGCATCAAGCTGGAGACACCATAATGGAGATATTCGGCTTTTCTGCAACATGATTACCTCTATTTTCCAATCGAAACAGCAGAAGATTCACACTGTGTAAGAATTGCAATAACTCCAAGGGAACCTTCTGCTGTTTCGATTGGAAAATAGAGGTAATCATGTTGCAGAAAAGCCGAATATCTCCATTATGGTGTCTCCAGCTTGATGCATTGCCAATCTTTGCTCTTCCATCAGCGGTAATGAAAATATTTTTTGGAATTATTGCTCCATGTTCTTGGTTCCATTTGCATCGGGAACATAAATATCCCATAGAATACATCCCTGTACATAACAATCAAAGAGGAAAATAAAGAACACGAATAAAGCAAAAAAATAAAGGACAATGAAATTAGCAACAATAGGAAAAAAAAAAAAGAGACAAGGGACTTACGACAAAATTGTAATGAATCGTGGATGTAATCCGTGCCTTAGGGTGAGCACATTTCCAAGAGTTTCAACCCAATTTGCAAGGGTCTGAGAAAAATCTTCTGAAAATAGAACTCTCCAGTCTCCTTCCATTGAAACTGGTTATGCCAAGAACTTTCAAGATAAACTGGTTGCTGTGTGCCAAGCTGAAGTTATGCCATTTGTTGGCATCTTCTTCCTCTCCATTAACAATAACGTGATACATTACACTAATAGAACTTTCACTTGCACCATGAAACAAACCTCTGTAGAGGTTTTGATGGGGGCATCAAATCAAAGAACAGGAGAAGATTAAATCATATGGCCTCATTATGAATGGATCACCTTTTTATGGGGCTCATCTGTCACGGTTTGCAAGATCCACCGTTGGATGGTGAAAGTATAGAAGAAACACCGTTGGAGGGCCCCCTAGGCATGCAAGCAGAAGGCCCCACACTGGGATGTGCCAAGGGGGAGAAGTTATTGCTGAATTAAAGATGTTTTAATTTTAAATAGGGGTCTCAAGCTGTTTTAGTAGAGTCATGTAATAAATAAGGGTCCCATAATATGTAATTTTATTTTAATGTGTAAAGAGGAGGGCCTGCAACTTAAATATGGATAAAGATATGCGTGCAAGGGGGAAGGAAGACTTGTGCACGATATCCCATGCGCAAGTCCCCCCCCCCCCCCCCATTCGGCCATTCCTTGTTTTTTTTTAATTTTCTTTTTATTTCTTTATTTTTTTTTTCCTTTTTTGGGTTCTCTTCTTTATAAGTTGTAACCCATCATTGGGGAAGATTATTGATGAATGAATAAAAGAAAACCCATCTTCTTGAAAGCTTCTTGGAGTTCTTCTTGGAAGATTTTCAGATTTCCTCGCCTTAGTTGGGGAGTTTGGCGTGAGGCCAAGAAATCCATCTTCTCTAAAGGTATTCTCCTTCTTTATCTTTCTTTTGGTTAAGCAGCCTATTTACTCAGATTTCTGCATTCAACTCCAAGAAACCCTAATCTTTCTACTTGGATCTTTCCTAATATTGACCAAACGAAAGAAGACCTTCACAACAGCCCTAGATCTGACGTTTGGCAATTCCAACACCTGTATTCAGATCTGAAATCTGATAAAATACGGTCCCCACAGCCCTTAGATCTGAGTCTCCTTCATATTGGACAGATCTGAACCCTAGGATTAGACCTTGTATTGCTTCATATTGGAAATACCTCGTTCTGTCATCTCATTCAGATCTGAATCTAGATTTTTAGATCTGAAAATTGATTGAACTCAAATCCCTAGAATGGTTGCGAGTTCTACTTCCTAAAGATCCATCTCCCACTTTGGGAAAAATCACTTGTGGGATCGATTTGCATGACTGATCAAAACAACTACCTAGTGCTGAATTTAATTTTGCCAATGTGCTGGTGCCAATTTTATATGATTTACTATGCATATTATTTTGGTAATTGATCTCTCTTTTGCATATCATCCATTAGTTCTTAGGTCCTGCATCAGGGTTTCATCAATTTTCACTCCACGACCGTAGCTTACGTCGATCGAACATGCCTGCCGGAATCCCATTTGTCTCCCCCATTTCTCAGCGGTTGTCCGTTGGACCTAGGTCACAAGGCAAGGAATATCCCAGGGAAGAGTGGATCAGCAAGAGATAGGAAAACCTTGACTCTCATAAATTCATATTTCTAGACTGTGGGGACCACCAATCCACTTCCAAAACATCACCTGCTAGTTTGGCTATGTGGGCTGCATTCACATTACTGATATACTTTGTTGGAGCCTCATATAGTAAGACCCAAAGGTCCACAGTTTCAAAGTGTATATTCCACCAGAAGAGGTTTTCACGCCATGCCTGAAACAAGTGAAACGATCCATTAAAGTCCTAGGGGCCTTGGGTTAGGAGGTCCCTCCCGATCTTCGTCTTCCACTTTGAAGACTTAAAGTGTGTGCCTAATGCATATGCCAGTGTGTGGCAACTGCTTGTCGGACTGTTGCAAGATCAATTTTTGTGTAGTCCACAAAGTAACGCATGAGACAGTCTTTACCAATGCACTCTACCTTGTAGGATTTCATCCTGATTAATCTCAAATAGTCCAACCACGATGCGTTGGTGTCTAAGGTAGTGGTTGTGTGTTACTTTGTGACTCATTAAGGGATTGCGTATTTGCGTGTCCTCTGGGCCCTCCAGAGGTACCCAAGTAGAATCAAACGAGGACAGGAAAGGGACAAATTTAATAAACTAGGGATTGGCAGGGTTGAGAAACAGTGGAAGGAATTGATAAGTTGGAAAAGGGAAAGCATAAATGAAAGTTTGGGGGTTTCTTTAGGAGTAAAGAAGAGGGTAGGTAAAGTTGAGTGGGGACAGTAGCAGTCAAAATAAATGGGGTAGGACGAGAAAGATATAGGGGAGGTGACAGAATAAAGAAAGACTCAATAGGTTCTTAATTGATGGTAGTTAATGGAAGATTTAGGGCAGTTGGATACTTACTTGATGGGAGTTAATGAAGAAGAGATAAGGCAGTTGGATGAGTTGTCTGGTGGATTTGCCAGAGAGGATGAAAGGGTTCTTCTTCAGATGCATTCTTAGTTAGCTAGCTAGTCTGCTTGGAAAACATTAGAAAATATGGGAATTTATTTATATGCACATATGCAAATGTCTTTGTATTTATGTGTGCTTTTATGTGTTTGTACACAGATGCGTATATGCAATTGAAAATATTCAGGGCCTATCTTGCCTTTTATAGTGTCCATTATTAGCACAAAATTTATTTACCTATGTAATGTGCTGTCAAATTCTAGTGCGAGATGCACTGATCTGAGTGCATAAATGCATCATGGTTTAAACTTGGAATGAAATATGCTTTTCTGTAATCCCATGGCAGTTTCCCAAGAAATGAGGGAGTAATCACCAAATCTGAGAGATTGGGGGCTGAGACACTATGGAGTGGGTGTTCAGGGTGTTCGTGCAAGTTTTCACACCTGATTAGATGTGTTGTACATATTCTGATTTAATCACAGCTTTGAAGAATCCAACTGCATGATTTTTTTTAAAAGTTATATCAAGATATCAAGTAGTTTCATAGATGTAACAGACCACCTCCAAAACTTTGGGTCCCCTTATGCTACATGTATGCCTGTGCTCGCTGTTCGTGTGTATAAATAGAAGGATGTTATGCATTTCGAAGTCCTTTCCTATAAGAAGGATGATAAGCAATTTCAGTCGGCTTGGCCGGTACTCAATTTCCACCGACTTTCTTTTGATCATAGCTGATACAAAAAGAGGAAATTTTTACATAAACTCCAATGCCATAAATTCTTATATGAAACTGGAAGGCAGGGAAGATATTTTGAATGCCGAAATGTTTTGTTTTGTTTTGTTTGTGATATACTAAATTCTAGTAGTGGAGACATTGATCAGCGAATTTCAAACCAAAACTGATTTGTTTGGGAATTATAGAAGATACTTTGTTTGCTATTTGATTTAGGTTTGTTTTCTTTGATGTGAATTCGGTACATCGTGTTTTCCTTCAGGGACTCCTTTTTCTGATCAAGCCGTCTTTCTTTCAGCATAATATTCATTTTCTACAGATACTCTGTTTGCTTATTTGTCATCTTTCTTGTGCTTGATTTTATGCAGAATTTGGCAAACCCACTTTGATTGCTGTCACTGGTTAATTGCTTTCATTGTTTTTGGTTTTCAATTGATTTTACTTTTTTACTTTACAGGTTAGCCAGTATGGTTAATCCCCCTGTTCTGCTCATGTCCAAGGAAAGATCACACATGAGGAAGATGGCTTACTCTATGTTGCGTGACAATAAACAAGCGGGGGCAACAGTGCAGGCGGCCTTGGCTAAAGAATATTGTGCTGTACAGAAAGAATTTCCTGAGGTACAAATACCTTGGATTCAAAATATTGGAAATTGTTTTTGGATTGAAAATCCGGATGAAAGAGTTGGTCTCGGGAATGCGTATTTAAGAGTTCTATATCATCCAGATCATCCTCCTGAGGCCCTGCTGCAACCTCAGGCACTGCAACAACCACCTCAGGCCCAGCCGGGACAGCTTTCTGCCAATGCTTCTAATATTTGGCCCTGACTCCTTCACTGCCACTCATTTGCAACATAGTTTTTGGATCACTCCCCCCACTGCCACTGCCATTACCACGGCCACAACCACCGCCACCATGGGTACCTCCAACCTACTATGAGGCCCCTTATTCTTTTTTGTGGTTCAACAGACATGTTGAGGAGCATGTCAGAGACAATGTAAGAATATGAGCACCTTTTTCAGTTTCATTTTGATTCGTTGCCATTTTAGTTTAATATTGATGTCTTTTGTGTCTTTTGTGTCACAGTGTGACAGATCTCTTACAGATAAAGAAGTTGATCGGGACCTGAGCAATTTTTCGCCAGGGTTCATGCCGATCCTACATGTTGCACTGTCTAAGGTTGGGCTTCTTGTGAGATCGCTTCTACTTGAATTTGGGGTTGTTGAGTTTGAATTAACTTAATTATGTATTTTTTAAGTCAAAACAAGTTTAATTATAGTAAATTAATATTAGCTTGGATTTGGACCTTCCATAAAGTCAGAGGATCACTTCCCTCGTGGCATATTGGAGATCCTTCATTCTGTTTGTCAGCACTTACCTTCTCCTGTCAGTTTGGAGGTCTCCAGCATCCTGAATGCTCTCGTTGGCATATGATCATTTTGAGTATAGGAAGATCATTAAGCTCTTGCAAGAGTTCGTTTCTGACAAACTGACTCCTGTTTCCTTTCCTGCAAAGAGACTTGGGAGGAGGAGAAAGCTGATGATTGACCCTCCCACTAGTTTGGATGGATTCTCATGAATGCTCTTCGCTGTTAGCTGATAACAACACCTAGCTAGGTTCTTTTTTGGGCTTTGCTTTTGTTCTGTGTTGTTGTTTTGCCCTCGTTCTTTTGAGCTTTTTCTGTTTTTCTTTGGCCCTGGATGGGCTTGGAAATCTTTTGTATTATCGTTCTTTTTGAATATATGGAAGCACTAACCTTTCCAGAAAAAAAAAAAAAAAAACTTTGACATCCTTAACTTCCAATTCATGGTTTTTTGGTTGATAATGTGTGTCAAACCAATTACTGAGGTAAACAAACATAGGGAAGGAAACAAACACTAGATTGGACTGCATTACGTTTGACCTCCATCTAGTCCGATATTCAACCAAATGTTGTACGAGGGATTTTTTTTAATGGAGGCCAAGCCCCTATTTTGTCTCCCTATACGAGGCTGGGGTGGACTAGACATTCTAGACACTCATTTTCTAGTTTCCCAACCAAACGGTCCTTAATGTATTGTTTTTACTTTTGTTCTCAACATCTGGTGAAAATGAAAGAGTCTTCATGTGCATACGTCCCTTACCATTTTGGTGAGGAACACTCCTTTCTTGGAAAGCATTAATATGCAAGAGGATAAGATTTTACGCCTTTTTAAGCTTGAAAAGCCTAAAAAAGGAGATATGGACACTTCCTTTTTTGGGCTTTTCAAGCTTAAAAAGGCGTGAAGTTTTGTCTTCTTGCATATTAATGCTTTCCAAAAAAGGAGTGTTCCTCACCAAAATGGTGAGGGACATATGCACATGAATATTCTCCTAAATGAAATGGGGTTATATTTAATTTTAGAGGGTTTTTGCACCGACATGTTTGGATATCATTCTCAAGAAGAAATCCTTTTTGATTTTTCTTGATTGTAAAAAAATGTGGAGAGGAAAACTTGATAAGATTGTCACAGTCCTCTTAACCCGAGAGGAAAGTCTTCTATTTCATTCCTCCTGGCTTCGGTCTCTACCTCCCCCACATTGAATTTTGCAAATCCATGAAGGTAAACGAGTGAATCATATCTGTTACTAAACCTGAGATACGGTAATTTCTTTTATAAAAAATTTTTAGAGAAGATTGCATTTTTCTAATGGAACGCAGGAATCCTTTAGACATAGAATTCCTCCAGATTTGCCAAACATGCGAAAGATTTTCAATTGTGCAATTTATCCTTCCAAAGATGATTTATTGCTATTGACCTCGTGAAAGATTGGGATTTGGTGCAATATACCCCTGTTACTTCCTTTGCTCATTTCGTTTGCTTTAATAGGCACATGCTATTTTCTTCTACGAATCTATATGATTTATTGCTATTGACCTCGTGAAAGATTGGAATTTGGTGCAATGTACCCCCATTACTTCCTTTGCTCATTCTATTTGCTTTAATAGGCACATGCTATTTTCTTCTATGAATCTATATATATTTCCTCTTCTAGATCCCCATTGAGGGGTGCAGTCTCTACGTCCATTTGGTCAATTAATATACATCCCGGTGATAAATCCACCAAAATCCGTACACCGTTAGACATGATTGAGTGAATCTCATTCTCAATTACTTTTTTCCAAAACACAGCATTGTGGGATGTCATGGGTTAATCATAAGTGGAGGGATTTTTTCTATTAAACAAACAAGAGTTTTTTGTACACACCCCACTAAGGTTTTTAGGATTTATAAATAGGCGCCTGGAGTCTTACTATTTGCAAATAGAACACTATCTTTCCATTTTTGATACCTTGCAGTCTCCTAACTCAGTAACCTTCAAATTACCATAAATTTTAGAGTGAAATGACACTTTTACCCATCCTTGTAACCCTATACGTATAATTCAAAAGCCTAGACTTTATTACTAAAGATTAACATTAATAATTACATTTAGAGGAAACAAATAACTTTACATAAATCCCTTTTTCTCATTGTATGGCCTATTTCATTAAATCCAAATCAAGCATAATGACAATCAACACATGTATTTATAATAAATATTATCCATACACGATCAACTATTGGATTGATGAAAATTTCAAAATACATTATTAGAATTCATATTCATGAGAGCGTCATTGAGAGATAGGCCGTTGGGAGTTGATTAAATATTTTCGTAACTAATAATATACTTATTTTTGTTTAATGAATATAGGGAAAGTTGTCATTTTTATAAAAATCCAAAACATACTAACACATTCTCCTTAGGTAGACTAATTTTGGGGACTTAGTAGGTATTAAGATAAAAAGGCAAGCGCTTATTCACAAATACTGAAACTTATATAAATAGTAAGAAAACCCTATAAGCAACACATTATTAGGATTATAGATATTATACATGTATTATATAAAAGTGACGTGGCGCACAGTTATAATATCTATGAGGTTGTAAATATCACGGCTTTATACGTCTACAATTATCAAGATACAAATTAGGATTCCTTATCAAGATAAGTTACAAATTAATAAATTATTATAATAGTTGTAAAAAAAAATAATAGCGATAATGCCCAGGATAGCCCAGAATATAACTTATTTGTTGATAGACTATCTTTTATTATAGACTATCAATTTTATAATATATCATGATAATAGTCTATTTACTTATATAATGTCATAGATTATAATTTATTATAATACTGATAAATTATTATAATATTGATATTTTGGGTTTCAATTTCAATTTGGAAAGTTTCCTAATTTAGACGGTTTACATCTTCAGTGCTAGCTATCGTGTTGATAGTACTTATGATAGTGTAAATTTGCTGGCCCATTCGGTAAAAAATTTAAGTACCATCCCATCGCAATTAGCATTATCGCTTAGATAACATAATGGTAGGTCACATTTTTACATAATCTTGAGCATTTTGGGTAGCATGATAAGTTATAAATTATTTAGATAAATTAATAAATTATTACAATAGTTGTCAAATAATAATAGTGATAATGCCCAGAATAGCCCAGAATATAACTTATTTATAGATAGATAATAGGCTATTTACTTATATAATGTCACATATTATAATTTATTATAATAGTGATAAATTATTATAATAGTGCTATTATTATTAAAAACTCTCCTAATTTGTGTCCAGGTCCTAAAACAATGTCTCAGTGCTTATAATAGTGCTAATAATCTGGCCCACTCGGCCCTGCAGTGCTGGATCGTAAATAAAAAAAAACTAGCCCATAATAATAATCTAGCATCATAATTTAAGTAAAACATTTTAGGACCAAAAAAAATTCTAAAAGCTAATGATAGTTATTAAGACAATATAATTGGAAAAGCGTATTCTTTGTACTAAAGACAGTATATTAAACTAATGCTAAAGAAACTTAGATCTCATGAGAAAAAGGAACTATTAAGACAGTCCATACCTTCTTATGAAAAATAAAATAAAATAATAGAGAGTTCATATCTGACCTGTGAAGGTGTGCCAAACGCACACCAATTTTTAAAAGTCGATCATGTTGTAGTTCGTAAATGTCGCCACATCAGTCAGACGTGAATGAAACTTGAACATATAAAAATTCAGTTTGAATCGGAGGTGATATAGAGTAAACAAATCAAATTTGAATGAGAGCTTTTTGAAAGACAGAGATTTTGTGAGAGATTTTAGAACGAGAGAGATTTGGTAGGAGCGAAGAATATCAAGAGTGATAGCAATGAGAGATAGATCTAACGAAAGGAAATAAGATTTTAGGGGAGGAGATTAGGAGAGAGATTTTAGGATTATCAACTAAAAATATGAATTCAAGACATTTTTAAGACTTTAATGAGAGTACACCACATGGCATGCTCCTGTCCTTTCTCATGGAGTGGGGGGTAGAGAATTTTTTTTATATATACTAGCACTTCAGGGCCCACGCCCAAAGCGGGCCTTATTTAATAATTATATTATTTGTAAATAAGAATATTTATAAATATTTAAATGATTTTTAATTTGATATTAACATTAATTCATTTTACAATCATAATCTTAAATATTTTAGTGCACTTTTAAAAAGTAAATATCATATTAGTAAAAGTAAATAAAAATGAAAATAATGTACTTGTGGAATTTCATTAGAATATTAATAAAAAATAATTTTTTCTTTAATTTGTAAAATTAAGTCAAGAGAAAAAAATATTATATGGTAATATAAATTAGATGAAATACTCCACTATGTAAAGAATCATCAGTTTAACAAATCCTATTACTATGAAAATTTTGAATTATGTAAAAAGAAGCCGGCAATCAAGATTATCATAAAATTTCGGCTTCTCACTTGTTCATTTGCTCATAACTCAAAGAAAGAAGAAGAAAAAAAATTAGAAAAATAAAATTTCAACTAAATGTAACAAAACCTAAGATGATCTCCAATTGAGTAGTAGACATTAAAATATGGGATACACTTTCAATCTCTACATAGGTAGAAAAAAAGTTGTATTAGTCATGCACTAAGTGTAAAATACCATTTGTATTACCATAGACATTCTAACATGAAAGACACAGTTAGTTAATATGTATTAGCATATTAAAATAGATATCTATAAAAATGTAATAATCATGGCCTTGAGAGATATAGAGAGAAAAGACAAATTAAATAATTAACAAGAAAAAATAGCATAACTATCTTTTTAACATTTAAAACAAATATATATATATATATAAACCATCAGAACTTTTGGTGTTTAAAGAGAGCAGACTTATATTTACACTCAATAGTGAGTTGTTTGATGGTGTCTCCATGCATATACCATACTTCAAATTCTCACATAAAACTTATAAGCCGATGAACTGGTCGTTTTTTTTTTTTTTTTGTTTTCTTTTTGTCGTCTCATTATTACATGAAAAAATTGAATTCCAACACTCACCCATTCATGGCAAGTGGAGTCAAAATAAAAATGAATATGATTGTCCACCTTCCAAAGGTTGTATTAATCTAACCACAAGAGATGTTGCGTATAAAATTAGAAGATTTTAGGCTAAAAGATAAAGATTGATTAGGTTATGTAAAATTTAAAATTGAGTGAGAATATTAATTCAAATTTGAAATTGTTATGTTCGGGCTAATCCAAATTATTGGTTGTTCTGGGTTTTAAGGGATATAATTTAGAATGAGAGATATTTTAGAAATCTTGCCTCCTGGTAGTATCATTCTAAGTGATTAATGTAGGGAAGATCTATCAATTTTAGGGCTTGAGCATTAACTTACTCAAGCGAGACCCAGATAGTCAAATCCGATGGTCATAATTGCCTAATCCAGATAATATATTGGCTACTTCATCCAAATAGGGCTTCCAACTAACTCGCTGATTTACATATTTAGCACATATATTGTGGCATCACATGTACCCCATCAATGAAGCCCACTCACAAAGCTAAGTTGAGAGAAAGTAGTGTGAGATCGGTCCCCAAATAGCTTGGTCACATCTAACTTAGTCCTACCTAATCCACCCTATCCAGTCCATTCATACCTCCCTAAGTTCATATCAATTCATTATACTCATGCCAATCCATAGCCCAATTCAGCCCATTATACTCAAATTCAATTTCCCCCACCTTGATATCCAACCCAAATTCCACTTTCCCGCATACAGCAACCTAAAATGGATGTCCAAAAAAAGTATTGTAATGTCATCTGGGTCAAGTAAGGTTGACCAGCCACGTTGTGGCTTAGAAGAATTCAACTCCTTTTAAATAAATATTAGATTTGGGTTAGAATCCAAATTGTGGACTCCACCTTTCTGACCTACCCATTTCACATAAAAATTGCTAAATATACTTATAAACACATATTAATTAAAATAAGAAGTTTATATTTTAAGGATTCTTTAATAATTTGAGATTATCTATGATAAGGCTATGGATTGTAGATTATGCTGAGATTACATGAAAGGGGTTGCTTTGAGAATTTTTAGGAAAATCAAAATTTATGATGAGGATTAAAGAGGAAATCAAATGCCCAAAATAAAAAAACAATAAATATATGAAATTCAGAAAGAGAAAATGACTAAAAGAATTCAAAAAGTTTAAAGAAAGCTTAAATTAATTATACACTATAAATAAAAATTCATTGTTGGATTGGGTTCTAAAAGTTGTAGAGAAGATTAAGATTATTATCTTACACATGTGTAAAGAATTTTTAGAAAGGAATTAAGTAACAACACATTACTATCATTATTACTTTATGCGTCACAAAGTACACAGTCATATGCATGATTATAAATAATTGAGAAGTTTATACTTGTACACCATCTCTATTTTTAAAATTATAAAATTGCTATAATTATAAGAGGGGGTAATGAGCAAATATAAAGGTTACATGTCCCAATAATCGTGTCCGCATTGCATACTGAGGCCCACCTTTATAATGTCTTGATGCAGAGTTTTTGTAATCATGTTCCTTGATCGATCAAGAAATTCATCATTAAGAGAATGTTGATCAATCTGCTATGGGTTTGGGTGGAAAACTTTGATTGTTTGAGGCTAATGTAAGATCTAATTATGATGGGCTTTTACTCTCTTTTCATATGTCATCTTTTTTTTTTCTCTCTCTTTCTCTTTCTCTCTCCTCCTAGCAAATCTTCTAATAATGGGCCCACCTCACCAATTGAAATCCTCTTGTATAGGATTTTGGCCAAGTGTTATTCCATGATGAAGAAGTACCTTGTGAAATTAAACTTGTAAAAACACATATATATATATATATATAAGTGTATGTATATTATATGTAGGAAACTTTTAAGCGTTATATTCATTTTTCAAGATGCAAATTGTTTCAAACATGATCAATCTAACAGTGGGCCCATTTCAATTAGATGTTACATTTTTTGTTTTTTTTACATAATCAATTATATAGTGGGCAACTGGGTATGCAAAATTGATTTTAGTAGTTATTAAAGTTTGTCATAGAAATTAGAAAAAAAAACCCTGAGATCCTGTTTAATTTTAAAATAAACATTTGGATGCATACAAATGTGAGCTGGGTCCACTTTAAAAATACCTAAGGAAGGACAGGCTTATAACTGAGACTCGCTACTTGTAAAAGTGCAAGATCATATCCTATGTAAACGATTTTACAGAAGCCCAAACATGTGCACCTAATCTATAAATGTGGGCCAAGGATGCTATGAAATTCCAAAAATTAAGAGATCTTGTATTTGATATTTGATATAATCTAACAGTGGGCCCATTTCAATTAGATGTTACATTATTTGTTTTTTTACATAATTGATCACACGTAGTGGGCAACTGGATATGCAAAATTAATATTAATAGTTATTGAAGTTTGTCATAAAAATTAGAGGAAAAAAAACCCTGGGATCCTGTTTAATTTTGAAATAAAAGTTTGGATGCATATAAATGTGAGCTGGATCCACTTTATAAATACCCGAGGAAGGACAGGCTCATAATTAAGACTCACTACTTGTAAAAGTGCATGATCAAATCTTATGTAAACGATTTTACGGAAGTCTAAACATGCGCACTTGATCTATAAATGTGGGGCCAATGATGCTATGAAAATCTAAAAATTAAGAGATCTTGTATTTGATATTGAACAGAAGCAACACATGGATTGGGCCCACTTTCTATGACTGAAAGAAGACAAGCTGATAAATTAGGTCCCACTCATGTATAAAAGCGCATGATCCAATCTCCTTGGTTGATAAACTTGGTCCCATTTGTGAAGGTTAGACTGATGCCATGTCATGTAATAATGTGCGGATCCATGTCCCACCTCACGCATAGTGATTTTCAATGGAATTCCACCACATGAGAAGATACAACTTGCTTATAAAGTTCATTCTAAATTAATTTGATACGGTGGATTGCTTAGAGAGAGATTTTAGAAAAATATATAGGAAAGAGAGTAGATAAAATATATATAGATTTAGGACTTTAATCAAACTGCGCCACGAGTCGCTCGCCTGTGAAAAAACTGCGCCACGTGTCACCCTTCTACGAAATGGGGTATTGTTATAATAAATATAACTAGCGCTTCAGGGCCTGCACCCAACACGGGCCTTATTTAATAATTATATTATTTGTAAAAAAGAATATTTATAAATATTTAAATAATTTTTAATTTAATATTAACATTAAATTCATTTTACAATCATAATCTTAAATATTTTAGTGCACTATTGAAAAGTAAATATCATATTAGAAAAAGTAAATAAAAATGAAAATAATGTACTTGTGGAATTTCATTAGAATATTAATAAAAAAATCATTTTTCCTTTAATCTGTAAAATCAAGTCAAGAGAAAAAAGTATTATATGGTAATATAAATTAGATAGAATACTCCACTATGTAAAGAATTATCAATTCAACCAATCCTATCACTATAAAAATTTGAATTAGGTGAAAAGAAGCCGATAATCAAGATTATCACAAAATTTAGGCTTCCCATTTGTTCATTTACGCATAACTCAAAGAAAGAAAAAGAAACAAAAATAGAAAGAAAAATTTCGACTAAATATAACAAAACCTAAGATGATCTCTAATTGAGTGGTGGACATTAAAATATGGGATACACTTACAATCTCTATATCGGTAGAAAAAAAATTGTATTAGTCCTACACTAAGTATAAAATACCATTTGTATTCCATAGACATTCTAACATGAAAGACACACTTAGTTAATATGTATTAGTATATTAAAATTGATACCTATAAAAAAAATGTAATGATCATGGCCTCGAGAGATATAGAGAGAAAAGAGAAATTAAATAATTAACGGGAAAAAAATAGCACAGCTATCTTCTTAACATTTAAAACAAATATATATATATATATATAAACAATCAGAACATTTGGTGTTTAAAAAGAGCAAAACTGTACTTACCCTTAATGGTGAGTTGTTTAATAGGGTCTTCATGCATATACCATACTTCACGTTCTCATGTAAAACCTATAGGCCGATGAACTGGTTGTTCTCTGTTTTTTTTTTCTCTTCCCATTATTATATGGAAAAATTGAATTTCAACATTCACCCATTCATGATGAGTGGAGTCAAAATAAAAATGAATATGATTGTCCACCTTCTAAAGGTTGTATCAATCTAACCACTAGAGATGTTATGTATAAAATTAAAAGATTTTAGGATTAAAGAAAAAGATTGATTAGTTTATGTAAAATTTAAAATTGAGTGAGAGTATTAATCCAAATTTAAAATTGTTATGCTAAGGCTAATCCAAATTATTGGTTGTTCCGAGTTTTATGGGGACATGATTTAGAATGAGAGAGATTTTAGAAATCTTGCCTCCTGGTAGTGTCATTTGAAATGATTAATGTAGGGAAAATCTATTAGTTTGAGGGCCTGAGTATTAACTTACTCGAGCGAGGTCTAGATAGTCAAATCCGATGGTCATAATTGCCTAATCCAGATAATATAATGGCTACTTCATCCAAATGGAGCCTACAATTAACTCATATATTTATATATTTGGCACATATATTGTGGCATCACATATACCCCTTCAATGAAGCCCACTCACAAAGTTAAATTGAGAGGAAAGTAGTGTGGGATCGATCTCCAAATAGCTTGGTCACATCTAACTTAGTCCTACATAATCCACCCTATCCAATCCATTCATGCCTCCCCAAGTCCAAATCAATTCATCATACTCACACCAACCCATAGCTCAATTCAGCCTATTATACTCAAATTCCAATTTCCCCCATCTTGATATCCAATCCAAATTCTAATTTCCCGCACATAGCAATCCAAAATGGATATCCAAAAAAAGTATTATAATGTAATCTAGGCCCATTCATGCCTCCCCAAGTCCAAATCAATTCATCATACTCACACCAACCCATAGCCCAATTCAGCTTATTATACTCAAATTCCAATTTCCCCCACCTTGATATCCAACCCAAATTCTAATTTCCTGCAAATATCAATCTAAAATGGATATCCAAAAAAAAGTATTATAATGTAATCTAGGTCAAGTAAGGTTGACCAGCCACGTTGTGGCTTGGAAGAATCCAATTCCTTTTAAATAAAGGTTAGATTTGGGTTAGAATCCAAATTGTAGATTCCACCTTTCTAACTTGACGACCCATTCCATATATGAATTACTGTATATACTTATATATATATTAATTAAAATATGAAGTTTTTATTTTAAGGATTCTTTGATAATTTGAGATTATCTATGATAAGGATATGAATTGTGGATTATGATGAGATTACATGAAAGGGATTGCTTTGAGAATTTTTAGGAAAATCAAAATTTATGATGAGGATTAAAGAGAAAAAAAATGCTCACCAAAAGAAAAATAACAATAAATATATGAAATTTAGAAAGAGAAAATGATTGAAAGATTTCAAAAATTTTAAAGAAAGCTAAAATTAATTAAAAACTATAAATAAAAATTCATTTTTGGATTGGGTTCTAAAAGTCGTAGAGAGGATTAGGATTATTATCTTATATATGTGTAAAGAAATTTTAGGAAGGAATTAAGTAACAACATGTTAGTATCATTATTATTATGTGCGCCACAAAGTACACAGTCATATGCATGTTTACAAATAATTGAAAAGCTTCTACTTGTGCACCATCTTTGTTTTAAAAACTATAAAATTGCTATAATTATAAGAGACGGCAATAAGCAAACATAAAAGTTACATTTCTCAATGATCGTGTCTACATTACACACTGAGGCCCACCTTTACAATGTCTCAATGCAAAGTTTTTATGGTCATATCCCTTGATCAATCAAGAAGTTCATCAAAGATGAAAAACTAATTTTGTAGGCATTTTATTTTTTAAGATGAGAGTGATGGATAGCAAGCAGTAACCTAACTAATGAATCTTACCACGCATATTTGTAGAAATTGAGCTCAAGAATTACTTCCAAACTATCATGTCATGTTAACATGTGCTTGAAGCAAGGCATCCATGAACTCCTTGATCCCAGAAATGGAGATTTTACCAAATACTTCTTACCACAAATCCACCTAAACGCAAAAAATAAAAACAAAACAAAAATAAAGCAAACAACAATAAAAATATAGAATCAGTATGGAAAAAAAAAAGATCATGGTATGAGATGTGGAGGTCAATGAAAAATCTTCCTGACGTCACATATTGGGGTCCATCAAATTCACACATCCCAATCTATGAACATATTTTTTGAGGGTTTGCTTGCATTAAGTCAAAAAGACATAAATATTGTGATGGAGATTACACAAAAATCATGGTTTTCTTAAAAATTAAATAGAAAGTAGGAAAAGAGAAATACAAATGTATAGGTAATTACAATCTACCAACATATATGTATAGCTGTAGAGAGTAGGTAGCAAACCTCCATTGACAGTAACTCCACGATTATGTCTCCATCTTCTATCTTTTACACCTATGGCACCATTGATTTTAGCCATAACTTTTTGAAAATGTAGAAAAACAATCATGTAAAATTAAGAGAAGTAAACAAAAAAAAAAAAAAAAGCCATTGCCTATCTAGATAGTAGTAACGAAACAATAAATGTCACCAACACAGAAAATAGAATGCCTATAGTTTGTTTTGAAATGGAACACTATAATCCAGGATATAAGACAACCATCAAACAAAGTCCACTGCATTCCTTTAACTGCTGCTGTGGAGAACTTGAAAAGAATGTTAAAAGAATTCTGATCATAGTGATCCTATGTTTCCCAAGGTTTTAGTGGTTTAAAGTAGAGTCTAGATCTTGTTGCAAATTTAAGTTCAAAATTCACATCCAAGGATTTGAATTAAAAGTATATACCATAAAAGAAGAAAAAAAAAGTCATACCAGAAATGTGATAAATAATCCATAAGGTTGTTTGATGGGGAACTTTGAGAACTTTAGAGCATCCAATATTATTTTTTTATAAGGGACTCAGTTGTGTTTCAACAATTCAATTATAATAAGGGTTTAAGTTACAAATAAAGTGGGACATCTTCAATCGAAAAAAGAATCTTGAACTATGTCGATGCTTAAGTTCAGCTCGATAAATCCCATGATTTATACAAACAAAAGGTCAATACCTAAAGAAGAAGAAGGAAGAGTCACCTATTGTGGATGGCTCCAATTAAATCAAGACCCACAATCTTGCAAAATTAAAGATCCTTTTAAACCTTGGAATGAGAGAAGAGAAGATATATAATGCATTTAGATATTACCATCTTGGATCCCCGATTGAAATTAAATTTTATGGGTTTGGATGTAGATAAAGAAGGAAAAGAGTTTGATTTGGGTTTGTCTCGTATTATTTCAGATGTTGAAAAAATACTAAACATTTTGATGGAAAAAATATTTTTACACATAACTTTCATAAACAGATATTCAAATAGGTCATAAATACAACAGGATTTAATCCATACCCATTTTAGATCTTTAAAAAACATTGACCAAACCAAACTAATTAGGGTTGGGTTGAAGAAGGTTCGTTGGATTGAAGAAGGTTCATTGGGTTGCCTCTTATATAGTTTGTATGTATCGTTTTTCCATCTTGGAACATTTAATATTTTACCATTTTGAGTAGTTTGTGCTTTTAAATTAGTTAGAGAAGACCAACCCATATCTGACCCAGTTAAGAAATAACCTGGTATACCCAGTGTGCACCCATTATTGGTCAACTAACCTAACCCATGTAAGCCATCAAAATTTGCCTTTCTTATTTTTTTATAATTCTATTACATGTGGGCACACATTTACAAATAAATTATTATGGGCCCATAACAGGATGTCGCCAAAAAAACATTAATACTATTGCTGCAAAAAAGTGACACTTAAAAGATTGTTTCACTTAATATATGTAGGTCGATTTTAATTTTGTTAATATAGAAGATTCATACAAGTTAATTAAGTAGGCCATCCCTTGTCCGACTAATGGAACTGTGGGTCAGATTTGGATTAGAACTTTCTATTTTTATTTTAGTAGATAGATGCACCCCACCATGGATCTCTAGAGGATTTGGAGTGAATTTTGTAGTTGTATGAGATTAAGGAGTTTAGATCGTTCAAAATTCTTTTTAGATTAATTTGATACAATGGATTACTTAGAGAGAGATTTTATGAAAATATATAGGAAAGAGAGTGGATAAGATATAAATAGATTTTAAGACTTTAATTAGAGCATGTCACGTGTCGTTCTCTCACAAAAAGGCTGCGCCACGTGTTGTCCTCCTACGAAAGGGGGTATTCTCATAATATATATAATAATACCAGCGCTTCAGGGCCCGCCATGAAAAAATAATAATTAAGTCTTATTAAAAATTATTTATAATTTAAGTAAAATATTAATGAATATTATGACATAAGTAATAATGAAAACATTGTTAAAATATTGAATCTTTATTTTTCTTGAAAGGAGAAAATATTTTCTTTGAATCATAGATATATAAAAGTTGAGAGTGAAAAAAATCATTGATATTAAGTCATCCTTGAATGATTAAAGGAATTACATGTGGTCTAAGGAAAAAAAAATGTTGATATTTGTTTATGGATATGCACTTGTTTCAATAGTTGCACTTGCATCATCTTCTTTGCTTATCTCGATAGTTGTGCTTGTTTCATCTTGTGTAGATCTTTAACTCCTTCACTTGTTTAAATTTGTATGCTTGTCTCAATAAAGTTATTTGTTTTCGGTATTGCAATGGAAATACTTGGTCCAACATCTTGAAATTTCACATTTTCTTTATAATTTGATACTGTATAGTAAACATTCAAATACATTAGTAAAAGAATTGATATAAAAGAAATTGTGTTCATGGCATTAAAAGAAAACTTATAATTTTCAATTTTTGACAATAGAATGGTTGATTCTTGAGTGTAACTAATTTCTTCAACTTTTTTAACTGGGATACTACTTTTTGACGTTAGTTTGTTCATAGTTGAATCTAGTTTTATATGAAATAAATATCGCTTCCACAATGCTTTTTTTATTTCATTTTCTAATAGTTCATACCAATTAACCTGCAAAATAATTTAATATTTAATATATATATATACCTGATGATAGTTAAAATAAAGAAGAAACTTTATGTAAATAAAAATAAATGTAAAATACTTTATTTGTATATTCTTGAAATTATTCTTTTGTCACATTTATAAAAATTGTAAGTACTTCATTGTGTAATAAGAATAATGTTTACTTGATGTGATCCACAACTATTATAGTTGCAATGTATTTGACAATAAAAAAAATTAAAAACAATTGCTTCACAATATGTGCAATAGATAAATATGTTAACTTGATTAATATAACAGCTAGATGATACGCAAATTTGGTTGGATTGGGGCTAACATGATTCCTAGAATTCTTATTTTCAACAATCTTAAGAATCTTAAAAACGCCACTGTTGACTTCAATGACTCATGATTAAATAATTAAGATTTCTGGGCTATAGATTACCATGAACAGTGTAGGGTTTAGGGATCTAATTCTTTATTTAAATAGTGTCAGTCAAAGGACTACAAATTACTATAAACAGTTTAAAAATATAACAATTACCTTTGTAAGTAGTAAATCTAAATAGTGTCAGTCAAAGGGCTACGAATTACTATGGAACAGTTTAAGAATATAATAATTAGCTTTGTAAGTACCCAAGTTAAATAGAAGGAATTCAAAATAAAATGCAGTTGGGAGCATCTTGGTGGATTCACGTGGACCAGTTGGGGTACTGAGATGGGATTTAAAAGAGTAACGTGTCACAACCCGAGCCCAGGAAATCAGGGGTTAGCACAAACTAACCAGCGACACATGTACTCCCGTGCATATGCACTTAGACCCAGTCTAGATGCACACGCACAAGGGAAGATCACATGTGCAAACATGTATGCGGAAGCTGTAGGTATCAAATCGTAACACCAAACAACACAGGAGACCAAAAGAAAGGATATCCAAAAGCTTACATAAAGGTTGGAGATATACAAACTGATCCAATCACAAACATACAGAACATGAATATAACCAATGACATAAAAAGAAGACAATATGCAAATATGATAATGTCGCACTTCGATGGAGTGATTATACACACTCCGCGAACCTGAAGAGACAACTGGAGTCTCCCCTGAAATCTGCAGGACCAACGGGAACTCGGTCAGGGGGTCTGAGCCTGCAACACCAAGGACAACTCATGAATACAACGATTCAGCAAAGTATAAGCAATAACAAGTTAACACATGTGGTATCGATGAGAATAGAAACATTAGAGAAATCTAAGTATTTCCTTTTCGTATTCTAGGCAGTTGTGCATTCAAATTAAAACATGTTCTCAAAACCACAGTATCATGACATATACATACTATGTGGCTACTATATATGCCATATGCTCCCAAAAAGGGATCTTATATCCATGCAGAGAACACCATGGGCTAGATGGGTCTCGGTTTTTTGGGGTCCAAATTCCCCAATACGTTTACTTGCTACAGCAAGGCTATGAAAACTACACCAAATTCACCCCGTTGCGATCCTAAAGCTGAGGCTTAGTAGAGCTGGACCATATAGAGTCAAACAAATATAAGAACATGCATATCTGATCATAACGTGCATATCATAACGTGTGCATAGCATAACATGTATATCTTATCATAACATGGCATGCATGTCTTGTTAGGCATATATCAGACAGATCAAGAGCTTATACGAGTTAAACTAATCATACCTATCGAATAGAATAACCAAATCAAACTTATCAGATCAAATGATATAATGGATGCCAACAGAGTATGAAGCATGAGGGTACCAAAATATGAAGGCATCTCAACTCATATGCGTCAAACGGGTGGTATCGAACGAGCTTGTTAGCCAAGGGTATGTTATGACTGATACGAGTTGATATGAGTCGGCACCACTCAGCTTACGCCCTTTTGGGTATATGTTATGTATGTCACCACTGCAGTAGGTTTACGGAGGAGTAGTTGGCGCTCCTCGGGAAGCTAGCCTGATCCCCTAGCGACCCATACGATATGTGTATGCTCCCTTTTTGGGAGAATAGAGCGTCGTGGTTGCCAATCAGTATGTATGATATTTAAGTTGTAATTTCTCATTTATGCATCATGTCCAGTGATTATTCGTATTGAGATATTATGTTATACTTGTTTAATATGCCTCAGTACTTACTTAACCGTCGTGTTAACAGTGTTACTCTTGGTATTGCAGGCCCAGCGACCGGTCCCAACGCAGACACTGACGCGCACCCGGAGGGTACCCCAACGGTACCTCGGGATGTAGATGAGTGGAAAGATGGCGACGTCTTTTATTAGCCATCCCACGGAGCGCGACTATTCTAAGTGGGAAGATCATTGTTATGCTTAGGACCCTTTTGTATCAAACGCTTAAGTAGTCTTTTGTAATGTATTAAAGACTTCAACACTGTTATATGTATGTATTTATGTTTACCTTTGAAAGATAACTGATTATGAATTCGTGTGCTCTTGATGATTACTGAGTATTTCTCAGGATTTCGTTTATGATAAATTATGTTTGTACGTGTGTCAGCATACCTCACACGTTCCTGTGGAATCTCCCTTGTAGGAATTCGTGCATAATTCTTCAGGGTACGGATTTCTACGGGATTACGTATCCACGCCCTGGGGGCCCACTCAAATCCCCAATTTCCCGGGATCGGGGCATGACATAGTAAGTAATGGTATCAGAGACGCACCAAGATGTCACTTAAAAGACTTAGCAATATTAGGAAGCGTGGTGAGGTTCCGATAGGTCCGTTTGGGTGGATTTCTATCATAATGATAACTTATGGTATGACTGTGGTACGTATGAATGTATATATATATATGATATACATCTGAATAATCACCATTGTGATTGCAGAACCCTGGCATCTGGGTCCGGCACGAACAACAGCTCAGGTGACAATGCTAGCAATAATATTGAATTGGAAGGTGCGGACCCTCCACCGCAGCCTCCTCCGCGTCCCACATACAACACTGAAGAGCGGTTTATGATGATGATGCACCAGTTAGCCGCCAGCAATGCTAACCAAGCTGCGATGCAATTACAATTGACCGCTTTGTTAAACCGACAAGATCAGCCAAGAGATCCCAACTCCTTATATGAGAAGTTTCATAAGAGGGGAGCACCCGAATTTACTGGACATGAGGATCCATTCCAAGTAGATGAATGGTTTGTCCACATAGAGAACGTTTTCGATACATTAACGTGCACACCCAGACAGCAAGTGGTCCTTGTGGCATCCATGTTTAGGGACATCGCGAATACGTGGTGGAAGAGTATCCGGGACCACATGAGGGCCATGCCTGATGCCACTGTTTGGGAAGCCTTTAAGAGGCAATTCAGGAAAAAGTTCATTCCCGACCACGTGACTTTTAAGAAGAAGGCAGAGTTCCTTACCTTGCAGCAGAACCTCATGACCGTTGCAGAATACGTGCACGTGTTTAGCCAGCTCTCTCGGTTTGCTCTAGACTTGATTGACACTGAGGAGAAAAGAGTGGAAAGATTTTTGGAAGGGTTAAGGTCTGCTATCAAGGGACATGCCACTGCTTTTCAACGTCCCGTTCAGTATAATGATGCGGTAGCCAAGGCTTATGCAGTTGAGGAAATTGAGAAGAGCCTATTCTTGTGGGAGTCTAAGAAGAGTGTCCCGCCTTCTGGGAAAGGTCAGTAGTATTCTAAGAAACAGAAGGGAGTTGCTATTGGCACATCACGACCAATCTGCGGTACATGCGGGAAGGGTCACGAGACTAGCAAATGTTGGAGGTCCATGGGAGCGTGTTTTGGCTGTGGCTCCATGGACCATCGCTTGTCCGAGTGCCCGAGAAGGAAGGAGTTTAGCCGAAACTCGAAGCAGCAACATCAGCAGCCTCCTAAGGTGCCACCTCCTGTGCCTAACCGATAGCAACAGCCAGTGAGACAAGGCCAAGGGCAGACACGGCAAGGCCAGGGACAGCAGAAACAAAGACAGCAACACCGACCCCAAAGGCAAGGTCGTGCTTACGCTTTGACACAGGAAAAAGCAGAAGCGGCGGAGCACGTGGTTGTAGGTAAGGTTTCCGTTTGTGGCATTGAAGCTAAAGTATTGTTTGATTCAGGATCTTCACACTCCTTCATCTCAACTCGATTCTCTAGTAGAATACAGGAATCGCCAGCACAGTTGCCATATGTGTTGAGTGTTATCACTCCGGTTGGTAAGAGGGTAGCTTGTGACGATTATTACCCTGGTTGTCAAGTTCTCATCGGAGAAGTTCTTCTCCTGGCTGAACTTATTGTGTTACCCATGTACGATTTCGATGTAATCCTAGGCATGGACAGGTTGACCAAATATATGGCCTGTCTTGACTGTTTCCGTAAGACTGTTACCGTAAGGGTGAGTGAAGATGGTCCAAGTGCTGTATTCCAAGGTGACAAGAAGAGTTCGAACACTAGATTAATTTCAGCACTTCGAGCGGAAAGACTAATCCATAGTGGTTGCGAAGGGTATATCGCTTTCATTGTAGAAATGAAAGCCCCTAAAAAACTAGAAGAAATACCCGTGGTTTGTGAATTCCCTGATGTATTCCCGGATGAAGTGCCCGGACTTCCTCCAATTAGGGAAGTGGATTTTACTATAGAGCTAGTACCGGGTACTGCTCCCATTTCTAAGGCTCCATATAGAATGGCCCCGGCAGAGTTACGTGAACTGAAAGTGCAGTTACAGGACTTATTGGATAAGGGGTTCATTCGTCCTAGCACATCACCATGGGGAGCCCCGGTTTTATTTGTGAAGAAGAAGGATGGCACCCTTAGAATGTGTATTGATTACCAGCAGTTGAACCAGGTGACAGTTAAAAAAAAATATCCACTGCCTAGAATTGACAAACTGTTTGATCAATTACAGGGTGCGACCCATTTCTCTAAGATTGATCTCAGATCTGGATATTATCAGCTGCGAGTGAGGGACCAAGATACATCAAAAACAGCTTTCAGGACAAGATATGGGCATTATGAATTCTTGGTCATGCCTTTCGGATTGATAAATGCGCCCGTAGTATTTATGGCCTTGATGAATAAAATCTTTTCATCATATCTTGATCGATTCGTGGTGATTTTCATTGATGATGTTTTGGTATACTCCAAGACCAAAGATGAGCATGTGGAACATTTGAGAACTTCTCTGCAATTGCTAAAGGACCACTGACTGTATGCTAAATTGGACAAGTGTGAATTCTGGCTGGAACAAGTTGCCTTTTTGGGGCATATTATCTCAAAGGATGGGCTTGCAGAAGATCTAGCTAAGATTGAGGCTATAACAACTTGGCCGAGTCCCAAGACTGTTGTGGAAATTAGAAGTTTTGTTGGTCTGGCCAGTTACTATAGAAGGTTTGTAAAGGACTTTTCCAAGTTAGTTGCACCTTTGACTAAATTGACTCGAAAAAATGAGCCATTCATTTGGTCAGCGGACTGTGAGTCGAGTTTCCAACTCCTTAAGGAGAAACTAACCTCAGCCCCGATCTTATCCCTACCAGAAGGGAGTGGCGGATTTGTCATCTATATAGATGCTTCGGGGGTCGGGCTAGGATGTGTACTCATGCAAAATGGGAAGGTAATAGCATATGGATCTCGACAATTGAAGGAAATGAGAAAAGCTATGCCACACATGATTTGGAATTGGCTGCAGTAGTCTTCGCGCTAAAGATATGGAGACATTACTTATATGGAGAGAAATTTGAAGTTCATAGCGACCATCGCAGTCTCCAGTACCTGTTTTCGCAACATGATCTTAACATGAGACAGCGCAGGTGGTTGGAATTTATAAAGGATTATGATTTCCCGATTAAATACTTCCCTGGGAAAGGGAATGTAGTAGCCGATGCTTTAAGCAGGAAATCCACCACCGAGTTGGTAGCCTTATGTGGTGAATGGTCTCTAGTAGAGGAATTCCGAGATCTGGATGTGGAGGCTGAATTCGTGGATGATAAGGTTATGTTAGTGGCTATGTTAGTCTTCGAACCCACCTTAATTCAACAAATTAAGGAGAGGCAGTTTGAAGACCCGGAATTTGTCAAGATTCGTGACCAAGTATTTGAAAAACCTGATTTCAGGATGGTAGATGGTGTATTGTACTTTAGAGACTGGCTTTGTGTTCCAGCGGTTCAAAATCAAAACTTAAAAAGGGCAATTATGACTAAAGCACACCATGCTCGATATTCCATGCATCCCGGGAGTACAAAAATGTACCGAAATTTGCATGGTAGGTTTTGGTGGAATAACATAAAGAGGGATATAGCGGGTTTTGTGGCAAAATGCCTTACCTGCCAACGAGTGAAAGCTGAACACAGGAAACCTCCCGGTTTGTTACATCCCCTACAGATTCCTAAGTGGAAATGGGAGAATCTCACGATGGATTTTGTTTCAGGGTTGCCCCGAACAAGTAGGCACTATGATGTAACATGGGTGATTGTCGATCGATTAACAAAATCAGCCCACTTTATTCCCATCAAGAAAGGGATGAAATTTCAGGAGATGGCCAAGACCTTCATTGATGAAATTGTACGGCTACATGGTACTCCAGCCTCAATTGTGTCTGATCGAGACAGTAGGTTCGTGTCTTCTTTTTGGCAGTCTTTTCAGAAGTCCTTAGGCACCAAACTCAGTTTCAGCATGGCTTACCATCCTCAGACAGATAGGCAATCGGAGCGAACAATACAAACCCTGGAAGATATTCTATGAGCTAGCGTTTTGGACTTTGGAAAGGAGTGGGATGAACACCTCTCCTTGTGCGAGTTCGCAGACAACAACAGTTTTCACGCGAGCATTGGAATGGCTCCATTTGAAGCCTTGTATGGACGTAAATGTCGTACACCCGTCTGTTGGGAAGAGGTTGGGGTTAGGAGTTTCCATGGACCCACGATGGTGGCAGATACGGCGGAAAAAGTGCAAAAGGTGCAAGATAGATTGAAAACTGCACAATCATGTCAGAAAAGTTATGCAGATAACCGCCGTCGGCCCCTTGAGTTCCAAGTGGGAGACAAGGTCTTTTTTAAGGTTTCCCCAATGAAAGGTACTATTAGGTTCGGACAGAAGGGCAAGCTAGCTCCGCATTTTGTAGGGCTTTTCGAGATACAGAGTAGAGTGGGAGACTTAGCTTATCGGTTGGAGCTACCACCCCCGCTTGCGGGAGTTCATAATGTGTTCCATGTGTCGATGCTCAGGAAGTACCTCCCAGATCCTTCATATGTCCTCGAGTTGGATGACATAGAAGTGAGGCCTGACGGAAGCTGTGAAGAACGGCCACTTCGCATCGTTGACACGAAAGAACACGTGCTGCGTACCCGAACAATTAAATGGGTTAAGGTCCTATGGGAGCATCATGGGCAGGAAGAGGCCACTTGGGAACTTGAAGATCAAATTCGGGCGAAATATCCAGAACTACTACCCCCGGTACGTTGCATTTGGAGGACCGAATGATCTTAAGTGGGGGAGGATGTAAGGTTCCGAATTCCACTAATCTTGATTTATATTAATTAGGCTCGTTCTATATTAATTGAACTCGATTAAGGCTAATTTAATTGAGAATTTAATGGGTTTGGGCCTTGGATAGAGAGTTTGGCGGAGTTCGGCTCCACTTTAGGAGTTAAGGGCCTTTTCTTATTTTGTCCTCACACCTCTTGGACACCCCGTCCTTTTCCTTAAGTGTAACTTTACGCGTGGATCATCTTTCCTGTTGGGTCCGACTTGATCCGGACTTACCTTGGCCCGTTTGAGGTGCTTTTGGCCTAAATTGTAAATTTATAGAAAAGCTCGAGCTTGTATGCCAACTACAGGAAATTTTGTTTCAAAGAGGCTCGGTTGTCTCTTCCTTCATTCTCCTCCCAGTCACTAGAGCTGTTTTCTTCTTCTGAGCTTCTCCATTTTCCCTCAACGTTGGAGAGCACCTCGGCTTGGGAAGGTTGTGCGTGCAAGGGTGGGAGTTCTTCTTCTCCATTTCCTTCATTCTCTTCCCTTCTCCCTGTGCATTTCTCTCTGAGAGTAACTCATCTTCTAAGCTACAGCTGCAGCTGTGTAAGGCGAAGGATTTCTCTTATTCATTAGGTCATTTAGGGTTTATTGGAGTCATAAAGACTCAACTACATGGCATGCATGTGAATCTAAACCTCATTCTTCATTGAATGCTTTATTTGTAGAGAACCCATTTCAGTTAGAGAGTTTCCTCTGAGCACTCAACAAGAAAGAGTTGGGAGGGCTAACACTGGTGAAAAGGCAAGTATTAGAGTCAGATGTGTTGCATGAATGACTAAGTTATTGTGTATTGAACCAGCTCTTCATATTTTCAATTTCAGCGATTCCCCTTCAGTGTTTTAATCGATATGAATGTGGTGTACATTGGTGTGCATTGAGTTAGAATGCCAATAAGGGAATAGGAGGGTGTGTGAGTATGGGATACTCTTAAAGACACTTCAATTGAGCCTTAGAATTTCCTCACAAGTCAGTTTTGTGTTGATTTCGTATAGAACTAAGCTACAGAATTGATTTTGAAGCTTACGGCGAAGCTACGGCTAAGCCGTGAGCATTTACGGCTCAAAGTCTAGAGAGCAGAAAAATGGGATTTTGTACTACTGCTGAGCCGTGGATTTCACTACGGCTAAGCCGTATCCAGCCCGTATCCAAGTTGTAGGTCTTCCTACGGTGAGCTTTTCAGAGAGCTCATGGAACCCAGTTTCTTTTATGGCTTGCACACGGCTGCACCGTGGAATAGGCTACGGCTAAGCCGTAACCTCCCCGTACCCTAGCCGTAGGCTTAGCACGGCTAAGCCGTAGGCTAACATACGGTTGGGCCGTAATTGCGCACGAAAAATCCGGAAGGAATCTAACCCGCTCGGCTAAGCCGTAGCCTTGTATACGGCTAAGCCGTAAGAACCCAGTAATTAGGATGTTAGGGGCTCCTAATGATTTTGTAGGACCTTAGTATTGGCACTGTCTATACCACTATATAGGCCCAATGGTAAGTAGGGGAGAATGATTCCCGGAGGGTCTCCGAATGGCAAGTCATGGATGTTGGCATGCCCGTATGCACAAGGCAATACCAAGGCACGGTAACACAATGACACCGAACATTTTATGTGTACATCGTGTTGAATGCCCTTGGGGACTATAGGTGTGAAGGTAGGAATTCCTTGGACTCACTTAAGCTGAATGCATCCATATTGTTATAATATACCACCTTCAACATGAATTACTTCTTTTAGTAAAACCCTGAGGCAAATTCAGACCTGAGTTTCTATTGAGTGAGTGTCTGACAAGCCAGAGCTTCTAATGAGTACGAACTTGTTAGCCAAGGGTATGTTATGACTGATATGAGTTGATATGAGTCGGCACCACTCAGCTTACGCCCTTTTGGGTATATGTTATGTATGTCACCACTGCAGTAGGTTTACGGAGGAGTAGTCGGCGCTCCTCGGGAAGCTAGCCTGATCCCCTAGCGACCCATACGATATGTGTATGCTCCCTTCTTGGGAGAATAGAGCGTCGTGGTTGCTAATCGGTATGTATGATATTTAAGTTGTAATTTCTCATTTATGCATCATGTCCAGTGATTATTCGTATTGAGATATTATGTTATACTTGTTTAATATGCCTCAGTACTTGCTTAACCGTTGTGTTAACAGTGTTACTCTTGGTATTGCAGGCCCAGCGACCGGTCCCAACGCGGACACTGACGCGCACCCGGAGGGTACCCCAACGGTACCTCGGGATGTAGATGAGTGGAAAGATGGCGACGTCTTTTATTAGCCATCCCACGGAGCGCGACTATTCTAAGTGGGAAGATCATTGTTATGCTTGGGACCCTTTTGTATCAAACGCTTAAGTAGTCTTTTGTAATGTATTAAAGACTTCAACACTGTTATATGTATGTATTTATGTTTACCTTTGAAAGATAACTGACTATGAATTCGTGTGCTCTTGATGATTACTGAGTATTTCGCAGGATTTCGTTTATGATAAATTATGTTGGTACGTGTGTCAGCATACCTCACACGTTCCTGTGGAATCTCCCTTGTAGGAATTCGTGCATAATTCTTCAGGGTACGAATTTCTACGGGATTACGTATCCACGCCCTGGGGGCCCACTCAAATCCCCAATTTCCCGGGATCGGGGCGTGACACTAGTCATATGCACCTCATGATCCCTCTCCGCTTGAATGGTCATGTGAACCACCACCACAACCATAGGATTCTTTGGCGGATACTTTAGCCAATTCATTGAGTTCATGCAAAACATTATGCAATCCATATATAACAATAAACAATCCATGAAAATTAATGACTTCAATTAGTCAAACTGTATTTCAAGTGAGAAAATAAATAACACCTTTGGAAGTGAAAATGAATTTCAACATGATGATCCTTCACTTAGTGAAAATCCAACGAATATGGATTGCACAAACACACAGTGGACATCCAAGGGTGCACATGAGAACATGGATGATAGTGAGATGCATGAACCGGCTGATGAATCATATGAGCCCATGTACCGTGCCTTTCCTCAGTACCACCCATTCCACTTCACCAAAGAGGAATATATGCCCTTTTACATAAATCCTTTCTATAATTCAGATTGCTTTGATTATTTTAGCATAGCAGTCTTTCACAAATTTGATGTTCCCATGACTGATAAAATTGCAACTGAACCCAATGAGCACCAGAGGAAATATTACAATTGGGAGGATGACCCCATTTTTAGATTTCTGAGATGGATAATTTGGAATCCTTGGAATTCTGTACTGACTTCTTTATGAAATCTGATGATCTGACTCTTAGAGAAATTGCCTGTGCATTTCTTGGCCATGAATTATTTTCATAAAAACTTATGGAATTAGATAATAGTGGTCCAATTCAAACTCCAAAGTCTAACAGATTGGAATCTTTTGAGCTAGTGACTAAAAAGGCTGCTAAAATTAAACTAACGGAATTTGTGGCAAAAAAGGACCTAGGACCACTCAGTTGTTCATTGTGTCCACCTCTCCTTCCATACAAAGATCGATTTTTAAGGGAGGAGGAGGGATTTTTCATGGTGGTCACATATTCAAAAAGAACATGCGGTCCTCATGTTCACAGTGAATCAAGCTCACAAAGTTCCGTCATTATCTGTGCTTCTTTTGAACTGTTTGGAGGAAAATTCCATTTGGGATCTATTAGTGTAGGTTTTTTTTTAGGTAAATATTTCCTTTTAGTGTAGCTTCTTGTCTTTTTGTTTTTGTTTTTCTATTTTGTCTAACCTTGGATAGGGAGTAGCTCAACACATATTCAGGTGACTTCTTCCCTTTTCCCTCATTTACATTTACGTATCCTCATGTTACTTCTACACTTTTGCATTGCATACATAAACAACGAGGATGATATTTATCTTAGGTTGTGGGGTGGGAACAAGCACGCTTGTCCAATTTTAGACATAAATTTTCAATTACTTTTATAATTTTAGTCAGTTTTTAGAAAAAAAATTCAATTTTTTAGGACCTTTATTCTTGGTTGGCATTTATTTTTCATTTTAGAAAAGAGAAATTTTTAGAAAGAATTTAGGCAATTTGAAAATATATAGAAATCTGGAATTTTCAAAATTCTGGACCAAAGTAAAAAGAAAGTTTGCTCTTTCTAAGGGAGAAAACTTATCAGAGAATTATCAAAACTTGTTTTCCACATACACACACGTATATATTCTTATGGAGTTTTGGATAGGAAACTTAATGCTATTCTTAGAATTTTTACGGAGAATACGATGAGAAACCAAAATTTAGTTTGCAAATATATATATTTTGTTTCCTAGTTTATCTGGGTGGTTTTCATGAGATCGCTAAAACCAATGAAGTAATTTGGGTGAATTAGAAAGGGCTAACATTTGTTCGAGGATCAATATTCTTTTCCATATTAGTTATGTTATCATTATAAAAAAAAGAGAGAGGAATAGTGAAAAAAATGGACAGGGCGAATTGAAAAGGGCTAACGTTATAGATTCTTGATGGGTTAAACTAGGTTGTCCTGGCCCTATTTGTCTCCTTAAAGATACGGAGACTGGAAGAGCATCTGACCAGCCATGCAAATATTTTGTTTTCAGCTAGCGGCTTTTTGGGCCTCATGTGGATCTCGAAAGGATTCCAGGCATTACTCCTACCATATGTATCCTAATAGGGATTGGCTTACCACTTGTCAATCTATAGATGGTGGTAAAGTTCTTATGGGCAATAATATGGCCTGTAAGGTTGTTAGAATAGGATCAATCCTAATTAAAATGTATGATGGTGTTGTGAGAACCTTGTCCAATGTCAGGCATGTTCCAGAATTGAAGAAAAACCTAATTTCCTTGGGTACTCTTGACTCCAATAGCTATAATTACAAAGCTGGAGGTGGACTTATGAGAATTTCCAAGGGCGTTCTTGTAGTGATGAAGGACAGAAGCAAAATGATCTCTATTTTCTTCAACGTAGCATGGTCATAAGTGTTACTGCTGTGTAATCATCAGATTCAGATTTGGACACTTCCGAGCTGTGACATATGCGGCTTGGGCATATGAGTGAGAGGGTTATGGAAGAACTAAGTAAACAAGGTTTACTGTGTAGCCAGAAATTGGTAAAGCTGGACTTCTGTGAGCACTGTGTATTCGGAAAGCTATGTAGAATCAAGTTCCGTACAGCAGCTCATCGGACCAAAGGTACTTTGGATTATATCCATTTTGACCTTTAGGGACCCTTTCGTGTTCCTTCTCTTGGTGGTGGTAGATATATGTTGACCTTTATTGATGATTATTCTTGGAAGGTCTGGGTGTTTATTTTAAAACACAAAGATGAAGTCTTTGCACAGTTCAAGCAATGGAAGGCTATGATTGAGAAGCAGACAGGTAAATAGATCAAGCGCATAAGAACTAACAATAGGTTGGAATTATGTGGAGGTGCTTTTAATGAGTTCTGCAAGAATGAAGGAATTGTGAGACACCACACAGTCAAGAATACACCGCAGCAAAATGGGCTTGCAGAATGGATGAATAGAACTCTATTGAAAAGGACTCAGTGTATGCTCTCCAATGCCGGGTTGTCTAAGAAGTTCGGGGTGGAAGCTGTTAATACAGCTTGTTACCTGATCAATAGGTCTCCATCAACAGCTATCGAGTGTAAAACTCCTAAAAAGGTATGGTTTGCCTCTCCTGCTAATTACTCAAATTTGCGAATATATGGTAGTCCTACTTATGCTCATCTAAATGATGGTAAGCTTGAACCAAGGGCAATAAAGTGCATATTTCTAGGATATGCACATGGGGTGAAGGGATAAAGGCTGTGGTGCCTAGATGGAAAATCACCCAAATGCATTATCAGTAGAGATGTGACTTTTGATGAGTCTGCAATGTTAAAACCAAAGAAGGAGTGTCTTGATACCGGAATAGACCACAGTGTCAGTAAATAGGTGGAGCCTGAGGTGGAAGCTTCAGAAAACTTGCAAGAAAAATTGGAAGATGTCCTAACTCAGCAAGATGAGGTGCAAGGCTCAAATGAGGAGAATGTAGTTCCATAGGATTACATGCTTACTAGGGACAGAGAGAGGAGGCAGATTAAGCCACCTCAATGATATGATGATCTTGTTGCCTATGCTATTAATATAGCTGAAAGTATGGAAGCGGAGCCGGTTACATATCATAATGCTATCACCAGTAAAGAATCAACAAAATGGATTATTGCCATGAGTGAAGAGATTGAATCTCTTCACAAGAATCATACTTGGGAGCTGGTAAAACTACCGAAGAACTAGAAGATTATTGGTTGCAAATGGTTCTTCAAAAAGAAGGAACTCCAGGGGTGGAAGATGCTAAGTTCAAAGCACGACTGGTTGCAAAAGGCTATACTCAGAAGGAGGGTATTGACTTCAATAAAGTGTTCTCTCCTGTGGTGAAACATAGCTCCATCTAGGTGCTACTTGCTATGGTTGCTCTATTGGATGTTGAGCTCTAAGCAGCTTGATGTCAAGACTGCTTTTCTGCATGGTGAGTTAGAGGAACAGATTTATATGCATCAACTAAGGGGGCTTGAAATCTAAGGTAAGGAGGACCATGTTTGCTTACTAAAGAAATCTTTTGATGGACTAAAGCAATCTCCTAGATAGTGGTACAAGCGTTTCGATACCTTTATGGTAGGAAACAGCTATTATAGGAGTGAGTATGACAATTGTGTTTATCACAAAAAGCTCTCAAATGGTTCTTTTATTTTTTTGCTGTTGCATGTTGATGACATGTTAATTGCTTCTAAGGACATGTTTGAGATTAACAGGTTGAAGGCTCAACTCAGTGATGAATTTGAGATGAAGGATTTGGGCACTGAAAATAAAAATACTTGAGATGGAGATTCATAGGGACCAAACAGCTGGCAAATTGTCTTTGTCACAAAAAGGTACATTGAGAAGGTACTAGAATGCTTTGGCAAGCAAAGGTTGAAACCTATGAATACTCCATTTGTAGCTTGCTTTAAACTTTCGGCGGCTTTATCACCACATACTAAGGAGGAGGTGGTGTACAGGTCACGTGTTCCTTACGCTAGTGCAGTTGGGAGTATCATGTATGCTATGGTCTGTACAAGGCCAGATAACTCACATGCAGTTAGTGTAGTAACTAGATACATGGAGAAACCTGGAAAGGTTCATTGGCAGGCTGTGAAATGGATACTCCGCTATGTTAAAGGCACTACAGATGTGCGGATAACATATGACAGAAATGGTAACACTTTTAGTAGTGTCATTGGGTATGTTGATTCAGATTTTGCTGAAGATTTAGACAGAAGAAGATCCTTGACAGGTTATGCCTTCACTCTTTCTAATGATGTTATCAGCTGGAAGGCAACATTGCAATTTACCGTTGCCTTGTCTACGACTGAAGTAGAATATATGGCAGCTACAGAAGCAGTGAAGGAAGCTATTTGGTTGAGGGGTTTGGTTGGTGATATGGGATTGCACCAACAGTTAACTACTGTGTTTTGTGATAGCCAGAGTGCTATCGATCTAACAAACAATCCAATGTATCATGAAAGAACTAAACACATTGATGTTAGGGCACATTTCATTTGTGATGTAGTTTCTCAAGGTGCTATTGTAGTAGAGAAGATCCCTACAACAGAGAACCTAGCAAATATGATGACTAAGCTTATACCAAGAACCAAGTAAAAGCATTGCTTGGACTTGATTGGCGTAAAAAGTACCTGAGTGCCCAAATAGGCATGTGCAGGCGATAAGAAGAATTTTGCGAGGATTGGCTCCGATTTTCACCAAGGTGGAGATTTGTTAATTGTGGCTCAATGGAGCCACTGTAGAGCAGCAGCCCCATTTGCAGGACTGCAATGCCGCACAATAGCCGCCCTCCCAAGTCGCCCTAGTTGTAGCCGCACTATAGCCACTCTACAATACTCCTTGAGCAGTAAAAAAATGTAAACATCCATCAGCTAATGGAGTCTATAAATGGAGAGTTCCATTGCTCCGACTGAAGCAGAGAGACGAGAAGATCTGAGAGGTTTGGGTGCAACTGGGTTTGGGGCAGAGAATGAGCGTGATCTTCTTTTTGTAATCCATTCTTCATAGTGATATTCTTTTCGTCTTCTCCTGTGTATGTAGGCTCAAGCCGAACCACGTAAATCTCTTATGATCATCTGTTTGTGGTGTGATTTTCTCCCTTTTAAGTTCTCAAATCCGTGCACAATTCACAACAGTGTGGATTTTGACTAATCATACCTTTTGTCTTTCATTTTTTTTACTTTTAAGTGTTAATTTGTAATTATTACTATTATTATTATTGTTGTTGTTGTTATCTGAAATTTTTAAGGATATATATAAAGGAGCAGTAACAAATGTGAGAACCACATGTGAAGAAATAGGTAGATTCCCCATAACTATAGGTTTGCATCAGGGATCAGCCTTAAGCCCTTACCTTTTTGCATTGATTATGGATGAGTTAACTGCGCATATTTAAAAAGAAGTATCATGGTATATATTGTTTACAAATGATATAATATTGATCGATGAATCAAGAGACGGTGTAAATGAAAAACTCGATAGATAGCAGAGGATATTTGAATCTAGAGGCTTTAAAATAAGTTGTAAAAAGATAGAATATATGGATTGAAACTTCAGTAGACATATACAAAGTGTTGAAACCACTGTCAAAATTAAGACTCATGAGACACGAAATAGATATTCTTTTCGATATCTTGGCTTAATGATTAGTAAGGATGGGGAGATTGATGAAGACATTGAGCACAAGATAAAAGCTAGATAGCTGAAGTGGAGACTAACTTTTGGAGTGCTTTGTGAGAGACGAATGCCAATAAAATTGAAGGGCAAATTTTACAGGACAGTGGTTAGACCAGCTATGATATATGGAGCAGAATGTTGGCTAATTAAGAAGATGCATATATATAAGATGGATGTGGCGGAGATGAAAATGCTTAGGTGGATGTGTAGTAAAACTAGTAAAGATAAAATTAGAAATGAGCGCTTTCGAGAGTATTTAGGGGTAGCACCAATATGGGAAAATATTAGAAAAAATCCATTTAAGATAGTTTAGGCATGTTGAGCGTAAGCTGGTCATGGCATCGGTGAGGAAAAGTCTAGCTATATAGGTAGATGGCCCATCAAGAGGTAGGGGTAGGCCGAAGAAAGCATTGACAGATGTCATAAAATCAGATTTGAAAAAGTTTAACTTATCTAAAGATTTGGCTCAAAATAAAATGGAATAGAGAAACAGCATTTATGTAGCTGACCTCAACATGATTAGGATAAGGCTTTGATGATGATGATGATGATGATGATGATGTTATTGTTGTTGTGGTCATCGTTGCAGTTGACCATGTTTCTCCATGAAATCTATCATATACCTACCTTCTACACCTACCTCTATGTCTAGGTGCTAAGTTTATAACCATATTATTTCATGCATTACCGTTTTTCTTTCCTTTTTTTTTGGGTATCTCAATATACATCTTATTTGTCAATATAAATATCTATGAAGTCCTGAACATCACCATCACGAAACATGGTTGACACTTTTACAACTTTGTGGGGCCCATCATTGGGCTCCACTAATCAAGGAAAGTGGAGGAGGGTTTTTGCATGGACAAGGAACATGCCTAATGAGCTTGATCGGATTCTCTCCAGTTTGGATTTTAATACCTCAAAACTAACAATAACACAGTTGTGCAAGAGGGTATTTCAGGGTGAACGTAAGTCATGATTGTCAAATTGGAGCATTGATGCATGAGGGTCATGAGTTGAGGGGGTTGGCTTGATCACAAGTGGCCTAGGTGGCTATGCATAAGATCGACTTGTCTCAAGTTCTTTTGTTATGTATGAGTTCGACCTGGGGAGCAACTTCTTTTTTATAGGAACTCATGAGCAGCTCTCTAGGGCCACCTTCCAAACCCCATTAGGTCATGAATTGGCATGGCGTAAATCAGAACTACACAATCACTTAATCACTTTGATGAATGGTTTTTTACAAGTACAATGTGCATTTGCTGGGTCCAATGGAATTACTGTAGGCATATGCAACACCCACTATGTTTATCTTCCTATTCGTGAAGTCATCACATCGCCGAGGCTTGTTGACCCCAACAGCAGAATGTGGCATCCATGCTTGACATCGATCGGCCAACTTGACTTTCTCTGATTTCATTAGAATGCTGCTTCTATTCTTGGTTGCATAGGATGGGCATACTCCAAGATTTCTGTTTATTGCCATTGAGACTTTTGTGCATGTTAGTTACATCAGTTACAGATGTAAGTAAGTGTTGTACAATTTTGTAAACTCGTCACTTAATAGTATAAGCAAAACAATTTGAGTCAGCACAGAGAAATTAAAGGCCCTAAAAATAAATTACTTAGCTTTTCAACCATTGTCGATTGGGATCAGAATTGTACTTTGGTCCCATTGATTCTCATTACAACATCTTAGCTTCAGTTCTAATTTATGGATAAACTTGCAGTTCAATAGACGACGAGCTGGAATGTGCAGGTTCATATGAAATTGATGAGATTAAAACTGTAGATGTCCCAGGCTACTCGTTTTCATTTGTTTGATTGCTGAGATCAGGCAATTGATAGAACCTAAAATGGAGCTTGTAAAATTCTCTGGTACGCTCTGGTTAATTTGTAGTTATACATTTTGGCGTTCATATGTTCTTAAACAAATCATTCTTTGCAGGTGGGTCGCTATGTATTAATCACCTGGTTTTTTTTAAAGTCCAATGGGAGATAGGACCTCCAAGAGGGTGGGTATTGGCACAAAAGTAATGTTGCTCCTTTGCAACCCAGGTGTCACTAAAACACCCTCTCCACTTGCAAGAGAAAAGCTGCTTACATTTGGCCTTCTCCAGCCCCCTAGTGGTCGGAGCCTGTGTGCAGGGAGATGGGGCCTCCAGACACTAAATCCCAGACTCGACACCTACATGGTAACAAATCCGTTATGATCACCTATCAACTGTGCCCGAAGGTTGTTAGTAAGCCTGTCCTTAGGTCAACTCTATGCTATCTCTAAGAGTTGTCATCACTTGATAGCTTACCTATAGGAGACAGACGTCTCCATTCAACTGCAAAGTACCTCGCAGTCAGACTATTGCGATTGGTGCTCATTGATGAAAACTTCCATTTCATCATCTTTAAGTGGCAAGATCCCACTAGATGAATCATCTCCGCCATTGAAAGCTTTCCTTTCTCACAAACAATTAATTGCATTGTTTTTGTTATTTCTGCACAACGTCCTTTCCCCACGCAAAAAGTAGTCGTTGCCAAAGATGCATAGGCTTCCAGTTTTAAATCTCCTAAAGGAGACTTGGAGACATATGAGAAAATGAAAGCAGTCGTGTAGCAGGTCAACTTCGAGTCCCCTGATCCTCTGAGTATTCACCCACGGTGACCATGCGAGAATCTATCACGGTTTGCCATATCATTGAGGGACAGCCTGCCATGCACGAGGCTGCCAGTCCTATAAAAGGCAGCAGGGGTGTACAATAAATTCATCGATTTGTAAAATCGATCTGATCCGTGGTTTTTAACTGATCCACTGGTTAATGGTTTGGTGACGAGTTTTACCCATAATCCGCGGATTTAAACCGATCCGAACGTTGAAATAATATATATATTTAAATAAAAACATATTAAAATGCAACATTTTAGTCATTCATCATCTAACTTTCAATCTCAGCAATTCACTCTTCATATAAAACAGCGACGAAATAGCTGGCACTACCATTAACGGATTGAACGGTTTTAATCAAACCGAATCGTTAATCTATGGTTCGGTTCGGTTTTTGATGGACAATGGATTGGCTATAGATTACAAACCTGTTAATCTGTAGGCAACGGATTTGTAATGGATTACGCTCAATTCGAACCGTATACACCCCTATAAGGCACCGCTGCCCCATGAAAATGTGACGGATCATGATAAGTCTACTCAATCTCACTGTGGGGGCAAACCCACACTCAATCTCAAGGCTTCTTGCCAAACCAAACTTGACTGGACCTACAGTATTGAAAAGGAAAATTTTCAAGTAAGGCCTTAAACTTTTGCTTATTTCAAAAGCAAATATAAATTTCAAAACTTTTTTAATTAGTCTCTAAATATTTCAAAAAATTTACAATTAAGGATATTTTACTTGTATCATTTTTTGAAATAAGGCAAAAACTTAAAAATTCCCTATATTTTCACATGCTTACTGTCCTGGGCCCAACTTTTAAAGCACACCCCAATTCTAATTGGGCTTTGATATTATACCCTTAAAAGCCCAAAAATGTACAACTCAAATTTGGGATTCGATCAGTTGATGTTGGGATTGATCCAATGAAAGTTGCGCACTAGGGCAACCCTCCGAGTCTTCTATAAACCTAACCCTTCAAAATTCAATTGACACCTGTTGGGGGCACAAACCATTCATATGCAAGCGGTGGATGGTCTAACTGGAGGTTTATCTATTTATTTATTTACTTATAAATATCTAAAATCTACCGAGATCCAATGACTGAGATTTCATGAGAAAGTTGTTTTGAAATTTTAAAGATGACCAATGGTTGAGATTTTTATGGTGCGACAAAAAAGGTAGGTTTCAAGTTAAAAACTCGATAACCTCACATATGTAGCACTGCGTTTCTTCGACGTCCTCACAGTGTGAGACAGATATAGAAGTGGCAAGAGGCCAACTTTGACGTCGTCAGAGTGTCAGACAGACATAGAAGTGGTGAGAGCTCTGAGAATGTGAGAGAAGAGTGGTAGTCCGCACATGATGGCTGGTAATCACGGGAAATTGCCGATGAATGGCTACCCTGGAAGTTCTCCCACAGACCCTTTTTGTTTTCTATTTTCCTGGTGGGTTTTATTGAGGACTCGGAGAAGACACATGGCTCTCGGAAGTATTCAGGTTGGTTTCTTCGATTTACCCATCCATATATGTATTGATTTCTGAGAAAACACTTTGCATTAGGTCTCTTACGCACAATTTGTATTTTTTGACACTTAGGGTTTTGCTTTAGGGTTTTGGTAAAAGAAATCGTGGTTTTGTGAAATTTAGGGTTTCTTTATCCTAACAGGAATTCCGGTTGTTGTCAGGAATTCTTTGCTTTTTTAAAAGAATTCCTGGCATTTAGGAATTCCAGCATTTGTAAATGCCAGATACTTGGGTTTAGGGTTTAGGGTTTAGGTTGAGCATCGAGGGTTCCAAAAAACCAGCCTCTCCAGGAATTCCGAGGGACTACCAGAGCGCTCCGGCCCAAGCAACGGTCAGATCTTCATTTTCAGGCCACGGCGGAGAGAAATAAGTTGATTTTCATCTTCCTCTCCACCTATGTCGATGGTTTCTGTGATTTTTCTTTCCATTATCTATCTATTTTTGTCTCTTTGTTTTATGGGTTTGTTCTCTATTTTTTCTCTCATTATTCACTTCTGATCTCGTATAAAGGAGCTCGAGCAACATAGATCTGTAGGGTTTTTTTTTTGTTGTCTTTTTTCTCATTTCAGTCAGTCATGTGATTTCTTTAACCCCAACCCAACCCTAACCTTGATTCCTTTAATCTGAAGCTCCCAAACCTTGGAAGGCCGGTCCTTTTTCCTTGCTTTGTTTGTTGCATGGTTTGTTTGATATGGGTCTTTGTCCCTTTTTCTTCTCATTGTTTTTTAGCTTCTGGATGCTTTGTGTTTGCCTTTTCAAGATAGGCTTTTGTAGCTTGTGTTGTTTGAGTTGGAGTGGTATCGATGGTTTTGCTATGAAGCTTGGGTTGGTTCCGGAGCTACTTAGATTTTCAGCATTGGTCTCCATCCTCACTTTTGAGCTTATAGCTGCATCCAGGGCCTGTTCGACATAGCCCCCACCCCAATTTCATAGACTGAACATGAATCCATCAAGTGTGCCCTCCAATGGGCTCAGCAACTCTCTCTCTCTCTTCACTTGCAATAACGACTGACTGTTTAGTGGCTGTATTGCAGCTTATGGGTTCCCAATCCCCAAGCTTTGAAGACCAACCAATCCTTCAAAATATCCTAAAACTCTCACACCACTTTACATTTTGCAGAGTGCTTAAGATTCCCAGGGCACACCTTTCCCAAGCTCACATGCCGGCCTCAGCTGCACTAAAACAGTTCCTTCCACATCACTGGGTCCTCTAATTTCTTCACTGAGCACTGTTGTTCACTATACCTTTTAACTGCACATTACTGTTGCCCTGAACATTATCATATTATACTGCATTTCTGCTTGCATCATGTTGCTGCACTACAATATCATGCACCCATTACATGTAAATAGTACTGTCTCTCTAACATTGCCTTGTGAACTAGATCCAACGGACAACCGCTGAGAAATGGGGGAGACAAGTGGGATTCCAGCAGGCATGTTCGACTTATGCTACGGTTGTGGGGTGAAAATTTATGAAAACCTTTATGGAGGTTCGTTTCATGATGCAAGTTGAAGTTCTATTAGTGTAATGTATCACGTTATTATTAATGAAGAGGAAGAAGATGCCAACAAATGGCATGATTTTAGCTTGGCACACAACAACCAGTTTATCTTGAAAGTTCTTGGCATAACCAGTTTCAATGGAAGGAGACTGGAGAGTTCTATTTTCAGAAGATTTTTCTCAGACCCTTGCAAATTGGGTTGAAACTCTTGGAAATGTGCTCACCCTAAGGCACGAATTACATCCACGATTCATTACAATTTTTTTGTAAGTCCCTTGTCTCTTTTTTTTTTCCTATTGTTGCTAATTTCATTATCCTTTATGTTTTTGTTTTATTCGTGTTCTCTATTTTTCTCTTTGATTGTATAGTACAGGGATGTATTCCATAGGATATTTATGTTCCGATGCAAATGGAACCAAGAACATGGAGCAATACTTCCAAAAAATATTTTCATTACTGCTAATGGAAGAGCGAAGATTGGCAATGCATCAAGGTGGAGAACCATAATGGAGATATTCGGCTTTTCTGCAACATGATTACCTCTATTTTCCAATCGAAACAACAGAAGATTCACACTGTGTAAAAATTGCAATAACTCCAAAGGAACCTTCTGCTGTTTCGATTGGAAAATAGAGGTAATCATGTTGCAGAAAAGCCGAATATCTCCATTATGGTGTCTCCAGCTTGATGCATTGCCAATCTTTGCTCTTCCATCAGCGGTAATGAAAATATTTTTTGGAATTATTGCCCCATGTTCTTGATTCCATTTGCATTGGGAACATAAATATCCCATAGAATACATCCCTGTATAATACAATCAAAGAGGAAAATAGAGAATACGAATAAAACAAAAAAATAAAGGACAATGAAATTAGCAACAATAGGAAAAAAGAAAAAAGAGACAAGGGACTTACGACAAAATTGTAATGAATCGTGGATGTAATCCGTGCCTTAGGGTGAGCACATTTCCAAGAGTTTCAACCCAATTTGCAAGGGTCTGAGAAAAATCTTCTGAAAATAGAACTCTCGAGTCTCCTTTCATTGAAACTGGTTATGCCAAGAACTTTCAAGATAAACTGGTTGCTGTGTGCCAAGCTGAAGTCATGCCATTTGTTGGCATCTTCTTCCTCTCCGTTAACAATAACGTGATACATTACACTAATAGAACTTCCACTTGCACCATGAAACAAACCTCTGTAGAGGTTTTGATGGGGGCATCAAATCAAAGAACAGGAGAAGATTAAATCATATGGCCTCATTATGAATGGATCACCTTTTTATGGGGCTCATCTGTCACGGTTTGCAAGATCCACCGTTGGATGGTGAAAGTATGGAAGAAACACCGTTGGAGGGCTCCCTAGGCATGCAAGTAGAAGGCCCCACACTGGGATGTGCCAAGGGGGAGAAGTTATTGCTGAATTAAAGATGTTTTAATTTTAAATAGGGGTCTCAAGCTGTTTTAGTAGAGTCATGTAATAAATAAGGGTCCCATAATATGTTGTTTTATTTTAATGTGTAAAGAGGAGGGCCTGCAACTTAAATATGCATAAAGATATGCGTGCAAGGGGGAAGGAAGACTTGTGCACGATATCCCATGCGCAAGTCCCCCCCCCCCCCCCCCCCCCCATTCGGCCATTCCTTGTTTTTTTTTATTTTCTTTTTATTTCTTTATGTTTTTTTTCCTTTTTTGGGTTCTCTTCTTTATAAGTTGTAACCCATCATTGGGGAAGATTATTGATGAATGAATAAAAAGAAAACCCATCTTCTTGAAAGCTTCTTGGAGTTCTTCTTGAAAGATTTTTAGATTCCCTCGCCCTAGTTGGGGAGTTTGGCGTGAGGCCAAGAAATCCATCTTCTCTAAAGGTATTCTCTTTCTTTATCTTTCTTTTGGTTAAGAACCCCAGCCTATCTACTCAGATTTCTGCATTCAGCTCCAAGAAACCCTAATCTTTTTACTTGGATCTTTCCTAATATTGACCAAACGAAAGAAGATCTTCACAACAGCCCTAGGTCTGACGTTTGGCAATTCCAACACCTGTATTCAGATCTGAAATCTGATAAAATACAGTCCCCACAGCCCTTAGATCTGAGTCTCCTTCATATTGGACAGATCTGAACCCTAGGATTAGACCTTGTATTGCTTCATATTGGAAATACCTTGTTCTGTCATCTCATTCAGATCTGAATCTAGATTTTCAGATCTGAAAATTGATTGAACTCAAATCCTTAGAATGGTTGGGAGTTCTACTTCCTAAAGATCCATCTCCCACTTTGGGAAAAATCACTTGTGGGATCGATTTGCATGACTGATCAAAACAAATACCTAGTGCTGAATTTAATTTTGCCAATGTGCTGGTGCCAATTTTATATGATTTAGTGTGCATATTATTTTGGTAATTGATCTCTCTTTTGCATATCATCCATTAGTTCTTAGGTCCTGCATCAGGGTTTCATCAATTTTCACTCCACGACTGTAGCTTACGTCGAACATGCCTGCCGGAATCCCATTTGTCTCCCCCATTTCTCAGCGGTTGTCCGTTGGACCTAGGTCACAAGGCAAGGAATATCCCAGGGAAGAGTGGATCAGCAAGAGATAGGAAAATCTTGACTCTCATAAATTCATATTTCTAGACTGGGGGGGACCACCAATCCACTTCCAAAACATCACCTGCTAGTTTGGCTATGTGGGCTGCATTCACATTACTGATATACTTTGTTGGAGCCTCATGTATTTAGACCCAAAGGTCCATAGTTTCAAAGTGTATATTCCACCAGAAGAGGTTTTCAAGCCATGCCTGAAACAAGTGAAACGATCCATTAAAGTCCTAGGGGCCTTGGGTTAGGAGGTCCCTCCCGATCTTCGTCTTCCACTTTGAAGACTTAAGGTGTGTGCCTAATGGATATGCCAGTGTGTGGCAACTGCTTGTCGGACTGTTGCAAGATCAATTTTTGTGTAGTCCACAAAGTAACGCATGAGACGGTCTTTACCAATGCACTCTACCTTGTAGGATTTCATCCTGATTAATCTCAAATAGTCCAACCACGATGCGTTGGTGTCTAAGGTAGTGGTTGTGTGTTACTTTGTGACTCATTAAGGGATTGCGTATTTGCGTGTCCTCTGGGCCCTCCAGAGGTACCCAAGCAGAATCAAACGAGGACAGGAAAGGGACAAATTTAATAAACTAGGGATTAGCAGGGTTGAGAAACAGTGGAAGGAATTGATAAGTTGGAAAAGGGAAAGCATAAATGAAAGTTTGGGGGTTTCTTTAGGAGTACAGAAGAGGGTAGGTAAAGGTGAGTGGGGACAGTAGCAGTCAAAATAAATGGGGTAGGAAGAGAAAGATATAGGGGAGGTGACAGAATAAAGAAAGACTTAATAGGTTCTTAATTGATGGTAGTTAATGGAAGATTCAGGGCAGTTGGATACTTACTTGATGGGAGTTAATGAAGAAGAGATAAGGCAGTTGGATGAGTTTTCTGGTGGATTTGCCGGAGAGGATGAAAGGGTTCTTCTTCAGATGCATTCTTAGTTAGCTAGCTAGTCTGCTTGGAAAACATTAGAAAATATGGGAATTTATTTATATGCACATATGCAAATGTCTTTGTATTTATGTGTGCTTTTATGTGTTTGTACACAGATGTGTATATGCAATTGAAAATATTCAGGGCCTATCTTGCCTTTTATAGTGTCCATTAGTAGCACAAAATTTATTGACCTATGTAATGTGCTGTCAAATTCTAGTGCGAGATGCACTGATCTGAGTGCATAAATGCATCGTGGTTTAAACTTGGAATGAAATATGCTTTTCTGTAATCCCATGGCAGTTTCCCAAGAAATGAGGGAGTAATCACCAAATCTGAGAGATTGGGGGCTGAGACACTATGGAGTGGGTGTTCAGGGTGTTCGTGCAAGTTTTCACACCTGATTAGATGTGTTGTACATATTCTGATTTAATCACAGCTTTGAAGAATCCAACTGCATGATTTTTTTAAAAGTTATATCAAGATATCAAGAAGTTTCATAGATGTAACAGACCACCTCCAAAACTTTGGGTCCCCTTATGCTACATGTATGCCTGTGCTCGCTGTTCGTGTGTATAAATAGAAGGATGTTATGCATTTCGAAGTCCTTTCCTATAAGAATGATGATAAGCAATTTCAGTCGGCTTGACTGGTACTCAATTTCCACCGACTTTCTTTTGATCATAGCGGATACAAAAAGAGGAAATTTTTACATATACTCAAATGTCATAAATTCTTATATGAAACTGGAAGGCAGGGAAGATATTTTGAATGCCGAAATGTTTTGTTTTGTTTTGTTTGTGATATACTAAATTCTAGTAGTGGAGACATTGATCAGCGAATTTCAAACCAAAACTGATTTGTTTGGGAATTATAGAAGATACTTTGTTTGCTATTTGATTTAGTTTTGTTTTCTTTGATAGTTTTGTTTTCTTTGATGTGAATTCGGTACATCGTGTTTTCCTTCAGGGACTCCTTTTTCTGATCAAGCCGTCTTTCTTTCAGCATAATATTCATTTTCTATAGATAAGCTGTTTGCTTATTTGTCATCTTTCTTGTGCTTGATTTTATGCAGAATTTGGCAAACCCACTTTGATTGCTGTCACTGGTTAATTGCTTTCATTGTTTTTGGTTTTCAATTGATTTTATTTTTTTCCTTTACAGGTTAGCCAGTATGGTTAATCCCCCTGTTCTGCTCATGTCCATGGAAAGATCACACATGAGGAAGATGGCTTACTCTATGTTGCGTGACAATAAACAAGCGGGGGCAACAGTGCAGGCGGCCTTGGCTAAAGAATATTGTGCTGCACAGAAAGAATTTCCTGAGGTACAAATACCTTGGATTCAAAATATTGGAAATTGTTTTTGGATTGAAAATCCGGATGAAAGAGTTGGTCTCGGGAATGCATATTTAAGAGTTCTATATCATCCGGATCATCCTCCTGAGGCCCTGCTGCAACCTCAAGCACCGCAACAACCACCTCAGGCCCAGCCGGGACAGCTTTCTGCCAATGCTTCTAATATTTGGCCCTGACTCCTTCACTGCCACTCATTTGCAACATAGTTTTTGGATCACTCCCCCCACTGCCACTGCCATTACCACGGCCACAACCACCGCCACCATGGGTACCTCCAACCTACTATGAGGCCCCTTATTCTTTTTTGCGGTTCAACAGACATGTTGAGGAGCATGTCAGAGACAATGTAAGAATATCAGCACCTTTTTCAGTTTCATTTTGATTCGTTGCCATTTTAGTTTAATATTGATGTCTTTTGTGTCTTTTGTGTCACAGTGTGACAGATCTCTTACAGATAAAGAAGTTGATCGGGACCTGAGCAATTTTTCGCCAGGGTTCATGCCGATCCTACATGTTGCACTGTCTAAGGTTGGGCTTCTTGTGAGATCGCTTCTACTTGAATTTGGGGTTGTTGAGTTTGAATTAACTTAATTATGTATTTTTTAAGTCAAAACAAGTTTAATTATAGTAAATTAATATTAGCTTGGATTTGGACCTTACATAAAGTCTGAGGATCACTTCCCTTGTGGCATATTGAAGATCCTTCATTCTGTTTGTCAGCACTTACCTTCTCCTGTCAGTTTGGAGGTCTCCAGCATCCTGAATGCTCTCGTTGGCATATGATCATTTTGAGTATAGGAAGATCATTAAGCTCTTGCAAGAGTTCGTTTCCGACAAACTGACTCCTGTTTCCTTTCCTGCAAAGAGACTTGGGAGGAAGAGAAAGCTGATGATTGACCCTCCCACTAGTTTGGATGGATTCTCATGAATGCTCTTCGCTGTTAGCTGATAACAACACCTAGCTACGTTCTTTTTTGGGCTTTGCTTTTGTTCTGTGTTGTTGTTTTGCCCTCGTTCTTTTGAGCTTTTTCTGTTTTTCTTTGGCCCTGGATGGGCTTGTAAATCTTTTGTTTTATCATTCTTTTTGAATATATGGAAGCACTAACCTTTCCAGAAAAAAAAAAAAAAAAAAACTTTGACATCCTTAACTTCCAATTCATGGTTTTTTGGTTGATAATGTGTGTCAAACCAATTACTGAGGTAAACAAACATAGGGAAGGAAACAAACACTAGATTGGACTGCATTACGTTTGACCTCCATCTAGTCCGATATTCAACCAAATGTTGTACGAGGGAATTTTTTTTAATGGAGCCCAAGCCCCTATTTTGTCTCCCTATACGAGGCTGGGGTGGACTAGACATTCTAGACACTCATTTTCTAGTTTCCCAACCAAACGGTCCTTAATGTATTGTTTTTACTTTTGTTCTCAACATCTGGTGAAAATGAAAGAGGAGTCTTCATGTGCATACGTCCCTCACCATTTTGGTGAAGAACACTCCTTTTTTGGAAAGCATTAATATGCAAGAGGACAAAATTTTACGCCTTTTTAAGCTTGAAAAGCCCAAAAAAGGAGATATGGACACTTCCTTTTTTGGGCTTTTCAAGCTTAAAAAGGCGTGAAGTTTTGTCCTCTTGCATATTAATGCTTTCCAAAAAAGGAGTGTTCCTCACCAAAATGGTGATGGACGTATGCACATGAATATTCTCCTAAATGAAATGGGGTTATATTTAATTTTAGAGGGTTTTTGCTCCAATATGTTTGGATATCATTCTCAAGAAGAAATCCTTTTTTATTTTTCTTGATTGTAAAAAAATGTGGAGAGGAAAACTTGATAAGATTGTCACAATCCTCTTAACCCGAGAGGAAAATCTTCTATTTCATTCCTCCCGTCTTCGGTCTCTACCTCCCCCACATCGAATTTTGCAAATCCATGAAGGTAAACAAGTAATTAAGAGTGAATCATATCTGTTACTAAACCTGAGATACGGTAATTTCTCTTATAAAAAATTTTTAGAGAAGATTGCATTTTTCTAATGGAATGCAGGAATCCTCTAGACATAGAATTCCTCCAGATTTGCCAAACATGCGAAAGATTCTCAATTGTGCAATTTATCCTTCCAAAGATGATTTATTGCTATTGACCTCGTGAAAGATTGGAATTTGGTGCAATGTACCCCTGTTACTTCCTTTGCTGTACATACCCCACTAAGGTTTTTAGGATTTGTAAATAGGCGCCTGGAGTCTTAATATTTGCAAATAGAACACTATCTTTCCATTTTTGATACCTTGCAGTCTCCTAACTCAGTAACCTTCAAATTACCATAAATTTTAGAGTGAAATGACACTTTTGCCCATCCTTATAACCCTATACGTATAATTCAAAAGCCTAGACTTTATTACTAAAGATTAACATTAATAATTACATTTAGAGGAAACAAATAACTTTACATAAATCCCTTTTTCTCATTGTATGGCCTATTTCATTAAATCCAAATCAATCATAACGACAATCAACACATGTATTTATAATAAATATTATCCATGCACGATCAACTATTGGATTGATGAAATTTTCAAAATACATTATTAGACTTCATATTCATGAGAGCGTCATTGAGAGATAGGCCGTTGGGACTTGATTAAATATTTTCGTAACTAATAATATACTTATTTTTGTTTAATGAATATAGGGAAAGTTGTCATTTTTATAAAAATTCAAAACATACTAACACATTCTCCTTAGGTAGACTAATTTTGGGGACTTAGTAGGTATTAAGATAAAAAGGCAAGCGCTTATTCACAAATACTGAAACTTACATAAATAGTAAGAAAACCCTATAAGCAACACATTATTAGGATTATAGATATTATACATGTATTATATAAAAGTGACGTGGCGCACAGTTATAATATCTATGAGGTTGTAAATATCATGGCTTTATATGTCTACAATTATCAAGATACAAATTAGGATTCCTTATCAAGATAAGTTATAAATTAATAAATTATTATAATAGTTGTAAAAAAAAATAATAGCGATAATGCCCAGGATAGCCCAGAATATAACTTATTTGTTGATAGACTATCTTTTATTATAGACTATCAATTTTATAATATATCATGATAATAGTCTATTTACTAATATAATGTCATAGATTATAATTTATTATAATACTGATAAATTATTATAATATTGATATTTTGGGTTTCAATTTCAATTTGGAAAGTTTCCTAATTTAGACGGTTTACATCTTCAGTGCTAGCTATCGTGTTGATAGTACTTATGATAGTGTAAATTCGCTGGCCCACTCGGTAAAAAATTTAAGTACCATCCCATCGCAATTAGCATTATCGCTTAGATAACATAATGGTAGGTCACATTATTACATAATCTTGAGCATTTTGGGTAGCATGATAAGTTATAAATTATTTAGATAAATTAATAAATTATTACCATAGTTGTCAAATAATAATAGTGATAATGCCCAGAATAGCCCAGAATATAACTTATTTATAGATAGATAATAGGCTATTTACTTATATAATGTCACATATTATAATTTATTATAATAGTGATAAATTATAATAATAGTGCTATTATTATTAAAAACTTTCCTAATTTGTGTCCAGGTCCTAAAACAATGTCTCAGTGCTTATAATAGTGCTAATAATCTGGCCCACTCAGCCCTGCAGTGCTGGATCGTAAATAAAGAAAACTAGCCCATAATAATAATCTAGCATCATAATTTAAGTAAAACATGTTAGGACCAAAAAAAATTCTAAAAGCTAATGATAGTTATTAAGACAATATAATTGGAAAAGCATATTCTTTGTACTAAAGACAGTATATTAAAGTAATGCTAAAGAAACTTAGATCTCATGAGAAAAAGGAACTATTAAGACAGTCCATACCTTCTTATGAAAAATAAAATAAAATAATAGAGAGTTCATATCTGACCTGTGAAGGTGTGCCAAACACACACCAATTTTTAAAAGTCGATCATGTTGTAGTTCGTAAATGTCGCCACATCAGTCAGACGTGAATGAAACTTGAACATATAAAAATTCAGTTTGATCGGAGGTGATATAGAGTAAACAAATCAAATTTGAATGAGAGCTTTTTGAAAGAGAGATTTTGTGAGAGATTTTAGAACGAGAGAGATTTGGTAGGAGCGAAGAATATCAAGAGTGATAGCAATGAGAGACAGATCTAACGAAAGGAAATAAGATTTTAGGGGAGGAGATTAGGAGAGAGATTTTAGGATTATCAACTAAAAATCTGAATTCAAGACATTTTTAAGACTTTAATGAGAGTACACCACGTGGCATGCTCCTATCCTTTCTCATGCAGTGGGGGGTAGAGAATTTTCTTTATATATACTAGCACTTCAGAGCCTACGCCCAAAGCGGGCCTTATTTAATAATTATTATTATTTGTAAATAAGAATATTTATAAATATTTAAATGATTTTTAATTTGATATTAACATTAATTCATTTTACAATCATAATCTTAAATATTTTAGTGCACTTTTAAAAAGTAAATATCATATTAGTAAAAGTAAATAAAAATGAAAATAATGTACTTGTGGAATTTCATTAGAATATTAATAAAAAAAATAATTTTTTCTTTAATTTGTAAAATTAAGTCAAGAGAAAAAAAATATTATATGGTAATATAAATTAGATGAAATACTCCACTATGCAAAGAATCATCAGTTTAACCAATCCTATCACTATAAAAATTTTGAATTATGTGAAAAGAAGCCGGCAATCAAGATTATCACAAAATTTCGGCTTCTCACTTGTTCATTTGCGCATAACTCAAAGAAAGAAGAAGAAAAAAAAAATAGAAAAATAAAATTTCAACTAAATGTAACAAAACCTAAGATGATCTCCAATGGAGTAGTGGACATTAAAATATGGGATACACTTTCAATCTCTACATAGGTAGAAAAAAAGTTGTATTAGTCATGCACTAAGTGTAAAATACCATTTGTATTACCATAGACATTCTAACATGAAAGACACAGTTAGTTAATATGTATTTGCATATTAAAACAGATATCTATAAAAATGTAATAATCATGGCCTTGAGAGATAGAGAGAGAAAAGACAAATTAAATAATTAACAAGAAAAAATAGCATAACTATCTTTTTAACATTTAAAACAAATATATATATATAAACCATCAGAACTTTTGGTGTTTAAAGAGAGCAGACTTATATTTACACTCAATAGTGAGTTGTTTGATGGTGTCTCCATGCATATACCATATTTCAAATTCTCACATAAAACTTATAGGCCGATGAACTGGTCGTTTTTTGTTTTTGTTTTTTTTTTTTTGTTTTCTTTTTGTCGTCTCATTATTACATGGAAAAATTGAATTCCAACACCTACCCATTCATGGCGAGTGGAGTCAAAATAAAAATGAATATGATTGTCCACCTTCCAAAGGTTGTATTAATCTAACCACAAGAGATGTTGTGTATAAAATTAGAAGATTTTAGGCTAAAAGATAAAGATTGATTAGGTTATGTAAAATTTATAATTGAGTGAGAATATTAATTCAAATTTGAAATTGTTATGTTCGGGCTAATCCAAATTATTGGTTGTTCTGGGTTTTAAGGGATATAATTTAGAATGAGAGATATTTTAGAAATCTTGCCTCCTAGTAGTATCATTCTAAGTGATTAATGTAGGGAAGATCTATCAATTTTAGGGCTTGAGCATTAACTTAATCAAGCGAGACCCAGATAGTCAAATCCGATGGTCATAATTGCCTAATCCAGATAATATATTGGCTACTTCATCCAAATGGGGCTTCCAACTAACTCACTGATTTACATATTTAGCACATATATTGTGGCATCACATGTCCCATCAATGAAGCCCAATCACAAAGCTAAATTGAGAGAAAGTAGTGTGAGAGCGGTCCCCAAATAGCTTGGTCACATCTAACTTAGTCCTACCTAATCCACCCTATCCAGTCCATTCATGCCTCCCTAAGTTCATATCAATTCATTATACTCATGCCAATCCATAGCCCAATTCAGCCCATCATACTCAAATTCAATTCCCCCACCTTGATATCCAACCCAAATTCCACTTTCCCGCATACAGCAACCTAAAATGGATGTCCAAAAAAAGTATTGTAATGTCATCTGGGTCAAGTAAGGTTGACCAGCCACGTTGTGGCTTAGAAGAATTCAACTCCTTTTAAATAAATGTTAGATTTGGGTTAGAATCCAAATTGTGGACTCCACCTTTTTGACCTACCCATTTCACATAAAAATTGCTAGATATACTTATAAACACATATTAATTAAAATAGGAAGTTTATATTTTAAGGATTCTTTAATAATTTGAGATTATCTATAATAAGGCTATGGATTGTAGATTATGCTGAGATTACATGAAAGGGGTTGCTTTGAGAATTTTTAGGAAAATCAAAATTTATGATGAGGATTAAAGAGGAAATCAAATGCCCAAAATAAAAAAACAATAAATATATGAAATTTAGAAAGAGAAAATGACTAAAAGAATTAAAAAATTTTAAAGAAAGCTTAAATTAATTAAACACTATAAATAAAAATTCATTTTTGGATTGGGTTCTAAAAGTTGTAGAGAGGATTAAGATTATTATCTTACACATGTGTAAAGAATTTTTAGAAAGGAATTAAGTAACAACACATTACTATCATTATTACTTTATGCGCCACAAAGTACGCAGTCATATGCATGATTATAAATAATTCAGAAGTTTATACTTGTACACCATCTCTGTTTTAAAAACTATAAAATTGCTATAATTATAAGAGGGGTTAATGAGCAAATATAAAGGTTACATGTCTCAATAATCATGTCCGCATTGCATACTGAGGCCCACCTTTATAATGTATTGATGCAGAGTTTTTGTAGTCATGTTCCTTGATCGATCAAGAAATTCATCATTAAGAGAATGTTGATCAATCTGCTATGGGTTTGGGTGGAAAACTTTGATTGTTTGAGGCTAATGTCAGATCTAATTATAATGGGCTTTTACTCTCTTTTCATATGTCATCTTTTTTTTTTCTCTCTCTCTTTCTCTCTCCTCCTAGCAAATCATCTAATAATGGGCCCACCTCACCAATTGAAATCCTCTTGTATAGGATTTTGGCCAAGTGTTATTCCATGATGAAGAAGTACCTTGTGAAATTAAACTTGTATAAACACACAGATATATATATATATAAGTGTATGTATATTATATGTAGGAAACTTTTAAGCGTTATATTCATTTTTCAAGATGCAAATTGTTTCAAACATGATCAATCTAACAGTGGGCCCATTTCAATTAGATGTTACATTATTTCTTTTTTTTACATAATCGATCATATAGAGGGCAACTGGATATGCAAAATTGATTTTAGTAGTTATTAAAGTTTGTTATAGAAATTAGAAAAAAAAACCCTGAGATCCTGTTTAATTTTGAAATAAACATTTGGATGCATACAAATGTGAGCTGGGTCCACTTTATAAATACCCAAGGAAGGACAGGCTTATAACTGAGACTCGCTACTTGTAAAAGTGCAAGATCAAATCCTATGTAAACGATTTTACAGAAGCCCAAACATGCGCACCTAATCTATAAATGTGGGCCAAGGATGCTATGAAATTCCAAAAATTAAGAGATCTTGTATTTAATATTTGATAGAATCTAATAGTGGGCCCATTTCAATTAGATGTTACATTATTTGTTTTTTTACATAATTGATCACACGCAGTGGGCAACTGGATATGCAAAATTAATATTAATAGTTATTGAAGTTTGTCATAGAAATTAGAGGAAAAAAAAAACCCTGGGATCCTGTTTAATTTTGAAATAAAAGTTTGGATGCATATAAATGTGAGCTGAATCCACTTTATAAATACCCGAGGAAGGACAGGCTCATAATTAAGACTCACTACTTGTAAAAGTGCATGATCAAATCTTATGTAAACGATTTTACAGAAGTCTAAACATGCGCACTTGATCTATAAATGTGGGGCCAAGGATGCTATGAAAATCTAAAAATTAAAAGATCTTGTATTTGATATTGGACAGAAGCAACACATGGATTGGGCCCACTTTCTATGACTGAAAGAAGACAGGCTGATAAATTAGGTCCCACTCATGTGTAAAAGCGCATGATCCAATCTCTTTGGTTGATAAACTTGGTCCCATTTGTGAAGGTTGGACTGATGCCATGTCATGTAATAATGTGCGGATCCATGTCCCACCTCACGCATAGTGATTTTCAATGGAATTCCACCACATGAGAAGATACAACTTGCTTATAAAGTTCATTCTAAATTAATTTGATACGATGGATTGCTTAGAGAGAGATTTTAGAAAAATATATAGGAAAGAGAGTAGATAAAATATATATAGATTTTAGGACTTTAATCAAACTGCGCCACGTGTCGCTCTCCTGTGAAAAAACTGCCCCACGTGTCACCCTTCTACGAAATGAGGTATTGTTATAATATATATAACTAGCACTTCAGGGCCTACACCCAACACGGGCCTTATTTAATAATTATATTATTTGTAAAAAAGAATATTTATAAATATTTAAATAATTTTTAATTTAATATTAACATTAAATTCATTTTACAATCATAATCTTAAATATTTTAGTGCACTCTTGAAAAGTAAATATCATATTAGGAAAAGTAAATAAAAATGAAAATAATGTACTTGTGGAATTTCATTAGAATATTAATAAAAAAATCATTTTTCCTTTAATCTGTAAAATCAAATCAAGAGAAAAAAATATTATATGGTAATATAAATTAGATAGAATACTCCGCTATGTAAAGAATTATCAATTCAACCAATCCTATCACTATAAAAATTTGAATTAGGTGAAAAGAATCCAATAATCAAGATTATCACAAAATTTAGGCTTCTCATTTGTTCATTTGCTCATAACTCAAAGAAAGAAAAAGAAATAAAAATAGAAAGAAAAATTTCGACTAAATATAACAAAACCTAAGATGATCTCTAATTGAGTGGTGGACATTAAAATATGGGATACACTTACAATCTCTACATCGGTAGAAAAAAAATTGTATTAGTCCTAAACTAAGTATAAAATGCCATTTGTATTACCATAGACATTCTAACATGAAAGACACACTTAGTTAATATGTATTAGTATATTAAAACTGATACCTATAAAAAAAATGTAATGATCATGGCCTCGAGAGATATAGAGAGAAAAGAGAAATTAAATAATTAATGGGAAAAAAATAGGACAACTATCTTCTTAACATTTAAAACAAATATATATATATATAAACAATCATAACATTTGGTGTTTAAAAAGAGCAAAACTGTACTTACCCTCAATGGTGAGTTGTTTAATAGGGTCTTCATGCATATACCATACTTCACGTTCTCATGTAAAACCTATAGGTCGATGAACTGGTCGTTCTCTGTTTTTTTTTTTTTCTCTTCGCATTATTATATGGAAAAATTGAATTTCAACATTCACCCATTTATGATGAGTGGAGTCAAAATAAAAATGAATATGATTGTCCACCTTCTAAAGGTTATATCAATCTAACCACTAGAGATGTTATGTATAAAATTAAAAGATTTTAGGATAAAAGAAAAAGATTAATTAGTTTATGTAAAATTTAAAATTGAGTGAGAGTATTAATCCAAATTTAAAATTGTTATGCTAAGGCTAATTCAAATTATTGGTTGTTCCGAGTTTTATGGGGACATGATTTAGAATGAGAGAGATTTTAGAAATCTTGCCTCCTGGTAGTGTCATTTGAAATGACTAATGTAGGGAAGATCTATTAGTTTGAGGGCTTGAGCATTAACTTACTCGAGCGAGGTCTAGATAGTCAAATCCAATGGTCATAATTGCCTAATCTAGATAATATATTGGCTACTTCATCCAAATGGAGCTACAATTAACTCATATATTTATATATTTGGCACATATATTGTGGCATCACATATACCCCTTCAATGAAGCCCACTCACAAAGTTAAATTGAGAGGAAAGTAGTGTGGGATCAATCTCTAAATAGCTTGGTCACATCCAACTTAGCCCTACATAATCCACCCTATCCAGTTCATTCATGCCTCCCGAAATCCAAATCAATTCATCATACTGACACCAACCCATAGCCCAATTCAGCCTATTATACTCAAATTCCAATTTCCCCCACCTTGATATCCAATCTAAATTCTAATTTCCCGCACATAGCAATCCAAAATAGATATCCAAAAAAAGTATTATAATGTAATCTAGGTCCATTCATGCCTCCCCAAGTCCAAATCAATTCATCATACTCACACCAACCCATAGCCCAATTCAGCCTATTATACTCAAATTCCAATTTCCCCCACCTTGATATCCAACCCAAATTCTAATTTCCTGCACATAGCAATCTAAAATGGATATCCAAAAAAAAGTATTATAATGTAATCTAGGTCAAGTAAGGTTGACCAGCCACGTTGTGGCTTGGAAGAATCCAATTCCTTTTAAATAAAGGTTAGATTTGGGTCAGAATCCAAATTGTGGACTCCACCTTTCTAACTTGACGACCCATTCCATATATGAATTACTGTATATACTTATATATATATATTAATTAAAATATGAAGTTTTTATTTTAAGGATTCTTTGATAATTTGAGATTATCTATAATAAGGATATGAATTGTGGATTATGATGAGATTACATGAAAGGGATTGCTTTGAGAATTTTTAGGAAAATCAAAATTTATGATGAGGATTAAAGAGAAAAAAAAATGCTCACCAAAAGAAAAATAACAATAAATATATGAAATTTAGAAAGAGAAAATGATTGAAAGATCTCAAAATTTTTAAAGAAAGCTAAAATTAATTAAAAACTATAAATAAAAATTCATTTTTGGATTGGGTTCTAAAAGTCATAGAGAGGATTAGGATTATTATCTTATGTATGTGTCAAGAAATTTTAGAAAGGAATTAAGTAACAACACGTTAGTATCATTATTATTATGTGCGCCACAAAGTACATAGTCATATGCATGTTTACAAATAATTGAAAAGCTTCTACTTGTTCACCATCTTTGTTTTAAAAACTATAAAAGTGCTATAATTATAAGAGATGGCAATAAGCAAACATAAAAGTTACATTTCTCAATGATCGTGTCTACATTACACACTGAGGCCCACCTTTACAATGTCTCAATGCAAAGTTTTTATGGTCATATCCCTTGATCAATCAAGAAGTTCATCAAAGATGAAAAACTAATTTTGTAGGCATTTTATTTTTTAAGATGAAAGTGATGGATAGCAAGCAGTAACCTAACTAATGAATCTTACCACGCATATTTGTAGAAATTGAGCTCAAGAATTACTTCCAAACTATCCTGTCATGTTAACATGTGCTTGAAGCAAGGCATCCATGAACTCCTTGATCCCAGAATTGGAGATTTTACCAAATACTTCTTACCACAAATCCACCTAAATGCAAAAAATAAAAACAAAACAAAAATAAAGCAAACAACAATAAAAATATAGAATCAGTATGGAAAAAAAAAAAAGATCATGGTATGAGATGTGGAGGTCAATGAAAAATCTTCCTAACGTCACATATTGGGGTCCGTCAAATTCACACATCCCAATCTATGAACATATTTTTTGAGGGTTTGCTTGCATTAAGTCAAAAAGACATAAATATTGTGATGGAGATTACACAAAAATCATGGTTTTCTTAAAAATTAAATAGAAAGTAGGAAAAGAGAAATACAAATGTATAGGTAATTACAATCTACCAACATATATGTATGGTTGTAGAGCGTAGGTAGCAAACTTCCATTGACAATAACTCCACGATTATGTCTCCATCTTCTATCTTTTACACCTATGGCACCATTGATTTTAGCCATAACTTTTTGAAAATGTAGAAAAACAATCATGTAAAATTAAGAGAAGTAAACCAAAAAAAAAAGCCATTGCCTATCTAGATAGTAGTAATGAAACAATAAATGTCACCAACACAGAAAATAGAATGCCTATAGTTTGTTTTGAAATGGAACACTATAATCCAGGATATAAGACAACCATCAAACAAAGTCCACTGCATTCCTTTAACTGCTGCTGTGGAGAACTTGAAAAGAATGTTAAAAGAATTCTGATCATAGTGATCCTATGTTTCCCAAGGTTTTAGTGGTTTAAAGTAGAGTCTAGATCTTGTTGCAAATTTAAGTTCAAAATTCACATCCAAGGATTTGAATTAAAAGTATATACCATAAAAGAAGAAAAAAAAAAGTCATACCAGAAATGTGATAAATAATCCATAAGGTTGTTTGATGGGGAGCTTTGAGAACTTTAGAGCATCCAATATTATTTTTTGATAAGGGACTCAGTTTGTGTTTCAACAATTCAATTATAATAAGGGTTTAAGTTACAAATAAAGTGGGACATCTTCAATCGAAAAAAGAATCTTGAACTATGTCAATGCTTAAGTTCAGCTCGATAAATCCCATGATTTATACAAACAAAAGGTCAATACCTAAAGAAGAAGAAGGAAGAGTCACCTATTGTGGATGGCTCCAATTAAATCAAGACCCACAATCTTGCAAAATTAAAGATCTTTTTAAACCTTGGAATGAGAGAAGAGAAGATATATAATGCATTTAGATATTACCATCTTGGATCCCCGATTGAAATTAAATTTTACGGGTTTGGATGTAGATAAAGAAGGAAAAGAGTTTGATTTGGGTTTGTCTCGTATTATTTCAGATGTTGAAAAAATACTAAACATTTTGATGGAAAAAATATTTTTACACATAACTTTCATAAACAGATATTCAAATAGGTCATAAATACAACAGGATTTAATCCATACCCATTTTAGATCTTTAAAAAACATTGACCAAACCAAACTAATTAGGGTTGGGTTGAAGAAGGTTCGTTGGATTGAAGAAGGTTCATTGGGTTGCCTCTTATATAGTTTGTATGTATCGTTTTTCCATCTTGGAACATTTAATATTTTACCATTTTGAGTAGTTTGTGCTTTTAAATTAGTTAGAGAAGACCAACCCATATCTGACCCAGTTAGGAAATAACCTGGTATACCCAGTGTGCACCCATTATTGGTCAACTAATCCAACCCATGTAAGCCATCAAAATTTGCCTTTCTTATTTTTTTATAGTTCTATTACATGTGGGCACACATTTACAAATAATTTATTATGGGCCCATAAGAGGATGTTGCCAAAAAAACATTCATACTATTGCTGCAAAAAAGTGACACTTAAAAGATTGTTTCACTTAATATATGTAGGTCGATTTTAATTTTGTTAATATAGAAGATTCATACAGGTTAATTAAGTAGGCCCCTTGTCCAACTAATGGAACTGTGGGTCAGATTTGGATTAGAACTTTCTATTTTTATTTTAGTAGATAGATGCACCCCACCATGGATCTCTAGAGGATTTGGAGTGAATTTTGTAGTTGTATGAGATAAAGGAGTTTAGATCATTCAAAGTTCTTTCTAGATTAATTTGATACAATGGATTACTTAGAGAGAGATTTTATGAAAATATATAGGAAAGAGAGTGGATAAGATATAAATAGATTTTAAGACTTTAATTAGAGCATGTCACGTGTTGTTCTCTCACAAAAAGGCTGCGCCACGTGTTGCCCTCCTACGAAAGGGGGTATTCTCATAATATATATAATAATACTAGCGTTTCAGGGCCCGCCATGAAAAAATAATAATTAAGTCTTATTAAGAGTTATTTATAATTTAAGTAAAATATTAATGAATATTATGACATAAATCATAATGAAAACATTGTTAAAATATTGAATCTTTATTTTTCTTGAAAGGAGAAAATATTTTTTTTGAATCATAGATATATCAATGTTGAGAGTGAAAAAAAAATCATTAATATTAAGTCATCCTTGAATGATTAAAGGAATTACATGTGGTCTAAGGAAAAAAAAATGTTGATATTTGTTTATGGGTATGCACTTATTTCAATAGTTGCACTTGCATCATCTTCTTTGCTTATCTCGATAGTTGTGCTTGTTTCATCTTGTGTAGATCTTTAACTCCTTCACTTGTTTAAATTTGTATGCTTGTATCAATAAAGTTATTTGTTTTCGATATTGCAATGGAAATACTTGGTCCAACATCTTGAAATTTCACATTTTCTTTATAATTTGATACTGTATAGTAAACATTCAAATACATTAGTAAAAGAATTAATATAAAAGAAATTATGTTGATGGCATTAAAAGAAAACTTATAATTTTCAATTTTTGACAATAGAATGGTTGATTCTTGAGTGTAACTAATTTCTTCAACTTTTTTAACTGAGATACTACTTTTTGACGTTAGTTTGTTCATCGTTGAATCTAGTTTTATATGAAATAAATATTACTTCCACAATGCTTTTTTTATTTCATTTTCTAATAGTTCATACCAATTAACCTGCAAAATAATTTAATATTTAATATTTATATATATACCTGATGATAGTTAAAATAAAGAAGTAACTTTATGTAAATAAAAATAAATGTAAAATACTTTATTTGTATATTCTTGAAATTATTCTTTTGTCACATTTATAAAAATTGTAAGTACTTCATTGTGTAATAAGAATAATGTTTACTCGGTGTGATCCACAACTATTATAGTTGCAATGTATTTGACAATAAAAAAAATTAAAAATAATTGCTTCACAATATGTGCAATAGATAAATATGTTAACTTGATTAACATAACAGCTAGATGATACGCAAATTTGGTTGGATTGGGGCTAACATGATTCCTAGAATTCTTATTTTCAACAATCTTAAGAATCTTAAGAAAGCCACTGTTGACTTCAATGACTCATGATTAAATAATCAAGATTTCTAGGCTATAGATTACCATGAACAGTGTAGGGGTTTAGGGATCTAATTCTTTATTTAAATAGTGTCAGTCAAAGGACTATAAATTACTATAAACAGTTTAAAAATATAAGAATTACCTTTGTAAGTAGTAAATCTAAATAGTGTCAGTCAAAGGGCTACAAGTTACTATGGAACAGTTTAAGAATATAATAATTCGCTTTGTAAGTACCCAAGTTAAATAGAAGGAATTCAAAATAAAATGCAGTTGGGAGCATTTTGGTGGATTCACGTGGACCAGTTGGGGTACTGAGATGGGATTTAAAAGAGTAACGTGTCACAACCCGAGCCTAGGAGATCGAGGGTTAGCACAAACTAACCAACGACACATGTACTCCTGTGCATACGCACTTAGACCCAGTCTAGATGCACACGCACAAGGGAAGATCACACGTGCAAACATGTACGCGGAAGCTGTAGGTATCAAATCGTAACACTAAACAACACAGGAGACCAAAAGAAAGGATATCCAAAAGCTTACATAAAGGTTGGAGATATACAAACTAATCCAATCACAAACATACAGAACATGAATATAACCAATGACATAAAAAGAAGACAATATGCAAATATGATAATGTCGCACTTCGATGGAGTGATTATACACACTCCATGAACCTAAAGAGACAACTGAAGTCTCCCCTGAAATCTGCAGGACCGACGGGAACTCGGTCAGGGGGTTTGAGCCTGCAACACCAAGGACAACTCATGAATACAATGATTCAGCAAAGTATAAGCAATAGCAAGTTAACACGTGGTATCGATGAGAATAGAAACATTAGAGAAATCTGAGCATTTCCATTTCGTATTCTAGGCAGTTGTGCATTTAAATTAAAACATGCTCTCAGAATCACTGTATACATGACATGTACATACCATGTGGCTACTATAAATGCCATATGCTCCCAAAAAGAGATCTTATATCCGTGCAGAAAACACCATGGGCTAGATGGGTCTCAGTTTTCTGGGGTCCGAATTCCCCAAGACGTTTACTTACTGCAGCAAGGCCATGAAAACTACACCAAATTCACCCCATTGCGATCCTAAAGCTGAGGCTTAGTAGAGTCGGACCATATAGAGTCAAACAAACATAAGAACATGCATATCTGATCATAACGTGCATATCATAACGTGTGCATAGCATAACATGTATATCTTATCATAATATGACATGCATGTCTTGTTAGGCATATATCAGACAGATCAAGAGGTTATACGTGTTAAACTAATCATACATATCGAATAGAATAACCAAATCAAACTTATTAGATCAAACGATATAATGGATGCCAACAGAGTATGAAGCATGAGGGTACCAAAATATGAAGGCATCTCAACTCATATGCGTCAAACGGGTAGTATCGAACGGGCAAGACCACTGTTCCACCCGAGATTAACCATGGACAGAGCTAGGAAATATCCAATCGTTGCCCCAGCACAGAATGCATATAAGAGGGCAAAGACCGAAGCCGAGATGCAATGCAAATCAAATTATCTTGCGGGAATCACGATCTTTTACTAGCCAATCCTATTCTAGTTATCCAGTGTTTCTAACCGTGTATGATGATGTAGTTTTAAGTTGTTCGATGCACCTTTGTTTAGTGTTACAGTGTATCTGGAATGTGCACCGAAGTCCCTTAAACCAACACTCATGGGAAGGTGCTAAACAACCGGATAATGTACATGAATGCGTCGCAGTCTCGAGATCATTCATGTCATTCGTACATTCCATTGGGCAAGTTCGGTTATCTACATTCTAGCATGAGGGCCATATCATGTCTCTTCCTTAACCCTATCCTTTTATTTATTTCTCAGGGGTGATACGGCTTAGCCGTAGGTGAACATACGGCTTAGTCGTAGGCATCTTACGGCTTAGCCGTCATCTGCACTGCGGCTCAACCGTGGTTCCCCTTATTGTTCATCCTTAGTTACGGTTCACCGGTGTTTTGTTCTATGGCTTAACCGTGTTCTGTTCTACGGCTTAGCTGTAGCATATTTGACGGCTTAGATATGGCTGGGCCGTAGAAGGTCTGTCAATTGCTTACTCCCAGTTGATCCAGAAAAAGCCACCGTGTACTGATCTATGGCTGGGTCACGGCTGAGCTACTGCTCAGCCGTAGTTCATTACACGGCTTAGCTGTGACCTGGCCGTAGAAGAAATCTAGGTTTTTAACTCTCTGGACTATGAGCCGTAGGCAATTTTACGGCTTAGCCATAGACCACTCGGGGTTACGTTCTGAACCTATTACAGAGACAACTACATGTGTACCAAATGGCAAAATCACGTGAAATAGATGGAAACTCACACAAAATGGGCTGTAACTATACTTCACATGTAAGATTACGTGAATCAGTCACAGTCAAACATCTACCCAAATGGTTCATACAAATTATGCTTATACTTGCCTCAAATGAGTTCTAACATGTTCTTTGTTGTCCTTGGGCTCATTTCACACTTCTTGACAATGCTCTAACACCCATGCATGCAAAGAAGAAGAAACGAGAGACGTGAGTACAGGTAACAGTAACTAACCTGAAGAAGAAGGAGAAGAAGAAGATGCCCTTGGTTAAACCCAACTCATACCTTAGCTCCCACAAGAGAGAAATCAAGACTAGAGTGCATGGAATCCCCTTCCCTGACTTGATCGTTGGAGAAGAAAGGAGAAGAGAAGAGAAAGAAAGAAGCGTACAGAGGAGGGAAGAAGGTCAGTGGTTTATAAAGATAAGGATTAAGACGATTTGCAAGAAGGTCCAAGTCATATTACTAATTACAGTTCAAGTCATTTGTGGGTCTAATGGAAACAAACGACATAGTTTACGAACGACATAGTTACGAGAATCAATGAGCTCAACAAAAGACACGCGTTGACGACAAGATGATACATGAATGACAACATTAAATAAATCCTAAAATTACGAAAAAGGGCTTATGACTACCTAAACCAGGTCAAATTCAACCCAACTACCTATCCAGAACCCAGAACAAAGCAAAATACAAGGACAGAATACAATTAGCAACCAACTCACAAAAGTATTAGTTGGTAAACCAGATTAAGTTGGGTCAGAGTGTTACATAACGCTTGGGCACGGGCCACGAAAAAATTAATAAATCTTATCAACAATATAAGAGACATGAGAATTCTATATTGTATAGAATAAAATGAATGCTTAGAAATGAGAGAGGAATACCTTAACCTATGTATCTTTCTAATGGAAGAATGAAAAAATATGCGGCCGTTCTACTTTTACTATCATTATAATTTATGAATGGAATAAATAAGTCGGAAGAGAGAGAGAATATAAATTGATGCAACTTATATCTTGTGTTTCTTTTTTTAAAGAATTCTCATGATGAGATATTCACTTGAACTCCAAAGTTTATGATGAAACTTATATAAATTGATGCAACTTATATCTTGGGTTTCTTTTTTTAAAAGATTTTTTTTATCACAAATTATTTACTATTCTAAATACAATAATTGGAATAAAAAAGAAAAAATTAATAACACACAAAAGTAAATATTTTCAAATAATTCATAAAACCCACAAAAGTTGGTTTGGGGGGGGGGGGAATAGAAAGATAAATAAAAAAAGAAATATTAATATATGTCTTTTAATTTTTTTTTAAATCATGTGTATTCATTTTGTATACATTCTTTGTAACACCCCGACCCCGAACCCGAGTTAGTAGGGTTTATTCAAGGATTTCATTGGGTCCTTGTGTTGTCTTCTTCTTGGGTTATGTTAGGAGCCTTGGATCGGTTAATGGGTTGAGTTTAGCCTGGATTAGTTAGCTTCGAGCCATTTTTCGTAATTTTTGTTTTTGTTCGCATTTGTCATTTGGGAGTCATCTTGACATCATCGCGTGTCTTTTGTCATGCTCGTTAATTTCCGTAACTGACTCGAAAGTGTTTGGAAACCAATTGAGATTGTTAATGTTCATTTGACTCGAATTGTAATTTGTATAACTTTTGGACTTGGTTGCAAATGACTAAACTATCTATTATATATACACTGTTGCCTCATCTAACCGCCTTATCTCTTCCGTTTCTCCTTCCTTCCATCGTTTTCTTCTTCTGTTCTTCTCCTTTTTCTTCGTTTTTCTTCTTCGCCAGTGTTAAGTTTCGATCTTCCGTGTAAGCGTCTCCGGGAATTTCAAGCCTAGAACGAGTGAACGCTTGGTAACTCCTTGTTAAGGCAAGCATAAGCAACTATTAGCTTAAGTACATGTTGGTATTCGTGATGGTTGTGTTTTTCCTTTACTTCTGCTTAGCATACGCAGGGTATAACAGCTCCTGTTCAGTATTGTCTTTCATTTGTACAAAGAAACACAGTTTCGGTCAACCTCTGTTCGCGCCCTTCTGCTTCAGGTCCGACCGGTCAGTCTTGAATCCTTGATTGGTCGAATTTCGATTCTGGGAGGTGCCTGACCGGTCAGATACCCCATCGTTTGGTCGGCTGGGTAAAATTACAGGATTGTAAACCTTTATGAAAAGGACCTTCTTGACTGACCAGAGACTATGTGGAGACCTAGAATGGACCACCCTAATGATTAACTATGGGCATATCATGAATAGTCTTGGGGGCTGAGATGTATTCATGAGTATTATCCATTTATTAAGCACCTCCCCATGGGTGTTGGTTTATGGTATTTTGGTACTCTTTCTCTCATAATAAGACACCACAAGAAAACAATCGAGTATTGGATGCCTTAAAACCACATCATCATGCACGGTTAGTAATGGTGGATAATTAGACTAGGGATGGCTAGTAACTAACCTTGTTCTCTATTAACTTGATTTGCATGGCATCTTGCAGTTTTATCCTTGCCCTCAAATCTTGATCAAGAAAATGGATAAGCATGGGTTTGCCTTGTATTGTATTTTCTTGAGATATTGCTATAGTTATGGACATTGACTTGCTTGTTCGTTTGCACTTGAGTATGACCATTATATGTTATTGGTTTTCGTTCTTATTCTGCAATTTCCTGATACATGCTTGCTTGGTTATATCTGGCTCTACTCAGCTTTAGTCTTAGGATACCCGATGGGGTTGAATTTGGCCTAACATGCTTGTTGCCGCTGCAGTGTGCTCACATCTTGGGGATTCCGGACCCCAGGAAACCGAGACCCATTCGTACCCTGGCCTGGTCAATGGTGTTCTCTTACATCATGCTATCAAATTTGGGAGAATATGGCAAATGTAGTAGCCACTTAGTATAGTGTCTCTCTACCTTGAATCTAATGCATTCATGATTCCTTGCATGATTTGCCTAGTATATGAATTTGCACTTCTATTTAATTTGCCTGTTATGAATTCTTTTAGAGACAACGCGTATTAACTTTACGTTGCTTATGCTTGTTGGATCGTTGTATTCACATGTTGTTTCTTGGTGTTTTAGGCTCGGATCCCGTCCTCGACTCCTCGAAGGTCGGTCAGACTTCAGAAGAGGTCATAGAGACCCCATCTGGACTCGATGAGTGGACTTGATGGAGTCATTCTGGAATGCGACATGACATCACCTGTTGGCATTTTGTTGCATGACATTGTACATAGACTGTATGAATCTCTTTTGTATCTAATGTAGCTTTGTATAATCAATAGTGATCACGTGTTTTGTTGTATTCTCTCGTTCCTCGCCCTTGCTTGATACTTACATCTTTCGCGCTTTCTGTTTACACGTGTGAACGCTTCCCTTGTGTACGTGCATCTGGGCTGGGTGCAGATGTTGTACACGGAAATACATGTGTCATTGATTAGGTAACCCTAATCCCCGATTTCTTAGGCTCGAGTTGTGACATTCTTATCCCTTAAACCTTAAAGGCAAAAGATAAACCAAAAATAAAAAGATTAATAGAAAAAGGTAACGTACAATTTTTTCTTAATAATGTTTTAATAAATCTTCTGTTTAAATATATTCTCATTTTTTGGGCCTGGGTTTAGCATGGGCCTTTGTATAAACCTATGGGTTCAATTATGTGTAGACCTGTGGCTTTAGATCTAAACATTAAATATATACATTATGCCTAGCTTAGTTGTAGTTCAAATAAATTTGGAGGTGTGGTCCACATCATTTTGCTGTAATTTATCTGACCCATGATTCAGTCTGTATCTTTTCAATCATTATGACCACCTATCTACATTTTCTTTCACCTACCCTTATCTTATTCAAAACCCAAAATTTTAACTTATTCACATCATGTATTTGCATATGAACCGAATACACATTTGAAAAAGTCAATCTTGTGTCGGTAGAACACAGGGTAGTGGCTTTGTTTTAGCACAGATAACAACACTTTTTGCTGAATTAGTTAAAGAAAAAAAGAATATTATTTTTAAATAAGGTTAATAAGAAACTAAAGAAAACTTTGGTCAAATGGGATCCTTTTGATTTTGGTCTGGATACACAGAGGACACAAAACCAGAATCATGAAAAAGAAACCAATCTAAATAGTTTTTTTCATTAAAAAAGATTAAAAGCGTAATGACATGGTACTCCAAAAAAGGCTGAAAGAAAAATATCTCAATATATATAACATAGAATCTAGGGCTGGAGCTAGCAAATCCAATCAACATGAATAAAAAATAAGAACCAAAAGAGTAATGACATAATATGTACATACCTAGCGATTTAAGCTCATCTCTCTATCTCTCACAAATATCCTTCTAGAATATAGGAGAATAAAAGAAAAATGTAAATATTTCATATATGCTTGTGAGTAGATAAGAGAAGAATAGGTGTACAGTTGCTCAAGAAAAAGGAGAATAAGACTCACCAAAACTCTTTTTCATTTGAAAGTCTCATGAAAATGAAGTCTTGTCAGAACCAAAAGTCCGATTAAAGAGTCTCATGTAAACCAAGAGTCCAGTTAAAGAGTCCGGGCATGGCCAATAGCCATTTATATGATTTATCTGAACTATGGACCCACTCGCCCATTCTATGGATTACTATAGAGTATTGAAATGTCCAGTGCAAGACGTAAGACTTGGTATCACACCTATGTCCCAATGATGAATGGCTAGGATTAATCTAAGACTTTGAATTAATGTGGCCCAAAACTTTGATCATATGGGACCCTTTTGATTTCAATCCAGGTACACGGAGGACCCAGAACAAGAATCATGAAAAAGAAGCAAATCTAAATAGTTATTTTCATTAAAAAATATTAAAAAGGTGATGACATAGTGGTCCAAAAAGGCTAAAAAAACTTGAGAGATTTTAGAGTGGTGGTATGGATATATGAGATAAGAGTCCTTTAGAGAATAGATATGGATGAAGTTGTAGATGGATGGGAGAGAGAAATTAGGGAGGAAGAGATTTCATAGAAAACCAAAGAGAGATTTTAAGAAAATTGAGAGATTTTAAAGATGTGGTGTGGATAGAGTTTAGCTAGTATGGATGAAAATTTTAAATTGCGCTACGTGTTGCTCTCTCATGAAGAGAATCGCGCCACGTGTCGCCCTCCCATGAAAAGGGATATTATTATGATATATATAATAACTAGTGCTTCAAAGCTTGCGCCCAACGTGGGCCATGAAAAAAGTTAATTAATTTATAGTAAAATTTAAAAAAATATAAATGATTATTATCATTTAAATGATAACACAAACATAGTTAAAATATTGAGTTTTTATTTATCTAAAAGGAAATAAAAAAATCTTCTCTGAACTATAATGTGATGAGGAAGAAGCAAGATAAGGATTCATTATAAGCTTTTTAAAATTTCAAAATAGGGAATAATATCTGGCAGATGTTGATTTGATTTGATTTTTATTTCTTTTTTTCATTTTTTTCTTCTTGACAGGTAAAGCATATCTTTGATAGCCACTAAATAGTAGATGGAAACTTAGGACCCACTAAATACCCACCATTAATTCCTAACACATAAGATTGAGTTAATTAAGTTATTCATTAGTTATTTTACCAATGGATCCACAATAGCAAACCTACTTACCCAGTAGTGCAAATAAGCATCTATATGGCGCTAGCCTGTACCGTACTCACATGTGGTAGAGGGGTTCTTGGGACCCGCTACATTACGCCTATTAACTTCCAACACATAAGACCATGTTAATTGTGTTATTATTCATCATGTGATTAATTTACTTTTTTTTTTAATCATCTAGGGTATTTCTCGCCTAGCCCAATGCAAGAGACTTTGCCCTTGAGCCCAAGGGTAGAATAATTTTTGTATCAAATTAATCACCCAGCACCAATAGTCCCACTTTGCTTATACAGGTGATGATGTCAACACTACCTTTGCTTAGGTCGGCCCATACATTGGCTTGGTTCAAATTACCCCAGAATAAATCCTAATCAATGTAATAACTCTGAATTAGAAGGGAATGAATGAAATTAGAAGGGAATGATTGATGGAGGTAGTTATGAAAATATCATCTCTCAAGCCTTAGTGGATCGTTTGAAGTTGAATGTTTGAAAGTGTTATTATTACTATGTTGCTAATGACAGGTGATGAAGTATGAGTACGATATGCATGTCCAGTTATTTTTGCCATTGGTGAGGACTACAAGCATAGACGGACTTACAGATATCTACGTGATGGCAAACGCACCTGTTGGACTTCGGTTCGCTTCTAAAATCATAGTTAACATACTTAAAATTTTGGTTTTGCTTCAAAAACTTACATAAAGAGGTCGGGACCTTGGTTGCGTTAATGTTGGGCTAGATGGGCCTACTTGGCAAAGGCTGAATAGGATGAGGGAGAGTCTAAATGAGGGCTGCTTGGGTTCGTCAAAGATGATGATCAATACGGCCATTGGTCCTACGAGACAAACCAACTGAGTAAGTTTATTTAGCACTACCCTTTACCATTTGTTCCAGTTCGTCCGCACTTTTTGGTGCGAGGGGAGTGGTCCCTTAGTGGGAGGAGAAAAGGTTAGGTTTGACTTGATTCACCCATAGTGCAAATGCTTAGCACAACTGGTTTAAGCTAGTCATTCAGACTCCGTCCATTCAAGGACTACAACAAATCAATGTTCACCATACCACAAGGACAGACTTAGAATATCATAGCCTCTTTCCCTTTTTCCGATCCGCATTACACCTTTCGATGCCAAGGGATTGGCCCTAAAATGGAAGAAGAAGGTTGGATCCGGAATGGTTTAACTGAAGTGCAAACATTGAGCGCAACTTGTTTCAACTAGCCATATGGACCTTGTCTATCCAAGGACTACAATGAGTTGATGCTCACCATGCCCCATGGATAAAATTTAAGGATGTTAGTCAAACAGCCACCTATGTGGGTTGCATCAGAATTGCAAAACGCAAGGGAAGATCCCGTTCATTGAATTGTTGGGAGGGTAGCTAATCCATGCATGGGTCGGTTACTCCCCGACAAAATTTCATGTTTTATTTTTAAGTGTTGGTCAAACCAGAATTTGATGGACTAATGCCAATCTTTTCTGTTCACCTGAAAAAAGGCAATCGAGGTGTGCAGAGCGTATCCTGACTCTCTTTTCAACAAACACAAAAAGGAAACAGAAAGGAAACAAGGATGTTAACCTTTTCAACTTTTAAATTTCGAGTTTATTTTTTGTGGATTGTTTTACATTCTAATCTCCCAGGTGCAGGATGCTTACAAATTTTTTGTACAGTCCCCCCCCCCCCCCCCCCCCCCTCACAAGAGACTCAGATGATCAGCACTTAATTTTTTGTGTTTAAATTGATCAAGCAATTTTTGTAACCTATAGCATGTTTTCCTTGGATATGAAGTTCTAAGGGCAGTTAGAGCAAAGATTTAACGGTCATGGTTGTCTCCATGAATTGTTTATCACATTATGCCAATGGGTTGGCCATAGTTGTATCCGTATTACTTCTACACCTAAGTGAAGGAAATGAAGAACGTCTTGAGAAACTTATCTTCTTAGGAGATTTGTTCAAGTCAAGGCATTATCCTTCTGATCATTTTCAAAAGATCAAGTACCTTGTCTTTGATGTCGGTGTCATTTTTAAAGAAATTGAAGTGTTAGAGCCTTCTTGAAAGGAGTGTGGAGATTCTTTCGATGCTTTTGTGGCTATGTATTTGCAATGGACGCCCAAGGGGGTATTTATAGCTTCCAAGAGTCTCCTCCGATTATTAGTGGAAGGGAGAAGATTAGCAAAAATTTGATTTGCATGGAGGTAGCCGACCATGCATTTGTGAGGTGGCCGTTGGATCTTTGTCCTTGGACCATGTCAATCAACCAAAAATAATTTGACCAGATATAGATAGGCTACTTGATGATCTGTCAGAATTTACAACTGTTGGCCATTTTCCCCTATCAGCTACCATACTCTCGGCCACTGACTAATTTAGCCGGCCAGTTTACATTCGGCCACTTCACTTGTTCAGTCGGCTAGTGTATACTTTTTCATCTTTTGAAGCGTTTTGACTTGTTTTCTTTTCCAAACTTCAAGGAGTCTTTTTGGGCTTTGTCTTTGAGCTTTTGGGCTTTGTTTTGCTGAGTTTGAGTCATGTTTAAGTCTTGACTCTAATTTTGAGTTGCTGGGATGCCTGTAGATTTTTTATGAACTTTTTTGCATGTCAACATCGGTCTCATCTATTTTAAAGGTGATGGTCTTGTGAATATAATCCCTACAGGTCATGTATCTTGACAACTATTGCATGCCTAAATCACAATATAGTCATGCATCAAAAACACAATGAGATTTGTTGGCATTTGCATCACACCCACTAAGATCTTGTAATATGGAAAACAAACCTCACAAACTACCTTCTTGCCAATAGGGGTAGTGACGGTTAAATTATACGGTAGCTACATTGGCGGCTCCCATAAATCACTTGAAAACTATAGTGCAACAAACTAATGTGTTGATCCGGGATCAAGCAATACTTTAGCTTGTACATCACAAATAAAAACCTTACCTTAACCATGTTGCATGCTACTTTTGCTTCCTTATGATTGACTGCATAAGCACAGCCTTGTCTCTGAGGTTTGGCTATTGTCCTTGCCTCTGCTGGCCTTGCCTGTGCTAACCTTGGCCTTGGCTTGGTAGTTGCTATTGACGTCGAGCTATTGGCAAAGATGGACATGATGGAGGAGCAGGTAGAGCTACTTTGGCAAGCTACTGGTTTGATATTGCTGCTGTTCCAGGGCTTGGACGGTGTTCCTCTTTTTCTTTAGTCACTTAGATAGACGGTGTTCCATCGAACTGCACCCATAGCCTGCCAACACTTGATTGTCTCATGATTCTTCCCACATAAGCCACAAACTGGCCTAGCTGGCCCACCAGCAACTCTTTTCTGTTTCTTGAAGTGTTGTTGGTTCTTTACTGAAGATGGGGCATTCCTCTTTGTTTCTCCCAAAATTAGGCTCTTCTTTATCTCTTTCGCCGCGTAGGCTCTCTCCACAGCATCATCATACTTTGTATGATGTTGGAAAGCCATATCGTGAACCTCAATAGCTAGTCTTAGGCCTTCGATCAACCACTCAATCTTCTTCTTCTTGTTTGTATCAATCAGAACCAAGGCAAACCGAGAGATCTAAGTAAAGGTATGAACAATTCTGCAATTGATATGGCATTCTATTGTAGAGTGAGAAATTCAGCTTTCTTTTGGCGGTTGACATGTTCCAAAATGAACTTCTTTCTAAATTGCTTCGTAAATGCTTCCTAGATTGTAGCTTCTGGCATAGCTTTAAAGAGTTGACAAATCAAGATGTAGTTGAAATTAATTGTTGCTTCCTTATGTTGATCACAAAATCGAATACATTCTCTACATGCTCAAACCACACATCTCCCTGTAATGGGTCCTCTCTCCCTAAGAATTTTGTAGTTGCCCTTTTTCAAAACTTCTCATATAAGGTTTCAGGGTCATGCTCCCATGTTTAGAAAACCACTTGAGTTTCCATTTGTTGTGTAAAAGATCTTGTCCCTATCTTTCTAATGTAGTTGCTATATAAGCTTGCATTATTACCTGATTTGCATTACTCCTAGCCATTTGCTCCATATTAACATGAACCGCTCATCCATAGTTTGGGGAGGTAGAGGCGGTGGAGGAATCACGTCCTCCATGATAACATCATTAAGATTGTCACCTCCTATGTTGTTATCTATTCCAGATCCAAAAGCCATTTACTTGTGAAAGAATCATCCAATAGTCACCTACATCACCTTAGCACACAAGGTAAACAATATCAATTTAGAAAAATCTAATCCCCCAATCATGTAGGAAGTAGGTGGGTCTCGTGAATAGATTTTCAAAACTTTTGATCCACTTGACACAGGGATCAACTATACATAAGACCAAAACCCAATCCAGGATGCGTTACCCTCAATCTCGTGACCATGTACAGTAAAAATTCTACCAGCACTAAACATCCAAAATAACCTACGACATGCAAGAAGTAGATCATACCTTTGGAGATCCGCAGTGCTCTAATGGATTTCTTCAACACCTCTTAGCCTTCCACGCTATGACCCGAATTGGATTTCTTTTCTCAAGAAGAATGGTGGAATCTTCAGGAGAAAATCCCAACTCGAGACTCCAAGGAAGTAGAAGAAAGGAGAGGAGAGTAACTCGCGCAACTCTTGCACGAAAGGGTTTTTGGCGTGAGAGAGAGTCTTATTGGACGTCCAAGAGATTTTATAGACTTCTAAATTTCTCCCTTGTCTAATTGAAATAGAAGTCTTACTTCTAAAGCAATTAGCAACTTTCTCCCTTCCAAACTCTTATTTCTAGAGTCCAAGTCGGATTAGTGTTTTCCAATATCTTGGGCTAGCGTGGGGACCACTAGGGATTCCTTAGAAAGCTGGCTCCAACTGGAACACCGCGACCCCACATCTCATGTGCAATCCGGGCCCACAGTTAATTGCAAATAACAGCACTATATAAATGCAATTGCACTCCAGTCTTAGGAATAAATTACAATGAAGACCCTAAACTTCCCAATTACCACAAGTAGGCCCCTCTATCAATATCCGTGGATCAATTGGAATAAATCCGTCTCTTCCAATCTAAGTTCCACATCTTATTATCCTTGAGCCCCAATTAATCACAGTAATCATCAGTACCATCCAATTAACTCTTAATTGAGATGGGTGCGCACTTACTAATGACAAATCCATTAATTGGCACAAGGGGATAATAGAGATAGATTCCATCTTGATCATTCAACGTTCCCACAGTTCTACTACCACATACCCAAGACACCGAGGTGTTAACCTATAGTCGGCCTCACTCATTGGTGACTCAAAGCAAATGAATAGATAGAAACTTGAGTTCGTCAATGTCTCAGGATTGAGAGCCTATTGCAAGGGAATTATGAGAGCATACCTTATTATTGAGACGGAATACCATAAGGTGCATCTCATGGTCCTTCAATACATCCAATGTACCAGCACCATTGATCCAGAATCTTACATTCTGATGATTGAGACAAATCACACTATCTCATAGTGATCAAAGTGCTGCAACCTTATCAAATGAGATACCCAATCTCATTACTGGTTGTGAAGCTATTTTAAGTATAAGATTTGTAACATATATCTCCCGCGTGTGGATCTCATCCATGCACATATATCACATCTAATATACTAATGGGACCCGGTTCAACTCATGAACCATTATGTCATACGTATTGGTCATGTGCATGAAGTAGTAAAATAACATTCATCTCATGAAAGTAAAGCATGATTTTATTGATAAATAAAGAAATTAATCAATTTATTACATCAACTGATGGATTGAGTCCACAAAAACTAACAATCTCCCACTTGGGCTCAATGCCAGTCAGGGTTGCATCTCATGCCCATCCCTTCTACGTGTTGCTCAAAGACTTTGGTAGTCAAAGGCTTAGTAAAGGGATCTGCCAAATTGTCTGCAGAGGCTATCTTGGTAATAGCAATATCACCTCTCTGCACAATCTCTCTGACTAAGTGATACTTCCTTTGTACATGCTTTTGGCTTTTATGGCTTCTGGGTTCCTTTGACTGAGCGACTGCGCCGCTGCTGTCACAGTAAACTGTGAGTGGCTGTCGTGCCAAAGGTACCACCCCAAGTTCCAAAAGGAATCTTTTAAGCCATACTGCTTCCTTAGCTGCTTCACAAGCTGCTACATATTCAGCTTCCGAGGTTGAATCAGCGGTACATTCTTGTTTTATACTCCTCCAGCTAATAGCTCCGCCTCCAAGCATAAATACATAACCAGAGGTGGATTTCCTAGAATCCTTATCTGACATAAAGTCAGAATCTGTGTATCCGACTGGAATCATCTCATCACTGCTATAAATCAACATGTAATCTCTAGTCCTTCTCAAGTATTTGAGAATACATTTTACAGCAGTCCAATGTTCAGGTCCTGGATTAGATTGATATCTGCTGACTAGGCCCACTGCATAACAGATATCTGGTCTAGTACATAACATAGCATACATGAGGCTACCAACAGCCGAAGCGTATGGTATCGACCTCATCTGCTCCTTTTCCTCGGGTGTCTTAGGACATTGATCCTTGGAAAGGTGCACTCCATGCCTGAAAGGTGTGATACCCTTCTTGGAGTCTTGCATTGCAAACCGTACTAGCACCTTATCTATGTATGCAGCTTGAGATAAGCCAATCATCCTATTTTTCCGGTCTCGATAGAGTTTGATCCCTAGGATGTAGCTAGCTTCTCCCAAGTCCTTCATATCAAAAGTCTTGGCTAACCAAACTTTTACCGTTGACAACATTCCTATGTCTTTCCCGAGGAGAAGGATGTCATCGACATATAAAACCAGAAAAACTACCCTGTCACCTTCACTTTTCATGTACACACATGACTCATCCGGATTTTGACAAAAACCAAAAGACTTGATTGCCTGGTCAAAACGGATATTCCAGCTTCGGGATGCCTGCTTCAGTCCATAAATAGACTTCTGCAGCTTGCAAACCTTTTGCTCCTGGTTTTTAGCTACAAAACCGTCTGGCTGCACCATATAGATGTCTTCCTCAAGATGGCCGTTGAGAAAAGCCGTCTTGACATCCATTTGCCAAATCTCGTAATCGAGATGAGCTGCAATGGATAAGAGTATTCGGATGGATTTGAGCATGGCTACTGGCGAGAAGGTTTCCTCATAATCGATCCCCTCTTTCTGAGTATATCCTTTCGCAACAAGCCTAGCCTTATAGGTCTCCACTCTTCCATCTGGTCCTCTTTTTCTCTTGTAGACCCACTTGCACCCAATAGGTTTAATATTGGCAGGCAAGTCCACAAGTGTCCAGACCTGATTTGAGTACATAGACTCCATCTCAACTTTCATAGCATCTTGCCAGCGTCCCGAGTCTAAGTCATTGATTGCTTCATCATAGTTAGAGGGATCTTGTTCCGGCTCTTTTGGGATTGCCTCATAAGACTCTCCCAAGAATGAGAACCTGTCAGGGGGTCTGACAATCCTCCCACTACGACGAGGTACTGGTGTAACTACTGGGTCTAGTAAGGGCGGTTCTTCCTCAAGTCCGGTCATACTTGGATTTGGAATTGATTGCTCCTGAATCTCTTCCAAGATCACCTTTTCTAAAAATTTCCGGTCCATCATATAATCTTCCTCCAGAAAAACCGCATTGGTGCTGACCAGCACTTTCTGTTCTCTGGGATTATAGAATAACCAACCTTTAGTTCCTTTAGGATATCCTACAAATGTGCATACTTCCGACTTCGCTTCCAACTTATCCATCTTAACCTTGAGCACGTGTGCTGGACAACCCCAAATGTGTAAATGTTGTAGACTAGGCTTTCGCCCAGACCACAATTCCCGGGGAGTCTTAGGTATAGACTTAGATGGTACGAGGTTTAGTATATACATTGCAGTATCCAAAGCATATCCCCAAAAGGATATAGGTAATCTTGAGAAACTCAGCATAGACCTAATCATATCTAAAAGAGTCCGGTTCCTTCTTTCTGCTACTCCATTCTGTTGAGGCATACCAGGAGCAGACAACTGGGATAGAATACCATTTTCTGATAAGTAACCCATAAAATCAGCAGAGAGATATTCCCCTCCTCGATCTGATCGAAGAGTCTTGATACTCTTACCTAATTGCTTTTGCGCTTCCGCTCGAAATTCTTTGAACTTTTCAAAAGCTTCGGACTTGCGGTGCATAAGGTATATGTAACCATATCTTGAGTAATCATCTGTGAAAGTGATGAAGTACTCATATCCTCCTCTGGCCCTGACATTAATGGGTCCGCAGACATCAGTATGCACTAATTCCAATAAATCTTTGGCCCTATTACCCTTAGTTGAAAAGGGTCTTTTGGTCATTTTACCTTCCAAACAGGACTCACAGATAGGCATTGGTTCTACCAACAATGAAGGTAAGATACCATCTTTCACTAGCCTCTCAATCCTGTTAAGGTTTATATGACCTAGCCTCAGGTGCCAAAGTTTTGTTGGATTAGATGAAGGTGACTTTCTCTTTAATGATGATTTACTAATTGTTTCAGTATCATGTATCTCATACATCGTGGGAGTTAACAAATAAAGTCCATTGGTTACCTTGCTAGAACATATGAAAGTACCATTTCTCTTTATGAAAACTTCAGTACCAAAAGTAATAGAATAGCCTTTATTCACCAAACTAGAAACTGAAATTAAATTCCGCCTTTAAGACGGTACATATAATGTTTCTGACAAAACCAATTTATTATTTGAAAAACATAAAGTAATGACTCCTACTGAAACAGCCTCCGCCTTAGCGTCAGATCCTAGGTTGACAATGATTTCTCCATCACTTAGCCTCCTGGTTTCCCTGAACCCCTGCAACGTATTACATATGTGATTAGTTGCCCCGGAATTCACACACCAGGATTCTGAAGTACCAGTTGCAAAACTAACTTCAGATATAAGTGACTCAATCATACCTGGGGTCTTTTTCTTAGACAGATATTCTGGACAATTCCTCTTCCAATGTCCTGTCTTACCACAATGGAAACACTTTCCTTTTGTCCCTGAACCCTTAGCTTTAGCCACGCCACCAGTTGGACCATTCTCCACCTTAGGACCTTTTGGAACTGATTTCTTTTTGCCTTTCCGCCCTTTGCCTTTCGGCTTGGACTTGGCATCTGACTTTTCTGTCATTAAGGCAGTTGGTTTTTTCTCCATAATCCCTTCAGTTGCTACCAACTGACTAGATAGCTCAGCCAGAGTCAGATTCATTTTATTCATATTATAATTGAACTTGAAATTGTTGAATGACTCTGGTAGTGACTCAAGGATTATGTCAATCTGCGATTCTGCATCAATCGCAGCTCCCAGTACATCTAACTCATTTAATGAGTCCATCATTTTCAACATGTGTTCCTGTACTGATGTACCTTCAGCCATTTTGGTGCTAATGAGCACCCTCATGGCTGCCTGCCTAGCAGGTCTGCCTTGTTCTGCAAACATCTCCTTTAAGTTCGATATCATATCATATGCAGTCTTATAAGATTGATGTTGATGTTGCAGCACACTAGACATGGATGCCAGAATGTAACATCGAGCCATCTCATCGTCTTTGGCCCATTTGGTGTAAAGGTCCTTTTCTGCTTCTGATGCATCTGGGCCAGGCTCTTCAAGGGGGTTTTGGTAAGGACATATTTATATCCTGAAGCTGTCAGGACAATATCCAGATTCCGTTTCCAGTCTACATAGTTGGATCCCACTAACTTATTCTGGTTGAGGATGGTCGCAAGTGGATTGAAAGTATTCGAATTCATGCTTGTAATACTGTAGCACATAACCATACATTCAATTAATGAATTTAAATGACATTAGGGTTTAGTATTCTACCAAATTTATGTGGGAATCCTCATAACCACAAAATTCAAAATACATCGGAATCCCAATCCTGCGGGGTATGCCTCCTTGGGGAGTGCAAATACCTCCTAGACTGGTGCGGATCAAAGTTGGTCAAAATTGAGATTAAGACTAACTATCTATGATCCCCTTCATACATTACTATCTAAGTATCTCATACCAAATAATGTATGACTCCCGATTAGCTTCGGTTTCTAAAATACATGAAGCAAATCCTTGGGGATACTACATCATTATTTTAGTTAAGTGTGACCCACCAACTAGCATTGCATGACAACCGTTGTGGGCAGCTCCTCCTTGGGGAGTGGGCTCCCACCCCGTCTCATCAACACTATCCATAGGAGATCCATATCTAGTACCCAGATAAATACAAGCCCTCCGTGGGGAATGACCATTCTCAAAATGGCGCGAGGCTAATACTTTCCTTACAATGGACCTATGGTGGAAAACCATGGGGATTTTTATATATATAGAAATGCCCCGCTCCCACTTAATATTTTAGAGTTGAGGATTTCCTTATAGGTGTATGGGTCCATCAAATATAGGTATATATTCATCTCATGATAAGACCAATGATTGGTTCCAAGTCAAGTTATTTTAAGGAAAGCCCAGTTTCTAAAATTAGTGTTACCAATAGATCCATCTCATGGGCCTACCAACTCTAATTAGAACTCTTTCCAAAAATTAATTTGATTTGACCAATTTTGGAATTTGCTATGTTTGGATCAAATATGGAAATACTCTAAAATAAGCATTCATCCATAAATAGAAAGTGCTGTAATAATAGACTAGTCCTCTCCTCCACATGGCCCAAGCGGAAAAGACTTCTTGGACTTCTAGACTTTCCAAAACTTTGGGATTCCTCAAACTCTTTGGGCATCCCGAAAACACCTTTTGGTAATCTGCAAACTCTTTGATAAGGAGTCCAGTTTCTCTTTCCTTCTTTGTTTCGGACATCTCCAGAATTTACAAATTTTAAAAATACATAAATTCCTATGTCTCTAAAATGAGACTTACATGGTAATCTAAACATGGAAATAAAAGGGCTATAGGGAAATTCACCATGCTTTGCCCTTTCACGGGAAACCAAGGAGACCATGATGCCCTTTACACTTAGCCACAAATAAACCAATAATAAAAAGGAAAGAAAAACATGTGGGCCATATGGAGAGGACATTATCACCTGCAAGTTAGTATCTCATACAACAAAGCATCTCACAAAACCAGGTTGCCAAACCACAATGGAAAAACAAGATGCCAAAAATTTTGCCACCACGATACAAGACCCCCTACGCAACGGGGGTCCGGGGGCAGCGCCCCCGAAAAAAAAAAAAAAAAACAACAGCTCAGACCAAGAACAAGATGATTCTGCCTAGGTTCGGCTAGTCGATCTGGTCCCTACGGTTAGCCAACAGACCTCTATAGCCATAGTGGTCCGTTTGACTAACCGACCTGATGAACCCAGAAATTTGGGTTCTTTTTCAGATTCGGCTCCTGCTGTACCCAATCACCTCTAATGATCTCAGTATGTTTTAATGGCATCTTATCATCCTCCTATCATGATTAAAACCTTTTGTGACTTTCCAAACATGTATCTACTACATCATAGCCCTATCATAGCCCTTGCTCTATCCTCTACGCATCTCATGCGAAGATTAGAACAAGATTACTGATCTAACATGATTAGAGATGAGGTATGGCTCTGATACCAATTGTAGGAAGTAGGTGGGTCTCGTGAATAGATTTTCAAAACTTTTGATCCACTTGACACAGGGATCAACTATATATAAGACCAAAACCCAATCCAGGATGCATTACCCTCAATCTCGTGACCATGTACAGTAAAAATTCTACCAGCACTAAACATCCAAAATAACCTACGACATGCAAGAAGTAGATCATACCTTTGGAGATCCGCAGTGCTCTAATGGATTTCTTCAACACCTCTTAGCCTTCCACGCTATGACCCGAATTGGATTTCTTTTCTCAAGAAGAATGGTGGAATCTTCAGGAGAAAATCCCAACTCGAGACTCCAAGGAAGTAGAAGAAAGGAGAGGAGAGTAACTCGCGCAACTCTTGCACGAAAGGGTTTTTGGCGTGAGAGAGAGTCTTATTGGACGTCCAAGAGATTTTATAGACTTCCAAATTTCTCCCTTGTCTAATTGAAATAGAAGTCTTACTTCTAAAGCAATTAGCAACTTTCTTCCTTCCAAACTCTTATTTCTAGAGTCCAAGTCGGATTAGTGTTTTCCAATATCTTGGGCTAGCGTGGGGACCACTAGGGATTCCTTAGAAAGCTGGCTCCAACTGGAACACCGCGACCCCACATCTCATGTGCAATCCGGGCCCACAGTTAATTGCAAATAACAGCACTATATAAATGCAATTGCACTCCAGTCTTAGGAATAAATTACAATGAAGACCCTAAACTTCCCAATTACCACAAGTAGGCCCCTCTATCAATATCCGTGGATCAATTGGAATAAATCCGTCTCTTCCAATCTAAGTTCCACATCTTATTATCCTTGAGCCCCAATTAATCACAGTAATCATCAGTACCATCCAATTAACTCTTAATTGAGATGGGTGCGCACTTACTAATGACAAATCCATTAATTGGCACAAGGGGATAATAGAGATAGATTCCATCTTGATCATTCAACGTTCCCACAGTTCTACTACCACATACCCAAGACACCGAGGTGTTAACCTATAGTCGGCCTCACTCATTGGTGACTCAAAGCAAATGAATAGATAGAAACTTGAGTTCGTCAATGTCTCAGGATTGAGAGCCTATTGCAAGGGAATTATGAGAGCATACCTTATTATTGAGACGGAATACCATAAGGTGCATCTCATGGTCCTTCAATACATCCAATGTACCAGCACCATTGATCCAGAATCTTACATTCTGATGATTGAGACAAATCACACTATCTCATAGTGATCAAAGTGCTGCAACCTTATCAAATGAGATACCCAATCTCATTACTGGTTGTGAAGCTATTTTAAGTATAAGATTTGTGACATATATCTCCCGCGTGTGGATCTCATCCATGCACATATATCACATCTAATATACTAATGGGACCCGGTTCAACTCATGAACCATTATGTCATACGTATTGGTCATGTGCATGAAGTAGTAAAATAACATTCATCTCATGAAAGTAAAGCATGATTTTATTGATAAATAAAGAAATTAATCAATTTATTACATCAACTGATGGATTGAGTCCACAAAAACTAACAATCATACCTATCGAATCCTCAAAACGTTCACTAAGGTTTCTAAGTCTTTTATTTTGACTTATCAATGTCTTTGATATCATACTTACGTATGTCACACCCCAAACCCGATAATTGGTGATTAGAGTGAGCCTCGAGGTGTGACACATGCAACCTGTGGCAATCTATGCCATGTTGAGACATGTACGAATTGCCACATAAGGGTGATTTTATAGGAACACCATGTGAGGAAGAACATAAACATGTGTACTATGTGAAACAAAATGCGGAAGCCTTTGAAATATACTCGTTTTATCATAGAACATCAATAACATTCATTCACTTGTAGTAGATAAAGGCACCACATAATTACAAAAGTATTTTAGTTTAACCCTTCCACTATATATACATAAGGTAGTGTCCAAACAATAGATGACAGTATGCATGATGTGCAAAATACATGTATAAGTGTAAACTGATCAATATATGTATGTACACGATGTACAAAAGATATAAACATATCCATAATCCAAATGACCAAAATAACATGTCCACCAAATACAATATGGCATAAAAACTCGCACAATGATGATGGCATGACATATACAAAGCCAATCCATGGATGTACCCTAAGATGTCCCAAAAAATAACCCCATGTTTTGCTATGATAGAACAACTAGTAAAAGCCATCGTCCTTTGTCCACTCATCTAGCCCCTGAGGAATTGCAATGGTCTCCTCTAGGGGCAAGTTGACTACTGGGTCAACATCGAGACCTGCACCTATAACACCGGGGGTAGCACTTAAACACAATGGTTTAGCAATTATAAGTGCATATAAAGCTATCATGCTTTATTAAAAGAATTAAAGATATGTTAATTATAAGAGAGAGCAAAATCGGAAGCTAGGCATGTTATGCATATGAGTAAACATGATTTAAGAATCATAAATGGAAATAAGCATATTATATTAATTGGCATCCACAAAGCTACATTCTTTCAAAGGAGAGCAAATATCTAATAGTAGAAAATCACTAGTGATCGGACTAAGGTCCATCTAGCTACCCTAGGAGTGCTACCCAGCTCCTAACAAAACTATTGCAGTAGTGACAAATGGGATACCCTAACTTGGTCTTATTGAACCTCCTAAGGTTACAAGCTAAGTGTTGCTGACTCAATGTATCAAAACCAACCAAAATTCATAACTTTCATACTTATATTATCATTTATAGCGATCGTCTCATTCTTGTACATAAAAGGGAATATCAATATTAAAATTGTATTTAATCATATAATTGAAGTTGAACATAATTACGGACAAAATTGGATAATGCATACGGTTATGAGCTAATAGTGCTCAAACCCTCTCAACCCTGGCTACCCTCTCTTGACTCACAAGCTCGCGCTATGCACAAAATCTAGCCTGAATTTGGTCTTGAGGTTCACCTAGGAGAATGGGTACATGATTTAATCATGTTGAGGTCCTGATTTCATTTAATAAATATAAGCAATTGGATTAAAAGGTTAAACAAGAATATTTACTAGCCAAGCCTAAGCTAAAATAATCAGTGGTTCCTAGTCATTCAACACGATGTATTCATAAAATGTCTGGTGTCAGTGTGCTACCAAAAATTATGGTGCTACATTGTGTAGGCTATGGACACCATTTCTTATGCCAACACCTATGACGTAACATCATAACTCATTTGAAAAATTAAGAGGGAATGAGTGACAGTTTTACACTCTTCCTTCTTATAACCATTAATAATAACTTATTGGGTAAAGGTGCCATTTTTAAAGGTCCTATAAGGCCCTTGAATCCACCTTCTCATCCTAGGGATAAAGTTGGCTCAAGGTCATCCCCATGGAAACTAGAGAGAAGGCCTGGTTAATCCACAATTGACCCTCAAATAAAAAACAAAATGGGTTAATCAGTCATCAAGGATGCTCAATCGATCGAGTCATCTAGAAAGGTTATTCGATTGATCGGATCCTTATCTGATCAATCAAATAAGGCCTAATGAGCCTTTACTTCCATCCAAAACCTTTTCCCTATTGATCAGACCTGGAGCTATTCTGCCCTAAGCAGAATCAGTTCCAAACTGATTCTTCTCTATTTCTTTGGGTTTCCTGGACCATTCCATCAACTTAAAACATTTTTAATGCTAAAATATATACACCCTTTCATCTCCAAATCTCCAATTTCCTTTCATGACTAGGAATGCAACCCAAAACCCGTTCATTAACATATAAAGTAGACAATTGGGCTATAAAAGGGGCTATACATGGAATTCCTTAAAGAATCAATATATACAAAACATACATGTAGTAATTATAAGCACTTAAACTTGCCTCCATTCAGTGCTTTCCCCTAATTAGCTTTCCTTTGGCTTCAGAAGACAATATAACCCAAATTGTGCAAACCCAATGACATGCAAGAGATAAAATGAACATGGAATGGATGCGCGTTACAGATTTGAGTTCTATTTAACTAATTTGGACGTAAAGAGTTACTGTGGGTGGAAGATTCTTACGTTGGGGGTCTGTGAACGAAAGGAAGGAGAATCTCTACAATTCAAAGGCAAGAGGTGAAGAGGGAGAGGTTGAAGATGATGTTGAAGTCTTCCAAAGGCACATGCATTGCCAGTTTTGCTTGGATTTGCAAAAAGAGAAGGTAGAGGAGATTAGAGGGTTTCAACAATTCGAAATGAGGAAGAAAGGGTTGATCTATCGAAAGGGTTGTTTTTATATATCCCAATTTTTGAAATTTACAACTAGGTCTAACTAGTTTTAGGCATTTTACAAATCAAGTCATATGGACCCCAATTGGGCTAAGATAGATTTGAATGGAGTTGTGCCAAGAAGGAAAAATAATTCACATGATAAAATAAACATGATGCTATTGAAATGATGCGAATATGATGTAAAACCATGAAATCAAAAATTATAAAAAAAGGTTCTTTACTCTTTTAAGTAAGGTTCAAATCCAACCTAACTACTTATTCATGACCCAAATTATAGGCAAACATCAATTAAAGATCAAATTGATATAACTGAGCATGAATTAGAGTAAAACAAGATTAACTATGGATAAATATGATTAATTTAGGTTTGGACCTTACATGAACTCAACTCAATTTTCCTACAGGCCGAACTCGGGCTAATGCCCATTTAACTTGCTTAAGGGCATGGTTCAAATTCAACTTCATAAAATAAAATAGATAAACATAGGTTTGATTCTAACTTAAAACTCAATCCAGCTCTACTTGTTAACTTATATGGAAGAGAAGCTAAGGCCAAGCCCATCATTAGGCTCAACTCATTTATGATAAAGCTCAATAAAGTAAGGACAAACCTAGCTTCAAAACACTCATTCACATTTATACAAGACTTACCTAATGAGCTATCCATATTTTCTTCTTTGCCATAAAAGAATTATTATTAAACAAAGGTATAGGTAATTAGATTCATAGATAAAATAGATAAATATGAGAGAGAGAGAGAGAGAGAGAAAGAGAGAGATTTCCACTTAGCCTTAATCTTACTAAGGTATCAAATAAAGAAATGAATAAATATGAAACTTTGAACTCATACTTCCTAATTTACATATTATTTCATTCATCTTTGTCTCTAACTAATAATAAATATATATATATATATACACTCCACCCCATATCATTTCTTTAGACTAAAGCCAACTTCTTCCTTTGAGCCTTCCTGGCAACAATTTCTTTCTTGCTTATTCTCTCCATCTTTGGTGAATTTGATATATTTTGGTAAGACAATACCACCTTCCTCCCCATTCTTCTCCTCCTCTTCTAAGATCTTTGCATTATTGCAATTAATCTTATCAAAATCTTTTCCCTTTCCCCAAATAACAATGTAGAGCCCAACAACTATCAAAATAGCCCCTACAACACTGCAAAACAACAAAATCAATCAATGAATCAACCACATAAATACCTTTGTTATAGATCTTGTAAGCGGAAAACTTTTTCTCAAGAAAACAAAGCAATATTTTAGTTTTGGGGTTCTTTTGGAAAGTTATGATGAAAATGTTTTGAAAAAGTAAATTAATCTTGCACAAGTAAAAACACAAAAAAATAAAAGATAAATTTAAGTTAATTTTAAACTTCTATTATTATATCCTTGCAATTTTATTTTAAAATACTTAATGGTCAATAAATGTTTCATGATTGCATTAGCCCCCACAATATTTTGAAAGATTTTGTTAATATTTGAAGAATTGACATACCTTCCAACATGTAGACTGTCTTGGAAGATCACCCAACCAAAAATAGCGACCATGATGAGCATCAAGGGGCTGAACAAGGAGACAAATAGAGCACCTCTCCTTTGAATGCACCAATTCATTAATGAAAATGACATTGCAGAGCACACAATGCCCTAGGATTCAATTAGGGAAGAGAGGCTAGTTAGAAACTTTTTGTGTTCAAGGAAATTTTCATCTTAAATCCGATTACTTAAAATTTTCCAATCCAATTAATTGACTAGGTTTGGCTAGTTACCAAATCGAGTTGACTAGGCAACTAGCAAGTCAACCAAGTGTATCAGAAAAATAATTTTACCATACTTTCATTATAGATATACACATTTATAAAAAAATATATATCTAATATTCAAATTTGTACTTTTCTAAAACACTGCATAAACCTTCATTTAGGGCTTATTTATTTGAATGGAATAAAGTGGAATTGAATAAATAAAAATCCATGTCATAATGGTAAAATATTAAGATTCAAAATGAATATACCAAATGAGAATCAAATAGTTAACCTCCCCTTTAATAGAAAACAAATCAAGGGAAGATGGAAAATGAATACCTAGCAATGCCCTAGTTGTTCAAGTCCTAAAAAAGCCAAGTTCAATCAATATTGCTACCTTATGTCGTTCACCCTTTATCCCATATCATTTACACTTCACTTTTTAATAATTTATGTGCTTGTAATCTTAATTTTCAATTGACACAACTAATATATGGGTGTATATATTTTCCTTTTTTTTCCTCAGTCTTTATTGAAGGATAGAAATGCATTTTGACAAACATGGTTGAATTAATCAAATGAAGATGAACTAAGTTGTGTTTCCAATCGACCCATTTGATCAAGCAGGCTTCAACCCAAACTAGTCCATAACTAATTTGTAACATCTCGAAATTTCAGGATGTAATTATTCCTAGTTAATTGTATGTTAGGCAACTAAGTGTGATTAGAAGCCAAGCAAGTCTGGTTTACTGTTAGGATCGTGTGTCTGAAGTTTTGTTAGGTTTTGATCTTGTTTGAGCTTAGTAGGGGGTAGTTTGCAGTTTTAGAAAGTATAAAAGCCCTTTTCATAATTTACTGAATTGTGAGGTTTTGAACTCATTTGGTAGAGGATATAATTCAAATTGCAAGAACTTGCAGTGTTGGTCCTCCCAGCAGTAGCCTCTCAGAGTCCAGCCATTTTTCTAGCAGAATAATGTTAGTTATCATGTCATAAGCCAGTTAATTGGGGAAAAAAAATATAAAAGATAGTTACCAGGTTGATTTAAAGTTAGTCAAACTCCTTGGGCAAGTTGTAAGCATGTTCGAGTTCAGATTCATGAAGAGAGAGGGATAGCAAGGTTGTGCCAGGATCTTTGGTTTATTAGCAAGTGAAGGCAATGTCAAGATGTTTGGTCTATTACCAAGTTAAGGCAGAGTAGTATCAGAATATTTGGTTTCTCAGGCAGGATATAGAAATTGAAGAGGTTATAAGATTGTAAAGCATCAGTCTTTATTCCATCAGTCAAGGTTGTGAGGTTTTTTTTGAAAGAGTTCGAGTACAGTTGTTAGCAGCTTTGGGCTCAGAGAAAGTTTCAGTCATGTAAGTTCTCAGTTCATCAAGCAGATTGCAGGTTGCCATAAGCAGTCAGAAAAGCTTTGCAGATTCTAGCGACCAAGCTTTTGAAGAAATTAGAGATACATTTGCACATTTAGAGAGCCAAATGTTCTAAAGGAGGGAATGATGTAACATCCCAAAATCCCAAGATGTAGTTAGTCCTAGTTAATTTTATATTAGTCAATTAAGTGTGATTAGAAGCTAAGTAGCTTCGATTTACTATTAGGATCGTGTGTGCAAAATCTCATTGGATTTCGAACTCATTTGAGCTCAGTGGGGCTAGTTTGCAATTTTAAAAACTATAGAAGCCCTTTTTCATAATTTACCGAATTGTGAGGTTTCAGCTTATTGGATAGAGGACCTAATTCTAAGATCACCTTTCTTCTTCGTCAACTCAATCCAAATCCATTTAACCACCAAATATCCAACCCACTTAAACTAAGCCCTTCATTGTAATTCCCCTAAACCCAAGCCCTATTAAACTCAATCGATGCCCATACCCTTATTTCTTCTATCTTCTCTTTATTTTCCTCTCCCAGTTGATTTCTCTCTTCCTCTCCCTCACTCACCTTGGCGACGCCAAAGTGTCGAAGATCGGAGCCTCTCTGCCACTGTCGGACACTCCCATCTTCTTTCCCAAGCTCTCCTTCCTCAAGGATGCCATTTTCCAAGCTTCTCCTTCTTCCAAGCAACCTAGTTAAGACTCTCTTCCTCCCATAGCTAGGTCTTTGTGGATTTCAAGCTTAGGAAGAGTTTATGATGCTCATTAGGTCCTTCTTCTTCTATTTGTAGGATTGGTTTGTGATTGGGTTGAGTTCTTCTTTGTTTTGAGCTTCAGTGGATAGTATGAGCTAGGGCTTTCACTCATTCCATCTTCATCTCATCAAAAGAAAGTAGATACACATGATTTATTGATGATATACTTTGTTTATTGATGATTCAAGTAACATTATTATGCTTATTAGATCTCCATTTGCTTATTTGTTTACTTTTAAATGAAAAATGCTAGAATCTAAGTTGTGGAAGGGATTGAATGAATGGGTGATGGATGAAGGTGGGAATGTATAAATGTGGAGTGGACTTGGCCCTTTTTATTACTGGTGAATGAAGGGAGGAAAAGGACACAAATAGATTGCTTCCATCTCACAAAATAGGGCAGCTCCATTTTTATGATAAACATAGGTTCACTCAAGCGGGTCTGGGCTCCGCATGGGCGGACATGGTTTCTGCCTAGGGGTCCTTTTGTGCAAGACCCTCATTGAATGGGGTTTTCTAAACTTGTTCTGTGAAGCCTTTTTAACCATAGTTGAGGACTTATTAATTGGACAACGTGTGAGGGGCGTTATGAGCAAACAAATCCCTCTTGGATTGTACGCTTTGCATACGAAGTACAATCTATTTGTACTTGGATGGTATGAAGACTCGAGGCATTCATTACTTGACTATACATTGATAATGGAATGGATGTTTTGGTCTCACTTCACCCGTTGTTCAAGTAGAGTTGTCAAGTACTTGAATTGTAGTTATTGACCTAAGAGTTGGGCCTGTAAATACTCATCGAACTTCGGGTTTTCATTGCATTGCATTGTTATTGTTTTGTACATTTCTCATACACGTTCCATAGGTTTGTACCATATTTCATTGGACTTCGTGATTGAGGCTTGGCCGTATGCTTTGTATCGTATTAGATTGCGAGGACCACTTGTATTGTATTGTTATTGAAATTATATTGAAATCATCAAATTATAGTAGTTCCTCACCTTATGAACCTATTTATGTAGAAGAGCCAGCCCATTACTTTGACTTAGGATTCTTTACTCAAGCATCACTAAGTCGGTCTTTATTATTTATCAATTATTGTATTGGGTCTGGACAATTGCGCAGATCGATTTGGATAGCTGATCACCTACTCGACCGGATGCTAGGCATTTGTTGCTTTGATCGGGTGATCCTGGTGACTTGATCAGTTGACCATTGACGTCTTTGACCAGGCTTTCCCGTTGTTAGATCAGTTGACCACTGACGTCTTTGACCAGGCTTTCCCGCATTAGATCAGTTGACCACCGACGCTGTGACAGGCACTTGCCCGATGCTTGACTTGTGTGCGTTGCTCTCTTGTGTAGCATTAGATTAGGGTTTCCTCTTTTTGGCACATCGTCTATTATTACTCACACGATTACATTGCTTTACTTGCTTTAATATTTTACATCTGTTATGGATTATGTTTATTTGGCTACCAAATACAATTGTAGTTTGATGATGTTATGCTTGGTGCATAGGTACTGAGTCTGCTTACATTTAGAGGGTTTCACTGAAGATACATCAAGCGGATGATCCTAATATTGTTGAGTACGGGTGATGTAAAAACAACATCTACCGATACGTTGTGACCAACACATGAGTAACCTCATACTCTTAAGGATAGTAGTTTATATATTTTTGTTGGATTAGGTTTTTAGTTGTGGCCATAAAATTAAACTATCTTTTAATTGTCTTCTTTTACTTTAGAAATCAATTCATATGCTCACTCTGAAATGTTTATTGTACCATTTGTTTTCCTTGGAGCTTCCATTGTATTTATTGGTGTATTAACCAATATTAAATCTCACCGTGGACTACGATCTATTGTGAGACCATGATTAGGGGCCACATGTTGTAGTTTATTAATTTATTCAACATGAAAAGTTTTAATTGACCTCTAATCTCATGTTGAACCCCGGTTTCCAAAATGAGGGCGTGACATAATTAACTCGAGCCAAGTCATCCAACATCTAACAAGGCTTGGTCCATCTACTCTAGCTACTCACACTGTGACATGAGAAACTGAGAACACTATTCTGTTACTATGACTAATACAATACAGCTTACCGAGTATGCCACTGCAACAAGTCTAACGTTCCATCCAAGTGCCCATTGTGAGATGTGCCTTTCCACACATGCTCCCACAATCACACTCTCTATGCTGGCCATGGATGCCATAATTGCTGAACATGTGCAAGGAGAATTGAAATGCTTGCTCAATCTGTCCTAAATAGATAAATAATGAAGACAGAAACATGGGGCTAAGTTAGGAGTGCAAGTTTCAATGTTACTATTGCAAATAAGAGGAAATGTACTTGCAAGGATGTCACTTGATGTCCTACTTACTTGTAAGGAAAATATATAATACTAGTAAGGATGTTACTATAGCAGAGGAAACAGATTTAGCTTAGCTTGATCATATTAGGAATTGATCTGATGTAGGAGTCTAGACCTTAAACCATGTTATTTTTCTACCAAAAAAATCATGTTATTAATTTAGAGTCTACTAATATAACCACTTCGAGAGCCCTACTTGTATACTTAGTGCATGTTTGGCATGTCTAAATTTTAAGCTCTTATTGTCTAAATGTCTAAATTTAATAGAGTTGAAAAAATAAGAGCGTTTGGCATGTGTTTTTAGGTCTATTTAATTTAGATATATAAAGGTAAAAGCTCTATTTTGAAGAGGAGGCCTCATGATGCATTTCCAAATAAGAGGGAGAAAATAAGAGGCGCCTAGCTACAGTAAATTCATGGATCACGCCCAGTTCCGTTTTTTCAATTTTTCTCGAAATTCGAGCCCCTAAATCTACATCCAAACCGTTGAAAATGTTCACATGATCAATTACGGCCACCTATCCAAATTTCAGCCGTTAATTCATCTTAAATCTCGAGATATGTGCAAGAAAGCGTAAGCCATTGGATATTAGTTTTTGAATTCTGTGGGGTCCAAACACAAGATCCAAACCATTGGAAATGTTGGGAAGACTAAAAACGGCTATGGGGTCAATTTTCAAGGATTGATTCTTTGTGGATCTCAAGATATTTGTGACAAACTTTCAAGCATTGAATTAATATGCTGAATTTGTAACTAGTCCACAGGCAGCCCCTTTTTTTATTTTTTATTTTTATTATTTCTGGGACAGTGAATAACAATCCAAACCATTGAAATGTGTAGAAGGTCAATGACCATTGTGAGAGCAAATTTTAGCCGTTGGATCATCACCAAACTTGAGATATTTATGTAAAAACGTGAATTATTAAATATTTTTTAAAAAAATTAGGGGCCTCAAACACAAGATCCAAACCGTTAGATTTCTTTGGGAGGCCAAACATGGTTATGAAGTAAAATTTCAAGGCTCAATACCTAGTAGATCTTTAATATATTTGTGAAAAGCTTTTAACTATTTATTTAAAATGGTCTATTTAAAATAGATGCTTCCATTGCCAAACACATATTTTAATTGTAGCCTCTTTTTTTTTAGCTCTTTTTTTAATGGCTCTATTTTGAATTGTCTATAAAAATAAGATTAGACCTACCAAATAAGCCCTTAATAAACCTACTTCTAGGCCGGTTGAGCTGAGTCTGCTTATATAACTTGAAATTGTGTCTTTGATACATATTAGGCACTAAATCTTCTGCTTTTCAGTCATTTCCTGGTTTAGGGACCCTCTCACTATTCTGCTCCAACCTTTCGTGAGTTTGTTTTTCAAAGCTCAATATACGGTGAAAGATAAAATGAATTTTCCTTGTTGTTTACATTGACCGTGTTTGTTATCCCATGTTTTTATTGTAGAATTTAAAATTAGAAGTTGCTGATTCACCCAAAAAAAAAACAAAATTGTTGTCATCCAAGGGGCATAAATACATTTTGAAAAGACATAAACTTTAATACATTTGAATGGACACAGTCAAGTGCCTCTTGAAATTAATTAATCTATTTTCTTTTCAAAAACATTATTTTTTGAAAAATATCCAACAAGATTTACACCTCCCACCAACCGAATATTAAATGTCAAATTTTGTTTTTCAAAATGCAATATAGCGAAAGATAAAATTGGCTTTTCCTTGCTGTTTATTTTGATTATGTTTCGGAAAAATTGATAAAACCCATGCGAGATATCAATAGTCGAGTGACTCTAATGTCTCTTTGGGTTCTTTTGTCATTATCTCATAGTTAATTAGTTTAATTAATAGGAGTTAAATTGTAAACTTCCATATAACATATCTACAAAATTGTATGCTAACAAAAACGAGACTCAAAATAGGAAACACTATTTTCCCACCCCAGATCCAACCCGTTTACATCCCTTTCAATGTTGTATGGCCTAAGTGCAGGGGTGGAACCAAAAATTTTTCCTCTGGGGACATCGTAAAATTAAAAATTTCTTGGAGGGGCCAATGTAAAAAATTCATAAAATTTCCTCATACAACAATTACAGCCGGACATTTGATATTTGGCTAGAATACATAACAGATGAACAATACTATTCCTGATACCAATTCTTGCTATAATTCTTACAATACTATTACTGCAAGAATTGGTATCAGGGCAGCTTGATTGATCGCATTTCACTTTTAGTTTTTATAATAAGAAAATAGCTTTCCTAAAATTTTAATAATCTAGGTATGGTTTTTTATTTTACTAAGCATGGAGATGGTAATTGAAATCCTCACCTGAATTGTGAACCAGAATGCAGTTCCAAAGGTACCCAAGATTACAAGAACACAGCCCAGAATCATGTTGTTTTCTCCATTTGAACTTGTATGAGCCAACTTTTCTCCGTATCTCCAGTGAATAGTGGAATTGGGCATGTTAATGACATGCCCTTTATAAAAAGTCATAAACATTGCACCACCGAACGATAGTGTTGTCCCTATAACCTTAGCCTGTCCAGACAATTTCTTGATCCCAACTGTCTCCAATCTGCAAATTTATAAGGACAAACAAGTTACCAGTGATTTTAGCAAAATTATGTAAGTTCTTGACTCATTTGAGGTGAGAGTCTCTGAGGATGGCAAATGGTACCCGAGTACTTGAATAACCAAACGACCCTAACTAAAAATATAGGTAAGGGTCCAAGATTTGGACTCCAATTCTAAATGTAGTCAGAATTCTTGTACATGAGTTTCATGGCGGACACATATACCGGATGCTGCCCACCACATGTTAAACAATGGTGAGAACTGGTCACACAGTTCTTATATGTCGTCCACTCTATTTTTCGAGCTACGTTGCCCACTTATGATCAAATTATCCGCCTCACATACATGATCCCACAGGGAGTTATCACAGGTGCATATTTAACATTCATCTATCAGTTGCTCACATGGAGCTAAAATTAAAAAATTGATGCCCTATAAAATCATTAGACTCGAGGGTTAAAATGATACAAAGGGGTTCAAATTTTTCATACCTAATGATTGTCATAGCTCTAGATGGGCCCCATAAGTGAGTTCTCACCGTACCATATACTATCCCCGTGTATATATATATATGTATGTATAGAGAGAAATTTTAAAAAAATGCCCCCTTCAAAATTGGGTGTTTCTTCTGCCACTGACCATCTCTTCTGCACCAGTTTTCCTCCTCCCGTTCTGGAGTTTTCTTGCTCTAGATTAGAGTAACTTCTCTCTCTGCTCTTTCTTTTCTTCCACCTTTTTGGGAGTCTCTTCGTCTATTCTTCTCTCAATAAAAGTTCTTGTGGGCTCTTGGTGGGCTTGTGAAATGGATAAAGGAAAAGGAATCTACTCAGAGCACCTTAACAGGGTGGATGGTGGAAGAAGAAACTTAAGTCATCATCCCAGTGGAGGTATCAGTTTCTTTGATCACACTCTTGGTGATAGTAGTGATTGAAATCAAAACACGCGGAATGGAAAGCGTGTTGGCCATGTGGGTTCAAACAATGATTGGGTTCTATATCTGGGGTGGTTTCCTTAATGATATTAGGAATTTCCTGTTTTGTCAAATAGTAGTTTTCTAATATGTTAGGACTTTCCTTTTTTCTTGAGATAGAGTTCTTGGGGGATAAGGATGTAATAGTTATATATACGATGTAATCTGTAACCCTGGAGAGTCAATCAGAGAGGCTGAGAGTGGCTAAGATTCCAAGGCTGTGGTTTCACAGATTGGAGGAGAACCTAGTGGACATTGGTTTCCCGTAGACGTAGGCATCTTTGCCGAACCACGTAAATCTTCTTGTCTTCTTGTGTGGTGATTGTTTGATCTTGGTTGCCTTTGCACACACGCGCACAACAAGTGGTATTAGAGCGATTGATTGTATGTGGAAGATCATCGGAAGGAGAGATCAACGTTGATCTCTGCCGGGCCACACGCTGAGGATCTCTGTTTCCTGAAATAGAGAAACGAGAATCGGGTTTTGCAGCACTCGAAGAAGAACAGACAGAAGAGGGTTCTGCTGCTTGCTGACCATCTTCGAAGGAGAAGAGGTTGCTGGAAGACGAAGGGCTGCCGGTTCGGAAAAAAGAGAAGAAAATCGTCACTGCAAAGAAAAAAACAAAAAAAACTGCAACTTACCGGTCGCCGCTGCTAGCGACCGCCGGCAGTCTGCATGTCGCCATCCCAGTAGTCGTCGCCGGTCCTGCACCGCCGTCGCTGGACCAGGAAGCCGGACCCGCAACAGCCACAGGCCCTGCAACTCTGCGCCGTCTGCAACTGGGTTGCAGACCCAGGTGCAGAGATGAAAAAGACGACCCAGATCTCTGGGTTCTGGGTCTTGGGTCGGGTTGGGTCGGGTCGGGTCAGTTAACCTGACCCGCCTTAGAGCAAAGCCCAGCGCAGGTTTTCAGGTCAGTCCAGGTCGGGTTGGGTCAAAACCAACCCGTAGAACAAGCCCAGCCCTGCAGCGCAGGTTAACAATTCGGGTCAGGTCGACCTGAACCCGTAAGCAAACGGTCCAGCCCGTCAGCCGCCGCGCAGACGTCAGCAGCGTGACGTCATCAGGTTGACGTCAGCCCACGTCATCGGACAGACGGTCAACAGCTAGAGTTGACTAGATTGACGGCAGAAGTTTGTTTCTGCGATATCTTGATCATCCGACGTCCGATCGGAGATCCGTTTGCGCCTACGGACTCGTTTCGAGCAGATCTATGTGTTAGTGGAAGAAGATTGGTTGTTTGACGGTCAACAAGAAGTTTGACCAAATTGTGAGCGCAGAAAACCGTTTTTGCGATATTGGAGCCATCCGGAGTCGGATTTCAGATCCGTTTCTTCCAGCGTGCTCGTATTGACGAGATCTATAGCTTGGTGCAGGAGTTGAGGTCAGTGTTAGTTGTTTGTTTTTCCTGTTGCTTAATTTGATTAAGATGGAGAACAATACTATCAACACTACCATGGTTAAGCTCAACCGTTCCAATTGGTTGATCTGGAAACTGAAGATGGAGGATATTCTCTATTGTAAAGACATCCATGATCCCATTGAGGGGGATAGTGCCCGACCGAAAGATATGCGAGATGCTGAATGGAACAAATTGTATAGAAAAGCGATTGGTCACATCAGACAGTGAGTTGATAACAGTATATTTCACCATGTGTCTAATGAAACCAATATGAATACCCTTTGAAAAAAGTTAGAAGCAATGTATGATAAAAAGACCTCAGTGAACAAAACCTTCTTGATCAGAAAGCTTGTGAACATAAAATTCAAGGATGGTGGTCAGATCGAAGATCACATCAATGAGTTCCAAAGTGTGGTAAATCAGTTAGCCACTATAAAGATGATCCTTGATGATGAGATGCAAGCTTTATTGCTTCTAAGTTCTTTGCTAGATACATGGGAGACATTAGTTGTTTCCGTGAGCAACTCTACTCCAGATGGTGTGTTATCCATAAGTCAGGTTACCAGTAGTCTACAGAATGAAGAAACTAGACGGAAATTTGCAGGGACAGATAATGCACAGGCCTTTGTTACTGAGAACAGGGGGAGGAGTAAGAGTAGAGGTCCAAAGGGGGGTCGTGGCAAATCTAGAGGTGAATCACAGTCTAAGTCTAGCAGTGAATCACAGAGCAAGAAAAAGTCTGTAAAATGCTTTTTCTGTGGCAAGATGGGCCACATCAGGAAAAATTGTTTTGCCATGAAGGAACAGAAAGGATCCAACAATGAGAAGAAGAATGACAGTGATAACACTACAGCTACTTTGGAACAGAAAGTAGTGGTGCTCGTCGGCGATGATGATAAGTGTTTGAGTGTTGCAGATGGTCAGGTTGAGTGGGTTGTTGACACAGTAGCATCCTACCATGCTACTCCCTGCAGAGAGATGTTCACGACGTACAAAGCAGGTGACTTTGGTGCTGTGAAGATGGGCAACACGAGTCATTCAGAGATTGTTAGTATCGGTGATGTCTACATTAAAACCGATATTGGTTGCACAATGACGCTGAAAGATGTGCGACATGTTCCTGATCTGCGGTTGAATCTGATTTCCGAGACTGCATTGGACCGTGCAGGTTATGAGAATTACTTCGGAAATGGCAGATGGAAGCTCACTAAAGGGTCTCTTGTTATTGCGATAGGAACGGCAGGTAATACTCTTTATAAAACACAAGTAAAGTTGTGCAAAGATGCATTGAATGCAGTTCAAGACAATTCCTCTCTGAATCTGTGGCATAAGAGGCCTGGTCATATGAGTGAGAAAGGCTTGCAGATGTTGGCAAAGAAGGATTTAATTCCTTGCTCCAAAGGAATATCCCTTGACCCTTGTTATTATTGTTTATATGGTGAACAGCATAGGGTTGCTTTCTCTTCGACATCAAAATTGAAATCACATGTGTTGGATTTGATATATTCTGATGTTTGTGGTCCCATAGAAGTAGAATCATTGGGTGGCAATAAGTTCTTTGTCACGTTCATCGATGATGCATTCAGGAAAGTCTGGGTTTATCCATTGAAATCAAAGGATCAAGTGTTTCAGATGTTTCAACAGTTTCATGTCAAGGTTGAAAGAGAAACAGGTAAACTCTTGAAGTGTCTCCGTTCAGATAATGGGGGTGAATACACATCCAACCAGTTCAGAAGCTATTGTTTGGAGCATGGCATTCGACATGAAAAGACAGTTCCTGGTACTCCACAGCACAATGGTGTGGTAGAGAGAATGAACCGCACTATTCTTGAGAAGATGAGATGCATATAAGATTAGCACGGTTGCCTAAGTCATTCTGGGGTGAAGCCGTTCTGACTGCCGTTTATCTGATTAACAGATCTTTCTCAGTTTCTTTGAATTATGATCTTCCAGAGAGAAGATGGACAGGTAAAAATGTTTCCTATTCACATTTGAAGGTTTTTGGGTGTAAAGCATTTGTACATGTACCAAAGGAGCAGCGTTCCAAGTTGGACGATAAGACAGTGAGTTGCATCTTTCTTGGCTATGGTAGAGATGAGTTTGGCTACAAATTATGGGATCCAGAGAAAAGGAAACTTATCAGAAGTAGGGATGTGGTTTTCCATGAAGACCAGTTCTTTGGAGATGTTGAGAAGATTAATAAGTCTTCTGAGAAAGTTGATGGAGTAGTTGATCTCACACCGACTCCTTCTCCGGTGCAGACTACAGGTGGAGAAGGTGGACAAAACGATCCGGATCGTGATGAGGCACAGGGGTTGCCAGATGATGAGGGTGTTGAGCAGGGGGAGCAGCAGTCTCCTCGGATTGAAACCACGGAACCTCAAGTTAGGAGGTCTACCCGAGAGCGTCAACCATCAACTAGGTATCCTGCATCCGAATATGTGTTGCTTACTGATGAGGGAGAGCCAGCTAGCTTCCGAGAAGCAATGACTCATGCTGATAAAGATGAGTGGATGAAGGCTATGCAGGATGAGATGAGTTCTTTGAAGAAGAACAAGACTTATGAGCTAGTGCAACTTCCTAAAGATAGGAATGTTCTGAAAAACAAATGGGTGTTCAAGCTGAAAAAGGATGAGAATGGGAAACTGGTGAAGCACAAAGCACGGTTAGTGGTAAGAGGCTTCGCACAAACGAAGGGTATCGACTTCAGTGATGTTTTCTCTCCTGTTGTGAAAATGACTTCTGTTAGAATCGTTTTGGGTCTAGTCGCCAGCATGGACCTTGAGCTTGAACAGATGGACGTGAAGACCACGTTTCTTCACGGTGACTTGAAAGAAGAGATCTACATGACTCAGCCAGAGGGGTTTGAGGTAGAAAGAAAAGAACAGATGGTTTGCAAGTTGAAGAAGAGTCTCTACAGGCTGAAGCAAGTACCGAGACAGTGGTACAAGAAGTTTGATTCGTTCATATTGAGTCATGGGTACCGGAGGACAACTGCAGATCATTGTGTCTATGTTCGTCGATTTATCGATGGCAGGTTCATCATCCTTCTTTTATATGTAGATGATATGCTGATAGTTGGACAGGATAGCAAGTTGATTGGCAAGTTAAAAGAGGAGATGTCAAAGTCGTTTGATATGAAAGACTTGGGTCCCTCACGAACGATATTGGGCATGCAAATACGTCATGATAGGAGTTCCAAGCAGCTGTGGTTGTCGCAGAAGAAATATTTTGAACGAGTTCTCGAACGGTTCAACATGAAGAATGCTAAGCCAGTTAGCATACCTCTAGCCAGTCACTTCAAACTAAGCAAGCGCTTGTGTCCTACTACAGATGATGAAAAAGAACGGATGGCATGTGTTCCTTACTCCTCTGCGTGGGGAGTCTCATGTATGCCATGGTTTGTACACGGCCAGACATTGCTCATGCTGTGAGTTTAGTGAGTAGATTTCTCGCAAACCCTGGAAAAGAGCATTGGGAAGCAGTGAAGTAGATCTTTAGGTATTTGAGAGGTACTTCCAAGGTGTGCTTATGTTTCGGAGGCTCAAAACCAGTCATGGAAGGTTATACTGATGCTGATTTTGCAGGCGATCTTGATCGTCGGTTGTCGACTTCTGGTTATTTGTTTACTTTCATAGGGGGAGCTATTTCCTGGCAATCGAAGTTACAGAAGTGTACAGCACAATCTACAACTGAAGCGGAATACATAGCTGCTAATGAAGCAGGGAGAGAGATGCTTTGGTTGAAGAGATTCTAACTAGGTTTGAAGTAAGAAGAATATGTAGTTTACTGTGATAGTCAGAGTACTATGGATTTCAGTGAGAATGCTACATATCATGGTCGCATGAAGCACATTGATATCAAGTACCATTGGATTCATGAGGTGATCGAGAAGAACTTCATGAAGTTGGAAAAGATTCATTCGGACAAGAATCCCTCGGACATGATGACCAGGGTTGTGTCTAAGGGAAAGCTGGAGTTGTGTTCAGAGTTGGCCGGACTGAACTCCCATTAAGGGGTTCAGGGCATCTTCCCTATGGTCTGGAGGGGGAGATTGTTGGCCATGTGGGTCCAGACCATGATTGGGTTCTATATCTGGGGTGGTTTCCTTAATGATATTAGGAATTTCCTGTTTTGTCAAATAGTAGTTTTCTAGTATGTTAGGACTTTCCTTTTTTCTTGAGATAGAGTTCTAGGGGGATAAAGATGTAATGGTTATATATATGATGTAATCTGTAACCCTGGAGAGTCAGTCAGAGAGGCTGAGAGTGGCTGAGATTCCAAGGTTGTGGTTTTATAGATTGGAGGAGAACCTAGTGGAAATTGGTTTTCCATGGACGTAGGCATCTTTGCCGAACTACGTAAATCTTCTTGTCTTCTTGTGTGGTGATTATTTAATCTTAGTTGCCTTTGCACACACACGCACAACAAAGCAAACCATTACTGCTGCTGGGTGCCTGTTTTCAAACAGTGAGGAGGAGGCAGAACAAGGCCAGGCTAAAGATAAGATTTGTCATGGTGGCTACCCCCTTTCCTAAGAGAAAGTTAACTGTCTCTAGAATGCAGATACTTGCTGAAACTCACTGGAAAACCTTTGCAAGACCAATTGTGACTGATTTGGGTAAAGGACAATTTTCTATCTAATTCAGCTCTCAAGAAGAAATCAACAGGGTGTGGATGAGGGGACCTCGCATTTTTGATGGGGCAATGCTTGGTTTGCAACGGGTTAGAAATGACCAAACTGATGGTGAGGTGAAGATTAACAGGATGTCTTCTTGGATCCAAGTTCACGATCTTCTACACTTGCACACTCCGTCAATCATACACAAGATTGGGGACGTGATAGGTGATGCTCAGGAAGTTTTATTTGACGACGAGGAGGGGCTACCCTATGAAGATTTTGTGAGCATGAGAGTTGAGATGGATTATTCTAAAATATGAAAAACTTACGCAGATATTGCAATTTGGTAAGCCACGAGGAAAAAGGCTCTGTAGAATATTACAATCTTCCATATGTGCCTGAGAAATTTGAGGATTGGGCGTGTATTCCAATAATGGGATGTGAAGAAAATCGAACACATTATCCATTTGGTGATTGGATGGGCGTTCCCCACTTTAGGAAAGAAGTGAATAGAAGCATGGCAGCTACACTGCTTAGAAGACCTGCAAGTGCTGAAAGCTCATGGAGAAAGAAAGGTGAGTCAACTCGGCATTTTGATAGTGAGTCCTCCTAGAACTCAGTCGACTCAGTCAGTAGTGGGGTAGGAAAGGATGACAGGTAGCAAGGAGAGAAGCAATATTGATGGTAGCTTTCGGAATAGTAGAAAAAAAATTTTGAATGTTACAAGGGAGAATAAGTTGGAGACAACCACGAGGATCCTTAATGCATACTCATTGGAAGTCCCAAAGAATCGGATAGATGAGATTATGCGTAATAATTTCTCATCTAATGTTATGCGTAATAATTTCTCATCTAATGCGAGCCTTCCCAAGGTAGCTTTGAGCAAAGGAGCTATTAACAACTTAAATTCAACCGATGCAACGTGTGGGGGTCCACCACATTTAGTAAGATCTCATAAAAGACTTTGGTGGGCCAAGAACAAGTGGCTAGATTAGAAAATGATGATGGTGAGAAAATTATTTCTAGAAGTGCTTATGTGGCCCTAAACATGGATGCTTCTGAAATAATCGGTGACTATATCTCAAGTTATTTAGCCCTTAGAGGTGGGCCTCATAAACTATCAAGGGAGGAGATGCAAGACTATACCAATATGGAGCCTCATCTAAATCGGTCTTGCTTGAGGCAAATAAAGAATCCTCAAGTTGTTGCAAGAGGGCAGACCATGTGGAAGGTAAGGGACTTGAAGGTGTCGCTAGTACTAACAATTCTATTTTTGAGGGGCAGGTTGACATTCCTCCTGGATTCAAGTATTCAATGGAGAGGAACAAGTTGAGACACCAAGCCAACATTGGAGTGGGGCATCAATTAATTGCTGGAAACTATGCTTTCAATGATAGGAGCGGTCCAATTGACATCTTATCGCCCCCTTGATTGGGATATGAGAGAGACTAGCCAACCTATGGAAGGTAGATTACCACCTACTCAGAAAAATTTTCATGCACTGCCAAGGGCTAAAAATAGCGATGCATACAGGATTGAGCACCATTTTGCTAACATGAAGTCACAACCAATTGAGGAGGAACCCATCTCCTCACAATGAATTGTAGAGGAACCCATTGTCTCATACAGTGTCACTACTCGAATTCATGTTGCATCTCAAATGGAAGGGGCGGAGCATCAAAATACACACTTTTAAGAAAACCCAAGGGCTAGGGGAAGTGACCCCAGATAAGTTTCGATAACCCATTCTTATTTTACAAAACTGTTAATTTAAGATTAATTTAGAGGTAACAAAATCCATCCCGACCCACCAACCCAGCTCGACCGACCCATTTCTGACCCGCCTAACCTGACCCGTTTGAAATACAGGTCGAATTAGGATTATGATTTACCAACACGTATAAAAACAAGTTGATTTAGGGTTGACCCGCCTAACCCACCATAACCCGTTTGACTCGTTTAGATTTTACTAAATCACCATAACTTTCTAATTTTTATGTGGCTTTTCTTATTCATATGGGCCATAAACTATGTACTCTAAATCTTTTGTAGAGGAGTTATATACAATTTTAGTACTTAGAATATAAAACTTATTTTTTATTTGAAAAATGATATTTTTGTAGTTGAAATATTGATTTGTTTTTTATTTTTATGTTGGCATATAAATTTACCTCTAAAATATGGATATGGATGAAATACAATATTGTTGATGAGTCTTATACTTTACTCAAATATGGAATTATAAAATTGAAAAGAGATTATCTCAAATTCTCAATAAATGGGCTATAAAATATTTATAGATTCCCCTTTTTTTACACCTTGAAAATTGATAAATGATAAATAATAAATTCATGCTCAATGCAATATTTTAAATAAATCTAGATGTAAGTAGAGCTTTACAAATGACATTGGGTCACAAAAAATGAGTTAAATCATTCACAAACTAAGAATTAAATGTGTTAGGTAGGGTCAATCCAACCCAACCCACATCAAATTCAGGTTAGGCGGATCGGGTCAAGTTGACCCTCCATGGGTACGGGTTGAAGGTTTCCAATCATTTTAAAAATGAGTCAGGTTAGGATTGGAACTAACAAATTCGGGTTCGGGTTGACTTGACCCGAATTTGGTCAACCCAACCCGTTTGCCAGGTTTGATCTATACATAACAAAGATATAGTGCTAAATAATTATATGACTTCCTCTTCAAAAACTAAATCAATGGGCTCTAAGGACAACTTATGTGAAATTATATAGAATTGCAAAGGTGCAAAAACCGCTACTATAGTGAAGGAAATTAAACGATTGTGTAGAGCACACACCCCAATATTCCTGTTTATTTCAGAAACAAAATATCATGAAAGTCAAATGAAAAAATTGGCTAGGAAATTGAAATTTAATAATTTGAATGTAGTTCTGGCCAATGGTAATGCAGGCGGTTTAGCTATTTTCTAGAGTGAAGATGTAGCTCTACAAATCATTACCAAAGGAAAATATTTTTTCCACTGTCTTATCAATGGAGCTAATGAAAATTTATGGCACTTAACTTTAATCCAAGGTCCCCCTTACCCAGTCGACAAAAAGAAATTTTGGGATTGCATAAATGATTTAGGGGAAGGATGTGTGGAACCATGGGTTGTTGCTAGTGATTTTAATGAAATTTTTGAGAGACAAACAAATGGGGTGGAAAAGTATTTAATCCCAAAAGGCAAAAACTTGTCTTGATGTTTTAAATAACTTAAAGATGTTTGATCTAGGTTCTTGTGGGCTAGCCTATACTTGGTCTAATAAAAGAAAGGGTTATAGCTCATATCAAAGAAATATTAGATAAACCTGTTATTAATTTAGAATGGCAAAATTTGTTCCCAAAGGCTACCTTAACTGTTCTTACAGCTAGTGGATCAGACTACTCTCCAATCTTTCTCTCCGCTCATCCTAAAACTCCTAAGTTGCCCCATCCATTTAGTTTTCATAATATGTGGTTAAGAGAAGTGGATTGTGAAAATTTAATTAAATATAGATGGCAGAAGATAAATGGAGTGAATGGAATTAATATAAATAATACTCTAACTACTCTAAGCAAAGAATTGCTTAAGTGGAATAGAGAGAAAATTGTAAAGGTGGATGAGGTTATTAGAACAACTAAACTCGAACTTGAGGCCATTAGATCTAAAAATCCAACTGAAAGCCTTATAGGAACTTAGTAGCAAATTAGAGGAATATTTAAATAAGGAGGAAGATATGTGGAGACAAAAATCTTGAGAACTCTAGCTTAGAGAAGGAGATAAAAATACTAAAATTTTCCACTCTAGTACTATTAATAGGAGAAGATCTAATAAAATTAGTAAAATAAAAAACAGCGATGGGAAGTGGCTTAATAGTAAGGAGGAAATAGGATTTGAGTTTTGCAACCACTTCAAAATATAATGACTTCATTGGGACCTAGAAATTTGAAAATAATTAAAGAAGTTATTAGCCCGAAGATTTCCCATGAAGAGAACTCTAAGCTTATAGGCATTCCTATGGAGTATGAAATTAAAGAGTTTGTTTTCAATCTAGGGCCCCTAAAATCTCCCAAACCTGATGGTTATCTTGCAAAATTCTACCAACATACGTAGGAGACGGTTGGAGATGACATTGTAAAGATTGTGCAAGATTTCTTTAAATGCAAATTTTTCCTTGAGAAATATTAATAAAACCTATATTGTTCTTATTCCTGAAAAAAGTCAAGCTACTAGTGTCAATGATTTTAGACCAATAAGTCTTTGCAATGTTATCTATAAAATCATCTCTAAAGTTATTACTAATAGGTTCAAGATTATTCTTTCTAATATTATAAGTCCATTCCAGAGTGCCTTCTTGAAAGGGAGATTGATTAATGATACTTACATTATAGCCCATGAGGTTATCCATTCTTTTAAAACTAAAAAGAAATGCAAAACTATGGAAATTAAACTTAACATGGCCAAAGCTTATGATGGCACAGAGTGGGATTTCTTACAAGTGACCCTCTCTGCATTTGGTTTTTATGAAAAATTTATTGAATTAATTAAGGAATGCCTTTCTTCTGTATCTTTCTATATCATGTAGAATGAATCTCTTTTCAGAAATTTCTTTCCTTCTAGAGGGCATAGACAAAGAGACCCGCTTTCCCCATAGTTGTTTATCTTAGGGGCCGAAGTTTTATCTCGTATGTTTATCGAAGTCGGGGCAATGGGATCCATTCAAGGGATTAGAGTAGCCAAGGGAGCCCCCAGATTTTCTCATCTTTTATTTGCCGATGATAGCTTCTTTTTTTGCCAAGCTAACCACAAAGAAGCTAAAAAGAGTAAGTTTTTACTTGAAGACTAAAGTAGCATATCGGATCGGCTTATAAATTATTATAAATCTGCAATTTATTTTAGCAAAGGGTCTTATCAAAGAAGATGCAGACATATTTCTTTGGCCCTTGGTATGAGGTTAATGGACAAGGATGAAAAATATCTAGGTCACCCCTTGGCTATAAGAAGAAATAAGAGTTTGAGCTTTGACTCTCTAGTTAATAAAATTAAAAACAAAAGTAGTAGTTGGCAAATCTCTTTACTTTCTCAATCTGGCTGGAGTACCCTTATCAAATCGGTAGCTATGGCCATCCCTATTTATAATATGTCTTCTCTCTAGTGCCCAAATAAAAGCTCAAAAACCATTGACAAAATGTTTAAAGCCTTTTGGTGGGGTGAGAATGAGGACAAGAGGAAATCTCACACCATCAAGTGGTCTGAATTATGTAAGCCTATCTTTGAAGGAGGTCGGAATTAGGGATACCAAAAATAATAATCTAGCTCTATTGGCCAAAACTTGTTGGAGATGTCTAACAGATGAGAATCTTTTTTGCTAAAAAATTCTAAAGGCTAAATATTGTCCCAATAATAACCTTTGAGAAGCCAAATGCAAAAAAGGGAACTCTTGGTTTTGGAAGGGATTTGTTGAGGGGGTTAATTCTATTAATGAAAAGGTGGGATGGATTGTTGGAAATGAGGAAGATATCTTAGTGTGGAAATGTAATTGGATCCCTTGTAAACAAGGCTTGAGAAAACCCTTTTCTGCCATGGTTAATCCAAATCTCACAGTTAAAGATCTATAAAATGGGAAGAAAAATGGAATGAAACTATCACCAAAAGCTTGCCTCTTTAACAACCATAACGATGTTGAATACATTGGCAAATTTTACATCCCTAGTCATAATTATAAGGATAAGAAGATTTGGCCTTTTCAAAGAATGGCTAACTTAGCACCAAATCATCCTATAGAGTAATCTCTAAAGGTGATGAGGCCAATCTTATTCCCACTGTCATTGGGAAAGCTCTTTAAAAACTGCTGCTTTCTTAAAGTGTTCTTTTGTTGGGTTGGAAATGTCTTAAAAATGCTATCATGGTAAGAACTTCAATTAAGGTTAAAATAAATTCAATTGACCAAAGTTGTCCTATATATGAAAAAGAGGTGGAATCAGGTGGCCATGCTCTTATGCAATGTGACCATACTAGAGCTAGTTGGTTTGGCTCGCATCTTGAAATTCAAACTCATTACTTTCTTTCTTTGGATGTAACTGATTGGTGGAAGGTGTTCTATAAGGCCATTTGATTTCTTCTCTTGGGGCTGATCACTCTAAGATGTGGGCTTTATCCTCATGGTGGGCCATTTGGAAAGCTAGAAATGATTTCATTTTTAGAAATCAACCTTTGGAAACCCGCCCACCGCCCCCCCCCCCCCCCCCCCCCCCCCCCCCCCCCCACCTCAAAATTATTGGCTAGATAAAAAAAATTCTTAACGGACCAACCATTTTTCCTAAGAATATGACTATAAAGAAAAAAGGAAAAGTAGGTAAATATTTTAAAGTGGTCTCCAATAATGAGGATCTTAAGATCTTCTCTGATGCAAACATTGATGGAAAAGTGGCTTTTAGTTATGTTATTTTTGTAAATGGTGGTATTGTGGATGCAAGTGCCTGTCAAGAAGTTAAAGCTGCCTCTTCAAAAAAGGCTGAAATGAGGGTGATCCTAGTCGCATTGGAAAAGGCTTTAGGAAGAAGTTTCAGCAGAGTGCATATGATGTTAGACGCCAAAGAAGTTATTTTGGTTTTAAAGGAAGATAATGATTGGTCTATTTCGTCTATTATTTTAGACATTAAAGGATTAGTCTCCTTATTTAGTTTTGTGGATTTTTCTTTTGTCCCAAGGAGTCTCAATGGTCATACTCATAAACTTGCCAAACTCTATCTTTCTACTAATCAGCATATTGTATGGGAGAGGGTAGTTTTTCAATTAGGGGTGGGGGCTTAATTTTGGTTTTCCTTTTTGTCTTTGTGCTAAAAAAAAAAATCCAACCAAACAAATCCACGTATTCAAACCTCTTAAATGTGGTCTTGGTTTGAAACCCTCTTCAATCCTATAATACTTATTGCCTTGAAAAACCTCACTTTTTTCTTTTTTTATTATTGTTTCGATTACGTCATCTTTCTTTCATTCAAATTGATGAGCTAGAATGAAGGGGTTTTTAACCGTAATCATTGAAGAAATGCTATAAAAATATTATTGGGCGCACCAATATAAAATCAATGGACCCAAGTGAATGAGAAAAGGTAATGATAGATTTGCAAGTGGTGAATTAAATGAAGAGAAAATTTAGGAACAGATTTTGAATTCGTTCATTAGCCACCATTATTGCATGCGTTTTAAGATGATAAGCATTAAACCTTTTTTTTCTTAAAACTATGAAAAGATATGGATTCCTTTTAAGATAAGTAGTCCACCTTAGGACAACTAGTCATTAATACTTTAACCATGATTCATCAAAAGAAGGGGCCATATTTATAGTAAAAACACTCGGGTGTCATGTAGACGTCCTCATAATTCCACAACGAAGAGTTGATGTGGCGTAAAGTGAAGATTGGGGGGAGTAGAGCAAAATCCCTTTTGTGGGTATTCCAAAGTTTGTAACCTGGGCAACGAAAAAGAGGCCCGATACTTCAACTAGAGGAGCAACTAGTTGGTTCACCAAACCCCAACCCAACATCACATGTTCTCCAGGTCCGAAGGGATTCAAATATATGTGTGTGTCGAAAATCCCCTCTAGAAAGGAGCATTTATGCCCTTTTTGTGAAACCCAATAGGAACCAACAAAATTAATGCCTCCGTGATTCTCTCTCTAAATGTTCAAATCCCAATTCTTTCTCTCTTTTAAATCCCTATTCTTTCTCTTCCTGTAAATAATTCTTAATCTCTCACACACACACACACACACACACACACACAACTCCCATTTAACTCATCAACTACCATTTCAAATGTGTCCTCTCTTTATTGGTTATTTGAAGAGGGCCTTTTTGGCTACTGTCTAAACCTTATATTTTTAATATATATATATGATAGAAAAATTCTCAAAAACTCTCCATTTAAAATGGGGAGTTTATACCCCCTTTTGACATGTCAAATAAAAATCTATCACCTCACAAGTGCAAAGTAAAGAATAGGGATAGCTAATTTTAAAGACATATTGATATCAAATATTAAAATCTCATAGGTTAAAAAAAGGGCTTTTTTTGTAAAAATGCCCGGAGAATTTTGTAACGTGACTTATAATAGGAGAATATTCATGTGCATATGTCCCTCACCATTTTTTTGTGAGAACTCTAAGTGGGACTCATTGTATGGTCCATTCAAATGGACCACACACACAACCCCCTTGAATTGAACCCGTTTACCAATTTTTGATCAAATCCGAATTTATTGGACCATTGGATCAACTATGCACCCATTCAAATGGAATGAATTTGTGGGTCATGGATGAAGGGGTTATGGACATATGATTAGGGCTAAACTTGGTATCTAAGGTGGTCCCGCATAGATCTTTCCATTTCTCCTAGTCTCATCCCTTGGTGGGGTCCACCATAGGCCTCACAGAGGAGTATGTACGGTCCCTTGGTGAGGGACATATACACATGAATATCTCACAATGTGGTGAGGGACAATGACATGGCTTTCTCTCATAACATAAGAAGATTCTTCTTTTTCATAATACAATAAATGACTTTTCCTCTTTTGGATATAAATCTTTTTAAATTTGCATTTGTCCCTCACCACTTGCTAAGGGACTGATGCATAGTAATATTCCCCATATATATATGTATATACATATGGGAGCCCTTCTGCCAAGTATCGGTGCTCACCTTAGAGTGAGTGCCACTTTTTACTAGGGCCCATTAGCGGCTCCACTTAGGGATAGGACCTAGGGGTATTGAAAGATCTCCTCTCCACCAATCTATATATGGAGATGGAGGCTCAAATCATCATCCTATGCACTTAATCAATGGCCGACAAGTTTTTACCATCCAAAATGAGTGCAAGCTAATCGAATGGTCCCATCCATTTGGATGGGTGCCAAACTTGGTATCGATAACTATCACGTAGGATACTTGTTTTATGGTCCATTTGGATGTATCATAAGTTGGGCCCTACTAGTGTTTTGACACACAGTGCTTATATTATCGTGAGCACTAGGTGCTCGGCAGAGATTTTTCCTAATAATATATATGGAGAATATTATATTTTTTTTTATTTTTTCTTGAGAGGCCCAGAAATTTCTACCCAATCCCTTTGCAACATCTTCCCATTTGATCCTAAATTGATGATACCAATCTGACCGCTATCCTCGGTTGGATTCAATCACAGAAAGGAACCAGAAATCAATCATTGGGATCATTTGATCAGTCAATGTCAGACCCCCCTGTTATCCATATCCAACTCCATTCCCCAGGTAAATTAATTGGTTGTCAAGCATCCAAACCGTTTATTATAGTCCAGGACTGGGTTTAAGTTCAAATTCAAGTGTGGATCCGGGTTGTGTAATCTGGAGCCAAGTTGGGTGAGACATCAGCAACTTTTAAGTAGTTTGGGCCCAAGCTCTGGATCAACCCAATTCATTTCAACCCTAAGATTTACCTGAAAAGGACGGCCATGATGAAAGTAAAAGCAGGGAGTAAATTCACCAGTGCAACTGCAACTGTTGTGGTGGAGAATTTAAGCCCTAAAAAATACAGCCACTGGTTCATGGTGGACCTGCACAAAACATCATATAAAGAACTCATCAACATAATCCAAAAAAATAAAATAAAAACAAGTAATAAATAAATGAAGCAGATGGAAACAGCTACTCAGTACGCACCCAGAAATGGAACATAGGAAGATATTGAAGAGAACAGTCTTTGTAATCCTAGGCCTCGTCTTCCTTAGAACATCAGATGAAAAAAAACATGAGAGAGAGAGAGAGAGAGAGAGAGAGAGAGATCAGTTAGTCAAATATCAAGTGTTTAATAAAAAAAAGTGTTAATCCAATCTCATTTCATTCTATCTAGTGTGAGATTGAGAACTCATAAATCTGCAAATTGATTAAAAAAGGAAGAAGAAAAAAGAAAGTCAAAAAAAAAAAAAAACAAAAAACAAAAAACAAAAAACAAAGGAATCAAATCATATGATTCACACATATGATCAATCTTAATGGTGGACCCAAGTCTGATTGGCAAAAATATGTTTCTTAGCTAAAGCAACAGGGGATAGTGGTTTTGATAGGTTTGGATTTCAGAAATCGAGTCCACTAATGGAGCTAGAGAAACAGATCCCTTCACTCTGATCTGACCATTATTCAGGCAGGTCACAAATATGTGATCTTGATCCAACGCACCATCTTTACAAGAAATGGGTCCCTCTGGTACAGATTTGCTGGACATCGTATGAGTGATGGATGAACCCTTAATTGATGTACCATTTGGTGCCCATTCCCATCAGAAATAAATTTCTTGTTTGGATCATTTCGCTGGTCACAATTTACCT